>OV656837.1:5000000-7500000 GCA_927399475.2 Acleris emargana | reverse complement strand
CATAAAAGGTTGACGAGGTACAAGAACAATATAAACAACAACAATAGAAAGAGACAAACTCCAATCTGAATGGTGAATAATGGCTAGGGTGAGAAGAGAGAAAAAAGATTTGCAAAAGTATAGATGTCACACCTGTGTTCCATTTTATTGATTGATTTGGGTAGGTACATTAAATAGTAAGAGGATTTCTTACAAATCTAGTCGCCTTGACTAACGTCACATAAGTCTTCTGATAACAATTCATTACAATCAGATTTATCACCTGACTATCGTATGCACAATGCACATCGCCGCAAACAAGACTGACGTGTACAATAACGGCGCCGCAAGGACTACTTACAAAATACTCAATTTACCCAGGTCATAAGTATGATGACTCCTCAACTATATCTGGACTAACCAATCTACATAACGAGTTTGCAAGCACTTCAGAAGGTTTGTTTTTCTTTCCGATCAAATACCGACGTTCCCCAATTTTAACAAACAGGCAACAAAGCATTAATATCAAAGAAAATAGCCCTAGAGTCACATTACGAAGGCAAATGGTAAAATGTATGGTCAAAGAGTAGGCAGCCGATTGAGATCAATTTACAGCAAGAGGCTTGACCTGAACAGTGACCGGATCAAGTCGGCACTTAATTGACGACCGCGGCGAAACCATTAAACAAACTAACTACACAAAAACAAACTACAAACATACCAAAGCATGGTTCATAATCAAACAAGCGAGGCGACTTGCGTCATTCCGCGCTGCAAAAGCAATTTGAAGCCGTATGGTTAAGATCGGAACATATGATTGATTCAAATGTGTGCGTGGTTCGTCTGTGTGCGCTCAATAAACTGGCGCATGCGCTTTACAGCTACCGCCATCTGTTGACCACCACGTGGCAGCGAACTGCGCAGACGCGGCGCGATCGATCCGGTCACCTTGACGTTAATAAATTCATAGCCGGTACTACGTGACTGGATGTTTTTTTTGTTGGTGATTGATTGTGTGCGTGTTTTACGGATGTGGTGTGAATGTATTCGGGTATTTGGAGCGTTCAGTTTAATTTGGGTGTGGGGGTTGTGCCAATATCTTTGTTTTGAGCGAAGTACAACCTTTTTATTACGGCATTTAGGTACTGGCTCGTTATAAGTTGACCAAAGTACTTACTAAGTAAAAGAATTCTAACAACCTATATATTTCAATATGAAGACGTGAATGTTGTCATTACATGCAAATAAATATACTTACGAAATAATATTTTGGCAATATGAAACACAAGGATAGAGAATAGATCACTCAGGTTTCCTTATGCTGGATTTCTCCAAATAAACTGTCAGTTGCTATTGCTGTTGTATACTGTTGAACCATTAACACCAATACCATTTGAAAAACATTAGTTTACACAGTCAAGTACCTTTTACTATAAAGTATCTAATATTAAGACCTATCTATCTAAATCTATAGAAAGAATAACTACAATATCAAAAACAACTAGCAGTTAAAAAGCACGCGTGCGTTATCTTCATTGGAAACAAAACGAAACAATCACTTACTATAACACAGCAAAACGCAGAAGATCCCCTTAACAAAATACACACGCATTACACAATATTATGTATCTACTCAAACTTAATCTTGTACCTATTACAGACATAGCTGTACCCTGTGAATCCAATACACTGTATCTGCAGATACAGTGTTTTGAATTAACAACGTCCATTCGATTTATTTTTGCCTATTACATAATCCTGCATTCATACATTTTGGTACTTGTTCAAGAAATATTGAGATATCGCTGTATTTAATAAAAACGGAAGTCCTAAAACAGCAAAACACGGCAATCTAAGATGCAGCGTGTTTCGAAAATAATAATAATAATGCGCTTGAATGCCTCATAAATTATCTTTAAATTGATACCAAACACTTAATACTTTGTAAAGAAAACTTAGGAGTAATCTTCAGAAAACCAAAAAAAAACAATTTTGCTCGTTTTCTCAAAATATATCTTTTGTAGTTACAGTGTATTGGATTCACAGGGTACAGCAGCTATGCTGTACAGTTTACGCTGAGAGAAAAGGACAGAGCTATATGACTGCTATAGCTCTGTCCTTACCGCTCGCCGTAAAATGAACTGCAGAGTTACGTCATGATAACCCCCCTGTAGAGATATAAAAATGTATGTGAATATTATGAGGAATTTAAATTCCCTCTTGGGGACGCATTTCAATAACTTATTCCAAATGTTTCCCCGGACAGACCGCCAGATGCGGCTGCATATTGCTCAAACGGAAATGAATACGTTAGAAAGAAACTCAATAGTGAAAAAAAATTAAAAACTAAGTCTAAGATTTTGTAATGTTAAGAATTCATATCAAATCAATTTTCCATATACAAAACAATCTAGCATGAATGTCTAGTAAATCGCTGGGAGGATCCCATCTATGGATCTAGTGATATGTAAAGCTGATTCGGTTCAAAACAACAATGACACACGTACAACACGATGATATTAGATATTACGATTGACGAAACATTGGATGAAAGTGACTTACTGTCGCAATCAGTCAGTTATTGACGATGAAGTTAAGTTCCGCAGTGACAATTTTTCATACACAAGTTTGAAAAAAGCGATAATTTTCTCTTAAATATATCTGAGTACAGCGGTTAACTATAATTATATCAGCCTACACCCATCTACCGAAATCTTCCACGGCGCTCCACAAAATCACGTCCTCTGCTTTACGGATAGAATTCCTTCATACCCTCCTGTATAGCTTCCCCTTGTCATCTTGGGCGAAGGGCGACCCACACTACGTTTACCAAGACCTTTATACCCTTCTGTATAGGTCCCTGTATAATCTACGCGAAGGGGGATCCATACTAGGACGCGTCTCCACTGCAGAGCATGGTTGCACTTACGGCTGCCCTAATGGCAATCCACTTTAACCTGCTAACTTTGAAAGCTAATATAGGATAAGTTTTGCAGTTTTGTATTTAGTTACAACATGTCGGATTCATCGTTAAAGGTTATTTTGATATGGTAGTGTTGATAACATACATACATAAACTCACGCCTTCATTCCCAGAGTGGGGTAGGCATAGGCAGAGCTAAAGAATTACCAACAAGTCTTAAATTTTCTTGATAATTCTGTAACCACAATTTGCACAAGTAGGCTAAGATGTTTCCCAGTGTATTAGTGACAGGTGGCAAGCCCATCGCCTAACAGTAGGTACTACAAGCCTTTATGTGTTGATAATCTGATTGCAATTACGTGTCAAGTGTACACGGATCCGAGTTAACATGATTCTAAACGTTATCTAGTCAAGGGCCTAGTATGGTTGCGTTTATTGTGCGACAAATTCTGCCCTCCTACAAAGAAAAGGCACATGTGAAATTAATTCATCGAAGCATATTAAACTCTCAAGGGTTATAATAAGGTTGGATGTTCGCTATGATTCAAATAGTAGATACGCCTTTTCTCCGAAGGATTGTGGATTAACCACCCGTCACTCTAGTACATATGTACGGCAAGAAGTTGAGGATGTTATATCCACATTTTGTCACGGGGTAAAGCCATATAAGGCGAGTGCGACTGAGCTCGTTTGCCTCCTCCAGCGTAATAAAATAATAATAAAACCGGATAAGAGCATGTCGGACCATGCTCAGTTTAGGGTTCCGAAGCCGTAACTACAAACACCAAAAACTATCTCAAATAAAAACAAGTGAGAGCTAATTTTCTATGTAAAGTTCCATTTGAAAGAAAATAAAGAAATTAACAAAATCATTTATTCGTCTCATTCATAACCAGTGGGCGGCTGACGGATGCAAAATAGCGACGTAAACAGAACATGGATAAGACTTTTATTAAATTTCGAGAAATATTTATGAATACAAAATTATGCAGTTTTTATCTTTATCATACATTATTAGTAAATACATAATAAGCTATCCTCTATTGTACGTAGATTGTATACTAAGAAGATACTGGCCACTTATTATTTTATCGCCTCTTGAGACTGATGAGCGTTTATGTCTATTACGTCTTAGACTTGTCAATTAAATTTGCTTAGTTTTCAATATTCATATTTAAGATGGCAAAGGAAACCACAATTCGTAAGTGGATAATTGATAAACGTGATCTAATTTACGATACTTCTAAAGGCTCGATCTTTTGTACAAAATGTCAAGTAAGTAAGTTTATTTGCGAAACGAAAAAGCGTGATTGATAGACATGTTAAATCTAATACGCATCGCCGCGCCGTCAAGAATTTTGCACGAAACAAAATCAAGAAGATTTTAATATTGATTTGATAAACTTTTTAGTTTTATGCAATATTCCGTGGAAACGTGTTAACAGGGCCGCTTTTCGACAGTTACAACAATACAATTATATAACTATTTTACAATTTCGTTCTTTTTATTAAACCCCTTGCAGTCATATCCATATTACGTATAACGTTCGACATTATTTTGACGTAATTTGCATCCGTCAGCCGCCCACTGTTCATAACAAACAACGGATTGATACGCACATGAAGAGAGTAGCCCCGAAAATTTTAATGGTCCCAACTCAGCGTAATGCTGGCAGCTCTCCTCTTCCGTTGGAACTTGGAACCATCAGGTGAAAACCACGAAATGTTTTCCACATCTAAATTTTAACACAAAACAAAAATTAGAAAAAACATAAAGAAATTCGCACGCAGTTTTCCATGCCATTCTTTATATGGTGGAATGGGCAAATTGGTTGCTACCTTAGATGATTAAAAGTAGGTAAGTATAAACAATTAAGCTGTACCTCAGGAACCAATCAAGTCTACTAAGACGTCATAGTTGTCCTTTTAAGTTCGTTATATGTGTTTTGTTTTAGATAGTTTCAAGATTTTTATTACTTGTAGTTTTGGCTGTAGGGAGGAGAGACAAAATAACTTAAGCGAAAATTACACTTTTCAAGTTTAATATTTCCTAAACCGTCCCCCAAATCTAAAAGTTGCTGATAACAAATATCCAAAGTTAGCCCCTCGATGTCATTATGAAAATGAATAGGTACACTTGCTGTACACGTATGGAATGTATCCAAAAAAAAATAACAAGATTTTAGGTCTTTCACAACTTTCAGTTTTGTCGGCATAATGTAAATGTATCACTTTGCCAACTTATCTACAGCTTTGTAGTACTAAGAGTCCCTGAGTAGAACCGGGGATAAAAGGAATGACAGAAAGACGAACCAACGGAAATGGCAAAACTAAAATGAGATCAGAAGTTAGAGGATATTTTGGACAGCTGTACGAAATTTTTGGAATACTATTCTTTATTAACTTGTTAATGATGTTAACTAATTATGAGCCTTGGTTCCTATTTCGGGTCTCATTTCAAGTCCATTAGGCGGGTGTGTCACGTCCCTGGTTCCACGAACTTTCGTTTTTGTTTATACAAAGTGACAGCAATCATTAAGTGTTTACCTAATGGTAGGTACACGTGGTCTGAATTCCTCAAATGCCATTTGTTTTAATTGTGTTTTGTGCTTTTTTCTTGTTTTCAACAATAACATTATTTAACTGCATCTTATACAGTAACTTACTTGTCTAAATGATATACCTAAAAGCCAATTATTAGACACAGGAAAGTCAAGTAGTTTAGTTATTATAAGTTGTCTTATTGATTTGTCTTTATATTTTAGACTTTTAGTAACAAATTTACATAACATGACATGTGTTGCGAATATCAGAGGTGTTATAATACTCGCTAAATTCATATTACTTTTGGCAGGTTTTAGCATATTCGAGTTGTCATAATGTTGACAATACGGTAGGTAATATGTCAAAAGTATTATCCCGTGTGGTTGCCGGGTTAGAATAGTGCCACTCCATGTCTTCCCGTGGATGTCGTAAGAGGCGACCAAGGGAATAAAGGCTTGTAGTACTGTTAGGCGATGGGCTTGCAACCTGTCACTAATAAACTGGTAAACGTCCAGAATTGTCAACAAGTTTTTAGAGTTGGCAATTCTGTAGCTCTGCCTACCCCACCCTGGGAATAAAGGCGTGAGTTTATGTATGTATGTATTATGATTTTACCGTGTAAACTAGAGCCAAATTTAATTAAGATGTCTAGCTACCTACTAGTTAAAACTAGTAAGCAGCGATACTAGTTCTAGTGGTACCGTAAAACGGGGCTATTTGGGAACCACGAGGCTATTTGGAACCCAAGTAATTATAAGCTTTTAGTTGATATATTTTTGTCATGGCAATAATATAACTAAAAACTTAGCCTGACAACAAATTTTATTGAAAATTTGTTGTCAGGCTATCCATGACAAAAAATATATCAACTAAAAGCTTATGATTACTCAGTTCCAAATAGCCCCGTGATTACCAAATAGCCCCATTTTACGGTATATCTATATGCTGTAATATGTTTCAAATCTCTGTACTTACAAGCACTAGTGAAGTTGCAATTGAGAAAAATACTATGTGAGTTGTAAGCCTGAACAAATTGAATCCTATAATTTATATTTAGTTAGTCATTCGATGCTCCTTTCGATTGTCATGATTAGAGAAAGCCAAAAAATAAATAGACATCAGCGTTGTTATGTTCAGATTCCCTAAGTAAGATAGGATGAGATCCATCTAGGGCACATTTGATAAAAGTAATTTTTAGTTTATTTGTGTTATAAAATACCTATCAATCACTAGTCGGCAATTACACTATAGCAACAAATACGTACAATGTTTTAACTAGGTACGCCAGTTGTAGGATTCTTGCAAGTTACTGTCGGACAGTACTTGTCGCACCTTTTCTCTCAGATTACTTGCTGTAAATGCTGTATTAGCGTAACGAAGCGACCCGGTTAGAATGTATGGTTACTTAGTACTTAGGTTCAAGTTTAAAGACCTTCCAGTTTTTTTTTTTAATTTTCGTGTTCTTAAAATATTCATTTCATTAAATTAGACTAACATTATATTTTTAATGATCTAATTATGGCAACTGCTCACTTTCACAAAGCCATAATCAGGTGTACTTTATTATCTATTTCTAAACTCTGCTCCGTCGTAAGTTCCCACTCGTTTCCACTCCGCCGGCTCGCCTCTCGGTACCAGGAGCCCATAGCCACGAGCAGATCGAGCCGCGTGCGGGCCGGGCCACGCCCACGCGCCGCTCTCCCCTCTCCCCGCCGGGCTCGTAGGACTTAGGGCCGGATTAAACGAGTTTGAATAGAAACACACTTCTGTAGCGCGTTGTGATTGTGACGTGCGAGGCTGGTCGCATTATAATGATTTTCTGAATCGTAGTAGAGTTTTAACCTTCGCCAAGATTCATTTTCTTAAGACAACTATTACGAAGATTTATCAGGCAGCAGGCATTTATTTAGGCAGGCTAAAGCGATTAAGCTACCGTTATTGAGTAACGTTCAAGGTAAAAGGTTTACGGTACAAAATCCGCACTACGTTTTTTTTTTAAATTATGTTCTAGTATATGGGATAAATAGTAGGTGGAGAGGGGAGCGAATTTGTCATTTATATCACGGCTCATTCGAGCAAATGGTCCGAGTCAACTGAAAAAATCCTGGTCGCGGCACCATTAACTTGCTCGCTCCAATTTCATATGAATACTGCTTGTTCTAATCTAGAAACCAAATAACTTAATAGGTTTACGTCATAAAAAATAATTATTATCATAACTTCGTACTTAGATACCTATTAGACTGTCTTAAACCGACGATTTTACCCGAATGCGAAATACTTTTTAAGAACTATTATCCGTAGTCTTTCGGTTTTGTTTTGGAAAACGCTTGCGCGACAGTAAAGTTCATTTATTTATTAACACACTTATAATAACCGTATATGTAACTACGGCCTAACCCAATGTGCCGAGTCGTTGGGCCCGTTGGTACCTAGTTGCTTCGATTTCAGAGAGGCTATTGCCTTATTATTGCTATATATATTTGAAAATCGAAGGTTTGTCTGCATACAAAATGAAAACAATTGTTCCACTTTGAAGCCGGTTGCGATTGCGAGTGCGTTAGGCAATAATTTGGTAATTTGGCAAAAAATTGTGAGATGAGCGCGAATATTTGATTCTGAGTCTTGGGTGTTTTTCTATGTATATGAGTATTATATATCTTGCCTAGTGCTCATCTGTGCATCTGTGTATCTGTGCTAGTGCAAGCTAGAGCTTAGTTTGGGACTAGGTCAATTTGAGTATGGTTATTAGTCCGTGTGGTTACCGGGATAGAATAGTGCCACTCCATGTCTTCCCGTGGATGTCGTAAGAGGCGATTAAGGGAATAAAGGCTTGAAGTACTGTTAGGCGATTGGCTTGCAACCTGTCACTAATACACTGGTAAACATCTTGGCCTGATTGTGCAAAATATGGTTACAGATTACAGAATTATCAACAACATATCATAGTTCTTGGTAATTCTGTAGCTCTGACTACCCCACTCTGGGAATGAAGGCGTGAGTTTATGTGTGTGTGTGTATTGTAAATAATATTACTTAATGTCTTTAAATTTTGTGATTTTAATGGCAATAAAATAATAACCACAGTTTTTAGTAATATCTATCTAGTATGATGATGGAGACCGAAGGTGCCAAGGCTCAAAAGCTAATTGTATAGCTTAGAGTCGTCGAGTTTGAATGACTTAAACTCGACTTTAAAAACGAGTATGTCAGGCACTGTAAAGAGTAAAGACGACAAAAAAGTGTTATTAAAAACTTATTTATTTTTAAGCGTAAGTACCTTTCATATCTTTGAATTTTGTAGCGATCTGCGTTCTCGGGAGCCGCAATAACTTAAACAAGCTTAGTTTGAGATGAGGGTGGCCAACCTTTAAGGCTCTTGGGTACGAATTTGCAGGTAAGTGGTTCTCATAAGTGTCACTTCAACTCGAACAGAGCGTCCAGTCAGAGCGTGAAAACCACATTTTAGCGCGTGCATTCTTAATTGAAGGTGGGAACGGCGTCGGTGAAAACTAGGAAATGCAAACCGGCTAGCCAGTACCTACGCCAGTTTACCGGTAAAATGGTCTTACTCAGGGTCAGTAAAATACCTGTCGGTTAATAAATCAGTAGAAGTGGCTATGTATTGGTGATTCCGTTGGTTGATATAACTTATGGCCTTATTTCACTTTGCCTAACCGTTACGCATTTATGATATACCCTTCCACTCTCTCTCTCTGAATTTAAGAGCCCTGCTCTTGTCGATGGAGTAATTTCATCCAGTCTTCTCTTCTCCCTGCCAGCTCCTTCACCCCTCTCTCTATACGACACGACACGACGTAAGTGTTTTTGTAAAACATATTCCTTTTTTGTGCAAGACAGAGTTACAGTTTTAAATTTCATAATGATGATGATGATGATGATGATGATGATGACAATGATGGCTTAGAAAACTGAAAAGAAAACTGTTGGCCCTTTAGAGACGCTAAGCAGAAAAGGTGTTAAATGGAAACCTAGGGCTTCGAGCTTATCGAAGATAAACAGGACATGGCTTGGATACGCATGAATGGACCTGAGACTGAAGAGGTCCCGCGTTAAAGCGGCAAGGCAATGATAAGGTTTACGCACACAACAGTAAAGAAGCAAGTAGCCGCATTCCACATATCCAGCAGAGCGAGGCCATTTCACATCGTCACTCTTGACTTGGGTGGGAGTCCCATATTCGGGCCAAACTAAAGTAAATTTTTGTGATAAAGGTGTAAAAAAAGCGCATTTATGTATCAAATTAAGATACATTCCTCACGAACCTTGTGGAACCTCTTTCTCATACTATGTTCAAAAAAAGATATCAGGTATTCCACCAAGATTCTGCGCCAGCTCATAGAGCGAAAAGCACGCAATTTAATGGCTGGCGGCACATTAGATTAACTTCATCCGACACAAATATTGGCGCTACTGTTGGAAACCTAACACGATTATGTGAACGTAGCCTTTGTCTGTGTTATCTATAGTCTGTGACTTATACTACGACGCTTTGCGCCTATGTTCGCGCTCTTCCGCGATCTAACACCGTGTGGGTAACATGTAGGTAAACTTCAATAAATGATAATTTTGTCCAGTGCTGTGCGTTTACTTTATCAAACAACTAGTCAACCTGAGCTACAACACCTATTCCATAGTCCAGACTTAAATCCACTGGATTATAAACTATAGCATACTTGGAAAAAAAGACCTGTTCAAAGCCTGATCCTAATTTTGAGTGGCTTAAAATCCTTGAACTATATAGATAGGTATATAGACGAGTGGTGGCTCGAGTTGAATTCAAAATCGCAAGGGTAATTTCAAACCAAAATCTATGTTTTAATATGTTCCTTTTGGTATACAAAATTCATAAGTAATAATAAGGCCACAGCGCAGCTAGTGGAGAGCTGTTGGTGAGTAGCGACAACACGAATCAAGTGTTCCCGAGGGTACGTCCTGTTCCTCACCTCACATGACAATCATGATTGTCCTCTGGCTTATGTCTTTATTGGGCGGTCAGAGTGCAGTTGCAAGAGCATGCTCGAAGGACGGATGTGTTGCACAAGTGGCGAGTAGGCATCTTATGCTCGTTTAAAGTCCTCAGGCCCTCTGGAACTGTTCCTTCTTTGATGTTATGTCTGCCTATATGCTGCTATTTTGGGAAGTGCAGTCCATTGAGTTGGCGAGTCACCGTCTGCCAATTCAACGTCCGTAGTTCCGTCAATATTGGAGTTCACCAACCTAAGTAGGTATATCATCTTTTTCATATAAGTAGCCTATTATTAATATTCCCATCCTTCTAAACCTAATTGCCCTTATTAATAAACGTGAAGTAACCGTCGAGTAGCTAAACCATGCTTTGTCCTTATCTGTCATATTCAAATGTCACAATGCACTGTGGTTCAGCGTGTATGGAGAGAGTGTCATAAGTCGATTTGTCCAAAACTTCCAACATTATTGGGAAGAAATGCATATATTGTTGTTAATTATGAATTTATTTGATAAAATAAAGGACTTACAATTAATTTTATGTGTATATATTATTGAATAATAATAAAAAAAAAACAATTAAAAACGTTTCAAAATTCACTATATTTCAATACTGTATAATTAACACTTATAAATAGTAAGTAACATGTTTTCACTTAAAAATATAATAAACAATACCTTAATACTATTTAATTTAAAAAAAAACAACTTATATTGAACGCAAACATATTTACTAAGTTTTTTCGTTATGTGCAATTCATGCAGTAGAATGAACCGCACGTAAAGAGTTGTTATCTTAAAAATACTATAATTAAACTATCTAACACTCATTAGTGAAACTTTAATGAGCTTAGCAATAATGTAATAAACTAATGACAGATTTAGATGAAACACTTTTTTTTCCTAGGAAGCTTTCTAAGACCCGTAACTAGTGGGTCAGAATTTAATAAAAGTCGATTTTAAACATCGGTATTCGTCGCAACACGTGACATTTTTCTAGTATTGTTGAGCCGAAACGCTTTTTTATTTTTATTTGTAGCTTCGGCAGCTTCTTCTGATAGTTCTCCTATGGATACCATCATGTGATCGAACTGATCGATTACTTCAGACCCATGAATCAGAACTTTGTGAATGGACGCTGGCAAATTGTACCACGGATATTCCTCAACAAGCTGTCGAGCCGTGTCTAAAGCAAACGATTTAAATCTCTCAGAATTAATTTTGTAACCGGAATTGAGACAGTTAAGAATTGTACCACAACTATCAATAAGCTCTTGCTTAATTCCTGTAATTTCAGCAGAAATGGCAGAGTTAGCAAAAAACCTACGTGCTGTATTCCCATCATTCGAGTTGCCGCTTCCTCCGCTACGCGGCTTGTCCACTATCAGACCTAATTTATTTTTTTAATTCTTTTTAAAATAATCTTCTTCGTTCTTAGATAATTGTTTTGTCTCTTTTGCAAATTGGAAGCGAATAGGGCGACAGTACCTAGTTGATGATGGGCGAGGATTCTTCCATAATATTGTTTCTTCTCCTGTTGTTGCAACTATGACGAATAAACTTCCATCTTCTAAATTGGGTCATCGGAAAAGCACTGGTTATACTCACTGTGTCCGGTACTACCGTCAAAACCCCACTTACCAACTAACATAACATCACCTATGGTCTCGGGATCGATACTTGATAACAGTATATTTTGAGAATCCAGTATTCTTTTAACCGTGTGGTTCAACAAATTTTGTAACTCTACTTCGGCACTTTTTTCAGTAATAGTTAATTTTTCAGGGTAACACTGTTTCTTGGCTTTTAAAACCTTATGATACGAAGGCAAAACTGGATATTGTTTACTATTAATGAACTCTTTAATTAAAAGGTATTGGTGTTTTGTTAATTTTGCTTCTGTGATTAGCGATAGGATCTCACTTGGATTCACTTCACATTTATGACTATCATTTGGCCCACAACTCGAGGTTGACGAAGTATTTATCAAAGCATTGACGGCCGAGTTATCAATTTTTGAGAGGTCCACTAATCTCCTTCGCTGAGTTCGTTTACTGCAAGACTCAAAATCTTTCTTCGGTCGACCGAGATTTGATGTCATTTCTTGACCAGTAAACTAATTTTCTCTCGCAGATACCGACTCATTCTTTGCTATATCTATAGTTTCAAGGACATTTAACCATTTTTCATGTTTTCTGACTAGTTCATATTTATTACTTTCTGCTTTTTTCCAGTAATCTGCGATCCTTTGGATTATGCCATTAACGCGTTTACTTAGAACTTCGATTTCAACGTTTTCAGCATCCGGGACCATTTCCAAAACTCGATATTTTTCCACCTGTGATCCTTTAGCAAGATGCCATAGTTCAAATATGTGCATTCTTGTAAACTGAACTTGCAAAAAAGAACCTGTTAGAAAGAAAACAAAATACATTAGAAATTGACAAATATCGTAGCATCTTCTACGAACAGCGTAGAGGACGAATTAATAAAACATCTAGCAAAATCTAGCAGAAGATGACTATTGGCACAATAACTAGACTTTTATATGCTTTTTAAACAATCAAAATTATTAATGGTACAGCATGGCGTCATTGATAAAACTCAATGGTAATACACAAACAATTTAAATATTTTTATAAAATTAGGTGTCTCGTAGCTCTCAAATAAATATAAAATGTATAGTAAAAATAGCTAGTAAAAATATTATTATTAAAACACATACCTTTGTCATTAATTTCTATGATGATTCAATAGAGTTTATCTCAACAAGTTTTTAGAAATCCGTCAACAAACAACTTTCACTTTAATGATCTATTGATAAGACTAATTACGCGGTTTAAGTGTGTTCACTTCGGAGGTCTGAAAAACAATGATCCCGACTGATTACTTCAAAACTATTTATAGTTTTAAGTAGGCTGGTAATGAATGTGTTATCAGAGAAGTACAAATCATAGCTCGGCTATTGTTGATTATTTGGACTTATGACCTATGAGCGGGACCATAGTGCAATGACAGATAAGGATAAAACATGGTTTAGCTACCCCACAGTTACTCCACGTTTATTAATAAGGGCATACGTGAATAACCGCAGACTTATACTGATTTACTTCTTACCTTAGGTACCTACTTATTAAAATGAGAAACCATCAAAAACAACTAACTATCGATAAAAAAACGCAATGAAATCGATCTATTGGGTTGGGTATGAAGCCACCGATGGACAAACATAGATAAACAAAGGCAATTAACAAACACATGGCGCTTCTACTACTCGCATCTCATTAATATTCAACAAGTTTCACCACCAGTCACTAACTTTTTTTTAATTAGGTAGGTACCTACAGTCGGCCAATAATGTGGTCTACCACATCACAGTTGAAGTTCATTTGCACGTCATGATACAAGTTCGATTTTCCCTTGCAATATTATGACAGTGACAAGTGTCAGTCAACCTTAGAGATAATTATATCTCACAGAAACTTTTGTCAAAACTGGTAGACCACTTTCTCGGCCGACCGTACCAATAAGAAGTACCTACCTACCTACTGATACTTCAAATAAACCACACGTATTCTTACACCTATAAAACCCTATTAGTCATTCTCTACCAACAAGTAGCACCAACCCACCACGTCATGATCATCCCAATCTTTATAAAAAAAACCTCTCTTGTTACTCTAATCTCCAAATTACAAGAGACCTTAGCTAATGGCGCTAAGATCGTAATTCCAAGGGCAACAAGGTGAAGGGCCCGCGAAGGGCGTGTCGCGGGGGCGGAGCGAGGCGCGGGGCGCCGCCCCGGGGCGGGGGCTGCGCAGGCGCGCACGCCCCGAGGATATCGAGATCTATTATAATAATGAAATTAATTGAGCAATAATGTTTGTGCTCTGGCGTAATTAGGTATAGTTTGAGATAAGAATAATGTTACATTGGCAGAAAAACTCCCAAGTTAGGCCTCCGCGTGCATGCTTAACGCTGACGATAATGACTATCGAAAATGACATAGTGAATTAACATTATAAGCTGACGATATACCTACCTAGGTAAATTACCTAGGTATCGCGTTGTTCTTCATTTACTTATAGTTGAGTAATTCTGTTTGACAAACAAATGAATGAAGTTTTAAAACTTGTGTGAAATTACATCTACATTTGGATGTGGTGTTTAAAGTTCACTACTCCCCCCCCCCCCCCCCTCAATAACACTACAGCCCCCCTCCCACCTTAAAATGTGTTCCCGTTATCGGTTTTTTAACTTTCAATAGGACAACTACCTAATAATAGATACGAAAAAAGTTTCACGGACAAAAATTTACCTTATTAAATTCTAAAAAGAATAGGTTACATATATTTTTAAAGGCTCCATACCGGCCACTAATATACCTACGGCTTTCGTACTTACACTACTTGCATCTCATACGATTCCATCCAAATATGACTTACCAAAATTGACAGCCAATCAAGAAGTAAGTAATAAACCAATTGTATTGCTTTTATCGTTGTTCGTTAGCTGATTAAACAAGGTTCACAATGGTGTATAATAATTAATAAATGTTTGTACATATCCAAATTCACGGAGGAAGCATTTAAAAAACTATCGCTGACGCGTTCATACAAATTATTTAAGTAGTAGGTATGAACGCGTCGGCAATGGTTTGGTATGGAATCGTACGAGATGTAAGTACAAAGACGATATATTAGTGGCCGGTACCTGAAGTTATAGCTTGAATACCGGCGAGCCTATAAAAAAATACATACCTATGCCTTTTCTCTTTAGAATTTAATAAAGAACATTTTTGTCCTTGACTCTTTTTTCGGATTATACCTACCTGTCCCAAGATAGTTAAAAAACCGTTAACGGGGACACATTGTAGGGTTTCGGGGGAGGGGAGGGGGGTGAAGCGTCAGGGGGGGGGGGAGTAGTGAACTTTAAACACTACACTTAAACGTATCATAGGTATCATATCACACAAATTTTAAAACTTTATTAGATTGTTTGATTTTCCCATTACATTTAATGCATAGAATTAGGTGCATTTTTTGTCAGTTTATAGGTACGAAAGTCTCGCTATAGGTAACCTTGGGAACACGCGGTTAACGATAGCGTTATCTAGGCCTTATTCACCGAGGTAGGTAACTGTGCCTTGAACGATATCTGCCAGTTGAGTATGGCGTGTTTTCTAGAAGTACCTACCTACATAAAATAAGGTTTTCCTGTTTTACTGACCGAGGCCACCGACGGACAGCATAAATACTTATGAGTAAAACCGCGAAATAGGTAGGTGCTTACAGTCAGCTGCAGAGAAAAGGATACCCCCCCCCCCTCCACCCCCCCCTCCTGGTAAGGATTGTTTTTTTTCGAAAACCTGTGGTTAGATTTAAATGATTTTGAGTTTATGTGTAGACAATAGTAAAATCTTCAATTCACCGAATTGTACTGTGGCAGTGCTTGCGTGGTACTTACCTATCTACCTACACTACGAAGCTATTTTTGTAGTCCTTAGCTAGAGGAAAAAATTGGTAAATTATCAAAACTATTTCGACGTTATCTAAAGGTGCGACCGCACCGTTGCTTAACGGTGCGTATATTACAGTGCGTCAAAAACGACGCCATGTTGTTACTATGACCCCGTCGTTTCTTTACGCAACGACACCGTATTTTACGCAGCGGTGGGGTCGCACCTTGATAGGTAGGCTAGTACTTATCTTGCTTACCTACCTACGATAGGTCGTTGGCATCCTGACAGATTTTTAGATAAATAGTGAGTTTAGATTGCTTTTTTAGCAGGTAGGTACCTAGGTCGTTCAGTTGTGGACATGTTCTTTTTGGTTCCAACATGACCGGAATTCGGAAAGAAAGTTAAACTAGCAAATTCGTAAGTAGGGTTGGTATTGTAAACATACTTAGTAAACTTAAACCTTTCTCTGACGAAAAAAGCGTCGCTACTTACTGCCTCACTGCCTCGGTACCTACTGTGAAAACGCAATCAAATCAAACTCATTTTTTTTAACCACAGTCATGCAGTCCACCTGTACATTTGCATTCTCAAGACTAAGATCTTAAGACTGCAATCCTAAGACCGCATATGCGTTGCCAACTCTGAGGACTAAGATGGAATGTCTATATGCAACTAATTTTACCGGTTGTCTTATCCTAACACCGGAACACAACAATGCAAACACTGCTGCTTGACAGTGTAGTATAAAGGATAAGATGGTGGTAGGTACCTAGTTAGTGATCCTAACGGACCCTGTTCACTTGCACAAGGTCCTTCCGACACTAAAATATTAATTAGGTAAAAAAGAATATTTTTTGTTTTATTTAGGTACCATTAAAAAGGTCACAATAATACCTAGCTACCAAATTACGTATTCTGTTTATAAGATGGCAACGGTTAAAAAAAGCCCTGTAACATATTATGAACGGACCGGAAGGACGGACAGACTAGGTTACAGTTGGTTACAATATTTTAACTTATAAATTCGTAGGTATTTAGTCACGTTATTAGGCACCTACCTAATTGTAAAAAAAACAGGTCAATTTTAATTCCACTCTGAACCACTCCTCAAAAGTTTTGTGGAACAATGAATAATATATAAACTTTGTGTTTGTTATAATAAATATATAATAATAAACCTGAAGGTAGCAAATTGTATTTTATATACTCTCATATCGTTAAGATCGAATTATAAACTTCAAAACGAATTTATATTGGCATACTTACTTTATAAACACAATACCGAAATTAAAAAAAAAAACACTTTATAACATTATTTCTCTAACAAAATAGAATAGAATAGAATAGAATAGAAAATATTTATTCAACGCACACAAAAATACAGTAGAAATAATATAAAATGAAAAGAAGACATTAATGAGGAACGTTGAACAGGATCTCTCTCAGCAGCAAATAATGTTATAGGTACCTACTTAAAGTAATTTTTTTACCATTACGATACAAGTTAATCCAAAAAGTTAATGACGACGAGGTTCCATATCAATTATTTATATAATGGAACGCACATGGGCTTCGCGTCATTTTTACACCATAACAAAAAGTTTTCATTCCAATTTTTACTTGTCTGTGACAGCGCCCGCTTTAACGCATGCTCGGCGATGTGCTATGTTTTGGCGCCATTCATTGAATAGCTACGGTTTGCTGTAGTTACTTTATTAACTTTGATCTTTTATTTAGTAGGTTGAATCGCAATGCTCATACATTGCGATTCAACCTACTAAATAAAATATAGAAGATAAAGTAGTGTATGAAACTGCACATAACTAGGTATTAAAACACTCGTGTGATACTATTAAAAACCTCGCCTACCGGCTCGGTTCTTAAACACACTCGTGTTTTAATACCCCTCTTTATGCAACAATTTCATAAACTACTATTAGAACTGGTCGGACTAGGCCTATAATAGCGAGTCATTTCGCACTGAATACAAAAATTGGTCGCTTCTAACAAGATACTGATTGTTGTAGAGGCGTCTTGATTAGGGAATGCAAATAACCGGTTATTACCGATTTTAACCGGTTATTACCGATTTTAACCGGTTATTACCGATTTTAACCGGTTATTTTCATACAAAAACGGCCAATAACCGGGTAAATTGCATTCCCTATCTTGATTCCATACGAGCCTGATATAAGACGCAACAACTAAGATATTAGTTGAATCGCTAAAGAACTTGCTGTTTTTACAAGCAGTTTTGTTTGATATAACTAATTTATATCATAAATGCTGTATTCATTTTATGTCAACTAAGAGAAAACCTGTCTTGGTTGGCTAACATTATTTTGAGTGCGGTGTCCATATCAAAAAGGTTCACGGTAAACTAGGTAGGTATGAAGAATAATCATTTAATGACAAAAACCAAAATACCTTGGTTGGTCTAAAGCGCCATCCCTAACAAACAATAAATTCGGTTAAAAACTAGGATTCCAGTCTCCAGGTAGGTAGTAGGTACCTATTAAAAAATTAAATTATTTCAGAAAAAGCGCTAGAAATATAAAGGACATGAGAATCATACTCATATTATATATATTTCACATTTTATACACTTATATTTCAGCTATTTATCTTTGAAATCGAGTGAGATTCGGTAGCGGCAAGGCGCGCGGATTTAGGCCTAAATGTGCCGCCATCGCGGCCGCTTGCTGCGTGCCTAGTATAATATATACCAATCTTACGAGTGTTACACAAAAATACTGCATTCCTACGCGATTCTCAAACAAGTTTTCTTATAGATACGATTAATATTTGCGTTGCTAAACTACCTATGTAAAATGACACACGGTAGGAACTACCTAGGTACCTACTTTCTCAATGAAATTCAAGTTGTAAATTGATTTGGAAACAACGGCGAATTGAAATTTAATTTTATTGATATTTTTAGCATCGGTAAACTTTTGTATCAGTTATTTTGAATTTACAAGTAATATACCTAAGTACCTAGTATGAAAATTATTGTAAGAGGCCTTATTCGTAATTTAATCGTTTAAAGCTTTTAAGAACTTTCTCTGATGCCTCCCACAATGGGGTTTTTTAACAACACATTACCTACCTACATCAATACCTATGAGATTTATTCAGCCTCTACTAAGAATTCCTATATTTTAATCTGTGCCTAATCACAAATCCAAAACATTACGCATTTACCTATAACAATAGGTACATTAATTAGGTAAAACGGTGACGGAAATGATGAGCGCAAAAACTAACATTACCTACCTACTACAATTTTTTTATTAAAATATTGATAATACGGTTTTTTTGTCCAAAAGTAGAACTAGCAGTTAATTCTAGCAAAGCCATAAAACACTGAAAATTTACTAAACATGAGCTTGATCCCATAAAATAACGTCCCCAATTCAAACCAGCCAGCGTTCCTTTCTAATTTATTCTCTTTTCAAATTAAATTCGTCTTTCAAGCGCCGCTTTCTCGTGGGTCACGAGTTGCACACATCCGTTCTCTTGTGAATGCACAATAGGTATCGCGGCGTCTCCTTTTAACCCGCGTGGTCCTGGATAGTGGATTCTCCGTCGGGTTCGCGCCACGTTGCCAGCTCTCTCAGCCTATGCGTCGCGATGTGACCTTGTCGACGCGCTCTAGTGGTGTTGCGATGCTTCAAGAGTTTCAAGACTGATATTATTTCTATTGTAAATTTACTACGGGCTATTATTTAAGTAATCGTGTCACGCTTTACACTCGTACCTGCCCATTGTTATTGGCATTAAAACAGTAGCGATGTAATTATAGTTAACAATGATTATTTTAATTGGTATAAAACACCATCCGTGCTTGTTATACTTACTTGGGTAATTCAGTAAATTCATTTGGACACATACTTAGTACTTACACCGTATGTGTATAGAGTGTTAGATCATAATTTAAAGAATAAGTTCACGCTTCTTACCTACTTATTTGGTTTTATTAATTTCACATGTATTTTTTGGCTAATGAACTGATTTTAATGTTGAACTGTGCTCTTAAGTGATCTTGTTATACAATTATCATAATTATGTTAAGGAGTTATTTTTTACTTTTTGGAGGAAAGTCGACATAATGTAGTTTCATTATTTTTCCTTTGGTTGAAATGGATGGAATGGATGGAATTATTGCTTTTCCCTATGAAGGAGCGTAATTACCGACTGCTGCATTATTGCACGGACATTAATGTTTTTTTTTATTACTCCAAAATTGTACGTTATCTGTGATTTTTTTGCGTTGCTAAACTATTGTAGATCATAAGACATATGCATTTTAGTGCAAAATGCTTTAAATCATTATAAATTGGCTTGTAGAAACTGTCAAAGTTGCAGGTAAAGTTGTAGCCAAAAGCGTCGACTTTACCTAGCAGATTATCGAAGATAATAAATGCAGTATCTAAAAAAGGGACAAATACTTAAATTCATTACTGTTATGTCAATGCCGGGATGTCAGTGAAAATCACTAAATAACCATTATTTTATTTTCTATCTTGTAGGCAAAGTTGTAGCGTGTGTAATAGCATTCCCGTTTTCCTCCATACAAACTTTTAAGCATATTTAGGGTTGTGCCAAACAGAAAAACCAAATAGTTCAGAGTACCTACCTAGGTACTTTGTAATTTAGATGGCCTTTTTGAAGTCTTCATATACCAAACATATTAATATTTCAATCAACACAAAACTGCATTTGTTGACATCTATTGTACATCGGTTCATTTATAGAAAACTAACTAAAATATAACGCAATTTGATTATTACGTAGGTATGACTAATAAAAACAAATATTCAACACGTAAATATCCGCACGCGTCATTAATCTTTTTTTTCGTGATCGAGTAATTAGTGACAACCCAAGCCTTTGGCAAACTTACGGCATGTAGATACGTTCTAAGAAACACTTTGCAACATTACCCATCCTCGTATTAGCTTTAAATCATTACATTCACAAGTAAAAGTACGTAAGTAACAAAAATACCATCATTACTTACTCTGTTGTCCCCCTGTCCCCCTGTATGAAGACTCTCCAAGAAGCTATCTTATGTATTTTCAGACTAATGATAAAAGTTTTAGAGACAACGAAAAAACACATGGCCGTTTTGCAAGTTTTGACAGCGACAGCGTTCAAAACATATATTCTTCGAAATGGGTTGCCAGGTAAATGACAGTATTTCTCCCATTAATTAGTAGTAAAAAATAGATAACGCATTGGGAGAAAAACATATTTTTACAAAACTGGTAATGTTTACTAACTAGCAACTAGTTAGCAAAGTTGCAGCTTTGCTAACTAGCAACTAGTTAGCAAAGTTGCAGCAGTTGACGGTACTTCACCATCAGATCCACTTAATCACATGCATTGCGACTTAATTGCGATTAAATTGCTTAGTAATCAATCATATTCATGAGACCTTATAACTAGGGAATGGAAATAACCGGTTATAACTGGTTTTAACCGGTTATTTTCATACAAAAACGGTTAATAGCCGGTTAAATTGCATTGCAACCCGTGAAGTACTTAGTATTGAGAAGACCAAATGGTGCTTTCCTAGAGCAAACGCACGAGTTTCTATAAAATAAACCCAAGTCGCAATAGGTGTGCCTATAATATTTGAAGAGTTCCCTCAATTTCTTCCAAATCCCATCATTAGACCCTGACTTGATGACAATGGGAACTCCTGGAAAGTTAACCCTTTCAAACAAAAAACAACTTTCCAAATCGATCCAGCCGTCTTTAAGTAGTCAGGGAGTATACCTACACAAAAAACTAACATTCCGACGACCTGAGAACCTCACAATTTTTTTGACGTTGTTGGTTAAAAAAACGGAATGGTGGATTTAAGTAATCAACGGATACTTTATAAGGGTGAATATCAGATTTCGTCTGAAATTTTCTAATTTCGATGGCGCATTTTTTTTTTAATATTTTCAATCATTGACATAACATACCTTGTAAACGACTTAAATCCATGTGTAAATATGTTATTCTGCCTTAAATAACAACAGGAGTTTGAAAGTTTTAGCATTTTGAAAATTACATTGCCAAAGAAATTAGGACTTGCCCAGAGAAATTAGAAAAACGCCAAAGAAATTAGAAAAATGCAAAACTCACGCCAAAGATATTAGAATAATGCGCCATACAAATTATGTATGTACAAGTTTAATTCGATTTTGTTTATTTATTTAATATAAATAAGTTATTTTTAAATAAAACGGCATGTATTTTGATCAGATGTTTATTAAACATGAGGTACGACATTTTTTTTTAGATCAAAGATCTTAATCTCACTTGTTTTAAATTATAACCATTCTCTGTTTTAATCTCTAGTACGTACTAAATACCAGTCTTCTTTTACAGTAGGTATATGATAAAACAAAATCCTGCTGTAAATCTTTACACTACTAGTATCTTTTGGTTTTGATTCGGGTAAGACCCATTGAGCAGGCACCTTTAAACTTATGAGGTAGGGTTTTTTTTTATTTAAGTGAACATACAAAAATAGTCTTCGAAAATAAAATATCAAGTTTTTAAATCAACATATTTCTAAATAAAAACAACTTCTAAATAAAGGAACAACAAGTAGTTTGACTACACTTTGTAGTTTTAACTAGCCTCAAAATATTTTTTTCTTAATTTGTACTAAATGTCCACGGCTATTTAGCCAAATTCGTTATAATAAATGCTTAAAACTAAATTCACAAAAAATCAGTCTTCTTTTTTAGCAGTAATTATTTAACAAAAGTAAACTTATTTAACTTTTTAAACTTCTAACTACTTAATAGTTTTTCATACACTTAATCAAATTGTGTTTATGTTTTTATAAAATTTTCAAATAGTTCTAAAAAAAACACAAAATAATTCTACTTTTATGAGAAACACTGGACGCCTCAAATTACATCTCTTTGACATTAACTATGTTTGAGAAAAACAAAGTCTCATGCTCGGTCTCTCTTGGTAGGGGAAGAATACACTCTATATCAGCTACTTCAATTATCGATATATCCTTGGGAATGGGTCTGAACACTTTTTTGTTTTTTTTTACCGATTTGTATCCTTGAATAAGTAGTTTCCCATCATCATACATCTCTTTGATGAGGCACACGTACATAAATGTTGTTTTTCCTCTATTGGTAGGGAATGTGGCAAGGATGTAGTCCCCTATTTTAGGCCCTGTCACTATATGTGTTTTTTCATTAAGGCTGTTGTTTTTATCTTCGTTAACAGATTGCAAATTGGAAGAAACATCATGTGAGTTCATGGTATTTAGTTCCGTCATAAGTTCAATGTTATTACTTTCCAAAGATCTAGTAGGTGACGAGTCCATAGTAACTAGTGGAGATTTCAAAGCTGCAGTATTTACTCCAATGGAAATGATGTTTGTTACGTCTCTGATCTGGTGTTCTTTAACATCAAGGTGTTGCAAGTTTAGTTTAGTGATTGAATGATCCAGACTGTTTGAATACGATATTAATGAACTGTCATCAACTGTGTGGCTTGGCAAACTACCGCAATATGGGACATTGTTTTCATCAACATGAGAGTTTATTTTCGGACGCAATGAAAGGTCATTCGATTCTAAACCAGATGTATGGTCCGAACTCTTATGGTTTTCTGATTGAGAGCCATCGACATCTGGCGTTGAAGGCCGAGATTCTGATTCGGGATTACACTGATAGTGAATGCGGTTTGTTTGTGTATGAGGTATTAAATCTTCGAAATCTGTTAATGGATCTTCTAAGTCTGTTAATGTATCTTCGAAGCGTGATGGAAGAAGATCAATGTTTACGTCAGCTATATTCAAACTCGTCAAGGATTCGTTTTCATTCAAATAATTTGTCAAAGACCCGATTTCGGACAATGTGGGTGTATCAAGACGGATATTTACATCTAATAGAGTACTATCTTCGATCGATTGATCATACACTGGATTAACTGCAGATTCGGTATAGTCCTCGTTTTGCACTGTCATCTGGCCAGCAACGGGTGGTTTAATAGTTTTTTGTGACAACAGTTTTATGCTTTGTTTGTTAGACATCCCTTTTTTAAATGACTTGGCTATTGGAAATGCCATCAGGTTTTTACTAGCCGTTGGTCGTCGTTCCACAGACCTTATAATGGTTGTATTACTGCTTACAGGCTTTTCAACATCATGGAATGCTATATGTGTTCCATGAGTACAGATGACAGCAGCATTTGACAAGCATTCTTTTTCATCACATGTTCGCATGCGCATTGCTAAGCGATTACCTTGCTCTTTGTTCCATACAACTTGGTGAGTTTTCATGGTTCCACGAAATGGCTGAATTGTATCCGGTATTAATAAATCTTTTTCGTAAATAGCGTAATCATCCACAATTTCCATTTGCACGCCTGTCACACTAGAGCGTAAATGCCGCATGAGGTCTTCCAAACTAGAAATATCGTTACCATATGCCACTGCTTGATCAGCCGTTCGTTTTAAAAGACCACCAACACCATCTGGCGCGCCTTTACCATGGCCACTCTCGGAGTAGTTCCAAGTAAGTTTTTCCAAATTTGGGAATTGCCAATATAACTTAGCCATGATATAAAATGCCTTCTTGTTGCGGTATTGCGAAGATGGCGAATCTGATAAAAAATGCAGAACCTTCACTTGAGGAGCTTTTTCTTTGATGAATTCCAAAAGTGGAATCAGATGTGCCCAGATTGCGGCTGCATCATGGCGCAAGCATGTGCTCAAAGTGCCAATGGCTTGTGTTTTGTACTTGTCTTCTTTAGCGCAAGACTGATGATCAAAATAGTATAGTACGGCAGTATGAAGCGTTATCTGACTCCTATTTCCACCAAAGTGAAGTGCTTGTATTTCTTTACCGAACTTAATAGAGTAGTTTTCACTAAAATCGATGTGCAGTATGCATTCTTCTTTAGAAAGATTATTTTTTAAATTCTTCACTGATGCACTTTGGTTTACAATGATACCGCAATGTTCCAAAAACGGTTTAAAAAACTTGACCAACTCATCAATAGCTGCACGAGGATTAGTATTTAATTTAACTTTTTCTGTTATAATTATTTTAGTTTCAACGCCTCTTTTATCTATTGTTTTAGGTCTTGCTTGCCATTGCCAGTAAGTTATTGATTCAGAATCATCGAACTCTTTAATTTCAAGGCATTTGTGTTTACACTCCTCACATTTTCTAAGCAGGCATTGCACATTATTAGACGCGCAGCACAATGATTGGCAGATATCAGTACAGCTATTTTCTGAAACTATGTGTCTTCGCTTTAAAGCTGTTACAAGTAGTTCGACGTTTGCATGCAGCTTGCACAAGCAAGTTTCCCTGGCATTGATGTTCGGTATTCGAACCCAAAATGGACGAAATCTGCAGAATGTTGTGTAACTGATTGTCTGATGGACCGATTCTGCTTTATATCGCTCGTACAAATTTTTCATTGAATCGTTCAAATATCTTTTTTGCATTTTTTCTTTTTTTCGTGTAATATATTCCTTTTTTCCTGGGCAAACCCTACTCACTTCATCTTCTTCAAAAAATCTGATAACATCCTTTTTCAGTGCACTGAGCGCTATGCAATACTTCTGTGATCTGTTCTTGGGTAGATTTGTTAAAATTGTATCTTCTTTCCCCTTTGAACGTCTACTGTTCTGTTGCAGTCTTTCGCATTTTTTTCTGTACGCGTCCTTTATTCGCTCTAATTTAGCTATTTTCTTTTCAAGCGCCATGATTTCCTTTTTTTTCTCGTATTTATATCGCGAAAGCGCAGCTTTGTGGACGGATGTTGAAGCGGATGTACCGATAGATGAACAAGATGCTGTCGATTTAGGTGACATATGACATGGTCGGTATGCCGCTGAAGTGCTTGCTCTTGGGCTTTCACGATTTGGTTGAGAAGAATCAGCTATATTTAGGTTTCGGTTTTCGATTACTGGAGCTGGATCCATAATATCATCTGCGTCTGAGTCCGGAGGACTGTTTTCTTGAAGTATTACTTCTAGCCGAGCCCGCTCTTTTTTTTTGTAATAGTATTTTTTAAAGTTGTCCCTATTTCGTTTCCTGATAATTTTCCGGTCTCTTGATGACATCTCGCTAACGGGTAATATTTTTTTTTCCGCTTTTCTTTTGTGGTAGCTTAGCCGTTGCTTTTCCTTAAATTCTGCATAGCGAACCGGATCATTCCGGATTTTTTCTAAGCGCTTTCGTTCTGCATTTCTTTTTTTTTCTAATCTTTCATCTTTGGTCTGTTTTTCTTTATTTGAATTAATTGTTTGCTGCGGTTGACTACTTCTACTGCAAACAATATTATTTTTTGGTTTTGGTTTAATTTTAATAGCTGATTTTTTTTTTCTTCGCGCCATTTTGATTTCAAATCTGTAACAAGTATTCTATAATCACATTTTGCATAAACAGGCTAAGATGTTGAACATGTGTATATTAGTGACAGGTTGCAAGCCGCAACAATACAACAAGCCTTTACGAGTAATCCCTTTGTCGCTTCTTACGACAAGTTTAAGTTGTTAGAGTTGTTGGTAATTCTATAGCTCTGCCTACCCCACTTTGGGATGAAGGCGTGACGGTATGCATGTATGTATGTAACATGTTCAATACCACTTTAACACTCTTGTTTATTATAGAAAAAGTACATAAAGATTTTTTTTATTAAAACTTTTAAGATTTATAATTTTAACACCGAATGATCTTTATTTTTTCTATTGTTGATCATGTAGAAATCAATATACAAAATATTACGAACAAAATGCATCCTAAAATACACAATAAAGTTAATACAAGCTCACTAAGGCAAGAAATTTTTAACTCTTTAGCAGAATTTTCAACCATATCCTAATTTCTTTGGAGAAAACCTAATTTCTTTGGAACTCAATGCCAAAGAAATCCGAAGAAATTAGCACCAAAGAAATTAGAATAGCACCTATTTTATTTCTTTTACCTGTCAGTATTTAACTAGTGGTTTTATCTTACATTTACAGAAGCGAGCAATCACAGCGTGCATACACTAAAAAAGTATAAAAAATTACAAGTCGTATATAAGTATAAAATCGGCTACCGAAGAAATTAGGTACTCACCGGAAAAAAACACACGCACACCGATAAAAAAAATATTCTTCCGAAACACGTTGCACTGTGCATAGGTCTGCACATGTCGGGCGTTAGATCTCAACTGAACGGAGCGGGGGCGGGAGGTGGGGATGGTCCACGTAACATGGTGGCATTATGCGAGACTGCACAAATCCGCCAAAGAAATTAGGTGTTTTTGGGGTGGACAAAATTGAATTTACAATAACTTTTGATTAGATAATCAAAAAAATATTTCGTTTAAGCTACTTATAGTTCAATATTCCTAAATAATGAAAAACCTGTTGAATAGGAGAATTTTGGATTTAAAAAAATAAAACAGGTGTTTCAAAAACAGAACACAGTAAAGGACGCGCCAAAGAGCTTAGATTTTTGACCTTTGATATTATTTTTAAATATCTTCTATTCGAAAAAAATACATTTTTATTAATGGCAATACTGGTTTTTAGAATGAACTTCAACCAAAAAAAAACTTGACCGCAATAGTTAATTGCATATGAAGTTAACATGGGTGGACAAGTGCAAAACACGAAATCTGATATTCACTGATAATATCAAAGCATGCAGTCGGGTTTTCCTTGTTTTTTGTTATACTTGTTAACAATTTAAACAAGTTTGCGCATTTCAGATAACAACAAGGAACATCAGCACTTGAAATACAATTTCATGGTAGGATAAAACGGTGGCATTACAACACAGACGCAGAGGTAATAGTCCGCAATAAGCCGGCTAGCAGTGCCTTTATGAGAAACTATCTTCTGCCCGCGACTTCGTCCGCGTAGATTTCGATTATCGTTATTCCCTCGGAACTTTAAATTTTTCGGGATATAATGGAATATCCTATTTCAGGATCTAACCTATATTCGTGCCAAGTTTCACCCCGATCCGTTCAGCGGTTAAAGCGTGATTGAGTAACAAACATCCAAATTTTTCATTAATAATATGGAATAGTAAGATAAGATTAAAATAGTTTGCAAAGCAGACCCTAATCCCTACTTCATCTGCGGGGTGGCAAGGTATGTGATAAAGTGTTAAAGTGCTTAATGCTTCCTTAACCAACTTCAAAAAAGGAGAATCCGTGTTTATGTGTTTATGTCGCTTTATTTCTTCATCAATTGTCAACCCATTTTAATGATTATTTTTTCATGAGTCCCTAGGGTAGGTATATCTCAGGGGTGGTGCTATTTCAATTTTATTTAGCTCTGACGAAACCGGCAAGTTTACTTTAACATTAATAATATTAATGTAACTTTGGATAGGTATCAAGGTTGCATTTAAAGCGCTTGCAAAAAAACCCGTCCACGAAGTGCAAAGAAAGTCCCTGTAATTACACTCGCATGAATGCGCTAGCGTGTTTCTTTTTAAAGCCTTCTGCTCCGAAAATGTCCAAGGAATAATTTCATCTGCCAACATGCAAACGCAGATGCATTGCCTGCATTCTGCCAGAACAGCTTAACTCCGTCGTGACCAAACATAAAAACCTGTCATATTTCTGTTATACTAAGGTTTTCATTCAAATGCCAAATAGTTTAGACTTGTTGGAAACTTGTGAAGAGAATCGTCTTGGTTTATTTGTGGCTGCGCTGCGGTAGGCGGTCACTGGAAAGCATGTTTTTTATGTTCCCCGGGAGTTTTTACCTTTTTTTTATTTGGTCCGTATATCCGGCTATTGTGTCAAATTTCTTTAATTAAAGGGTTCAAAGAACTTGGTCAATATCTACGAGTATTATGAAAGTATTCCTATGCAATACTAACATTAGTAGATTTTGTCACAAGGGAGCAAAATTACATATTTACGGCGAGGGCGTACATTGAATCCTGAACGAAGCGAAGGATTCTATAATTGAATCCCGAGCGTACCGAGGGATTCTAAAATAGAATCCTGAGCGTAGTGAGGGATTTAAGTGTTTACACCCAAGGTGGAAATAATCTTGCTTCCGTGCGACACATGCTGCTTTTCACATCACCTATGAGGAAAATAAAAAATCTTAGGGGTTTATCGATTATGTACAAATATTATGGACTTAAAAGACCATAAAGTAATTTTTTGTCGATTATGTGCATACTATTTTCATATTTCATTGCGTTTATGTTTTATACTGGCAACAAAATGTCATTGAACAGAAAAGTGCCACTTTGATCCCTCCTAGCAGGGAAGAAAAGTCGCCTTTCCGAATAGGTGATGTGAAAAAATATTACTAGCTTTTATTTGACGAGCACTGTTCGTATGTTTGTAGATAAGATGTTCGCAGTCAATTTTAAACCAGTTCCCGTTCATCGAATGGGCTGAAATTTGGGCATATGTAAACCCGATGACAATGCAATAGGTGGGTTGATCAAGACGGAAACGGAAGGTGGCGACCGGATCTCCACTATGATTAACGTAGAGCCACCGTGTTGGGACTTATTATACTTCGGTCTTGATAAGTTCATAATGACTTTGCAAAAAGTACAGTCAGCAATAAAAGCTTGTCCCAATTATTATTTTTAAAGAAATCTATTTTATGAACGCGTTTAACACGTAACACGTTTATCTATAGGTACTTTGTGAAAAACCGGTGGGTTAATTAACCATTGACGCAAAACAAAAGATAAAATAGAATAGATTGCGTATCTATGTGACTGTGTATCTGTTTGTCTGTCGGTTCCATCGTAGCTCAATCGGATGGATCAAATCGGATGGATTTGTTTAAAAAAAACCCGTCAAGTGCAGGTTGGACTCGCGTACCAAAATTCAAAATATTTATTGAGTAAATTGGCCACATGAGGGCTCTTTTACACGTCGGTAATTATGGAGTGAATCTACTAGCGCTTCGGATAACACCATCATTGCGGAGAAGAAGCGCCGCAAGAAATTCCAGCAGAAGGTATTTTTTTCAATTATTAAATACAATGTTACTTACTCGACAACAATAACATACTTATACAGAGAAATAAATACGTATAGGTTTACATAGATAACATTTAAGACTTCGGGAAACACCGGGAATCAAGCAAGGAACCTCCAGTTTCGTTGGCGTTTCATCGAATCCGGATTTAGAAGTAGGTACCTATTGAAACTATACAATACAATAAAATACAATGCAAATACTCTTTATTGAACACGAAAAAAAAAAACATAAACACGGAACACAGGAATATACCCAGGTCAATATAGATACAACCGGCGGTCTTACCGCGAAATAGCGATCTCTAATTAGTTTACACCGCCTGCCATGTATTTTCGTCTTTTATCTCTGTCCAAGGTTGTCTAGAAATTATTATTTCTTTCCTTGTATAAGTAACTTGAGTGGTAGTAGGACCTCGTGCGGAGTCCCGCCATCGTTACCACCATCTTACTTTGTCCTTTAACCTGCCGCCAAACAGCAGTGTTTTCATTGTTGTGTTCCGTTGCGAGACTTGCGAGGGTAAAACAACCGGTGAACTACCTACTTAAATATCTAGTAGGTAGTGAAATGTTAATAAAGACTTATGAATAGTCTAAAAATTGTGAATTATTGCCAAATATACTCAGGGACAAAAAAAACGGGTCAGAACAGAATGCGTTTTTCATACAAACGAGGATATTTCGAAGCCTTGGTTCCTTGCCAGGGGTGGTTTTGAGTGAGGTTTAATGGTGGATACTGCGAGGTTCAATAGAGGAGGTAAAATGTTCTTAAAATACCTAACTTATCGCACAATCAGTTAACACCACAGCGAGAGAGTTTGGGTCAGCATTTGGATTTCCTTAAATTTTATAGCCATTTTATTTTAGATGATTTTCTGAACATGATCAATTTCGACGTGAGCCGCAGATTTAATCAATTGGGTATCCTAGACACTCTGGAGGTCCTGTATCGATGCTCAGGCTATCCATCATCAGATTTCACTTAAAGCATCCCCTGGCGAGGAACCAAGGCTTTGAAATAGCCTCTTTAGTATGTAAAACTCACACTGACCCGTTTTTTTTGTCCCTGAGTGTACTATACTATTATACATATTTGTGGTACCTTGCGCAAGGTTTGTCCAGATCACTACCACCACCCTTCGACCTCTCTGTGAAACAGCAGTGTTCGAACTGTTGTGTTTGAGTGTGGGGGAAAAAAATCCTAAATATTAACTTTTTTTTTGTTTGTTTTTATAGCGGCTATTTTGTTATTTAAAGGTATAGACTGACGGACGGACAGTGGAGGCTTAGTAATAGGGTCTCGATGGTACCCTAAAAATAAATAGTTTTGGGGCGGGCCATCGTGGATTGGAAACACTATTCAGAGTCCGACACTAGGACGGTAAGATCGCTCGATTAAATATACTTAACTAAAGAAGGGATTGACAGAGCGATATGGCATGGAGAAGGCAGACAATCATAAAAATGGGACTAGATTTAAAGGGAATGAAACGTTATGGTATTTTTATAAGGAAGTTTTTAGCTTCATTCATTATCCTCCTAACCTAAGCACACAAATGCATGGCAGGCGGTGTGTACTAATCGCTTTGGAAGTACCTACTTAAAGTAAACAAAATTACAAGAAAAACTTAAAGTCCTATCGACGTCACTAACTTACGTCGTAATCTATCTTAATTAACGTCTTTTCGTGCTAAAAATTACCTATCATGGCCACCATTAACAAAAAGAGTAAAAACTTGTAAACTTGTATAAACCTATATAAAACCACGCGTCTGCCTACTTTGGAAACATTTCACATTAAAAACCAATAAAACTAAACAGCCGCTCAAAGACATTGTAAACGGTAATAAACTGTTTTATATCCATACGTTTCCGAAAATAAGAGCACGTAAAATCCGATCTTAGCAAAGTAATAATGATAAAATATTAATAACTCCTCGTCATATCACGCATCCGAACGCCATCTAGTGACGAGTTTGGAAACTAGCAAGTCCACGTGTAGCGCGTATTATTGGCTGACGGTGACGTGTTAGCGCTGGTGGGTGTGAGAGGGATAAAACAATAACAAACGCAGTCCATCGATTCGGAGGTCAAACGGCGCGCGACGTGGGTTGCAGAGATAACATTGATAGGGAGGCATTTATTGAGCGTGTTGGCTGTCTGTCCTCTTGTCAAGAGTACAGTCAGCATGTTAAATTGATTCGAGCTGCCTGGTTTTTGCTAGTTTATGTCCATTTTATATCTAGGATAGTATTTTTACACAATTTCAAGTAAGGCCGAATTTCACCATCTTGGAATAAGACTTACTCCGAGATTAGTCTATTTTGATTTTTGAATGCAACCTTAATTATACAATTGGGACACACCTGTTTTTAACAATGTATGAAAATTTAAAAACCATTTAGGCTGAAACTCTAAGCAGCCGGATTCAACATTAATTTAGCTCACATTATCTTTTTTGCTCAAACTGTCCAAATAATCTAATGTAATAACTGAACACGCTAGTAATTATTTAATATGGTAAAGAATATAAATATACATAAACTTACGCCTTCATTCCCAGAGTGGGGTAGGCAGAGGTAAAGAAGAGGCAGACAGGTGGCAAGCCCATCGTCTAACAAATAAATATAAATATATTAACTGTAAAACTTGTTGAAAGCCTCAAATTACGCCCTATTATCGATTAATTTTCTTACACTGAGTAACAGTAATTACTTAATTTTATAAAGCTAGTGCTTCTGCCCGCGACTTCGCCCACCTAGATTTCGAATATCGTTATTCCCTCGGGAATATTTAAATTTTCCAGGATAAAATGTAGCCTATGTGTTAATCCAGTGTATAAGCTATCTCCATTCCAAATTTCATCCAAATCCGTCCAGCCGTTGCGGCGTGAAGAAGTAACAAACACACACACAAGCTTTTGCATTTATAATATTAATATTAAAAATAATATAGTACCTAGTATACTTACCTTGACATTTCAAACGTGGGCGTCGTCGTAGACATGTCAGGAGGCGTTATCGTAGCACTCGTAGCAGGCAGACGTAACAAGTGCTACGATGCCGCCTACGCGAATAACATGAATTGTAAAAATAAATGTCTCTATTTATTTATCAAAGCAAAGGGCAAAACCATATCGCATTTGACAAGTAACCGTATTGTTTGCAACTTGGCCGCCATTACTCTGTCAAGTAAACTGGAGCTAGCGTAACGTTGACAATTCGATGGCATTTCGAAGGCAATATGGCTTAATCGAGTTTGTTTTTTATGGCATGGGAAGGCAGTCGAGCACACAGGCCACCTGATGGTAAGTGGAAACTGTGACCCATAGACATTCGCATTCACAAGACTGCAAATGCACTACCAACCCTGAGGACTAAGATGGAATGCCTCTATGCTAGTCATTTCACCGGCTGTCTTATCCCCAAACCGGAACACAACAATGCAAACACTGCTGCTGCAATGCTGAGTATTATCGAGCCCTGTATTACTTGTGACATTATAAGATTAATCTATAGGGTGCTTTATTGTTAGGTGATCAAAGGCGATGGGTGACATTTAAGGCCACTTGTACCAAAAATTTAAAACGGTTACGAGTACGACACTAACTAGAGTTAAAATGTCAGTTTTCGTATGAATCTGACGTTTACTAACGTAAGTTAGTGGACGTCACGGTGACATCATTATACATTTATTATCTCGAATTTACAAAGGGAAATCAGTAATGTTTTAGTATTTTTGTATCCACAATAGGGAATATGCATGTTTTTTTTTACAGCTTCAATTGAAGCTGATTCATGTAACAAACAGATCACAAAAATAATTTTTTGAATAACTATAAAAATAACTAAGATATAAGCCAACAAAGATTTGTTCCTATCTCTTTCTAGAAAAACGGAATTTTACATGGAGTTTATATGGCCGCAGTGCACAATGACGTCACGGTGCACATCGGATCTCTCTGTCTAATTAGAAGTTTGAAATGCTTATAACTTCCGTATTTCTTGACCGATTTTAATTTTAATTTCCGTTTTGGTGATCTCTTTTACGGTATTTTCAAATTTTGATGAGAAATGCGATTTTTAAAATCCATGCATATTCCCTATTCTTTGCATACTGAAAAACGAAACTAGCTACGTTAAATAAACAAAATATGGTTGAATAAGCAGCTATGATTAAAAACCTTGTGAAATGACTAGAAACCTCAAGTTTTAATTACTTTCAGCACATTTTTATTTAAGTTTCTGAATCCCTTTATTATCTCTACAAAATCACTCAATTTTTTTACATTTTCTGCAATTTAATCTACGTGACGCCATTGATAGCGTTATATCTGTATGACTACTCATAATTAACGAACTTGGCCCGCCGCCGCCCGATAATACCTACAACTAAAGATAGGTCACGAATACACATAAACACAGCCTTATCTTCCCTCCCTCTCCCCCTTCCTTCCTATTAAACCCAACACACACCTAATAACCATTGATAGACATACACATACTATTTTAAATCTAAACACCTTGCATTAGAGTTCTAATTCGGTTAAACGTGTCACAAAAAACCTCGTATCTCTATCTACACGAGCATAATTACTATACGCTTGGCTGTGTGAGTGTTTAATTGATCTAGATAGAATGAAGTGTGAAGAGAGCTATTATGTTTCTTAATTCAGTTAAATGTCGAATTTTGTGTCCTTGTCTGTCTCTATAGGGTGGAAAGGGCGAACGATAGGCGGAATAGACATTTCAGTTGTATAGTCACACCCTTGCTTCTACGAACCTCGCATCGATCTGCACCGGTTGGTCGGGTAAACACGAGGGCGCGTATTTAACAATCAATCTGAAGATATAAGTCTTATTTAATAATTATAAAAAGCTAATTAGTAAGCGACTCTGTATAAGTACCATAATGTGTCAAACGATTAAATGAATAGCAGTAAATATTAGTGTTTGTAATGTTTCCCGATCATTTTAGTTTATTTACCTATTATATATTAAAAAATATTCAAATAATACCGTAACGTCACTATTGCGCAGATTTATTTACGGTTAAAGAGATTTATTTCCTCAAAATAATTATAAAAAATCACTTACAGAGAAAATACACTTTCTTAAAATTAGTATAGTTAGCGTGCGTACACGCATAGACTTAAACAACTTAGAATGAGAACACTGGCGTAAAAATAAGATTTGATTTGCTTTGCCTTAATATAATCTGATCTGAGCAAAGGTAAATATAGTGTCAAGACTAATTGGGATTGTTCTTATTTTCGTAATTACTCTGATCCGAAAACCATATCGAGGAATAGGGTTTTAAAGCCGTTCTGCATTATTAAGTTTTTGAAATATTTATCAATTTCGGATATCTTGACAAAAGTATATTTAACATTTGTTTGACTTCCGTTTTCGGCTTGAAGCCCTCCTATCTGTATCTTACGGGTTAAGCGAAAACCGCTTGAAATAGTGTTTTAATACACTATTACAATCACTTTTTATCATTAATTTGTATATTTATTGTTGTAATTTATTACTAAGAAATGAAAACGTCACTCCATTCCACGGTGTGCCACAAGGACCGGTTCTGTGCCACTTTTATTCATCGGTATCTCCGCAATCTGAGTCACGTCATCTACCGATCTCCTATATTACTTACGAAAAAGGAGGATTTGAAAGCCAGAAGTAACGGAACGGTAATAAGCTTCATACGGGTTGTCCTGTGTTCGACACGGTCCAAAATCCACCTCTACATAGATGAGCCTTGGCATTAAGCCTAACAAGGTTCCAGTATAAGTCTTAAGATAAATTTAGCGTTTATAGTAAAACATACAGTCAATCATATTCTACTACTACTGTGGAATTTTGGTCGTCCTACAGAACACCATTAGTAGACCGTATTTAATGTTTTTTTTAATGAATTAACATGACCTACGTCAATATCTCAAGATACGTTCAAAGTTCACAATGCCCTGTGGACCGCTCCTAAACTCACACATCCAAACCATTTCCCCTTACACATCGACGTCTCTCATCGCTACAGCACACTAACAAAATGCTTCTACACCGTTGAACCCTACACACAGCCAAGCAATTCTGATCCTTAAAGCCACCACTGGCTTTGCAATGTGTCCTACATTTACCGATCAGTAAGATAACCTCAAAATTCGAGGATTCGTCTCGGAAAGATCATGTTATTAAACGCGGGGCGTTTCGCTGACGATTTTGATTGTTAGCAGTCGGTGTTTAGAGATTAATTTGGTGTAATATTGTCAGAGTGTTGTGTTTTGGAGGAATAACCCTAATTTTTCGGTCGGTGACAGACGGCTGACGGCCGCGAAGGATGCGTGGACGGATTTTTACGTGAAGTTCTTGTGTTGTGACTTGTGGTGTCGATGAGAGTTCCGAGTTTGCTGAAATGAGCGTAAGTTTGTAACTTTTTGACTGATTTCTTGAAATGAGGAAGTTTAGGAAGTTGTCATTTTGATCGTATTATTTTTTAAACTGATTTTAATGATTATGTGAAAAATATTTTGTCTAAAAAAAATCTTAATTAAATACGTTTTCAAATAATGAAAAAGAAATCGAATTTAAGGTAAATTTAAACTTTTCTATCAGTTTGTGATTCTATCGCCGTATAACGAAGGGTTACTCTATCCGGGGTTTTAATAAATATACACGGTCCCTATTTATGATTATTTTCAGTCACCTTTATTTTTAATAGTTCTTCAAAAACTGTGGACTTGTCAAATTTCCGTTTTTTAGAATAATTATTATCCCTGTCAGTTCTTCCGTTTCTTTGATTAAATTTCATGAAAAAAATAGTGCTAAAAAATATGCCAAACGCGAAAAGCTGCCATGCACAATTGCCCTGTAGCTTTTCTAAAATGAATAAAGTGAAATGAATGAAAAAATAAATAAAATAAATGAGAAAAAACGCGACAAGGATTATTTTGTAAATCACATTTATGTCCAGTTTGTAAATAGGTTTAATTAAATTTTAATATTGATTTAAGTCAAAATGACAGAAGGGGCGTTCTATTTGAACATAAGTCCTATGATGAACGTTTGTGCTACTGGGTGTAACTTCGTAAGCTTACCTACCTTTATCAAAATATTAAATAGTTATAATAGTTATTATAGCAACATATGTTGCTAAGCAAGCACATGTCGTTTTTCAAGGCATTAAAATTCCAAATTCTTATTTTTGAAATTTAATTTAAATAAAAATAAAAAAAACTTTATTTACTCTTATAGAGGTCAGAGATATACTAAGGGCTACTCCAAAAAAAATACAGTATGTTAATAACCAGTGTGAGAGCCTGGTGTCCGTGCTAGGGTATCCTGTATGACAGATCGCCAGACTTTGCCCCGATTTCACAAAGAAGTAGGTATGACGGTAGCAAAAGATCGATTTCTTGTGTAAATAAAGGTAATAAGAATATAATTATTTACTTACAAAATAATACTATGAACTACTATTTAACAATTTGTACCATAGTGATAATTTTGCAGTGAGTAGCGAGCTAAACCAGTGCTGGAACTAAATAAATAAAAAACAACAATATGAGTTCTATCCAGCTGTTTGTATCTCAATCAAGATTTCTTATTTATTTCATTGTCGTAACAAGTTCTTCAGCTTGGTCATAATTAAGTTTACGTAGCCATTCAGTAACTACGATTTTACATTTTGTTTTTTGTTTTGTTTTTGTTGCGCACTAAGCGATAACGCCTTCTGTTTGTTGCCATAAGAGGATTAAAGGGTGTGCAGATAATATTCTAGATTAAAAGCGTAATTTAATTGCTGTACGTAGGTGAAGGTTGATTTGATCACGTTGAAGTATGAGGAACATCAGAACATGAAGTCTTCAATTGGAAAAGTTACGATGTAAAATATAAAAATAGGGATTTTGATCAATTCGGAGTTAGTTTAGTTATGTTATGAGTGTTCGGACTGATATAGGTACGTAGTGTACCTACCAAAAGAACAGATGCAAAACTTTGATCAAGATTTAAAAGACTTCATGCCTTTAAAAGCTTCATTATTATTAACATCATCATTATTTAAGCCGAAGCCCGTCCACTGTTGGGCTAGTTCCTCAAGGGTCTATATCGGGACCCAATTTCTTTTGCCCTATATTTGAATTCCCTAATAGCGTTAGTCATAATGATTGTTTGTCATAACGCACATAAGCCCTAATGCGATTGTCCTAACATTGTTTGGTCGAATATTGTCCGTCCTAACGCTCATATACAGGGTGTCCCAAAAATAGCACGTCACAGTGACACTGGAGATTCCCCAGCCTCAGACGAACCAAACCAGCCTAACATGACCTCAGTAAAAGTTGCACCGTTTTCGAGTTATACCAATTTAAAGATTTTTCCAATTTTTCACCTCTTTTGACATTGTAAGTGCTCGCATTTACTGGGATAGCTTTAGAATTTAGTTTTTTTTATTTGTGCGCGTTTATGAATAGTTGATTAAGATGATAGAAGCATTATTATGTCAATAACTAATGTACAAGTTGGAAAAATACTGTAATGAACTTGACTTAAATTATCATCCACATAGTAATTTAAACTTTGAACACCTGCCATAACTTTTTTTTTACTACAAATGAAATGAGCAAATAACTTTAAAAACATGCGTGTTTTATGCCAATTCTAAAATGGTATGACACATGATATCTTAATGCATAAAAGTAGGAATTCGTATGACATTTGCCAATATGGATCCTCGGAAATCAATGCTAATCATCTAAAAAATTATCTTGTACTCTACGATATCTCATTTGTTTGTGCTCCTTTGAAGAATATGATTGATTTTTGGTTGACCTTGGTTCAAAGATAATAAAAAACGGGTTTAATTTTCATTAGTTTTTACAGTAAATGTTCGAATTGTTTCCCTCCGACTTTAAGGCACAAATGCCATCTTCGAATAAAATTTCGGTTTAATTTTCGTAAACTGGTTTCCGATATGTCTCGGGCTGCATTGAAGACACGTCGCCGTAGTTCCTCATCGTTACTTATTGGTTTTGAATAAATATTGTCTTTCAAACATCACCAAAAAAAAACATTTTACAGAGCGAAATCAACTTCCGTTAAGAGTGCCGAGTAGTCGTTTCAGTTCCACAAACAAAAAAAATCCCAGAACTTAAATTATTAAAATAATATTTTTAAGAAGCCGACGCCATGTTTACCTATCTTTTTCCGGGATTTTGCCAACTTTAGGTAAATATCGATCCGAATTTCCGATCCATGCTTATCACCCATGTTCACTGCTTCAGTTTTCCTGTGGTGTTCCTGAATTAAATCGACTTGGCATTCCTCTGGACTCTGATTTTGTTTGTGGAACTGAAACGACTACTCGGCACTCTTAACGGAAGTTGATTTCGCTTTGTAGAATGTTTTTTTTTTGGTGATGTTTGAAAGACAATATTTATTTAAAACCAATAAGTAACGAAGAGGAACTACGGCGACGTGTCTTCAATGCAGCCCGAGACATATCGGAAACCAGTTTACGAAAATTAAACCGAAATTTTATTCGAAGATGACATTTGTGCCTTAAAGTCGGAGGGAAACAATTCGAACATTTACTGTAAAAACTAATGAAAATTAAACCCGTTTTTTATTATCTTTGAACCAAGGTCAACCAAAAATCAATCATATTCTTCAAAGGAGCACAAACAAATGAGATATCGTAGAGTACAAGATAATTTTTTAGATGATTAGCATTGATTTCCGAGGATCCATATTGGCAAATGTCATACGAATTCCTACTTTTATGCATTAAGATATCATGTGTCATACCATTTTAAAATTGGCATAAAACACGCATGTTTTTAAAGTTATTTGCTCATTACATTTGTAGTAAAAAAAAAGTTATGGCAGGTGTTCAAAGTTTAAATTACTACGTGGATGATAATTTAAGTCAAGTTCATTACAGTATTTTTCCAACTTGTACATTAGTTATTGACATAATAATGCTTCTATCATCTTAATCAACTATTCATAAACGCGCACAAATAAAAAAAACTAAATTCTAAAGCTATCCCAGTAAATGAGAGCACTTACAATGTCAAAAGAGGTGAAAAATTGGAAAAATCTTTAAATTGGTATAACTCGAAAACGGTGCAACTTTTACTGAGGTTATGTTAGGCTGGTTTGGTTCGTCTAAGGCTGAGGAATCTCCAGTGTCACTGTGACGTGCTATTTTTGGGACACCCTGTATGTATACTAAAGTTGTATATACTAATAAAATAATGGCATAATATTTAAAAGCCCTAATAGAGTTCATCATAATGTAACCTAACCTGACCTACTGAGGGGTTGAGTTGGGCTTGAAGGAGAGGACTACCTGCCAGGAAGTCGATGACGCCACGCTACGAGGGGCTTCTACTTTCCGCTCCGAGCCTACCTGTGTAATTTTAGGGCTATTTCGGAGGGTTTCCTGATGAGTGGAGCTTCGCCCCTCGAGCCTCCCTCGTGGGGGGCTCCGCCCCCCCGTCTCCCTTTTCCACTCTGTCTATGAACACTGCTTCATTGGGTGCCTTCTGAAACGCAATCCATTATAACGCGTTTGGCCTAAATAATGTTTTGATGTGCATTATGACTTCTATAATTAGTGCAAATAAGATTAGGTATTTAGACACTTAAGGCAAAATAACGTTATGATAAAACAGTCATTATGGCAAATGTATGTTATGCAAAACATTAGGGCAAACGTACTATGGGATATGATTTTAGAACAAACGATCGCGAATAACACCCCTTCCTCAAAGATCTCCACTGTGATCTGTCCTGGGGCTCTATCGACTGGGAACAACCATATTGCTACTAAAATTTTATCGCATTGTCAGCGGTATGATAGCTTTTATTTACTTGTCAGGTCAAGATAAAAAAAAATACGACAGCATATTAAAAGTAATAAGGCTAGAAAAGAGCCCCATTACTACATGCATTCATCTGTTTTAAACGCCTAAATTGTAAATTATACTAAACATTGGTCAAATGATACCGTCATTTATTTTTCTACCATATAGCTCTTTTTAACTCGACAGAGAAGGCGGCCGTTTCGTGAAGAACATTCCCCAGTAGGTTAACTTGTAGAGAATGCCTTACCAAATTAAGTTCACTTTTTGTATATCAAGTGTATTATTTTGTGCAATAAAGATTACATAAATAAATATATAAATAACCAACAAGCATTAGGCAATAACAAACGGTAAGTAGATTCCTTAAAAGGCAAATTAAAGAAGTTCTGGCTTGACTCTATCTCCTAAATATAAAATGCGGTTTATGTATGTATATTTAAGTATTAATAATATATTTCTGTATCTATTTATGTAGGTGTTTGAATGTATTTATTTTATTTTATTTATTTAAGATTGATTGGTATATTAATGTGTTATACATACATACATACATACATTAAATCACGCCTGTTTCCCAGAGGGGTAGGCAGAGACCACTTCTTTCCACTTGCTACGATCTTGACAAATTTCTTTCGCTTCTTCAACATTCATACATCGAGTCATGCACGCACGTCGGTTTCGGGTACTTAAGATTCGGCCCTTTTCCAGTATTTCTCCGATTTGATTTGAAAAAGTACGCCTAGGGCGGTCCCTTCCGACCCTTCCACTCACTTTCGATCTGTATATCTCTTTCGTCAATCTTCTTTCATCCATCCTTTCCAAATGACCGAACCATCGAAGCATGCCCTTTTCAATCTTATTAGTCACTACATCTTCTTTTATTCCACATTTCTCTCTGTTTTTTTCATTTCTTACTCTATCAATCAGTTTCACACCACACATACTACGCAAAGAGCGCATTTCAACTGCATTTACACGACTTACATGCTTGTTCTGCCACACCCAACATTCACTACCATACATCAGGGTAGGGGCCAGCACTCCATTGCGAACAGCCAGCCGGTGTTCCTCTATTAAAATAATAAAATTGTACACTTGCTTACTCGATGCACAACATTGACCTTTCACTTTTCTCAATCTCTCAAGGGTTAGCTGGAAGAGATCCCATAAAGGGATTACTTCGCCTTTGTACATATTTTTATATTAATGGTATTGGTTTTTCTTTTGTACAATAAACTGTTTACATACATACATAAATACCCTTACCATGAGTTACAATTACTGTACTCGCTAGCTAGTCGAATGCTCTGTCCTTCACTGTACAGTTATAGAGTGCGAGGGACAGAGCATTCGACTTGCTAGATAGTATCAAAATTGTAGCTCTTTGTGACGGTACAATATAGTGCCAAAAAAAATATGGTTTGATTCAAAGGGATATAGAACGAAGAGAAATAGATAAGTATGCGTAGTATGGTTGAAACTCTATTGTACTTACATAAAAGTTTATGTAATTAATCGATTTAATCTAAGCATCATCAATCACGTTTTTATGTAATTTCGGTTTAAAGGCTTTTACGAGTATCTTACTGTGTTTTCCTAACATATATTTTGTTTAAAAAAACGATATACTAATAACAAATCAAGCATTTTACTGTTTCTACGTAGGTTATTTAGATTACACAGTGAGTACTTATCTCCCGCTTCTGTTTTATGTATTTAGGTCCTTTATTACGAATAATGCCGGATTTAACGATAACCCGTCCCAACTTTCGTTTGTGGGTTTTATTAGGTAGTCAATAATGCTGCAAATATTTACCGTTTCTGTCTATAAATACAACTTCAATTTACAACGAGACAGTAACATTTGATTTTTTATTTGTTTTTCCGAATGAGTTTTCGCAATATTCATGCCAACTATGCCAAGTCATGTCTACGTAATACTAAGTTCATGACCAAAAAAATATTTAATTTTATAAAATTATCATTCCTTACTTTAAAGCAATGACATTCAATAAATCTAATACCCAACCTTATGTAACCCGACCACAGTAACCACACATGCGCCTTTCTCCCATTCTGGGGTGACAGATACGTTGAATACTACCCGTAATAGGTATAACGTCGCAATCGAGTGAAATAGAATCGTAACATAACCCGAGTCAGACGAGATGACTGATTGGTTTCGACGAGACAGCCATTATCACGCGCGAGCTCCGTCGATTGATGTCATCCTAGTACCTTGAACATGTATTTTTATTTTTATATATTTGTCAAGCATTGATCGCGACCGTGTCTGTCTACTGTCACTAGTCTATGTGCGTAAGAGGCGAGTCGGGTCATACATCATCGGAATCATGCCATCTCTGTCGTACCTGTAAGGCCTTTTGGCCGTGCAACAATAGTGCAGGTAGCGGTAGGCACAAATAGGAAGGTAACTGACGTTTATGGCCCAATTCGCCACATAATTTTGCGGATAGTATAATAATATATATATTTTTTAAATTTGTATACAAATTACAAGTAAGTAAACTAATAGTTACTAGGCGCTCTCGTAGGTGTGTAATGCGAGTTAGTACTTACCAGTTAACTCAACGACCAAACCTGCGAACAAAATGTAACACGCGCACTAAAATAGTGGTAGGACCTTGTGCAGGGTCCGTTTGGATCGTTACCACCATCTTATCCTTAACTTACCGTCAAGCAGCAGTTTGTTGTGTTCAGCGGGCCTAATATAGCTGCGTCTATATCGCGTGTCAAATGTGGATAAAGCATCCGTCACTCTCATACTTATTCACGTGACACATGTATTATCCAAACTTTGTCACGCGATAAACGCAGCCTTATTAGGGCCCCGGTGTGGGATAAGACAACCGCTTAAACAAACTTACCACCAGGTAGCCGTGTTTTCGTTTGCCTTATCTATGCCCTAAAAAATTGAATTCTCTTACGCAACTTTGGCGCGCTGGTAAAAAATTTAAGGCTTTTAAGAAAATAGCCCAAGATATATTCTAAACCTTCCAAAATCTAAATAAAGCTCTTTTGGGCCTAAAATGTGATTTATTACGTAAAACGTTCCGTAAAGATCGCATCCAAAGCTTAATAGATTTCCCGCCTCTGAAGACTGTCTAAGGTGTGCGCCGTTTCCTCGGCATGATAAATTAGTATCGCCGCTTCGTGCCTCACGCCGCTCAGTCTCAGACGCCTTTGATTGATGCAGCAGTCGCAACCAATGGGAAGGGTACTAAACTACTAAAACATTCTTATGGACACCCGAGCTCCTGGTGCATTTTGAAACCTGCAAATCAGGCCTTTCAAACGCAAATTTAGTACAGCATCCGGTCAACGACGCACCCCTTGGCCTGTTTATGGACTGTCATATTCTCTCGAGGTTGAGCACGATACTATTTATACTGACCACAAGCCATTGCTGTACGTTTTTGTACAGCGCCGTGATAAGCTTCCTCCGTCTCAGCTGAACCAGCCAGCCAGTTCAGCCAGTTTACGACTGACATCCGCTATATAAAAGGAAAGGATAAAGTCGTCGCTAATGCAATGTCGCGTATTGAAGCCATCTCTTTAGAAGAGGACTATGAAGCTCTCTCTAAATCTCAGCAAGAGGACCCAGGACTCGTCGACCTTCGTCAAAGAGCCTCAAGCCTTCAGCTGTCTCGTATTGCTGTTCCTGGTTCTGAGGTCTCCATATTTTGTGACTTTTCTACTGGCAAGCCTCGTCCCTATCTGACTCCTTCGTTTCGTTGCGCGGTGAGTCACCCCGGCGTCAGAGCCACCACTCGACTCTTGGTAGGAGCTAAGTCTGGCCTTCCATTCGGAAAGACTGTCGCAAGTGGGCACAGTCTTGTCTCGCGTGCCAACGCAGCAAAGTTTCAAGACACACTTCGGCTCCTCTAGGTACAATAGAGCAACCATCTGGTCGATTCATCCATGTCCATATTGACATAGTTGGCCCCCTGCCCGTCTGCGACGATTTTCGTTATTGTCTCACGGCTATTTACAGGGTGTCTAGGTGGCCAGACATGTAGCCCATGCGTTCCATTACTGCCGATGAGGTGGCCGACACCTTCGTCCAGGGATGGGTCACTCGTTTTGGTATCCCTTCTATCATAACAACCGATTCTATTCTATCTATTCCGGCGCCTTATGCAAACTTTTGCATAAGGGCATACGGACAACCATAGACCATCCTTGTGCGAACGGAATGATTGAGCGACTCCATCGCCAGTTAAAGGCCGCACTTATGTGCCACTCTGACTCCTGGACACGTGTTCTTCCTCTCGTCCTACTCGGCATGCGTACCGCCTACAAGGAAGACTTGAAGGCTACGGCTGACGAAGTCACGTATGTAGAACCTCAGCGTTTACCCGGAAAAATGTTGGTTTCCGATTCTGGCGAAGCGGTCGACCCCGCTGAATTCGTTGTTCAGCTGCGAGGAAAGATGTCATCACTTCGTCCAGCTCCCGCCTCTCGCCACTCGACTCTTTCTGTTTTCATCTCAAAAGACTTACCCACCGCATCGCACGTTTTTCTTCGTGACAACACAGTTCGCCGCCCATTGCAAACCCCCTTATACAGGTCTTTTCGCCGTATTACAACGTTCCGCGGACGGGAAGACCCTGACCTTGGAGATCCAGAACACGAAGGTTGTAGTTAGCGCCGACCGCGTCAAACCGGCCTTTCTTGATTCTGACTCTAGCTCGCCGGTTACTTCGTCACCTTGGGATTTGCCCCGAGCACAGCCTGCAGCTGCACTTGCGCCTTGCCCTTTAGCGGCGCCTGCGCCTGCAGTTACCACAGCCCCCTGACACCGCCCTATATTACCAGGTCCGGCCTTCACGTGAGTTTACAGTCTCCGGGATTTCTCTTATCACCACTGCAACGAGCCACGCTACGCAACACACATATATAAACGGGTATTACCACTTGGTACGGCTACCCAAATTGTCATTCTTACAGCGAATCTTAGCTAAGTTTTAGACAAGATTTTTATGTTTTAATGAGCTCACGCCGATGAATTTAAAGGCGATTTTGTTTCGTCGAATAAGGACGTGTTAATTTTGCTTTAGCAGTTCCCTTATCGATGGGTGTTCAATTTAAATCTAACTAAGACATCTATCTAAGCAAGATAAAAACAAACTTATTCAACAAACTATGATCCGCTTTTCTGCGAGAAGAAGAATCAAGTTATATGCAGAGATTATTTGTTGAAAATGGACTGCTCAGTTTCTTGCGGCCGCGGCCGTACCGCACAGTAAGTATTATACTTTCCGACAAATTTCGTTTCAAAGTGCTGATAGATCGGAATGTTTATAAACTATGCCTTTCATATTTATAAACATTACATTTAAACACTTTCAATTTGCGAGAAATCAGCAATTGACAACCTTTCAAAAAAAAATGCGTTATTTTTTTTTCGCGTTTATAATGCTGGTTAAAAATTAGACTACCCGTATTTCTCAGTTTTTCTTTATTTAACTTAAATTCGTCGTTAATAATTTATTAAAGAAATAGTCATTAAAAAGACCGTATATCCAAAGTTAGGAATACTGATGTCGTGATCTTAGCATGACATAAAATAAAAAAAGTAACTTTAAACAGATACAGAACTGACTGTCATGCATGTCATGTCACTCACTTGTCAATCATTCGCTGCCGTTCGTTCACAAATTTGTTATTTTGCGTAATTTAATTAATTACTTAATTTGTAGACGCCATTAAAATAAATAAACTATTTTGCGTTTACTGCTTTGCATCTGCTTTGAGTTTCATTCGTCAGACAGAAAAAAAAATGAACATGAGAATAGTATTTTTTTTTTTTAATAAATGGACTAAGGGCACTATAAGTGTATTCCTAACATTCACAATCCAACTTATTTTACTGTTTTCCTAAATATAAAAAAAACTACTGCATAAAAAAATCGAAAGATATTTTTACTGTAATCAGCAGTGTAAAATCTAGAAACGGTATTTTATTTTACTGCCTTAGCACATAATGAATTGTTGTCAATTGTCTCTTGAAATAACCTCAATAAAAAATTACGAAAAAATACCCAAGTAACAGTGATATTTCATTTCCTTTTCTTTCCGAAACAAGACGGGAAGCCTCATGGGACCTTCCGGGAAATTAATGAAAATGGCTCGGATGAAGTTATGGATAAATGTTTTTTTTTCTATTAGCACTGGCGTCTTGCCCTCATGACATGACTCTTATAAGAGGTGTATAAATGAAACCCTACTTTAGTCTCTTATTTAATTAACTACCTAGACGGACAAAAATGTTCCTTATGTTTGGCCAAGAAGCGAAAACGCTATTTCTTATATTTCTGACAAGCTACCCTACGTCACACAATAGCGCTGCCTCACAGATTTCAAATCAACATTTCGAATTTTAAATAATTGACGAGGCGTGTCCGGAGTGGGCGCAAGACTGAGAGTCGATTTCACCAATGTAAGTTATTAGTTGTATTCTAAGGATAAATCGTAAAATAATGCAGTCAAGCGACGATTTTACCAGTAATAGCACAGTATTGTTTCCCCCCTTGCGAGTTTTATCCACTCGCTTCTTTTAATAGATAACATGATATTTTGTCTGTCGTTTGACTCTATTTTTTTTTCAAATGAAGACGGAGCTCCTTGCTAGTTCTGGGGTATTTGGTGTGTGTGTGTGTGTGTGTCTGTGTGCGTGTGTGTGTCTGTCTCTCTCTCTCTCTCTCTGTGTGTGTGTGTGTGTGTGTGTGTGTGTTATGCGAAACTAATGATTGAACAAGTCGTTTTGATGGTACTTCATTTACTGGAAATTATAAACCAGGGAATGAACGAACATTTCAAGCATTTATGAGTTTGTTCGAATACTGGCCACATGACGGACAATCAATCAAAAGCTATGTTTGTGAAAAATAAACTTTTATACAACAACGAAAACGCACAATATTGTAAAATAAGTCATTCACACGGTTCTAGTGAATGAACACCGCAGTTCATTCATTGGTTTTAGCGGTTTCTGTGATCCAGATATAGAACATAAGCTAAATATGCCAATTTGAAAGAAAAACATGTTATGGTTTGTAAATAGAAAAAAACCTTCAGACTTAAAAGATAACACACTACAGATCGTAGTTGTTTGGAATAAGTACAGTATCACATCATACACATGGTAACTTTTTTGCGAAATGGAACAAATTCCCTATACAACTTTACATAGATGATGTCGCCACTGTTGCCACGTGTCTATTCGCTGGCGTACTATGGCGATCGTTAATCAAGTCAGCTCCCTTCAGCTTGCGTCCACGTGACCGGGTTTTTAAACCCCCAAACGAGGGGGGGGTGTTATATGTTTGTCATCTATGTTTGTCTTTGTGACTGTCTGTGACTATTGTTAGCAAAATCGATCGATGTTAAGGTGTTTTTTTTATTTGGTACGTAAACGATTTATTTTAAAGAAAAAACCTAAATCATAGCGTTTCCATTATTATTCTTAACTTTTGTGCTATTATAACAACCTATTCCATCCTATTCTTCCTACTGCATATCATACTAGCAAAATGTAAATTAATATTTTCAATCACACTTAGCGAATTGCAAAATAAACACAATGCTCGAAGGACTGATGGCCGATGGGGTCAGAAGGTTCTTGAATGGCGTCCGCGGACCGGGAGACGAGCTGTAGGTAAGCCTCCAACAAGATGGAGTGACGACCTTGTAAGGATCACGGGAACGCGGTGGATGCGAAAAGCACAAGACCGGTCTGAGTGGAGAGCCTTGAGGGAGGCCTATGTCCAGCAGTGGACGTCTTTCGGCTGACATGATCATGACACAATGATAGAATATGATACTTTATCCCGGAAATGACAGTTCTACGCAGACGAAGCCGCAGTAAAACGCTAGTCATACATAAATAACACAGGTACTTATTCCCAGAACAAGTCCGAGTCCCGCAAGTGACAGGGGGAGAGCGGTGAAGGTGTTACCAGTTGAATGCCGACATTGACCCAGTTCTCCCCTTTTGCCCCCGGAGATTCTATTAGGCCCCGCGCTGTATAAATTTGAAGCGAACGTTTGTTAACGCCACGTTTTCCGCTTCGGGGTTCAATTAGTCTTTTGATTCCGAATAAAAATATGTTAAAAGAAAGCAGCAGAATTGGGATATATCTAATTCGAACGAATAGGTAATTTAAGAGACCATTTTCATTAATTTTGTTTTAATATCTGGGATATGTGATATCTAAATTGGGACGGCATTTTCTAATAAATTACAACAATTAAATGATATTTAATGACAAGAAGTGATTACTTGTAATAGTGTATTAAAATATACTATTTCAAGCGGTTTTCGCCTAACCCATAAGATACACTTCGGAGGCTTCAAGGCGACAACAAAAGTCAAACAAAGGTTAAATATACTTTCGTCGAAATATTCGAAATAGATAAATATTTCAAAAAGTTAAAAATACAGAACAGCTCTAAAACACTATTTATTCCTGGAAATAGTTTTCGAATAACACTAATTGTAAAAAAATAAACAATCCGAATTGACAAAATGCCCCATTGTTTTAAGGTGGTTATTGGCATGGCAAAAACTATTTTTAAAAGTTTACTCCAGCTAGAAAAAAATGTGGTTACAGAATTATCGCCATTTTTTTCGAGTTGTTGGTAATTCTGTAGCTCTGCGTACCCCACCCTGGGGCTGAAGGTATGAATTTATGTAGGTATTAAAAAAAACTAGCTAATGTCCGCGTTTCCGCTTAGAAGTAGTTTATCGGGTTTACCCATGTTTAGTTTAACCGCCGCCACTCATTTCATGGAATTTTTCACTTCGCAGAATTTTCATTTAATAGAAAGCTATTTTCTGCTGAACGCGTGTTGATTTCAGGTTATCTTGTGAACGGTTGAAATATGCTTTGACTTTATCTGGTATTACGACTTTACCATTTCCAAGAAAGGGACAACACATACATGGTTATTGTGCGTTTATGACTAGGGGGTATTCTGAATCCAAACCTAACCTAACCCAACCTAACCTAACCTAACCTACGTAAATCATTTTTAAAATAACATGAAATTGACAAGAGCTCAGCAGAAAATAGCTTCGTGAAACAAGGGGATACCAGTTTATCGCTCTAGTCACTTTATTTGCGTGTCGTCAATTGTTACTCTAGTACAAATTGTAAAGAGATTACAGTTCACGAGCCGCAATATAACGTTGTTGTGGTTTCTCATTCTAAATTAAATGAAGTATAGTCGCACCGCGCGCCGGCGAGGAAGCGATCAACTATCAACAAAAGAAAAGAACAAAAGATATTAATCCCGTGTCATTAAAAGGGACACATATATAATAGTTGATCGCTGGCTGTTCACACTGCCGACGAGAACTGTCTCCAATATTTTGTCGAAACAAAAGGTAGAGATCCCGTGTCAAAGAAAGAGACATGTATTTTTATTAGTTCGTCGCCGGCTATACTCGCTTCTCGCTCATCATCGGCGGTGGGACAAGTGCCTTCTTAAAAGACAAACGACCTTTCTAAACTATCGTAGACTAATATCGATTATTACTCACAAACCTCCCGACGCATGTTAACGGCCTTTTACACAGGATAATTAGTTTGAAACGTTGTAACAACTTTGTATAACCGTATCACAGTTAAGCGAATTGGAGGGGTCTCACTTACCCTTTAAAAGGGGCTCAACTGTCGTTAAATAGTTCTTGCTGAAACTTCTGAGCTCTTTGTTTGTTTTACGCTGAATAATGATACTGAACCGTGCTTGGAATACCGACTCAAGTTTCTCAAAGACGACAGAGAAAGATTTTTTTTCCGTTTGATTTAGACCGATGGATTTTAAAAGACAGGGTACGGGCACCAAAATATGAACGACACCCAAAAGGTGAACACTCGATCGAAATAATCACATAATTAAATCGTGACAAATAGTACTCAGTTCGGAATTTGTTATTCTTAAACAGCAACTATTTGCCTACACCAATCATTACATCTTAACGTAGGTAGTACCTATTATATTCCCTTTGGCTGTGATCGATCGTCGTTCTGGAACGTCTCTCCGAAAACGTCGATAATATGGGAAAATGGGAAGGGTCCCTCAGAATACCAGCGTCATGGCTTGCCGCGGCACAATGCTGAGAGGGGCCCTTTTTAGCATAATGTGCATAGTTCTATATATTTCTGTTTAATTTGTTTACACTTTTAATTTTTTGTATACGATTACGTTAAATAAATCTATCTTAACTTATCCTATCTTACCTTAAGTGGCGTCAGTGCACTCCAAATTTAAGTTACCTAACGAGAAATTTACTGTTCAAGTAATGGTTTCAAAAATGTATAACAAAGCCAATACTTGAACGGTGTTCAGCTACTAGGCCAGGCGTAGTTTTTATAAAGCTTCTTAATAAATCTTACTGAAATGACAGATGGAAACTTAATTTCTTAAAATGATCGTTTAATGCTCTTGTATTCTTAAACCAAAATATGAACATAACTTTCATGTCTAATTCAAACATCAATGTTCAAACATCAATCAACAAGTTGATTTTGTTCATTTGTTTCATAAATTCTGTGTCCTAAAGTTGAACCAAGTAAATTCAGCCGTTAAATTGTTAGGCATAGTTTTGTAATATCAACACCACTATAGTAACGTGTTTATGGAAATGTTTACTAATTATTATAATGCGAAAGTAACTTTGTTTTTCTGTTTGTGAAAAGATAAGTAAATAATTTTGCTAATTTTGAAAATGTTTTTATAACACATTTTTGCCTGATAAATAGATACCTTATGTAGGTAAGTAACCTACACTAATGTTACAGGAAATACTTTTTATTTTTATTTATTTATTTATTTAATCTTTATTGCACAAAAGAATACACTTCGTATACAAAAGGCAAACTTAATGCCGTAAGGCATTCTCTACCAGTTAACCTTTGGGCAAAGCAGAGATTGTGGTGGCGGTGCAACATAGGGTCTAACATATATGTTGCTTAAACGTAATAATATATACCTACATACCAATATGGATGGGATTCTGGATGGGACAAATCAAGGGTGTAGCCCAAATTGTATTGTAATTTTTAATTTCTATTTTACAAACCCAATTTTATTTAAGATTTACTAACCTAGCATAGCTCATTACTAATATCCTATGGATAATTTATGGTCCGAAATAAATATATTTTATTTATTTATTTAATATATTAAAATAAATATAAATACTTATATAAATACATAATATAAAAAAAATATATAAAAATGAGGATAAGCACAAAACATTACAGATAACACCATCAGAAAAACAAGATGATGACTATTCTACCTACAAAAAGAAAAAAAATCGCGAACTTTCTTTTTAAAAGCAAACTTGTTCGGAGCTTGCTTGATATCAAGGGGAAGGTCGTTCCAAAGTCGTGCTGCTTGAAGTGCGAAAGAGCTGGACATGAAGCCTGTGCGGTGAAGAGGGATGGATAGTGTGAGATTGTCAGAGGATCGTAGCTGACGGAGGTGGGTGGAACCAAGAAATTTAAAAAAATATTTTAGATAATCAGGAGATTTAGGATCGTACAGGATGTTATATAGGAAACAAAGTAATCGCATATTGCGACGTTGACGAATAGGAAGCCATTTAAGTTGAGAGCGGAAGGAAGACACATGATCATATTTACGAAGACAGAAAACAAAACAAATACAATTATTAAGAAGGCGATCCAACTTATCCAGTTGTCCCTCGCTCAGGTCCGGATAGCACACGTCACCGTAGTCAATGATGGGGAAAGTTAGGGATTGCACAAGGGATACCTTGGTCTTAATAGGCAAAAAGTGTTTTAATTTATTAAGACAATGAAGAGAGCCCATGACCTTACGACTTACTTCGGCGACATGTGTTCTCCAACTGAAGGAGTTGTCGATGTAAATACCGAGATCCTTGACGCTGGAGCTAAATGGGATATCAATGCCATTAAAATTTGGTGGCTGAACAGCATCGAGGTTAATTTTATTCAGCTGGCCGGAACCACCAATGATAATAGCCTGACACTTGGTAGGGTTAACGAACAAGCCAAACTTTTCGGACCACTGCAATATATGTCGGAGATCGTCATTAATCTTGTCGATGGTAGATTGTAAGTCAGTCACTTTACAACAGTCATACAGTTGGAGGTCGTCGGCATACAGATGGTGGGAACAGCCAAGATCGGGTGTGATGAAGTTAATGAAGGTGGAGAATAGCAAAGGAGAGAGAATACCTCCTTGTGGCACGCCAGCAGCTAAGTCACACCAATCGGAAAAGGACCGATCGACTCGAACCGCCTGCTGACGCCCCCGGAGATAAGAAGAAAACCAAGTAAGAACAAGAGGTGAAACATTAAGATACTTAAGAAGTGCTAGGAGAATGTCGTGGTCAACTGAATTAAATGCATTGGAGAAGTCAATAAGAATGAGAACTGTTACCATACCATCCTCCATGCTCTGTCTAACATCCTCTGTAACCTTGAGCATGGCCTCCCAACTCGAACAACGTATAATTATTACTTTAATAAACTCATAGATGGCGTCACAGGTATCGAGCGAAACATTTGAATCAGTAATCGTGAAGATTGAATGATTTTTGCACCTTAATAAATTCAACGTACCTTAATTACATCAAAAACATCCTTCTCTACATAAAGTAGGGTATATTTTACAAGTTTAATAAATGCAATAAATTTTATATTAACTCCATCTAACTCATAAAAAACTTATAAGCTTTCAAGCTTGCTACGCCTTATTAGGTACTGTCACTAGATGGTGCCATCACGGATCGCGAAACTACTATCACAGTATATAAATAAACCAGTAAAGAAACTAGGCCTACTTTTCAAGATAAATACCTACGCTCCAATTGAGCGTTTAAGGGTTGTCCATTTACATTTTGTAAAATTGAAAAAAAATCTTGTTTATAGTATCTCAGCTAGTTAGTGCAAAATCGATACGTGTGATCTGCGAAACAAATCCGTTGCAGATTGAGAAAAAGTAGCCGCCATCTTGAACTTTTAAGTTATTCAACCGATTGCTTCCAAAATCGATATATGGGGATGTGAATGGTCTCTGACAACTAATCTGTTGACAGATTGAGAAAAAGTAGAGGCCATATTTTTTATTTTTTTATTCAACCGATTGCTTCCAAAATCGATATCTGGGGATGTGCGTGGTCTCCGACAACGAATTTGTTGGCAGAATGAGAAAAAGTAGCCGCCACCTTGAACTTTTTTATTATTCGACAGGCTAATTCAAGTGTCAATTTCGAGAGTTAGGACCACACAGATCTCCACAGATATCGATTTTGGAAGCAGCCTGTCGAATAATAAACGTAATGTAACTGCATATAATTTGACATGCCATGTAATTTATACTGTGTTATATTGAGTAATAAAATCTGAATCTGAATCTACCACGCAATACTTTTGTGGCATCTTTCTCAAGGTCTCGTAGAGGCGTGCGTCTGTGTGAGTGCGTCACTTTCTAGCATTTGTTCGTAAGGTTCTTTACTGGTTTACTTATATACTGTGCTACTATGCACTCACAGACCCCAAGCGTTTCGTTTGTACAAATTCTTATTTGATGCGTAAAATCAATACTCGAAATACTTCTTTTATATTAAAAACAAAAAAACAATAGAGAAAATAGTGTCTAGACGAATATAAATGAATATTACAAAATACTGTTTTGGCGGTTTCGGTGTATTAAAATGTTAGTACAAACACGGAACGAACAACGTGCTATCTTTAACCATTGAAGTATCAAAACGCGCTGACAGTTTGTGTACAAACATTTAAACTACACTCGGCGTCAAAAAAATCGCACTTTTGAAATTTTGACTTCAAGCGAATAAAGCTCTTAACTTATTTATTGTACCCTACCAATATTAGTATCATTTGAAAGCACAGTTAATAAACTTTAAAATCGGGCAAAACCGACCTTGTGTGCGTCTCCCGCACTGGAGGTGGACGTGGCCAGGGGTCCCTGACTGCTCATCGGTACATCACAGAGATCCTGGAGGACCACGTGGTCCCGTATGCTGGTTTTGTCGGGCCTGAATTCACATTCATGCACGACAACGCCCGCTCTCATACGGCGTTGATTGTTCGGGACAATCTGGATCAGGTTGAGATCCCCGTGATGCAGTGGCCAGCGAGAAGTCCTGACCTGAACCCCATAGAGCACATTTGGGATGATACTGACTGCCCCTGCCACCCTTGAACAGCTTCGGGACGCCGTCGTCGAGGAGTGGAGTGACATTCCTCAAGAACGCATCGTGACGTTGGTCTTTTCATGAAAAACGATTTTTTTAAGCTTAGTAATCATTATCACATTTTTATTAATTAAAGGAAAAAATGAGGCCCCACACTCATACCTTATCTTAGATTAAATAGGGTTTATAGCTGCTTGAAGTCAACATACCAAAAGGTGCGATTTTTTTGAGGCCGAGTGTATAACTTTGTTTCGTTGGATTCGGATAAAGTTGAAGTTGAAGGCGATATTTCCTTTTTATGTAAATACGCACGCTTAAATACGCTCACCAAACTATTTTTAACTTATTCTTAATTCTCATTGTAAGTGAATTGTAAAATTCTTATGAGAAAATAAATTCTTTAAACCAGTTATTTTTACCTATTGCTTTTATTTATTGTCAGCAAAAAACTTCCCAAACATGTCATTAAAACATTCCTATTTGTCCTGGACATCATTAATCAGGGCAGATGTTCCTATGAATTAATAAAACGCTAACACAATGTCACCGGTAGGATTATACCCATTACATATTAATTTTAAGTCAACAATTTTCTTGACGTCTCATTCTTGAAGTCAATGCCATCTGGTGATACGTTACTAAAACTATTAGGTAGGCTGCCAGCATCCAGTGGTGGCTCAGATACGGCATCTACTGGTGTAACTACGGGACTAAAATTGCCTACCGAATTGTCTACATTAGGACGGCACGCTTTTGCTGTATGAGATTGGGTATCTGTACTTGTATTCTGTTATCTGTGCCTTGAGCAACGCTGTACAGGTACTGTGGCTAGGACGAAAACCAGATTGATAGGCACTAAGAATATTCTGGGAATGGATAAAACCAGACAGTTGTTTATGTACAACCGCTTCCGCAATTTTAGATACAAATGGTAAAATAGAAATTGGCCTGAAATTGATATTTTTGTAGGCTTGTAACGAATAAACTTAATAATAAATGGACCAATTTCAAATATTCTTTCACCATTACAATACTACATTGCCCCGGAGTAACATAGGCGAAGTTTTATTTTTCTGTGCGGATGCAGTCACGGGCAACACCTAGTTACCAGTAAAACACCTTAAATTACATTAATGTCATCGATCGTGAAACCACCGCAAACAATGCAATTAAAATCACTGATTGCAACCATAATCATAAAACTACACATAATGACGGGTGCCTTGTAAGTTTCAAAATTGAAACTTTCACTTAAATTTCATGCCATATTTTGAAAGTTAAATTGAAATTATTGTTTAATTTCTGAAAATTACTTTGGTTTGACATGTAACGGAAACGTTTCATGAATGTTAAATAAAATTTTGGTGAAATTTACTTGTAATATTACTTTCAGAATAATTTCCATCTAATTACGTAACATTCAAAAGTTGTAATTTTCGCAGTTAATTAGAGTTCTGCAATGTTTCAGAAATTGCCCATCTCTACTCACACATCATAAATGACCAGGATACACACACATCCTGGCATTATGTTGGTATTTATCAATGTAGTATACTGTGTTGCAATATATTGTACAATGTCAAAGCTATTTAAGGATACCTTTTACCTCAAAATAAACCCTCAGGGATTTTCCCTTTCCATCGTATTACCATATCAATTTCACACATGAACGCAACTCGTCAACAATTCAAGGTGAGAATGAGATACATGTTCGTAGATTGCAACTATTGTTTTTAGGGTTCCGTAGACAACACGGAACCTTCATACTTCGCCAAGTCCGTTTATCCGTCTGTGCGCGGGTTAACTCAGAGGCCGTGATGGATGATACAAAGTTGTAATTTGGCACAGTTATACCTACATTTTAATTACGCCGACGAAGTTGTTTCTTTTTCATGAAGGTACATGTTAGTCAAAGGATTTATTTTACGTTATTTGGTTAAACATCATAGCTTATTGTGCAAATTGTGGTTACAGAGTTATCAACAAGTTTTTGGAGTTGTTGGTAATTCTGTAGCTCTGCCTACCCCACTCTGGGAATGAAGGCGTGAAGTATGTATGTATGTATGTATTTTATAACGCTTTTAAAGATCGAGCATGGTCCGTGGAAATTGCACGTTTAGTATTTTAATGTTCTATTAAAATTATTGTTTTTCCCGCATCTTCATCCGCGTAAAAGTCTTTTATCGCTATTGTCTCGCGAACTGTCAAATTTTCTGTAATAAAACGCATTCTATGCCCGTCCCTGGGCTATAAATTATCCCTACCGCATTTTACATCGATCGGTAGAGGCGTAGAACTGTGAAAAGCGGAACTCACAAACGAAAAACAGACACAGTATTATATTTATTATACCGATAAAAACAAATATTACCAATCCGATTTTTAGGGTTCCGTACCTCTAGGGTAACTTACTAAACCTCTGGCCGTCCTGTCCGCGGGCTGCATCTCATGAAACGTAACAATACTGGATAACTACTATGACAAGAAGTAATAAAATAAAAAAAGTTAAAGTTTAATTGTGGTCCCCACAAGAAACATGTTTATTTCGGCATACAAATTTTTTGTTTGTATCTAATATGATCTTTTATCTTCACCTTCATAAATACAATAAAAATAAATAATAGCGGGCACTCACCAACAAGAGCTCTTGTCTCAGCGAGTGTCGGCCATTATTCTTGACATCTTGATACGACACGACTAACTTTCTCTTTCACTTGCTCATGGTAACCTCGTCTGGGTCGCCCTCTGCCTTTTATCGTCTTTTCCCTTCTATGACAAAGGAATATAAAAATATTTTTCATGTCTCATACTCTGAAAGTAGGCGATTGTTTATTTGAGAACCGGGTTGAAAGTGATACATGTCAACCCTGGGGAAGAAAAGTGAAACAAGAGCTATGTCAATAAACCTGTGCATTAGCAGAAATCTATATCTACAGCTTTTCTATCGTAAGATTATTTAAAATATAACTCAACACTCAGCCATGCTAAAACTATACTGTTTATAGTTTTGTTTTTAAGAGGTTCGTTTTATTATCAAGTTTCCGCATAGTCAACATGAAAACTAAAGCATTTACCTCGGATGAAAGTCACCATTTATTTCACACTCGAAATATTGGCGCTTTGCTTTGCTCTGAAAATGTCTCATGTGAAATAGATCGCTTTCATCCCTTAGTTAACGGTCTACTACTATTTAAATTACTTATAAGAATAATGATAAAATAAATAAATAAATATCAGGATAGAATGTCGCACGTAGTCCTAGTCCTCTAGATCTGGTTAAAAACTAATAAGCTCTAGGCTTGTACTATCGGTATTAGACAACGATATAAATACTTATATAGAGAGATATACACTTAAATACATAGAAAACATCTATGACTGAGGAACAAATATTCGCGTTCATCACACAAAGATATAAGGGTTTTAATAATTAGAGAAGAAGCCAAACGGAACATAACAATTACCTGGGGCTCTATTTAACTAAGTTTAACCGAATTGCATTTATTATTATATTAAATTATATTGACGTTATGATCACTCTTATTTACTTGACAGTAATGGCAACCAAGTTAAAAACAATACGATAACATATCAAAGGCAATATGGACTTATCTAATAGAATATTATCCAATAGAATAGAGCCCTTGGCGGTAAGTAATTATCAACGTCTAATGAACACTGGCAACTCAAGAAATGTCGGTCGGTTGCCGGCCTTGTCCGGGAAATGAAAGCTCTTTTATATGGTTTTATTTCAGACAAGGTTTCGTTAGTTAATGAAAATTTAAAGCTATATTGTAATGTAATCGTCATACCTAGCGAAAATGTCTTCAGCATATTCTTTTTAGACAATAAAACAATAAATGCAGACATAATCTAGAAATAAAAATATTTTAAAGACGGACAGATAAACAGAAATAAAGAAGTTTCCTTAAAATATTCCTTATTTTGTGTAACAAAGTAGGAAGTTATCCCTTTGTAAGTAGTAAAAGGGTGAAAATGTTGACCTTTTAATGTTTGTTACTACGCTCTTTCCCGATGGCACAAACGTTAGAGAGTAGGTAAACAAGGCTCACCCTGACGGAACCCTTTTAACTTTCAAGGCTCGCAGCTGACCTATTTGTGTGTACATATTGGATGGATGCTCAGAGGGCTCGGAATTACGCTCTTGCTGAGTTTTACATAGTTTATAAGGTTTTTTTAAGCTATTTATGATGAACGATATCGACCAGCTAGTATAGCGATTCATGTTATATGTAGGTAAGTGGGATGGAAAAGCGTTTTTTAAGTGGTTTTTGTACTTAGTTGTTTTTTGAGTTGTAGCTGTTGTTGTTTATCGTGGAAAATTGTGTTATTTTAATGCCGAAATATCAAGATTTTTGAAACCAAATAGGTAGTTAATAATATTTAGTAAAAAATTCCGAAAAATGTAATTACTTATAATCGGAAGGTAGATATAATTTTAACTGTGATACAATTTCACTAGGGAATAAACACATTGTCAAGTTATGTGATAGTTAGGTTATTCGCATCAATAAAACTTTTCTCATGATCGACTTAAAATAATTAATGGAAAAGAGTAAATCTATGCCGATCCAATAATTACATTTCTACGCTAATATAGTACTTATGGGTCATTAAAGTAACAGTAATCGATGCGGTTGCAATCTTAATGTTCAAATTAAAGTATCGGTGACCTATACTTATTGTAAACATTTAAGATACAGGTACATTAAGATACATGTTTCTTACATATTGTAAAAACTTACGATATGCATGTAGATAAAGTTATGTAAGCGACTGTACACGGGAATTAAATTAAAACACTCATGTATTAAAACCTCTCATTATGCACTAGTCACATAATAGTTATTTATGTAACTGGTACATAATGAAGCTTCTTAAGGTACGAGTGCCGCGAGTGCTCCTATTACAGGCACGAGTACCTTAAGAGCTAATTATAAACCGTTGCCAACATAAGTTTTTCTACAAACTTAAAATGATAGTAGTTGATAGGCTAACTTTTCTTGTACAGGTACTTTCCCTGATTTTTCTGCTAAGAAATTACTTGTCAGTAAAGTAATTTTCATTATTTCGATTAGCGTTAACAGTTCGTGAATTAAACTTTAAAATGATTACTTTCCAAGAAATAATAAATACCAAGCAAACTGAAGTCACATATTTCACAACCTTTTTTACCTCTTTGTCAGTGTAAGAAAAATTAGCGTGAAAAGCGACATCTTAACGTCGAACGTGATACTACCATACTCTGCACGTCTGCACCCTGAAATGTCCGCTCACTGAAATTCAGTCGCGAGGCTCGTTGAGAGACTCGTATTTCCACAAATGCTCGATAGATGGCGCGCTAAAGAAAATGCGTTCTAACCTCACATTCATTGTGCTGAGACTGATATATCGCTAGACGATACTAGTATTATTAACGTAGTCATTTCCCATTCTAAACAGACAAGAATTGCTTTTGTAAATCAATAATTAAAGCTATTTCAATTTAAATTTTCTTCTTTGAAAACTTTTTCTATAACAGGTACTCGAAGTTTTTATTTTTGATTCTCACTAGTGATTAAAGTTCTGCGTTGCTTTTTTTTCTTATACTATTACTAGCTTCTGCCCGCAATTTCGTCTGCATGGACTTCAGAATTAGATCTAATCTACTATGAAATGTATCTTCATTCATACCAAATCTCATTCATCATTAGATCGTACCATTCGTACCTAATGATGAATGAGATTTGTCATGAAGATACTTTTCATTAGAATGTTAAAGTGGTCATTTATAATTAAAATCTGTTTAGAAGATAAGCGCATTTATATTACAAGCGTAAATAAAGGGAAGCACTTTAATTACTTTAAAATTCTACAACGTTATCTTATAAATCATGCAAAATTCAGATTACTTCGCGTCGTGAGAACAAAGCTGCTCTTTGTTGGAATTCTTGGATGGTTGCCAAGTGTGCTGGCCCGCGATGGCAAGCAACAAGTGGGGGGCTAACCAATGGAAGACCTCCCACAGACGGAGCTGTGCCTAGTAGCTGAATTACTTATTCTGTGGCTGAAGTTCGCTGGAAAGAAATATGACATTGAATTTTAGACTACGCCGAGCGTCTTGTGGCGCCCTCAGGGGGGTTATTCTGACGTAACTATGCAGTTCATTTTACGGTGAGCGTAGAGGACAGAGCCATAGCAGTTATATAGCTCTGTCCTTTACTCAGCGTACACTGAACTGGATAGCGATGTCGTAATAACCCCGCAGTACTATTATAGTGTTTTCTATTAAACTGAATATTGTCTTGAAATCGAACCATGTGTTTTATTGTAAACAAATGAATACACAATTTAAAGGGTATACTATGACATAATTAAACAACCTGGCTATGTTGTTTTGTGTTAAGTGTGTCACTTGCCGTCTCTTCACCAAGCGGTTCCAACGGAAGACCAGTGCTGGCTTTACGGCTGTTTGGAATGCTAAGTTGGGACCATATCGCAACAATTTCTCGGTGTCTTTTCCTTTTTGTATCTATTTAATGTATTTTTTTATTGTTGCGGATAAAGGTCTCTTTGTCTGTAATAACAATGAACTATGTGTAAGTGACTTACCGGAAAAAAGTGGCCGACTGTTTCCGTTAATTTGACTAGACTAAGTTTAACGGTTATGAAACTTTGTCATATATGCTTTAAATTGCGTATTCAATTGTACAATAAAATAAAATATCTTTTGATTTCAAGACAGCACTTTAGTTCATTATGAGACTAATGAGGCCGCCATTGGACGCTCGGCGCAGTCGTGAGCTTCAAATATGCTTTACTTGTCAATTGTGAAACAGGCGGTTAGTAAAATAAATAATTGTCAAGCGATTACTAAAAAATGATATTTTATCGGTATAATTATTAGGGCATGCTCCCGGGAATTCCCGGTACTAAAAGGACCGGGAAATCTCGGGAATTATCATTTCAACTGGTACCGGTACTGGTGAAAAAAAAATCCCGGTTCTTCGGTTCCTTCGGTACTGAGTTTGTGACTAGACTAATTGTCATTTTTTCTTATCAAAACTACGTGGTGGCCTGGTGACGCTTTCCCCCGGCCGATTTGCACCAGCTCGGTTTTATTCGGATGCGATATGAGGCCCCAGTCGCCCCACCTTTCGACCCAACGCCTCGACCCAGTCCAAGACCAACCGGTCGGGCCGACCGACAGGTAGTATGGTAGTCAGAAAGATAGCTGTTCTGATTTGGTAAACTCGTGTTCTGGATTAAATAATTAATAATTATCACTTAACTGGTGTCTAAAACCATCAAACAAAAAAAATATAAATAATTTACTCAGTACCTACCGAAAAGTACCGAAATCCCGGGAATTCCCGGTTCCGACTCAGTACCGGAAATCTTAGTCCCGGTTCCGGGAATGGTACCGGTACCGCATGCCCTAATAATTATACATAAAGAGAAATACATAAGCAAATATCCAAGGCTCATTAGGAAATCACAACCCAAAAACACACTCGAAATTCAAAATATTTATTCAGTAAATTGGTCTATATCGGATGGCATACAATTATTACTCCTACCTATCGTTGTGTCGCATAACGTCTTTTGTCCTAATAACGTATGGCATACACTTTGTTCCGCATATTTTTGACTGTCCGAAAGTGTTGCTTCTATTATCGTTAGTCCTAAATAATAATTGTCCTATCGTTTGATGTGGCTAAGATTCAACCGTCAAATGATTGATGTGCATAATTGTAATATTCCTTATTTAATGTGCAAAAAATTTGACTACCTGGTGGCAATAGCCAATAATATTACTTTGATGTAGTCCTATTAATAGTGCTAGTAAAAAAACCTTTTTTTGATTATAATAAAAAAAAAATGTTTTATTAACAAACATAAACCTAGTCAACCTTGTTGGTTCTGGCGTTTGGCTCGCTCGTTAGGGTCACAGTTCTACCTTACACTCCACCTCGCTTCGCTCGTCGTCGTACCTAGCTTAACCGAAATCTGGCCTGCCTGAAGGTAGAATACGTAACGATTCTGACTTCACGCCTACCATAGTTTAGTTTAGGTGCTGTAATTGTAGCCAATTTAATAATAGGCAAAATAATTCTAAGGACAATTCATGTTAGGAATATTATGCTTTAGGTAATTAGATTTTAGAGTTATCAATATTAGGACAAACTTGCTTTAAATGAGTATGCGCAAAAAATATTAGGACAAACGAGTAGTATGCCATTCAACAGTATGCCAAACATTTTCGACCAATAATTTTTAGGACAAAAAACGTTATGTGATACGACAGGCACCCAAATTGGCCATATGAGGGCTCTTTTACACGTCGGTAATATGGAGTGAATCTACTAGCAGCGCTTCGGACAAGACCATTATACTGCCGTGCTAGTGTAAAAGGCGATCATTCGACATTTTGACCAAATTGAGTTGTTATGACCATCGTGATATGGAGAACAAGCCGCGTCGACCCATCTTACCCGTTTGTCGATAAGAGGCTTGGTTGCGAAGATACGATAAGGAAAAAGGCCGTATAACAGACTATTTTCCAGCAAATACTAATCAATAAAGCGGTAACTACACAATACTACATTAGAAAGACGTAAAACAAGACACTCCGCATTATTGTCTGGTGTAGGTTTTATTTATTAATAAGTTGAACTACTCTATAAGGCCGTAATTGCAGATTACTAAGTAAAAAGAACGAATAACATATTTTTCCGCCTTTTAACTTAGTATTTCAAATGTTTTTTTCTATTTGCTCATAATCTAAATGAACGTAACAGAGTTTTCTAGACAAAAAGACCGTATGTCAGTATTTTGCGGTATTTTAGTCTAGTTAATGCCGAGTTTTAAATAATGATAAACTTGTTTAAAAAAACTTTTATTTTGTGATACGGTATTTTTACTTGGGACAGAGGTAGTTTTTAACGCTAGATTACTATTCGAATATCCACAGTCGACCCATGCTACTTAATAAAACCGTATAATCCCCAATCTCCTACATACCCCCCGCGGACGGGAGTGCCCGCGTTCGGGCGCCCTTCAGTTCGGTGACGTTACGGGTAATGAAGGTGCGTGTGCGCTGGCGCCCGTTATCACGCGAAAAGACGAGGACGACGAATTGACGATAAATCATAAAACTGAGTACATAATACCATTCTAAATATTTGTTACCTGAGTACAGTAAAAATAAATAAAATAAATATATAAATTAATAATATATACATACATACATACATAAACTCACGCCTTCATTCCCAGAGTGGGGTAGGCAGAGCTACAGAATTACCAAGCACTCTTAAATAAGTTGTTGATATATTTTTTTGGAGAACTAACATAATTGGGATAGACCAAAAAAATAAATCACGGTTTTTATAATCTAATACAAAAGAAAAGGTAATTTTAAGAGACCAATTTCATTAATTTTGTATTTGACCGAATAGTTTTGTTTTTATATCTTTATTTATTTAACAGACATTTATCGATGAATTACATGATAAGTTACGATAAAAAGTGATTGTAATAGTATAATAAAACATACTATTTCAAGCGGTTTACGCCTAACCCGTAAGACACACCTGGAAGGGCTTCAAGCCAAAAACGAAAGTCAAACCACACGGTCAAATATACTTTTGTCGAAATGTCCGAAATAAATAAATATAACAAAAACTTAATCATGCAGAACGGCTTTAGAACCCTATTCCTCGAAATGGATTAATAAATGGATAAGTCCTTTTTTTATAATGCATTTATACAAATATACAAATAAATAATAAAGTTTTTATGGAGAGTTTTATGGAAATAAAGCAAACCTAGAATATCAATAATTAGCTTACAGAGATGGTTAAGTCCTTTTATAAAGTGAATATTTTATAGACCATAAAACAAATATATCAGTAAATGATAAAGTGACTATAGTGAGATTTGTCTGTTTAGTTTTCATAATATATTTTACTAACATGAGGACTCAATCTAGCTAGAAGACAAAATGACTTCTGTATCCCACTGTTTTACTATAAAAGTTAAACATGGATACTTAGTGAAATTGAACATCTCATTTCAAAACTCAACTCAAATTTAGACTTAAAGGTGAAGCAAGCAATATCAATCTTGAGTCACAATATTATATGATATAAAAATAACATAGTAGGTATAACTATCGCTTTATTGAACGATAAATAATCTACTTTATAATTGAGTTTTTAAACACTCAATTTATATTTTGACCCTTTTCTTCCCTTACTATACGACTGACTGACTAATCGTAGATATTGGCCAGGAGTCTGACCTGTCTATGGAGGATGACTATTGAGGTAGAGTAAGGTCTAGGGATAGCGATCCCAGAGCGTATGGAGGAGATCTCCTTATTTTTTCTATGGCATAGGAAGGCAAACGAGCACACAGGCCACCTAATGGTAAGTGGAAACTGTGACCCATAGACATTCGCATTCACAAGACTGCAAATGCACTGCCAACCCTGAGGACTAAGATGGAATGCCTCCATGCTAGTCATTTTACCGGCTATCTTATCCCTAAACCGGAACACAACAATGCGAACACTGCTGCTTGGCGGTAGGTTAATGGATAAGAATGGTGGTACCAACCCGGATGGACCCTGCACAAGGTCCTCCCACAAGTAAAGGTCCTCCTTCCCTAAGGGGGCCACAAAACCTTTAAATTCTTAGATTTGCTTTAATCTAGACTTCGGTTTCATAAATTATATCTACTATAGGTACATATTGTTTTTGACGACGCGCTGGCCTAGTTGGTAGTGACCCTGCCTACGAAGCGAGCGGTCCTGGGTTCAAATCCCGGTAAGGGCAGATATTTGTGTGATGAGCGCGAATATTTGTTCCTGAGTCATAGATGTTTTCTATGTATTTAAGTATTTATTTCTCTATATAAGTATTTATATCGTTGTCTAGTACCCATAGTACAAGCCTAGAGCTTAGTTTGGGACTAGGTCAATTGGTGTGAGATTGTCCCCTGATATTTATTATTTATTATTATTTTTTATTATTATATTAACTTTATCTTTAACTTAGTACGTAGGTTGAATTTCAAGTGGTTAGGAGTCATTAAATAAACTAGGATAGTGTAAGATAAGTTTTAAATTATAGTCTACATACATACATACCTTCACGCCTGTAATCCCAGAGTAGGCTAGGCAGAGCTACAGAATTACAACTTTAAAAAGTTGTTGATAATTCAGTAACCACAATTTGCACAAATAGGCTAAGATGTTTACCAGCATATTAGTGACAGGTTGCAAGCCCATCGCCTAATAGTACTACAAGCCTTTATTCCCTTAGTCGCCTCTTACGACATCCACGGGAAGACATGGAGTGGCACTATTCTAACCCGGCAACCACATATTATTGTAAATATTTAGGTATCAATATTCTAGAGAGTATTAGTATAGCTAGGACTTAAAACAAAGACTTAAATAATTCTAGGGTTACTATAGGTTCACAACTATTGGGTTATATTAGATTACTTGACGATCACATGCCAAAACTAATTTACTTTTAAAATAGGTTGTTAGGAATAGGAAGCTTTATAGACTAGGAATGTTACTTATGGTGACTAAGTTATTAGGTTAGGTAGATAGATGTAGTAGGAATTAGGTAAAAATAAAATAAAAATAAAATTTTAGCTATTATAATTGGTTCCACGAGGACCAGGATTTGAGTAATTCTATTTAAAAGTGCTTAGGCTACATTAGGGTTATTGCAAGGAGAATATATTGAGTTTAATTTTAGTAAAGAAACAATTACCAAAGTAAAAGGAAATCGCCCGAGGCTTTCATCGCACACTCACTTCCGAGGGATAGACAGACGCAAGTAGAAAACAGAATTTAGTACGTAAACTAGGTCCATTAATGCCTGCTCTTAGCTTGAAATTTTGCGAGGACTTGCCAGAATTCAACCAAGAAAATGTCGATGAATTATAGGTTAAGTATTTTTAACCTATAATTCATCGATTTTTTCATGGTTGGATTCTGGCAAGTCCTCCCAAAATTGCAATTCAATTACTTTATAAGACTGATTACGTTTAAATTAAAATAATTAAAAAAGAAGTTTTGATTAACAGTGCGTCATACAGACGAATCAAAGAGTATTATTGTTGATTTATTGAATAACTAATAACACGACACCAATCTTAGAAGAGATAATATTTCCTGTGATTTAACTGTTAATTTTTGTTTACTTATTTCAAATATATTTGTACCGAATTTATGATGGTTTTAATTAGCAATTAGTCTAACCTTTCATCGTAGTACTAGATTAAAAAACCGTATTTCGTCTGACTTTTGAAGACATACGTTTTTTTAGACTAGTATATAAATATAAAATGATCGATACGAAAACCAACCATATTTTTTTGATTTGCGTACTAGACAAGATAAACGTATTTCTTTTATTCGGCGTTATTATTTAGATCAGAATTATTAAAAAAATATTTTGTACTAAGCAATAAGGCGGTATGTTGCAAATACGTCTTTTTAATTAAGCATTATTGTGATACGTTCAAGCCCTAGTTTAGTATGAAGACGTATGAAGGAAAATCAAGCCTATAAGGCGGTATAGTGCTCATATACCGCCTTTTTGCTTGTTTTTTAGTGGCAATTATTAATCGGCCACTAAACAAAAAGGAAAAAATGCGTGTAAAAAGAAACTGTAGGTAATAAAAATACATTACTTATGTAGAAAACTAGTAAAACACAATGTCTATCCGACACAAAAAGTTTCATTTCAATATCTGTTTAAATTACCTAGAAATATGAAAATGAAGATTTCGGTCACTTTTTTGCGATTATCTCGAAAGTGTCTTTTGTCGAAAAGTCGCCTTTTACACTAGCACGGCAGTATAGCGGAGAAAAAGCGCCGCAAGAAACTACAGCAGAAGGTTATTTAACTACATTTTACTAAATACATTAAACACATAAGTATGATAGATACCTATTTGATATCATAGACCCCTACACGTAACCCAACGTTGAGGGACCATTACGAACTTACCGAATAGATACCAAAACAATCTCCCAACCATGTTCAAAGCTTTTATTGCACATAAAGCTTATCGGAAGCTTCGGAGAGTCCCGTCCTGTCCCAACCTGCATTGTTTACGACACCCTACTCGCACAAACTTATACACGCAGTTGCGTAAACCATAAACTACGAAAACGTTCCACTAGCACGTATGAATTAGAACTTGGCGTATCTTATTTGGGTGAACCGTTAAGTTGGCGTTAATCTTAGGACATGAGGATGACAGTGATATAGAACGAAATGACGGATGTACACTCACGAGCAAAATAATTGCAACACTTTGCATTTTTCCATGTACACTCAATATCTTTGTATATCTTTACTCGAATTTAAATATTGTAGTAACAAATGAAAGCTGATAATATAATGTAATAGAAAATGCGTTATTTCAATGTAATATCAAGTCCTAAGTAAATGACGAGTGTTTGCAAATCGTAGATAAGGCAGTTTTCCTAGGCATAACAATAGATAAAAATTTGCAATGGAGTCCCCATATAGCTGTACTGGCAGGTAAACTAAGTTCGGCAGCTTACGCAGTTAGGAAAATTAGACAACTAACCAATGTTGAGACAGCTCGCTTAGTCTATTATAGTTATTTCCATAGTGTTATGTCGTACGGTACCTATTCTGGTTTGGGGTAAGGCAGCTGACATACAAACTATATTTGTGTTACAAAAAAGGGCCATTCGTTCTATTTACAACTTAAACTCCCGTGACTCCTTAAGAGATCTTTTTAAGGAAATTAATATCTTAACTGTAGCGTCACAATTTATTTATGAGAATATTATTTATACATACATACATAAACTCACGCCCTCACTCCCAAAGCGGGGTAGGCAGAGCCACAGAACTACCAACAACTCTAAAAACTTGTTGATAATTCTGCAACCACATTTTGCACAATCAGGCTGAGATGTTTACAAGTGTATTAGTGACAGGTTGCAAGCCCATCGCCTAACAGTACTACAAGCCTTTATTCCCTTAGTCGCCTCATACGACATCCACGGGAAGACATGGAGTGGCACTATTCTAACCCGGCAACCACACGGGCGCGGGCACGGGAATATTATTTATGTTATAAAAAATTTGGATTCTTTCACAAAAAATTCTGATATACATAATTTAAATACTAGAAATAAAAATAAAATAGCTATTCGAAAATTCCGCGTCCGTAAAGTACATAAATCATTTGTTGGTCAATGCATTCATTTCTATAATAAATTACCTGAGGTGGTATTAAAGTTACCCTTTCCAGCACTCAAAAATTACTTGAAAAAGTCGTTAATGTCTAAAGCGTATTATAGGATCGAGGACTATTTAATAGACAAACATGCTTGGCCTAAACCCGAAACTTAATCAATAATATATTTTTTATTTGTTTTTTTTCAAATTCAAAATCTTTATCTTGTCTGGGGGACACCGTTGATGTAGGAAAACATATCAATCTTATGTGGTCATCTTGCACCGTCTTATATACACATACGTAGGAGTTCTTTTTTTCCTTTTCTCTCTTTCTATCTTAAGATTTTGGTGTGTTTTCCTGCGGAAACTACGCAGGATATTTGAAATATTTTTTAATTTGCTATTTATAGATTTATATAATGCTAGACTAAGTAGTACCATTGTAATATTAAATATATTTAAAAAAATGACTGACTGCTGAGTTTCTTGCGGCGCTTCTTCTCAGCAGTGGTCTCCTCTTGTGAAGCGCTGGTAGATTCTTGAAGATTTGTAAAAGTGCCCGTGCGGCCTACTTACTGAATAAATGTCTTTATCTTTATCTTTATCTTTAAGCCTGAAATATGCTCTGAATCCAGAAAATGTTGAAAAAACGCTTCAAAAAGGTATTAGGGAAACTAAGAATGATAGGCATTGTATTTATTAAAGGTATTTATTACAAAAAAAATAATTATACATCAGTATTTAGTATTCCCTCCCCTAGCCCTCCTCACACAATCTAATCGATTTTTCATTGATTTTATCAGTGTTTTGACGTAATCTTGCGGGATGGCTTCCCACTCCTCCACCAAAACTTGCTTCAGCTCCTCCACATGAGACGGGGCAGGATTCTGCTGCCGAACCCTCCTTTTTAGGAAGTCCCACCAGTGCTCAATGGGGTTTAGGTCTGGGCTCATCGCTGGCCAGTCCATGGTGTCGATGCCCACCTCGCGAAGGTAGGCTGTGGTGGCCCTTGCGGTATGCAAGGGGCATTATCCTGCATCAGGGTAAACCCTTCATAAAACATACCCGCGTAAGGGACGACATACTCCTCCAGGATGTTGGTGATGTACATGGCAGCGTTCAAACCACCGCCACGGCCACCATCAGGCACGAAAACCAGCTCCGTTCGCCCATCGTAGGAAATGCCGCCCCAGAACATGACGGAACCTCCTCCGTAGGCGACTCTTTCGGAGATGCAACATTGAGCAAATCGCTCTCCCGGTCTTCTGTACACTCGTCCTCTTCTATCGCAGCCGTTCAGGCACATCCTGCACTCGTCTGAAAAGAGGACTGAGGTCCACTGCTCAATTGTCCAGTTTTCGTGATTTTGAGCAAACTGACGTCGTGCTTCACGGTGCCGAGGCAGCAATTTGGGCCCCGTCGCAGACCTTTTTGGGGTCAGGTTGGCTGTCTTCAGTCTTCTCCTTACTGTCCACTCGCTGACTGCAACTCCTCTTACTTCTTCGAGCTGCTGTTGGACAGCAACAGCTGTGTGGTGACGATCTCGTAGAGACGTTGTCACGATGAACCGATCGTCCCTCTCCGAAGTGCACCTTTTCCGGCCGGTTCTTGGCCTTGAAGTAAAGGCCCCAGTCTGTCTGAATCTCCGATAGACTCTACAAACTGTAGAATGTACCAAATTCAGCTCTTCAGCTACTGAACGTTGACTGCGGCCCTCTCGCAGTAGGCGAATGATGACGGAGACTTGAACAGCAGTGGTGTCAATTTTTCCAGATCTTCTCGATGGAATAATATGCGGAGATGTGTACCGGTTGACTTCTGACAAGTGACTGATAAACCCCCCCCCCTAACCCTGTTTTTTTGCCGTCTAAGGGAGCACAACTTGAGCATTCGGTAAGGAGTAATCGGCCACGAACCAGGAAAATGACCGTTATTTGTAAAATACTACATCGATTTCCAAGTTTCTTAACTTTTTAGAAAGCTTAAATATCAAGAAACTTTACTACATTTAAATATTTCAGAAAGGTTATACCGTTACAAAGATATTGAGTGTACATGGAAAAATGCAAAGTGATGCAATTATTTTGCTCGCAAGTGTATCTAATACGGTTTAGTCAAGTTGTATTGTTTGTTCAGTACCTACACGTGGATATGATGCCTTTGTTACGAGTATATTGTAATGTGTCCTTCAAATATAGCGCGTGGGCGCTGGCCTAGTTGGTAGTGACCCTGCCTACGAAGCTAGCGGTCCTGGATGAAAATCCCGGTAACAGCAGATATTTGTGTGATGACCGTGAATATTATCTGAGTCATGGATGTTTTCTACATTTTAAGTATACATATACTTCCGTGTATAAGTATTTATATCGTTGTTTATTTATTTATCTAGAAAAAACACTTGAAACTCATAAGTATATTAATTAATTAAGGATACGATTAGTTAAGGACCGCGAGTGATACACAACACCGAAATGTTACAAGTCAGTCGCTACCGTAATATAACTACATTCTTTAAGTCAACCAGACCAAAAAATAAACCATTTTACGAGTAGTGTAAAATTAAACAAGCACCGGGCACTTAATCATGTCATAATTTTCAGTGCTCAAAAAGGAATATGCCTTTTTACAATTACGTGAAAGTTTCCACTTTACAAAGTACGAGGTAACTTGGCTGTAACACTTCGCTTATTTCCAGCTCTCTTCAACAAGAAATATATAACGAGTAGGTACGCGTCTTCAGCTTGAAAGTACTGGAAAGGGAATCATTATTATTACATATTTACATCTTACTTATTATATGTGCAAAAGATTGGATGGATGGATGTTTGTTATTCAATCACACCAGTACAACCGAACGGATCTGGATGAAATTTGGCATAGAGATTAGACTTAGTCTGGAATAGCCCATTTTAATCCTGAAATGGCAAAATTACAAATGCTATGCAAGCTGACGGACGGACAGAAACTAGTCTAACATTAAACAGTCATAATAGAGGCCTCGAGATCAAAATTGACGTATTCATCCAAATTCAAATAAAGAACGTACCAAACAAATCATATAATATTCCTCGCATAGGCATGGTAATTGTTTTATTACATCACTTGCTGTACGTCGTAAACATACGTAAATATGTACAATACGTCAATATCCAAGGCCCGTATTCCGTATTATTGCCTTTAACGCGATAACGTGCCTTTAACGCGATGGATAAAGCTTCCATCACCCTCGCACTTGCATACGGCCAAACACTGACATATGTTTTATTCACGCTTATCCACGTCGAGAAACACGAGCAGCGGCCTAGTATGAATGCGTTTATATCGCGTGTCAAATGTGGACAAAGCATCTGTCACTCTCGTACTTACGTGTCAGAAGGTGACGGAAGCTTTATCCACATTTTGTCACGCGATAAACGCAGCCATATTACGCCCTCAGGAGTGCTAGCACAAGCTATTCGCGACTTGTTTGTCGCTCGGATCTCTCTTTCTATCTAGTCTGTAACAATGCAGATGCACTGAGCGACGAGCGAGAAAATACAACTTGTGCCAGCCGTACATAATAGGGCCGCAGGTACAAAGGCCCCGATAATTGATCAGTATATACTGATAATACGCCTTTGATGTCGGATACAGGCAGTTTAATGGGAGGAGAGGTAACACGATTACTTTATATGTATACATTTACGGGATAAACTCGCTGTTGTTAACAAGTTTGTGATATGTAATACACAATTAGGCACTATATTGAGTATTTTACGGTAAGATTTGCCTTAGCTAGGAAAGCCGGCTATTACCCACTTTTTGGAGTCAGCGACTAGTTGGTGAATATTCAGCAAAATAAAAAGTACAGCAATACAAACTTATGGTACCGTAAAACGGGGTGCGTGGGGATGAATGGGTGAGTAGGGACATAACCTAAAATAAGTCATAACTTGTTACAAATAAGAACAAGTATTAAATGGACAATGGACCGGATTCTACAGTGGCTAAACTTCCTAATTTTATTTAGGTGTCGCTAAAACACTTTGCTATTCTATGAGAAGCTGTCATAATCAAATGACAGCGCCATGACAGCGCTAATTTGAATCTGAAGCTTCTTATTTTAGGCGGTCTTATACATTGTCAGCTTGACATTCTGGAATAGCACTGATTAAAATCTGCCGTCTAAACTATGTCTTAAAATTAGACAATTTAATTTTAGTTAGTTTTAGGCTATTTAAGCGATGTGCACGTAGAATCAGGTCCAATAACATAAAGTCTATTGGAAATAATTTCAGTTTTATAATTAGTAACATATGCCTCATTTTAGGTTGTGTCCCTACTCACCCCTTAATCCCTACTTACCCTATTTACACTACTTAATCAATCTAAAATTAACACCGAAAAGGTTGCTAGTGGAAGAGAGAGGAGAGCGCTCCCAATCATCTTCATAAAGCAGAAAATTGCGTTCGATGAAATTAAATTTGATGAAATGATACAACCGATGAAATGAAATTCGATAAAATGATGGGTTACCACTATTAAAACGCTGCGCTGCCTCTGTACTCGATCGTTATTAATATATCCCTGTAAATTGCTTTTCGCATAATTAATACCGTCATCAACTAACCAATCCCTCACCGGCGGCGACCTCTGTGATGGATTGTATGGCGAGAGCCATGACAAACTAATATTGTGAAATTCGAGTAACTCGTCAACTAAGTTCCATTTTAATGTAAATATATTTACATTGGCGCTTAAATTTGCACTAAGAACTACCGAGTTCATTAGTAAATTAAAGGTAGACTAGTGCCTGCGATTTCATCAGCATTGAAAAAATAAGGGGTATTTCAAAGAACGTACTTTACGCAGAATTTTCAATTCATCGAAAGGAATTTGTTTTTGGTAGTCTTACCTAATAATCAAACCTTAGTAATGAATGTTTTATAACCTATATTTATTACTCAGTAATAAATCATTCTACAGGTGAAAGAATTAAATAAAGTTGCGTATCCACTTAAGAATAAGGTTTAAAAGTGGATACCTACATGTCTTTCTAGTTGACTGTTCTATAAACAATGCTGAGCAAGCTTAGAAGTGAAGCTAGAGAATATAACCTGGAAAGGAGATGCAAGATGTAATTGATTATTTTCTTCCTTCCTGGAAAAAATGCAAAAGATACGTGACGTAATTAAAGTAAATTTTTCCTAGCTTCGATCGTTTGTTAGCTATGCAGTCTCTTTAGGTGACCTTTCATATTACTTAAAGTAAATAAATATCAAGATTACATGCCCGATATCCCGTACGACCTATTCAGGCGACCCTTATTCCCTGGAGTGCTATTCCTGTCGACTCTCGACTCCAACGGATCATTAGGCAGCTGTTGAACCGAACTACTTCTTTGACTAATCTTTTCGAGAGGACATGTCTATTCAACAAGGTTGTCTGTAGTTATGGTGGGTTTTTAGTAAGTTATGTTTTAATTGCTGGCTTTAGAATAGAATGAAATATATATTTTTATTTTTATTTTAGGCAAGACAACAAGAGATGATTTACAAAATTATAGACCTTACATAAAAATATAAAGCTTAAAGCTATCTACTTTCTCATCCTTAACACTTTCTTCCATGATATAAAAAGTACACACGTAGACATTAAGTAGGTACGTAATAGGTATATCAAAAATGATTTTAATTTATTTTCGAAATTACAATGAACGATGGATACTGGGGTGTCCCAGTAAATATTTAATATAAGTAAAGTAATAAAATCAAGGTTTACTGGTATAAATAAATCTCGTATTATTAAAATGAAATAAACTATATCGAATTAACGTATAATTCAACTTTGTTATAAATTTATTGAAGGTTATTTGCTGTCATCACAGCTTTTCAAGATCTCAAAGCTACAGTTTTAGTCTAGTCCACCGTCGGTTAAATGCAGTGAAATATTTGAGTTTATCGGCTTGCTTTCAGATATAATGACCATATCTATCTACCTCAACTTAAAGCAATTAAATATCGCTTGCCAGGAATACAACATGTATAAACAGAAGGCAGGTCTCGTCATCAATAATGAAAACTTTCTATGTTTTTTCGTAAACTTTATCACATTCTGTTAAAACGTACTTCTCTTGCCCTTTTATATACTTTTGCTCCGATATATTTTTTTTTTTAAAGGGTGAATCATTAACCCTCAGCCTGGCCACACCATATCTTTATATCTTTAATTTTACTGTTGTATCTCTACCAGATGTCAATGGAACTTGCTCAAACGTGTTTTTTATCTTATTTTTGCACGATCGAAACTATACGTTGTCGTCCAGTAATCTATTTAAAATGACAGTTTTCTTAACATGAAATACATTTAGTGGTTTTTCCGCTCTCTTTATTATTGAAAACAAGGGGAAAATTACGCGACTACCGGCTTATTTGAAAGATTTAACATCGACTCTCGACATGAGGGTTTGTTTAACCTTTTTTGGATGTTTTCTCTTTGACCAATTTTGTCTATGAAAATTGTCTCTGTACTTCTGGGGCACTCTATAAAAGACCTCGTTTAATAATGAACTTCAACTTTTCTTAAAATGTTTCGCTACACTATAATTATACTATGCTTTTAAGCTATTAAGTCCCCTTTAAATTTATGATGGTAATTATTTTTCAATTGCTCATAGGTTAACAAACGGGAAAACGTAAACGAAAGCGAAAACGAAAAAATTAAGAATCGTTTGGGCCGTGGTCATCTGACACAAAGAAATTTATCAAAGAAGTGTCAGACAAATTAATTGGCGTCTCTGGCGACAACAGGCAAGGCTCTTTTTATGCCCAAAGAGTGAGCATCGCAGTGCAGCGGGGTAACGCTGCGAGTGTCCTCGGCACGATGCCGCAAGTGGGTGCATTGGAGGGCTTTATTTTATAAGTTAAATTTAATATTTTAGTTTTTTTAATTTGTTTTTATAAAATACTATTAAATAAAGTACGTACCAGGTTCACCTTTGTACATCCCTGCTTTTTTAATCTATTTTATAATTGTTATATCTTTCGCTTGTACAATAATGTGTTTACATACATACATACGTGTTTAATTTCGTTGTCAGAGCTTTAAAGGCGTGTTACACGTGCCTTATTGTAATGAGAGAACAATGAAAACAGTCCGGGAATGGATCGAGCTCCCTGGAGCTACTCATCATATCCGGTTTCTTGACATTTAGATAATACACTCGACGACATGCCACGATTAACGAAAAAACGAGTCGTGGAATAGGAAAAGTGCTATCGTAGTATATTCACCTATATTGCATTTTCTAGTAGGTACGAGTAGGTATAGGTATAGCTAGCGCTACCAGAGTTGAGGTCACGCACACAACAGCATGTCATGTAATGACAGCTGCAACGGGATTTTGAAATTACTGTTCTTTTTTCGTACCGATAGCAAGTTCAATGGCGAATTGCAAAAAGTTTGAACTATTTTGTTAAGTATTATTTACAAAAATACATCGAATGCAAACAAAACAGTTTATTTTTATTTTTATTTTTATTTTCGTTTAATTTACCTATTTAATAGTTTTATTTAAATAAATGGGCTACTTATATTTATAAATAAAGGTCAGATTTGCATAGGCATATAAATATAATATTAATCGTAAAACCCAAAGAGAATAATAAATTGCCTGGTTTTTATTTAAGTAACAGTTAAAGTTGTCTTTACCTATATTTTAATTACTTTGTTATTTCGTTATCAAACCTCTTCAATGACGAGTGAAGCAAATGGCAATCGTTACATCGTAATGTCATACCTAATTGACAACTGCATTTTCCACGATATAAGAAAACATTACAGATGGTTTTAAACAATGCTTCTTACTCTCGCACAGTATTAGCAGTGTCCAATAAAAAACTCAAACAAAGCAAAAAATGTTGAATTGGCAAAATAAAAAAAAGCACGTAGCTCATTTTATATAATACTAGCGGCTCGCCCGCCAGCGGCTTTGCCCCGCTGCAAATTTCTGACTTCCCCGGTGGATTTTTAAATTATTTTCTTTCACGAACACAACAACAAATAAATCAGCCAAATCGATTCAGCCGTTCTCAAGTTATAGCGTGACCAGGAGATATAGTGGTTAATTTTTATACGAGTATATACAGGGTGTCTGGAAAACCTTCGGAGAAATTTTAACTGTAGATAGGGTGGATGATTTGGATCATCCCTATATTGGTAACTTTTGTTTAAGTTAATATTTGACTGAGTTACAGACAGATTTATCATCGACTTTCCTGACGATGCTCTCAGTGTGCCCCATCTTAACTGATTCATTCATAATATCGTCGGTGATACTGCAAAACCGCGTAAGTAACAAATTTATGATAGAGCAAAATAAACCTTACGGTCTTATTAAAAAGGTGCATTTTGCTCCTTATTTAAAATGTCACTTGCGCGGTTTTGCAGTTTCACCGACGATATGTGTCACAACGTAATGTAAATAAACAAGTTGTTCCTTATGAACAATGTTTCCAATCATGGTCAAAAGCTCCATGGAGTTTAGAAAACTGACACATTATCCTGTAATGTGAATGAAAAGACGGTGTCTGATAAGGGCTATTATGTGAAATAATCTAAAACTGAAACTTACGATTATGATTTTTACTCACACTTTTCTCACACTCACACGGCTAAAATAGCACTTGCACTCGTAGGCACATTACTTCTTTTACAAGATCATGAATCATGGCTGTATTTCATTGATTTGTACCACTATCAGGGCTTCCGACGAATAAAAAACACAATAATTAATTATTGACAATTTGACATATTATTTTTTTAAATCTTGGACCATTAAAACTCTTTATGAAAAGAGTTTTAGGTTTCATTTCATTTGTAAACAAAAAATCCTACCTACACGTTACGTTTTATCAAAATTACATTTAAAGCTGGCATCATACATGTTGTTGCTAGATATTCGTATCATAGAAGAAAGAGAAAAATAGGATCGCTTTGTAAGAAGAGGTCGACGTGATTACACTCTGTGGTAAAAACCCTTAAAAGAAAAAGGCCACTAAAGCCGGCTACTCACACACCTGCTGCAGGGGCAATATGGGAATTGGACCCTTGATTGCCTCCTTAATTGTGATGTGTGTAGGCAAGCAGGAGCAATTTTTAGATTGGGCCTGCGGCAGGGTGGCAGGGGCGCAAGACCTTCCTAGCTCCCTAGATTGTGTCTACCGCCCTGCAAGGTTGCTGCGTGTGTAGTAGGATTGGGGCAATTCCAGTCAGTTCATTGGTGACAACCGAGCGGAGTGGACAAAAATGGAAAAAATGGTGTTACCATAGCCAGGAGCTCTTCAAAAGAATCAATATCCATTCGCAAAAAGTTTCTAAGATCATCTACTTCCAATTCTTTCATAATATTTATGTGGCACAATATGCTTCGTTTCTGCAACCAATTCTTCACCCAATATCTTCTCTTCCTTTTTTTTTGGTAGCACCACAGAAAGTGCCAGGGCGATACCAATCCTCTGGTGTTTCGACAATACAGGAGGCTTTCTCGTGGACGTGCGTTCAGCGGGACTATCAGTTACACACTGAACGGCAGGCTAGTGTGTAGAGAACAGCCTAAAATTGGTCCAACCGCCGTGCGACCGGTATTGCCCCTGCAGCAGGTGTGTGAGTAGCCGGCTTAAGGAACACCCAGAAAATATAAAACGTGGACTACAATCACAATCAGTCAAGGAAGCGATGTCACAAGCGAAGCGATGTTTGGTTTGGGGTTTGTTTTGTTTACTTGCATGTGATGTGACTTCACATCACACTCACAGGTTATAAAGTATTTCTAACATCACATAGCGTTTTTGCCACAGATTAAATTTCAAAAAAAATCCTTATTATTTCGTGTAATTTCCAAAAAAATAGACATAATTTAATGTGAAATAAAGTGAAATACGTTATTTTACGCTAGTATCAGATAGGATGACCACAATTTGTAGTATATTTTCAATGTTGACAATTATAGCCTATTATAATCAATTATGCGACGACCTTTATATCCATCGACAAAATGTTTTGCACTTGGACTTTTGGCTACTGTATTTGTATACCATGCGGATCAAAAGGAAAGAACCAGCAGCCAGCAGCGCTTTCTCCCCGTCTGGTTGCCCTGAAAATCAGCGCGTGCAGCGTCACGGCATGTCTGACACTATGATGCTGAGTAGCACCCAATTTGGTGCATTATTATTTTATAAAATAGTTTTAAGGTTTTGTTTTAAATTATTTTCTCACTGTATTTAATTTGATTATTATTTTTCTGTGGTTTGCACCAATAAACGATTTTCTTTTTCTCATAGCAATAATCGGATCAATAATCGGATCGTTCAATCCGTCTATTTGAACTTTAAGAAGTCTATGAATTTATGGCTGTCATTAGATGTCAGTGTTAAATTATGTTATTTTCAATATTCACGTCTTCAATATTTTTGCTGTAAATCAGTTATATGGGCTACTTTAGAGCAGAAAACAATGGTAAATGGTTAGATCTCGACAGTAAAAGACGGACGATATGATCAGTCTCGGCAAAACATGAACAAGAGACCTAGTGATTTCACATTTAAAACCAATTAGTGTTCAAATTGCAAAAACGAAAATACAGTAAGTTGCACTAAAATTACTCATTTATTTTTATTATAATGCTACCTTGATTTTTGTTTACATGAAGCGAACTGTTTGTTTACATGGAGCGAACTGTTTGTTTACATACCATGTGACAACGTATGGTCTCAGGTCATTGACCTCGGACATTGAATTTTGACGTAAGATACTACGAACTGTTGGAGTAGTATACTATCAACGTCAAAATGTCAAGGTCGAGATATCGGCTGCGATACATCAAGTAACAAAATGAATATAATTAATCCTTCTTTTTTTTTTACATTAACAGAAACAAAAATGAACCATACCCCCGTGATCAGAATCGTGCCAACTATTACCCCCCCAAATTTCTCCGAAGGTTTTCCAGACACCCTGTATAGATGATTCAGCTTTATAAACCATGAAATAGGAAATTCATTGTTAATAAAATGCTGGAAGAACATGGACACTCAGTACTACGTCTGCTACCATACCATCCTGAGCTCAACCCTATAGGTGGAACTTTTTTCGGGAATCATGAAAGGAAAATTGGCAGCCAGTAATACTGAGTCCACATTGAACAGCATCATGAGAAAGATAGACGAAGAAATTGAAGCACTTAACAAAGAGAGGTTTCACAATTTCAGAAAAACCCAAGAAAAAGAAGAAACATTACCTAAGATTGATGATTTATCCTAAAAAAAATCCCTTGTTTTCAATCTTAACGAATCAGATGAAAATATATACCAAGTGACTATAGTTTATATAATATTTTTTTTTATTGCTTATATCTATATAATTAATTATACATATATATAAGTGTTTTTCATTTACATTTACATTCACTCATTCATTCACATTTTTGCAATCAGTACTTCATGTAGCTGTGTGTGTAATCATTGAATGAATGAATGCATAAAATATTTACTCGGATATAGCGTAAGATCACAAACATATAATTATGCGCCACTTCAACCCTCGTGGCATTTCCTATAGGTAATATTTAAATATCGCCAAGCCTGCATAAAATTTTCCCGCACTAATGCACGTGAATTTTCTTTGACGTCGTGATTTATTTTCTAAACTCAACAAGAGCAGCTTAAATTGCCCGACTGAAGTGCAGGGCACTTGAAAAACTCAGATTCCTTGAGTAATATAAAATTGCTATTAATTTTACAGCAAACATAATCAGCTTTCGTTGGCAGCAAACGAGACTGAAATATTCTAATAACTGTGGTCGTGGGATCAAAAATGATAGACCAGGATGCTGCATTTCCGAAATATTGCGACTAGTTGCAACATTTATAAAACATGATTTTAGGGTTCCGTAGTCAAAGTAGGAACCCTTATAGTTTCGCCATATCCGTCCGTCCGTCCGTCCGTCCGCAGCCTAGCTCAGAGACTCTTAGTACTAGAAAGCTGTAATTTACCATAAATATACATATTAGTCACGCCAACAAAGTGGTAAAATTAAATCTTGAAAGACATTTTTTTTTATACCTCCCCTACCCGTATAGTGGATCTATTTATTTTTTCTCCTCCACCCCGTAGGGTGGGGTGTCGTTAGATGTCTTTAAAAATATTGCTGGTAAGGTATCCGTTTATGAAATATTAACCTTTGAAAACTTATTTGTGGTGTTGGTAAACTGACCGCGACCTGTTTATACATACATACATACATAACTTCACGCCTGTCTCCCAATGGGGTAGGCAGAGACTATGGAACGCCAGGTGCATCGATCTAAACATACCACTTTCGCTTCCTCTACATTCATCAATCTCTTCATGCACGTACGTCGGTTTCGGGTGCTTTTTATTTGGCCCTTAGTCAGTACATCGCGAATCTGATCATCATACGTCCGTCTAGGACGTCCCCTACCGACATTTCCGCTGTCTGTTTTCTCGCTCCTGTTTATATGTATGGGGATAACAGTTTTCCAACGGCAAAGTTAAGATTGTCACAAGTTCTAATTTGTTTGTAGTAACGGCTTCAGAACCCTACACTGAGCATGGTCCGACATGCTCTTGCCCGGTTTTTCATATTTTGAAGACTCCTGAGCTGAGCTATACATCCCTGATAGGTTGACCATTATCCCAGACACCCCGTGCATCTTAGTACTTCCTTATAGTGAATAAATGCAATACTTTTCTTAACATTACTATGCTCTCCTCCTAAGCCAAAAAACACTATCTCAGATTTGATTGTCAAAGTATATTCAATTCTCTTCTGTTAGTAATGAGTTAGTACTTGCTACAGAGCTTTATGTGAGATGCTGCTACTGGCTGAGTAGGGAAGTATTTTAATAGTGGGTTACTTGTGCAATGCAAATATACTTTGTAATATCTAACTTACGAAAACGGTAGATAAGAATCCCGAGTTCTTTAAAAACTCGCAATGCCTTTTTAGGCCAGTTTTCAAAAAAAGGAGGCCTATTGTAAATCTTTTTCATAAAGTTCTTCCGAAAAGTGTATATTTCTTTAATGGTTGCTTAAGAGTAAAAGATTTTTCTTGTTTTCTCAGCAAACGGCAACCGACGACAGCATGAGCGACGACGTGTTCGAAGAGCCGACGCTGCGAGCGCCGGCGCAGCGCAGCACCCCCTCCCCCACCGGCTACCGGGACTACCAGGCCCCCACCGAGACTCCGCTCAGAACCGTCGTGGACGATGACGTGCCTATACATAAGGTACAAGAGTACAATACGATTAAAATATGTCCACCATTCGGCCATCCTCGGCTATTGTCGGTATCCCTCGTTTTTCACATAAAGTATATCAAATTACAGATATGACCTTCAAATATATTACACCCCCAAAACTTATTAAACATATAACAGAAGGGTATGAGCAATAATACCTCCTGATAGCTCTAAAGTAACACAACCTTTACGAGTATATTGAAATGAGAATAAAAAATAATATGTACGGGAAAATTGTGTTACTCATTTTTTTTATTCATTTTCAAATTCAAACTATCCTTATATCCCGACGCAATATCGTACTGTATGTTACCTTACGTTAAAGAGTAACCATGATTATTAAAATCATGAATATTTGTTAATGTATAGGTACCCAATAATAAATGCATATCTATATCGCTTCTTAGCTCTACTGGTAAGTAATGTCATCATGGCAGGTGATTTACATTGCGTGTACAATACTTTAAGTTGAGTGCTACCTAAAAGAAGTAGCAGCAATGTATTTTGTGTAACTTTTTTCTCCGAAATAATAGCCGAGGAAAGTAGAATCGTTAACTGATTTTAATCGTACTGTATTTTCTTTTGTCAATACGTTAACTCATAACAAACTCGTAAGATCGGTATGGAACAATCTTTTGCTTATTTATGTCTGTGGTCACCTAATGCTGAGGGCACTAAAGCCAGTAGATATTTTCAATCTCAGGCCTGCAAATGCGTTACCAAACCTGGCAAAGATGGAATATATCTATTCTAGTAATTACAGCGGCTACCTTACCCTCATAACGGGGGCGTGTTTCACGAACGCTTGTAACTTGTATTACGGCCCCGGGCCCAAGATCACGAAAATACAAACACTGCTACTTCGTGGCAGGTTAAAGATTATCCCTTTATCATAAACGCTCTATAAACCTATAGTTAAAGTGTGCGTTGTCCCTTTCTGTCAAATTTCTGTCTAATTGAAATGTGACAATGACAGATAAGGTTTAAGCACAAGGCATAAGGCACGACGCGCTGGCCTAGTTAGTAGTGACCCTGCCTACGAAGCTAGCGGTCCTGGGTTCAAATCCCGGTAAGGGCAGATATTTGTGTGATGAGCGCGAATATTTGTTCCTGAGTCATGGATGTTTACTATGTATTTAAGTATATATTTCTCTATATAAGTATTTATATCGTTGTCTAATTACCCATAATACAAGCCTAGAGCTTAAATTGGGACTAGATCAATTGGTGTGACATTGTCCCCTGATATTTATTTATTTATTATTTATTTATTTATAATTTTCCAGCCTATATGAATAAGAGAGTAAGAGGCTGTAGTGATTTGAACGGACCCTGCAAAAAGTCCTCCAACCACAGCATCATCGTCATTAAAAAAAAGCAATTATAGGCTTTTTGACATACGAGTAAGTCAAACGTGTAAGATTATCTACTGTTCACTTATAAAAAACTTTGAGTAAAATCCCAATATTTTCTGAACATATTTATTTTTACGGTTTCTGTCTGACCTTTATCTAAATATATAAGTACTTAACGAAGATAAGATTATAAAACTTTAACGACACAAAATTGGAATATTTGAAGTAGGGAAAAGTTATAAAAGTATTTCGAGGGCGAAATTCACGATCAAATTGCGAAGGCGGTGTTTCGAAATATTTAGTATGTTTACAATAATTCATTTTATAAATAAGTACAGGACCGCCAGTTTTCTAGCGAACTTTTACTTACTTTTATATGACTGACTATGTAGTTGGTATGTCTCTACCATAACTACTTCACCCGGGCACGGGTAGCGATGCCCTTAGCGGGGGGCATGCTGAACCCTAAGTTAGAGGTGCGGTGGTGGTCGCACCTCTGGAGGGGTGCCTCCGTCGGGAGTCAGGCCGGTCGAGCGCAGCTCGGCCGGCTGAGTGTCTTGAAGGACTTCGTTTTCTTCGGTTGCTTCCAAGTGTTCGGTTTCTTCGGTTTCTTGAGTATGTTCGGTTTCTTCGGTTTCTTCGATCTTCTCGATCCCTGCAGTGATGCTATGAGGCTCAGGTCCGGATCTGGGGGGGCGGCCGCGACGTCCCTGGCGCCGAAGCTTCTTGCGGTCTTCAGTGCCCTCATCCACTGCGAGTTGGATGGGATCGGTGGGATCGAGCAGGATGTGCTTGGGGCGCCTGACGGGTGCCCCGAGCGCAGCGAGCACGTCGGGATCGGACGGGGTGAGTTGGGGAGTGTAGGAGGTGGCACGGACGATGAGCGGGTTGGGGTGGTGTGGGCCTTTATCAAAGAAGCGCCTAGACGCGTCCTTGATAGTGTGCCTAATCGACGGGACGCCGAGGTCCCTGTGAAGGTCCGCGTTGCGAACAAACCAAGGGGCCCCCGCGACCGATCGGAGAAGATTGTTCTGAAATGTCTGTAGAGTGTTTATGTGTAAGTCGTGAGCTTGTGCGAATGCCACGCTGGCATATGTGAAAACCGGTTGGATACATACTTTGTATAGTGTTAGTTTGTTGCGAGCGCTAAGTTTGCTGCGACGGATGAGCAGCGGACCGAGACGACCCTTGATCATCTTGGCCCTGTTGAGTGCTATTTTGATGTGCTGACGGAAGCTCAGGTGTCTGTCCAGGGTCACGCCGAGGTATTTGACCTTTGGTGACCAAGGAATGGGTCTATCGAAAAGAACGATATTCTCAAGGTGGAAATGGCGGAGGGTCGGGTAAAACCAGACAGCCGCACTCTTCTCGGGGTTAACCTCTATCCTCCAGAGTTTGAACCACCGACCTAGGTCGGTGATCGCCTCCTGGAGGTAGCGCTGGATGACGGAGGCGAGTTTGTGGGTGGTGAAGAGTGCGGTGTCGTCAGCGAATAGGGCGAGCTGCACGTTGGGATGGCGCGGGATATCATTAGTGTATAATGAATAGAGGATGGGAGAGAGCACGGACCCTTGCGGGACCCCGGCTCTGATAGGATGGGGGCGGGAGAGCGAGCCTTCCACTCGGTAGCGAAAGCTTCTGTTACTGAGGAAGCCCCTCAGTATTAGGACTAGCCCAACGGGCATACCCATAAGCTGAAGCTTATAGATAAGCCCATTGTGCCAGACCTTATCAAATGCCTTCGCTACGTCGAGGAAGATAGCGCCCGTGGGAATACCTTTCGTGAAGGTGGAGAAGCCGTCCAGGATGTGCTCCGTGATGCGGTGCACCTGGTGGACGCATGAGTGTCGGGCTCTGAATCCGAATTGCTCGTCGATGAGGATCGAGTTGGAGCTCAGGAAGGAGTGAATGCGGGATAAAAGGACCCGTTCGTACAGCTTGCCCATGGTGTTAAGTAGGCTAATAGGACGATAGCTGGAAGGATCGGGGCGTGGTTTTCCCGGTTTGTGGATACCGATCACCACTGCGGTTTTCCACGCCTCGGGGAAGTGACAGTTGGACATGCAAGCGTTAAAGATAGCTACAAGGAAGAGAAGTAGAGCGGAGGGAAGCAGTTTGAGAATATCGTTCGGAATGCCGTCGGCACCCGGCGCCTTTCTCGGTCGCAGAACCCTGATCAGATCCTGAACCTCCTCGAGTGTTACGGGAGGGAGAGGAGGGTCGGGAGGAGGGAAGGAGGCACGCCTGTGTACTTCGGAGTCGACCCAAGTAATATGTGCCTCGTCCGGGTACAACGTGCTGGGAGAGCACTGCGACTCGAGGCTGGCGGCAAGGACGTCGGCCTTGTCGCCGTTCTCGAACGCAGGGCCGGAGTTGTCGGGATGGTTTAGAGGGGGCATAGGGGAGGCTGTGTCGGATTTGATGCACCTAGCCAACCGCCAATAAGCGGTGTGGCTCGGTTCGATGTCGGATAACAGATCGTTCCAAGAGTCGTTTCTCAAAGTCGCGACGCCGGTTTTGACCTGGTTTTGAAGCGCACGCAGCCTAACTCTATTCTGTTCGGTCGGGTAAGAGTCGTAATGTCTGGTCGCGGCGTTTTTGGCCCTCACCAACTCCCTCAGCTCTCGAGTGAGCGGGGGACGTCTGTCCCTATAGGAGGGCACGACTTTCGCGGAGCTTTTTAGCACTGAGCTGAGGTGATCGGTGAGAGCCCCAATCGCCTTGTCCGCGTCGTCGGTACTCGTCAGAGTCTCTGTTAGGTCAGTGAGGTCGGTCGGGTCGTCTTGGAGTCTGTCCTTGACGACCTTCCAGTCCGTGATAGTCTTGGTCTGGGGGAGCGAGTCAGAGGGGAGGCCTAATGTTACAACAAGAGGTCTGTGGTCGGAGTCGAGTTCGTGTCGCACTTCTATAGAACGCAGCACGAGTGATACGTTCTTTAGAAGTACTAAGTCCAGTATGTCGGGTCTATGGTCAACGTTGTGGGGAAAGTGGGTGGGTTCCAGTGGAGCTATGAGGTCCACTGAAAGCTCATCCACTATCCCGTGCAGTCTGACACCGTTTCCGTTAGTCGTAGTCGCATTCCATGATGTATGCTTCGAATTAAAGTCCCCTGCCAGAATGACAGAAGGCCCTAGGGCTAAAAGAGCTTGAATGTCGGTCGTGAGTATGTCCTTGTTCGGTGAAAGGTAGGCTGACGCCACTATGACCGAGCTGTGCCCGGTCATAGCGAGACGGCAGACTGACACTTCCAGATTAGAAAGGGGCGGAGGGTCGAGAGGGCAACAGTGGAGGTTGCGTCTGTAATAGATTAGGGTGCCCCCTAATCTATTGTCGAGTCGATCGTTACGAACAGTCAAGTAGTTAGGTATACAAAACCTGCGCGTGCTCGGTTTGAGAAACGACTCCTGTACAAGGAATAAGTCTAAATCGTTATCTTTGATGAAATTTAAGACAAGCTCCTTCTGACCCTTAATACCGTTGGCATTAAAGGAGGCGAGCTTGAGCGATCTAGGCTTAATCTTTAAAGATCCGTTATCCATTAAATGGGGAAATGGGAGCACGGCCGCCGATACCGGCGATGACGTGTCTGTACTCTGACATTAACTCTATCATTCGGAGGCCCGATGCACCTCGAAGCTTCTCCTCCAGCACGGCAAGGCTCTCGCTAAAAGCGAGCGCCCGGCATACTAGGGGATAAGCCGAGAGGTCCACAGGGGGAGAACCACTACCACACATCTGAGTCATCGCCGGTACCTTCGGGGGCGCGGGGGATGGGGCAGGTTGGCTAAGTCTAGGAGGGGCGGCGGCCCAGGGGTTAGACTTAGCGAGTGCGGGACGTGTAGGTTCGTAAGCGGGTGCACTTCTGAGTGGCGGAAAGTGTACCTGGCTACTTAGTGCGGGCCTAGGGCCCTGTGAGGGTTTGGTGGGTGCGAGCTCCTCTGGCCCGCCCGGCCGGTTACTCGCGGAGCCTTGGGGCAGCCACGGTAGTTAGCCGTGTGACCCAATTGTCCACAAAGTACACAGCCGGGAGGGTCAGGGGTGCCCTTAACCCGAGCACACTCAGAAGTGCCATGATTGCCTAGACACTTAACGCATCTAGGCGTCCCATGGCAGTTCTTCTGGCTGTGCCCGTAGTTCTGACACCGGTGGCACTGGGAAAGCGCAGAGGTCTTCCTAGGAGGCTCAACGCTGATTCCCGACAGTTTTGACACATGAGTCAACTTGAAAATTTGTTTACCCTCCGGGGTATTATCGCTAATAACTAATATGAGGTCTAGATTGCCCATATGTCGGTTTTTCAGACGATGAACCTCCTGGATAGGGCGGCCCTGACTGACCAGGTCGAGTTTAATGGTGGCGGTGTCTATCTCCTTCGGGACACCTCGGATTACCGTTCTCAGGACTTTGTCCTCGGCCGGGGTAAAAGTATGATACGCGACCTTGCGCGTGTTCAAAAGACGCGTAAGGTTTCGGTAATCCGAAATCTCCGCGACTTGCACACTAATCCCTAATACAGTATTCCTAGCACGTGTAAAACGGATGTTATTGGTCGTGATGGCCTGAGAGAGGTCATCCTACATCCCTTTGTTATGAATAACAATGGGCGGGGGAGCCTTAAGTTTGGGTTGGGAATGAGAAGCGGGAGTGACAGTGGACGACTCACCAGTGGTCTTTGAGGGCACACTCTCGTTGCGGGGCCCTCTAGGGGTCTTAGCCGGTCGCTCGCTGGGAGGCGGAGATAACGCTGCCTTCTTCTTTGAGGCCTTGCGGTGGGACACGGTGCTCCACTCCTCGTGGGCCGTGTCCATATCGACCGTTTCGGAGGTCGAAGGAGTTAGTATCGAGCCTCTTGCTGGGCTCGATGACAGTCTGCGTGTGCGGACTAACTCCTTTTTCTGGGTCGGTGGAGAGCGCGATCGTCCGCGCTGGGACTTTGCCTTCTTGGCGTTGGAGTCGGGGGCGGCGGTGGATGCCGCGGAGAATGGCGCCACGAATGGGGTTCGTGAGCGCGGCCGGGCCCGCATCTTGGGGTCCGCGGCCAGCGAGCTGCGACGGGCAGCTCGCAAGTCGGCTTCCGCGACCTCGCGGACGTGCAAGCGGCTTGCTTCGTCGTCCGATGATTCCGAGTCAACGGAGATCATGGGCGGAGCGTCGGGTGAGGAAGGAGAAGAGGTCGGGAAGGTCGGTTCCAACGTCGGAACCGCATGAATAACCGCCCGCGACGGCGGCGGCGGCTGAGCGCGGGCGAAGCTCATCAGAGCGGTCAAGAGGCCCGCGAACTGTGGCACACTCTCCTCGAAGCGGAGGAGAAGGTCACGGACATCGGGTCCAATGCCGGACGCGCACTGACCCGGAACGCACTTATCCATCATGGATAATCAATAAGTCACTGTCTTAATAACGAGTCTCTATCTCAATTAAGAGCAGCATAACTGCACTGGTCACAATTCACAATCACTGCAATCCAGCGCGTCGGAGCGAACTCTACGACGGCGTAGGCGACGGGGGCGTAGCGCATCGGAGCGCACTCAACGATGGCGTAGCGGGGCGTAGCGGCGGGAGCGACGGAGCGGTACGTGTTCACACGGCGAGCGCAGAAACACGAATCGAAAAAACGTTTTCTAGCGATCGGTAATCTTCGTTTTTCAATGAAACACGAGTGACAAATATAGGTACTGTGAGTTGTGAGTGCAAGTGGGATAGCACCTCCTTCACCTCCACCTCACCTCCTCCACCACCCTTCCTGGAGTTTCTTACGGCGCTTCTTCTCCGCAATGATGGTCTTGTCCGAAGCGCTAGTAGATTCACTCCCATGTTACTGACGTGTAAAAGAGCCCTCATGTGGCCAAATTACTGAATAAATATTTTTAATTTTGAATTTTGAATACCTAACCGAGGCACATGTAAATGTACTGTGTAGGCACATGGACCTTTTTAAATTGCCGCTTGCGTTTGTTTTTCACGATACTTAGTCCAATATACATATAAGACGTACTTAAGTAATCAAATCAGTAATCCGCGTAATGAAATCACACATGCAACATGCATCCTTAGAATGCAAAGGGTAAGTCACCAGTGGTCAGCCAGAGACTAGTAGTCGAGCTTAAATGAGTGCGAAGAGTGAGAAATATATATTTCGTACTCTTCCCACTCATACAAAGTATAGACAGAGGCTACTACAGGTCTCTAGTTGACCGGGCCATTGGGGACTTTACCTACTAGGTGACACAAAGCCACATGACGCATATAAAATTTTATGCAGGATAATTGACAGATGTAATTATTTACGTTTTTTACATAAACTCACGCCTTCACTCCCAAAGTGGGGTAGGCAGAGCTAAAGAATTACCAACAACTTTTAAAACTTGTTGATAATTCTGTAACCACACTGCACAATTAGGCTAAGATGTTTACCAGCATATTAGTGACAGGTTGCAAACCCATCGCCTAACAGTACTACAAGCCTATATTCCCTTAGTCGCCTCTTACGACATCCACGGGAAGAAATGGAGTGGTACTATTCTAACCCGGCAACCACACGGGGACGTTTACGTTTTTTAATAAATAAATAAGAAAAATTGGTTACACAAATGACATATCGTCGGTGAAACTACAAAACCGCGTAACATATTTAATAAGGAGTAAAATGCACCTTTTTAATAAGATACAAATGACATACCGTCGGTGAAACTGCAAAACCGTGTAAGTAACATTTTTAATAAGGAGTAAAATGCGCCTTTTTAATGAGACCGTAAGGTTTATTTTGCTCTAACATACATTTGTTAGATAGATAACATATAATAATAATAATAGGTTTAGCAGTATCACCGACGATATGCCACAAAACAAAGATCTATCTCTATTTTATCCTCGGAAGTCCTATGTTTTATTAATAACAGCGGCAGCCCTAACTACCGAATGTACTTACTATTCTAAGTACATACTAAAAAACATCCCTCCTTCTGCAGTTGGGTAAAACCGGGTTTATTAGCTCGAAATGGAAAGATTTCCATTTTTTTATAACTTTTAAAAGGATACCTAGTTATTTGTATCATTTGCTGTATATTTAGCGTCTACGCGTATAACACCTAATTAGGAACAAAATAATTAACACAGAGACACGGTGAGTAGGTCTGGAATAAGTACTATTAATAATCTGTACTTGTACAAGTACGCGAGGACTTACAAGGTTAATAAGAATAATAAGATAAAGAAGACTCAGGTTCAACGTTATCGGATTGTTTGTAAAGATCTTTTAGGATAGATTTTTGTGGGAAAATGAGAAGAACAAAAAAAAACAATCTAAAATTAATACGTAAGTAAATCATTCTTCCATCTTTGTTATAAGAGAGAAAATCACTCAATATATTTTGTGTCCACTGATTTTAGCATTTATATAGCCTAAGCTAACCGATGTTTGATCAGTTTATCATCGTGAAATGTTGAGGGAAAGATCCGCAAGGTTTATGATATAAATATAAATTTAAATCTAGATCTCAAAGAGCTTATACCGAGTTTGCGTGGTAACAGTTGGGATTTTATTTTCACATCAATTTATACTAAGTTTAAATTAAATATAAGCAGAAATAAAAATTTGATCGTCTAACTTACTTTTAATGAAAGTAGGTACTTAATCAAGAGTACAAATCCGTGTAATACGAGACAGACACTATACTCGAAGGTTTTGCCGGGTTAGAATAGTGCCACTCCAAGTCTTCCCGTGGATGTCGTAAGAGGCGACTAAGGGAATATAGGCTAGTAGTACTGTTAGGCGATGGGCTTGCAACCTGTCACTAATATGCTGGTAAACATCTTAGCCTATTTGTGCAATTTGTGGTTACTGAATTATCAACCACTTTTTAAAGTTGTAATTCTGTAGCTCTGCCTAGCCCACTCTGGGATTACAGGCGTGAAGGTATGTATGTATGTATATATCTTAGCCACATAACTCTAACAATTCAGGGTACAGAATTGCCAAAATGCACACAATTTCAATAAATCTGCGACGCAACCAATCAAGCTTCCCTGCGTCGATTGCTCGAGGTATTTTTGCAATGGATTTTTTTGTGAGGGCTAGCGAAACGCTTTTCAGAGAATAAACATTTCAAAAGCAGAAGCAGAATGCCAAAACTTTTTGCTAAAACCGGAATAACGATTGAAACTGGTTTTGCACAAGCATTTGCATAACTCTGTGTTCGGTTGTACACATGTTTTGACAAAATTGAAATGAAATATTTTAAACTAGAATGTTTTGCAATTTGCAATTTATCCGCTCATCGCTTGTTTGTCGCTGCTCCCAGGAAAATAGACTATAATGTAAATAAATATAGTCCATTTCGGGGCGATGCGGTACAGGCTACAAGATTCAAGATGTATAATGTCGGGATTGTCGGGGAAACTGCAAAACCGCGTAAGTAACATGGCAGTGAAATTTACGGTTATACACCGTGTTTTTTTTTATTTACGATAACTTCGGCATATTACTAAGTACATCCATAGAAACTAAGTGGTAGATTCGATTATTAAATATTACAAAAAAAAAAAAAAACTGGTTAGAACAAAGTAATTAAATGTTGTATCTTTGGTCATTCTAAAAGGGCCTTTAGAGTTAACTCATAGTCAGTGTCAAATACGATAATGTTGGCGTGACATACACAGACACTTAAGAGCCTTTTAGACCAGTTCAACGTGATTAACTGATTAAATTTGAAAATTAAATATCTTTAAAACCGTTACAGTTATCATTTGTCTGTCTTGGGGAAATTAACTTTAATTTACCTAAATAATGTTCCCTTAAAGTTATCGTAAATAAAAAAAACACGGTGTATATAAACTACGGTATAACAGTATCACCGACTATAACCGACTCAACCTAACGAACATTCAATTCTCTGAGGAGACTCGCTTCTCTACTCGTACATATTATAAACGTCTCTTAATTGCCGCAGTCTGTCTCTCTCTGTATGAACGCTTAGATCTTTCGAACTTCGCAACGGATTTTAATGCGGTTTGCAGCATCAGTTAGATACTTTTCCAGGAAAGGGCTTATGTATAACAAATTATGGTTTTTGTACGGGTGTTACATAAAACTCACATAATTCGAAGCAAAGCGACCGCGGGTGTGTGTTTCATGTAAACTACAATGCTACCAACTTAAGCACACAATAAAAGCCCAACTCATTAGCATTAATTCTTCATACGGTACCTTCAACAGGCATACTCTTTTCGGCAACGGCATTGCTTCTGCTTTCCTGGTGTTGCAGGTATCCACGGGCGGCGGTGATGATTTTCTATCTGGTGACTGGCTCATTTGCCTCCTTTAGTAAAAAAAACCATATCATGCCATTTAAATAAAAGATATGGCATTTATTTAAAAGTAAAACTACAAAAATGATATTCTCAGCGGCATACACAAACTTATAATAAAATTTAAGAGCCATAACGCATTGTAAACTGGCGCCGACGACTTGGTCTCTCCGTGACCAAAACATAAGCGGGCAATCGGCGAACAAATGTGTAAGCAGCTATATATACTATAGAAAGTCACAGTGGCCGGCGACTCGGTCGATAATGGATCTAACGGCACACCTCTGATTCTTAGTCGCAGCGTTAATTATTTCGCGCACCACGGATCTACCTGCTGTTCAAGCAAGAGACAGAGTCATAACTTCATAAGTCATAAGGCGACGAAATTTGTGTAGACCTCGGCTCCGCGCGTCAATTGCAGCCACCAAGTCGTAAACGCAAAATAGTTTATTTATTTTAATGGCGTCTACAAATTATGTAATTAATGAGCGGTTAAGATACATGTTAGATTCTTAACATAACAAGTAAGTAGGTAGGTACTAGATCATAGTTTCAATATCAACTAAGTAAGTATTAGAGAAAAAACAAACAAATAAATAAGCCACCAAGTTAATTTGTTTCTGTTAATGTATTGTCTAAACGAGTATGGACTAAGACACTCCGAGAAAAGAAATGATTTTGAGGTAATAATATGTTAATTTTAACCCTGACGCTGTAGTGTTTGTAGGTGGGAGGACCTTGTGCAGGGTCCGTCCGGGTTGGTACCACCATCTTATCCATTAACCTACCGCCAAGCAGCAGTGTTCGCATTGTTGTGTTCCGGTTTGGGGATAAGACAGCCGGTGAAATGACTAGCATAGAGGCATTCCATCTTCGGCCTCAGGGTTGGCAACGCATTTGCAGTCTTAGGATTGCGGTCTTGTGAATGCGAATGTCTATGGGTCACAGTTTCCACTTACCATCAGGTGGCCTGTGTGCTCGTTTGCCTTCCTATGATATAAAAAAAAAAAAAAAAAAAAAAAAAAAAAGTAAACCAATTCTTTTTTTATAAACCCAATACTTAACGAATTCGGTTCACTTCTAGGTACAATACTTATATAAAACCGGTATAAAGTTTGTTCCTGTTCAGACTGCTTATGCATGACAATAACAAGTATACCAGACTGTAATTGTCTAATTAGTTTATCAAAAAGGTTGAATATTATGTTCATCATCATCATCGTATTATTATGCTGTGCGCGACTGAGACGAAAGCCTTTCTCTTAACCAATGATACTTTATATTAAGATACGTTATCTACGCGCAAAAGCGTTCCTCAAAGTGGAAGGTAATTTACCTTACTACTGTTTAGTGGCACCGCGGCGACTGACACGCACAATGTAAATCAAAGGCAATTAAATTTTACCACCGAAAATTAACAAATATATTTCATAAAAAAACGTTCTTGTGTTTTTCGAGGCTGCCGAAATTATACTGTAACTGTAAAAGCATAAAAGGTTGTCTCATTACATTTTTAAATACCGTAAATACCTTTTTTTAAATTTAAATTTTGTTTACATCGCCAGAATTTGTTTGATTTAAACCGAGGTAGCTAAGGCGGCCGTGAGCGGACGGATTGCCGTCTTTGTCTGTAAAGAACGGCAACCTAACACCTGTCAGAGATTTAAATGCGTTTTAAATGAGCATAACGTATCTTGACAATCATATCTATCAAAAATCACTACATTTTCAATGTCAAAAATAGTACTTGGAATAAAAAATCTTTAAGACAAGAATCCGTCAGTATAATTGTATTTTTACCGAAAGTGCTTTTCATCAAAAAATACGATATTAAATATAGATTACTACCTCAAAATGGACATGAAGACAATTGATAAAGTGTGTAAATAAATAATATGACTGTGCTTAAACTTCGAAAGTACGTGATTATGGAGTAACAATGGTATATTTATTTGGTTATGTGAGTGACGGAACGAAAGGGTCCCGACTATAAAGACGTTGGTAGTGTTTTACTTAGAAAAATATGAAGTAGCGATCCCTATCTTCCTCAACTTTGTCCGTAACATTTTATGTAACTGTAACTCTCATGAGAATTATATCTTTTCTGTTAATTACTTTCAGAGCTCACGTCTCAGAAAATACTTATCCGAATACAAAAATTTAAGAACTACCTTTGTAACTCCCTAAGACATTTTATATTCCCTGTTCAACTGATATACTTCATTGAAACACATGCAGCAGCATTTGAAGTAGCGGCACCGAGTGATGGCACTTTTGACGTTTGCTCGCTGATGAAGTTCCCTAAATATTGACAGCAAGTATAAAGGAACAGATGTCAAACTTCATTGTTGCGCTGTTCCGCTGGGGCTGTTATTTACCGAAATGCATTTCGTAACTAGCTTCATCTAGAGATTGTTTTTCTTTGCTCGTACTCTAGCGTTCATCGTTTTAATCATAACTAACAAAAATCATCTCATAAACAATCGCTTGATGATAACAAAGGCCCGCTGACTGGTACATCAAAGTGTGTGAATGAATTCACTGCACTTTCACGTCTCCGCGGCTGGCAAAATGGCTTCCTAGCACAAAGTTGACGTGGTTTTATGATTATTTATTCACTCATTTATCAATAATATCAAATTTTGTATATTTTGAAGCAATATTTCAAATTTCTCAAAATGTCGTCTTCTTCTAGCCACACAATTTATTTCGAGAGTTTGATTTAAAAACTCATTTGGACAAGGTATTTTACTTCTTGCACTTGACTGATTTTTTTACGATGGTAAAATGGGGTGTTTCACTACACTATTGTCAGTACCTTGTCACTTTAATCGCTGTGACAATTCATGTATGGCAGTTTAAACATGACACAAAAACATGACACTGTACACATATTTATGAACTCGACTGAACATACTGCGATTATTCCCTTGATGTGTACCTACGTACTTATGTATAACTCTTTCCAGACAATACTACTGGGCGACAGCGGCGTCGGCAAGACGTCCCTCCTTGTGCAGTTTGAAACCGGCAAGTTCCAGGCCGGGAACTTCTCCGCCACCGTTGGCATCGGGTTTACGGTTAGTGGTGACTCCTTAATTAACTTACTTAATCAACATTTGGACGTGTTATTGTGCTATCGTATTAATTATGGAGTTAAGGTGTTTCAAAGATAGTGAGTAAGTAGGTATAATGATACAAACGTTAGAAGAATGTCCAATGGCGCCTGACGCACATCGTCTGAAGTGCTTCAGGTGTGCTCTACGGTTTTTTAGTTTTGTTTAATATTTGAGAAATTAAGTTTGGGATAAATAAACCTTATCAATCAATCAATTTATTTATTAAAATCAAATCAAATATAATTTATTGTATGATTATAGGTAAGTACATAAAGGTAAGGTGATAAAGTAATAATCGTTTCTCCTGCTATAATCTACCATATTTGTGGTGTATAGTAATTTATGTATCACTCAATGTAATGTTCTACATAACAATTTATCTCGTAAAAATTGTACTTAATTTATAATTCAAGTACGTTTATTATTCAAAAATTCTTCAATAGAGTGTAACACTTTTCTCAATAACCACTTTTTGATAGCTTTTTTAAAAGCATTAATGTCAAAACTCTTAAACATGTCCGGAATATTATTAATTATATCTTAATTTCCATACCATAAACTCTTTTTATGTAAAAAATTTACTGCGAACGGAACGTAACAGGCAATCTGGAGATATTTCGCAAATTTCTGTCATATCCACTGTAATTTGTGTTCCTGTTATATCTGTTACATTCGTAATGATATAATTGTAATCCTTATATTTTTTGGGGAAGATAGAAAACAAAGATTTTTTCAGTTTTTGAATGTGAGGGTAGAAAACGAAGAGCCAAAATTGAGCCGCTTGGAGAAATCGAGTATGCAATAAAACAAATCTATGTATATCTTTTGACCTCAAAGCGGAGTTATTTGAGAGTCGCAAACAAATAGAAAGCAGAGTCGCGGGCAAAAGCTCTGTTGTCCCTCAGTAATGCACTTAGCCTGTTCCTTCATAACAGAGATCGGCATCCCGTGGCCCTGAGCTAAGCGGCAAACCTTGTTAGGATTTGCCCTATGTAAGGGAAAGTAGACCGTGTTGGCAGTTTTAAGGCGGTACTTATAGCTCGTGAGCTATATCAAAATATATAATAATAATAATGATTAGATTATTTAAAGATTGAGATGAGATGACATTATTTTAAGTACAATAAAATACTATTATTAAGGTTACGTTACGACTTTTGGTGGCATACCATGGTTCCAGAATTCATGGAGTCATTATGTCCTAATTATTATATACATAACTGCCGTGTGGTTGCCGGCTTAGAATAGTGCTACCCCATGTCTTCCCGTGGAAGTCGTAAGAGGCGACTAAGGGAATTAATGCAAAAGTTCTAACCTTAGTAAATATATTTTCCTGTACTTAAAATACAAAGTCTAAAAGACCTAAAAGCTTCGAAGAACGTGTATTCATAAAAAAATATGTTTGTGTGTTTTCCAACTTTTGAATGTACTAGACCAGTGATAAATTTTCTCTGTAGGTATGTAGTTTTTGATTTTGTAAAAAATATTTTTCTGCTGTATATTAACAATTTCCAACGTTATTCTTGCGAAAATTCCTGAAGATTTCGTGCAAGGGTAAGCAAGGGGTCCACCCAAAACTGAAACAAATGCCAAGTGGTCTATGAGACAAAAAAGTTTTGGGACCTCTGCACTAGACGGTAAATGTAAATCCAGAACGTAGCGTAGTATTCCTTTTTTTCTGAATTTCTTTTAATAGGTACTTTATAACTACCTATATTTATTTATCCTTCCGGTTCTCTTGCTCACTGATAATGGTAGTTTATACACCAAGGGGAGTAAGGCACGGATCATCAATCGACCATGCATTTACCGCCCGACCTGTAATTATTACTCTCCAGTGAGTGTGTTATTGTATTGTTCTGTTTGTTCTTTTGTACAATAAAGTGTTTACATACATACATACATACATATATGTATACTGCTTAAAGGTGCGGCCCTACCGCTGCGTTAAATACGATGACATTGCATAAACAAAAGACGGGGTCATAGTAACAACATGGCATCGTTTTTGACGCACCGTAATATACGCACCGCTGCTTAACGGTGCGTCAAAAACGGCGCCATGTTATTACTATGACCCCGTCTTTTGTCTTCGCAACGACACCCTATTTTACGCAGCGGTGGGGTCGCACCTTTATACTACAGTTACAAAGGCATAAAATAAAATACAAACAGTAAAGTTTACTCGCCGAAAGAAGTTACGGTGAAGACGCCCCGATTCGCGGGGTCCAACTCGGGTGATTGTTAAAGTGGGTTCATTGACCGCGGCCTCTAGATTTTGAATAAAACACAAAACGGGGTAACAGTGGATTTTCGTCTCCGGGGTATGTTGGGCCAAATGTCAGAAAGTTCAGTGTGTCAAAATTACCAGGAAATAATGCCCAATTGTTAAAATGCCCAGTTGTCATAACATCCAGGTGTCAAAACAACAAATTGTTAAAAAGTTAAATTGTCATAATGTCCAGTTATCAAAACATCCAATTGATAGAATGCCCAGTTGTCATAATGTCCAGTTATCAAAACATCCAATTGATAGAATGCCCAGTTGTCATAATGTCCAGTTATCAAAACAAAAAATTACCAATGTCCATAAGCTATAATAAGGGATAAGTGGAACAGGGCCTAGGTAGGTTTAGGATATGTTAGTCTTGCAGCAGGCCCGGAGGGCCCAACCACCCAGAAATAGGAGCTCTGCGTGAGCAGAGCTCCGTCGATACTGTTTAATGGCATTGAAATTTTCATATATGAGTGTCGACCTCCTATTGCTGGGTGGCTTGGCCCTCCGGGCCTGCTGCAAAACTAACATAACCTAAATCTACCTGTCGTCATTTTTATATCATCTGGATGTTATGAATTCTTGGACATTCTGAAACTTGTACATATTGACCAACGTTCTTTATAACATCTGGACGTTATGACTTCTTGGACATTCTGAGACTTGTGCATATTGACTAACGGTCTTTATAACATCTGGACGTTATGACTACTTGGACATTCTGACACTTGTACATATTGACAACCGGTCTTTATAACATCCGGACATTATGTCACCTTGGACATTCTGACACTTGGCCCAATACACCCCGGAGGCGGATTTTCATATAAGATTACTACCCTGATAACAGTTACTACCCTGAGAGCGTTTATGAAATTCCGTTCAAAACACCTACCCAAATTTTTCAATCAGGCGACTATTGTCGGTGAGGAAAAATGACGAGGTATAAAAATGTCGAAATTATATTTATTGTCAAGAAATAAAAAACTCGAAAATGAAAATTGCCGGAGTATAAAAATTTCGAGATGTAAAAAAGACCTAATGTTAAAATGACGAAGTATAAAAATGTCGAGATGTAAAAAAACTAAATATAAGGTAGGTTTAGGTTATATTAGGTTTTCAGCAGGCCCGAAGGGCCAAAACTCCCAGAGATAGGAGCTCCGTCGACTCGGTTAAATTTGAATTAGAAATAGAAATTATTGGTCAGTAGACATAATCATTTCTCGACATTTTTATACTTTGACTAAATAATACTTCGTCATTTTTCCTAACCAACCTTTTTATTGTTCGGCTTTTTTACATATCGACATTTTTATTTAATGTCATTAGACATTTTTATACCTCGTCATTTTTCCTTACCGACAATAGTCGCCTAAAGGAAATTTTTGAGTAGGTTAAATGAAGGGCTTTCACGCCTTTTATGGAGTTATATACTTATTACGAAACTGTAGAACCTATGAAATGAATCAATTCCGCTTGTATAGCTAAAATAAAATAAGTAAATCAGGGGACAATGTCACTACAATTGACCAAGTCCCAAATTAAGCTCTAGCTTGTACTATGGGTACTAGGGTACCCATACCATACTATGGGTACCTACCTATATAAATACTTATATACAATGACTCGGGAACAAATATTCGAGCTCATCACACTAATATATGCCTTTTCCGGGATTCGAACCGTCGGCAGGGTCACTACCAACTAGACAAACCATTATTTAAAATACCAGAAAATCAGCTGAGCCTCGAAACCTTCACGTTATTATTAAATATATTGCTTCTTCTCGTAGCATGATCAACCAAGTTTTACTCAATGCACATAATTTTTCTCTATCATGCCCGGAAACATTTGCTTTTCTTTTTGAAAAATGAAGACGCGTAGAACTGCCTTTGCTTTATCCGACCGTATTATTGCAAACTCCGTTGAGCTATCACCTATTTTCCTGGCATCCGCAATATAATATATAATATATTGTAAGGCAAAACAAACAAAAGCAGATACATAATCCATCACTGAACGGAAGTCCCGTGAGTTCAGTTTGCGAGCATCGTATAATTACGGCGCTCTGATAACTTATTCATAAATCGACGGTGTTGGAGAAAGTTATTAAGTTGCAAAGAGCCGAAAAAATCCTTTGAAGTTAAAATGAGATAATTTGGACGTAATTGTTCGTTAAAATAAATATAACTAAAAAAAAAAAAGTGGAGAAGCATGGTCGTCTGGTTTTTTTTTCAGTCACCATCTGCTTATCAACATCGAAATATGTAGTCCAAACTAGGTGGAGCTATTTTAAAAACGATGAAGATCCTTTTGCCATCTTGTCTTCATCATCAGATCAGCTTTTGGACACCATTATATTAAATTGTCATCGGGTTTACGTATTATGCATTCCAAATTTCACCCCATTCCAATTATGGAATTGCTTCTAAATTAACATGCAAGATTAAAAATAACTAACTAACAAGCAAAAAACAAGACGAGGGCATTAAAGTTATGTTTATCAACATCGATAAGCGTGCAAAAATCATCTGTCACTTTCTGACTAGTAAGTAAGTGCGAGAGAGACGGATGCTTTTTGTACCGCGATAAAGGCGATCAAAACACAATAGGTACAGGCTGGGGCATAATACATCTTCTTTTTAAATTTCAGGTGAAAAAAATATTCATGAAGTATAAAATAATGAATCTGTTTGTTCTACCATTTATTTAATATAATATAGGTACTACAATTAAAAGTTAAAGCTAAACTTATTTAAATTAAAATAAAACTTAGCTACTCAAATATTAAAGATTAATAAATAATAAATAATAATAATTACTCAGGGAATGAAGGCGTGAATTTATGTATGTATGTAAATAATAATCACCACTATAACAAGAACACCCCGTCTAGCAGGTTCGCTCGCGGCATGGTCCCTATGACACTGGCTGCATTACCTCTCTATACAATATAAATAGTTAATTATATTCAAAATGTCTTGAGTAAGAATGTAATTAAAATGGTTTCGAGAAGCTAGATAGAGATCCTTAGCACTGAACTTTCTTAAAAGCTTATTGCGTATTCAAGGTAGATTTGTGTGTGTGTGTGTTAGATCGTCAGGCAGGACTAATAAAAGTGGAGTAGTCCTTGAAATCATTATAATGAGGGATGCCCACACGAGCGTTGCTTATGCGTTGTTCTACATATAAATTAGAACGACATGCCACACGATGCGTCGCTCTTGTTGAAATCACAGCATCTCGACGACGCATCGCACCGGCAACGCTCTCTATCTGCAGTTATAGTACTTACATTATAGTCGAGGCTAGAAAATACGCAATTTATGGACAATGCTACAGTGTTTTGTTTACGACTCGCCCAAGTAATAGGTCCACCATTCAACATAAATACATAGCCAGTATTTGATTTTCTTGAGTCTAAATATGCTGCAAAATCAGAATCACAAAAACCAGTCAGTTCATCAATACAATTATATGTTATACATATATTTTTAGTTTTTATCAAATAGCGAATTATTCTTTTTACAGCATTTACATGGTCCTGACTGGGATTATTTAGGTACCAACTTACTATATTAACAGCATATGCTATATCTGGCCTACTGACCGATGACAAAAACAAAAGCGCTCCCACTGCTTCTCTATAAGGAAAATCAGGGACAAAATCACAATTGTCATTTTTAGTTAAAACAACATTACTATCAGCAGGAGTATTACATGCATTTGCCTGCAACATATCAAATCTTTCAATAATTTGCCCTGTATACTGTTTCTGATGAATACTAATCGAATCAGGCATCCTGCTTATTTCCATGCCAACAAATGAATTTAATTTGAACACTTATATTAAAGACATTCTTAAGATCATTTATTATGATAGACAGGACTTGTTTACTCTTTGAAAACAATAAAGCATCATCGACATAAAGTATTAAAATTACTTTGTCATTATTAAAATTTCCATTAAAAAAAAAAAAAAAAAAATTCAGCTGTTTATTTCAATCATTACAAATTTTTGGTTTGCTTAACCTCTAATCTTAATTAAGATTTTAATGAGTTAAGGTTATATAATAATATTGCAAAATTTCTTATAATTAATAATTTAATAATTTAAATATTCTTTAACATTTCTATATTATATCAAATGCCGACTTAATTTATGAATTATCTGATATTTTATGACATAACAAGTATCTTTTTATGATGTTTTTTGTTTGTTTACATGTTTTGTTATTAATTTTAGCTATTAGTTCGTATGGAAATCTGTTTAAGATGCTGGGCAGAATTCGTCCCCACATTCTATTGCCATATTCATTATTACTATTTGGTATAGTAAAAGTTGGGAGATGTGAGAGGTTGCGCAGATTATTTGGTCTTTTTTTTCTGTTTAAATGGCTTATTTTATTACTGTATTGGCTTACGATGGCTAAGTCAATTTTATCATATACGGGCATCACCTTGCAGTATGTAAACAGATTTCCATAGTTATTTCTATACTTATATTTAATCTTTAAAGGTACAATAGTTTTTAACAGTCTTGTTTGCAAATTATAAATATTATTTAAATAAGTTTTAAATGTTCTCCCATAGCTAGATAAACCGTAATTTATTACAGAATATGCTAGTGACAAATAAAGGAGTCTTAATGTGCTATAAGGAACTTTATGTTTTAATATACATAGTTTTGACAGAATAGATCTAAGTTTTTTACATACATGGTCGACGTGTGGTCCCCAGTTAAATTTGTGGTCTATTATAAGCCCAAGATAAGTGTGCTCTTCTACTATTTCGAGATGACTACAGACACAATGAGCACTACGTCGGTGCATGCACGAGTGCTCGTGGGCCACGATCTCAGGAGTGAAGGTCGTTTTCTTATAGGGTGAGTGTATATACATCAGTTTAGTTTTCTTGTAGTTTATTGAAAGTCCTAGATCGTGAGCCCACTTGCATAACAAATCGAAATTCTCCTGCATCATACATTGCGCTGTCTCCAGGTCCTTGTGGGCTGTGATAAGACATGTATCGTCAGCAAATTGATACACAGAGCCATGACTGAATATTTTACACATATCATTGACATATATCAAGTACTCTGTCGGTCCTAATATTGACCCCTGAGCCGTACCGTACATGGTGGGAATCATGGCACTGTATTCACCGTCTATACTAACAGCGTTAAATCTATTATTATGATAACTTATTAAGAGTTCCAGTACAGGACCCTGTATTCCATTTTGCTGCATTTTTTTATAAAGTGTGTTGTAATTTAATGTATCAAACGCTTTGCTAAAATCTATCATGACAGTTAATACATGTAATCTTTTTTCTAAGTGGTTGTTTATTTCATCTGTGAAAGAGGCGAGTAACTGGGATGTACTTTTGCTTCTTTTAAACCCGAATTGTTTTTCATGTATGATGCCATTGCTTGACAGGAAGTTATTAATTTGGTTTCCGATGTATCTTTCGATAATTTTATCCACACATGACAGAATAGTTATAGGCCGATTGTTCGGCCTGTGGCTGCATGGGTTTAAGAATTAACACTTTGGATTTGTAAAACTCGTATAATTTGGAAATAAACATTCAAAATATAGGATACAGTGTGACTTCTGTCTTTCTACCTTGACAACTGACTTTTTTGCATCGCACTTGAGTAAAATTAGAAGCTGACCGTACAGCGGCCCCTACCGGGTACTGTAACAAACTTAGGATAAGAATTTAAACTAACCATTGAGCGAACATTCCGCCCACCAAGAACAGAATGTTATTTTCCGCCCACCATACACGGTTATATAAATTACATCTACAAATATAACATAAGTTAAACATTAAATCGAATACAAATTAGTACAACATGACAGATGTTACACTTGTTACTAATAACAAATAAATGGTAATAAATGGTTAAGAAACAATAGGCAAAATACATAACTTAGAAACAGGTCTAACAATTTTTGAATTATTGTATTTAAGTGTGACAACCCTTGTGACATTATCTGGACCAGTATGCTTTTCCTCGATAAGACCAAATAACCATTGTGAGGGAGGAAGACCATCTTCCTTTACAAGGACGACATCACCTAGTTTGGGTTCGGGTGTAATCTTAGTCCACTTATATCTCTGATTGAGCGTTGTGAGATACTCCGTAGACCACTTACGCCAAAACTGTTGCATAATTTTTTGTATTAACTGCCATCTATGTAAGGGACTGACCATAGTGTCTTCGTAGTGACGATCCGGAGCTGTCACCAATGCTTCACCTATTAGGAAATGACCAGGTGTTAGTGGAGCCTCATCTGCCTGGCTCAATGGCATTCGGTACATAGGTCTAGAATTCAAACATGCTTCGACCTGAGTTAAAACGGTTGCTAGTTCCTCGAACGTTAACATTGTACCGTCCAGAACCCGTTTCAAATGGTACTTCGTGGATTTGACACCGGCTTCCCACAGGCCGCCGAAGTTGGGTGCATGAGGTGGTATAAAATGCCACTCTGTATCAGCGAGGGCCAGGGCCTCCGCTATTTCACCCATGATGCTAGATTTTTGATCCTGGAAGAGGATACGCAACTCTTTAGATGCTCCCACGAAATTAGTGCCATTATCACTCCATACTTCTTTGCAGTGGCCACGGCGTGAGGTAAAACGCCGAAAGGCCGCCAAAAAAGCTTCAGTGCTTAGAGAACTTACAGCTTCGAGATGGATACATCGCGTGACCATACAAATGAATAGCGCTATATATCCCTTGTAGGAACGACAACCCCTGCCTTTCGATAATCGAATGTTAATCGGACCAGCGTAGTCCACACCACTTCGGTAAAATGGCCTAGTGATAGTGACTCTGGCGCTTGGCAGTTCTCCCATAAAAGGGTGTACATTTGCTGAACTGTATCGTAAACATCTTACACATCCTTTGATGTATTGTTTTATCAAGCCCTTAGCATTTATTATAAAGTATTTTGACCGCACGTAATTTAGTGTTAGTTGAGGACCACCGTGTAGAGTCTTCTCGTGGGCATCCTGAACCACTAACTTCGATAAATGATGATCTCGCGGTAAAATAATTGGATGCTTGACATTATAATTAACTTGACTTTGGTGTATGCGTCCACGAACTCGCAAGATTTCATCGCTGTCTAAAAACGGACTCAAGGGGCATAAATTGCTTTTGCGATTTACGGATTGGGTTTTTGTAAGCTGCTCAATATCCCTTGAAAATGCCGACGATTGACAAGCCTGGATTCCTAGTTTCAGCGCATTATTTAGTTCAGAAGCCGTCAAGTAAGAAGGATAACACTTCTTCAAAGGACCATAGCACTTTAACCTTAATATGTTGATATATCGAAGGCAAAACGCTACAATCCTTATCATTCTTGTTAAAGACGAATACTTAGTCCACACCTGAAAATCAGGTAAAACATTCAGCCTAGCTGCGGTAGTAGTTAGGTGAGATTTTAATGGTTTAGCTTCTAAATCAGTGAATAAATCTACATTTGGTGAAACATAGGTGGATTCATTTAAAAATCCAGGCCCATGAAACCAGAGTTTATGTTGGATTAACTCTTGTGGCGACAGACCTCTGAACGCGCAGTCAGCTGGATTCTGACTGGATTCTACATGCGACCATTGGTCGTTATTTAAAACAGTCAAAATTTCGGTAATCCTATTAGCAACGAAAGTTTTCCATCGATTAGGTTGACCTTTCAGCCAAGCCAAAACGATGGTGGAATCAGTCCAAGCGTGCATCTGCGATGCAGGTATGGATAAAATGCGTGAAACTTCGGCCAAAAGCTTTGCAAGTAACACCGCTCCACAAAGCTCCAACCGAGGGATGGATAATTGTTTGATAGGTGATACCTTTGTGCGAGCTGCAATTAAATTAACTTTAATATTACTATCGTGATCAGTTACGCGTAAATATACCACCGCAGCGTATGCGTCATTGGATGCATCGGAGAAGCCATGCAGTTCGGCACGTGCTGTATACCTGCTCATATCAACCCACCTGGGCACTACCACCTGGTTAAGTGCAGGTAAGTCATCGCGAAACGCAATCCAATCATCTAACAGGTTTGATGTAACTTCTTGATCCCAAGAAAGTCCCGACAGCCATAACTTCTGCATATATATCTTAGCCTTGATTATTATTGGAGCTATCCAACCTAGCGGATCGAATAACCGGGATATATCAGATAAAATCACTCGCTTGGTGATTGGAATTTTCTGTGTAGGTAGGTTGACAATGTACTTAAAGGAATCCGAGTGTGTATTCCAGGAAAGCCCTAAAATCTTAACCGTATCATCAAGTTTGATATCCTTTCCGTTTTCAGGACCCGCTTTGCTTCATCCATTAACCTCGGGCTGTTACTCGCCCACTTTTGTAGCTGGAACCCTCCCTTACATAATAGACTTACCATCTGGTTATATATGGTAACCGCTTCTTCTTCCGTTTCACATCCAGACATAAAATCATCCATGTAGAAGGAGTCCCTCACCCTAGCTGCAGCCAATGGATACTCACCTCCTTCGTCCTTAGCAACTTGTTGCAGACTCTTGACAGCGAGGTATGGTGCTGCAGACACGCCAAAAGTAACTCTTAACATCCGGTAATCCTTCACATCTTCATGGGGATTATCTCTCCATAGTAACCGCTGAAAGTCGATGTGTTCTGGCACCACTTTGACCATTCGATACATCTTGATTATGTCGGCTACAAAACAAATAGGATAAATGCGCCATTTCATAATAATATGTCGTAGTTCTGGCTGAAGCCTTGGGCCCACTACCAAATCGTCATTAAGTGACTTGCCATTAACACCCTTACATGAAGCGTCAAAAACGACTCGGACTTTCGTTGTACTTTTGTCCTCACGAATAACTGCATGATGAGGTAAATAAACACATCCTGACTTTGCTGCCTCTGTTTTGTCCTGGATAAGTTCCATATGGTTCATGGTCAAGTATTCATTTATAACCTTGGCATACTCCTGTTTTAAGAGTGGATTCTTCTGAAGTTTTTTCTCTAGCCAGAGGAACCTTTTCATGGCAATTTTTCGTGAGTCACCGTACTGGCAACTTGGATTTTCATCGCGAAAAGGAAGACTTACAACATAGCGACCTGAAGTATCCCTAGTTGCAGTGGATTCAAAATACCTTTCACAGGCTTCTTCTTCCTTGGATAGAAGTGGATGCGGCTGGTCAGTTTCAATTTCCCAAAACTGACGCAGCAATTCATTAACTGAGTTGTCATGGATATGCGCGCTGAGAATGTAAGGAGTAGTGTTATCACTTACCTGTACTCGTCCCGAAATTATCCAACCCAGCTGCGTATTCTGAGCGATTAGAGTTCCGGTTGGATTCCTTATTATCCCTTCTGCCAAAATCTGACCATACACATCAGCACCCAACAGTAAATCTATATTGCTTGGTTTACCATACCCTGGATCCGCCATCTTTAATTCTAGCAACTCCGGCCAATCCTGTAATATGACCTCCTGCGAAGGAAGAGTGGATGTTAGACAGTTTAAAACATAGGCTTGGATAAGAAAGCTAAAAGAGCTATTAGTGGACTGTAAATTAAACTCAACCATATGTTTTACTGACATACTAGACTGATCTCCTCCCAACCCTGATATTGTTCCTCGAACAGGGAACTTGTGAAGCTGCAGCATTTGTACAGCATGTTCCGTGACAAACGAGGCTTGTGAGCCCTGATCCAGTAATGCCCTAAGTGTGATACAAACCCTTATTTGCTACATTTACCAAGGCGGTGGCTAACATTACTTGACCGCTTGTTCTTATTGAACCCTTAGACAAATGGTTCATAATTCGGTCCACTTGACCCGCTTCGTGTTGCTCCTTGATTGGCGCGTGGTGCTCCAAAGTCGCCTGACTAGTGCCCGCCTGGGCTGGATAGTAAGCACCGCCATCCTGGTGAAGCAGGGAGTGGTGTCGCCGGCCACACCGTCGACAAACCGTGCGTCGCTTGCATTGAGTTACCGTATGATTTGCTCCAAAACAGTTAAAACACAATCGTTTTTTTTGTATAAATTCCCGACGATTCTCGCAGCTATCTTGTGCAAATGTCTTGCATTGATAAAGTAAGTGACCATCTGAACAGAACGGACATGACACAGCCGTGGTGATACTGAACACCTTAGGTCTCTCTATTAAATCTTTATTTCTAGATTCTCGTTTGTCTTTAGGCTCTAAATATTCCAATGCTCGAAATCTGGATTCTAAGAATGATTGAAATTCATTATATAACGGTAATTTATCCGAATGTTCGCTTAGCTTTTGTTCCCACTGTTTTCTGGACTCTTGATCTAACTTATGTGTCATAAGATGGATAATTAAAATGTCCCACGTCGATACAGGCACATCAAGATTGGAGAGCGCGTTCAAACAATCATTGGTGGTATCAAGTAATAGTTTTACACCAGTGGATGACTCTGCCGTCAAAACCTTTTGGCCCACTAGCCTGGCAAGAATACAATTCGCTATGTATCGTTTGTTATTGTACCTTTTGTTTAATTGAAGCCAACATTGCGCGTAGTTTGCGTCCGTAATAGCGATATGTCTTAATAACTGCTCAGCTTCACCTTGTAAATGGCTTTTCAGATAATGCAGTTTTTGTACATCAGCGAGCGATTTATTATTGTGGATGAGCGATTCGAACAAATCGTGGAAGGTTGGCCACTCAATATATTTACCCGAGAAGAACGGCCATACAATATTCGGAAGTTTAACGGCATTATATTCTGCTTTCTCGTTACTTGTTACATTGCTCGAACTAGACTGATCAATAGGGTTAACCTCCGTTAACGATTGCTTTAGTTCTATCTTGTAATCGATGTATTTATCCTCGACACTGCCGTAAACATCCTCCGTAAAGTAACTATCACTCTCATCTTTGCATTCTACAATAATATTCCGATGATTTTCCTCAAAACTTATCCAATACTTTTCCAAAAGTTCCAATCTTGTTTCTATGTGGGCAACCGTTATTCTTGGTTTAGGTGACTTTTTGAAGTTACTCTGCGCCTTAAATATCTTACTTCGAAGATCACACTGTAGCTTAATATATTTGTCTACACTCATTCTTCACGAATAACCTCTCAATTACACTAACGAGCTCAATAGTTTTGGTATTTCACAGTTAATATTGTTTGTATAGGTACTTGATTGTTACCAATACGACACTTCACTAAATTAACGTCTGTTATTTACAAACTCCTAGTTCCGCAAAGCAAATTTCAATCTATATTTAGCTATTTTTCGTCAGTAATACTCATAAACCACTTGTAATGCACGAGATTACCGTCTAAGTTCGTTTTAAAAATGAACGTATTGTTTTTCAACTACGAACACTGTGCTGATTACCCATGCAGACTTCTAAGCCACATAGACACAGTTCGACACTGCATTAACACCGTGTTGCTGCGTTTGAGAACCGACCGTATGCAACTTAATTTTGCACCATAACTTTACGATTGTTTAATTATAATCCGATTCGTATTGGACCATGTTCGGCCTGTGGCTGCATGGGTTTAAGAATTAACACTTTGGATTTGTAAAACTCGTATAATTTGGAAATAAACATTCAAAATATAGGATACAGTGTGACTTCTGTCTTTCTACCTTGACAACTGACTTTTTTGCATCGCACTTGAGTAAAATTAGAAGCTGACCGTACAGCGGCCCCTACCGGGTACTGTAACAAACTTAGGATAAGAATTTAAACTAACCATTGAGCGAACACCGATAGTTATTGGTATCTGTGTGACAGCCTTTTTTATATATGGGTCTTACTAGTCCGATTTTTAGCTTATCGGGATATTTAGATTGAGAAATACATTGGTTTATTAAATGCCCGAGGACTGGAGTCATATGCTCAGAGATGTGTTTTATGTCTCTAGCTCTTATTTTGTCGTAGCCTGGGCTCTTTTTGTCATCTATTTGTTGAATAATTTTGTGTAGTGTTTTGTCATCAATTTTATTCAATCGTAGTGACAGGCTGGGAGTATTAATATAAAGTTCCTCGTCGAGCAATGGCTCGTCGCAGGTGTTTAATACGTTCTTAACATTATTTTCAAATTCAGTTGCAAATTTTTGAGACAATTCTTTTGCTTTAAGTCTGAAAGACTTTACAAGTATATCGTCAATCGATTTAATAATTCTACCAGTCAGTCTATTTATAATTTCCCATAGCTTTTTTGGGTTTCTAAAATTGTTACAGATGTCTTTTTTTTGTGTTTTTATTTCTAGCGTTATTTATCATTCTATTAGTCCTATTTCGGTATTTTTTATAAATCAATTCATTCTGCTTAATATTTGTATCTTTTAAAAATATGTTGTACAGTTCTTTTTTTTTGTGACACATATTAATTAGCTTTTCAGATATCCAATTACATTCCTTCCTAGAATTTAAGTTAATTTTCGACTGATAGGTACATTTTTTTTTTTTATATATATATCATGGGAAGGCAAACGAGCACACAGGCCACCTGATGGTAAGTGGAAACTGTGACCCATAGACATTCGCATTCATAAGACCGCAATCCTAAGACTGCAAATGCGTTGCCAACCCTGAGGCCGAAGATGGAATGCCTCTATGCTAGTCATTTCACCGGCTGTCTTATCCCCAAACCGGAACACAACAATGCGAACACTGCTGCTTGGCGGTAGGTTAATGGATAATTTACTATAGACTGACTGGTACCTATTAATAATGATATCAATTATTTTGTTAGGGTCATTACAGCGTAATACTGGGGACCAATCTATTTGACATAGTTCTTTTTTGACTTTTTGGTTGTTCATCTTGTATATGACTTTGTGAGTATTAATGGGATCTGCGGTGACTAGGGCGAGCCCGGTCACGTAGTGGTCGGCCAGCGCGTCGCGCACCACCGCGGAGCGGGCCGCGAGCGCGCGCGCGCCGCGCCGGCCCACTTCGCGAATGAACAAGTGGTCAATACAGGTTTTAGAAGTACCATTTATGTTGGATTCCACTCTTGTGAATTGAGATATACAGCTGTCAAAACCTAGCTCGTTTAGACTATTGAGATATAATCTTACAATACTGTTTGGATGAGTCGTGTCTATGTTCATATCACCTACTAGTATACAGTTGGAGTTGGTGGGTTCTGAAGTTAAGAGTTGTGATAATTCATTGATAAAACTGATTTTACTTAAGTTAGGCGGTCTGTATATTGAGTATATGGTAAATTTAACCCCTTCGTTAGATTCCACTTCGCCATGCAGACACTCAAAATTTAAGGTATTTATGGGAGTTTTAATGAATGAGATACTTTTGTGGGCATATATTATAATGCCGCCTCCTCTTCTATCACTACGCAATTCTGAGTAACTAACATAGTCCGCGATATCAAATAAACTACAACATGAATCGGAAATATTGACTTCGGTTAATACTATTAGATGGACAACTAAAGGACAGTTTGCAATAATAAACTCAAGCTGTGAGTGATTTTTTACTATAGAACGAATATTAGCGTGAAATAAAATAAAACTGCACTGTTTTCCTGGTATGTCTATTATGAAGTCATTCCAGGAGTTATGGGTTGTTTCTGAGATGAAGCGGTCGAAAAGATCCATAAGAACGAGCTTTTACTTTGACTAGTTGTCAAAAATAATAATAATAATAATAATAACAGGGTAAACACATTAAGGTAGGTTAAAATACGTACCTACTTATGTTTTTAGTAGTTCTTTACCAATACGATCGATGTCTTGTTCCGAACGCACATAGTGGATTTTTTTATCACCATCTGTTTTACGCACCATGACTCGTCCGTTCTTACACCAGACGTACTTGCAAAGTGCCTTATCCTTTAGGTATGTCTTGGTCTTCCAGAGCAAGAAGGCTGTCATGGGTGAGAGTGATTCACGTAGGTATAACTTCGTGTCTCCTTCTCCGCCGAGGTCGCGGGCTCGCACTGCTGCAGTCTTCGCGGCTTCACACCACTGATCGCGCATCCCATCGCGCAGGGTCACCGTGATCGGCGCGTCGATCTTGGACCGCTCGGCTTGCGCCGGTCCCTGATGGTTGGGTTTCTTTTTCCTGCACACGCGGATAATTTCGTCCTGTTTGCGGTTTATTATCTGACAAAACGATATAGCAATTTTTTGGACATCTTCGTTCATCCTTTCGGCCAAGCCACAAATCTCAACATCATTCGATGACTGCGCCTGTTCAAGCTTGTTTATTTTTTGCTCCAATGCGTCATTTTTTTAGCGCCATATTTTTGCATGTATTCGCGATGTCCCTGCATTGGTTATCTATTATTTTCACGCGCATATCATGCTCCTTCATTCGACTTTCATAATCATCTATTTTGTCAGAGTAAAATTTCAACGTGTTTTGCAGTTCGTCGCGAATGATGTCTTTCACCGCCTGACGTAGCTGACGAAACTCATTTCTGAACTCAGACATCATTTTGTTAAAAATGCAGTTATCTGATTGGCACATTTTAAAACCATAAGTTATTAGAAATGATGTAATTTTTTTATTCCAACAACGTGATGATTGCTTTAAACCATATAATGATTTATTTAACTTACATATACTTCCTGGCCTGGCCACAACTCCTTCAGGGACTTCCATATACACTTCCTCTGTGAGCTCGCCATACAGGAAGGCAGTTTTAACATCAAACTGTTCTATTTCATATTTTTCTCTAGCTGCAATACTTAATAAAGCTCTAATGGAGTCATATCTTACCGTTGGTGAAAATGTCTCCTTGTAATCAATGTCTTTCACCTGAGCAAATCCTCGGGCACACAAACGTGCCTTATATCTATCGATACTTCCATCTGTATTTCTCTTCAAACAAAATACCCATTTGGAAGTGATTGTTTTCTTATTTTCATTTTCTATTATAGTCCAAGTGTTGTTATCAACATGTGACTGTAATTCTTCTTTTATAGCTTCCTTCCACTTCCCACCATCTTCACATTGGATAGCTTCTTCAAATGAGGTTGATGTAGTGAACTCTACCAGGTTAGCCTCCGCAGTTCTATTTCGCCTGGGTCTCAAGGTAATGTTGCGGTCTTCAATATTGCTGATTATTTGGCTTGGCTCATAGGTTTCATCATTTTCATCTAAGCAACTCTGTAAACTGTCCTCACTGTGAACTTCCTCTGTTGACGTGCTTGGAGAAGCCAACTCACTCCCTGGGATATTGTCTACTGCTCTAAGTGGCTCTTCCATTTGACTTGTGCTACATTCTTGTTCACCATCATTCACATAAATCTGAGAGGTATTATTTCTATTAAATACAGGAATACTGTTTTCATTAAAGAGCACATTTCTTGAAATTGTTATCTTCTTTGTTTCAACATCAAGCATTCTATAATTATTATTTTCATATCCTACTAGGATCATTCTTTTACTCTTCTTATCCAATTTCTTCCTTTTCACATCAGGCACATGAACAAATCCTTCAGATCCAAATATTCTTATGTGATCAAGACATGGTTTTTCACCACACCATAATTCATATGGTGTTATATTCTTTGTTTGACTTGATGAGCTGCGATTTAGTAAGTATACTGAACAACACACTGCTTCAGCCCATAGATTTAATGGCATTTCTCTGGCATGTAGCATGGACCGCGCACTCTCCATGATAGTGCGCATCTCTCGTTCCGCTCGACCATTTTGTTCAGGGGTATAGGGTGCTGTGCATTCATGAACAATCCCTTTTTCATCGAGATAGGTTCTGAAATCTTGATTAATATACTCACGCCCATTGTCCGTGTGCAGTATCTTTACACTATGTTGGAACATATTTTCCACAATATTATTGTACTTCTTAAAACAGCTGATCACATCACTTTTATATTTAATTATGTAAATGTGTCTGAAACTCGTTGCTCCATCTTTAAATAACACAAAATATCTTGCACCTGATACAGATGTGTGCTCCAAGGGCCCGCACACATCACTGTATACAATGTCTCCTGGTTGACCAGGTTTTCTATTTGAGTTTTGAAACGGCAGCCGGCTCTGTTTACCATATTGGCAAGCTTCACAAATAAACTCACTATAATTTTCATTATTTGATACTGTAATTGTGCCATTTTTAGCCATATTTTGCACTTCTTTTATATTTAAATGTCCCAAGCGTTCATGCCAAACCTTTAAATTTGTTTGCACTAAATTACAGTTCTCTTGACACACAGTTTTAACATTTAGTTCATACAGGTTATTTTGTTTTAAGCTTGCAGTCATTACTACTGAGTTTTCTTTTAATATTATAGCATCATTATTCTTTTTGGTAATGACATAACCTTTTCTAGTTGCCGCTCCTTCAGAAAATAAATTTCGCCGCAAATCTGGCACATACAACACTTCAGTTAGTAAAGATTGCTCCCACTGACCATTTACATATTTCTTAATGAGCACTGTACCCTTTCCGTGCACTTCAATCTCTTTTTGATTATCTAATCTCACTTTTCTGTCACTATTAGAATCAGACTTGTAATCATGTAGCTCATGAAAGAAGTCACGCCTATATGACATGTGAACAGATGCCCCGCTGTCAAGGATCCATACATCTGTGTCAACCACAGACTGTAAACAATGTTCAGCACTAAACGCTAACATTTTCTGCTCTTGGGGTTTCTTCCCAGATTTCTTTGGGGCTCGACAATCTCTTGCAAAATGCCCTCGTTTATTGCAGTTATAGCAAATAAATCTATGTTGCGTGTTCTGACTGGTCGAACATTTTTCACTATTATTACTTTGTTTATACTGTGTAGGCTTCTTTGCTACTAATAATGCAGTTTGACTTTCTTCCTCAGTTGCTAATTTTGCTTCTTCATCGATCAATCTCGAGGTTAAATTATGTACTGTTTGTTTTGTTGAGTCTAAAGATAACCAAGCTTGGCGAAGAAAACGGTAATTCGCTGGCAGGGTAGATAGTATTTTAGTCATTACCGCCGTGTCACTTATATTTTCTCCACTTTCTTTTAATTGTTTCGCCAAATTTTCTATTTTTGAAATATGCTGTGCAATACTGTCTGTGGGTGACATTGCATATTGGTAAAATCTTTCGTGAACCATCATTTTATTATATTCGGACTTCTGTTCGTATATGGATTCCAATTTATTCATGATCTCCAATGCGGTTTCACAATTCTCAATCAATGAGATTTGGTTCAAATCCATTGAAGATGTAATGATGAACATAGCCATGCCATCTTCCTTCAACCATTGTTTTGCGTCTCCTTCGGGTTTCTTCACTTTTAAATCTAAACCCTTTGCTTTCAAAGCGCAATTAACTTGGAATTTCCACTGTCTAAAGTTTCTCCCATCAAACTTTTCCATACGCATTGCATTAGTTACCTCCATTGCCGGTTTGGAGGTTATGTTCTCGCAACACGTTTTAGTAGATGAGATGACACTATAATTTTGCTCTTCACCGTTTTCTTTTACGCAGGAAAACGTACTGGGCCCATAACCTATTGGGTTTTTCCAGTTGTAATGACAAACGGCCGAGAATTCTCTATATAAACTTTATTACTTTATTACAACATTTGCACAAGTTCATTGTCTTACGACTTTTTATTGACAGTGGCGGCGCCAGGTGGCCAAAACTAGAACTAACCTACATTGCGTTTAGAAACTAGAACACTACACATAAAATGTATTTATCCTAACAGTATTATTCTTCTCATCGACATTTTAATAAATTCACAAATAGGAATTTTTACTCCTCTGAACTAAATTTTATTGCATTTTTATACCTAAGTTTTCCCTAATAAATGTAAAACAGACGAATTTCAAATCCAATTACCGCGTAACTCAAATACAAATTGCAGCACAATGTCGCTCAAATCAAATTTGACGTCGACCAATAAAATCTTTTCTATTAACTTGGCTACGTTCGAACTTGTAATTATTTACTCAAAATGAATGAGGGTATACAATTTACAGCAAAATGATTATAATGACAGTAAAATAACTGATGGCTTTATAATATTAAGGACACATTTCGTGCGATGAATATTAAATTTGTTAGCAAGTAGAATAATTATACTATATTACTACGGGCTCATTTTTAAATACCAATCGCTCAAACATTTTATCCGAAAAATGGACATGAATATTTGGATATGAAACAGCAAATCGTTATCTCACGCCTGTGACACCTTTAATTTGAAACACGCTATACCTAGATATACAGCATGATTGTGAACATTTCTTTCGATTGTGTCCCTTTCGCCGCAAGGCAGCTATCATAGTCGTTTGAGCGTTCGACGTACCTTGTGATTGTGCTTAATTAAATTAAGAATTAAGTTATGAGACTCAAACTAACGTGATCCATCCTTCTAGAACGCCGTGTGATTCTATAAATCCCCACAAACGCATTGTTGAAATTTATGCAAACTTCTTTATACTCGTAACGGTCAACCCTTCGCTTTGAAAACCTCCCAGACGCTGGTTTGGGGGGCTTTGACCTTTGTTACTTACATACTTATTAATATTTAGTAATACACTTTTACCGTCAATATTTAATATTCGCTCTTCATGGACTTCAAAAGATCTGAAGAATCACTTAGTGCTCACTTTTTGTGTATTTTTTCTTGTTTTCGTAGAATAAAAGCTACTTTTTTTACCTGCGTACCTATGCACGTTTCATTTAATATTCGTTTATTAGTTAATATTAATACTGCAAGTCTGAATACTGCTCGTTTCGAATAATTGAGTGGGTACATAATATCTAGTGATAATTAACTAGCAACTTTAGTTATATGCATTTGAAGTAAGTATGTATAAGCCCTAGATAAGTTGTATGCGATTCTATAGAACAGTCTTATAAGACACAGAATTTGACCCATATTTCAAACTGCTTTTTTCCTTGTCGAAGTTTGAACGCCCCTTCCGCCTCGAGTAATGCTCAAAGCAAATTTTCTTCGAACGTTTATCCGAGAGCTACCTAAACAACCTACGAGATTCTCGAGATATTCTAAACTAATTGTCTTTATAGAGGAAAAAAATGTAAATATATGATGTACTTAGTGAGCTTTCCTCTAAGTATATGTATAGACGAAATAAATGTTTCACACTTAAATATATTATAATTTGACTAATAACATTCACATTATCAACAGAGCGAGTCTTATGAATGCCTGTCGCATAAATAAATTTATAACCAAACAGTATTCCAAATTCGTTTTATCATCACCATAATAATAATACATCCAAATCGCTTCACATCCTTCAGTCGCCCAGATTGCAACAACACAACACGTCGCCATTGACTCGGCAGCGTGGCGTGTCACGGAGTGACGCGCGGGGGCGGGACCGGGATCCCCCGGGTCCGGGACCAGTTCGTAGCAGGACGACGCGGCAGGCACCCGCGGGACTCGCGCCCCTGTACTTTTGAATTTCGAACGAACGTGTTGTGTAGTGATTGATTTTCGAATTTTGAATACGTTGTGCCGGTAAATCAACTGCCAGTTCTTCTCGTAATTGGTTTCCATAAATAATTGTGCAATAGATTTAATTTATTCAGGTATCTTTTAGGAACCAAAACAAAATACTGCTGCAGGTATTTTTTTGTTGTTATTACGTTTTTTTATAAAATCGTGGTGAAGTGGTTTGTTAATAAAATTTTGCTGTCTCTGTAATTATATTTTCTCAGGTACGATAAAGCAAGCTGCAAAGATTAAAAAAGAGCAAAACTTCAGTGCAGCGGTTCCTGCATTTCTTTTAGCTGGAGTGATTTCATTAATTCGAGCAAATTAGTTTCATTATCAACTTTACAAGGCACATTTATTTTATTAAAATTTCAGATAAAACCATTTATATACCTACCTACGTTACATGCTTTTGTTTTAAGTGGTGATCAAGGATTACTTACCTTTAAATTATTTTATCAAAAAAATATTGATTAAGTGCTTATTGTTGGATTCCGAATTAAAGGGAATCGAATTACTTTCTTATTTGTTCTTGAATTGGAGTTTTATAATTTGTGAAAATAGCGCATTTTAAAACCTTAAGGGAAAAGAAAATCTTTACAGAAAATATTTGGGACAGCAGACAAACAAATAAATTATTTCAGTGAATTGGCAACACCCTGTGGTTAATCTGAATGATTGTGGCATATCCTTACAGCGGTATCACTGTCTGATTGCTTCCTTTTTTGTCGTATTCCTGATTGGTCGTGTTCTTGTTTTGACACATTCTTGTTTGGTCGCTTTCTGTTTTCGACATATTTTTGTTTGGACACAGTGGAACTACCTATGACTTTGCTTGCATAATAAAAATATAAAGATTAGTATTAAAAAAAAAAATGTTTGATGAAATGAAATAAAATAAAATAACAGCCTATTAGTTAATCCATATTAGTGACAAACTGATTTTTATAATGTAATCTTTCATGTCGAAAACGGAAAGCAACAAAACCAGAATGCGTCAAAACAAGAATACGACGAAAAAGGAAGCAATCGGTATTTTTGGTAAAGTATGTCACAAGAAAATTTTATATTACGCAGTGTGTTGAAAATCTCGGAATTTCTATGAATTATAATATAATATATCAACATAACATAATAATTTATATATACATATATAATATTATATCTTTAAGTAGTCTCTTCTAGAGTTAAAACTTTGAACTATGTGAAAACTATTATCTGAATATGTTTAAAATATTACATTGCACGTTAAAGTTTATTAACATGTCCTTTATAAAATTAGGTCTTTCTTTACAATTGGGACAAAAAAACCGATTGATGCAAGGGGTAGTTTTTTTTGATACTTATGTGTAGTTTTAATATTTATATGAGGGTTTGCAAACCCAGTACCATATAGGACAGAACCGGGATTTTCAGGACTAGCACAAACAAAATCAGTTCCGAAAAATCCCGGATTGCAAGCCCTAACTTATATGCAATTTTTATAACCTGGACACATCAGCAAAGCAAATCCAATGCCAATGCCGCATGAGTTTATCTCTCTACCAGGCTCAGGTCCAACCAAGCATGGAGTACTGCAGTCAAACTTGACTCGGCGGATCGCAGAGCTAATAGACGCTAAGCTGACTTGTTTTATCGTCAACCAAATCTTCTCCCTGCAGGACTCTTGCCCTTAGCCCGTGTTAGTCAGCCGTAAACCCATTTTCTATTTAAAAAAAATAGTTCAACCCAAAAGCACTGGGCTGGGCCCACCAAGGGCGAGGAAGCGATTAGCTATCGACTATTTTCTCGCTCATGAAACGATATAGATCCCGTGTCAATAAAAGAAACACATATATTAATAGTTGATCGCTGGCCGTTCACACTGCTGGCGAGAACTCTTTCCACTAGTTTGTCGAAACAAAAAATATAGATCGACTGTCAATAAAAGAGACACAAATATTAATTGATCGTTGGCTGTACTCGCTCCCCGCTCATCGTCGGCGGTAGGACCAGTAACAAATGCAAAATAAAAGCCATACGAGTACCTACCTATATAATTTCATCATAATTTCATCTCATATCTACCTACTACAGGGCGTCTTCATCACGCCACTCTGACCGGCTGCAATTGTAATACTAGTACATACAAAATTTCGCATTTATAACTTTAGTAGGATTTGAAGTCACCCTGTATATATTAGGAACAAGTATATTGTATAATATCATACTGTATTGGGTCGACCTCGTCGTATTTCTCGTAGCTATATTTGTAATGGATATTGCCACTCCATACTCGTACGTGCCCGAGTCTTATCCGATTTACACGTAGCTTTGTGATACGAAAGCCATATGTAAATATAATATACTTTGCAGAGCTGATTTCATGATCCCTGTAAATGGGGAAGAATTGACACGTCTCGGTATTGCTGACAACTTTTCTTTTTTCAGAGTTCTGTAGTAAAACTTACAAGGTTTTAAATCGACATAATATTTTGTTTATTTGTTTAGTACATATCTTGAGAGCGAGTTTAAAGCCAGTTTTTGATTTTGGAATGATTTTATATTAGGTATGTGGTCACGTTATAGTCGGGATCTTTTCGATCCGTCACTAATATTAACAAATCAATTAACCATTATTACTCCGTAATCACGTAGGTACCTACTTTTGAAGTTTGAAAATGGTTACATTATTTATTTATACATTTTGAGGTTGTAATCTCTATTCAACATTGTATTTTTTGATGAAAAGCACTTTCAGTGAAAATGCTATGGAACATAGATAAATATTCTTGCACTTATCTTAAGTAATGATTGTAATGAACAAAGATCCTCTATTAAGAACGGATTGTATGTTAAGGGATTTATTCAAATGCGTTACTAACCCAAAAGACTGAGACGAAATAACTCTATCCCAATAATTTCACGGTTTGTCTTATCCCCACACCGTAACACAAGAAGCAAACACTGTTGTTTGGTAGTAGGTTACTGGATCTAAGCTGTCCATCGATATAATATGTCCCACATGAAGTGCTCCGCCCTGCTATGTTAATACACAAACTAAGTAAGTAATCCATTACAGATTCCGAACGTTTCGCGAGCGGTTTATGGCATAATGAAGTCACCAGTCGTCTCGATCTCTATTCTGCGTTATTTATGGTCCGTTTATTGCGTCTGCGACATATTATAGGGTAGAAAGGTCACGGTATTGAAATATTTACTGCTGGGATTTAGTATAAGTACGTATCTAAATAAAAAAAGTATTTTTACATAAGGAAATAAAACAAATACTTAAGTCCCTCGGAATCCCGAATAACTTTAAAATAAAACTATACACCATTCATATGCCATTTGTTTTTAGGAAAGTTTTTTATTTGGTGTAAGTATATGTTGCATCTATATTATTATTGAATGTAAATATTAGTTTATTTATGCAGTTAATATATATTTAATATTTTGGGTTGTATAAAGTAAAATATTTTATAGCTTAAATTGTTTTTTGCCATCCTCGTGCGTTGTCCTCACCCAGTCATTACAGGGTTAGCTGGAAGAGATCCCTTAAAAGGATAAGTTCGCCTTAGTAATATTTTTTTTCTTTTTATGCAATAAAGAGTGTACTTACTTACATTTGGCCTAACCAGTCCTTTATAGGAATTGTCGTTTAACCTCTACTGATTTTCAGCCGAGTCAGACATCTTTTTAAGTTTTTCAAAAGTACCTGAGGTAAGGTTTGGTTAGCGTTGTAGCTAAAAAGTTAAAGGGTTTAGAATAAACGGAAATTCGGACAAGCGATGCATTAGGACAAATGACGATTAGGGATTCATAATCTTTAACCGACTTAGTTTTGCACAGTAATCGCGGGTAGAAAATATACATGGCTACTAATAAATACAATGCGTCTGTCATTTGAAGTGTCTACTTTAAAGATGTTTTGATAGGAATTTACAGAATTATCAACCAGTTTTTATTCTGTATCCCTGCCTACCCCACTCTGGGAACGAATTCGTGAGTTTATGTATGTATGTATGTATGTATGATAGGAAGTTGTATCAAAAATGAAAGATCACTTATATGTCCGACAGTACCTACTCATAATTCTAAGCCATTACGTTAATAATCAAGGCTACGGAAGCAGTACTAATACCTATTCGCATGGGGCTTTTACACTCAGCCAGTATGAAACTCGAATTTCCTTTTCCTGTCTGCTTCCTTCCACATTTGTGTAGCGCGATATATTGCTATCAATTTGCTGTTAACAATGTTGGTTTATTAAAAGTACTCCCTTACCTTTTTTTTGGATTAAAATAGGGTATGTACACGGTGATATAAAAGAACACACTGTATACATGTGTTACAATTTAAACAAAACAACTTTATAATTTAACATGGTAAATATATGGCAGTTCTATCGCTTCCAAACAACCTAAATAATAGAAGAAACGTCCAAAAATACTGTGCACAGTAGAAAATCATATTCATATATAATTACTAAAGATTACCTAACTTAAAGATACTAGGTAATATAAATAGACTCTGGCACTTTCACGGGTTTTTTTATCGCTATATTTTCATGAAAACTTAAAGTTTAAATTCGAAAGTCAGATAACATTCGATTTAAGATATTGACTTTAAATCAAATCCGATGTCATTTTTAAACAATTAATACCTCCATAAATCTTCGCATACTTTTAAATATTATCTTATCCTACTCCTGTTATTTTATCTGTCATTTATATAGTCACATACACTAATATAAGGACATACATAATATGTGCACAATAATCCGTAGAAAAGTCTATCTAGTCTATTCCCCATTGTGCTTTTTTGAGCAAAAATGACACGCCTAGCTGCCAAAACTTGCAAAACCTAGGTTAAAGTATTAAGCGATAAACACGAAGTTTGCAACAAATACATTGTTACCAACATAACAAATCACAGAATTCATAGTTTTTGTTTAAAATTTTGATATAAGGGCATCAGCATCACTGCTAATTGAAAAAAACGAAGAAAAATATACATTTATTTATAAAACCTGGCCAGTGCACGTCAATTTAAAAACAAACTTAACCATAGACAAATATTTTGACATTTTCATGTTTCCCGCTCGTTTGTTGTTCCGTGCTACGTTCGTATTATTTACCTATCGAGGAAATATCGCGTATTTTGTTCACATAATTTTGCATTTTATTTGAAACATAGTCGTAAAAAAAGTATTGTATGCAACGGTGTATAACTAAGTCAAAAAACACTCGTGGCGTCTTCCGTCACGATGAATGATCTCATCGTAACAAATACCACTCCTCTTTTTTGACCTCTCTTATACAACTGTTGCATAAACTACTATAATTAAACCACCATTACAGATATCACTTTGCTATAATAATACAACTTTAGAAACTGTAAGTTCGGCGACGCTGTTGGGAATAGATCTCGACACCAACATGAACTGGAAATCGCACATTCAAAAATTATGCAAAAAGCTGTCATCTTTTATATATGCTCTGCAGCACCTTAAGCGTGTCACTGACCTGCAGACCGCCGTCGTAGCCTACTACGCATACGCTTATTCACGCTTGTCGTATGGTCTGATACTGTGGGGACACTGCTCTGATGTAGACAAAATTTTTATCCTCCAAAAGAAGTGTATTAGAATTTTAGCAAATATCGATGAAATGCAATCCTTTAGACCTCATTTTATAGAGCTCCAAATGCTCACTCTTACTTCCCTCTACATATTCGAATCATGCAAGTTTGTCAGAAAACATATGGATCTTTTTACGCCTGAGACAAGCATAAGACGAAACGACCGATACCTAAATAAGCTTAAATTACCTTTTTCAAAATTAAAATTAGTTACGTCAAGCCCTCACTATATGATAATAAAAATGTATAACCATTTACCAAATTCCATAAAAAACCTAGAAAAGCCAACGCTATTTATTAAACAATTAAAATTATTTCTCATCAGCAAATGTTTCTATAATTTGAACGAATTTTTCAATGTTAAATACTAAATATATTTATAGATAACGTATGTGTGTGTATGTATCGTTGCTTAGGTACAAGTGCGACACAAAACAAAATGTGTTTGTGTTGCATTTAAATTCGGAATGCTTTATACTTAAAGTTTTAAATCAAACTATATTTGTTTTTGATTTGTGGCGCTTTTGTATTTGAGCAGCGATATATATATGTGTATTGTGTGTATATGTATGTGTATGTATATATGTGTGTATATAGTGACATAACGCAGAAATTTTAAATTTCGAGTTAGGTCTCTATAACAATAAATTTATGACTTGAAGTTTGAAAGCTGAAATTTTGAATTAGGTCACTGTTGGTCTGATGGTGCGATATATAGTGGGGAAGGCAGAGCTGCAGAATTGCCCACAACTCTAAGAACTTGTTGACAGTTCTGTAACCATATTTTGCACGATTAGCCTAAGATGTTTGCATGTGTATATATATATATATATATATATATATATATATATATATATATATATATATATATATATATATATATATATATATATATATATAATATGTACACTTATTTACGTGTTAACCTAGGTTAAAGACTAAGTACCAATTTCACCATACGTTGTTAAGTGTTGATCGAGTTTTAGCTCATACGTTTTGACAGCTGTTGACATTCTGGTCGTTCGTCGAGTTGTTGGTAGAATTCGATATTAATGTTCATAGGTTAGTTAGCCCTCCTAGATCTATATTGCTGTGCCCTTGCAGGGTGTCACATGTATACCTATCTACCTGTATTTCCACCTGTGTTTTTGTAATGTGATACGCAATAAACAATTTGAATTTGAATTTGAATTTGAATTTGAATTAATCTAAGTATAGAGAAACATGCTACGTCCGAAACACGTTTTTCTGTTCCACATTAATTTGTAGAGATATTATAATTATCCCCTTGTTCATTAAACAAGACTGTTATTCTCATCGGTGACTTTACCTTTAGCTCGATATCGACTTCACTTTCGGGTCTAAATCGGGTCTTTGCAGTCTTTGTTTTTTTCGTAAAGACAATGTCTGGCATGTGTCGTAACATTACTTGTTATGTATTTCTTTGACAATTGTTATAACAATCGTTCATTATAACAGTTGGTAAATGAAGTCCCATAAAATTATATCAACTACGAATTATGGTTATACCGTGTGAAATTATATCAAATGTTTTTATATCGAACATTACACACCTTTGTTGGCGTAATTTAAATATATAACTATGCCTAATTGTAATTACAGCTTTGTAGTACAAAGAGTCTCTAAATCTCGGACAGGTGAACATAAAGACACTAACCAAAAGTAATTGCAAACTTTAAAATAATCTTACAAGCAAAAAACACGTTTTTCTGTTCCACGTTTTGTCAGAAAATATGACTTTTATGTGCCTTGTTTGTTTAAAAACGTGGGTTTTAATTAATTACGGAGATATTATAATTATCTCCTTGTCCACGGTTACCAGGACTGTTACTCTCTATCGATGCACCTGCACCTGCGATGTCGACTTTACTTTCACCCGAAATCGAGTGATTTTGCGGAAGTTGTTTTTTTTTTAAATATTCAAGGTTATGAAGACGATGTTTGACATTTAATTTTTCTCGTAACATACTTGTTGGGCGAGTCAAATATTGCATCCACACGACTTTTGTCTCCTGCGTACGGTCAACTTCTACATCAATTTATTCTTAAACTGAACGAGCAAATTTTTCTAAAGCTATTACTTTTTGACACAGTTTATAAAAGGATTCCTACGGTATATATGGTAAAATAATTACAAAAAATATACTTTCTACCAAAACGTGATCGCTTGTCTCCTGCATTACCCGACAAAATTGTGTAGGTCGAAAAGTTGATTCACCCTGATTTTGACGTCTCTCCTGAGAAAAGCGACGTACTAAGCGACAAACGATTTAGTAAGTTGTATGAGTCCCCTGGTAAATCGAGAAGACGAAGTATAGATGGAAAAGTCCGTAGGTATTTATCTTGTTTTCTCAGTCATCTTGAGTACCTATTGATAAGCTTATTGACAAAGCAAAGCGATACGCAATACAACCTCATTGCTTTTCACATGTTATCGTATCGTCAACGTTAGATACGACAGCTCTTATTCAATTGTCCGTAATGGCGGCCGAGTTACAACAATATGATAACGTCAACAGCAGTAGGCCTTACCGAATACAATATAAGCTCTGTTATTCTCTTCTTCTTCTTCTTCTTTATTTGCCCCCGCGGCGACTTGAACAGCTACTACCGCGGGGATATGGCGTTTCCACGTGAAGTGATTTTGCCAGTGTCAAGTATATATAAGTATAAATGAATATAGCAATAAAACACAATCCAATCTTCTCTAGGAAGATTGGGGGCAACGTTATACGGTAATTTGTAGGTCAGAGGTCAAGATAGTTTTAACCTCTGCACCACTGCGAGTCCACTTGAAACGAGAAGAAAGATGCCAGATACACGAAATAAGTCCAAGTCTTCAATCACTGTGCGACACAAAGGCATAAAAAGTACAAATCACTATCAGAAAAGAACTTTGAACACCTAATTACCCAAAAATTAAAGTCTAAAACAAATTACACGTCCGCCATCTTTTAACGTTGCAAATGGCCTCTGTTATTCTCTCACTGTCTTGAATATTGCCCTCCTTAGAAAAAAGGACGTAATACGTCCTTTTTGCACGTACCCTTATTGCAAAAACCAATTATCTGCATTTTTTTAGCAAAATTCAGTTTTATATATCAATCGACTCGTCTCGTCACGACGAAGCTTAACTTGAATAGCTTATTGTTTATAAAAACCAAAGAGCGAAAAAAAAAACATTTATAATATATTTTGGTATCGTCCAACTTTCAAGTGCTTATAACTCGAATATTTTTTTTTCAAATTTCGATGCAGATAATTGGTTTTTGCAATAAGGGTACGTGTCTCATAGAACCGCGTATTTATTAGTGTCATTATTTCTCGACATGCCGGGTTAAATTTGCTTTGACTATTTAAGAAGGGCAGGATAAATCTCAAATCCAACAGATTTGTTAACAGTCGACATCGATATGAAAATAAAACCTGTTAGGAAAAGGAATAACCCATTAGGTAAGTAAGTAACGTGAGGGAAAATTAAAAGTTTCGCGGTCCTTTATTTTCCCGCGGAAGAACACCGGAGCTGAGAGTTCTCAGTAAAACCACCTTTTTAATTATGAGCGTTACGTTACTTGTTTTCTCGTAGCTTAATAAGTAAGTAAATATAGCGATTCCTTTTGCTTTTATTCTTTATTCGTACGTGAGTCTAATGAACATTTTAAACTTGCGACAAATAAGAGAGCTTTGTGTGTGTGTGTGTCGGCTGTAGTTTATACTGAAGTTTATCGTGTGTATCTCTGTAAAGTCCATACCAACTGACTTGTTTTTTAGTAAAAACTTTTATAACCTCAAAATGCATCGTTTTGGCTAAAACCGCCGTTTTCTGGTGAATAAAGCAACTAGAAACCACATTTTGTAAACTATTTTCCTGATTTTACATCATGTATGGTTTTTTGTATGTCAAAATTGAAATTTTAGGTGAAAAGGGAGCATTTTTTTTGAGGTTATAAAAGTGTTTTTTACTCTATAAGTCAAGTCTGATGGTATGGATCTATGCGTCTGTCAGTGGCACCATAGCTCCCAAACAAATCATTTGGAATTTGTGTGTTTTTAAATTAAACTAGTATAATCGCTTTTCGGAGCTATTTTTCAAAAATCTGGTCGGCCGCTTAAAAAATATCTCCGAAAGAATGGGTCGTCATTATTTTTGATGTTTTATTTTATTTAATAGTGATTTGTATCGTTCGACAAAAGTTCTACCTATTTTTTGTTTCTAGCCCGACTACTCTAGAAGGAGGGTAATGTTTTTCGGGTGTATGTATGTATCCATCTTTCTTTGTGACCACTTTTAGGCTAAAACCCTTCATGGATTTTTAAGTGCGGGTATCGTTGCATTAGTATTCACCCAAGGAGTATTATATAGGCTGTATCGGAAGTAGATATATTGTAGGAACCTTCTCAGTGCCGATTGTACCTTAGTGCTGCAGTTATCGGCTTTTAATCTTGTATTTTCGTAGAGTTCTTTATAAGATTCATAAACAAATACGAACTCGGATACAAATACTTTGTCTAGATTTGCATACATTTTCAAACGATGATGTGTGAATAAGTGAGTAGTTATCATTAGACAACTTAAATTAACATAATTTATTTAGGTGCAATTTTTCATAAAATGCTTTTTTTATTTTATTCCAGGTAGTAACTTTCATGGAACTAAGTACTTTTATTACCGTAAAACCTGGTAACTATGGTCCAAAGTCTTCCAACTATGGTCCAAAATCAATGACCAAAACTACAAGTTTCCATTATCTTAAGTTAAGGAAACGTGTTGTTTTATAGACATTTCGTGTTGACTAAAGTTTTAAAATGCTTATACTTAAGTGATCTATGAGGAATTAAAGAAATTAGACTTGGACCACAGTTGAAGTACTGGACCATAGTTACCAGGATTTACGGTACCATAATAATTCAGTTTCTAATTTGTAACAGACTCCAATTCTGCCCTGCTAATTAAGCCAAATAGCAGCATCTCAAATTAAACCCCTGTAAGTACCAATTAATACTCAATACTCAACTATTTATTGCATTCCATAAAGTATACATAGGTGGTACATAAATTAACTTAAAAGTTATTAGTGTTAATTACAATCTTATTACTAAGAGGAGAGGATTTAATCTACTTTGGGAATTAAATCTGAGATTACGAGGGCAGAATAACTAGGACATAATTAAATAAAAACTACAGTATTAATGTCGACCCCTTGCCTATCTGATTTAGTTTTTAGTATTTATTTAGAAAAGCCGTATCGCTTGAAAGCCGTTCGATTTGCTTTTTAAAGCGCTTTTTATAAGGGTTACCCTTAGCAAGGGTTTGGAATAGGTATTTCGAAAGGATTAACTATCCAAATCCGTTTCGTATAAGTCTTGTTCGATTTTGCTTTTAAAGCGCTATATTTTAAGTGATACCAATATCCCTTTAACTTAAAACATTTCGATTGGCTTTTTAGGCGCTATTTCTACCCTTATATTTGGTTATGCAATAAGCGAGGGATATCAATTTACTGCTGACGATATGAATTTCAGCTCTTTAGATTTCCCGTATGAGAATGATTAGTTTAACAAATAAATAAAGGATTATTCTTTTAATGGGTTATACTTCGAGAGATAAGTCTTTTAAAGGCTTTTATCGGGGAATGGGTGGTCGGGTCCATGGCCGTTTAGCATTTAGGTCCTATTTGACGACGCGTTGGCCTAGTTGGTAGTGACCCTGTCTACGAAGCTAGCAGTCCTGGGTTCAAATCCCGGTAAGGGCAGATATTTTTGTGATGACCTCGACTTGTTCCAGAGTCATGGGTGTTTTCTATGTATTTAAGTATATATTTCTCTATTTGTATTTGTTTCGTTGTGGTTGCCGGCTTAGAATTGTGCCACTCCATGTCTTCCCGTGGAAGTCCCAAGAGGCGACTAAGGGAATAAAGGCTTGTAGTACTGTTAGGCGATGGGCTTGCTACCTGTCACTAATATACACTGTTAAACAACTAAGCCTAATTGTGCAAATTGTGGTTACAGAGTTATCAACAAGTTTTTAGAGTTGTTGGTAATTATGTAGCTCTGCCTACCCCACTCTGGGAATGAAGGCGTGAAGGTATGTATGTATGTATGTATTTCTCTATATAAGTATGTTTATCGTTGTCTAGCACCCATAGTACAAGCCTAGAGCTTAGTTTGGGACTAGGAGTGAGATTGTTTCTTGATATTTATTGTTTCCTGATATTTCCTTATATTTTGCGACCTATTTAGGTCATATTTTACCTATTATTGTCACCAGTTACTTTAACATATATATTTGCAAAAATACACGTATTCATTTTAAATCCTTGTAAATCTGCCTAAGGCCTTTTAATATCGAATATTACGTCTGATTTTTAACCCAACCGAAAGTAAACCCCAATATTCCCTTGAAGTAAGGAATAATTTACCTTCGGTATTCAGGACCAGGTCGGACGCGCTCGTTACTCAGGGGTTCTTAAAAGCTAATCCCAGATTACAGGTCGGGACATGTCTGAGCCAATACAGGATGTTTCTTTGTTGCTAGGAGATAGTTCAGTGTGGGTTATATTGCCGAATTACTATGGTTTTGCTTCGTAAAAGTAAAGTAAGCTCACTTTCAAAGGGCTCCATACCAAAAACGGAAGGCTTTGGTCTTTATCTCTCTGGATGTCACAGCTGTTTTACTCAGAAACTACAAAAGCTATCAATTTGAAATTTGGCATAGATATTTATTTATCTTCGGTAAAAAGAGGGTTTTATTTGTTCATTCCAAAACGGTTTTTATATATGTATTTGTATGTTCTGTTCCTTAATGTATATTGGGTAAAACATAACCTTTCACATTTGACTTGAGAAAACAACAAATGAGCCGTCCAGATTTGCATTCATAAAAAAAAACATTACAAGGAAAATGAAACTAGAAATATTACCAAAACTGTGACATAAATACAAACTCCACCGTATCGTATGGTATCGTATACGCCGTCAGGGGCTCAGGGGTACATAATCTGAATATCGTAAGTTAATATATCTGCTATATTATGTTTGAACTTAATTCCTTTTCCATGAATAAAATAATCAATACGTAATACATAAATACCTAAGCCGAAAAAACACTAAATGTGGTGGATTTTGGCTAATCAATATGAGATTGAAAAAAAAAAGTATTTCCATTCCCGAGAAACACAGAGCCTGAGGCAAGTCGCGGCAGAAGCCGATGCAAATTACCTAGATGAGCTGAGTATGTTTAACAACCTCTTTCGTTTCTTTTTTCTTTTTACATAACGATGTTTATTGAGGCAGACGATGTAACCCTTGAAAGAAAACCGTCGGGGAAATTTATTTTCAGAAGACCTTGGTTTAGGGTCCTGTAGTCAAACAAGGAACCCTAATAGCTTTTGCAGAGACTACGCTGCTAAAATAGGTCGATTGCATATTGTTCGAGTTCATTTTTGATCCAAAAAATAAATATCGTGGTGACAATACACAATCAACCGACTTATTTAGATTGTAGTTTGCGGATTATGTTAGATTTTCACTAGTTTCTTTTTATACCATCATTTTTATTCCACCCTTATAGCCAAAGTGGTAATGGGCGAGTTTGCCCAAAACTGGGAAACTTGCAGACACAACAAAGGTTGACTAGAAACTATATATGTATTTAAAATAACCTTTTTACTTTGCAACAGACGATATGGCTGGTCAAACAACGATGTTTTTATTTTATCCATAGTAGATATACTCGTATTTATATTAATAAATATTTAAATAATTTTAAAGCACTTCAGTACACATCATACCTATAGACGAAATCGCAAAATATTTTAAACGAATCCTTTATATCTGTCTTGGTGTACTGCATTCCTATATCTGGGGAGGTGCGTCAAGGACTCGAATTGTTGAACTAGAACGAGCACAGCATGCACTAATAAATAAAATGTACTTGAAAAAAACCCTACTGATACCTTACATCAGCTATAAAACTTTACATTGTACAAACTACCTTAAAGAAGAAAATACAAATTAGTAACAACCACAAAAACAAGAACTAGATTTGCTAGTAGACAATTTAATTCAAAAATAGATCAGCACACATAATACAAAAAACAACAAACACAGTAAATAAATTTATACCAATCCTAATCACGAATGTAAAATTCTTATAATATGAATAAAAATAAAAGTTACGAGGACTCAGAAAAATTACTAAATTATAATCTACTAATGCACACAACAACCAGAAATTGATACACGCACATAAACACACTCATGGACGCGCACGTCCACACTAGGGCATGCTCCCGGGAATTCCCGGTACTAAAAGGACCGGGAAGTCCCGGGAATTATCATTTCAACTGGTACCGATACTGGCGAAAAAAAATCCCGGTTCTTCGGTTCCTTCGGTACTGAGTTTGTGACTAGACTAATTGTCATTTTTTCTTTTCAAAACTACGTGGTGGCCTTGTGACGCTTTCCCCCGGCCGATTCGCACAAGCTCGGTTTTATTCGGATGCGATATGAGATCGGCATCGCTCGGCCCGCCCCAGTCGCCCCACCCTTCGACCCGACGCCTCGACCCAATCCAAGGCCAACCGGTCGGGCCGACCGACAGGTAGTCAGGCAGTCAGAAAGATAGCTGTTCTGATTTGGTAAACTCGTGTTCTGGATTAAATAATTAATAATTATCACTTAACTGGTGTCTTATTTAAAAAAAAAATACCATTAAACAAAAAAAAATACAAATAATTTACTCAGTACCGAAATGTACCGAAATCCCGGGAATTCCCGGTTCTGTCTTAGTACCGGAAATCTTAGTCCCGGGAATGGTACCGGTACCGCATGCCCTAGTCCACACACGCCCGTACTCATGCACACACGCACGTACACACACACGGGCATTAAAACCCTTGCTTACGCTTATTATTATTTTTTAAATCTAATATATATTATATATTTGTCTATGAACTTAAGTTCACTCACAATGGTATCATAATTAAGTTAGGAAGAGAGGAATCTCCTAACAGAAGCAATTTGATGCTTACACTAGGAAACTCCAACCCCAATTAATTACTCAAATGTTTACAAGAAAAAAATAATTATGAATTTGAGTTTTTTTTTTGGTTCACTACGATTTACCAAATCACTTGACAAAGAGATACTTCCCACCGCATTATTTATCTTTTTTTTTGGTCAAAACTCTAACCTAACCTAACTTATTTAACAAGCCCATGCAACCTATGTAATATGTAATGGTTTGAGCACAAACACGCTTTTTTGCGAAATTAATGTTTGTAATGATGACTTGGTAAAAAGTCAGGATACCTTTTTTTACTGATTGCCGATTGCGATTTCATTTGCATATTATTTGTTTTTTCCCGTTTCGTTTAAAATTGTGTTTTACTCATGTGCAATTATTTAAAGAATCAATAGGCATAAGGCAACATTTAACGTTGAAAAGACCCGTAGCAAAATGCAAAAGCGACTTTCCGGAACGGAAAACAATTTTGTTTTTTCTTGTCAGTAGCTAGGTTATTAAGTCGGGCGAAAGTTTGATTGTTTCTGCCCGCTCTCTGACCTGAAAGCGAACAGAGTCTTTTACTGGGTTAATTAAACGAAAACTTAATTAGATAGAATTTAATGTAAGATATAATTTAAGAGGTCTTTTTAAACATAAGTTTGAGAAATACTGATCTGTTTTTGTAAAACACGATAATATTACGATATACAATACTATAGTATTTATATTTTTGTGCAATAAAGAGTATACATACATACATACATAATCAAAGTTTCAGCGTTCTGGGTTGACATTCTACACGGTAAAATCTTATTGCTTTTGACGTGTTACATTTACTTGACAGGAATGGCCGCCGAGTTAAAAACAATACAATAACAATGTCAAAAGCAATATTATATTACTGCGAGGAATAAAGAAGCCCAGGCCTGGTTAACTATTGTTTCACAAATAACCCTTCGACAAACTGTATCACTTTCTCAACTTTAAATATTATTACTATTGTGAATATATCACTATCACTCAGTTGCACAAACTTTCATTGTAACCGCAATGGCCCTTTCTAGTGACGCCTGTCACTGCGAGTAACCAGTTCTGGAGTAAAGTACAGAAGGACATACTCACATAAGTAACAAAAAGCCGAGATGTACTCCGTTGTAAGGAGTGAGTGGGGCCGTGGCCAAGGCAAAGGATGTCAGTAAAATGAAATGCTCTAAATCTTTGGTCGGATTAACGGATAGGTATCCGCTCCTTGCCTGTCTGTTAAGTGAGTAATATTTGGTCATCAGTCCACAGTGTCCCCACCTGAACCCTTAAGCAAATATATGCGGTTTGGAGCTCACCTTCAACTCATATCATATGCAACTTCCTTATAGTGTTAGATTTTTCCATTTTATATGACTGTGTTATACATGGTGTACAATTATTAAATTATGTCACTAAAAGACAACTCTCTTATGGTTATTTACTTTGACTCTGAATATAAATATGATTGTTAAAGACATCATTAAAAAGATAACCCCCGAATAGTTGATATCTCTTAAATAGCTCTACTAATTTTCATTAAAACCTAGCTAAGAAGTTTTCTTTAAAAAAATCATCCATTTCATGATTTATGATAGAAATTATTGTTCAGTTCAGGAGCTACAATGTCACAGACAGATACACAGACACACACACAGATACACGCGTACAACTTATCACAGCCCCTTTTTAGATGGTTAAAAATATAAAAAACAAATAATACCGTCCCTATACTTTCTCAACCTCTTATTTGATGGAATATTTTGATAGGAAAGTAGTCGTTATAAACCTTGGAGCATGAGTGTTTTTTATTTATTTAACTATTCGACCGGACCGGGTTGAGAAAGTAAATGAACGACATTAGGTACTTATATATTAATGGAAACACAACATATTCATTATTAATGTTTATACTAATGCCTGTACTTATTTGAATGAACATCCTATGGTTATGTATGACCTGGCCTTTGTTTCATTTCATAACAGAATGTTTTTATATTTCCCAAGGGTGTTCTAACTTACGAATGATAAAATGGGACTTTTTCTCTTCATTTTCTACATCTTTTCGATAGACCCATTCCTTGGTCACCAAAGGTCAAATACCTCGGCGTGACCCTGGACAGACACCTGAGCTTCCGTCAGCACATCAAAATAGCACTCAACAGGGCCAAGATGATCAAGGGTCGTCTCGGTCCCCTGCTCAACCGTCGCAGCAAACTTAGCACTCGCAACAAACTAACACTATACAAAGTATGTATCCGACCGGTTTTCACATATGCCAGCGTGGCATTCGCACAAGCTCACGACTTACACATAAACACTCTACAGACATTTCAGAACAATCTTCTCCGATCGGTCGCGGGGGCCCCTTGGTTTGTTCGCAACGCGGACCTTCACAGGGACCTCGGCGTCCCGTCGATTAGGCACACTATCAAGGACGCGTCTAGGCGCTTCTTTGATAAAGGCCCACACCACCCCAACCCGCTCATCGTCCGTGCCACCTCCTACACTCCCCAACTCACCCCGTCCGATCCCGACGTGCTCGCTGCGCTCGGGGCACCCGTCAGGCGCCCCAAGCACATCCTGCTCGATCCCACCGATCCCATCCAACTCGCAGTGGATGAGGGCACTGAAGACCGAAAGAAGCTTCGGCGCCAGGGACGTCGCGGCCGCCCCCCCAGATCCGGACCTGAGCCTCATAGCATCACTGCAGGGATCGAGAAGATCGAAGAAACCGAAGAAACCGAACATACTCAAGAAACCGAAGAAACCGAACACTTGGAAGCAACCGAAGAAAACGAAGTCCTTCAAGACACTCAGCCGGCCGAGCTGCGCTCGACCGGCCTGACTCCCGACGGAGGCACCCCTCCAGAGGTGCGACCACCACCGCACCTCTAACTTAGGGTTCAGCATGCCCCCCGTAAGGGCATCGCTACCCGTGCCCGGGTGAAGTAGTTATGGTAGAGACATACCAACTACACAGTCAGTCATATAAAAGTAATAAAGTTCATTTTCTACGGAATAAATGAGCATTTTACATCAATAATGTACTCATTTGAAATTCCTTAAATGTTGTACGAGATGAACAGCTGGGACCAAATTGAGAATAAACGGATTATTGGGTTTTACAGACTGGCAGCATTTCTTGTCTCAATAAAAGTTTAGTAAATTGCCAGATTTAAATAATTAAAAACCAATATTTATTATTAAGCAGTATAGTTAATCGAGCAAAACGATAAATTACTTCATTTTTTTCTTTAAGTGAAGTAAACAATTGGTTACGTGCGAATAGGACTCGAACATAGAAAGTTCCGCACCTACGTATAATTTGTATGAATTATTAGAGATCTTATGAAGGCCTACTGCTTCGTGTTTGTTCTTCTTTCACAAGCTATAATATACGAATCATATCTACAATGTCTATATCTCTTTGAAGTTAGCAGAAACCGTAGTGAATGAGTGTGTTTATGTGTTAGCGTGCGTGCGTGCGTCCGTGTGTGTGTGTGCGTGCGTGCAGCGCGCGCGCGTGTGTGTGCGTGTGTGCATTGTATTTTTTTCTGTAAGTGTATTTACACTTTTTAGTACTAATTTCTTGTTTAGTTTTTATCAGGAAGCACCGAACGGCTTTCTTCACTTATCCGGCCTGGCCAGACGCATTTGTTTACCTAACGATGTTAATATACTTTTTTTTATCTCCCCCTTCCCAAGAACCAATAATACATTAAGGCTGCATTGTTGTTGTTTTTGTATTATTAGTACTTACATCTTACGCTAGATCTAAGTAATCTTATGACTGCCCGTATATTTGTAAAAGAGATCATAAACTGCAAAGGTGCTCAAGTCATTATAATCATAGATATAGTCATTATCTTGAGCGCCGTTAGTTCAGATCACCATATCTTATAAATTTGGTACCTATCCACAAAATCACTAGTTACTCGTACATAATTCATAGTTCCTTGTAGATAACATGTACCTTTCGCCAACACTAAAATTGTATACCCAATTGATGTAACTAACTCCTTAGTCCTTCCAATATTCCGGACGGAAATAGAACGGATGAAACCCGGTGAGCCGGGCACTAATTCCGAATTTACGCCCGGCCGGGCCGGACGGGTGCACTCTGTAAAACCACGGATATTACATCCATTCTGTTCTCATCAACGTGCAGTTTAAAGTTCGAGATTAGTTGAGAGCGAATCTGTTATAGCCTTACTTTTCATAGGAATAGAACTAGTTAAAAACTATAACGTGATCCATACTAGAAAGTAGGTCGATGTTAAATATACAATACAATACAAAACACTTTATTGTACACCAAACAAAAACAAAACAGAGATGGAACACAATTAAAAATAATACAGGTAAACAACAGGCGGTCTTATTGCTGATTAGCGATCTCTTCCAGACAACCTACAATATATCATGTAGAAGTACCTAAAGAGTCGTAAAGTTATGTTATGATTTGCATCATGGTGCGTTTAGAACAAATGAAAGATTGCTTTAAACATGTATGAATAGAGACCAATCTCTATTTTCACCAAGAAAACATAAGAGATAAAGCGTAGAATTCTTGGTCGTTCGCTTGGTCTAATTAAATATGTATTTTCATTAGTCCATAACAAAATATTCAAAGAAAATATTTTTATCAATTATAAAAGATTTCATAAAAGCAACCATAAAGATCGAATCTTAGAAAAGAAAAGGGTCAGAAAAATATTATCAACAAAGTTTTAATGTAATTTACAGACTAAGCTTGCGTAATCAAATAAAAACTCTCAGTAAAATGCCGGAAGGCGGAACCGGAAAAAAAACACGGAAATAGCCTCGACCTATCTAACCTCATCAGTACTGCAGTTTGAAGTTCGAGCTTTGAGATTACAAAGTCGTTAGAAGCTGCGGTGGACTGGGAAAAGCTTTGGTATTGCGATTCTGCACAAATTAGGCAAGGTTCTGAATTTAATCCCACATGTCAACGAGAAAGAAGTTAAAGGAAGGACTTTGCCGCGATGGATTTAAATTTTCTATTATTCAATAATATATACAAACCATTTGTCGCATGTATGACGAAGCATCACTTTCGATCGACAGATTTGACTGTTTTTGGTCATGTGGGTCCAGCATAACATAGCTTTCGGTTTTTTTTTATCCGGGCAATTTCTCGTAAAAATGTTTGTAGCATTAAATGTAGCTTGTACTATCGGGCATGTTTATCTGTCTGTGTATTTCTGTAAGTAATTTTAGTACGGCAGTCAGAGCGATTTACTCTGTAATCATGAAACCACGAGTAGAACCACGCCCCTGCTAGCCTCAGCAGCTGTGTAGTTACTATTGAGATACAAAATTGTTTGAGGATGCTGCAGGGAAAACTTTGTTCCGAGTCTGCACAAATAAGAAAAGTAAAATTAAGTTAAAGAATTTTAATCACAACCTACCATGCGAAAAGTAGGAGCGAAAATTGCGGCGTCGGCAAAAATATGATCAAATGTAGTTTGATATTTTGTGATTTTTGAAAATTAACATGTAAAAAATTGAAGAAACTGCAATAAATGCGAAAAACGAACTTTAATTTTGCTATCAAATTCATCTCAGTCAAAATAAACAAATGACGAAAAAATATGAGCAATATCCTGTTGGGTAGGTACAACGTAGCTGTTGAAAGCCATTATGATTAGCATTGTACCGAAAAGTAACTTCTCGAATTGATTTGAAATTTTCAAGAAGATCTTTTCTTACTTAATAAAATGAAATTTCTCTCACGAAAACCTCACGATTTTTTGTTTGAGAAATGCGCAGCACGCACGTCAGTTCCAAGCGCTGCCCCTACACATTTCACCCTGTATAATCTATAGCCGTGTTGAGCCATAAAGTAACTGTCAACAATATATATGGTGATTTATTTTAGCCACATTAGACTAGTATTTTGCCGCCACGTCCACAGCGCGATGATATTCCTTACACAACAGTGATTGCGCTAGTTTCTATGACTTTGGCAAAAAAAATAATTATAAAATTTAAGAATTTCTCTTTTTAGAGTGTTTCACATTAGTTTGCTTGCGCTTGAAATGATTTTTGAATTACTATACATTGCAAAAACAATGGTGTATCCTAATTTTACGTGACTGCGTAATTACATTGCATTGTCAACAAGTCGTTCTTAAGCCGTTTCGTAAAAGCATCACACGAGTGTTATAATGTAAATACGAACAGCGTGCCTAATCTTTTATGCGTTACTCGATGGTTAGTTAGTACCCATGGTAACCAAATTTAAACACAAATTAAATAACAAGTCGAACTTCGATGTTCAAAGAAGTGTTACTATTTTTTGCAGTATCAACCGCTGCACCTTTACACTCGCGAGCAAAACAATTGCATCACTATGCATTTTTTTGAAGTCCACATACCCGAATATTATATCCAAACGCTAAATAGACTATAAAGTCTAAAAAAATACTGCGCCGATTTTCATGCTTGTTTACTTTTTGTAAGGTACAAGAAAAAAAAATTCATATAAATATTTCAGAACGAAAAGCCGGTTTACAAAGATAAAGGGTGGACATGAAAAAATGCAAAGTGATTCAATTGTTTTGCTCGAGAGTGTAGGGAATAGCACCCTGTGTTTTGCCACTGGACTGCAGTTTAATTAGGCCGGGTTAGGCGCGGTCCGGCGGCGACGCACAAATAGAACCGCTCTATTGGAAATCGATGGCCGCGTTATTCGGTGGAATAACGATCGGTTAATTAGGATCAAGTGACGATTAAACATCGTGTTAATTAGTTGTCCCCTCAATTTGAATGTTCCGAGTTTAGTTAGCGTGAAAGTGGAAATGTGATGGATTTAATGCGATACTAGGAAAGGAGAGGTTGTTAACTAGACTGCAAAGGTTCGTAGAAAGGGGATAGGACTCGTAGGAAACGTTGAAGCAGATAGCACGTAGTAGGTATGATAATGTTAATGAGTTAAAATAAATCAATTCAATTCAAGCTGTTTGTTTTTAGGAGCAAATATCAAAACATTCACTTAAATTTCATTACAATTTGACATTTTCCTTCATATACAAGTACCTACTAAAGAAAGATTAGAGGTGGTGGCAACACATGGACACCATGAGCATATGAGGGCTGCGTTCGACCCGAATCCAAAATAATGTACCTAATCCAAAAAAATTACGACGCTGGTTCAAATCTCGGTAAGGGCAGATATTTGTGTGATGAGCGCAAATATTTGTTCCTGAGTTATGAATGTTTTCTATGTATATTTCTCTACATAAGTATTTATATCGTGGTCTGGTACCCATAAATCCCATGATACAAGTCTAGAGCTTAGCTTGGGACTAGGTAAATTGGTGTGTCATTGTCCCCTGATATTTATTTATTTATTTAAAGTTAAGTTAGTGTAAGTCGAGATGCAGTTTTTTATTTCATTAATTGGATCGCGTACATGTAATATTAGATTTAACTTGGCTGAAAAAAATAAAATTCAAGTTGTACATATTTTTCACCACTTACAGTACAAAAGAAGTTCAGTTTCAGGAGTAGAAACGATCCACGTGTTCAAAGTCCCAAGGTCAGAGGCACCCTGTATAATCCTGTGCCTCGGCGATTACAATAAATCAATAAACTGTAGGTATCCTTAAGCATCCTTCGGTCCTTTGAGTGGCCAATTCCAGGAGATAGAAGTATTTGAATACAAGTGAATATTTAATGCCTTGTTGAAACAGGGTTTTACGGATAAACAATCACGAGTCGGACTGTAATAAGTTTGCTCTGGAGAGCTTTAGAATAATAGCAATTATATTGTTTCTATTTCTTTCTTCGTAGTAATGCATTTAGTGCGTGTTTACGTCGTTTCTCGTTTTAATAAACTATCAAGGTTAAAATAAGGTTTTCATCTCACTAGCTCGGAAAGCCCTTTTTGTTTGTTTGATATCTATTGAGAAAATCGCTTTTTATCCACAAGTGAGGGAAGAGTTTTGACATTTGAAGGCAGCTTAAGTGATATTTGACAGCTAACCAAACGTAGAACCTTACAAGTGCTGAATTTTTAACATCACAATGAATGTATCGTATCGAGTAAAAAAAACTAAATACAGTCTTACTACTTTATTTTAATTCATAAATATCAGCATTCAAAATTAACCTTCATTCTTGTTTTAAAAACGGATAAAATGTTCTGACAGTCCAAATAAGTCGATGTGCAAACAAAACGCATCCGAAATACTAAAAAAAAAACTTACGTCAAAACTTTTCTATTAAGCCGTCAACGATAAAATATTCGCATGTTTTTCTAGTTTGTTTTGTTATTAAAAATGAGTGATTCGAGTGATAAAGACGTACTAACACCCGTGGAATTACAGGAAACCGTGCAAAATGCGGAATTGAGCTTACAGTACAAACCATTTTCTTAGTTTCCTCGCTGTAGTCAACGTTAAATATTCGCATGTTTTTCTAGTTGGTTTTGTTATTATAAATGAGTGATTCGAGTGATAAAGACGTATTAACACCCGTGGAATTACAGGAAACCGTGCAAAATGCGGAATTGAGCTTACAGTACAAACCATTTTCTTAGTTTCCTCGCTGTAGTCAACGTTAAATATTCGCATGTTTTTCTAGTTGGTTTTGTTATTATAAATGAGTGATTCGAGTGATAAAGACGTATTAACACCTGTGGAATTACAGAAAACCGTGCAAAATGCGGAACTGAGCTTACAGTACAAACCCTTTTCTTAGTTTCCTCGCTGTAGTGAGGTGAAAAGTTTTGTGTTATACACGGGTGAAAAGTTATTTTACGTCTCGTGTCTTGAAACACTTGCTAGGCTCAGGATTCTATTTTTGAACCACTCGCTTCGCTCGTGGTCAATCATAGAATCCTTTCCCTAGCTCGTGTTTCAAACGAACACTCGCAGGTAAAATACAACTTTCCCCACTTGTATAACAAATAACTATTGTTTTAAGGGCTGTACCCTAGTTTCACCGACATTCATTTCATTAAACGTATCAATTCGCAGAATATTCGTTTCATATTTTCTGCTGTACTCGTGTTGATTTCAGGTTATGTGGTGGCTATAAGTCTAACCTAACCTATAACCTACGTTTTAAGGTTTTAAAATGAGATGTACTTAGTACTTCTGTAACATATTTAAGTGGTCAATTAGAATATTGCTTCTAGTTTTCGGCCAATTTACAATGCCTACCTACCGTAACGTTCAATGCATTCGGAACCGTTTATTTCATTGTGACATATTTAATATTGTGGCTGTCGCCATCTAGCGACAAATCGCCAGGCCACCAGCGTCATACAAAGCAACTAAATCGGACAGTGCGCTACATGCATCGCGATAAAGAAGTAAAATATGTATTTCATACGGCTAATAATTATCATTCAAAGATTTAATAAAATACAAAATCGCTTCCGTAACAACAACCAACCACTACAACTACACATAGAAATTTAGGTTCCTCATCAAGCCTCCGATAACTCTTATAACCAGAGCTCGGCAGGTGTGAGACATTTATACATCATTAATGTAAAGTGTAGATACCTATTTAATATAGATACACCTTCAAAATAAATAAAGAAAATAAAACTTTATGATAATTAAACTAAAATGACAATGCTTTATGTAAAAAACGAGTAGGCACTAAGTACTCGTACTTCTAATCGAGGGGCTGCTGCTTACAAAATAACACAACAGAATACGGACGTCTCATACGTTGTCATGATATTTCACTCAGTTGAATATGGCGTCCTTAAACATATTTATTACCTATCTAACGAGATTTGATATCGTATCATATCACTTAATTAACTTTCACAGTAGCACATGAATAAACATTATTTAAAGAGGTTTGCTAAAAAAGCTTGTTATAACTTCATTTGTTTTGATGGCGACGTAAAGACCGTAGCAAAAAGGCAGCCTAATTAAAATAATTACATTAGTTTTTAAATTACACCACATCTACAATTGAATTACCCGTGTGGTTGCCGGGTTAGAATAGTGCCACTCCATGTCTTCCCGTGGATGTCGTAAAAGGCGACCAAGGGAATATAGGCTTGTAGTACTGTTAGGCGATCGGCTTGCAACCTGTCACTAATATGCTGGTAAATATCTTAGCCTATTTGTGCAAATTGAGGTTACTGAATTATCAAGCAATTTTTTTATTTGTAATTCTGTAGCTCTGCCTAGCCCACTCTGGGATTACAGGCGTGAAGGTATGTATGTACCTACAATTCAATGAGAAGGTATGTACATGTTATGCAAACTCTGAAACCAGCTCACCCCTGCCGAGCTCTGCTTATAAGACACTCCATAGACGTTACTCTACTTCCCAAAAACAGAGGTAGTTCCAATTATAACAAGTTATTTAGTTTTGATTAGTTGCACTCGCGTTTGAGACGGTATTTTATTAGGTTCCTAACTAGCGCGCTGTTGGACGTAGTTGTTAATTGGCTGCAATGCTTTGGACATGGTGTGTCAAACTTCGAGGACTTGTTGCCAGTTTTGGAAAGTGTTCTTTTGTTTTAAAAAGGTTCGCTTGGAGCATGCTTAATAAAGAAACGCTTATAGCTGGTCGTTCTGTCATTGTAAACAAAAGTACAAAATATAATAGGTACAAAAATTATAATTAATTCTGAAAAAAACCGATTAGATTTAGGTATGTACAGTTCATAAACATGTGAACATCAATTGAGGCATGGAATTTACAAATGGGCTAAGTGCCAAAATACAATTATTGAGAAATTGAATCAAAATGCATTAGCTTAAGGTACAATTTAAGTTTTGCTTTTTCTGGCACTTAGCCCATTTGTAAATTCCATGCCTCATTATTGTCGCAGCAATTAAAGTGTCAAGGTATTAAAGTGTACTTACACATATTTATGAAATCGACTATACCTAGCAAGAAAAGGTGAAATTAAAAAACGATTAATCAGATTAAATCCCCACTAAAAAAAAACGCCTCCTTTCAAAACTGATATCTCTTAAACGGCCCAAACGTTTTTAATGAAACCTTTTTAGAACCATCCCGATTACACTAGCTTTCTTTATAACAATTCGCATTCAAATCGGTCAATCCGTTTGGGAGCTATGAAGCTACAGACAGAAACACAGACACACTGACACACACATAATAACCATACCCCGGCCAAAATGCGTTGACAGCTTAATAGTGCGAGGACACACACTTTGGTCGATGTCGATAAAAACAAAACGATGTACTGGACCACCGTTATGATATGCAGAAGTATTAATTATTGTTGTAAACAAAATTAAAACCAAGTGATTGTTGTTGTTGTTCAGTATTAAGATTTGGAATTTAACATTGTGATTTCACATTTTTTACAAAATAAATGTTCACCTCGATCTTCTATATGTCATCGAACGAGCAACGCCATCTGTTGGCGAGAGCAAGAATAATGTTTTGGTGTTGCTAGATTAAAATAATGTATTATGGATTTGAAATGTCAAGTCGGGACTTGGGTGGAATCGATCTTGCAAAAAATGGCAACACTGAATGGATTCACGACGTGACTTTTGAGGGAACCGTAGCTATTAGTAGATCGCGTTCACCGCATTTTTCAATATCCATTTGAATCGAGTTGATTGTAAGAGTTTACCTTTATTTTGAGATTGAGAAGGCTGAATAAAACATCAAGACGTTTACTTAAAGTTTTATTTTCAACTTAAAATATGGAAAACGAGCCATCTGACCACGATTTATCCGAAGATGCGACATCAGAAGTGGGATGCAACTCAAAACTCCCACGTAAGAAGAAAATGAATTCTGATGATGAAAAATGGCTTCTACTGATGGAGCAACAAAATCGCAATTTCATGGCACTAGTTCAAGCTATGAAAGGACCGTCAACTGAATGTAAGCTACGTTTTCCTGAGTTTGACCCCGATAAAGAACATGTGGACGCGCGTGCTTGGATTAGTACTGCAGATATGTGTGTTCCGGATCAACAGCTCACAGGGGCTCCGCTGATGTTAGCATTGAGTAACGCGCTGAAAGGACAAGCATCTGCTTGGTTAGCTCAAGTGTCATACCATGGAATGTGCTGGACCGACTTCAAAGAACTTTTTATTTCAAGGTATGATTGCCCAGAGACAGCGGCTGCTCATCTTATTAATCTACATGGTACCAAGCCAAAAGAGGGTGAATGTCTGGCTGCATATGCTGCCACCTTAATTACGTCACTTATGTCTAAGTGGAAGAATCTCTCCGTCGAACAAATAGCTGTGGCTACGGTTATGTCACATATTGCTCAGTTTGAGCCGCGGGTACAAAGAATGTCGTTCACACATGATATTTCCAACCGAAGTCGTTTACAACAGGAATTAAAAGCTGTATCGTTTTTAAAACGCAAAGCACCTGCATCTGCTTGTGATAACGCTCCCGATGTAAAACGTAGTAGAGAAAATCCTCTAAAGTGCTACCATTGTGGCAAGCTGGGACACATAGCACTACAATGTCGTTACCGTCGTAACATTTCGAGGCAGAATAGTAAACAATCTACGTCATCAAGTGAACCTTAACGTGGACCGAACCAGACTAGAAGCGTTCCTGTCAAGTCACATGTGACCTGCTTCCACTGCCGAGCGGTGGGTCACTACGCCTCGGAATGCCCCAAACGTCGTGGCCAGGATGGGACCAGCAGCAGCAACGGAGGCGCTGGCAATTCCCGGTCAAGCGAGAAACGAGTGGACATCTGTGCTGTGGGCACGCCTACTGGATCTTTACGACATTCTGGTGAGCAGTATCAATTTTCTTATGATTCTGGAGCTGAGTGCTCACTTGTTAAAGAATCTTTAGCTTCTAAATTACGTGGCAAGCGATTTTGTAATGTTGTTACCATGACCGGCATTGGACAGACTTCAGTTAACAGTACTGAGCAAATTCTTTCAACTGTTAAAATCGACGATATCACCTTAGAAATTTTATTTCACGTTTTACCTGACTCATATTTGAGTTATGGCATAATGGTAGGGCGAGAGTTATTGGGACAGGGTTTATCTGTTCACATGACAGCTGACAAACTGAAATTTACTAGGGCGACTGTTGTTAATGCATGCGACATTACAAATACTTCGGCTATTGATTTTGACTATATTAACACCGATGCACCTCCCCAGTATAAAACCGAGTTAATTGATATTTTAAAATCGTACGGACAATATTTCACTAATGGCATTCCCACAACTCGAGCTGACGTGTCTCCGATGCAGATACGGCTCAAGGACCCAAGTAAGACTGTGTACAGACGTCCTTACCGCCTAAGTCCTGATGAGCGTAAAGTCGTTCGCGATCGTGTAAGTGAGTTAATTGAGGCCGGTATTGTTCGCTCTAGTTCTTCCCCTAATGCAAGCCCTATTCTTCTAGTTAAGAAGAAAGATGGGGATGACCGAATGTGCACTGATTTCCGCGAAGTAAATGATAATACCATACCGGATAGATTTCCTCTTCCACGTATCGAGGACCAAATAGCCCGGTTACACGGTGGATGTTATTTTTCAATACTTGACATGGCTTCCGGGTTCCATCAGATCCCCATGCACTCGGACTCTATTGAGACAACGGCTTTCATAACCCCAGATGGCCAGTATGAGTATCTGGCTATGCCCTTTGGTCTCCGAAACGCCCCGGCTGTCTTTCAACGTGCAGTTATAGAGGCTTTGGGCGAATTAGCAAACTCATACGTTGTTGTCTACATGGATGACTTGCTTATTGTAGCCAAAAACCCAGTGGATGCTCTTGAGAGACTTAAAATTGTTTTGAATGTGTTAACCGCAAAAGGTTTTTCAATGAAGCTGAAAAAGTGCTCCTTTTTAAAAACCAAAGTCGAGTACTTGGGTTACGAGGTCAGTCAAGGTGAAATTCGCCCTAATCCTAAAAAGGTCGAGGCTCTTACATCTCTTCCTCCCCCGGAGACTGTCACGAACTTGCGTCAATTTATTGGACTAGCCTCCTACTTCCGTCAGTATGTTCCCATGTTTTCGCAAACTATGGCACCTTTATACGCCCTGACTAACGGCAATGGTAAAATTAATTGGAAACCTGCTCACGAACAAGTTAGACAGCAAATAATTTTAGCACTGACCAGTGAACCAGTTTTGACCATTTTTGACCCTGAACGTGAGACAGAGCTGCACACTGATGCAAGTGCGGTAGGCTACGGTGCGGTGTTGTTGCAAAAAATTGACGGTAAAAACCACGCTGTAGCTTATTATAGCCGACGCACGACGGCCGCAGAGTCAAAGTATCATTCCTATGAGCTGGAAACTCTTGCGGTCGTCAATGCAGTTAAACACTTCCGCCATTATTTGCATGGTAAAAAGTTCACCGTTATTACTGACTGCAACTCGCTCAAGGCAGCTCGTACTAAACTTGATCTCACCCCTAGAGTGCACCGTTGGTGGGCATTCTTACAGGCATATAACTTTGATGTTGTGCACAGGGAAGGTAAGAAAATGTGTCAGGCGGACTTTTTCTCCCGAAACCCTCTGCCTGAAACTCCACCTAAGATGATTGACAGGATTGTTCCCAAACAGGTCAATATCACTGAGCTCAGTCAAAATTGGTTACTTGCAGAACAGCAGCGAGATGCTGAAATTTCGCAGTTGATATCTGACCTGTCTGGGAATAAACTTAGAGATGACTTAGTAAAGACTTACGAGTTACGCTCCTCTGTTTTGTATCGCAGAGTTCAAAGGAACGGAAGAACACGGTGCTTGCCTATTGTCCCTAGGTCCCTAAGATGGTCAGTCATCAATAACGTACACAGTGGATTGTTGCATTTGGGATGGGAAAAGACTTTGGAAAAAGTTTACGAACTATATTGGTTCGAAAATATGTCAAAATATGTTAAGAAATTTGTCGAAAATTGTGTGACGTGCAAAGTTTCAAAAGGGAATTCAGGAAAAATTCATGCAGAATTACATCCCATCCCAAAGGTTGCAATCCCTTGGCACACAGTTCACGTTGATGCCACAGGCAAACTGAGTGGTAAAAATGATAGGAAAGAGTACGTCTTCGTACTTATTGACGCGTTTACGAAATACGTACTCTTATACCACACTCACAACATTGATACCGCAAGTAGTATCAAGTCAGTTAAAAATAGCGTCTCTCTTTTTGGTGCTCCATCTAGATTAATTGCAGACCAGGGTCGATGCTTTGCGAGCAGAGAGTTTCGCGATTTTTGCGAAACATCAAACATCAAGTTGCACTTGATCGCAACTGGAAGCTCACGTGCCAATGGACAAGTAGAGCGCATAATGAGCACTTTAAAAAGTATGCTCACAGCAGTTGAGACCACCAATCAGTCTTGGCAAGATGCGCTCCCAGAGGTGCAACTGGCCTTGAATTGTACACAGAATCGTGTCACTAAGTCAAGTCCCCTGGAACTTTTAATTGGTAGGGTTGCGAGGCCCCTTGACATTTTACAATGTGACAATGACGAACAGATTGTAGACATCGAACAGGTTAGGGCTGACGCAGTTAAGAATATTGCAAGGAATGCCGATTATAATAAAACACGGTTTGACAGTACAAAAGCAAAATTTGTTAACTTTTCTGTAGGTGATTTCGTCTTACTGAAAAATGAAGAACGGAACCAAACAAAGCTTGGCCCCAAATATAAAGGACCATACCGTGTTATAGAAGTACTTGACGGTGATCGCTATATTCTGAAGGCTTTGATTGGTAACCGCACTTATAAATACGCTCATGACCGTTTAAGAAAGATGCCCGATGATTTTCCTGTAATAGATATTGATGATGTTAGTGAAACTGTATAGTAATACTATAGTTTTTGTCCTGAACGATTTTTGTTTTATTTTAATTCGATTACAAGTTATTTGCCACCGGATAGAGGCGATGATTTTGAGTTTATCCGCCGGATAGAGGCGATGGTTTTGCGAATATCCGCCGGATAGAGGCGATGATTTTTAAGTGTATCCGCCGGATGGAGGCGATGACTGAGTGTATCGGCCAGATGGAGGCGATAAAAATTGATGGTTATTTATCTGTTTACATTGGCAATTTAAAAAAAAAAAAAAAAAACTTTAAACTATTAATTCATTCAAGTTAACAATAAAGAATTTGAAGTTTAACTGTGGCCCTACTTGGTCAGGGCTGACCGAGTCGATGATCTTTTACTGCTAAGATTCTATCCTTTCAGGCTACGCACACGAGGACGTGTGAGACGTCGGAACGGCCGTGTCATCGAACGAGCAACGCCATCTGTTGGCGAGAGCAAGAATAATGTTTTGGTGTTGCTAGATTAAAATAATTTATTATGGATTTGAAATGTCAAGTCGGGACTTGGGTGGAATCGATCTTGCAAAAAATGGCAACACTGAATGGATTCACGACGTGACTTTTGAGGGAACCGTAGCTATTAGTAGATCGCGTTCACCGCATTTTTCAATATCCATTTGAATCGAGTTGATTGTAAGAGTTTACCTTTATTTTGAGATTGAGAAGGCTGAATAAAACATCAAGACGTTTACTTAAAGTTTTATTTTCAACTTAAAATATGGAAAACGAGCCATCTGACCACGATTTATCCGAAGATGCGACATATATATTCCGCGTAATCGGCTATCCAAGTACACTGTTTCTTCTTGCGTGGCATGGCGGGTCGATAATATAAATGAATTAAATGATGGTAAATTAATTTGTCTCAATGTAATTTCTACGATTGACACCGATTGATTTGAGTCAATGTCAAATAGCAGTTGTTTATTATCGCGATATACACATATGATATGAAAGAGGTCTATTAGTTACGAGTATGTGAAAAGTATCTATTTACAACTGTCACTCACTCTTATCTATTACGAACATTCCCGTGAGTATGATAAATTGATTATAATTGTAATCAGTTGATTGAAATAGTATATAAGCTTAAAAATAATAATTGTGCTTAATTAAATGTCGACTATTCTATCGACATCCATACATCCATATGTCGATAGAATAATCGATATTTAATTAAGCACTAGGAGCAGAAGCATTTTTGCTCTCGCCGGCCGGGGTATGATAATAACACACTTTTACAAAGACTTGTTATGGTGTATATTTATTAAAACAAATGTAATTTTCATAATTTTTCTGTGGTTAGTTTATTCCTTTCCACGGTTAAAATAAACTTATGAGGTGAAAAGCTTCTTTCGCAATCCACGGATGTTAATGGAGCAAACTTAAGTAGATTAATCACGTCTTTGTATTATTTATTTATTTACTGTCCTGCAAAGGATCAAGATTAAGGTTCAGGTAAGAAATCAATTCATGTAATTTAATTTGGTTTAATTAACATCTTTGGAGTCATGTCCACATTATTCCGAGTAATGACGCCCATTTTTCCGATCTCTGGTTGTATGTGATACAACTCGCTTCCTAATTTGTCAACGAATTATTAACCGTCGAACCTTAATTCCCATCAGAGCAATATAATATTTGCATTACAAACTATAATTAGTTTAGTTTAGTTTAGTTGGAGTTAACGTTAACTAAAATTGTCCACTTCATTTTAAAGTTGCAGCTTGTAACTGCACCGAGACTCTTATCGCGCATGCAGTGGACCGAGGACCCATTAACGCTAATATAACTTTTATTGCCAGCACGTTTAGGTCGACTAAGCGAAAAACGAAACGGTATAAGTTAAGAGATAATAGCGGGTATAAAATACGAATAATTTAATGTACCTACTAGGTTCATGGTAGATTATGTTAGCAAAATAATGTATCACCCTGTCATCACGTAAGGTCTAATTCTATGGAACTTGCTAACTGTGTAAACAAACCGCCATATTGAAATTGTCTCTGAATGATGAATTTACTAGTGATGGGCAATACTCCTTTACTTATGTCAAACCATATCGAGTATTAAAATACCGAAAGTAAAAAACAAGTACATAGTTACTTATTTCTAATTTGTTTAATCACGATCTGAAGAAAAATCGGTACTTGAAGTTGATATATCACCAGTATTTATTACAAAAGGTGCCGTTATATCATCTGTGAGTGTGATCAGCGTGAGTTAGGTAATGTGTAGGGGCCTTAATATATCGCCAACTTTAGCCACAACACTACCTATTATAGACAATGGTAGATTTTAAAAGAAACAAAAACGTTATCCCATCACGTACTAATAACCTAACTTATGAACATGGATCGGAAATTCGGATCGATATTTACCTAAAGTTGGCAAAATCCCGGAAAAAGATAGGCAAACATGGCGTCGGCTTCTTAAAAATATTATTTTAATAATTTAAGTTCTGGGATTTTGGGATTCTACAAAACGTTAATATAATAATTACTTTACATGTAGGATAAAACGTTCTGTTTTGCTCCTATAAATTCGTTAGGTTAATAAGTTACAGGTAAATTAAATAACATTTGGTTAAACATATACATGGAAAATAACTTCAAACAGTTAATATAAATAAATAATTATGAATGAATGCCGGTGTAATTTATTTATTTTGAAATCCCGGAAATTTTATATGAATTATATGATTGAGTCCACCTCCATACAACTGAAAAACAAAGCCGGCGCTAAAGTATAGGTAAATATCGATCCGAATTTCCGATCCCTGCTTATGAAACCATTTAAACTTTTAATGAAATATCCAAGTTAGAGTTATATATTTGGTGATTTTGTATTTTAAAGTAACGACCGTTTCAATAGTTTATAGTTTCAATGGTGTTTGATGAGGTGGTGTGAAAATGCAAGGAGAAACAGTGACAAAACAATGTTAAGTCTTTTGTTTACATAGTTAGCAAGTTCCATAGAAATACACTGTAGGTACTTTTGATAATACTGAAGCCTAATAAACTTTCAAATAAAAAATAGCAATAGTAACCTAATCCAAAATGTCAGCTTACAAACTTCAAGTCATAGGTACATTTATTACTACAGAGATCTAACTCGAAATTTAAAATTTCTGAATTAGGTCACTATGGGTCAGAAGGTGCGACATGGCTTTGGTGGTATACATTTATTTAATTTCCCTAATAATGTAATGGAACAAGTTTTATCGATTTGTGACTCTCTTAGTACCTCAATTAAATTAGTTGGTATCAAAGAGTATTTTAAAAATAAAAAAAGATAACCCATAGGGATTACTCGTGCGTCTGTCTGTCTGTCTGTCCTTCTGTCGCAGACAATTTGCTCCGAATCTACTGGACCAAATCAGGTGAAATTTGGATAGATGGTGTAATCCTATAACCCAAACACAGATGCGCAAAGTATTTTTTTTTTTTAAATAATGGTAATTTTCGGGTGACAAATTAGTGAATTAACAAAATAATTGCAAACCTTACTGTGTCACGATTCAAATGAAAGGTCTCGTTATGTGAATCTCAAATATATTTTTGTTATTATTGTAAAATAAATATTTTTGATTTAATTCATGAAAGAAGACGAAAATTTACCTTTTTTTTTTTTACTACAAAGTTTATTTCATTGCTTGTAGATTACAGGAAAAACTATACGAATTCTATAAAAAAAACCTTTACATGTACGGAATCCTCTCCACGCGCATTCAACTCGCACTTAGCTCGTTTTTTTTTCTTAACACCTTCGAGTTCCTCTCCACCAAGAAGTTCCTCTTGTCAATTATATTAATCTTAATAATTAATCTTTTAGAGTTGTAGGTAATTCTGCATAATAATTAATTGATGTAAAATGAACGTGGATAAAATATCTGTCACTCTCTGAGCAGTTTGTTTACTTTATCCACCGCGATAATACGACGGCGACCATAATACCAGCCGTGATTCTAACCCGGGGCTGCACGTGCCGCTTTAACGTCTACCGCACTCTTACTCAAGCAACAGCAATTAAATTTGTTTTATTTGCTCTTGAGTAAAGTTTCTAGACGTGGTTTATTCTTTGGAAACGCTTGGCTATGCCTGTACGGCTGACACGAGTTATAGTGTGTCGCTACGTGCGTCTCTATAGTTACAGGCCCGTTATGGCTCCACTACACTATCGGCGATGATCGTTGATGTTCTGATCGCCTCTAATCGGCGCGATCATCGTGCGAGCATCCACACGATCGCCCGTAGTAGTTCGTCGAACGGCAAGTCTACAAGATTCCCTTTGATGCGTGCCCGAAGAACCGACATATCACGGGTCGCAGGCGATCATAGGCGATCATAGATGATCATTGGCGAATACAGCCGAGTATGCCCTCTACACGATCGTAATCTCCCGTAATCGTCTGTAATCGTCAATAGTATAGAGGAGCTAGCTAGCTGTGCTCGCCTTAATCGTGGTATAGAAAGCATCCGTCTCTCTCGCACTTGCAAACTGGTTCTTTTTTTATTCGTCTATTCCTCTTGGTGAAAACACCGTTACAGTTTCACACGGACTTTTGACAGATATTTTAACAATAATACAAACAACTAAGAGAGGGATCACAGGGCGACAAACAAGTCGTAAACAACTTTACAAACCCGACAGTAATCGGTAAAAACGCGCAATAGTTTAGTTTTGTTTAGTCTTTTTTTTATTCCGTAGATTAAAATGACATTTCATGTGTGTTGCCTGTTTTTTTACAACTCATATATAGTGATGTGATACAACCGGTACTTATCGACAAAAAAAAGTTACACCAAGAACCGAAACAAAGAACAGCATTGTTGCTTAAAAGCGGGCCACATTATTTTTACGTTTGACATTTGTAGCTGTTATTTTAGTCAACGGAATAATAAAATGGACTTTCATCAATGTAAATTGCCTTGCATGTCAAAATACCTACCGACGAATAATCAAATAATACAAATATAATACCCAATAATTAAATCAACAAGAACTAAACATCTAATAACCTTATCCGATGTCAATTATAAAGATTAATAATCGTCAATACCTACAATAATAATTTTACAGTTCCATTCAAAGTGAATTCATGGAATTCGGTGTTCATTGCGTAGTTTCGATGAATCCTATTGATTCAGGAAATAGTCGGCTCTCACTGAAATGGCTGTCAGCTTGTGAATAGTATTTGGGGTTACAGCGGTGCGCACCCAAGTAGCACGTAAGTGTCGGCAACATCAATATACCAGCCGATTTAGAACTTAGAGTTCTCTAAGAGTCGCATAAGAGTTTCAAAAAATACATTAATATTTATAAGAGTCATTTAACACCTATTATACAGCTCATGCTGTATAAAATCATTATAGAGGAATCCGTGTAAGCTTAGGGTGCCTTATCAGAATATAAAAACTCTACTATAAAACTTTAAGTATTGTGTGACACTCCAAGCTAATTATATCGTTAAAGCTGTATAATAGCTGTATTTTACATGTAATCACTTACTTATTACAGCTTTAGGTGTTATTATAGTATCACTTGGCACTTGTTGCTGCACAAGGGTATATGTCAACTCCGTTTTAAAACTATTTCTGGTGGCGTAATTTTACACTCTTATAAGTATAGTAGTTTTATGACTTCTGTCTATGAGGGTATTATAAAACTAAAAGAATAAATGAAAACTATAGTACAGCGTTAGTCTGTATTTATAAGTATTAGTTTTATGACTTCTGTCTATGAGGGTATTATAAAACTAAAAGAATAAATGACAACTATAGTACAGCTTTAGTCTGTATTACTGACAGGTGCACGAACTATTTATTCGGATCATTATTGTGTTTTACGACGTAAAATGTGGAAAAAAAGAAAAAGATCGGGTGCAGTCAAGAGAAGGATTGAAAATGAATATTTAAATATAAAAAATTACGACACAAATATAAGTAATGATAGTGAACCATCATTTGTTGAGGAAGAAAACAACCTATTAACCAACAGTCAAGCGCCAGTTCCATCGATGTCTCACGAAGGTTCCGTAGCAAAAATATTAAACAGTGCCAATACATTTAAATCGTCGGGACCTGACTGTGACGTTTTTTCATGCAGCATCACAAGTAACTCAAATGTTGATGACGACGAATTTTCAAAAAATCTATTGTTTCGTCACGGATCGTACGGACAAATCGTACAGTGTATGGGGCCCTTTATGGACGGCCATACCAACCAAGTCGTACGCAGCATAGGAGCAAGTTAAAAAAGTGGCTTACTATCACTATCACTATCGATGTATCGTCCTATTATCGTCTGGCAAAAAAAGAGATTAATGCGCTGGATAAAAATTTACAAGAAAAAATAATAATAAACCGCGCTTGCCAATTTTAAAAACTTCTAAAATAAAATGAGGAAAAGATCAGACGTTTTTACCTAAGGGTTTTTCATTTGTTATATGGGTCTCCAATGAGAATTATAAGTTATGTATGAAGAATCGAAATACAGCCAAACGAATAAAAATATTCTATTATAAAGCTGATTAAAGGCTAAAAGCTGTATAAGTGACTCCATTGATTAGATAGTGCAGCTAGTAAGCTTATAATGCTCTCCGGATATCGTTGAGGCTGTTTAAGAATTGTCGCCATTTTCGAATGAATAAAAACACATTTGAAAGTATAAATAAAGAAATACTTGACAATATCTAAAGCCGTATGATGATTACCAGCATTAAATAATGTGACTGGTCTCAGATTTAGTATTTACAATATGAATATTTTAATATTATAACCTTAAAAAGAAACACTTTATACTTACCAATTTGTATATTTTCCTGGTCTTTCTTGATTATTTAGCTGGCGCGTGAATATTTTTCCGCAAACAACACACAGGTTTACCATAAATTTTAATCGGCACTTATTTACACCGTTATACCATCCGCTAAAGTGATTAAAGTCTGTAACGTTACTTATTTATTTTGAGTTCTGGTTAATACGTACGCCATTAATAAGTAAAAGCAATGTTGCGATCCTCATCGTACATGTGTTAATTTTATTCTTTTGTAATTCTCTTCAAAACCTTATTTAAAACTATTATTCTTAAAAGATACTTATAAGAGACTATCTGTAGTGTTATAGTTCCCTTGTACACCGAATAACAGCTCTAATACAGCTATTATACAGCTTATCTATTGCTTCTACAGCTACTATACAGCCCTTATAATGCTAAAAGCTGTATTATTTGGGGCCTTTTTGCTCTTATAAGGGCTGTATAAGCGCTTATACAGCATTTATACAGCTAACATATACAGCTTTTAGTATACGAATGAACTTAAATACAGCTTATATACAGCTTGAAATGCTACTTGGGGGGCGACGAATGGAAAACAAATGTAAGTATAGAAATCACTGCATGGCCGCGCTCGGAGCGCATGGAATGCTTTATAGATGTGTTTTTGTCGCCCGCTGCTTTTTAAAATTTTGTTGAAATGAGTTTACAATGAAGTAAACTGTAATTTGCCTGACGAAATCCATACTAATATTATAAATGAGAAAGGAACTCTTTCTGTCTGTTTGTCTGTTACACTTTCACACAGCTAAATCGATTTCGATTTCGGTATGGATAGCTTGAGTCTCGGAGATGAACGTAGGATACTTTTTATCCGCAAGTAGTGATAGAAAACTTTTACACGGACAGAGCCGCGGGCAACAGCTAGTTTGTTTTGTTTGGTGTAGAAATGGTGCGGCTCGAATTTTGAGAATCGAACATCCGAATTCATTCGAAAATTAAAGTGATACATGTGTCACAGGTAAAATAATAAAGTTATTTTCATCTCACTAGCTCGGAAAGCCCTTTTTGTTTGTTTGATATATATTGAGGAAATCCCTATTTATCCACAAGTGAGGGAAGAGTTTTGACATTTGAAGGCAGCTTAAGTGATATTTGACAGCTAACCAAACGTAAAACCTTACAAGTGCTGAATTTTTAACATCACAATTAATGAGTTGCATCGAGTAAAAAATACTAAATACAGTCTTACTACTTTATTTTAATTCATAAATATCAGCATTCAAAATTAACCTTCATTCTTGTTTTAAAAACGGATAAAATGTTTTGACAGTCCAAATACGTCGATGTGCAAACAAAACGCATCCGAAATAATAAAAAAAAAACTTACGTCAAAACTTTTCTATTACGTCAAAGCCGTCAACGTTAAAATATTCGCATGTTTTTCTAGTTTGTTTTGTTATTAAAAATGAGTGATTCGAGTGATAAAGACGTATTAACACCCGTGGAATTACAGGAAACCGTGCAAAATGCGGAATTGAGCTTACAGTACAAACCATTTTCTTAGTTTCCTCGCTGTAATCAACGTTAAATATTCGCATGTTTTTCTAGTTTGTTTTGTTATTATAAATGAGTGATTCGAGTGATAAAGACGTATTAACACCTGTGGAATTACAGAAAACCGTGCAAAATGCGGAACTGAGCTTACAGTACAAACCCTTTTCTTAGTTTCCTTGCTGTAGTGAGGTGAAAAGTTTTGTGTTATACACGGGTGAAAAGTTATTTTACGTCTCGTGTCTTGAAACACTTGCTACGCTCAGGATTCTATTTTTGAACCACTCGCTACGCTCGTGGTCAATCATAGAATCCTTTCGCTAGCTCGTGTTTCAAATGAACACTCGCAGGTAAAATACAACTTTCACCACTTGTATAACAAATAACTATTTTACGTTCGGAGTTGGTTGTGATGTTTCCCATGTGGTTATTTCTACGAATCTCGACCGCTTCATTTTCATCTGATCAATTCGTGGAACTGAATTTAATATGCCGTGTGGTTGCCGGCTTAGAATTGTGCCACTCCATGTCTTCCCGTGGAAGTCGTAAGAGGCGACTAAGGGAATAAAGGCTTGTAGTACTGTTAGGCGATGGGCTTGCTACCTGTCACTAATATACACTGTTAAACATCTTAGCCTAATTGTGCAAATTCTGGTTACAGAGTTATCAACAAGTTTTTGGAGTTGTTGGTAATTCTGTAGCTCTGCCTACCCCACTCTGGGAATAAAGGCGTGAAGGTATGTATGAATTTAATATTACAAATGCAACCACATCTGTTATGTTTGTTTTTCGGAATTAACCAAATACTCCGCTTTGTTTTTAAAGTTGTTAGAGGGGTTTAGAATGACACAGATTACTTTTCCTGGAATATGATAAATTACCGAAAGAGGCTATAAAGGCGGATTGACAATTGCTCTAGAAGCTAAGATCTGTGTTTTTATTGGTAAGGTGACGATGTCACAGGATTGCAGTGCTAGATCGATTGATGGTGCGTTCCTATATTCAAAACCGTTGGTAGAGCTGTGACGTCTCGTTAAAAATTGACACATTTTGTACGTAGCAATAGTTATTTGTTATACAAGTGGTGAAAGTTGTATTTTACCTGCGAGTGTTTCAAGACACGAGACGTAAAATAACTTTTCACCCGTGTATAACACAAAACTTTTCACCTCACTACAGCGAGGAAACTAAGAAAAGGGTTTGTACTGTAAGCTCAGTTCCGCATTTCGCACGGTTTTCTGTAATTCCACAGGTGTTAATAAGTCTTTATCACTCGAATCACTCATTTTTAATAACAAAACAAACTAGAAAAACATGCGAATATTTAACGTTGACTACAGCGAGGAAACTAAGAAAATGGTTTGTACTGTAAGCTCAATTCCGCATTTTGCACGGTTTCCTGTAATTCCACGGGTGTTAATACGTCTTTATCACTCGAATCACTCATTTTTAATAACAAAACAAACTAGAAAAGCATGCGAATATTTTAACGTTGACGGCTTTGACGTAATAGAAAAGTTTTGACGTAAGTTTTTTTTTTTATTATTTCGGATGCGTTTTGTTTGCACATCGACTTATTTGGACGGTCAGAACATTTTATCCGTTTTTAAAACAATAATGAAGGTTAATTTTGAATGCTGATATTTATGAATTAAAATAAAGCAGTAAGACTGTATTTAGTGTTTTTTACTCGATGCAATTCATTAATTGTGATGTTAAAAATTCAGCACTTGTAAGGTTTTACGTTTGGTTAGCTGTCAAATATCACTTAAGCTGCCTTCAAATGTCAAAACTCTTCCCTCACTTGTGGATAAAAAGCGATTTCCTCAATAGATATCAAACAAACAAAAAGGGCTTTCCGAGCTAGTGAGATGAAAATGTCATAACGCTACTGCCCGTAAGGGAAACGATTCGTTTCTTGAATATAGGAACCGGGCATGACTGAATCAATATTAATCATCTTGGATATCATATGAAGGTGTAGTATAACACACCCTGTTTCTTCAAATAACACAGACAGAAAGACATAATTCAAACAGCTCCAGTAATGAAAGAGCCTTAACAGTCACGAATATTAAATCCGATGTAATGAAGTTATATTTATTTATACTTTAAGTAACTATTATGTTCAGAATTTCCTCTCCTCAAAGAGTATTCTATAGGGGAAGGTGGGGTAAGACGGGGAAGCGAGGTAAGATGGGGACCCTACCAAAACAGATAATGCAGTTTAGCTAGACAATTTATTTTAACGCCATCTGACGGCATTTACCGGTACTTGTCAGTGTCACAAAAAGTTTGGTCGGAAGAGTGCACGTTTCTACCCGGTAAGTAAGTTTTTTTTATTTTGAGTGGTTTTATGTAACTTTTGACGTTTACAAACTGCGTGACTGTTTGTAAAATATGATATTCAACATGAGTGACATATTTTTTTATCGATGTCTGTTTATTTTCCTATTCTAAACCCATTAAGGCGTTCCGGCTTGCTTTGATTTTATAACCTCAAAAAATTTAATACAACTTAGAAGTCCATTTTGGGAAAGATGGGGTACCTACTTGCGGGCAAGACGGGGTTCTTCGGTTCTCCGTATAAAGCAGAATTAGAAGAAAGGCAGAACAGTAAGAAACCGAAACCAAAGGTAACAAACAAAAATAAAATAAGAAAAACAAATAAGAAATCTAAAAAAAACAAGAATACTGAAGATGGAGCTCGGACATCTGATGATGAAGATACAGAATGTCTATACTGCCACGGCTTGTATTCAGAGTCTACTGAAGGTTGGATCACTTGCCAGACTTGCGGTAAGTGGGCACGTTTTGGCTGTGCAGGAGTAGAAGATAACGACGACGAAGCCGTCCATATATGCCCGATTTGTGAATATGCCGACGTATAAATATTCAATACCCCATCTTACCCAAAGGTGGGGTAAGATGGGGAGATTTAGCATTTTTTTTAAGTTGATATTTCTAAGAGAAGAATTATATTATTTTGTTGACTGATTATAATTAAAGAGAGAAAGACTTATTATTTTGTTAATAAAAGTTCCTACTTTGTACTATTAAAAACGGAGGTTTTATTTATGAAATACCTTAAGGTCCTTACCCCACCTTCCCCTATTTTTGAAACAAATAAAACTTTAAAAACAACTTAATGAGCTTTAAAATAATATTAAAACTTTAAGTGAGGAAGTGACTTGCCGTCATGAGAGCTTTGTAATAGAACCAATCGGATTTGCGGCGACGGAACGACGCACGAGTGACAAATATAGGTACTGTCAGTAGCGAGTGCAAGCGGGATAGCGATAGCCAGCCGAAAGTTATTTAAGCTGGCAATAATGTGCGTGAGTTCATAGTTTAAAGTTATATTAAGTCTGAATGATTGTGGTTTGATTTAAGTCAAATGCAAATTGTCTATGGGTCTCAGCTCAGTTGCCACTTACCATAAGGTGGTCTAATTGCTTAATTTCCATAAAAAACTGGTCAAGTGCGAATCGAACTCACGCACCGCGGGTTCCGTACAGGATATCGCACTGCTAGATCAAGACAGAAGACAGCATCAACTCAAAATCATTGTTAGTTTTGTTTCAAGCTCATAGACGTTGTATATTAAGGTTGATTTTAAAATACAGTTGTATTTTGAGTTACTACACTTTTCATCTGGCAGTGCGATATATTCAACCTCGCACTGGATTTTGTATTTTTTGTTTATCTTCTCAGGGTTTGTAGGTACTACTATAGGGTCTTTCACATTTGTATAGAAAAAAATATATGAAAATTGTCTAGTTTCAATGTGAATGGGCAATAGGTATTTAGAGGTTGCACAAATTGACCACTTAGGAGGAGCAGATTTTCGAAAACAATAACTAACTTACCTGTCCACTTATGTCAAACACTAATGATATTGACAATGATCACCATTTTTCCCGCCTGTTGCGACTTTGGAGCATTGCATAATCATGAAAATTTACTAAAAAAGTTGTCAGTGTGCAACCCCTAAATACCAACGAATTGTATTATAATATTGAATACTGGTCTTTGTTAAAATTCATTGAAAATTAAAATATGCCAAAAATTAACCACTCTTAGGTACTATAATCATAACCAAATTTGACAGTTATAATTGTAATTTTATTGTTTGGTGTTCTTCCGACACAACAAAAATAAAAATAAGTTGAAATAACCGTTTCTTCTTAACGTTTCGTTATTTCACTTTCTTTAAAAAAAAATGGTAAATCCGCCGTGATAGCACAAATTCTGAAGAAAAAAACCCGCTTTTTATCACGGTTCAATAGATAGGATGGACGGATGGACAGCGTAGGCATATTAATAATGTCCCGTTGAGCTCCCCTCGGTCATACATACATACATACATACATACCTTCACGCCTGTATTCCCAGAGTGGGGTAGGCAGAGCTACAGAATTACCAACAACTCTAAAAACCCAAAAGTCACAGGTCCCTAAAAGATACTGACAGTCAACAGTAACAATAATTTTATATTTTCGGCTAAAGTCGCCGTCAATAGAACTTGCAAAAAATGTAAACAAAACCAAACGAACCAATTCACCATAATTACTCGATAATCACGTACTTTTAAAGATCAAGTGAGGTCTTAGCAATGATTTATACACTAGATCATTATTTTCATATTAAGTTAGTACCTAGTTAAGTTTGTAGTAGTTACCTATTCATTACACGTTATCTATAATATAAAAATGAATCGCAAAATGTGTTGGTAAGCGCATAACTCAACAACGCCTGAACCAATTTGGCCAATTCTTTTTTTTAAATGTTCGTTGAAGTTCAAGGATGGTTTTTACGAAGAAAAATTGAAAAATCCACCGGGAAAGTCAGGAATTTGCAGCGGGGCGAAGCCGCTGGCGGGCCGCTAGTTCTTAATAAAAATAAGTTTCGTGAATATTTGAGGTTATGTGTCAATCAGTACTAATTTGTTTACATCATCGTTCACGAGTTCTATTGACGGCGACTTGGGAAAATTGTTTTATTGGTTTGCAATTGGATTAACGAAAACCGTTGGCAAAACAAAGCGGAACGCAGAAACGGTTTTATAGTTATATTGATGAAGTTTCAAATTGTTTGCTTCTGATCTTGCGGAATGGATCGAGGCTCCGATCCCTCGAACCGTCGATAGCTATGGTGATATTAAATTGTTATAATAATTCAATACTCGTCTTCTCTACTTTTATACAATTAGAATATACCAAATGTAATTAAATAAATCACGGTTTTTACATTCTAATTCGAAAGAATATGTAATTTTAAGAGAACTATTTCATTAGTTTTGTTTTAATGTCTTCATTTATTCAGCAGACATTTTATGGGTGACATGATTATTTTAAATTTAGGTTGGCATAACTCGTAAGATGCACCTAGGAGGGCTTCAAGCCGAAAACGAAAGTCAAACAAAGGTTAAATATACTTTTGTCGAAATATCCGAAATAGATAAATATTTCAAAAACTTAATAATACAGAACGGCATTAAAACCTCCTCCTTTCCTCCTTTTCTCTCATCGAAATGGTTTTCCAATTAGAGTAATTGTAAAAGTATGAAAAATCCCAATTGAAACTCAGCAAGTCAGTGTTTTTCACTGAAACGATTTTAATTTCAGGGTTTTTATAAAACAAACCTTACCCAAACTTACCTCATTTACCAGCTAGATATTTCAAAAATCCTGAAATAAAGACCGTTTCAGTAAAATCACTGTTTGGACACCGGACTAAAAATTATATGTGAAACAAAACGCTCCCGTCAGATGTATTGCGTCGGATTTATGATGAGGAAACCTGTACAGTCAACAGCATAAATAAATGATTATTTATGTACCTTGTCACTTTAACGTTGTGTTTGAAATGTTATACAAAATTGTGAAACGATTGAAAGCGACAAGGTACATAAATAATCACTTATTTATGCTGTTGACTGTACAGCACATATTGAATTCGCATCTGATATTCAATCTCCCAAAATCACCGTGTCGGGTGTGGCGCAGCTCTGAATAATTGCCGTACCTACTAGCTTCGTGGAGGGCGTCTGCCGCTTTTCTCTCTCTCTTTTCCAAAATAAAAAGTACCGAATAGTAGACGACGAGAAGTTGTATTATACCATGTAAACTATGTAAAGTAAGAAGAGTATGAGGAGTTAAGGAGTAAGAATAATAAAGTAAAGTGTAAGCTTGCATACTCCCTACCACAAAACCCTGACGACTTCATTCTCCTTACCACCGACGCCGCCAAATGGCTAAGAAACCTGGATATCTGCATATGATACGACATGACATGACATAAACAAAGATATTTTCTTTTCTGTGTAATCGCCATACGAATAAATAAATAAATCACAATAATAATAACCTAAAATGAAATATCAATAGCGACATCGCCTAGATTAATTTCAAACTACTCTAATATGCTCGTAATTAAACTACCAGCAGACATCGTTCTCAAAGCGCTGACAGCATTGCTACGTTCAATGGCATTGCAACCTTTGTGTAAAGGCCAGTATTTCGGTCCGAGTTGCGTTGACCAGGCGCTTAGAAATGAGCGTTCAATATTGCAGTGCCTTCGGTTCATTACTGTGAAGGTAATATTTACACCTATAATTTTGTAAGTATTTATTTAAGTACAAAATAACTTTATCACCAAATTCAATTTAACTTGGAAATCGTTTAGCAATATTGTTAACTTCCTTTGACTAAAACCTTTTCATATCTAGATTTGGAATGTTTCCTTTGACTCTGGAAACTTTGAAATCCTGAAAGAGTTATTTCACAGCGCCGAGTTTTTAAATGCTTTAGGTTTTTAGGATTGGGATAAAATGAAGTCTGTATCTCGTCTCGTCACTGTGATATCAACCATTTCGGTGATTCTCGTAACCAACTCGTTTTATAATTTGAGGGGCGCAATACCAAACGGAAAATTCAAGTTCTCCTGCCATAGCATACAAAATACATCTCAGGGCATGCATTCTTAATTAGGTAACTTGATACCATATAGAACCCGATTATTATAGTGAGAAAGAAGTAGTCCCCTACCAATTATTTTTAGTCTTTCCTACGAGTATGTTATACTAGTTTGATCTTAATTAAATTTTATTAATATTTATTCTATTGCCGAAAACCTGTACAACCTCGTCTTGCCCAATATTTTTTACTAAGAAGAAAATTTAGTACGATTTGCCGGTAATTGAATATATTCATTCAAACACTTCATTCATAAACTTTGGTCAGGAATAGGAAATTGCTTAAAAGTCCTTGGGCTGGACGAGGATAATATGGTTTCCTTTTTTAATAACTCTTTAATTATTAATCGGATGTTCTCTTTGGACGCAAACCCGTTGAAAAATTTGATGTCGCTTCAAAGAGCTTCATTAGGTATTCCGATACAATTTCCTCGTAAAAATTAATGAAGTTTGGTCATTTTTATTAAACAGAATCTTGTGATGTTATCAAGGATGTATAAAAACGTTAATATCATATTTTAAGGTCACTTCAAATTATGTATTGAACATCGCATCGCGTTACATCCTTTACTACCATACGAGGCTACGAGCACTGCGATTTATGGATATATATTTGTTATACAATACAATAGTGACATAATTCAGAAATTTTGAATTTCGGGTTAGGTCTCTATCATAATCAATTTATGACTTAAAGTTTGAAAGCCGAAATTTTGAATTAAGTCACTAGGTATCGTCCTGAAGGTGCGAATATTATGGTTAATATTAGCTGCATTGAGTTGAAAAGCGATAAGAGAATCATCCTAGGAATGGTGGTGAACTTACCGAGCTTCGTTAAAACTGGTATTTACACAACGATGGATAGCTTGGAGAATCGCAGGCGTGCCAATTGCATATTAAGTAGAAACCCTGTCAACTTTATAATATAACATTGAACAAAAGAAATTTAATATCCGTTGTTTGCCCTCAAACAATATCATATTCTATTCCGGAAGAAAAATAAATAAGGTTTCGATCCTGAGTCAATGCAAAACTCCGAGAGTATTTAAACGTCCAGAATAATTAAAAACACAATGGTTTGAATAAATCAACGGTTCTTGTTATTAATGTTCGCCTTCGTGACTTAATAAATGTTTCCGTCGGAAAACCCTAACAACTGACGGTCGCATCAGGATTTTATGACGATCACTTAGTAGAAATATCAGATTAAGTACGAGATTAAATCGCATATTTGTATGGACAGTGCACTCAGTAACACAGTTCTAACCATTTGTGAATCTCGTCACGTTACAATAAGGCTTAGTGGTGGTTAGTTAATGCTGATACTCATAGTAGGATTAGGTGCGGCAGCCATATTTCGTAATTTTGAAAACTGACTTTACTCGCAGCAATTAAATAGGCGCATAATAAGAGGTGGTTAAGACTAGGCAATAACTTCCTAGGATGCTAAGAAAGCATCGAGAAACAAGACTACTGTTTTCTCGAAAGTCGCTGGCCGTGGTGATCACTTACCGACAGGTGACCGGCTTGATTTGATCTTCTGCCTTTTTATACATATACAAAAGAAGATAGCATGAGACATTTGCTATGTGTGTGTAGGTACTTCACCATCCAAAACTCAACCCAACAAACAGCATATCATATGCTCTGCCAAGGACCTGGAAACAAATGAGAAAATCTACCTTGACATAAATGACATTATCCAAGAACATGCCCACAAAAACCTAATAGTCATGGGAGACTTCAATGGCCCAATTGGAGCTAAGCGCCTAGGAGATAAGACATTACTATCATTCACGCACAGTTATATAATTAGAAGTAGAAAAGCAGAAAAACTTATAAACTTCACACTAGAAAATAACGTAACCATTTTAAACTCAGTACTTATACAAAAAAAACTCTAAGAAAATGTGACCAGAGCTGAAATAAAATCAGTAAAACCAAAGAAACCTAGACCGAGACAGGAACTAGCAATTGATAAGCTCAGCAAGCATCAAATGGAGCAACTAGTACTAGTAGTCACCCTAAGAGAACTATTACCATGTATATTAATTTATATCTATTTGTGAGTTCCTGTAATTGGCTCTGTACCTCTATTTAAGTTAGTATAACAATTGTTAAAGCTGTTGGTTCTCCTACAATAAATAAATAAATAAATAAATTACTAGGGCAAAGAAAACAGCTAATCAACGCAAAAGATGTAAATGACAGAAGAAGGTATTTGCGAAAATGAGTAAATACATCAATGAAAGTATAATAATAACGGACAGGAAAATAAATAGAATGAAAATTATCGAAAAACCTGTAGCCAAAGCGAGAGGTCTTAAAAATGCTCATAAGGAATTACCAAATTCAAAAGACTGGATCGCAAAAGTTAAAAATTACAGCGGAGAATGGAACTACCATAGAACAAACATATTAGTAATCGGCACATCCTATAACAAAAAATATATGAACACAACACCGCTCGAGACAGAAATGACCTAGCGGAAATCTCAAACCCTTCTGTCTGAAGTAATAAAAGCCATAGATTAGCCTTACGTCCAACAAAAACAAGGTATTAGCCAAGATCATACTACATCGGATTAAGAAACTATTAGACAAACACCAACCCATTGAGCAGGCGGGTTTTCGGAAAGACTATTCAATTCAGCGATCTACCATATTCATGTAGAGCTCCAACTTATGGAGAAGTATAAAGAATACTAATATGCCTACTACATAGCATTTATCAATTATAGCAAAGCATTCGATTCTTTGTTTCACGAAAATATATGGGAGTCATTAAATGAACAAGGAATTGAACACAAATACATCCGCTAAATAAAAAATGTTTACAGCCAGATTACTGCGAGTATTCAATTAGAAGAAAGGCGTAACACAAGGAGATCCCCTGATACCAAAATTATTCTCGGCAGTACTAGAAGCAATATTTAGATGTCTTAATTGGGAAAATCTCGGATCACATCACCCAAGACTTCTCGTGTCGCTTACATTACACATACATAACTAATCCCACAGCTTCATTCCCAGAGTGGGGTGGGCAGAACTACAGAATTACCAACAACTCTAAAAACTTAATAATTATTCTGTAACCACATTTTGCACAATCAGGCTAAAATGTTTACCCGTGTGATTTGGTAGATCATTTTCACAAAAGCATTCTTTCACAGTAGCGAATTTTCACATCGCGTCCTTTCATGATCGCAAATTGAATTATTGGTCTTTCATCATGTAGCGATTTTTCATAAAGCGTTTTATAATGATCGCGTTAATTCTCTTCGCATAATTTATCAGTAGGTAGATTATTTTATTAGTCGCATTTTTTCCCAACCTATTCATTTTAAAAGCTAGCGCACCAGGACTCTCCTTCTAATATTGCTTTCGAAAGCTAGCGCACCAGGACTCTCCTTCTAATATTGCTTTCGACCTGCTATCGACAATATCGGCGTTATGATAATAATTTGACAGACTCGACTATTTGCTATGCGGAGCTCCCATTTCTGGGTTATTTTGGCCCTCCGGTCCTGATATAAAATCGAACGTAACTTAACCTACCTACGTATTACAATATAATTCCTGAGGAAAATTTGCGATTGGGAAAAATTGGCAACGGAAAAAATGCGAATATTAAAGAAAAGAAGAAAAGTCACTGAAAACTACATAACGCTTTATGAAAAAACGCTACGTGAAGAAAGACAAATTATTAAATTTGCGATCGTGAAAGAACGCGATGTGGAAATTCGCTACTATGAAAAATGCTTTTCTTAAAATTATCTAACGAACCACCAGTTTATTAGTGACAGGTTGCGAGCCTACCGCCTAACAGTACTACAAGCCTTTACCGTAGTAACTCTTACTTAATCTGTGCCTTTACTCCCTAACAGTTAAACATTTGTCCCTAAAAGTGATTAAACTAATTACCCGGATTCGGGTAATAACATAATGTATACGTATAACTACAATGCGAATGCTTCACTTTCCGCGATTATCCTTCGCTTGTTAAACTAATATTAATTTAATTATAATACCTAACTAATTAATATATGTACATTGGCTTACGATTACAGCCAATTAGGGGGAATAATACGAGTAGAAGGAGATTATATATTCGGTAAAGGCTCAGATGTTTATTGATGTTTTGTGAGTAGGTGACAAGGTTAACATGGTAAAGTTAAGTTTGGGTTAAGATTATAATTAAAATATGTCATTATAGGTACTTAAATATTAATCAAAATGTATCACTTTTTATGAATCTTAAGGTATATTTGGCTTTTTCAGATACGTCTACCCAGAAACTCCTTTATCGACTTTATTTGTATCATATTAAGTGAAAGTGGTGGTAATGGATTTTCTTGGTTGACTATACGTACGTGTTTAATACTCTAGAGCCTGTTCAGTGTTGTTAGTTATTTTTACAATCATTTGTTTTTTCTTTAGTGCCTTAAAATCAGGAATATTATGGTACGAGTCTAAACTTTTTTGTTTTCACGATTATTTATTTTCTCTCTTACTTGGGCTGCTTACAATATTTCAAAATATCGGTATTTACAAAACTTACAAACATGGGAACTTTTCTAGCATAGTGTAATGTAGAGCTCTGATGCTCTCTGAACCTCAATTTACTGTATTAATACGAGGAATAAACCTTTTTTACGCGTACCAACGATATTCAAGGTGCAAATTGATTGAAACAATGTCATCTGCCAATAATTTTAAACAATTACTTACTATGAATGAAGTTGTATTCCTAGGAAACTTATCTAGGAACAGTGTTGCAACTGCCAAGTTAGAGTACCTAGTGTAACCAAGCCAGGGGCGTCCGTAAATATTGTGGTTGTACGTTGTACGTACCGTTACTTTGATCTTACTCGCAATTAACTTATATCTACTTCGTAGATAAACGCTTCCTTATACAGGTTGTCCCAGAACCTGACGTTATTATTACATTGGAAAGCCCCTTTTATGCAGGTTCAGAATATATTTTTAACTTTGCAATGCCTTAATTATTTTAGAAGTTAAATGATACTGTTAAAAACACAACATTACGGTACAACTTTACGGTACTAATTAGTGATTTTTAAACTTGATATCAACTGAATCACTCCATTAATCCAAAGTATCAACGAATTCAACATAAACCTATACTTTTTAAGCTATTAAAACATTTCATGTTTTTCATTCGACTACGCGCTGGCCTCGTTGGTAGTGACCCTCCCATATGGGTTAAAATCCTAGTAAGGGCAGATATTTGTGTGATGAGCGAAATTATTTATTTCTGAGTCATGGATGTTTTCTATGTATTTCAGTATATATTTCTCTATAAAAGTATTTATATCATTGTCTCTTGTCTAGTACCTATAGTACAAGCCTAGAGCTTATTTTGGGACTAGGTAAATTTTTGTCACATTGTCCCCTGATATTCATTTATTTCGGTTGGCATAAGTAATCTAAATTTCGAAATAGTTTCTCATTGCAAAAGTATGGAGAAAAAAAACCGCATGTATAAAAACAAAATTGATGTCCACATACAAAAGTCGTTCTAGATATTCCAGAACTCACTACGTGTTTTATACACCGTCATGAGACCTGAGCAGTAGTATACATGTAACCTTTCTTTTTTACTTCTCTACAAAAGTTGCTGTTGCGATAAATAGCAGCTGTATAGAGACTCTCTTTACAACTGGGTAAACGAGGCTTTAAAGCATTTTATAACGGTGGTGTTAAAATAGCACCCGTAATGGGGCACTCATGTGCATGGGGACTCGAATAAATTCAAGGGGTCAGCGTTAGGGGGAGGGGGGTTGTACGGGTCCTAGTTAATCACTGACTTCCATGTCTGGAACGGCATCTATCTAAAGGAAATGCTACATGAGAATGGTGGGGAAATCAACATGGCAGTAAAGATTTCATTATTTATTGGATTTTCACCTTCCATGAGGAACAATACGAAGGACCGCATGAGAAATTTCCGTTTGCGCAGGCAATATAGAAGAGCAGTCATCAGCAATAAATTATCCAACATTGGGCGCAAAAAATTCTGACACGTCTTTATTACCATAGTTATAAGAGCGTATTTATTATATTATATTATTGGGCGACTGTACAATCTGACGCAAATTGGTCAAATCCCAAACAAAGCTGTTAACAGTGGACGTCTTTCGGCTGATATGACAATGATGATAATGATAAACAGAGAAAAACTTTTTGTAGGTATAGTTATTATTGCGTGATTATCAAAAATTTACAAAAACTATTTTACGTTACAAAACAGCTAATGCCTTAGCAAAATAATGCAATAAGTATTTAATCGACGACACGCGATAACAGAAATACACATCTCGACAGACGGAAAAGCCACTGACAAGATAAAAAAGTATGAAAATATAAATGAGATCTAAAATTGGACGTTTTCTAAGATACAAATGATGCCTACAATAAAGCTTAATACTCTTTTATTGCCAATTATGGCAAAGACTTTATGATAAAGACAATCTAACAAAAGAACTGAAGGAGACTACGAGAACGAGACGACTGCCTCGTATTGACTATTAAAATGAAAATAATGCCTGAAAAATTATTATTAGGTATATTTGCATTGAATGGGGAATTCTTGAGAACTTTTTTAATATTTGCTTCAGATCATACTTACAAAATGAGACGATTTATAAAATAAAAACTATTATTTAAAAAAAAATCTGATGATAGAGTAAGAAACTAAGAAATGAAAAAATCAGAGAGAAATGTGGAATAAAAGAAGATGTAGTGACTAAGATTGAAAAGGGCATGCTTCGAATGGTTCGGTCATTTGAAAAGGACGGCTGAAAGAAGATTGACGAAAGAGATATATAGATCAAAAGTGAGTGGGTCGGAAGGGGCCGCCCTAGGCGTACTTTTTCGAATCAAATCGGAGAAATACTGGAAAAGGGCCGAATCTTAAGTACTTACCCGAAACCGACGTGCGTGCATGACTCGGTGTATGAATGTTGAAGAAGCGAAAGAAATTTGTCAAGATCGTAGCAAGTGGAAAGAAGTCGTCTCTGCCTACCCCTCTGGGAAACAGGCGTGATTTAATGTATGTATGTATGTATTTTTAAAAAAGCCTGGACAATTCGACTTGTATCAACAAATTACAAATTAACTGCAAATTACTTACGTTTGATATAAAAAGGTAGGTTAATATCAAGCAAGACGAATGGAGTGTAACGAGTTCGGAATACATTTTATTGAAACTTCATCCTTATTAAATTCCAGCTTTTCCTGAAAACTTGTAAGAGGCTACGGAGACGTTCAAACTAGGAGAGAGACATCCAAACTAGGAGTCTCTTCGCAGAGCGAGAAGCGCGTCCTTTGTTGAGTTTACTAGGTAAAGTCTGCGTCTGTAGATTTATTACAGAGCGTTTATTCGTTCAAGTTATACCTTTGAAGAGAAAACTGACAACAATGTTTCCTGGACTCGCGCTCTGGACACTAACTGTTAAATTAACCAATTAGTCTTAGTTTAATAATAAATATAGAAATGCAACTCTCTATTTTATATAGAACTAGCGGCCCGCCAGCGTCTTCGCCCCGCTGCAAATTTCTGACTTCCCGGTGGATTTTTCAATTATTTTCTGTCATACAAACCTTGGCCTGACAATGACGAACACAACAAAAAATAAATCAGTCAAATCGGTTCAGCCGTTCTCGAGTTTTGCGCTTAGCAACACATTTAGCGATTCATTTTTGTATATAGAAGATTTCAAAGGGACAATAAAAAAACCGATCAAAAAATCCAAAAAATAATTACTTATTAACTTGATTTACTTGATAAAATTTTAAACATTTGATGACGCAGTACGTATACAATATCAAATGCGCATTTCATTACAATAATAATATAACTTGATCAAGCAACTAAGTAAATATCGTACAGTATTGCAAATTTTGCTGCGGTTCATATGCGATACGATGTTGCAAAATTGGGAAAAGAATTGTGTCCGACACCGCCTGTCATCCAGCTTATTCGACTTGTTTCGGAAACCAATTTACGCTTCGCTGCATTTGAAAATGGCCAACCTTAAACAATTTTAAAGGTGGAAAGGGTAACGAGTTTGAACTTTACACGTCGAAGCGAAAACAATTGACAATTAAAAAGTGTTCTGACGAAAAAGAAAATGTTTACTGAGTTTTTTTTTATTATAAGTGATTGCTATGCCCGCTTTGGACTAGTGTTCGGAATGACGACATTTTGTTTGCATACACGTTTTGTTTTCTAAGTCTAGCACCAGACGTGACGTATAAAATACCATTGTAGTGACGTTTAAAGTGTGACGTCGAAATTTAACTATTTATTTTCTCACTAAATATTGAACAAATTAAAAAAAAACAGTATCCTTTTGAGACAAACCTCTTTGCATGTTTTTTTTGGAAATACTTTTTATAAAGTTCCTGTTGTCAATAATCTACCTATATACATGGTGTATCTTTAAGTTTAGCCAGGAGATTACTCAGAATCTTTAAACTGATATCGAAAGTAGGTAACACAATGAGTAAAATCACATCAAAAACATATTTTAAATAAAAAAAGATCCCAAATATTAACTTCAAACCCAAATGAGACATTCAGTACGCCGTTCGTGGACAGGTTTTGGTTTAAAAGGCCTAGTCAACACCACCACCACCACCATCATTATAATCAGGGATCGGAAATTCAGATCGATATTTACCTAAAGATGGCAAATCCCTGAAAAAGATAGACGAACATGGCGTCGGCTTCTTAAAACTATTATTTTATTTAAAAAAGTTATTGATGTGATTTTAGTTTCGATATCAGTTTCAAGTTTTCTGATATCTGTTATATTTACGGAATAATTGCCCTGTATAGATCACAAGCATATTCTTCTTTATCTTCTTTACCTTTTACTTCTTCAACTCCATCATTGTCCCTATCGCCATCATCATCAACGAGAAATGGATAATACTGAAGCGTTTGCAGACAAAACGCCTTTATTGGTGTATTTAACTTACTTTCTATATTATTGTTTGAGTCCCAATTACTAGACGTCTGTTTGACTTTCATAATTGTCTTAATTTATCAACTATCGATTATTGAAACTTGGATATCTGTTTATTTTGTTTCTATAGCCATCGGTTAGCTAACAAGCTTACAAAATCACGCATAATGTGCTCAGGGACCGGAATCGCCCTTTAAAGGGTTTTCGTTAGGGTATATAATTGACTGGTTTTACAAACCCTAACGATGCGATAAACATATCTTCAACTTGCCCCAATGAAAAGCTATCCAATACGATACACAATTCATTCGACTAAGCGCTTACCAATTCCTAAAAACCCTCGTTAGGGTTTCCCTATGAAGTATTTATTGAACGGCGTCAAGCTATTTTAACCTCTATTTGCTGTCCATACAAAATATTTTTGCACTACTTAGCAATTGATTGGCTACCCACACACACAGGCTTGAAACCAACCAATCAAACGAATCTGCGAAACAAAGTCAACGGAGAGGGATAATGGATAGGGTAACACTAACGTAATGCTAAGTGCTTAAATCCGAAACCCTTACTAAACTGGTAACCTCAATGGTTGTAGTTAACTAGTTCGAAGCAGTTTCCATATCATTAGGGTAAGCCTATCGATAGGGATACGCTAACGTTTGGGAGAGTATATGATGTAGTTATCGATAGACTTAATCAAATAAAGGGGTTTTCCGGTCCCTGAATGTGTCCTCACTTACTCATTTCAAACTAAAGGAAACTAGAATGATATATCTTACCGACAGAACTTTGATAAGGTGTAAAAACTTAATCAAAATAGTAATAAAAACGTCTGTTAACAATAATTGCCTACACACCTTCCCGAACGCAATAAAAATAAAACAGTTTCATTGGCTTCCGAAAATAGCCGAGCTCATTGGTCCGTTATCGCTCGCGTTATACCCGCAGCACCGTATAATTCGGGCCGCTTTAGCATATCACTGCACGGTTATTCACTCCTAGTACTTTGGTTATTTAAAACGCCTATTAAGGGAACATCTATTTCTATAGCGTATTATACTAAAAAACCTAATTAGATTCCAACATACGTCAAAAAAGTGTTGCCATTAAAATGACATATTAGGTGGATCGGTAAATTTTCACTTCTGTAAATGTTATAGGTAGCTGTTTATTTTATTTATAATATTAAAGGCAACATTTAATTATCCTTCTTAAATAAACAATCTTATTTAAATACTCGTCGCAAAAAAGATATTTAATTAAATTGTTTTATAGGAGAAAAGTTTAAATAACAATGGCAATAACTCAGGGTTTAATAACATTTGGTACCAATTATTATTATCATTATGTGCGATTACATTTTTAGGAAAAAAAATCAATCATATATTTTTACGTACGTCTTCAAAACTTGACCGAAATCTTCAAAAAATCTTCAAGTCTTCAAAAAATTATCAGTTGATCATGTGTGGTAACCTTTATGGTGGACATGGTGGTTCTGTGGCGGCCATAACATCTATTGTCACTTCATTCGACATCTGACGTTTGGATAGCTCGAATGTTTTCTGTACCTATTCGCCTCGTGGTGATTTCCATTGTTAAGTTTTTGTTTTCCGTTAAGTTTTTGTTGTTTCATTTCGTTATTATTTTGACCTTTATCATATTGTGGAAATAACTTATATTGTTTCATTTTAACATGATTATTGTACCAAAAGGTTGGTTTTTCCTGAAACGTCACAATGATGATGACACGTGTAACTGTGACATTTCGCCATCTTTGGTAGTTTTTTTGACGTATATTGGAATTTAATTAGGTTTCCAAGTTTAGTTAGCGATGGACATGACGCATGACGCTTAACTTTAGGAATACAATGCAATACAAAACAAAGTCTCTTAGAGCCATATTAATAAACTGATCTAGACTGTAATCCTCGTCTCAAGATGCGTCAAAAATGACAGTTACCTATGGTTTGACGTTTACTTTGACGTATCTTGTGACGGGCATCTCAGCCAAGATGAGTTTATTAATACGAACCCTAGTGCTCGAACTATTCGAACTATTGTTTCTAAACTGTTGCTAGCCCCACCCCATTGGTCCTCTTTCTTCCTCTTGTTGAGGCGCACTCCTCACACTCTGATCTTGGGACCGTGCGATAAAGTATCACCGGTCATTGCATGATCATGTATTCCTGGTACCTCGTATATTTAAATCGCGCGTAGGGCGTGAATTACACAGAAGCGATGTAAGGCGAAGATACGGCGCAGCTGTGACTTTTTGTATGCGGACGGCCCGGCGCCGCTCGAAAACTTGCTCATACAAAAAGTCGCGCCTGCGCCGTATCATAGTATAAATATAAAAGTAGCTCGACTCCGGTCCTTTAGGAGATTCTGATACCTATTACCGCTCGGGCGCCCAGGGTTGTCTAAATTTATTTTTCAATTTTAGTCACTTACTTGGCCATACTTTGATCTATGATTGATTGATGGATGACACAAATCTAAAGTAACTAAGTAAGTATAAATATCGTTTGGTAAGGACCATATTTAAAATGTTTTACTTACATACTTTTTAACTGTTGACACTAAATAATATGTTTTGTACAGTATACCCAATAGCTTCTTAATAGCTTTCGGCTAGCTATCGCTATCACGCTTGCTCTCGCAACTGACAGTACATTTGTCACTCGTGTGTCATAGAAAAACGAAGATTGCCGATCGCTATTAAGAAATGGTAGCACTGTATGTGACGAAAAGAACTCCGGTAGACCAGGAGTTGAGTACAGTTTTGACGTTGTTATTTATAATTTTGTATGTACTGCGATATGTATAAATAGTAACAATAAAATTGCATCTCGAGATTTTGGAAGTAGCAAGGTTAAGTATATGTGGTAATAAATAAAACTTCACGAGTTAAAAACTAGGCAGAGGAATACTAAAAAACAAAGGTGACAAGTTCGATACACTAAAATATTTTCTGCGATTCCGTTAAATTTGCACCCGTTGATTATCGCTTTTAAGCCTGAAATACATCTGATCCTTATAAACTATTTCAGCATATACAATTTCCCATATTTTATACGACTAATTTAAGTTTACCTCAGCCAAATAATTTTCTTACCATAGGGTAGACCGAGGCGAATAGGATCAATTTTTGCTTGGAGTTAAGTAAATACAACTTAGTAAACAGTTACATTGTTTATTTATATTTTACTGGATACATCAGTTATCGATTTACGAAATCCAAAGGTTTAACATAAAAAATAAAATTAAAATCAAATGTTTAAAAATAAAAACAAAATTATTCCAAAAATCCGATTCGCCCCATTTTTCGAGGGGAATCGGATCAAACAAAAACATGTTTTAAAATATAGTATTTGTATGAATAACAAAACCCAAAAATATTATTTGAAACAAACTAAGCCATATTAATGAGATCGACTATCATTGGTGTAACAAAAGTTGAATTTGTATACTATTTTGATACCTCCTCGGTAGCAACATTAACGAAGAATAATAGTTAAAATATAAAACGATAAAATCAGCGTTATAATACTGCACTTTTCTAAACAATAAATTTTGTGAATATTAACAGCCTCTAAATAATAAAATAATATTGTTAAAACTAAAGTTAAAGTTTAAAATCAACTTTGGTTAATATAAATTGCAAAGATAACAAATATCCGATTCGCCCCATTTGCGGAGACAAATCGTATACAGTAATAAATGTATGTTTTCTTATAATATTAAGTAAAGATAAGCTTTAAATCAAATAAAGTATAGCACTATATAATCTAGTGTCCTATTAATGAGATCAATTTTCATTGGTTTTACAAAGTTCACATTTGTAGAGTCCTTTGACACCACCCCGGTCAGCACAGTTCTCATGGCACCATTCCTCACAAGTATGACATTGGATCCAATCCTCTACCGGTGGATGTACAAACTTTTCTAAACAATAAATGCAATTCCAATCTCTAGATGAACTAGTACCCTTTACTTTTAACTTTGGAGTTGCTTTGTTTTTTTTTTATTGTCACGTTTTCTTTGCCTTGTGTCTGCTTATTTATACGAGAGTTTTTTTTGCTTGCCTGTTTGTTTGCTTTTTGGTCAGCTTGCGACATTTTCTTCTCCATATTTTCTTTTATTTTCGTTGCTGGCTGGCTGGCTGTCCACCTCGATGTTTTAGAACGCCACGAGATAATGTAACTCTTCTTTGCAAGCTCGTAAATGGTACATTGTACAACTCAGCAGCCCGACGAATGGACAATTGCTTAGTCAGTACCTTTTCAGCTGCTTCATTCATATTTTCTGCCGTCCACTCCCCCTGGCTAGTCTTTCTTTTGTATGTGCAAACCATCTAGAACATGCCAGCAAAAGATATATAAGGTGTAAACCAATGAAAAAACTGTCCAAATTAATGATCCCAATCGCCCCAAAAAAAATGATCCGAATAGCCTCAAATGACAAGTTTTGAAATATTTAAACCTAACGTAAATATGCTTTTAAATAGAGTTTAAATGAAATCGATTCTCAATTTTACTATAAACATACGCAATAAGAAAAATAAAATACTTACCTTCAATCAATTCCTTATAAATATATCACCACAGTTTGAAACCACGTTTTTTACATCAGCTGCAAATTTACGATACATTTAAATTAACCACTCCACTCGAAGCGTCGCCGCGACTGACGCTCAAGACTTATCCAATAGCATTCAAGGTCCTGGCATGCGGGAAGGACAGAGCGAACACGGCGCGCTGATTGCCTACCCGTGGCTAGCCGCGTATTTTCAAATTTGACAGAAATGCTTAATTTGATCCGATTCACCCACTGATCCGATTCGCCTCGGTCTACCCTACTTGCTACATTATAAAAATATTCGTAAGAAATCCTTTGACATAATTTTGAATCTTCCCGCTAACTAAACTTTTTATACACTTCCGCAATGAGTGCCGCACGACGAGGTTTCCACAAGTTTAATTTTAATATCTATAGGGCAACGTTAGCAACATTTTTAAATTGAGAGGTATTCAATTTTCTTTTTAAAATAGTCCTCTGTTGCACGGTCGTTCGAGCGAGCAAAGTCATACGAGCGGGGTTACACGGGTAAAGCGGGAAAACTGAAAATGAACGTCCTTTAAACTCTGATAGGATAACTTCAACTCGCCGGTTATTAATTGTTCAGAAAAACCAAAATATGTTTGAAATTTCATCCAGGGATACCGTGTTAAAATTTAATTAAATTCTTTTACTAGCGTGAAGAAAGGCGTTGATTAAAATATACAAGTTTGGTCTACCTATTATTTCTATTAGAGACTAAGTGGGGTGATGTTAATATCGTGGCTTTTTAGTTCTAAAGCTCCACTTTTGGCTATTGTTGCGACTAGTAAAATATAAGACGAAATTTACAGTGAAGCTCCTTACTTAGGAACTAATTGAATTGGCTTGAATTTCACAAATTTTACGCGTATCTAACTACAAATTATCAATACACTTTTTCTTTTGCAGCGTTTTTAAAACTTAGTTTAGACTTTGTTAATCAAATCAAGTAGCAATTCTCAGTAAAGTCTGTGTCGGGCCAAATAACACTCGGCTAAATCGTGATATTGACGTTTGAGAAGTCTGTAATGCCCGGTTCTGAAAACTTAATCCAAACTAAGCCTTATTAATTATGTTAAAGCCCTTCAAAATGCGTGTATTCTGCTCGAGCTCAATATAATAGCGGACCGACTTTAAGCCTCAAATAGCCTTAAATGAATACCCTCACAAAGGCTCGCAACACTGCAGTTTCAAATTATGTTGAGTACCTCGATACGCTGGAGGTAAATGAAGTGTAAAACGAGATAGGGTGGCGAGATGAAAGAGGCTCATGTGTGCGCATAATGGATTGTGTTCTATTTCTGAACTGTTTGTTTTTATATGTCAAGGATTCATGAATATGCTCACAATAGTCTGCAATTTGACGTGTCTATTGAAATGGGCAAAGATGTTTACAAATTAGGACCTACTGTATGACACATAACCGCAAATTTACAGCGATCGTGTTTTTTTTTGAGCCGGGCAAGGTCATGTGATCATGTCAAACCATGCTCAGCGTATATAGAGTTCCGAAGCCGTTACTACAAACCTATAATTTTGATTTAAAATTATTTTGGTGTGGTTTTAGATTATTTTCAGTTCCCGTGTGGTTGCCGGGTTAGAATAGTGCCACTCCATTTCTTCCCGTGGATGTCGTAAGAGGCGACTAAGGGAATATAGGCTAGTAGTACTGTTAGGCGATGGGCTTGCAACCTGTCACTCATATGCTGGTAAACATCTTAGCCTATTTGTGCAAATTGTGGTTACTGAATTATCAACAACTTTTTAAAGTTGTAATTCTGTAGCTCTGCCTAGCCCACTCTGGGATTACAGGCGTGAAGGTATGTGTGTGGCTCTAAGTTACATATATTTAAGAACTTTAGCAAAAATTACACTTTTCGACTTCAAAATTTCCTAAACAGTCGCCCAAAGCCAGTCGCCTCTGTATAAAGGAAAGGGGTCACAGCAAGACTGCAAAAACTACCGCGGTATCAGCCTCCTTAGTGTTGTCGGCAAAGTATATGCGAAGATTTTAATTGAAAGGGTATTGAATGTCACGAATGACAAAATCTGGGATGTACAAGCGGGATTTCGAAAGGGAATGGGATGTACGGATCAGGTCTTTTCACTACGGTCCATCACAGAAAAGTTCTTGGCTGTCAACCAAAAGGTTTTTGTGCTTTTGTGGACCTGGAAAAGGCCTATGATAGGGTAGATAGAAAGGAGTTGTGGACGGTGCTGTCTATGTATGGAGTGAGCAGCAACCTGGTGCAGGCTTTGAGGTCCCTTTATGAGGGCTCCAGAGCCTGTGTCAGGATAAATGGGGTATACTCGGCCTGGTTTAATATCTCTAAAGGTGTTAGACAGGGCTGTGTTGCCTCACCATGGCTGTTCAATCTATTCATGGACAGTTGTATGCGGGATTTGAGAGAGTATGATAAGGGTTTGCGTATGCAAGAGTTGCTAATCAAATGCCTCTTATATGCCGATGATCAAGTTATACTTGCCCCATCGGTACTTGAGTTGCAGGAGATGGTGACAGTAATGAATGAGGGATTTAAGCAAAAGGGGATGAAAGTAAATGTTGCCAAGACCAAGGTCATGGTGATAGAGAAGGATGAGGAGATGACTGAGTGTGTGATAAATATAAATGGTGAATTAGTAGAACAAGTGAGCGAATTTGTGTACCTGGGAAGTATGTTTACAAGAGATGGTAAGTGTGAGAAGGATATCGAGAGGAGGGTGAATGCGGGCAATCAAATTAATGGGGCCCTGTACTCCTTTGTAAGTAGACAGGGCGTTTCACAAAAAGCCCGGCTGGCTGTTCACAATGGAGTGCTGGCCCCTACCCTGACGTATGGTAGTGAATGTTGGGTGTGGCAGAACAAGCATGTAAGTCGTGTAAATGCAGTTGAAATGCGCTCTTTGCGTAGTATGTGTGGTGTGAAACTGATTGATAGAGTAAGAAATGAAAAAATCAGAGAGAAATGTGGAATAAAAGAAGATGTAGTGACTAAGATTGAAAAGGGCATGCTTCGATGGTTCGGTCATCTGGAAAGGATGGATGAAAGAAGATTGACGAAAGAGATATATAGATCGAAAGTAAGTGGAAGGGTCGGAAGGGGCCGCCCTAGGCGTACTTTTTCGAATCAAATCGGAGAAATACTGGAAAAGGGCCGAATCTTAAGTACCCGAAACCGACGTGCGTGCATGACTCGATGTATCAATGTTGAAGAAGCGAAAGAAATTTGTCAAGATCGTAGCAAGTGGAAAGAAGTGGTCTCTGCCTACCCCTCTGGGAAACAGGCGTGATTTAATGTATGTATGTATGTAAACAAAATCATTTTACCTTTGTTTTACATGTATGGGATTATCATGTTTTTATTTTACAACTTTGTTGGCGTAATTGAAATGTATAACTTTGCCAAATTACAACTTTATAGTACAGTAAAGGACTTTAATTGTTATGCCACTATGGAACCCTGTCGCATAACGTTATTCATTAATTTTGGTGTAATTACTTTCATGTGGTTTGACGCTGTCATTATGACAGGGTTCTACAGTGGCATAACAATTAAAGTCCTTGACTGTACCGACAGTCTTTGAGCTAGACCGCGGACAGTTGGACAGAGCGAAGCTATAAGGATTCCATGTTTCATGATCATGATCAAGTGTATAAATAATTAAGAAGACCTTACTTGGTCCTTAACAGTACGTGATTAAGAGAGAGTACGAATTTTGTTTATTTGCATCAGATCTATCCTACAAAGTAATCTGCGAAACCGAAACCTAGATATTCGAAAAATTATTTCACCATTTGTTTTGTACGTTATTCTGAATGGACATGGGGCTACTTTTTATTTGTTTAAATCGAAGCGCAGGCAGTGAGGGCGCCGGGCGGGACGCTAGTGGAGTAATAATGGAAATTGGTTCGTTTGGTTGTGTTTACTTTACTTATTTGCCCATTTCAATATACTTACGCTTTCAAAGTTTATGCAGTTTTTGAGTCTGCTAGTGTATGTTGAGGAGTATAACCTAGTAAAAAAGAGTTTGGGGAAAATGAGGGCCCTCTTCGGAGAGAAATTGACAATATGATCCAATTTACCCATAAACTGCTGTCAATTTGATCGTTGCCACTTGAGAATATTGTTTTCACCTGTCTCCACTCTTTTAAATTCTTTTCCCAAAGTAAAAAGATGATTTTTTTATCTTGAAAAATGTTTTTAATTCCAGATTAAATAAATGTTTCAGGGTATTAAATTTTCAATTTATTTATATGATATAGAAACTTGTGTGTTTTGCCTAATTGAAGAAATAAATCTAATCTTGTTTTTCATGAATCATATTACTCATTTTCGCAAAACAGACGATGGAAAATAATGTAATTCGAATAAACTTGTGCTTTTGCTGAACAATATAGGTTTAAAAGGTCTCTGGAAAACTTTGTTCATCGTACTTAATACTTAAGAGCTTTCACATTTTTATTGGAGATTTATTTTTATTCAAAGATATCAATAGCTTGACCTTTAAAGGTGAAGGTATTTTACTGAATTCAAAATAAACATCATTAAATCTTTACTTATTTACACTCTATTTAAGATTTTTATCGGTATTATTCGTTATATTGTTGTGAATAAGACCAATTTTCCTAAATTACGATATTACGATATTAGGATATTACGAACATTTTTCGGTTTATTACTGAGCATTCATAAAAGAACATAGGTTTTGCCTGAGGGCCGTTTGTGTATTTATTAATTAACTTACATAGGTATATAATTATCATTGGTTAAGCTAAAAAATGTGAACTCATTATAAGAAAGAAAGAAAGAAAATCATTGATTCGTGACAAACATTGGTCGGAACTCAGCTTAATGCTGGCACCAGCGCTAATTTTAGCGCTGGTCTTCCGTTGGAACCATCAGGTGAAACCACGGAAGGTTACAAATACATAATTATTTAAAAATAAAACATAAATAATAAAATTTGAAAAAAAACGTAAAATTCCGAACTTCGCGAAGTTTTCCATGCCCGTCCTTACATGACGGAATGGGATGGCATGCATTTCAAGATTAAAACTTTCCAGGTAAATTCAATAGTAGCTTCGTAAAAAAATGCCTTTGAACAAGCAACGAACATTGTACATTCCTGCAATCCAACTATCCAACTAATATTATAAATTGGAAAGTTTGCGTGTGTGTTAGTTTATTACTCCTTCACGTGGCAACGGCTCGCATGAAATGAAGATAAATTATACCCTGAATCAACAAATGGGCAAAAATGTTCCTGAGGGAATGAAATTTAATACTGGTTTAGTAACGTTTTGTCTTTTTATACTTATTGCTGTCAACAGCATAAATAAGTGATCGTTTATGTACCTTGTCACTTTAACGTTGTGTTTGAAATGACATACAAAATTGTGAAACGATTTAAAGCGACAAGGTACAGAAATGATCACTTATTTATGCTGTTGACTGTACCAAAGAAAGTGGCAGCAGCAACTTTAATCAAGCATTATATTTAATTGACGTGTCTGAGTGCGGCATTTAGAGAAATGAATACAATACATAGTATACTTTAAAGAATCTCTATTAAACTTGACACCCATTCAGATCTCAATTATTTTATGGGCAAAGCTAACAATTCTGTACCTCGTATCTAACTGGGCCCCTAGTTACATTTATGTTTGGGGGTTATTTGTGAAGGCTTTCTCTCACTTGAAATGTTTCCTTGAGTGCCTCAGGACCCTTTTCTCTCATATTTACCCAATATCACGTCACTTCAGTTCGGGTGCGGCAATCGTGCGATAGCCGGGTGACACGACCACGGCAATTCCGGATTCCGGACTCCGGTAAAAAGGGGGGAAATAAGAGTAATACCTAGATTTTTTTATAGGAAAACCATTCAGCCAACGAATCATTACGCAGAATTTTCATTTCATTGAAATACATTTCTCGCCTCACGTGCCAATTTTTTTTGGTAGTCTTAAGTCTAGTCGTAGGATCCTGAGAACATCAAAGTTTCAGCAGAAAATAGCGTTCGATGAACTTAAATTCAATGAAATTATACGATACAATCGATGAAGAGAAAATCGATTTAAATGATGGGTTACCGGGAAATAAATAACGGTGCTCTAAATAGTAATAATGATGTTTCTTAGAGATCGTGATCTTCAAACGACCCTTTTTTTGCCGGGGCAAATGCCTATGCGTGCCTGCTCCGGCGAGCGGCGGGGTCCAGGGCGGGTTATGTCTGATTTGCACAGACTTAAAAACCCCCCGGGGCGATCCGCCAATCGCTTTTACACAATCAGTGCTAACGACCCAATAGTTAAGTCTGTTCTTAGCATATCGCTTGAAAATGCTGCGTAACTATATTTCATCTCGTAAATATACGAATATTTATCTGATCTAAAATCGAAAAACTTCACATACAATATCGGTTCTAATAAATTTTACACATCATTTTCAATAATGGTGATTTTATCTCAATATGTATTTATGATAACTTATGTATACAGGAAACCAGGGCCGAGATTCTAGGCTTTAAAGAAGATAGGGTAAATCCGGGATAGATGCCGCACTTTTTGAAAAGGCCTCCTTTCAAAACTATCAATTTCTCATGTATTGTCAGCGATTTGATTGCTCTTATTTACTTGACGGTAAAAACGTAGCAAGCAAATTAAAAACAATACCATAACAGGTCAAAGACGATGTACTTAAGCACCTATAGCGAGCGATAGTTAAGTTAAAAATGCCTTAAAAGTCTCAATACGTTTCCGCTTAAATATCAAAGCAATTTCATGAACACCAAACTTCAAGCACGCCCGCTCTTTCCGGAATCAGCCTGCGAGGCTAACAAGTTAGTCGAACAATTTATTGAGCTATCAACGCAGTTTACAACGACCAGATAAATAGGGAAATAGATACTACATAGTTCCAATTAGCAACTCCGTTTCGAGCTTAAATATTAAGCGCTGGTACTCGTGCTATACGGAAACCCGTAATGGCCGCTGTATACATTTGACCAATGCGTTGGGCAAACTATTGAGCCAACAACGTTTAGAGGACTACTTAACTACGAAATTAGCTTGTTTGCAGTTGGCGCCCAACAGGGGCCGACCAACTGGCTAGTATCGGTTTTTCGTGCACACACCAAAGGATCTTTTATCAAAGCACCAATGTGTAACCATGATTTGATATTCTCAAAGCATTACCCTAATACAGCGGCCATTACAGATTAGAATACTTCTGTTCGGATGCGGCAATCTGTGCGGGCACCCGGTTAGCACGCTAAACGGTTTCCGGACGAGTGAGAGATCAAGCTTACCGCGAATGGGGTTGCCAATGTATAAAATGATGTACCTACCTCTACATTATTTCGCAGTTCATGGGGGACGGAGAGCGGAAGTTGCCCTGCGTTATCATAATGAGGATACGACTACATTGTTTAAATTGTTGCAAAAGTTTTGAAAACTAACAATGAACTGTAAAATTGTGATATTATTACAATAAATAAATGTTTCATAGTCCCAATCTGATGTCTGGGCTTTTATTATAATAGTCAATGTCTATGGGCACTGGGCTGCGCTGATTAAGTACTTACCTACTTACCATCAGGTGAGAAGTTGGTTCTATAAAACTGAGAAAGAACGTGTCTGGCCGTGTTCAGTATAGGGTTCTCAACAAGTATGAATTATTTCTCTATTTAAATTTATTTGGTGTGCTGTCTTAGATGATTTGAATAGGTATTTAAACAGTTTAGTCGCCTGTTTCTCAGGAACCAATCAAGTTAACTTAGTCGTGCTAGTTTTTCTTTCAAATCCGTTATGCGCTTTCATTTGAGATATTTTATAGATTTTTAGTATTTGTAGTTTTGGCTGGAGGGAGAGGGAGGCAGGACACTTGTCTCTTACAAAAATAAGCTCTTCTTAATATTTCACAAACGGATCCCTTAATCGTTTTTTTTTTGTCAAAAATCCGCAAAATTTTTGATCAAATCCAACTACCCCCACCCCACGTTGTAGAGAAGAAAAAAAATATCCCCCACGTCACGTGTAGAAGAGGTAATTACTTGTACTTTGTTTTACCACTTTGTCGGCATGACTAATATGTAAATTCATGCCAAATAACAGCTTTCTCGAACTAAAAGTCTCTGAGCTAAGCTGTGCGGACGGACGGGCGGACGTACGGACATCGCGAAACTATAAGGGTTCCTAGTTTGAACGGAACCCTAAAACGATATGTAGGTATTTCTGTCAACAAAAATGAACTTTTATACAAGTGAAGGTAAAGGAATATATGGCAAGTACAGCGCAAAGTTAAGCGCGAGTGAATAACCGCAATTTCAGATGGAATGAGCCACTAAATTGCATTTCTGTAACATGAATGTTTAAATTGAAATATCAACATGCATGCAGGCGACATCATCGTTAATATTGATTTTGTGGGAACGAGTACAAAGTATAAGAAAGAAGGTATAAGGTTTGCAATCCATGAAGTCACCACCCACAATTTTTTTTTCTTCGTGGATTAAAGACACTATTGTAAGGTAGGAAATATATAATACAAATGTTTTATAATGTTTCTACAGTGCCCCAGCGTATGTTATCATATCTTTTACAAATCGGGCTTGGTGGATGGATATGCTTCGACTCTGTAGGACCTTGGTAAACATCCTCTTACACGCTCAACAGTTTAAATGTGCAGGCTCCTTACGATGTTTTCTTTTACCTTAAGAGAATCGGGCAATGTATTATAATAAATAATAAATAAATAAATACCAGGTGACAATCCCACACAAATTGACCTAGTCCCAAACCAAGCACTAGACTAGTTCTATGAGTAAGTACTAGACAAATAGAGTAGGTAGACGTATATACAGTAATATATACTTTACATAGAAAACTACCAAAACTCGGGAAAAAATATACAAATATTTGCCCATACCGGGAATCGAACCAAGTATTAGGTTTGAAAAACTGCTAGGGATTAAACTCAGTACCTTATTTACTATCAGGAGTCAACACTACGCCATCGACGCTCCTATAGCACTCAAAGCATCAAGATATAAAATATTTAAAAACCCATTGTCTACCTACATACAGATAAAAGTAATTACCAAAATCTTATACAATTTTTATCCCATATAATAAACACATGCAAGCAAACATGCATGCTGTATTACAAAAGGTAACAAATACCATCGACGTTTACTTTACGTGTTCTCATGCCAAATTTCCATATTTTATTTACAATTCAAGACCCGCAAGTTTCTAATCAAATCAACGCTTCTAAATTCGTCAAAGATTACTCTAAATAAGGGTGAACTTAATTACGAAGGGCCCCGTATCGCATTACTTAACCCGTGGCGAAGTGTCAAAATAATTTTGACGCGAATTTCATTTCCGCCGAGTCTTGAAGGTAAGTTGATTTTATTTGTTGCCGTCTCGACTCCTAACGAGCTCTCTGGTTTCTCATAAACTTTCCAGATATTTATGTACCGCCTAAGTTTGGTGTAAGGGCTGAGTGGCAAGCGTTTATTACCACAAAACGCGTCTATCTCGAGTAGTGTTGCCAGACGATTAACGTGGATTTTCTGGTATTTATTATACACACGTCTCGATTTACTCTTGATCGGGACGCCAATTGTCCTGATTTTCAACACATCACTAGATAAGATAATCATTATATAAGATAACAACCGGAGATCAAAAATGTTAAGGCCACATTTGTCATTGTGATTCGCACGATTTTTCAAATGAAAAACCTACCTACTCCCCCGACCTACTGTCACCTAAACCACAGATTAAGTAAGAGTTACTACGTAACAGATATTTATCTGAGCGAGGTACGTCCGATAATCACCGCCTGACGGAACATAGTTGCCGATGCTAGCTAATACATCAAGGATGCCCGCGCGCGGCGATGTCAACTCGCTCGACCGGTTTTTGAGTGTCGAGACATGGTCGAGACACGTCAAGCGAGATGCAAGTAGGCGAGTAGTACACTCTTACTTAATCTGTGGTAGTAGGTACATTCTAGTTAGTGATGGGTCGTTACCGGGAATATTCCCATGGCGGGAATATTCCCAGTAATGTTACCAGTAATATTTCCAAGTATTGGAAATTTAGGGAAATATAGAAAAACTGAATTATAAAGTAATATTTTTTTTGTGTTATATGCTTATTTGGTGAACATTGGAACAATTTAGAATTAAAAAAAATACGGAGCTCCCCCCCAGAAAGTAAATTCCCAATGTTACCGGGAATATTCCCAAAATTACCAGGTATTTTTCCAATTTTACTGGGAATATTCCCATCGTGTAATTATGGCCAAGTACACTTTAAATCACGGTAAAAACATCTTAGTTGCGATCGAAATGAAAGAAAAAGTCGGAAAATCAGTTTAATTATACAAATACACACGGCGTCAAAAAAAATTGCACCTTTTGAAATTTTGATTTCAAGCGAATAAAGCTCTTAACTTATTTATTGTACCCTACCAATATTAGTATCATTTGAAAGCACAGTTAATCAACTTTAAAAACGCGAATCGTTCTTTTTCGTAAAAACAATGATCACGACAAGTTAGGGTCTTTAAAAAAAAGTGATGGAAAACTCATTAGAGGACTCACTACTTGTGCCACCCTGAACACGAATAAAAGGGGGGGTAAAAATGAATTATGGGTAATTTGCTATCCAGACATCACAGAAGTCACACTTGAACAGCTCCAGTAAGAGAAAACTCTGAAAAATGGATATCACGGCAGAAGAAGCAGCTCAAGTGGTAGCACTACTGCAATCAGGACTACGGCAGGTTGATGTTGCTCGACAACTCAACATAAGCCGTTTCCGGGTGAAACGAGTATCCCAGCGGTTCCAGGAGACTGGAGGCTACATCAGGAAGCATGGATCTGGGAGACGACGTTTCACTTCCGACAGAGACGACCGCTATATTGTGTCAACGTGTTTGCGTAACCGATTCTCCAACGCTGTTGAGGTGCAACAGCAGCTCCGAACAGCTCGGAGGACGTCGGTGAGCGTCTCCACAGTAAGAATAAGGCTGCGAGAGAAAAAAATCCTGCCTCGTAGGGCTGCTACGGGCTCCAAATTGACAGCTGAGCATAGGCGAGTCAGACTTCAGTCTGTCCTCTTCTCCGACGAGAGGAGGGTATGCCTTTTCTGCAACGATAGGCGTAGAAGAGTGTACAGGAGGCAGGGAGAACGGTACTCACAAGCCTGCTTTGAAGAAACCGTTAGCTACGGAGGAGGATCCTGCATGGTCTGGGGCGGAATTTCAATCCAGGGCAAAACCGACCTTGTGTGCGTCTCCCGCACTGGAGGTGGACGTGGGCAGGGGTCCCTGACTGCTCATCGGTACATCACAGAGATCCTGGAGGACCACGTGGTCCCGTATGCTGGTTTTGTCGGGCCTGAATTCACATTCATGCACGACAACGGCCGCTCTCATACGGCGTTGATTGTTCGGGACTACCTGGATCAGGTTGGGATCCCCGTGATGCAGTGGCCAGCGAGAAGTCCTGACCTGAACCCCATAGAGCACCTTTGGGATGATCTGAAACGCCGGGTGCGGTCTCGTGATACTGCCCCTGATGCCCTTGAACGGCTTCGGGACGCCGTCGTCGAGGAGTGGAGTGACATTCCTCAAGAACGAATCGTGACGTTGGTGAGGTCAATGAAGGATCGCATGGAGGCTGTAATTAGGGCTTGGGGAGGTAACACTAGGTTTTAAGTTTAGTTTTAAGAATTTGTTTTACTGTATTTTTTAAATTTTGTTATGTTTTTAGATTGTGTAATTTTGGCGTACATAAATGTTTTTCCTCTTTTCATGAAAAACGATTTTTTTTAAGCTTAGTAATCATTATCACATTTTTCACTATCATCACAAAAAGCACGTGCACTGAGTCGAGTCAAGGGCAAAACTAAGTCCTTTGTGTTTGTGCCATTTCAGATAAGAAGTTTGTGTGAAAGAGAAAAAAGGTGATATGTGTAAAAGAGAAAGGAATATATCTATGCATATTGCTTATATAACTAACTATATAATCATTAAATCTCATATAAATCACCAGTATAGTATATTCCCACCTTTTGGGAATATTACTGGTATCATTAGAAACTTACTGGGAATATTCCCAAACGGAAACTTACTGGTAACGGGAATATTACCGCGGCCCATCACTAATTCTAGTCATTACGTCAAGTTCGGTTAGATGTGTGTGGTGTGTTGTTGTTTCTTTGAATTATTTTGGTGAATGTATAATTAAAAAAAAATGACTCATTATTGCTGTGTGAGTGGGTGTTTACACAAGAGAACCAAAAATAATAAAAAGGAAACGTTTTCTCTTTGCCGGTGAACGAGGGAAGGTCAGTAGTTGCAATTTATTTTTATTTATACATATAAGATGATATACCTAAGTATATTGAAGTGATCAATCAACACGAAACAGTGTTCATCAAGTTAGAAATATTGAATTATCTAAATTCGGGGTCAATAGAAATGATAAAATTATTTGTTTACAAACAAATCAGTACCTACTGTTTGACACATAACCTCAATATTTCTGCAAACGAGTTTTGATTCGAAAAAACCTATAGTTAATAGTTATTTAATCTTAAACAGAATGTAAAAGTAACAATCAAGCGTGTACATCAAATAAATAAATATAAATATATTTTGATTATTCAAGTAACTGTTTTTCTCATAATGTGTACCTGTTAATTTATATTTATATTTTCGATGTGTTGACAACCCTACCGTTCGAGCGAGCAAACGTAGGTATAACTATACGTTCGCAGTAAACTACGAAAAATGAACTTTCAATAGGAGTTAATATGGTTTATTTAGGCGCGTTCGGCCAGCATTATACATATATTTTATATGTATTCAATACTTTTACGTGTTGATCGGACCTACTTTGTCGCTTTGTATAGAAGTGAAATATGCCTGCCTAAACACAAACACAAAACCTAGATCCCGATTTATTAATGGCACAGTCCCGATTTTTGTAGGACTAGTCCTGGCAGCACAAATACTCGTATTGAGGGATATATTCATTGTTTGTTAGTTCTAATGTATTGTTTAGTGCAAAAAAGTGGGTATTTCGAAGCTAACTATCCAAATCCGTTTCGTATAAGTCTTGTTCGAATTTGCTTTTATAAAGCGCTATATTTAACAAGTTGTTAGAATTGTTGCTAATTTTGTAGCTCTGAATACCCCACTTTGAGAATAAAGGCGTGAGTTTATATATGTAAGTAAAGCGCTATATTTTGAGTGATACCAATATCCCTTTCACTTAAAACAGCCGTTCGATTGGCTTTTTAAGCGCTATTTGTAAAGGTTAACCTTTTATTTGGTTATGCAATAAGAGAGGGATATCAATTTACTGCTGACGATCTGTGCTTTAGGTTTCCCTTGTGTGAATGGTTAGTTTAACAAATATGTACGTCATATAATTCTTCCAAAGTGGTTATTCTTTTAGTGGGTTCGTGAAGTAAGTGTTTTAAAGGCTTTTATAGGGGAATGGGTGGTCGGGTTGAATTACTGGTATCCTAGTGAAAAAGGGTAGGTACAAGTCGACTTAAGTCATAATAAAAAAGGGTATGTATGTAGGTTCATGAACGGAGTATACTAGTCTTACACCGTTTTTCACTTGATCTACAGGAGACTTATACCTACCCCTTTTCACTAGGATCCCTCTATTATAAAAAACAAACCTTATCTAACTTAACTAAGCTACTGAATAGATATTTTTAATTAATTCTGTCATTTCAGCCTAAAATATTTGAAAGGGATACCCCATAAAACATACCTATCAATATAACAATCATCTGTGCCAAACATCAAACGCTTCTTGAATGCTTTGCAAGTTGCAACGCAATACGCCAATGAACTCTAGAATTATCTCAAATGAAGAAGTCACCAAGTGGCTACGTAATAACTGAAATGTACAGTACAATACAATAGTTCTAAAAATGTTTCCCGTAAGACTCGTATAAGAGCGTAATAAGAGCGTGTGAGAGAAAAGAACAAACCCACAAAGCCGTTTTAAGAGCTGTCGCACTGTATGTATCTTTGCCAAACTAAAAAATAAGTAAAATGACTTCCTTTAAATGGAAAAGTGGTGCCGGTTTATCAAATAGGGCATTTCCGCTTTAATTAGGTCAGCAGTTCAGCACGTTAGCCGGCTACGTAACCAAATGACACGGCCGCGTCACATCAATAATAGTATTTATATCCAGCCGAGAGATACTTTTTTTACCGACTGTACATGACTTGCTCTGTCATCGTCATCACTCGCTTTATAATATTATTGAGACCTAACTTCAGAGTCCATACTCGGTGGGTTTATGATAAGTACATTGGAGACCCTGGTGCTACCTTCTGCCTTCTGGCTCTATCATACGTAAGATTTCTTACATATCGTCATTTCTTTGAAAAAACCTCGTATCTCATATTTCGGGATGTACGATTTTAAATTTAAACGTGAAAATAATTAAGCTCAAACTCATACATCTCCAAATATCAGATACGAGCTTTTTCTAAAGTACCTCGTAAACGATATGAATTCTAAGAACGTACCTACAGTGCGATAGATCTTAGAAGTTGCTTCGGGTTTGTACTTGGCATTTACTCACTTTCAAACGCTCTTATTAAGAGCGAGTGAGAGAGAAGTTCAAAACCCGAAGCACCTTCTAAGTGCTCACAGACTGTACTGTGTTATTAAACCAAATCTCTAATTCAATCTCCAAACTAGGTTCAATCCTCGCTTGTTAGTAATAAGGTTGCATTTGCTATTAAGTGTTTAGCAGGGCCAGTAATATTTAGGCTGTCCTGCGGCTTGCCAATTGATCGGGCTGACGTCATAACAATACCATAACAGATTTACTACGATATCGTTTTTATCGCCTAGAATACCGGCCCTGATGCAATATTTGATATAAGATTTAATTTTTTGATATCGTTACATACATACATACATACCTTCACGCCTTCATTCCCAGAGTGGGGTAGGCAGAGCTACAGAATTACCAACAACTCTAAAAAACTTGTCTGTAACCACAATTTGCACAATTTATTGATATAAATCCAACCTAACCTAACACTACGTAATGGCAATGAAATGTATGCATTATTTAAACTAGCTCTAGTATCATAATGGTACGCTGCAGTTTTTGATTTTAAAAAAAAGAAAATTATATTTAAAAAAAAACCGATATTTTATGTACCTACAGTTTAAATATATCACAGGGCTATTTAAAATATCAAAAATCTTATGACTCGCACCATATTAGTTGAGTATACATGATCGTTCACAGGATTTGCGATCCAAGGATGGCCTTTTGCTGTCAAAGGAATATCTGGGAAAGTAATCAAAACGTCCCGCTTTGCTTTCTATACCTTTTGAAGAGACACAAAAGGACCTTCCGAAATTAGAAAACTTCTAAGACCGGTTGCTTGCAAGAGCAGCAAAGAAATATGTTCAATGAAGTCACTAATTACGGCAAAGAATTCTGTCTCTAGAAAATAGAGTGGATTTCGCTTTGCTGCCCTAGAAAATGTTGAAGAGAAAAAGTACAATCAGAATTATAAATAGCTATTAAACTTTAAGTCCTTGTCGCTGTATTATTTTTGTAGCTTCTCAAGTTGGTTATTCCATCACACTTCACCCACAGAACGGTGCGATATGAAACTTGGCACACATATACGAGTAGGTTATGTATTTGAAAATTTAAAAAATCCCTAGTGCATAACAATAATCGAAATCTACGCCACGTACGAAGTCGCGTGTAAAAGCTAGTTTCTCATATAACTTAGTTTTCACGACATACAATTTCAGAAATTCAATAGCTAAGAACCAGAATTTACGTAAACCTTCCGTGATAAATGATCTAACTCATGGTGAAAGCCGTATGAAAATCCGTTCAGTACTTTTTAAGAATATCGCGAAAATACATACAGTCATACAGACGCGACGGAGACTTTCATTTATAATATTTAACTTGTGATAATAGTACTTTTATAACCTTAAAATAAAAATAATTCAAACACCCCGCTCTTGTGACAGGGATTCCCATTACAAAATATGTAATAGTAGTTTATACACCTAGGGGAACAGAGACGCGAAACGGAGGGCCATAAACCACACGAGCTTAGTAATCTGCACTGACCCTCGACTGATATATACTACTTACACTTAAAAATAAATATAATAACAAAATTAACACAGAAATTATCTCAAATAAAAGCATGCGCGCCATCAACCATCAACAAAGGTGTTTTTAATTGTTCATTTTAGCGCGCCGTACAGTTTACTCGCCAGAAAAAGTTATAGAACATGATGAGTTCTGATTAGATTAAAAGGGTCTAACTTGCGTGCGTGTAAAAGCGGGTTGACTGACAACGTCATCTAGACTTGAAAAAAACAGAGCAGGTTAATAATGGATTTTCATACGATATTATTACCCTGATATGATAACCCAGACTATTGAGAAGGTTTAAAATGAACGGCTTTCACGCCTTTTATCAGTAAAGTTTAGTAATTGTACACTTACTAAGTAAAGTGTAGTATAAAATATAGTGTAGTATAGTGACATGGTATACCGAGTGACGTAGAATCAACGCAAGTTGCATAGTGTTTACACTCCACAAAGACGCGGCCCCGCTCAAATTTAATTGTTGCATCAATGTAAGTAGGGTAGACTGGGTACGGTTGTAACAGGGTACGGTTGTAACAACTCGAATATTTCCTAAACTATCTACAGGAGAGTGATGCGTTGGAGGGGAAAGGGACGCGGCCGGTAGGTATGAACATGATTACCAGTGTTGCCGCGCTGTCCGCGTCGTTAATACGCGTACAGAAGGGTACATTGTGTTTTGTACATCAAAAGTAAGTATTTTTGGTCGATTTTTTTCAAAATAGCTTTATACGTAATGCATATTACGATTCGTAGATTTTTCTACATATTTGCTAGACTTTCACGGTGTGTATTCAATTGTTAGTTTGAGTGTAGGTTATTTTGATTAGCACGTGGCTCCGTTTTACTAACGCAGAAGGGGTATGGGTACGGTTGTAACAATTTTTATGGGTACGGTTGTAACATTTTTTTTTCATTGTAGATGCCAAGGAAACGTGTCAGGAAGGCATCTAGAGGTGAAAGCGACCAACAACGCTTTAAAGACGCTTACAATGAAGTGAAAAGTGGAAGGTCTTTGCGGCAAGCAACAGCAATATAAAATCTTAATTATGTTACTCTAATGAGATACATTCGTAAGAGAGATGCTGCAACCGAAATAAATGACAGTGCGCCAGAAAATGTCAACATGGGGTATGGAGCTCACAACAGAGTTTTTACACAAGAACAAGAGCACACTCTAGGTAAATACCTCATGCGTTGTGCAGACATTTATTTCGGTCTATCTTCCAAACCCGTAAGAAAATTTTCGTAAGAACTTGTTATCAAATATGTATGGTATAATGGTGTACGGTATTTACTTTGTTAAATATACTTGTTTTTTTTAAATAAAACTCACTGAAATCACTTGTTTTTGTTTTTTTGGGTATGTTACAACCGCCCGCCATCAGTGTTACAACCGACCTCGGTATGGGTACGGTTGTAACAGTGGAACACAAATTGAACAATGCCTCGCTGACGAAAAACTATTGCATATATGTTATTAATGTTAAATGAAATGTTAACCCAAAAGAGTAATTTTCACTTTGTAACATTTTATTTCATTCTTAGAGCTATGATAGCAATTTTACGAGCCATAAAAGCAAAATTGTTACAACCGTACCCAGTCTACCCTACGTCAGGCGGGACTACGAACTAGATTATAAACCAATGTATCATATATCTTTACAGTGGTAAAATAGACATCTTTTTCGTCGTAAGCCATTCAATTAAATTACTCACCCCTTCTATGAGTAAAGAACCCTTTAATGCTTCAAAATATTACTAAGCATCAGCAGAAAGCAATCAACAAAGGCTTAAAAGGTCTTAAAGATCTTATTACTTCAAAGGTTGTAAGTAGGTAGATCAATGTTGTTTAATGTTTGTAAACTGAGATAGACAAGCCAGCTAATACAATACAAGACCGGTCGAATGCGAGTTGAAGGTTCCGTGCATGTTAAAAGAAAAATTGGGTATTAACATATTTTTCCTCCGTAGTTCGTTCGAAAATTGTGGTCCTGTATCAACACTGAATTTTATTTCGATTTTTTGCTGTATAAAACTTCGGAGATTAGATGAGAGAATAGAAAAAATATCAAATTTGGAATGTTTTTATTTATTTAATTTTATGTAGTTTATCACCCTTTTAAAAAGAAAATTAAATGATTTGTTATTTTTTTCCATTTAAATTGAGAAGGCAAGATTCCTGATTCGTTATGTTACACCATTTAGCTACCCAAAAAGACAAAAGACTTTGTCTAGCTACAATGCTAAATTTAAAGTCATTGACGTAACGTGTCTAACGTAACCTTGTTTTTTTGTAAAAATAAACGTATTTACTAACCAAAAAAAAACTTCTACACTGGCGTATTCATGCAGTATCTACCTATTTCTTGGTTTTTGTTTCCAATATAGACGTATATACAATATTATTTTGCGTGACAATAATGCTATAAATAATGTATAACATAGCCAATCCAATATGAGCTTTATAAACCTATTACAGCAAAATTATTGAACAATATTGCCTTTATTGACTTCAAAAACGCTTTAGCGGCAAAAACATTGTTCCAAGTAATCATATTATGCCCAGCCAATAGCTGCAACTCGATTAAGCACTTTTCAAACGAGGTTTACAAAGCCGGGGAAATAATTCAGTTATCGTGTTTTTTCTTTATTTGCAATATTCAGTTTATAATGAGTTTAACTGTGAAGAATTGCACGTTTTAAATGAAATGATTATTTACATGCTGAATCACTGGTGGATACAGTAATTATCATTATCATTTAACTTAAGAGCTATTGTAGGGCCATTACCAACTGAGCATCAGGGCAATAAATCATTTTATCGGAGTCTCTCGCTCGTACTCGTGGAGCTTATGGCGAGCGTAAGGGATGCGTGTAGTATTTTAAGCGTTATCTTGTGTCCCTTACGCTCGCCATAAGCCCCACGAGTACGAGCGAGAGAGTCCGATAAAAATGATTTATTGCCCTGATGCTCAGTTGGTAATGGCCCTACAATAGGCTCTTGTGGGTGGGGTAATTGCCACTTTTCTGTGTTCTCTCCCAGCTTTTTCACCTCCGGATACAACACGACATCGGCCCTCTGTCTTATTTGGTCATATTAGGATCATAATATTCTGCGTGAAATAATATTACATACATACGAGGGTGGATTGAAAAGTTCTGAGCCTTGTAAAAAAAAGTAACGGGCTCACTTTTTATAACAATTTTATTTTCATCTCACTAGCTCGGAAAGCCCTTTTTGTTTGTTTGATATCTATTGAGGAAATCGCTTTTTATCCACAAGTGAGGGAAGAGTTTTGACATTTGAAGGCAGCTTAAGTGATATTTGACAGCTAACCAAACGTAAAACCTTACAAGTGCTGAATTTTTAACATCACAATTAATGAGTTGCATCGAGTAAAAAACACTAAATACAGTCTTACTACTTTATTTTAATTCATAAATATCAGCATTCAAAATTAACCTTCATTCTTGTTTTAAAAACGGATAAAATGTTCTGACAGTCCAAATACGTCGATGTGCAAACAAAACGCATCCGAAATAATAAAAAAAAAACTTACGTCAAAACTTTTCTATTACGTCAAAGCCGTCAACGTTAAAATATTCGCATGTTTTTCTAGTTTGTTTTGTTATCAAAAATGAGTGATTCGAGTGATAAAGACGTATATTAACACCCGTGGAATTACAGGAAACCGTGCAAAATGCGGAATTGAGCTTACAGTACAAACCATTTTCTTAGTTTCCTCGCTGTAGTCAACGTTAAATATTCGCATGTTTTTCTAGTTTGTTTTGTTATTAAAAATGAGTGATTCGAGTGATAAAGACGTATTAACACCCGTGGAATTACAGGAAACCGTGCAAAATGCGGAATTGAGCTTACAGTACAAACCATTTTCTTAGTTTCCTCGCTGTAATCAACGTTAAATATTCGCATGTTTTCTAGTTTGTTTTGTTATTATAAATGAGTGATTCGAGTGATAAAGACGTATTAACACCTGTGGAATTACAGAAAACCGTGCAAAATGCGGAACTGAGCTTACAGTACAAACCCTTTTCTTAGTTTCCTCGCTGTAGTGAGGTGAAAAGTTTTGTGTTATACACGGGTGAAAAGTTATTTTACGTCTCGTGTCTTGAAACACTTGCTACGCTCAGGATTCTATTTTTGAACCACTCGCTTCGCTCGTGGTCAATCATAGAATCCTTTCGCTAGCTCGTGTTTCAAATGAACACTCGCAGGTAAAATACAACTTTCACCACTTGTATAACAAATAACTATTTTCGACATATTCTCCATGAAGGTCAATGCACTTAGTCCACCTCGCCTCCGACTTCATTATCCCATCAAAAAAAAAAGAATCGCTGAGGTTGTTAAAATATGAGTCTACTGCTTCTTGTACCTCCATATTTGTCGAAAATATTTGTCCTCCCAAGTGTTTTTTTGAGGTTTGGGAAGAGATGATAATCGGAAGGAGCTAGATCCGGCGAGTAAGGGTCATGCGGCAGCACTACAAATCCACAATCATATATTTGTGCCATTGATTTCGCCGAAGTGTGAACGCGAGCGTTGTCTTGGTGAAACAGTACTTTTTTCGACATCATTCCAGGTCTCTTCATTTTAATTTCCTCACGCAGACGACGTAAAAGAGCACAATAGTAGTCCGAATTTATTGCTTTGCCCTTTTCGAGATAGTCTATCATGATATTCATGATAACCCCCCTGCAATCCCAGAAAACTGAGGCCATTACCTTATTAGCTGACAAAATGACCTTGGCTTTTTTGGGTGGTGGTGAACCTGGTCTTTTCCATTGCCTGGATTGTTCTTTCGATTCTGGTGTACTGTGGTGGACCCATGTCTCGTCCATAGTTATAAAACGATTGAAAAATCGTCGGAGTCACGTTGAAACATACATAAACAATCTTGGGAAATTGTAACACGTAGGTACTCGTTTGTTCTCGACTGAAAGCAGTCTAGGCACCCACCTGGTTGACACCTTAGAAAATCCAAGAACATCGGTGATGATGTTCTGTGCCCGCTCATAAGAAATACCCATTGCTTCCGCTATCTCCACAATCTTCAATCGCCTATCCTTCATTATCGCATCTAATATATTATTGACATTTTTGTCCGTAGTAGCCGTCAACGGCCGCCCACTCCTAGGCTCGTCTTGAACAGTCTCCCGGCCACGTTTGAAACCAGCTACCCATCTTTTTATGGTAGCATACGATGGAGCAGATTGCCCTTATGTTTGATTCATATCTTAAAATATTTGTTTTGGTGTTAACCCCTTCTTTTGCAAATATTTTATGACAGAACGGTGCTGAATTTTATCCATTACTTGAAAAATCAGTGACCTAATGTAGCAGTTCCAGCATAAAATGCAAAATTGTGACAGGAAAAAAACAAAAGATAGTGCATAATGGCGACTAAATATGGCACTTTGACCTGCCAGTATTTATTTGTTTTATTTTTATTATATTCAACCTTAGGCTCAGAACTTTTCAATGCACCCTCGTACATACATAAACTCACGCCTTCATTCCCAGAGTGGGGTAGGCAGAGCTACAGAATTACCAACAACTCTAAAAACTTGTTGATAATTCTGTATCCACATTTTGCAAAATCAGGCTAAGATGTTTACCAGCGTATTAGTGACAGGTTGCAAGCCCATCGCCTAACAGTACTACAAGCCTATATTCCCTTAGTCGCCTCTTACGACATCCACGGGAAGAAATGGAGTGGCACTATTCAATCCCGGTAACCACACGGCCAATCCATTAATCCCGACGAGCATTGTTATTATAAATTGCATTCAATTTAGTCATTTTTAATTCATTATTGTTCCCATTTTGTTTTAGTAATTATGTGATATCGCGGGATATAACTTTTAGTTATTAAGTTATCTACATTTAATTACATTCTACGTATTACCTTAGTTTTCAATTCGTTCTTTGTCTCATTTCATTAGTAAAAAAAATAACAAAAATCGCTCTAAACTCCAATTTGTATATACTTAATCTGTAGTTTGCACTTGAGTTGTTACACTTAATAAAAATAAATCAAAAAAAACATGTAGGTGTACTCAGTTCAACTTGCGAAGCTATGACGATCTCTCTCTCTCTCTCAGAGAGAAGGAAAGTTGTCCTAAGGCTTCATTCGTCTGAATTATTAATTGTCCTAAACTGACGACTTTTTAAGCTTTCCAAAAATACTAACCTGCGACATACAACATCGATAAAAAGTGATAAAATTCAGGTATTAGGATTTAGGATAATCGATGCATAGGGCAAATGACGATTAGGGATCCCAATATAAACCCGTATGAGTATGTATATACAAACACCTGTATGTATGTAATGTATGATTCTTTGTTCAAATCATTACCCTTTTTCTTCAGTCGGGTAATAAAATACCTACTCCTTTTAGCATTTTCTTGGATCTTCTAATGCAATCTTTTTTAACGCCAGGTTTACATTACATTCACTTACCTTGATTAAAAAGGTTTCTTAGTACGCGACTGTCCCCTCCGGTCGGGACTCAATTTATTCGGCTATCCAAACACTACAGCGGTTCGAGATTCACCTACATTTCGAACACTCAGGCCGTTTTGGCACTTATTCGCAATCGGAAACGTATCCGAAATGTTGGTTACTATTTGTGAGCATTTCTAAAAAAGTTTGTACATTTCATTCACGACTTCAATTTGCAAAAAAATTGCAGGTTGGTAGAGTGAATGAAGCTGAGCCTAAATAACATAGTCTCCCAAAATGACCTCATACATTTGTATGAAACTTTCCTTTTTTGTTACCATGAACCAAATAAAGTTAGTAACAAAAAAGGAAAGTTTCATACAAGTGTATGAGGACATTTTGGAAGACTATGTTATTTAGGCTCAGCTTCATTCACCCTACCAACCTGCAATTTTTTTTGCAAATCGAAGTCGTAAATGAAATGTACTTACAAACTTTTTTAGAAATGCTCTTGTATGAGAGATGTGCGTGATCCGAGATTTCGAACTGTCAAGAAAAAATAAATATTAAGAGGGTTGTGAATTGACGCTTAAGTCGTGTAGCTGTAAAAAAACCGGCCAAGTGCTAGATGCGTACATAATTATTGTTTTTATAGAATTCTTATAGGTTTCCTGTAATCTAAAAGAAATGAACTGTATGTATACTGTATTTTATTTTATTTTAGGCTCAGTCGTTTCGGAGATCAGAGGGGTTATTATAACATACCTAACATAACTATGCAATTCAGTTTACACTGAGAGAAAAGGACAGTGCTATATAACTGCTATAGCTCTGTCCTTTACACTCGCCGTAAAATGAACTGCATAGCTTTGTGATAATAACCCCCCTGGGGGGCGAAATGGTCAATTTTAGTCTTCTTTCATGAATACATCAAAATTATTTATTTTACAATAATAAGAGCCCTTTCATTTAATATAATTATAACACAGTAAGGTTCTTTTTTTTATTATTTCCTAATTTGTCGCACGAAAATGACCCTTATTTAAAAAAACATTGTTGCGTTGCGTTGGTTGTATTTTTGCGTTTATTGCGATTGCGATAGATATTTAAGAAGGGATAAGATAACGCATCCGGATCTCTCGCACGTATACGTGTGAAAGTTGGTGATCCGTTGGTATTGAGAAATTGACGGATGTTTTATATAGACTTCAATCTTAGACCCACCCAGCACCCGACCCGCACCGCCTCGCCTCACGGTTAGTATTAAAACCGGGCAAGAGCATGTCGGACCATGCTCAGTGTAGGGTTCCGAAGCCGTTACCACAAACAAATTTGACCTCGCGACAAACTTAACTTTGCCGTTAGAAAACGGTTATCCCCATACATCGACATAGGTCGCGGTCAATTTACGAACATTGCAAAGCAAATAAGTTTTCGGTAGGTAGGTATAAACACTTAAACCGTTTGTAACTCAAGAACCACTGAAGTCTACTTAGAAGTGATAGCTTTACATACATACGCGTACATACCTTCACGCCTTCATTCCCAGAGTGGGGTAGGCAGAGCTACAGAATTACCATCAACTCTAAAAACTTGTTGATAACTCTGTAACCACAATTTGCACAATTAGGCTAAGATGTTTAACAGTGTATATTAGTGACAGGTAGCAAGCCCATCGCCTAACAGTACTACTACAAGCCTTTATTACCTTAGTCGCCTCTTACGACTTCCACAGGAAGACATGGAGTGGCACAATTCTAAGCCGGCAACCACACGGCACGGCATGGCATGTGATAGTTTTCCTATTAAATTCATTATATGTGCTTTCATTTAAAATATTTTTAGTATTTGTAGTTCTCGCTGTAGCGGGAGGGGGGGGACACATGACTTATCGTTTTAAAGATTAATATTTCACAAACGGACCTTAATCGTAAATTTGTTCTCACAAACCCGCAATATTTTTGAAAAACCTATCCAACGACACGATACGGGGTAGAGGAGAAAAAAAATACATCTCCAAGTAACGCGTAGGGGAGGTACACTAAAAAAAAACCCAGGTTTTGTTACCACTTTTTTGGCGTGACTAATATGTATATTCATGCCAAATTACGGCTTTGAGCTAGGCTGCAGACGGACGAACGGACGGACGAACATGGCGAAACTATAAGGGTTCCTAGTTTGACCACGGAACCCTAAAAACGTTACGTAGCGCAGTTGATGTAGTGAGCGCATGCCCATACAAAACCATATAGCCAACCAATACCCTCCAATTTTATGCATTTCAAAGTAATACCGCTGGCTGGATCTTGGCAGGATTCATATTACGTGTCGTCGGAGCCAGGGCACACAGGGGCAGACGTCGTGTAATTAATCCAATTAGGTTGGAAAGGGCGAGGGTACGATTCGAGTGTTCGTCTAACCGTAACACAGCTGTTTCTGTATTGATTTGTTATTCATGTCGTTCTTTTCAATGATATCGGAGACTTCTTTGAAATTTGAAACATTTTCCGGCCGAAAGATTGAGCGTCCCTTGAGTTGATAACGCATCTCCCGAAGGTGACAACTTGAGGGATCGATTTTTCGCCCCCGTAAACATCTATATTGCAAATTTCACCGAAATCGTTGGAGCCGTTTTCGAGAACGTGATTGCAAAAAGATTATATACATACAAATATTGCTCGTTTAATAGCATAGGATTATACAGTGGTAATAAAAACGACGGAGGTTTTTTAAAGAGTTTAGCATCTTACTTACCTGTATAGGTATACTAACATCATGTTTTATTTTTTAGGGCAAGCTTTTTGGCCGACTCTATTTTCGTTTACATAGCCAACAAACGCTAATAATAAAAAGTCGTAAAAAATATTTTAATAATTAAATTGGTACACCCCCGATGTCACCGAAGATGTATCTAATAACTAACTAACTAAGCGTAATTTACTTGTATTAATACCTCGTAAAATATTTACTAACTAAAACTACTACAACTACAATTTCATGAATAACATTCGCGTATATTTCAACTCACATTAATATCAGCCAGAGGACAGACGGACCACGTAGGTTAAGAATTACTAGCGAATCTCTCAGTGCGCGAGTAAAACTAACTTTTTCTAGTTATACTACAAATGTAATTACATTTTACTAGTTTTTTAATAACTTTACATGTTAGTTTATGTGGATGATGGTGATGGATTGGGCTGAAATTTTGAATACCTACATAATACGTGTAAACCCGATGAGAATGCAATATTATATCTGAGAGCTCTAATGATAGAGTCGGATTCATGATCGGAACATGATCTCTGCAATACCATAGTAAAATAAATCTATGGATTAGATTCTTGTTTATTGAACAATACGTACCTACTACCGCTCCAACGTAGTAAAATAAATCAATTGTTTGATAGTAACTGTACAACTATAAATACTATAATACATTTTCTTATAAACAATTCTGGGGCAAAACAAACTGCATCCAAACAAGAATGTGCTGAGATAAGAATGTATGTTCAAGAATATGACGAAAAAAAAATCAATTATAAAAAAAGTTAAGTCGGGTGGGACTCGTTCGTTCGCTCTTGATAAGCAGATGATAACTGCAAGAAATAAGTAGGTTATGTTATGTTATGTTATGACTGACTGTGTAGTTGGTATGTCTCTACCGTAACTACTTCACCCGGGCACGGGTAGCGATGCCCTTAGCGGGGGGCATGCTGAACCCTAAGTTAGAGGTGCGGTGGTGGTCGCACCTCTGGAGGGGTGCCTCCGTCGGGAGTCAGGCCGGTCGAGCGCAGCTCGGTCGGCTGAGTGTCTTGAGGGACTTCGTTTTCTTCGGTTGCTTCCAAGTGTTCGGTTTCTTCGGTTTCTTGAGTATGTTCGGTTTCTTCGGTTTCTTCGATCTTCTCGATCCCTGCAGTGATGCTATGAGGCTCAGGTCCGGATCTGGGGGGGCGGCCGCGACGTCCCTGGCGCCGAAGCTTCTTGCGGTCTTCAGTGCCCTCATCCACTGCGAGTTGGATGGGATCGGTGGGATCGAGCAGGATGTGCTTGGGGCGCCTGACGGGTGCCCCGAGCGCAGCGAGCACGTCGGGATCGGACGGGGTGAGTTGGGGAGTGTAGGAGGTGGCACGGACGATGAGCGGGTTTGGGTGGTGTGGGCCTTTATCAAAGAAGCGCCTAGACGCGTCCTTGATAGTGTGCCTAATCGACGGGACGCCGAGGTCCCTGTGAAGGTCCGCGTTGCGAACAAACCAAGGGGCCCCCGCGACCGATCGGAGAAGATTGTTCTGAAATGTCTGTAGAGTGTTTATGTGTAAGTCGTGAGCTTGTGCGAATGCCACGCTGGCATATGTGAAAACCGGTCGGATACATACTTTGTATAGTGTTAGTTTGTTGCGAGCGCTAAGTTTGCTGCGACGGTTGAGCAGGGGACCGAGACGACCCTTGATCATCTTGGCCCTGTTGAGTGCTATTTTGATGTGCTGACTGAAGCTCAGGTGTCTGTCCAGGGTCACGCCGAGGTATTTGACCTTTGGTGACCAAGGAATGGGTCTATCGAAAAGAACGATATTCTCGAGGTGGAAATGGCGGAGGGACGGGTAAAACCAGACAGCCGCACTCTTCTCGGGGTTAACTTCTATCCTCCAGAGTTTAAACCACCGACCTAGGTCGGTGATCGCCTCCTGGAGGTAGCGCTGGATGACGGAGGCGTATTTGTTGGTGGTGAAGAGTGCGGTGTCGTCAGCGAATAGGGCGAGCTGCACGTTGGGATGGCGCGGGATATCATTAGTGTATAATGAATAGAGGATGGGAGAGAGCACGGACCCTTGCGGGACCCCGGCTCTGATAGGATGGGGGCGGGAGAGCGAGCCTTCCACTCGATAGCGAAAGCTTCTGTTACTGAGGAAGCCCCTCAGTATTAGGACTAGCCCAATGGGCATACCCATAAGCTGAAGCTTATAAATAAGCCCATTGTGCCAGACCTTATCAAAAGCCTTCGCTACGTCGAGGAAGATAGCGCCCGTGGGAATTCCTCTCGCGAAGGTGGAGAAGCCATCCAGTATGTGCTCCGTGAGGCGGTGCACCTGGTGGACGCATGAGTGTCGGGCTCTGAATCCGAATCGCTCGTCGATGAGGATCGAGTTGGAGCTCAGGAAGGAGTGAATGCGGGATAAAAGGACCCGTTCGTACAGCTTGCCCATGGTGTTGAGTAAGCTAATAGGACGATGATAGCTGGAAGGATCGGGGCGTGGTTTTCCCGGTTTGTGGATACCGATCACCACTGCGGTTTTCCACGCCTCGGGGAAGTGACAGTTGGACATGCAAGCGTTAAAGATAGCTACAAGGAAGAGAAGTAGAGCGGAGGGAAGCAGTTTGAGAATATCGTTCGGAATGCCGTCGGCACCCGGCGCCTTTCTCGGTCGCAGAACCCTGATCAGATCCTGAACCTCCTCGAGTGTTACGGGAGGGAGAGGAGGGTCGGGAGGAGGGAAGGAGGCACGCCTGTGTACTTCGGAGTCGACCCAATTAATATGGGCCTCGTCCGGGTACAACGTGCTGGGAGAGCACTGCGACTCGAGGCTGGCGGCAAGGACGTCGGCCTTGTCGCCGTCCTCGAACGCAGGGCCGGAGTTGTCGGGATGGTTTAGAGGGGGCATAGGGGAGGCTGTGTCGGATTTGATGCACCTAGCCAACCGCCAATAAGCGGTGTGGCTCGGTTCGATGTCGGATAACAGATCGTTCCAAGAGTCGTTTCTCAAAGTCGCGACGCCGGTTTTGACCTGGTTTTGAAGCGCACGCAGCCTAACTCTATTCTGTTCGGTCGGGTAAGAGTCGTAATGTCTGGTCGCGGCGTTTTTGGCCCTCACCAACTCCCTCAGCTCTCGAGTGAGCGGGGGACGTCTGTCCCTATAGGAGGGCACGACTTTCGCGGAGCTTTTTAGCACTGAGCTGAGGTGATCGGTGAGAGCCCCAATCGCCTTGTCCGCGTCGTCGGTACTCGTCAGAGTCTCTGTTAGGTCAGTGAGGTCGGTCGGGTCGTCTTGGAGTCTGTCCTTGACGACCTTCCAGTCCGTGATAGTCTTGGTCTGGGGGAGCGAGTCGGAGGGGAGGCCTAATGTTACAACAAGAGGTCTGTGGTCGGAGTCGAGTTCGTGTCGCACTTCTATAGAACGCAGCACGAGTGATACGTTCTTTAGAAGTACTAAGTCCAGTATGTCGGGTCTATGGTCAACGTTGTGGGGAAAGTGGGTGGGTTCCAGTGGAGCTATGAGGTCCACTGAAAGCTCATCCACTATCCCGTGCAGTCTGACACCGTTTCCGTTAGTCGTAGTCGCATTCCATGATGTATGCTTCGAATTAAAGTCCCCTGCCAGAATGACAGAAGGCCCTAGGGCTAAAAGAGCTTGAATGTCGGTCGTGAGTATGTCCTTGTTCGGTGAAAGGTAGGCTAACGCCACTATGACCGAGCTGTGCCCGGTCATAGCGAGGCGGCAGACTGACACTTCCAGATTAGTAAGGGGCGGAGGGTCGAGAGGGCAACAGTGGAGGTTGCGTCTGTAATAGATTAGGGTGCCCCCTAATCTATTGTCGAGTCGATCGTTACGAACAGTCAAGTAGTTAGGTATACAAAACCTGCGCGTGCTCGGTTTGAGAAACGACTCCTGTACAAGAAACAAGTCTAAATCGTTATCTTTGATGAAATTTAAGACAAGCTCCTTCTGACCCTTAATACCGTTGGCATTAAAGGAGGCGAGCTTGAGCGATCTAGGCTTAATCTTTAAAGATCCGTTATCCATTAAATGGGGAAATGGGAGCACGGCCGCCGATACCGGCGATGACGTGTCTGTACTCTGACATTAACTCTATCATTCGGAGGCCCGATGCACCTCGAAGCTTCTCCTCCAGCACGGCAAGGCTCTCGTCAAAAGACGCGTAAGGTTTCGGTAATCCGAAATCTCCGCGACTTGCACACTAATCCCTAATACAGTGTTCCTAGCACGTGTAAAATGGATGTTATTTGTCGTGATGGCCTGAGAGAGGTCGTCCCACATCCCTTTGTTATGAATAACAATGGGCGGGGGAGCCTTAAGTTTGGGTTGGGACTGAGAAGCGGGAGTGAAAGTGGACGACTCACCAGTGGTCTTTGAGGGCACACTCTCGTTGCGGGGCCCTCTAGGGGTCTTAGCCGGTCGCTCGCTGGGAGGCGGAGATACCGCTGCCTTCTTCTTTGAGGCCTTGCGGTGGGACACGGTGCTCCACTCCTCGTGGGCCGTGTCCATATCGACCGTTTCGGAGGTCGAAGGAGTTAGTATCGAGCCTCTTGCTGGGCTCGATGACAGTCTGCGTGTGCGGACTAACTCCTTTTTCTGGGTCGGTGGAGAGCGCGATCGTCCGCGCTGGGACTTTGCCTTCTTGGCGTTGGAGTCGGGGGCGGCGGTGGATGCCGCGGAGAATGGCGCCACGAATGGGGTTCGTGAGCGCGGCCGGGCCCGCATCTTCGGGTCCGCGGCCAGCGAGCTGCGACGGGCAGCTCGCAAGTCGGCTTCCGCGACCACGCGGACGTGCAAGCGGCTTGCTTCGTCGTCCGATGATTCCGAGTCAACGGAGATCATGGGCGGAGCGTCGGGTGAGGAAGGAGAGGCGGTCGGGAGGGTAGGTACCGTCGGCGGCGGAGCAAGGGCGAAGCTCATCAGAGCGGCCGTAAGGCCCGCGAACTGAGGCATACACTTCTCAAAACGGAGTAGAAAGTCACGGCCTTCGGGTCCAATGCCGAACGGGTGATCACCACACTTATCCATCATGGATATCAGAGCTGTCTTAACTTATAGAGTCAATGTCTCAGTTAAGAGCAGCATCACTGCACAGATCACAAGTAAACAATGTCACAACACTGCAATCCAGCGCGTCGGAGCGAACTCTACGACGGCGTAGGCGACGGGGGCGTAGCGCATCGGAGCGCACTCACGATGGCGTAGCGGGGCGTAGCGGCGGGAGCGACGGAGCGGTACGTGTTCACACGGCGAGCGCAGAAACACGAATCCCCAATAAGTAGGTACTACAGGGGGGCTATTATGACATAGCAATGCAGTTCTGTTTACGCTGAGAGAAAAGGACAGAGCTATATAACTACTATAGCTCTGTCCTTTACGCTCAACGTAAAATGAACTGCATAGCTATGTCATAATAACCCTGCAGGGGGATTATTATGACGTAGTTTTGCAGTTCAGTTTACGCTGAGAGAAAAGGACAGAGCTATATAACTGCTATAATTCACCGTAAAATGAATTGCATGGCTAGGAAGGTCATAATAACCCCGCAGATGACAGCAAATAATCTTATGTCAATCCAATTTGAATTTTCGGTTAGTTCCCGATTCGCCGGATTCTTGTTTCGTCGGATTCTCGATTCGCCGGAATTTCATATATAAAATATGTGCCAGTCTGAACTTTTCCCTCAAGAATCCGGCGAATCGAGAATCCGACGAAACAAGAATCCGGCGAATCGGGAACTAACCGAATTTTCCGATGTCAACTTATTTTCTAACAAAGGAATAGGTAGGTAATGCACTTATTGAACATAACATTATCCGCTAAATGAAGTTGATTATCTGTTCCGAGTTCAAACGGCAACCATGGATACTATGTCAAAGGGAATGTTTAAAGCTTCTGAATATAGGATTAACCACTAATTTTAGTCAGTTAGAAGGTAACTAGGTTTGCATTTGCATTTGTGACCGAAACGTGGTCGACTACCCGTATAATCTCACAGTTTTATTAAATGACATTAGTTAAATAAAGTCAAATAATTTTCAGCCATGAAAATAGTATAAAAAACCGGCCAAGTGCGAGTCAGACTCGCGCACGAAGGGTTCCGTATTATGTATAAAAAATGACGTTTGTTGTATGGGAGCTCCTTAAATATTTATTTTATTCTGTTTTTAGTATTTGTTGTTATAGCGGCAACAGAAATACATCATCTGTGAAAATGTCAACTGTCTAGCTGTCACGGTTCGTGAGATACAGCCTGCTAACAGACAGACGGACTGACGGACAGACGGACGGCGGAGTCTTAGTAATAGGGTCCCGTTTTTACCTTAAAAACGTGCATACATTTAACACAAAAGGTGTCACGTGAAAGAACTGATAAATATAATAGGTACCCTGAGCTGTATGAATTTAATTACGAGTATGCACATAAACTGGTCATTAACATAACCAAAGACTTTTTAATGATGACAAATTCTAGAGCCAATTAAAACTATAGTACATTATTGCCTAGGCAGCGAAGCAGGCAATTGCGGGCCGAGTATTGGTTTTTAAATTCTGGTTGGATAGATATAAGACAAAATATTTTGAGAAATCACATCCATATTTACTTTTAAACTTTTCTCGAGAGACGCGAATTAGGTAAGCTCCTGAATATCCGATATTTAGTTAGATCATCCATAATTGTAATAAATATTACATCCTATAAGAGTTCAATAACTGAAAAGAAATACAATTTATTGAATTAAGTGATGATAAATTATTTTTTCTCAAAAATGACAGGAAAAGTTGACATTAGGTACTAACTCCATACTGAGACGGGAAGTACATACTTTACAGACAGTTCCCAAATTAAAAAAAAAATACATTGCGGGCTTGTGTAGCGAGCATCATACAAATTTCATTGTTATCTAGTTTGTAACTTTTTAAAAAGTGTAAACGGCCATAATAAAATTAGGGCACAAGTCTTATGAACCCATATTTTATTCGAAACGTAACTTTTTTATCTGTGTCTGGAATAGCTAGAGTTTTTTTTTCTAAAAAAGCTTGGGTTTCTCCTTGTCATAAACATAAAGGCGGCAAAGAGCGATGTTATTTTACGTGAAGTTTCTGTTTATATGCGATTTGTATCTTGCGATTTTTGAGAAAAGTACTATACATATATGCCTCGGCAGGAACGGCAATTGCCTGCTTCACTGCCTAGGCAATAATGTACTATTAACTCCTAGGAGTAAAATGAGGTACTTTCCATCCTTATGTTTCAATCGGAAAACCGTTACTTCTGAGCATATTTGCGAAAAGTTATGATCTAACGCGGTTCAGGTAAGATTCACCAGACGAATTAGGTTTTACAAGTGTAACCGCCGTACGCAGAGATAATGAACTCGTTCCTTTTTCAAACTTGTCTATTAAAATATCATCACTAAGGAACGACTTCATCAACTGGCTCTGAGTGCGACTATTAATGTAATGTCTCAAAAGCGCTAGGTAGGTACTACAAAGCATGATGCTAGCACAGTACCCTTACCATGAGTTATAATTAACGTGGTCGCTAGCGAGTCGAATAGCGGTCTTTACACGCAAAGTTCGGACCGCGGGAAACGCCAAGCGCGCCGTTCCAATCTTTGTTTCGAACCATATGATCTTATTAAGAGCGAGTGAGAGAGAAGTTCTAAACCGAAGCCTCTTCTAAGTGCTCACAGACTGTAAGCTATCTTAGTCGCTCTCATACGATCTTATTAAGAGCGAGTGAGAGAGAAGTTCTAAACCGAAGCCTCTTCTAAGTGCTCACAGACTGTAAGCTATCTTAGTCGCTCTCATACGATCTTATTAAGAGCGAGTGAGAGAGAAGTTCTAAACCGAAGCCTCTTCTAAGTGCTCACAGACTGTAAGCTATCTTAGTCGCTCTCATACGATCTTATTAAGAGCGAGTGAGAGAGAAGTTCTAAACCGAAGCCTCTTCTAAGTGCTCACAGACTGTAAGCTATCTTAGTCGCTCTCATACGATCTTATTAAGAGCGAGTGAGAGAGAAGTTCTAAACCGAAGCCTCTTCTAAGTGCTCACAGACTGTAAGCTATCTTAGTCGCTCTCATACGATCTTATTAAGAGCGAGTGAGAGAGAAGTTCTAAACCGAAGCCTCTTCTAAGTGCTCACAAACTGTAAGCTATCTTAGTCGCTCTCATACGATCTTATTAAGAGCGAGTGAGAGAGAAGTTCTAAACCGAAGCCTCTTCTAAGTGCTCACAGACTGTAAGCTATCTTAGTCGCTCTCATACGATCTTATTAAGAGCGAGTGAGAGAGAAGTTCTAAACCGAAGCCTCTTCTAAGTGCTCACAGACTGTAAGCTATCTTACTCGCTCTCATACGATCTTATTAAGAGCGAGTGAGAGAGAAGTTCTAAACCGAAGCCTCTTCTAAGTGCTCACAGACTGTAAGCTATCTTAGTCGCTCTCATACGATCTTATTAAGAGCGAGTGAGAGAGAAGTTCTAAACCGAAGCCTCTTCTAAGTGCTCACAGACTGTACGTACGTGTAAATGCAACGCGGCGCGGGGCGGTTGGCAGTTCTATCCCTGACAGCGGCGCGAGCGCAAATCGCTGGAGTTCGGAGCGCGCATCTCGCGTCGACGTGTAAAGCGCATGGCGGTTTGGAGCGCGGCAGCAATAGGCTATTTGACAGGTTTTTGAAAACCATCTCAGATTATTTGTTGGTGTTTATTGAGTACTCCAAAAGTGATAATTTTAAATTCTTTTATGTATTTCGTCTAAAAAAAGGAAATAAAAATTCACTTTTAAAATATGCCGCCAAAACGCTTTCTTGGGCAAGATGGCGTCGCACAGGAATCAGTGACGTCAGTGGTCAATACATAAACAAACTGACATTGGCTAATCATAGCAAAGTCAGAAAAACAAACAAACGTCAACTGTCTGTGGTAACCGCAAGAACCAATGAACGTAAGAACAAAACGACAACGACATGAACGACAGATGCAATATTTACAGACATCACAGATTACAGGATATACAGACATCCTATAATCTGTGATATTTACCGACCCTTGACGTCATCATGGATTCGGCGCCGTTTTCGATAAAATGGCTACAGATAAAAAATATCAAGTTTTATCGTGGTTTTTTGGATAAAAGATCAATTTTTTTTAAGTAAGAATACCTTAAATCGATTTTAAAACTCATAATTTATATGAATATACATAATTATTACGTATTTTTTCACCTTGTCAAATAGCCTATTACGGAATTTATTCGTTTGTTCCGTGAGCATCCATAGTCCATACGTAGCATTTCTAATAAAGAGGCAAAATTGTCACTATCCATTCGTAGGTATTTCTGGTTAATTATCTCGTAATCCGCAAGCAATGGTTAATGTTCATATCTTCGTGTATGCTGTTTCACCCACATTTTCCGTCGTTTTCGGCCGTAATCTACTACGAATCCAGCTAACGCACCGACTAACCGGGGATCTATTTTTGTTACATCTGAAGGAAAAACTTTTGTGTTGTGATCACATTCCACGCGCCAGTCTAAACCGCGTTCCGAACTCTGAAATATCGTTTACTTTACACGGACAGTTCGGACCACGGGCCGGCAGAAATCACAGATTTAACTGCGGTTCAAACCGTGGTCACATGTGAAAGTAATAAAGTCTTAACAGTTTGATGCGCGGTCGAAACCGGCGGACGGACCGACGACGGTTTTATCTGCGGTTCGGATCGCAGTCCAAACTGTACAGTGTAAAGGCCGCTAATCTGCCGTCCGCTAACTAAAAAGTCGCTAACCCTCAGGGGGTCAAATTTTATGTTTTAATGGCATCTTATGTAAAAAAAATACTCTATCGATCTGTATAGGAATCATATTTGTAAGGTTTATAGTTTTTGAAATAGTTTTTGCATAAAGGTCGTTAATCACGAAGATATTAATACTTTACACTACTAAAAGTACGTTAAACATCAATATTTAACTGGAAGGACACAATCAGCCCTTAACGCCATAATGTTTCGAAAATATTTCTAATATTCACTTAGCAAAAAAGACGCTTTTCCACACTACTACACAAGAAAGTCGTGAAGGTACTTTAGTTACTTTCAAGCCAAGATTTATTGGGGTAGTTTACATTAATATCCTAGGCTAAAAAGACGTTTTATGAAAATACCACACAAAAAGGACATTAACATCAGTTAACGTCTTTTTAACGTAGGATTCATAAGATTTAAATTAAGAAATACTTATCACAAATATCAAACCGCCTTGAGTAACTCAGATTATGGTAGAAATCCTCCGCTAGAAGTACGTTAAGCCACAATACTTAGCTAAAAAGACGCAATCTGCTCTCGCCCCTCACCCCCGCGTAGTCAACGGTTTTGGTGGGGTCACCAGATTCAGATTCAGATTTTATTACTCAATATAACATAGTATAAATTACATGGCATGTCAAATTATATGCAGTTACATTGAGGTCGTCAGAAATAGAATTAAATGATAATAGTAGAAAGTCAACACAAATACAGAGTACATTAAAAAAATTAAAAGTCAATCCTATTTGTAAGTCAAGTTCCATATACTCATTCACCGAATAGACTGGTTATCCAACAAAATATTCTTAAGCCGGCGCCTAAACATGTCGTCAGATGGTTCGCGTTTGAGTTCGGCGGGTAGACGCTCGTAGTAGGTGGGACCGATGTCGCGCGGGTTCTTGCCTGCAAGTGCCATGCGACGAGGAACAGTTCTCAAACGCCCTGTGTGGCGGACTTGTTTGCCGACGACGTTTACTGTTGCAAACGAAGATATATTTGGTCGGACAAACATAATAATTTCGAATATGTAAAGTGAATAGTGCGTCATTATGCGTTTCGTTGTGAAAATGCCCCGACATGTATTGGCTTCGCCCCGACCAGCGTACGTACGGCACGTTTCTGCATCAGCATTACCCTGTTGGCATCCGTAGAGTTTCCCCATAAGAGTGTGCCGTACGACATCAGTGAGTGAAAATGTGTATAATAGACCCGTCTTAGAGCATCGTCAGATATAAGCAATTTCAGCTTACGCAACGCAAACACCGCACTACTCAATCTTCCACACAACAGGTCAACATGGCACTTCCAATTAAGATTCGAGTCCAGAGTGAATCCGAGAAACCTACACTGATCGCACACAGGCATCGGACTGTTTGCAACGCACGGAGGAACAGGAACACTACGCCCCGAGAAAATCATGACGCTTGATTTTGTAATATTTAGGAGCAAATCGTTACACTTAAACCACTTCTGCAGTTGATCACATGCGTCATGAATTTTCCCAGCGAGCTGTTCATAAGTGCGCGCGCCAACTATGACCGTCCTATCGTCTGCGAACTGCACAGAAACGCCAGCTCTGATGCTGGTCGGCAGATCATTGACGTAAGCCAGAAATAGGGTGTTTCCTAAGGCGGAACCTTGGGGGATCCCTATTCTCACGGTCCCAACATCAGATTCGAGTCTCTTGCCGCCCGCAGACAATTTGACTAATTGTTTCCGGTCGCACAGAAATGACGTAAGTAGACGGTGGGAGGTGTCCTGTATACCGTAATAGTGCAACTTATCCAAAAGCAGTTCGTGGTTTATATTACGTCAAAGGCTTTGGATAACTCACAAAATATACCTGCCATCTTATTTTTATCGTCAAGACCGGAAACGATACAGTCGAATACTTGGCGCGCCGCTGCAGTCGTGGACATCTTTTGCCTATATGCGAATTGGTAGTCCGTCAGCAAGTCATTGCCTTCAAGGTGGCCCATTATATGAGACGATAGGATGGATTCAACTATTTTGGAAACTGTGGGAACTATTGTTATTGGCCTGTAATAATTAACGTCAAATTTGTCACCCTTCCCCTTGAAGACAGGACACACCCTAGTACTCTTAAGCACGTCAGGGTAAACACCGGTGTCGAAAATAATATTGATTAAAACAATTAATATATCAGAGATTACTGGCCATATAAAAAGAAGTATGTTTGGCGATATGTCATATATGTCAGCAGTGGTGCGTGATTTCATGATGGAATGAAACACTTCGTTACTTTGTTAATGCAACCATAACTACATAGTTAGTACGTCGTCGATCCGCCGTCTCAGACTGTTGTCTGATAAATAATCCACGTTTTGGTCATCAACTATAAGAAATCCTTTGTTTTCGTCAGTTAATTTACGCAGTAACAATTCCAATTTATCTAAATAAGTGTCAAATGTACCATTTCCGGTTCTATAAACTGTAACAATAATCAATTTACTATTCATAATTTCAATTGCTGTGCATTCGAAGTGATACTGAACGGAGAAATTCTGCAGGTCGTTTCGCTTTTTATACCCCATTTATATATTAGCCAGCGCGCACCCACATAACCTCACTCGTTCAATTTCACTTTTTTTGCACCAAATTTCACTCAAACCAAGTACATCCGGTTTTTCTGTGCTACATAATATCTCTAATAGTGATGTTTTACCGCATAGTGATCTTACATTTTGGTGAATAACTATACATTTTGTGATTGCCTTAGTTTTGATGTTACTCGTTTCGCTTCTAAGATTTTTGCCTGCACAACATTGAATGGATAATCTTCAACTGTGCGGCCGGGACGTCCAGGCGAAACGACGAGTAATTGCCTCGCGTGACCACCAGCTGCTCGCACACAAGCGCCGCGACGCCCATCTGAGTCTGCACGTGATGAACAACATCCTCAGCAGTGGTGTCGGCGCTCAGGCTGCAGACGTGCAGGCTGATGACTCGCGGGGCAGCCGCGTGGAGTCCCACGGGGCCGGGGGCTCGTGGTTGAAATGTCCCTGGAAGAGCCGGCGGCGACGGTGCCGCGGCATTGTTGTCAGCTGCAGACACGACCGTCGTAGTGTTGTCTCTCCATACAGCGCAATCGAGACGGATGCCTTCTGGGTGCCACACAATTCTCCGTCTCTGCCGGTACCGGCGGCGCAGGAGTCGACAACGGTGCGGCAGTGCTGGCTACCGGCAAGGATGCTCCCTGCACATCACTTATGAAGACCATTCCGTGAGGGCCGGACTCGTTGAGTGACAAGTTTTGTGGCTTTTGTAGCGCTAGGATTGTGTCTATGCACCTATTTTGATGTCTAAGTAGTCTCTTTTGTTCACGTATAACATCATGACAGCATTTAATATCGTCTCTCATCTCCGATATCTCAGTTTTTAAATTTGAAATGACGTCCACCGTCCTGGTAACCGCTGCTGCATTTGTTGTAGTCGATTTCGCCTTTGATGCTGCCATTGTAATTCGATGAATTTATCCCACTATGTACGGTTTTCTTAATATATCAATATTTACTAATTTTCGCAATTTAGGGTCCTTATGTTTTGTTATGTTAATGTTTCAAGAAAGGTTTTTGTTGCATTTTTGGTTCCTTACTTTCAAGTTTTTAATAAACAACTTTGATGCAATTCGTTTTTTCTTTTGAAATATTCCATCCCGAATACATAACTAAAACACCATTATACTTAAAGGTTTAACGGTTAACGGCTGTTAAGTGTAGTAAAGGTTAGATAAAACACTCCTTTACAAAAACACAATAAGACGCTACATTCAAAAAGCTTACCTAAAAAGACATTAAAATACTATTATGTTGATATAGTTAAGAATTAATGTTAAATGCAAAGCTGCAATACATAACTAAATAGCCGTTGAGTAACTTAACGTCATTTTAGTTAAGTAATTTCTAATAGTTTTTATTTTATTTTAAATATCTACGTTTTTACGTAGGAATCCTAAACTATAAGGTCGCTAAGGTGTTCTTAGTGACTATCAAGTCAAGTATTTTTTATTAATTTACCAAAATTATGCGCAGCTAAAAGGAAAAAAAGAGTTTTTTTTAACTTAGGACTAGTTATTTATAATCAAGATTATCGCTATTTGATAGTAAATTTGACATGCAATCTTTGTACATTAATATTTTTTTTGTAAAACATACGGTTATCAAGTAGCATATTTTTAAAATATTTCCCACGTTTTTCGCTCATATCCACAAAATTAGATTTGTGGCTTAGCGACTTTTTAGTTAGCGGACGGCAGTAATGCTCTAACCCTTGCAGACCTCGCACTATTCTTATATACTACTCAAAACAAAATAGGGGCCACGGTATATTCTGCACACAAAAGAACTGTTTTCGGAGAAGGATTATTATAACAAATTTTAACCTGTATGTTTTGAATTTAGTATCATTCGAAAACTGCAATGTTAAACTTACAAGTTGTGTTTTTAATTTTTTGTCAATTGTTTTGGTTTACCATGCGTGTGGTTTTTTAAATCAATTTTCAAATTTCATACAAAATCAGCAAAACAATGCAACTTTTTTAAAAACCACACGCACGGTAAAAACAAAGCAATTGACAAAAAAAAAAAAACTAGCTTGTAAGTTGAACATTGCAGCTTTCGAATGATACTAAATTTAAAACATACAGGTTAAAATTTGTTATAATAATCCTTCTCCGGAAACAGTTTTTTTGTATGCAGAATATACCGTGGCCCCTATTTTGTTTTGAGTAGTATAACGGGTTGGCTTAAAGTAATGAGAATTACAAAAACGGTTTTTATTTTTATTTTTTCACTTGTTAGGGTTATATAGCTTTTTATTACATAAAAACGAACTAAAACCAATATGATAATCAATCATTCCTATACAGCAAAAAGTCCCGCATCTTAAATTTTTCGTAGCTTTCTTCTTACCGTTTTCATCATACGTTGGACAACATCTATTTTTACATTTTTTAGTTAATTAGTTGTTTTTGTACCTTGCGCTTCAACTGAGTCTGTAATTTTGCTTCCCGCCCATCACTGTAAACTAGTCTACTGAGAATTACCAAATAATCCTCTATTGGACGAGCTATAGGGACGTTCGGATGGTTTGAATCCTTCGGTACGAAGTGAACGTCACGCTCTTTTAGTCAATTCTGGCTGCTCCCTGCATAGTGATACTTTCTCCGCAACTTCCTGCACTTCTTTGGAATATCTTCAAGCTGTTTGTTGGAATATTTGGGTATTTTTTGACTCTTTAACTGTTCAACATTGTATTTCTCTAAAATATTCCTTATTCGCCCACGAAAAACATCATATTTTACAGCTAACTTATCTGGGACTGACCCACTTTGTTTTGTACAAACGTTGCCACCTACTTGCGGTCTCGATCATTAAGAATGGGAGGTCTTCCCGTTTTTGGTGAATCTTTATTCCTAATACCAAGTTCCCACCGCTGGATCAAACATTAAATTGTAGAAAGAGGTACATTTTCAAATTTGTGATGAGAGACCACTTCAGATTTTTCACGCCGTCCAAGTAGGCGATAGACACGTTCACGTCATAACTTCCTCGCGAACATTTTTTATTAAACCAGTTAATATTTTTTTGCCTTATTAACAAAATTTACATATTTTCTATTAATTATATCTGTCAAAATCCTTTTTGTATTTTTTTATTGCCTGCTATTGGTAATTGAATACATTCTCATTACTTTAAGCCAACCCGTTACTATAATGCGAGGACAGAGCATTCGGCTCGCTAGTGAGTACGGTAATTGTAACCCATGGTAAAGGTACAGCTGCATTATGTCTGAATAGCCAGCCGTATCCTTTGATAGAGGTAAGCGCTCCGAGTTACCCGGAGGCATCTATGAGCGTTTACGAATTGAATTATTCCATTCATAATTAACTCTTTCATTAAACAAATATACCGCTATTTCAGCTTTGATTATAATATGAAATAAATTTAAATATGATATCAAGTTAATCAAACAAAACATTGCTGAAAACAGCGATAAGTTGAAAATTCGAAATACTGATAAATATGTACGGGACCGTTGAAGTATTATGTAAGCACTATTATAGGTGAGCGGGGGGGGTCTATGCTTTGCTTTAGTTATTTACTTTTTTACACATATGGCAACCCACACATTGTCTATGCTAGAAAACGATATGCATATTCAGGGATTCCCACAAATAATAATAAATACGTTTTGGGGATTGTAAGAGCATTGCTTACTTTTGCTGACAAGGGGGAGGGGGGGTGAATAATAATAAATCAGCTTACGTAACACACTTGAACTGTCCATACTTAACCAAATCCAAATTTAGAGAAAGTTTGTTATAATTTAATCTTAACTAAGTAGGTAATGCTAATGAATTATAAAATGACATTTAATTTCAAATTGTGTAATCTATAACTTACTTGTAATATTATCTAAAGCACCTACTATAATGCAACTAACTATACCTAACATAACCAAATTTTTGTAATTATTTTGACATGTAATATTTTATAATATTATAAATAAATGAGTATGAGTATGAGTAGTAATTAATTTTGGTACACTTTGTGACATTTTCATCTCGTCCCATCTATTCTAATATACCTACTCGTATCAGTATCACCCACAGACAACATAATCTAGGTTATGCTCTGTGGTATCCATGTGGTAACCTACAAATCAATACTGAACTCGACGGCCTACGGGCCTATTATGGTCGCGTTTAATGTTATGGATAAAACATCCGTCTCTTTCTAACAAGCATGTGAGTGCAAGAGTAACTGTTTCATTATTCAAACGTATCCACCGCTATAAACGTGATTGTATTAGACCCGCTGCAGCTGGGTTTCTATTCCATCGGGCCTAGTATTGTTGCGTTTATCGATTGACGGATGTTTTATCCACATTTTCTCACGCGACAAACGCAGCCATATTAGTTTCGCGTGATTGTTTAAGCCCATAGAGTTTCTATACCGTAATCATATGGTTGACGTCGTTGTAGTTCTTATTTACTTGGCAATATCGTCAACATAGGTGCGATATAAAAGCAAGATAAGCTAGGTAGGTACACCAAAGTAGAATAACGGTACAGGGCCTTTACTTACTGGGTAAATTATTGCCTATGACGCATGTTATTGTTTGGTTTTAAACCCAGCCGCCATTTCTGTCAAGTAGACAAGAGCTATAGAAACGTTGGCAATACGATAACATGTCAAACGCAATATGGTTTTCCCGAATAGGAATTATCCCTTAGTGTTTACCACACAACGCTTTTTTCTGAGCAATCGTGCAATCGCGTAGCAAAATAAGTTTTATTACTTACGGAGTAAATGCTCAGTTTCATTAGTCGATAGCCCGCATGATCTTCGGTATACATTGCATCGCTGCAACAGACCCCGGCTTGAAAATGTCAAAACAACTCATCAATGGATTGTAACAAGTATGCGGGCTAAATCCATGCCCCATAAAGCGTCAATTGTCAAGATAAACACAAGTCAAGAAGGTAATTAAAGGAAATATTTCAAGCCCAATAGCTACGTTATCATCAGACACAATCAACCGTGCTGCGACTTGCGGTAAAGACGTTCAGCCAAAACCAGACCAAACCGGATCGGGTTCTAACCACAAACGCTAGAGGGGCGAAATATCCATTACACATACAAAACCAAGAACGCCTTAAGGAGTTCATTTACGTAGAGAGTTAGCAGCTTGGCATTGTAGGTGTTGTAGTGAGATTTATTGAATAAATCAAGTAATATGCCTGTCAAAGCTATATTTAAATAAAATGTGGGAAGGTTCCAATTTTAATTTAAATTTGAATTTAGAACATGTGACCTTATAATTTCGATTTGAAAGTTAAGAACCACGTTATTTGGTACGTAATTTTCAAGCAGAGGTTATCTAAAAGTAAAAAATAAATGTCATATTAACATTATTTTGATTCTGTATCGAGCAACGCGCTTTGACGCATCCCTAGCTAGAGGCAATAGGTACGAGTAGTATAGGAAATAGAGGAAACTCATAAATAAAGGGCCTGATACGACCTATGTATAGAGTGACTCGCATCATCGTAACCCTAGCGTCCGAGCAGCAATAGGTAACAGAAACTCGTTAACCCCTCAGGTGTCCTACTCACAACATGTGCGCGTAGATTTTTTGACATTACGTGACTTATTCATTTGACATAAAGTTTAATTTTGATGTGCAACAACTTTGACATATCGCTCGACGCGTTAAGGGACGTAGACGGAGTACTTTTCTATTTATACTTTGGTTATTGGCATATTGGAGTGTTGAGCGTTTTCAATTCAGGGGCAATGTGGGCAAAGTGGTTAAGTAATTAGTGTCTTGGCGTTTCATTAGGTACCTATACAGGGTTTTTATCAGTGCAGAAATTTGACATATGATTTTGTATCGTTAATATAATACAATAAAATCAGTTACTATATTTTATTTGCAAAATATCAAATTTTTACGTTCTCGTATGGGTCCAAGTTATACTAGAAAATCACTTTTTAAAAACCTCAACAGTAAAAACCTTTTTACGGAACGCTGCTCTCCTCGCACCCCTGCATTAGAGGGTCTATGAATAATATGAATATGGCTAAGTTAGTGGAATCATTGAATCGGCAATATCTCTTATGTTTTTTAAGCTAGAGTAAAAATAACGCAACATGTGTTTATTGATTAACAATAGCGAAGCAAATGTTAAAATTTTTGCACCTATTAAAAAATTACCCTGTATTTGAACAGTTTCAAATCTGCTAAGCTTTCTGAGTAATTACTAATCCCGATTACTAATTACTAATAAATAATTCAATACAAATGCAGCACGCGATTGTCAACTTCGCTGATATTAGAATCGTGATCTAAACGGGTGCCAAGTTTCATGGAAGTTCTTTTAAAAGTACTTATAGTACTTATCAAGAATGTACAATATTCTCAGCTTGTTTAATAGTAGATTGTTCAACAAGGGACTAAAGTAAGCCATTATGACACGAGATATTTAACCGCCCGAGCAAAACAAACAAAACAAACAAACAACAACAACAACAACCACAAACAAACCAAAAACAACAACAAAGACACAACAAACAACAACAATAACAAAACAAAAACAAACACCAAATAACAACAACAACAACAACAAACACAACACAAACACAAACAAACAACACATAAAATGTCTGAGTAGCTTTGTTATAATCAATTTTGTAATTTTGTATAGATCGTCGCAAAGTGAAAAGTAGAGTGTTTAACGCGAGGCTTAACAACCATAATGGCATGTTTTAGTCCCTTATTGAACAAGAACCGTTACAGTAAAAAGCATTGACTGGCGATGATTATGAATAACAATACATTCGGATTACACATGTTTTTGTGAGCCAATATGGACCCAAACTTAAGTAAAAAACATCACAAAAAATGCGAAAAATTCAATTAAATTCTACTTAGAATACTCTTAATTTTATCGTGAACTCCGTTACACTCATTATGCAGTTTTAAACTATCCCAGCAAATTAATGCACGCTATTCACCTGGAATTATGCAAGTTTTGAACTTGCTCCATAAAGTCTTCCGCGCGAACTTCACTTTATTATAATATTATAATAGTTACACTTAGGGCTGCCAACACGAAGAACCGGCCAAGTCCAAGTTGGCCACAAATGACCAAACAAAACATTATTGAATTGAATTTAATAATTTTTGTAGTGTTTGTTGTTATAGCGAGAATATAAATAGTTAGTTACACTCTGTGTTGAAATTTCAACCGTGGACCTATTACGGTTCCTGAGTTACTTAGCGCTGACAGATTGACGGACAGCTGAGGTTTAGTAATAGAAGGCACCCTTGCGTAAAAAAGGTAAGTAGTGAAGGATTCGAAAAAACAAACTCAATATCAAGATTTAACTCAATGTAAATTCGTAATAACAATCTCTACCTATCTGTTTCTGCCTATCTGTCATCCTCGACGTTGCCAACCCGCTAAAACTAATCTTCGTTCAGAAAAATAATATTATTAAATTACTTTTTATAAATTATCAAAAAGCAGATACGTTACTTTCTATAACATTTATATTCCCGTTCCAAGATATGTTAACGGATACATAATTAAATTATAAAAGAATAATAATAAAGTAAGCTAACAGTACTGCCGTGTCACGCACAACTCATCTATCTTAAGTTAGACGAGTTACGCCTAACCACCGCGAAACGGTCTTATTTTGGATGCTTTATATGGCCCACGAACAATCGCGTAAAAATTATCGTTACTTTTTGAATTATTTGATATGACAAATTCGTTCAACTTCATTTTTTAATAACTCTGTCATGCACATCTCATCTATTTCAAGTTATAATAGTTGTGCGTGGCCGCTCACAATTTTGCGACGCTGCCACTTGTCGTTTAACGTGGAGTTAGACGAGATACGCGTGACACAAAAAATCAAGTTTGTTTATTTTGAACCAGGCCACACGTATATGGCAGCAGATACAGTCCATGCATGCATAACAAACAAATTTTTAAAATTAAAAGAAATGTATGATTTTCTAGATTACACAGAAAGAATGAAAGAATCTCGAAAAAACATGACAGTTCAAACAATTACTCATCAAAACATGATTTTATTTAAGGATGAATTAAAAAAGGTATTTCCAAAAACCTATAACGTGCATGCTTTGAAGATGATTGAATTTCGACGAGGTACGACAAATATCTTTGTTAAAAATTCGTACGATTCAACGAATTTTACAGAGGTAAATATAATTTAAAAAAATGTTTTAGATATTAAGCAGTCTGCTGATTTTATCAGTAGCATTATTGCTCATGAAGAAAGTCCTCGTGGAATAAGTGCCCTGAAAAAAAAGGAGTTACTAAAATTGTGTTCATCAATGCCACTTACTCGCAGGGCCTTTTACGAAGAACTCAGTGTCAATGAAAATATTTGTGATTTAGATACTGTTACGGATAATTAGAGCTTGTTTTTTTAATGAGGGATTGGTTTTATCGCACTTCATTTTTTATTACGTCCACAATTTTATTGTTTTAGGATTCTGTACCTGTGTTTTTAGTTTTAAGAATTATTTTTAGCAATTTCATTTGATATGTACTGATCTCGTTAATTTTTCATTAAGCACTTTGTTTTTAAGTCAAGACGATTTAATTGGTTTTAAAGATGTCAATTTTATTTTAAAAAAAGTAAAAGCTAACACTAACTTTTATTGTTATTATTTATCCTAATATCCTCCTAACATAGGTATTAATATCCACAATATAATAATGTATAACTATCACAAATAGTCAAGGCACATCACAGATAGTCACACAGTCATATCTCTTATAATTGTTAGTAAACCTAGATAGACATTCAGAAGTCACATACATTTGGTTACGCAAAACTCGTTTAATTTAAGTTATAACATGACGCGTAACCACCTTTGTATGGAGCAGTGGTTATGGCAAACTCATTTAACTGAATTAAAAAGGTAAATAAAGCAATAAATAAAAATAAAAACAAATACCTCTTGTACTAGACCCTATTTAGCGGTGATTTAGCTAGAAATAATGTGCTGATGATTTAAAATAACAATTCTATCATCTTTTGTTTGTAAAAAGTTGTTTGGGCGTTTTTCTCAAAATTCACTTTTTAAATATACTTAGATGAGTTGTGCGTGACACGGCAGAGTAGTTTCTAGTTTGTAATTAAACGTCTTGATTAACTAATCCATATGCGAAAGTAGGTAACTTATATTTTCATTGGTTGACGGGTTACCATTGTTACCAATCAAACAACCAATCGCTATGTTTGTTTTACGGCCAAACCCTATATTCAATCCGCGGACAGATTGGCTTACTTCGGATTAAAATTTGACACATTTTGTTTGGGCAAATGTCAAATTTTAACCCGAGGTAAGCCTTATCTATCTTCGGTTTGAATATAGGGTTCGGCCGTTAGCGAATTTCACTTCCTCGATTGTAGCATTATATCGAACTTCATTACATGCAATTTTCTGCTGGAGCCGTGATGTTTTCAGAATATCTTAAACATTAATAACGTAGGTTAGGTTAGGTTACACTGGTGACAACCCTAGCTATCTACAGTAGTTCGCGTTGAGATCAATACGCAAGTATGTATTTAATAACGTCCTGGGCTGAGATTCTACACGGAATCTTATTGCTTTTGGCGTGTCTTCAAGTTATTATGTTACCGTTACCTTTTATCGTGTTTTCAACTCTACCGCCATTAGATACTGTCAAGTATATAAGAACTATCGTAACGTTCACAAACGCCATATTGTTTTACCGAGTAAAATATAAGCACGTTACAGCTTGATTAAACGTTTTTTTTATTTATTTATCTAAAACACAATTACATTTTACATTCAATAGCACCGTTAAACCACAGAGAAGTTTGTCTCGATACCTGCGCCAGTTATGTTAAATAAGTAAAGTAACACATACTGAATTAGATCTAGCTAAACTTATTAATTACCTTCTAAAATTAAACGACTATAAAAAAAACCGGTCAAGTGAGAGTCGGACTCGCGCACCGACGGTTCCGTATTTAAGATAACATGCTTAGTAAACACAAAAGAAAATACTCATTCTGTTATGAACTTTATTTTATATGCAATAAAGCCAGTTTTGACTAGCCTAAATTTTAATACAGAGATTTCTCAAAAACTGTGAATAATGAACACTTCTTTTTATTTTTCCCATAATATATAAGTAATTAACTATACTTATGTCCGGATTTTTCCAGATTTTTTGGTTAATAAACTTCGGAGAAAAGGAGGGAAACGATAATTTTTTTGTAATTTTTTGGCTTTAACTCATAAACTACAGTGAGCCCTTTTATATGACACGCCATTCGCCATAATCAAATCAATTTCATTTCTCAACCCCCCATTCTAGACTGCTTTTCAATATTAATAAAATTAATTGCAGTTGTTGAGAAAACCTGATGTGACATACAGACAGACGGACAACGAAGTCTCACCATAAGGGTTTCTTTTTACCATTTTGGTCCGGAACCCTAAAAAAAGATAGTCTTCGAAGTGATAATAATGATATTATTTTTGTAGCTTTTATAAACTCATGACCCGATCTTTGTTTAAAGTGAGTTTTCTGTAACAACTGTATACTACACACACACACACATACCTTCACGCCTGTAATCCCAGAGAGTAGGGTAGGCAGAGCTACAGAATTACAACTTCAAAAAGTTGTTGATAATTCAGTAACCACAATTTGCACAAACAAACCACACACGGTACGGTGCTGTATACTACAATAAACCAGAATTTACCATACAAAACAAAACCGTCCTCTTGAATTACTCTTATCTATGGATGAAAACTGCATTAAACTCCGATGCGTAGTTTAAAAAAGATATTAACTCTAAAGCGGCCTTAACCGTACGTGTAAATGCAACTGTAATAGTAAAATACTCATAAAATAGTAAAAAATGTACGGTTCGAAACGAAGATTGGAACGGCGCGTTGCGTTTCCCGGCAGTCCGAACTTTACGTGTACAGGCCGCTTAAGTGTAAGTACAGCCACCAAACGGGATTGTTGAGCCACTAGCCACTATTCATAATTTAGTGTAATGTAAATCGGGCATACTCCTGTGACGTCGTCGTGAACGCCTGATAACGAATGATGACATGTCTATATTCGTGTAACAGAAAGAGTAGGTATTCTATCTTTGTCATTCGGTATTTCCATCATGTCGTATGACCAATGATATTTCCGTTGATATCGTTACGTTATAACAATTATCGCTAGGTTACTGTTTCTAGACATGTATAATTGGTTGGCTTTGGGTGTAATCAGTTAATCACTCTATTGTCAGGTTGGCAGGCTTGGTCTTCAGGTTAGCCAACAGTTAAATTGCATGAAAATATAATATTAATCAAGTGATTCTAGATCAAAATCAAATCAAAATCAAAATTTTTATTCAGTAAATTGGCCACATGAGGGCTCTTTTACACGTCGGTAACATGGAGTGAATCTACTAGCGCTTCGGACAAGACCATCATTGCGGAGAAGAAGCGCCGCAAGAAACTCCAACAGAAGGTCATTTTTTCAATTATTAATTAGGTACAATAATACTTAAAAGTAAGTTACATTACAAGGTAATAAAGTAATAAATAATTATTTAAAAAAAAGCAATACAAACAAAATCCTTACAAATGTAAAGTCAATAAAATAAAGTTAAAAATCATGATTAGGAGAACAACATGACGAGGTCTCTACGTCAGGAACGATAATTAAAATAACTAAATTGGAAAAACAGGTCCTTGCAAGCGTGAACAGACCGGACCCCACAGACAGCACCCGTTCACGAGTATGACGCGTATCTCAGCCATCGCCTCCCTCAACCATGTGTTCGGGAAGGTGGCGACCCGATCAACGACGCCGCCGTAAGCAAAGACCTTTAAGTGAGCATGACATGCTCATGCTGCCGGACAAAGATAACAATAAAAAAGTATCTGTCCGGCGAGAAACGTCATAATGTGTTCTCAATTCTAAAATGTCTTGTGCACACAAGAATTAATATATATATTTTTTTACAAAAAAAACAATAGGTAAATTTAATTTTAAAAGTGTACCTACATCATTGGCTTAAAGGCATTTTGCAATAAGCGCTGCCCAGTGCTCAGCTATAATTACAAATGACAAAAATAACCCTAACTTCAGTAAGCTCACACTACTTAAAAACGTCTTTATCATTTAGGAAGTCATTAACAGTATAATATGCCTTACCCAGCAAGCAGCACTTAATGCGAGACTTAAATTTATTGAACGGCATATTGACAATATCAGTAGGTATCTTATTGTAGAAGCGTATACAGTTCCCTGCGAACGATGTGCTAACTTTACGAAGACGGTGACATGGGACTACGAGTTTATCTTTATTTCGCGTGTTAAACTTGTGAACGTCACGGATTTTAACCTAAATGGCACTTCTTGCCTGTCAAACACGATAACAAACATGGAATACTTTCCTGCGACTCTCCTTCTCTGGATATACAGGTGTAACCGACTAAACCCGATTTGTATTACTCGGCCAAAATACGTACAGTGGCAAGTGGCTAACAATTCCGTGTTTTGACTGTAGGTACTATATTGAGGGACAGACGGCGGGGAGATAGAAAGATAGTGATATTAGTGATAGACACCCAATCTGTCCGTCTACCTCCTGCGTTATATACCATTATTTAGTAAGAAATATTCATATTAAATTATTTGTTTGTTTGCTTGACCTTATTGAAAGTTAAAATCAGTTTTGATACTCCGGTTTTAAGCAATTGCAATGTAAAGTTGATAAATGAATCAAAACCAAATCATTTTTTATTAATTACAGTAAAATCAGTTAATTGCAATAATCTTAAGTGTAAAAAAGTGACGTACAATGACTTAATCTGTGTCCCTATAAAAGAAAAACAAAAACATAAACAATGTGGAACCCAAACGGCGTAGACAACAGACAGCTGGAAAAGCGCGTGGTCGTCGGAAGGGTCCGTCCGACGTGGGCACGGAACCTCCCAGAGACTAGAGAGGACGAGGACAAGAATGAAGAGCTCGCCGTGATGCCGCATAGTGACCCCCCTTCGCCCACGGAACCCTGGGAGCAGCGGTCCAAGCAGGACGATAAATATGACGTTTTTGGGAAGGTTTGTTATCAACATGATACAGTGGCCTATTCTACTGGGTAAAGCTATATTGCTTTTGACATGTTACCGTATGGTTTTTAACTCGGCCGTCATTAATGTCAAGTAAATAAAAGTAAAATTGACAATAGGATGACATTTGAAAAGCAATATGACTTTATCGAGCAGAATTGAGGCTAGGTATATAAGGAATGTCATTTACACCTATTTTAACAGATTTTATTTATTATGGTTTTTTGACATATTATCTATATTATTTAGAAATTTCATACATTGTAGTAAACACGGTCAAAAATGGTCAAAATTAAACATTGCCACTACTTGACAGTCGTAGCATTCGACTACGAAGCAGCCTGAACAATTATGTTTAAAACTATATGCAGTTATCTACTGATAGACGACGCATTATCATGGAAATGAATGGGAGACATAGGAATATAATATAACATAGAACATAATATTCACAGGGTGTCCGTTATATAGTGGACTACCTTACAGGGCTGGATAGCTCAGCTCAGGAGTGTTGAAAATATTATGATAATTCATGCTGGCTAAAAGTCCCACGGAAAACGAGATATGTCAACTTTGTGATATCTTGTTTTCCATGCGAATTTTACCTAGCATGAATTATCATATTTTCAACACTCCTGAGCTGACACACTGACACACATTTTTTTTTTCTCTATGGAGCAAAGTTCATTTAGTTACTTTGCTCCATCCATAGACAAAATTTTTTTTTTTTGCAATATAAAAAAAACGAATCTACCACTTAGTTTCTATGGATGTACCTAGTAATATGCCGAAGTTATCGTAAATCAAAAAAAACACGGTGTATACGTAATTATTAATTAAGAAAAGGTACCTAATGGAAAATCAGACCCACCGGAACAAAGTTACTCGTTACTCGAGAAACATGTATAGAGTATTTTTATTTTTACACAATGTTGGATTAGGTAATACGTATTTGGCATATTATATACACACATTCTTCTCACACAGGAAAATTAAGTTCAAAATATAATGTAGGAGACATTGTTATTTGAACGAAATTATCTATACCTATTAACAATTTTTTGATTTTTTTTAGGTTATGCTGCTCGGCGATAGTGGCGTCGGAAAAACATGCATGCTAGTCCGGTTCCGAGATGGAATGTTCCTGGCCGGAAATTACATATCCACCGTCGGCATCGACTTCCGGGTACAACGCTACAGTAATCCCTATACACTGTGTAAAAAGAAACAAAAGACTGCTCCATTCATGCCTACAAAGTTGACTAATATTTAAAAATAAACATATAAGAATTTAGATTTAATATAGAAATAAATAAGTTAAAAGGATTGATTACTATAATCGATTTTCAAATTAGTTCGAACAGTTCAAAGTTTTTTCTAGGTGGCAGTGATGGTATTCTTGCAAAAAAAGATAACTACCAAGGGTTCCAAGTTTAAATGGGCCACTCACGGGTGTCCGCAGCCGGTTTGCCGCCACGCGATTGGTGTTCGAACTTTGCCGCGCTTTTTCTGTTCCCGCCCCTCGCCGTGTGACAGCTGTGATTGAATCGGTTTCTCGGCTGACTGATTTATTGTTGCAATGGTTTTCTTTTATTTGCGTCGAGTTTTTGCCACCTTGATTTATGGCATCTGTCACTTTTTTTAGGGAGTTGCTATTTATTGGAATTGTTAAAGTGGCAGAAAAATATGATGATTACTTGAGTAGATACTTTACGTTCGAAAATTATACTCACTGGTCTATATTTTTTGTAATTTAACGGGATACATTTTTAAAATAAGGTGTAAAGGGCGTCAAGTGACGTCTTTGTGCCAATTGAGATAGATTTATAAGCACAATTTTATTATGTATCTTAAATCTGGTGTAGCAAGCATAATGCGAAGGGATGCAATAAATTTCGGAATAAGCACCTGCTATAAAACATACTACCTACTCTACAATCCAAGGAGTTTTACAATGCACACTTACCTTCTTTACGACTTGGTTTGAGATTTTAACAGAAAATAGGTGTGAACAATTTTTATCTGAATTATGAAAGCCTTTACTTAATTAATACGATAGCACATATACGTTCTAATAACAAAACAATTTGAATAAACATTAACTTATAATTTGTTATTTATAGTCTCGATGTATGATTTTAGTACAGCTAGCGCCATCTGTTACAGAACAAGGTAGTTACGGTCGACGGCATCAAGGTGAAGCTTCAGATTTGGGACACCGCGGGACAGGAGCGCTTTCGTAGCGTCACGCACGCCTACTACAGAGATGCACATGGTAAATAAAAGCAATATTTTATGCTTCAAAATACACATTAAACAAGTGTATACATGTATAATGTCTAATTCAATACGTTAACAACAAAAAAATAAGATTATCTGGATAATAAAATATCTATTAGTTGATACCAACTGATACCACTAGTGCCATCTGGTACTTGCGAGGAAAACTAAAACCTTGACAACCTTTTTTTCTTGTAACTCTTGACCTGGATATCCACTGTCATTATGACAGTGGATATCCAGGACCCTGACTTAACAAAATAAATGTAGTTAAATTGATGACAGGTCGCAAATGCAATAACTAATTGTGAACGGTATCGCCTGAATAGCTTTCTAAGTAAAGAAATTTATGTAGCATATAATCCATCTATGGACCCATTCACACGAATCCAGTCAGTCAAGGCTCGGCCTCGACCCGTTCGCTAATCGGTCTACGTCGGGCGTCCATTACAATAATAAGTCTTATGTTGTTAGCATAGGGTGCACGTTGTGCGTTGGACGGTTAAGTGAAACCGGATCACACGTGTGGAAGTCGGTTTGAAGCTTGCTCGCGCGCGTTTGATGTTGTCCTGTTGGACAAACAACATGTGTCAGGATGACGTTTTATACGAAGTGAATTGGAATGATGTACTTTAACTTAACAGAGATGATTTGAAACTTTGATGACTAACGTCTGTATGTTAGGGTGAATCGTAGTTGGGTTTTCAATACTTACTAACTTATTTGATCGTATGCGAGTTAAACTATATTTAGGTTAAGGGTGATGATGAACATTTGAATTAAGTATTATTACTATTTCTGTGGTCGATGTATTTCTGTTTGCATTTTTGGCGAATAAACAATTTAGTAAGTACGTATGAAAATTGTTAAGTAGATATAGGTATGTTTTTCTTTTGGTTTGTTCGACTCCGAATATCTACTTACAAAAAACTATCTCGAAACAGCTCACAGTTCCTTTGAAGGTTTCACAACGCTTTAAGTGAAAGTCGCCCAAATATCATACCTAAAGATACAAGTTACCAGTGTCACTTTGGAGTGCAAAATAACGCATTCTCCTTTTCAACGTGCACAGAGTTCCCAAGTTGGCAACTGCACTAAGATTAGGTACTCCGAACACGAAATTTAAAACGACATCGGTTGTCTCTTTCATGCAAGCGATTCAACGTGAGAGCAGCAGGGACTAACGTAGTTTCGAAATTCGTCTGCACTGCCGTGTCATGACAAAATGATGTAACTATAGATACATGAGTTAGTGGTAACAACAGGTCTCTATAGTATTTATTTGGTCATACTATTCGTCCCGTACAAATATTTGGCCTTGAAAAACTTCTTATTATAAGAAAAGTGATATTACCAACCCATGTAACTTGAAATTTCCCCGGTGTTGTCCTGGCTACTTATTGTATCATAAATTACCTGAGGTAGGCGTGACCGAAAGCTCGCTAAATAGACGCGTCAATTTGCTGTATCTCGCAGTTACATGACTTGTCCATACATCGACCGTACATCGAGTGGTTATCTGCACCCTCCCCCGCGGGGGCCTGTTATTTGACTTACCGCGTGGGCGGCCAATGATCTTGTTATTTATTTTAGATAGATGATTTGCCTTGTTTACTTGTTTCGACAAATCACTTCCGTGTTTATTTTCGTTGAGAAAGGTGTGGGACAAGAAGGCAAGTGATTTTGTTGTTGGGTATTGATTGATTGGCACTACAATGAAAAGACGCGATTTTATTTTAAGACTTTCGCAACAAAACAAAGTGTATGAAACACGACATTCAAGTGAAAATGTTATTAAATTTGATCAGGATTTGAACGAAAGTGATAGTGCAGTGAACTTATCGAAACCGAAAAAGAAAATTGTGCACAGCTGCAGCATAGGAATGCTGAAACTGCAGCTAAAACGAGAGTATTTTGCATTAATTACCTATGTTAGGTATGTGACGTGTAGGTAAGTTATATAAGTGCACGGCAAATTTAAAAAGCAACTCACTCATACAAAATCTAATCTAAAAATATAGAGTTGTTCCATTTGCCGGATACGTGTTATATCGAGAGATTTCCTCACAAAAAAGTAAAATAATAAGGAGTAGTTAACCCCATATGCAAGTAACTTTTTTATCAACTTTTTTTTTGTATTTAATTGTAGTACAAAGTACATACCCTATAGAAAAACCACAAATAACCGGCCAAATGTGTATGGAACCCTCAGTGCGCGAGTACGACTCGCACTTGGCCAGTTTTTAGGTTCCATACCGAAGTATTAACGGTAAAAGGAGGCTTGTGGTAAGGTTTTGTGGTTTGTATGTCTGTCAGTCTGTCTAACTGTATTTGGGTGAATATTCGGGCGTTTCAACCACCGTTATTGTTGGCTTCAATAGGTACTTATATTTACAAAAATAATGATAACTACCAGCAACTTTTGATGTCAAAATCAGCGCACCCGTGGGTAGTATATCCATTACATGTAAAAGAACAAGAAAGTTATTAAGTTTATCTTAAATAATATGCGAAAACAATAATGACGGCGGTTGAAACGCCCGAATATTCACCCAAATACAGTTAGACGGACTGACAGACATACAAACCTTAATAGTTATGACAAATTGTTTGCTTAGAATAGTTACAATATAGGAAATTCTAAAGAAATATTTCCAAAATATCGACAAGATGAGTCAACGATAGTTACAATATTCTGTCATGATAAGAATTCTTTAGATTTTTTTCCAAACTATCGGCAAGATAATTTAACTATAGTTACAATATTCTGTCATGACAAGATTTGTATGAAAGTGTTGTCATGACAAACTGCGTTAACGACAATAACTCAAACAATACTAAAAATATCTTTAAAAAAATATACGGACATATAAAAGGAACTAATATTACACTAATTTAGAATAAAACTTCATATACCTGACTAACGGGTCTCAAAATAACTTAACAAACACGATTCAAAATTTAATCTTAATTTCTGAAAACCGTGCTCGTTGGAGTTACATCATTTTGTCATGACACGGCAGAGCTGCTGCAGGCAGAGTGACCAGACCAGATGTGTTGATATTGCTTCGCATGTTCACAGCGCTGCTACTTCTGTATGACGTCACCAACAAGACCAGCTTCGACAACATTCGTGCCTGGCTCGGCGAAATTCGGGAGTACGCGCAGGACGACGTCGTTATTATGCTTCTAGGTAAAGAACCGGCTTGAGGACATGCGGGTAAACATGTCTATACGACCCACTTAGTTGTCTTTGCACTTGTTCCCGTTTTTTATGACAATCAACATTTATGTTTGGAAAATAATAATTTAAAGATACGGCATGATTATAAAAATGTCGGTTTCCACTATCAGTGAAATATTAGTTGAATAAAAAATGATTGAATATCAAGTAATTACTGTCAAGTCAAAGCCTGACAGTTTTTTCTGATATTTAAATAATAAAAACAGATCAAATAACTCAAAATCAAACTGCTTAACTTCCATTTTGATGACATAATAATAGTATATCGTAACGTAATACGGTCTTGTAATCACTCCTGGCGGGTAATCCGGCACTTTGCAAAGATTGCCGGTTTAATCTCTGCTCCGCGGGAAGTGACTTGGAGGGCGTTTTTACCTCACATTTCATTTTGTGTCTGTAGAATGTCTGTACGCTCAAAGTGATGAATAACAATAAACCTTAAACAGAAATTAATTGATAAGAAGTTGATCGAAAAAAAATCTTAGAGGAAACATTTTATTGTCTCATTGTTTGGACCTGAAGTAGCAAAAAGAAGTCAAATAATGAACTCTATTATATTGTTAAAAATGTCATTGTGTTCAAATATTTTGACTTATTATCTGTTCTGATATATTATGTAGACGGCGACTATGCAGTTGCGTGTATTTTTAGAGCTAACAAAATGTCCAATAACTCAGGTACAGTCAGTCATAAATATATACGTTCCCAAGAAGTCAAAAATATCTATATGCATACTGATAGTAACGTCTAATTTTACATATTAGTGATTTTGCTTAAACTTTATTTTAGTGAAGATCTTACCCTGATAATGTTGCTCTCATTGTACTATAAACTACCTGATACCTGACGCAAACCCAAAACTCCGCACTCTCGCAGAACATCAAGGCTATCTCATAACAGGATCAAATATCGTTCCAGGTAACAAATCCGACAGCGGCTTGGAGCGGGCGGTGAGGCGGGAGGAGGGGTTGCGCCTGGCGAGAGAATACCAGGTCGCCTTTATGGAGACTTCGGCGAAAACCGGCCTCAACGTGGAAGCTGCGTTTGCACATGTAGCTAGATCACTTGTGGCGAAGGCAAATCCTGCAGACCCGAACAGGCTAACTGTGAGCGCGCCTCAGACCCAGGAACACAAATCTTCGTGTCCACCATGCATCTAAAATAAAAGCTAATATTAGGGAATGCAAATAACCGATTATAACCGGTTTTAACCGGTTATTTTCATACAAAAACGGTTAATAACCGGTTAAATTGCATTCCCTAGCTAATATAATATACAAGACAAAACCCGCTCATTCAAGTTTAACGTTGAAACCCGGATAATTGCGGGTTCAGTCTGAGCAGCCTTTTAAACTTGGTTTGCAGGAGCAATGTATTTAGTTCTTCCTTTCCAATGTAATTTACCCTCAAGCATATTATCGTCAGCGATGTAGGTACTTATAGTTCATACTTACTCGTATTTTAGTTACATAGATGATGGCATGACTTTTAAAACCAAAATTAATAGGTGCTGATTGGTTAGCCATGTGCTCGCCGCGTATCGGAATCCAAGCGGATCCGGTTCGTGGTATATAGAGCGAATAGCTGAACCTCGTAAACCCTTTTGTAACTGGTGTGTGAACGTTTCTTCAATCATCCCATTAGCTACCACAGATAACTAATTCTTACTCTTAAAGCGCCTGTACGTGATACAGCTGAGGCACGTTTTATAAAGTTACAAGTAACAATTTTACGGGTCTAAACTGGCAACACTGCTCAAATGGCTGGTCGTCATTGGTCGAGGTTGCGTCAAATGTAAACTTGTAACCTGTAAATTGTAATGTGTAGCTTTATAAAACAAGCCCCTGGTGAGCATCACAGTCTAACATAGAGAAGCAAGGTTAAAAATTAAAATTGGGATACACCGAAAAACTAAAGGGTGTTTTACCCTTGTTTTGTTTTTGTTAATTTAAAAGGCTGAAAATGCACAATGTATATAGTTTGCTGGAAATTATTAAATATGTTCAGTAGATAATCGTGTTTGTAAAACGTATAAGAAACTGTTTGTTCTAGGAATCATGTCAAGTTTGAGTTAGATTGGGGTAAGCATCTAAAGCAACAAACTTAAGACAAACATTCCAACATGTTTATTTATTTTTACTTAAAATATAGGTATGTATTTTTGGATTAACGTCTTCACGTCTTATAGCTAAATAATAATTTTATGACCTTGAATTTTCTATAGTAACCTTTATGCATATCTTGTTAGTTTTTTAAAAAAACTTGTAAATTTTTGATAGAATCTTTACTAAACTGTAGGTGAAGTTATAAAAAAGTGTGATTTTTATGGCATCTTTTTACCTTTTTGTCCTTACTGAATGTTAGTCGATTCTAAAATAATATTTATAGTATAAATGTACGCAAATACAATTAAGGATAATGATACAAACCCCAAGTGTTTCCTAGCTTTCCTAAAGGCACCAGAGACTACAGTCTACAGACTACCTACAGTCCAAAATCTGTGAATAAATGTTTAAAACCTTAACAGAAACGGATAGTCTGTGTTCTAAGACGATGAAGTGAGAGGCCAATAGGCCGGCGGGCTGTAGTCAATGACTGGCAAAAAATTGCAGAAGTTGTTTACTGTCTTACTTTAACTTCAGCCCTATTTTGCTGTGTAAACCTCGTTTTAGTCTATGTTGCCCTTAAGTTTCACTTTGACAGTATTTAATTCTTAACCTAGGTAAATTTTTACATATAAATAAGTTAATATATCTCAAAATAAGTATTCACCTTTTAACTTTAAACGGATAATATGGGCCACGCACTGGTAATACTTACTTTACTTTGTTTTGTTTCAATATTTGTCAAAATAAGAAAAACCGTACCGAAACAAAATCATAGCATAGCAATGTAAAAAGCAAGTGTTTAGGTCGCTTGCTAGATTGGCCAAAAGGGGTCACCATCACCACACTAGCCAAGTAGACAGCAGTTGATTGAGTAAAAAAAAGGGATAGCGTCAATATACTCCGACCAACAACGCCACTACGCGTGGATAAAACATCTGTCACTTTCTGACCTGTATGTAAGTGCGAGAGTGACGGAAGCTTTATCCACCGCGATAAAGGTGACCATAATACGGGCGCTGCTAAGACAAATAAATGACGGTATCACAGACTAAACTCCTGTAGCAAGTGGAACCTCATTACTAACGGTAAAGGATTGAATCTGCTTTGGCTATTGAATTTTCGATAGCGTCTTTTGGCCTATTTATTTATTTCTTTATGCGGGCTTATGAGGCCAGTACCTAGGTATGTCAAGCCATCCAAAAAGTTTGAGTTCGCTACACCCGGACCATGTTATTATGTAGTCTTCATCATGTCAAAGCGATAATATATATAACTACTATTACTAGTAAAATAAAAGTTTTCGAATGTGCAGCAAACTCACAATTTCACCCTACCATTAGCAATCTTACAGAGAAAGACACCGCGGTGCTTTGTTGCACAAACTTAATGTTATTGACGTTATTGTATATTATATCTGTGGCCTGGAGCTAATAGGGCCAATATCAATTATCATTGTTTTCCGTAATGAGCGTTTTTACCATGCATCAGCATTAATAGTTTATCAGTATTAATACCGACTTTGGCCCTATTAGCACCAGGCCACAGATATTATATTATACGTTTACGTGCGTCATGTTATCGTGTCTATGAAAACTTGCAATATGTTTTTATATTTCCAAGGGTAAACTGGATCTATAAAAGGGCCAAAGTTTTTAAAAGTTATTTTATTTATTTTGAAGATTTTAAGACAAGACAGTTATAGTAATTTACGTTAATGTTTTATATTATACCTATAATAACTACTATAATAATATGATAATTCTGTAATAATACTTCAATTTATCATTCATGAATACAGTGCATAATAATATGTCCAATTTACGCATAAGCTTCAAATTAAATTTATAAAAGGGTTTTAAAGCAATTACCTACTCTTAATGTTTTCTGCCTTTATTTACATCATTGATATTTTTTCTAATTATTTTATAATAAATTAGCCATACCTACTAAATGTATTAAGTATGTAGGATTCACACTTCTTAACTTATTTTCACTTAACAAAAATGTAGATTGCACAGTCGGCCTTAGTAGCCACGCAGTTTAATACCTTGTCGCTTTAAAGCCTTTGACGGATTAGTGTAGCAGTTCAAATATGACGTTAAAGTGACACTAAGGCCGACAGGTTTACATTTAGGGCGTACAATCGTTACATACAATTTTAATTGTACTTTCATTTAATTAAGTGTCAAATAGGCAGGAATGTTGAGTTGATACTTAACATATGTAGGTAGGTGGTAGTAGGTACCCACTTAATCAATTTTTTGATTTTTTTAACTTTTTATTTGCTACAAGACTTACAAGCCGGTGTCGACAATACAACATATAATGTATAACATCGGGATTTTAGTTTATAATTTATCCAGTAACGTCCTATAACCTATAAACATGTTATATCATGTAAGGTATTCTAGTCTATATTTAAGTACCATTTTATTATTTACCACTGACTGCAAAAGCAAAGCGAACCGAGATATTTAAAATAAAAATTGAATTTTATCTCGACCGCAATCGCAACTGCTCCAGAGTAAAACAGGCAACAGTACTAATTTCTGCAGAGAGATGGATAATTTCATTACATTGTATTCTTTAGAAACCGTAATTACGCATAACTGTTTTTTTAATAATTTTGAGCTGGTGCGTCTCTGTAAAAGCCACTTTATGCTGCACCCTTATCTGCAAGATTTAGCGAATATAATGTGTTAGTCTCTTTCTTACTTTACGTTTCAATTTTGACGAACCAATTGTGTTATTCAGCCTCAGAATTTCATAGATAAAAATAATAGACTATGTACTCGTATCGTATGCAAATATTCATAAAATCCAGCATTTTGAGACACTACTAAATATTTGTTGAAAAAAAATATGCTTATGTATATATATAACAACTGCAGCACTGTGCGTTACTCTCTCAAATAAAAGCACTCTATCTATACTCGAAACTGTAATTAGATTCCAAAATCCTAACCTCAACCGACGCACATTCGCTGTGATTACTGCATTTTGGTTTAAGTGTAGGTATTTTTATCAATTAAACTGACCCTAATATTACTGGTTACACGAGTTCTCATTGATATGTTTATGAAATAATATTTTAATAAAGAAATAATCAAGATGGGAACTGTCAGATTCTGGAATTAGATTTTCGAGTATAAAGGCTCTCTCTCGAACGGGTTATCTCTCTATCGAGTGAGCGAATGCATACTAGCGGGCTCATTCGACGGGTAAAGCAACCTAATTGAGAATCTTTAAATGTTGATTATACGCTGTAATGGGAAAACCTTGGTTCTAGAGCGAGCTGTTTAAGATAATCTCATACTTACCTGAATTTATTTAAGACTACCACTGAATTATTTTCGTTAATTTTTTAAGATTATAATTTAATTTATGGACCTAAAAATATAAAAAAATACATTTTGTACATACAAATAATTGTATACTCGTAAGTATATCCGTGGTTAAATGTAAATGTTATCATGTGGCACTGTACTATGTTGCTTGTGCGAATAAATAAAATGAATATCGAAATAATCCTTCGTTTTAATTGTATCTTTTACTTGCCATTACTTCCTTTCTTATAAGTTTTGGCACACCAAACGCGTTTCAAGAGCACTTGTTCAAATGCGGGCCCATGCTTCTGTTGATGTGGCGAGTTCAATGCGTTTCATATACAGTCAACACGCAGGCTGCGTTCTATCTGTGCCGCTCCGCTCCTGATACGCTTTTGATGTGCGGAAACCTTTTTAACGTAGTTTAAATATATCGTGTTGTTGGTGACCCGTTTTTGCCCTGCATCCCCGAAGTCACTACACGGTATTTAAAGAGCATGCATTGCATTTTTTATTTAAAATGAAACCGGTGTGTCCCATTTGTTCTATAGATCGTGACGGACTAAATAAAATTTCAACCCAAACTAATTTTTCAGTGACGTCATAGAATAAAATGAAAGAAAAAAAAACATTTATTCACTACACACATAAGACACACAGAAAAAAGTGAAAACACAAAACAAGAAAATTCAAGATAATTCCGTCACTTACATTTATTTCTTTCCATACTAAAGCACTATTTCCACCAAACGGATCGGAACGGAATGAATTGTATGGTATTTAAACGATACTGAATCGTATATTATACCGTTTTTAAGTCTACATTACCAATCGGTTTCGATCACATGCCGCGGAAGACGCCCGCCGTCAAGCCGCTATGCGCAGCTTGGTAATGTAGACTTACAAACAGTACATATACGATTCAGTATCGTTTAAAGACCATACAATTATTTCCGTTCCGATCCGTTGCGGGCCGTTTGGTGGAAATAGTACTTAAACTGGATCACACTGTACTTGAACAATTAGCTGACGCTGCGTTAAATTTCACCCAAAAAGAGACACGTCCGAATAGTTACCTTAAGGGTCTCCCCAAACCAGTCGACGCCTTTTCGGCAAATCGCGTACGGAAAAAGCTTCATGTCAACGCAATAAGAGCGAATAGGACCGGTCAGAGCTGGCGGAAGCCGTTCAGCGTCTTCGACGGCCGAACATAGCCGGCGACGGCCGAACAGAGCCGATGACGGCCGAAGTAGTTACTGATGCGTTTGTATAAAATTTATATTTGTGTTGTATTTAATTATATGAAGGAAAATAATCTAACAAGACTGTCCGATTCCCAACTCACGTTGTTACTAACAACCAGTCTCCAAAAATGAGATTTACGATTGCCGGATGAACAGATGTAGGCAACAGCGGGTGCTGTTGCCTACATCTGTTCATCCGACTCAACGGCTGTACGCGTGCTGTCTGACGTCTCGACGGCCGGCAGTACGGAGCGCGGGAGAGCCGACCGTCGCTTTACAACTGTTGCGATAGCAAATCGCAGGCGATCGGGCGTGTTTACGGCCGCAAGGAGGATGAGACGGCTGAACGCAGGTGTCCAACCGCGGAGACGGCCGATCGGCTAAATGCGAATAGTGTGGTGTAAAACACTCGGTGAAAGCCGACTCCGCGTCGACTGGTTTGGGGAGACCCTTAGGCTAAGCCACACCAGATGTGTGCGCGTAGACATGCACGCACACGTCACGTCACGCAAGTCGTATATCGTATGAGGATTCATATTATACAACGCAGTGAAACGCGCACATGCACGTCTACGCGCACGCATCCGGTGTGGCTCGGGCTTTACGAGCTGACGGGTCAACCAGTGTAGGTATATACCTATATTGACTATCGAGGAGCTAGCCAGCGTATTACCTATTTAACGATTCGGCACACAAAAAGCCGTGCAGGGTGGGCGTGGACTGGACCCTAGCGCTCGAGCGGCAATAGATAACCGAAACTCCTAAAGGGATGGACACGAACTACTTTTCTATAAATAACATAACAAAAAGCAAAGTTTAAAAACCCGACTGTTGCTAACCAACTTTAAATCGTTACAAATCCTAAGAGATCATTTAAAATGAAACATGATGCTAGAAACCTAAAATGATTTTTAAATACCTTCTCGACGATACCCCACTTGGCCATTTTTTTTTTATTACTGTCACACCTTTCTTTAGTGACACTCACAAAAAGGGACAAACATACATACAGGGTGATAAACACATTACCCTCCTCCTTCGGCAGTCAGGTAAAAATAGCACAGGCCCTCGTGTTTGAACTGCTCCGCGCGCCTGCCTCTTGACGAGGATGAGGCTGCTCCTGACTTGCTTTTCGCACCTTCAGAACGATAGTGACCTAATTCAAAATTTCAGCTTTCAAACTTTAAGTCATACTTAATTTGATTACGATAGAGCCCAAATTCAAAATTTAAAATTTCTGAATTGGGTCACTATTATTCTGAAGGTGCGCTTTGTCGTGCCGTAAGCTTAAGAGAATCACACCGCAGTTTACAAATACGGCCCTTAGACATACTGACAGTCATTTCTGCACATAGGTACCTACCTAATCTTACTTAGGTATGCCTTTTCTTGGTTGAAATAAGGTATACGTACCTTAGTATACATACTTACATACATACATAAACTCACGCCTTAGATCCAAGAGAGGGTTAAGCAGAGCTACAGAATTACCAACAACTCTAAAAACATGTTTATGATTCTGTAACCGCATTTTCACAATTAGGCTGAGATGTTTACCAGCGTATTAGTGACAGGTCGCAAGCCCATCGCCTAACAGGACTACAAGCCTTTATTCCCTTAGTCGCCTCTTACGACATCCACGGGAAGACATGGAGTAGCACTATTCTAACCCGGCAACCATACGGGCAAATATGTATGTACCTACCTACTTAATTGAAAGTAAGATCACTTTAGGAACGCGTTTTACCAAAGAGTAATGTAATATACTAGGAAGAGAGCCCTCTCCCGGGTTATTTATGCAGACTGATTTGAAGCGCCATCTAGATTTCTGAACTAGTACCATTAATATACAAACCTGTACAGTTTTGTTTAGTAAGTTGTTAAAAATATGTCAAAAACATAAATTTACATTTTTTCATACAAGTTAAATGTAATTTTCAATGTACGCGATCCAATTCTCTATTTTCCTTTAGACATCCTACCAAAGAAATGTCGCCCCCGTAGGTACCATGACATAGTGATTATATTATAGCCATGATTTAATACACTGATTTAACAATTAAACTTTGACATGAATTAGTTATCTAAACTTATTATTTTTTAACTTATTTTTTAATGTTACTGTACAAAAGTAGTTCAGTTGAGCGAGTAGAATCGATCGTTACATTTAAGCCAGCTACCTATACATATTCTTAAAACTTTATGATTGCTTCCCAGTAACAAAGTATTTTGCTGTCGTATTGTCGTAATTCGATTCGATTAATATCAATCTGAATCTTAAAGCTACGACGAGACGAGAACCAAATAGTTTGATAATGGGAAATAACTAGTTGGACGGGAGGGTGTATGAAATGAAATGACAATAAGTATTATTACATAAATTTATTTTCTGTTTGTATAATGTTTACGTTTTTTGTAATATTTTTGTGCAGATATTTTTACTTCGTCATCCCCATCATATTAACTTTCCGGACAAAATCCGATTTACCGATCAACACCAGCTATAAATTATTTTATTTAATGTTACAGTTATTGTTATTATTATTTATATTTAAAATCACATTCGAAATTTAAAATACAACGGTGGCCATGTTAAATGACAGTTGGTAGGCAGGCAGGGTTGCCATGCCAAAAATCATATTTCACTCGGTCAGATTTAATAAAATTTAATTATTCGTATTATTATTTCAAAATAAAAGTAATTCTTGTGGTCGTTTTCAATGACAGAATATTTCTTATTGAATTATATTTAATGATAACATGCATGCAGTGACATCTATCTGAAAGTAATGATAACAATAGGTGTTTTTACAGTTTATTTGCAGATGGCGTGACTATCTATGTAACATAAAACAATATAGGGGACACTGCACCCGAATCCACGTACACATCGCTTAAATAGCCTAAAACTAAATTGTCTAATTTTAAGACGAAGTTTACACGGCAGATTTAACCAGTGCTAATACAGAATGTCAAGCTGACAATTTATAAGAACGTCTAAAATAAGAAGCATCAAATTCAAATAATTAGCGCTGTCATGGCGCTGTCATTTTATTAGCCTAATTGTGCAAATTGTGGTTACAGAGTTATCAACAAGTTTTTGGAATTGTTGGTAATTCTGTAGCTCTGCCTACCCCACTCTGGGAATGGAGGCGTGAAGGTATGTATGTATGTCATAGAATAGCAAAGTGTTTTAGCGACACCTAAATAAAACTAGGAAGTTAAGAGGCCACTGTAGAATCGGGTCCACTGTCCCCCCTCTGCGTTTTACGTTTGTGTTGTGGACACCCACGTATTAGGTACCTATGGATATTGGTATAGACCAAAAAAAATAACTCGTGGGTTTTACATACTAATTCGAAAGAATAGGTAATTTTAAAGAGTAGGTAAATTCATTAATTTTGTATTTGACCCAATAGTTTTGTTTTAATAACCTTATTAATTTAGCAGACATTTATGGATGACATGATTATTTTAAATTCGGGTCGGCATTTTCTAATAAATTACAACAATTGAATGATATCTAATGGTAAAAAGTGATTGTAATAGACTAATAGTTTATTTATTTATTTATTTATTTGTTACCAATTAGCACTAACAGTTAAACCTTACGTGCTAATTGTTACACATTTAATTACACTATTTATGTCAACACGGTATGAAACTAATTATTAACACAATACTATTTACGTCAACTTACATACTATCATTCAATTAACATGTCCCAATAGCAAAATAAATAAGAAAAATATAGTATAATTATGAACATGTCCGCTTACGCTATACAATACTACTATATAGAAAAACAACTAGGTACTTAAATACTATGCTATGCTAACTACCTAAATTGAGCTCGGAGTCACTCTTGCCTCTAGAAAACGACATGATGCGGTTAAAAATCTTGACTCTGGGGTGAAGAAAATGTCGAGCTGGCGATCAATATCCAGGATAGCATTGAGAAGTGATAGGGCTTGGTGTAAGGGGGATGACGCGAGAGCACGCGTCCTGGCCCGAGGGATGGCGAAAAAACTGCGGCGGCGGTCACGCAGGGTGGAAACACGAGGAACCCGCATACGTATTTGCGACAGAAGCTGCGGATTGGCTAAACGACCTCGTATAAGTTGGAAGAAATATTTAATTAAATAAATATTCCTCCGAGCCTCCAAGGACGTGTACCCCACCATACCTAGCAAGAAGAGAGACGGGTAAATGAAAGGGTAGAAACCGTACATTATTCTGTACAGGAAACGGACAAACGATTTCTGGACCCTCTCCAAGAGTAGCGTGTAACGCTGCTCATGGGGATTCCATATGGCGGCATTAGTCTCAAGCCTGCTACGGACATATGCATTGTACAGGACACTAATTGCGTGCCGGCCAGTAAACAATTTGGCCTGGCGAATGACAAATCCTAGACATCTCCTAGCTTCGTTACAGATCCTGGTTATGTGCTGATTGAACGAGAGTTGCGAATCAAAGTACGTGGCAAGATCTTTAACTTCGCTAATAGTGTATACTATTTCAAGGCTGAAGCCTAAAAAAAATGAAAGTCAAACAAAGGTTAAATATCATCATGTCAGCCGAAAGACGTCCACAGCTGGACATAGCATAGACCTCCCCCAAGGTTAAATATACTTTTGTCGATATATCCAAAACAAATAAATATTTAAAAAAACTGAATAGGTAATGGAGAATGGCTTTAAAACCCTATTCCCCGAAATGATTTTCAAATTAGAGTATTTTTTTGTAAAAATAATAACAATCCCAATTTAAGACCTAAACATAAGTACTTACCTACCTATTAATATGTTGAGGTCATTATTTGGGATGACAATAATAACACTACCTAAGTAGCTAACTAAGAACGTGTCAGATTTATTTAAACGAAATAGCTTAAACCTGTGCTTAAACCTACTTTTTGGATAAGCATTTCCAAGTAATTCATTGCTGGTGACGACAGTTAGGTATACCGGGCCAAGTTCTGAAGCCCTAGGTACTTTCTTTAAATTCAAGTTACGTTAGCTCCATCCCTTTCTCTTGATTTAATCTCGAATGACGAGTGACAAGGATGGAGCTGACTAAACTTCGAACTTCGATTTACTGAGTACGGCTTTTGTAATCAATAGGTATCCAAAAATGCATTCTTAAAGAGGTTATCTACACAAACTCACAAATATTACCTTTAGGTATATATTGCCGCTTCTGGTTAACTACCTAATCAAACAAATAAAAAAATCTTACATTCTCTAAACAAGGAATCCAAACAAAATGAATATACTGCCTATTAATAAAGATATTAAAGATATGGGTCTATTATGTTACATTTCATTCATACTTGATTATTTCATTTCATTCATTAGATGAGCCCCTTATGTTGGCTATAGGGCCTATAGGTAAGTAAGTACTCGTAATAATGTAATCTTGTTTCAAGTTTGGTATCGAAAAGTTGATCTAAATAGAATTAAAATAGGTGATTTTCTATTGCCATTGAAACTAAAGTAAGCTTGAAAATATTATTTACACGATGCGTAATTGCAACCCATACAAAATTTCGTTAAAACAGCTACAAAATCATAAACAAATTATTAAACAGTTTAAAATCTCCCGCCACTTTGATCCAGTTGCCATGATTCTCGTCGTTTGAAATTTGGCGCCTGCATCGTGACGGGATAAAAAGAGACAGAAGATGAAGTCAGGTATCCACAACATTTTAAGATTTTTAAGTACCATGTTCAGTATAAGTAAGTACCAATGCTTTTAAACAAAAATCGCATAATAAAATTACAAGTCAACTCGTGATTAAAATTTTACTTTACTAGGAACAACATTCATTCAATCATTCAACATAACGGCGATGCTGCCACCATTTTGGGAAAGATACCCAGGGGTAGCAGTTTGTTAGAAAAGTGTACCTACTTTTAAGTTAGTTAAGAAGCTTGTTTGTTATTATGGATTATTTTCCATACATACCTTCACGCCTTAATTCCCAGAGTGGGATAGGCAGAGCTACAGAATTACCAACAACTCTAAAAACTTGTTGATAACTCTGTAACCACAATTTGCACAATTTGGCTAAGATGTTTAACAGTGTATATTAGTGACAGGTAGCAAGCCTATCGCCTAACAATACCACAAGCCTTTATTCCCTTAGTCGCTTCTTACGACTTCCACGGGAAGACATGGAGTGGCACAATTCTAAGCCGGCAACCTCACGGGAAAATAAATAATAAATAATAATAAATCCACTTAAATAATAAATGTGTTTGAAGTTTTAAAACGAATCAGTCGTAGTATCTAATTCTAATTATTATTTTCATTAATGTCTTTCACTCGTGTTAAGGTGTATTTCGCCAATGTCGAGTTATTTAAAGACACTCCCATGGACTGATTAGAGAAATAAGTCCATGGATATCACACGTAAAGAGAATTGTTCATTGGAAGAATATTTTCGATAATGGACTAAACAGAAGCACGTCTCTAGTATCTAATAGTCAGTATGTAGTGTCAACTGTCAATTGTTCTATCTCTTAATATATTATTATTATCACACTTGAAAAATCATTACATTTTATTAACCCCATTTTAATATTCACCAAAATAAAACAATGAAAGGTTAATTCATGAAACCACCACGGACGCCTAGCATTTTAACTGAGTATTTTTTAAATTGTTTTAAGCTGTAGCATTTTAACTGACAGATATAGTAAAATTAAAAGGACCTTCATTTCGTAAATGGTTCATATACCTATTTAACGGGGAGGTTTTTAGAGTGTTATATGCAATAGCCGTGGCCACGAGAGGAAAACGTAAATTGATATAGGTACCATCTGGTATTCTAGTAAGAAATTTAATATAATTTTAGTTAATTAATAAATTCAGGAACGCATAGTACTAATTATTGGCTACAGAAATGCACCGTAGTACTAGTTTATGTTCTAAAGTACACAATAAGTATAACAAAGTCCTCAGAATCAAATAAAATTACAATAAAAATGTATTTTTATAACCAAAACTATTAAGTTATTAGTAAAAACATAATGCCTATTTACTATAATTTTTTAAATTATTTTGACAAGTACGACCGAAGCGTCAGTCACTAATAAACTTCCAATGTTCGGTTCTAGTTTGCGACCTCTGGACGCAGCCGTTTTTACTGCGGTTATGTTGGCCACACTGACGCTATTTTACGCGCACATGCGCAGAACGACAGGTGGTCGCCGACTCGACCCTGCCGTCTCGGCCGAACCTATCGACTTCTCATCCTCATCATCAGCCGCTTTCGTGCTCTAGCAAGAAAGATGTGTAGTGCTTTGTGTTGAAGTGCTCGTGGTGACATGGCGTCTTTTAATTAAATGTTGTAGCAGTTCTGACGTTAGAAATTTAGTTTATTTACAATGAGTGTGAATTATGATCGTGTTTGTAGACTGTGCTTGTCATCTCGGGGCGAATTACTGCCGATTTTTCCTACCACCAGTTCGGATGTCTCGGAGCCTCACGTCCTGGCATCGAAAATCAAGGATTGCGTGGCCGTTCAGGTTAGTAATGTGTTTAAATAAGTGACAGTGCGAAGTTTTTAGTGAAAGTAGACCCTTGGTATATGTGAGAACTCGTCATCCGCCCCGGTTCGTGAAATGACAGGCAGCGCGTTTAGGTGGAGATGTCGTAAGATCGTCCACCATTTTGTAATGTTCCACGGCTATCGCTCGGCTCGGTGACCGCGTCGCGTCGCATTCCATGCAGCCGGCGAGGAATGGCGCGTATCATGAGGGTCGGGTTTTGGCATTATTCCCGGGGGTCTCTCCGGGAGGGGGTCTGCGTATCGCTAGGTAGGCACGCCGTTGGGCATCGGGCGTATTGATTTATCGGGCGAGACCAGGCCGGTGCAGGTCGTCCCTTGAGCGGGAGCGGGTGACGGCGTCGGTGTCGGCGTGAGCGCGTTGTGGCTGTGTGCGTATATCGAGCGGTAACCCTCGAGGGGCTCGCTGGCTGGCACTCGACTCGCTCCTACTTATTCGGTCGAGGAGCAGCCGTTTGCCGGCGCTCGGATATACCTACGCCTACTTAGTTTCTCCTCGCGCCATATCTATACACGAGGCGTTTCTCGCTCGTGCTCGTTCTGATGAAACGCGCGTCGCTTTTGGCCTTCATTCTATGATTGCGTATGTTGTTTTTACAGATAAACGAGAATGACGACCTGCCAACTAATGCCTGCAGGAAATGTGTGGACAATGTCAATAACTGGCATGTATTTAAAACAGTATGTGAAAGGACACAAAACAAACTACAGTCTCTGATTAAAAAAGATGGCAGCCAACTAGAAGAGGTGGGTTTCTTAATCTGGCTAATTTTTGATCTTGGAATTGTCACTTTTTGATTTGTTGATTACTATTTCATCATGTTTTTTCAGGTTAATATTAAAAGTGAACCACTATCTGATGAGGCCTATGATGATGGAGTGGTTATTGATGGGGCCTACCATGAGGTATATTGATTGATTCCATTTATTATAGCCTTTAAATTATTCAGTAATGCAGATCCTATGGTTTGTGACTGTTGTGAGTCAGAGGATATGGTCAAGGTCAGGTGGCCAGGTCATTGTGGGCAACAACAAGCTTGCATTAATTGATAAGGGGCTGCTAAATCCACTAATAATGAGCAGCTAAATGACAATTCCATTTGGGCCATGAGGATAAAATGACTAAAACTTTATGAGATTTTAATATTTTTCCTGATGATTATAAACTTGAAATATTTCTATGCCTACATAATTATCGATTCTTTTATTCCAGCGATTAAGTTAATCTCTGCTAAAAATTATAAAATGACAGTTATTTAGAATTAGATATTTAGTGCTTTGAATTATCATAAATATAAATACCTGACTGATTTTCAAATAGGGCTAGTATTCTAAATATTTTGTTATTTCAATACAAAATGCATAATCATATTTAAAACAAACAATTAAAGTGATCAAGAAGCCAGCCAGTTTCCCAGCATTATACCTTATTTTTTATGTGAATTGTTTTATAAAATGCATAGATAAGTGTCTTATAATCCTTTCTTAAGTATTTACATAATGAAGCAGTAGTTAATATTCTGTAATATCAAAATATGCCTTCTCAGGTTCGTAATAAGTCCTAATACCATATTCTTGTAATGTTTCAGCCTGCTGGGAGCAGTAAGCTGCAGCCCGAAGGTCCTCCAATATTGGCTTCCCTGGGACTCACACCAAGAAGTGATAAGGTAATGATTACATGTCTAATGTCCCTTATCATTTGTGAACAACAAGCATCATACATCATACATATATGCGAGTTGCTTACAATGTAATATTTCACTTTGTTTGATTTGTAGTCCTATTTTGTAGTTTTGAAAGATAGTTAGTTCTGTGAGAATGGTTCAATTAAATTAATTTCATCCACAGACTGATGTTGACCCTAGAATGGATTGGCATCGGGTTCAAGCGATCTTGACATTGGTCCGAGATGATGATGTTATTGACTCACTTCAGTCTTCCGAAGAGTGTGATATAATACTCCAGTCGGAACATAAATCAGATTCTGATATAGAACTGGAAACAGACACAGTTGCTAATTATCTTAATTGTGATAATGGGTTCTTGTTGAGAAATGAAAGATCAATTTCTAAAACTCCTCTTCTAACTATTGCTGAAAACAATGCTAAGATCAAGGATATGGTGAAATTAAGAAATCAAAATGAGAAAAAGCCAATATTTTGCCCGCAGCCTAGACATGCCTGGCAGTTAATCTTTACCAATGACCTACTAGATCTCATAGTGTCTGCCACTAATGATAAAATTTGTCAGAATGGTAGCTTGTCTTGTGCTACCAATATTTCAGAAATCAAAACAATGATTGGCATACTTTATTTTCATGGCATAATGAGGCCAACACATCAAAAACTAAAGGAATTGTGGCATATGGACTATGGAGTAAAATGTATAACAAAAGCTATGGGTTTAGAAAGATTTATATTTCTTCTGCAGAACATAAATTTTTGTAATGATGATGACAATGATGATTTATCACGGTTTGATATTATGAAGCGAATGCGAAAAGTATTTGAGATATTTGCTTCTAATTGCAGATCTTCTCATCATGTTGAAAATACTGCAGTCATTGATGAGATCTTATTACCTGTTTTTGGGCCAGCGCCTTTCCGCTATGTTATGAAGAACAAACCACTAAAAACTGGTCTTAAAATGGTGCTATTAGTGGATCCCGTCAGTTTATACATAAGTAATTTAGATGTGGTTACTGATTCATATTTTGGAGTGGATGAGATAGTTAATAAATTAGTCTTACATTTGACTGCCACTGGTAGAGTTGTTATCATGAACAGCCGGTTTTCTTCAATTAATTTAATTGAGAAGTTGCAACAAGAGTACCAAATATTTTGTATAGCTGCGTTAAGGAATCTTGATGAAAACATACCACCTTTCTTTTTATCCAAGTGCAGGATGGCTAAACCAATATTGAATGGATTTTTAAATGAAGATTTGTCATTAACTTCTCAAATTATTTCTGAAACGAAAACTGTCAATGTACTGACCAGCGATCCCAGATATTATAAAAAAAACCATAATGCCAAAACATCTGTGGTAACTGAATATAAAAAGAACCAATCTGCTGTTGAAATTGTAGATGTGCTGATGCATTATTACACTACAATGCAGCATACTAACAGTTGGATGATGTCAATGTTCTTTTCTTTACTGAACATAGCTTCCGTCAATGCTCAAGTGATTTGGTCAACACAAGACACAAATAATATAGTCAAACGGAGGTTATTCATACAAGAACTGGCATTAAGTCTCATAAACACGGATGTTTTACTTCCAATGTCCCCAATCATCAAACCATGCAATCACGCCCAAATTAAGAAGATTTCAAAAAGTACTTCAAGAAAAAGATGTAAACTCTGTACCCAAACTACAAAACGAGACAGACGCACTAAGCAATATTGTATGAAATGTAGTTCAGCCATTTGCAAAGAACATACTATAGGGTTTTGTACATTATGCGCAGCTTAAACTTATGTAAGAAAACATTAAACATTCTTTATCCTTCGATGTCTTTGTGTTAGTTGATAAGAAATTTGGCTGGAGTGACTTAACCATGATTAAATATCAAATCAAAACAACACAAAACATTACATCACAACATCAAACATTACATTTAACTTATAAACAAATAGTTAATTTCCAAAAATGAAACATACCAATTACAGTTTAGTTACATTGACCCCCTCACTAGGCATTGCCTGTCCCGTGTGGGATGGTTAACTAACAAGATATATGATATCACCAATTAGGCCCAGTTGGGTCCTGTTGTTTGAACAGTTGTTAACTCAACTTATTGTTAAAATTCGAAAATATTACACATTTTCTTGAGAATTATCCATGATTTGTAACAATTAATTAGTTTACTACTGACACACCTGCAGGCCTTCTAAAACAATAATTTCAATGTCAATGCATATTGAAAACAGTCCTCTTAAGCTATCTATTTGCATTCTAAAAGGGGAGCTATATTGATTTAGTTTCCTGATTACTTTTAATGTGTTAGCTTAACATGTATCAGAGCTTTTTACAGACTAATCGCTAAATAAGAGTATGTTAGTCAACCCCAGATCGGTTTGTGGTGAATTATATCGTAATACGTAGGTAGGTTAGGTTATGTTTTTATATAAGGCCGGTGGGTCCAAAATAATCCAGAAATAGGACGCGGAGGTCCGTCGACTTTTACAAAATAGGTTGGAAAAAAATGCGAATTATAAAATAATCTACTTGGAAAATATGCTTTATAAAAAATCGCTACATGAAGAAAGACGAATAATTACAGAAAATTCACTACTATGAAAAAATGCTTTTGTGAAAATGATCTAAGATCCCCTAGATCATACTCACAACAATAATTCGGGTGAGGTTTCATAAACACGCCTTTAATAAATCTGTGTTTTCGAGCCTTAAATGTATAGCTTTCAAGAAGTGGACGCTACTGGTGGCAGGCCCTTGTGCAGGGTTTCTCCGGGTCGCTTTCATCATCTTCTGCCTTAACCCACCACCATGCAGCACTGTTCGTATTGTTGTGTTACGGTGTGGGGATAAGACAACCTAGTGAAAATACTAGCATTGAGGCATTCCATATTAGTTCTCGGCGTTGGTAACGGATTTGAGGTCTCATTGGAGTTTTAAGATTGTAGTTTTGAGAATGCAAATTTCTTTGCAGATCCCACTAACCTTCAGGTGGCCTGTGTGCTCGTTGGCGTTATCCATTCCATAAAAAAACTCCATCTAAATGTACCAGAAACAATTAAATCCAACGTTTTTGTGTAAAGTTTTATAATTTTTAATTGACGCATGTTTATGTGGATATAAACAAAGATATTTTATATTTAGATACGTTATGGTCATACTAAACGCATTTAAAACCCGTCGCTAATTACTGACAGTTGCTACGTTACCATATTTCTATAGACAAAGACGGCAATCCGTAGCAAACGCTATTGTTAGAAAGAGATAAATAGTTGTTTCAAATTGCTCGCCATTTTCGCCAAGACGAGTGTCCGCTCACGACCGCCATGGAGCTACCCGTCTTTATCGCATTCATGCGATATCTTATTGTGTATCTCATGTTTCAGAGGTGACAGTGACACTGCGCCGGTGCGAATTAAACAAATTATGGCGAGATGTAAACAAAATGTAAAAAATATTTACGGTACTTACGAATGAAATGAGACATCCTTTCTTCCTATTACAGTTACAGTATAATTTCAGCAGCCTTGAAAAACGCAAGACGGCATTTTTTTATAAAATATATTTGTTACTTTTCGGTAGTACAATTTTATTGTGTTTGATGCGTGCGTGTCAGAGGCCGCGGCGCAAGTAAACAGTAAGGTAAATTACCTTCCTTTTTGAGGACTGCTTTTGCGCGCATGTGACGTATCTTAATTCAAAATATCATATTATATAAAGATAAAACTGAAAACTTTTACTCAACAAAACTAATTTAGAATAACAAGTCAGTTTGAGAAGTTGAAGTTTCACGTCTTTTCACGGTTTTACTGCTTTGGGGATGTTAGTTGTGATTATTGACTGCTACTCGTCACTTATTTCTATTTTGCGTAAAATATTTACTGTTGGTCACATAATTAGGGACCCCTGCGTTATTCCCATACGATTTTATACCAATATGACTTCTCAATTGTAACAACCAATCATACAGCTCTTGCCAACTTATTTTTAGTTACACTTATCTAAAATACGAATGTATGTACAATTTATCCCTGTTAAATGAATCTTTCATTTTATAAGGATTTGAAAAAAATAATGTTTGGCGCTCATATAAAGTTGTAATTTTTGTTATGGACGTCAGCACTGTTTTTAAATCCCTAAAAATTATATTGTAGTTAACTGTACGTTATTGGTGGTCAAAATTCCAGTCATATTGTATGGGAAAAACGTAAGCGTCCCTAATTATGTGACAACCACTTTTAACTGTGTATAAAACTTCAACGTATCTTCACCGGACCTTGTGGCATACGTCGGGAGGCCTGTGTCAAGCAGTGGTCGTCTTTCAGCTGAACTGATGATAATTATAATACAACTTTTAATTGTGTATTAGTCCACATTAGTTGCATGTCTACACAAAATTTCTAATAATCTATCAATTGTGATTAAAGATCGTTTTTATCAATTAGTTTCGAGTTGCGGGTCGATTTCCGGAAAAATATTTCTTAGTGCGCCCCTAGGGTACCCAAAGAATACTCTCTCCAAATTTTAAGTTCCTCGGTCCAGAGTTCTAGGCTTTGCATTGTCTGTCAGTCAGTCACTGAGTCACAGAACTTTATATTTGGAAGTCTTTTTTCTAAATTTATAACCTAAAGCCTTTAAATCTAGATAAGTACATAGGTTTTCTTTTTCCTGGCCTGACCAGCGATTGACGTGACGGTAAATGTTTACGAGATGAAGTCTAGGATAGGGTAGTAGTATTGAAATTAAGTAATGTTAATAAATCTAAGTAAAGGGGCCCTAATATGGGTGCGTTTATCGCGGTGCAAAGTTTGGATAAGGCATCCGTCACCTTCTGACACGTGAATAAATACGAGAGTGACAGATGCTTTATCCACATTTGACACGCGATATAGACGCAGCCATTGTTGGCCCGCAGCTGGATATATGTATAAAATTACGATATACAGTGGTGGACATATAATTAGAAACACTTGCGACGTATTTCACATTATACAAGGCACATTGCCGTAAAACTTTTGTTTTTGGAAATAAAACAACAAAATGCATAGAATACGTTCAACAACTTATAATTCATTAAAAAACAAATAAATATCCGAGTTTACAACTACCATTTAGATATTTAGTTACGTACAAACAACAAAACGACATTTGTAGTACCATCCGTCATGGACAAGTAATTAGAAACACTAAAGAAATGAGGTAAAAATCAAAGTTTTAACGTGTCAACGTCAACAATTTCAAATTATTTATGTAAAATAATGTTTGGTTTACTAAATTTCTTAACAATTAATATTTAGTTGCATAGCCTTTGTTATTAATGACGGCTCTGCAACGACGTGGCATTGATTCAAGTAATTTCATACATTTATCGAGTGGGATCGAGTTCCATGCTTCAACAAAGGCTTCGTAAAGTTCATTTTGACTGGAATTACGTTTAACGGAGACTTTTTTTTTAACGACGTACCACAAATTTTCAATTGGATTTAAATCGGGACTATTTGCAGGCCAGTCTAACATGGTACCACGTTGCTCACTAAGAAAGGATTTAACACTGCGGGCCGTGTGTTTTGGGTCGTTATCGTGCTGAAAGATCCAGGTCACAGCCAAATGGTCGTCGGTGTAGGGAATCATTGTCTCTTCTAAGATGTTTTTGTATTGAAATTGATCTATTATACCTTCAATCTTACGGACGGGTCCAACTCCGCAACCAGAAAAACATCCCCATACTTTAATATTACCACCGCCGTGTTTGACTATGCTCCTCGTGTATTTATAATCAAAAGCATGGTTCATTGGACGTCTAACGTAGCGTTTGCCGTCTGAATTCACCATTATTTATTTTTGTTTCATCCGAGACTAACACTTTTTTCCATTCTCGTACGGTCCAGTTAAGATATTTCTTTGCAAATAATAATCGCTTCTCTCGGTGTTGCTTGGTAAGAAGCGGTACCTTTCGAGAAACCCTCCCGAACAATTTAGCTTCCACTAATCTGCGGCGTACCAGTTTCGAGGAAATGTTCCTTGGGTCATCAGGTGAAAAAACTTCATTTCTAATCTCGTTGGAGCCTTTGAACGGGTCTTGTTTAGCTACACGTATTATTTGCGAATCTTCCCGGGGAGATGTTTTCCTTGGACGAGCCTTTCTAACAACACTTTTAGTAGTTCCGTTAGTTTTATAATGAGCAATAGCGTTGAAAACTTTCTTCACAGAACATTCTAGATGTTTAGCAATTCTTCTATAAGTCCACTTTCGATCTAAATGTAATTTAACGATTAATTGTCTGGTTGACTCGTCACAACTCTTATTTTTACCCATTTTTAACAATACTTATTATTCACGTAATTTTCCAAATTGACGTTTAATTGCCGCCGAAACAACAGAAAAAGCGTAAAAATAGGTTTTTTTTTTAGTTTCAAAAATGGAACGAACCATGGATCCTGTTTCTAATTAGTTGTCCAAGCGGCCAGTAAAACAAATTCAACTATCATGATTTTTAAAATCTTTTAATAATTAAAGATAGAACAGATTTACTTTTTTAAATATTTTATGAGTTTTTTAACTCATTGGCTATATTCTGGCATAGTCAATAGTGATTTAATCAATATAATTTTTACTCATAACGATAGTTCATTCTGTGTTTACCTAAGTTTTATGTACTGTTTCTAATTATATGTCCACCACTGTATATACACACATACAATAATACTGACAGTATTTTCCTACAAAAAAAATAAAAATAGTTGGGTGCCAAACAAGCACTTTTCTGAAACTGACATATTCTACTCTTTTGTCGTTAATAGACGGTATTGAGAGTTTTTATTGAGTTATCTTCTAAAATGTTGTAATACCTTAGCGGAATTTTTCATTATTTAGTTGTCTATCATTCACTGGTTCCTTTTCATCTTCAGGGTGTTGAGAGTGAAAAGGACGAGGAAGAAGATGAAGAGGAAGAAATGATGGAGCGTATCCAGCAGCAGTATACCAAAGCTCCTGCCATGCCCGAAGTGTCCATTACAGTTATGCGTCCCACCGGCGAGACATTACATGCTCGCCAGGGCATCCAGCAGTTGGCGTCAAAAGACTGTCTCGTGTGCGGTCGTGCCTACAGGTACTCCCACAACGCTAGGCGCCACGAGCTAACAGCTCACAGTTTCGACAGATACACAAATAAAATTAACACTAAAAAAACTAAAACGCACATGCCGCCCAAACTCAGACTCAACCCGTTCAATCCTAAAGCGCGTCTAATACCTAACCAGATTAACCACAAAATGCAATTCCAAAAACCAATGCCAACTCGAATCATGCCGTCGAGAGTTGTCGCACCACCAAAACCGATACCTATCAAAAATTCCAAACCTATTCACAGCAATTTGCCATATCCTTTACGTATTAAAGCCTTAAAGGATCTGCAAATTAAGAAAAAAGAACCACAAATTTTGAAAACATTGCTTACATCAAAACCAGAACGCTTGGTTTCTGAGCCAGAGATTGTTAACTCTGGTCCAGAAAGTCCTGAAACGTTGATATCAGAGCCAGAAATAGCTTCTTTCCAAGTTGAAGCTATTTTATCGGAACCAGGATTTGAGCAAAACCAGGATGAAGAAGAAGCCAATGAATCGCTAAATCAGAATCAGAATTATGACACTGTTGATATGGAATCTGATAATGAAATTGAAATTGCCCGGCAACGAGAGAATGACAATGAAATGGAAGACAATAACGGTGAAAACGGAGATGAAAGTCAACATGATAATGAACAGATGGAAAATATGGAAGGTGAATTAACTGACAACGAAAACGGCCCAGAAGAGGAGGACGACGATACTGGTGAAGGAGAAATGACAATAGACGAAAGCGCCGACGTTCAAGGGGACGATGCGGAAAGAGATAACGATGATGATAATGCAGACAGAGAGGAAGATCAAGACGGTAACGAAGAAAATGACGAAGATGAAGATTTACCCCCAGGATTGGCACCTGTTGTCGAGATCAATGAAGATATGCACACTAATTCTTATAACAGCGAGCAAAATGAAGAAGAGGAGGAAGAGCTTGATGACTCAGCTATAAATGATACAATGGACGATGACAAAGAGCTCGACCCTGACAAGCTGTACGTGACGAAGACGCAGAGGGATTTCATTCAGAAGTATAGGGACATTATTCAGCAGATCAACACAAAGCGGTGTCTTTGCTGTGACAGAGAACATCCACGCAGGAAGGCTGTTATTCAGCATCTACAGAAAAATGGTCATAAAGTTCCAAAGCATACATGTTACAATTGCGTTGTTACTTTTGGTCATATAGGTGCATTGCTCAGCCACATGAGAGCTAATGTTTGCACTGACTTGTGGAAGATCATCTACAATGAAAATGGAATAACTGACGATTTGGTGATTGAAGACGAGCCCAAAGACAGTAAGGTCCAGTATAAGGATATTTTTAATGCTAGATCGTATGCCTGTAAACTGTGTCCGGCTAAGTTCCAATTAAAACAATTTATCATGAAACATGTTTTAGACGTTCATGAAGATGGGCAATCTAGAATACCGATGGCCTGCGTACACTGCGGATCTCGTTTCAAAGACAAATCTTTGTGGAAGAGACACATTCGGAACGGAGAATGCACTGTTTACATTGCATGTGATTTATGCACTGAGAAATTCGTTAATATGCAAGATTTCAACGACCACGCTCTACATGTGCACGCCGGCAGTTTCGATCCTGATAATCAAAACAAGTGCATTGATGGTCGTCCCACCGACTGTCCTTTATGCGGAAAGAAGAATAGTAACTACCCGAATTTGGTTAAACATATTAAATCAGCGCATAATGAAGATAAGCCTCATTATTGTCAACATTGCGATGCTAAATTCGAGCAGACTCCTGATCTTAACAAGCACATTTACGCTGAGCATTCTGACAAAGTAATGGGTGCACAGCCAATGGAACCAGATATGTCAATTATAAAGGAGGAAGCCGAGGAGTATCATTACTCCTGCACTGAATGTAACGCTATCTTCGAAACTGTCGATGCCTGGACAGATCACCAGGTAGCTGAACATCATCAAGTCGCTCATCACTGCGATCAATGTGAAAAGAAATTCTTGCGTCCGTCGGAGCTCGCAGAACACAAAAACACACATTTGCGAGTCAAATTTTACCCTTGCAGCATTTGCCCTGATTCTTACAGTACTCCCCAAAAACTATCAGAGCATGTGCAGTTAAATCATCCTGGCGCTTCAACATACGCCGCAGCTGAGACCGAATTCTTTTGTGACATCTGCATTCGATCATTCAAAAGCCGTCAAGCTTACTCTAACCACATGCGTATACACGCTAAAGTGCCAACCACTAACAGGAAACCTGGAGAAACTAAAGGGTTCGCACCGCAAATTATTGGGAAGCCTATTAGACAGTTCCCCATGATCGGATTGGTATCATTTAAGCCGAATTGCAATGTTCCTAATGCCCCTTACTCGTGTGATATCTGCGGAAAAGGCTTTATGCATAAGAAAAATATATGGAAACATAAGAAAGTATTGCATGCGGATCTACTTAATGAGAGAAATGACAGCGAAGAAAATACAATGCAAGCTTCTACTGAAGAAGATGAATACAATGTTGACGAAAACGGCACTGCTTTGTCCACGCCGCAGTTTAACAGTTTTAATTTTTCTAGCTTTGCTAACAATATGCAACAACAACAGCAGCAACAACCACAACAACAACAGGCAGCGCAATCGCAGGACGCTTTGCCTTTCTCGTGTGAACTTTGCTTCAAGCGATTCCCGATTAGAACTAGTTTGTGGAAGCACAAGCGAGCAAAACACGGTATCATTAACGCAAGCGCGACCGGTAATCCCGAGAACCAAGCCCAGCCATCTTCGGAAACCGGTAGGTCTAGTTGCACGATTTGCAAGATCACATTCTCGGATAAAAAATCTTACTATCGTCATAGAAAAAATGTGCACAAATCTACTGCGCAAATGTGTAAAATATGCGGTAAGCCTCTCAACTCGACATTAGAGCTGTATGAGCACTTAAAAGCTGCCCACGCAAGAGAATTATTAGGATACAACGCTAATCAGGGAACAAGTAAAGCACAAGACGTATCTCAAGACGTTGAAGTGGAATATGACCCTGAACCCGAAGTAGCCGATCCTAGCACGGAGTACCAAGCGCGTTACCCGTGTGATACATGTGGGAAACAATTTGTCGGACTCTTAGCATTACAGAATCATCAATGTATAAACCAAACTACTGCAGAGCCCCAAACATTTGACTGTGAGATTTGTCACAAGAGTTATACGTCAATAGCCGCATTAAAGAGTCACCGTGGTTGGCATTTGCGTTCGCCTGACGGTAAAGCTGCCGCTAATAACAGTGGTTTATGGATGCCTCAGCACAAAGTTACTAGCAAAGTGAGTAAACATGAGGTGGTCGACCCCTCCCAGCTCGCACGAGTAACTCACTCGACTCCCACTGCTACTGCTACTGCTACGAGTAAGAGACGACTTCCACCGGAAGTAGAAGTAACCGTTGTCAATCCTAACAAAAAGATGAGGTCAGACGATTCGATGGAACTCGATCAACAAAATAGTTTAACCGGCACTTTAGAAGACCGATATTGCACTATCTGTGACAAAGAATTTACTAAACGGGCGGCTTATCAGCGACATATGGACGAAGTTCATCAACCTAACTCTGTTTTTTGCCCGGTGTGCGATAAGAGTTTCACTCGCAAATCGACTCTTCTTGTGCATATGAAGAAGCATTACGGAGGCGACGGGGAAGGTAGTTCTAGCGCATTAGGTCAGGCAGAGGAAGATGTGTTTGGGTGTGATCTGTGCGGAACGCAATATAACAGCGAGAACGCGTTGCGGGCGCATCGAGAGCGGCACCATGCGGAAGAGTCAGGTGAAGAGTCTGAGGACGATGGGAATGTGCCAATAGCGCAACCAGGCGAATTCACTTGCGGACAGTGCGGCGACGGAGTCGCTACGCCGCGCGACCTGATCGCCCATCGAACTATGCATGCCACTCAAACCAAGTTTTTCTGCAACATCTGCAAAGTTTACTTTGCCAGGGCTCTGGATCTGTCCTCCCACACTCGAGCGAGACACTCTGACAACGAAAAGGTTTTCTTTCCCTGTGCCATGTGTGATCGCTTCTACATGAACAAGAAAAGTTTACAACGACACATCGAGATGTCCCACTGACGGCAGCTTGACTGCTCGTAGATTAAAGTAGCTTGGTTGAACTGAGTTTGACGATAACCTTACTACGACAGGCCACGTGCGTCCGTCCGGGGTGCATGGGTGGCGTTTTACCTTAGTCACTTCCTTAAGAATTTGTGACGCGTCTTTTATTTTGTGGTGTAATGTGTGTTAATTCATTTTATTTTTTGTTTTTTCTAAGAATTGCTCACGTGTTTATTTTAATTTACTGATCTACTATTTTGACTTACATTGGTGTGCAAGCAGCAGTGGAAAATACATGTGATGTATTTAGGTACTTATCTTATCATGACTGTCAGGATATTAGTTACGTCTATGTATCATGCATGGTGTATTATTTAAATAAATTACTTATTTTTTCGACATTGGAATAACGGGCCAAAATTGTGAATCATAGTCAAAATTAGTCATAACCAGTGTTAGACTAGTAACTTAAGTCTCATTTTAATGTGCAGTTTTTTTTATAATTATGGGTTTAGTATACAACAATTATTTTAGTAGATCAATAAGATCGATTTCCAATGAGTTTTTTTTGTATGTAAAGTATACGTTCAGTTTTACTTTATTCTGTAAATATATTCATAGTTTTAATTAAATTAATATTAGGACTTTTAGCTATCGAGGGTGTACTAAGAGAGGTCGTTTAAGTTTTATTAAATTGTACTGATTATTTTTAGAAATTTCAAGTGTATAGTGTTTTATAAGCTACCACTAAGGGCATGGCTCCTCATCTATGGCTATAACTATATGCAATAATAATGTCTATAGGTACTTAAGCGCCTTCAAATGTTCTTATAGGTGAAACATTTAATTAAATGACTTCTGCATTTAGTTGTAACACTTCTGTACAGAGCGTTCGACATTCTATATTTGAAATTTGACGTGAATTCCATATTAGTTTTGTATACGACTACATGCAAGAGGTCATTTACTTAAGCTTTTCACCTTTATCCTAATATCATAGTAACTACATTGTTTGAAAGTCTGGTATTAAAGATTAATGAAAGCGATCGGTGATATATATTTTGGTTGTTATGATCAGAACAGTTATGTGAAGCCAACTCAGTTGAAGTTCAGGGAAATACAGCTACCTATAGGATTTGTGAAATGTTTCCGTTTTATGCATACAATGTTTTTGTCACTACCAGTACGTCCACCCACCTAGCTCGTGGTTCACTAAATCGAATTGCTGATTCCAAATAAAGGTGACTGTAACTATAACAGTGTAAACCAGCGTGATTCAGTTGTAAACACCGAATTAGATCTTTAACCGCCATGAATGATTCGATTTGGTTTTACAACGTTAGGCGACGGTGGGTAATTGAGGTATCATTGTGAGTGGGGTATCAGATTTTTGATGAATTTAAAAAGAAGAAAGACTTACGGCATTTAAATACACACTCTTCTAAATGAACTTAATTCAAGAATAACATTTATTTTGTAATCAACGCTTATTCAAAACCAGACAGTGCCAAAGTTTTTCCAAGTTTGCTTCTTCAAGTAGAAGGTACACAAATATTTTTTAGTAATAGGTGTAGGGTGGTCCTCTATGAACCCGGAATAATTATTACACTACAGTTGAATACATGATAACATTTTATTGTGGCGAAGTTAGAATCAATTATTTAATAAATATTTACGAGGCTTACCTGACCTGTATTCTGCTCAATTAGATAATGATGTGGGCGAACTCTATAGTAAAGTTCCTGTTATGTAAGATGTTTTGCTGAAATGAGACAGTTGTTTTTTTTTTAATCAGGTTGCTGTTTAGCCGAGCGGTATTGCTATTTATGCCATCGGCTCTCCTTTACTGTCTTTAACCGGCCCGTATTTTTTGAGTTTCATGAGTTGAATATTTGGCAGGAAGTTAAATTATTCTATTTTTTATATGACGATAAAATAAACTTATATTTAAGCGACATAATTATTGTGGTGCCTTTTTCATGTCTATCAGTAAATAATGTAAATTATCTAGCTAACATTCAAAACCATAAGAGTTATTAAGTAATAAGCAATCTCGGGATTGATGTTTATATTTGAAGTTTCATTACAATACATCAGACATAGTAATCAATTTATCATATTTAAAACAATTACTTAATTTAATTTTATTCCTAAGTTTGAAACGGTTTTATAATATTTGTAAATATTGAGCATTTACCTAACTAAAAATGTTTATTGTACTTATGGAGGAATTTACAGTGTTCCTGTATAATAGTTTTATGCACCAGTTGCAAAATCAAATTATAGTTTACTTTATCAAGAAGTTTGATAAATCCCCAATAGATCCAATACCCGTCAGAGGAGTAGGTAAATTAATATCCTGCATTTTATCCTAATATTATCCATAGATGAGGTTTTCTTTTGTCATCTTTGTGGTTTGATAATAAAGTAATAAAAAGAAAACTTTGTTTTTATTTTAAAAACCCATATGACTTTAATTTTAAAAAGGCCTGCATGTAATGTACGGATAACTGGTAGGAATTCAACTAGACTTTCAAATATGGAATATAAATTTGCAAATGCCTTATATATAATATAATCAGTGATCGGAATAGGCAGAGCTAATTTGCCTAAAGTTCGCAAACGGACATAATATAGAGTGGTTACAAACGGGTAAAAGAATAATTATTTTTATTGAATTCCGGATTTCCGGCATTTTTCTTACAGTACACGAAATTTTATGTTAGTTTGTTGTCAAAAGGGTGTTATTTTAGCAAATTGTTCTAAATTATGTCACCCTGTTATCGGCAAGTTTTTAGAGTTGTTGGTAATTCTGTAGCTCTGCCTACCCCACTCTGGGAATGAAGGCGTGAAGGTATGTATGTATGTATGTCACCCTTTACGGAGCGTATGTAATTTAATATTTTTTCTCTATAATTTTATTTTGCATAATAATTTAAATCCGGAATTCAAAACTTTATGATTATATTACCCGGTTGTAACCACTCTATATAATGTCCTTTTGCGAACAGGTATATTAGCTCTGCCTATTCCGATCACTGCTTATAATACATGCTGGTCCGCTATTCTTCTGGGTAAAGCTCTTTACACAATGCTGGCGATACGATCCTGTAGGTAGTACAAAATAAGAACGCCCGCGTTCAAATTGCATAGTTAGAACGGATCGGTGGATCGGATCGGCGACAGTGTGTAAAGCGCATAAAAACAATTTTGCTTTGACATGTTATAGTAATGTCAACGTTACCACAGTATCATTGCCAAGGTCTCTGATTTTCATACAAAATCGACCCACCTAGCCTGAAAGTGTTTAAGAAAACCTACCAGTAGTCAGACTCCTTTGTTGTTGAATGCAGGTCGCCACTGTTTATACCTGCGCACAGAAACTCAGTTAAGGGTTAGGGTTGTCACAACAAAAACCCACTTAAATATTTTATTTTAAATACTTTTTTCTGTGAATGTTAGAAATAGGTAGGTACTTACAAAAACAATACATGTATTTATTTTAAATAAAATTTAGGATATCCTGGGATAAATTTTGCATATTTTAGACACATTTACCTACATACATACATACCTTCACGCCTGTAATCCCAGAGTGGGGTAGGCAGAGCTACAGAATTACAACTTCAAAAAGTTGTTGACAATTCAACACATTTACCTGTAATTTTTAAAATAGACGCCTCGAGATATGTTACTATTAAGATAAAAACTACCCTATTACTAAGACTCCACTGTCCCTCTGTGTGTCTGTCTGTCACTAGGCTGTATCTCATGAACCGTAATAGCTAGACAGTTGAAATTTTCACGGATGATGTATTTCTGTTACCGCTATAACAACAAACAATAAAAACGGAATGCAATAAACGCTAAGTGAGGGTCCCATACAACAAACGTGTTTTTTTGTCGATTTTTGCTCGATATTAATAACGGCAACTTTCTGGTAGGTATAGTTTCTAATAGTTGTATAGATAATGGTACGGAACCCTTCGTGCGCGACTCCGACTCGCAGTTGGCCGGTTATACATACACAATTTTGAAAAATAAACTAGTTAATTGACTCTATATAAGCAATCATAACTCCGCGACAGGGTAATGGGTCGTGTGAAGGTATCTAACACGCTGCGCTTGTGAAAAAAAACCTTGCAGATACAGGGTGTCTCAGGAAATAAATGACGACAATATTGGTCACACTCTGACTACAATATTTGGCTATTTAAAAAAAGAGTCAAGCTAATTACTGGGGTCCTAGTGGAAAAGGGTAATATATACATGAATGGAGTATACTAGACTTAAACCCTTTTTCAATTGATTTTCAGAAGACTCATACCCTTTTTACTAGGACCCCAGGGCTCAGTACTCCGTTCATGTATATACCCTTTTATTACGAGCTCAGTCGACTTGTACCCGTTTTCGCTCGGGCCCCAGATAATATGTGTACCTAAGTACTTAATCTTAAATGTAGCCAGATGCAACAGAAATGCGGTGGTACCCAAAAATATATGGCCAGTAACATTGGTTTTGGATCAAAAAAGTTTTCATGCTAAATCCGAATCAGAATCCTAATTCCAGATTTGTACTCTCGTACAAATTGTGTATGTGTTACATCGAAGCACAAATATCGGTTTGTTTCGTAATGTTACAAAATAAACCTATATTATAGGTGCCATGTTTTTAGTGTTATTACTATAAACAGTGAGAATTAAGGACTAAGTGCCACTTACGTTTACGTACGTAACGTTTTAATTCATATTTTAAATTTAAGAATGTAATGTGTGATGAGTACACACCGGTAACTCGTGGCATTTAGGTAGCACTTGACAGATTAGTGATGAGACAAGTTTTCTAAGTGTCTTTCCGGATAAGAAAAAATAATAAATTAATATTACCTTCATGGTATTAACATAATTATGACGAAGTAGGTTTGATCACTGGTTTAAAAACATCAATGTCAATGATATTAAGGAATTAGAAGGTTTAACTAAAAGAGTCTTTTGAGATCGTATTTAAAATTTAATAGTTTCTTTCATCACTGATACTGCACCCCAAAGGTAAACTTGTTTATCAAAAGCTGAAAGTAGTATTATTAAAAAATCCAGGATATTAATAACTTATTATAAAATAAAGAAGTTTAAATCGAAGTGAACATCAATAAAAATACGATGCAACTTTAAAATAGAGTGTATTTTTTGCTCATTAAGTCAGTGGAAGTTGACAGATCATTTTCTCACACAAAGTGGTTTTTCTCAAGTAGAAGAAGTAGGCTGACTTGTAAAAATTTAGAACAAAAATAAAGAAGTTGAAATCGAAGTGAACATCAATAAAAATACGATGCAACTTTAAAATAGAATGTATTTTTTGCTCATTAAGTCAGTGGAAGTTGACAGATCATTTTCTCACACAAAGTGGTTTTTCTCAAGTAGAAGAAGTAGGCTGACTTGTAAAAATTTAGAACAAAAATCATAATTATTATTGTTAATCACGAATGTCATATATTAAATGATTGTAATTTTTTTTCTAATTTGTTTCCTTTTATCGACTCTTACAAGAAGAACATTGTCACATCACTAGTCTGTTAGAAACTGTCAAGCGCTACCTAAATGCCACGAGTTACCGATGTGTAGTGATGAGTAGTGATTACTTTAGGTAATAATTTGGAACAGTCTGGAATAGATTGTCGACATTGTTGACGGGACATACGCAGTCAATTATCGTTATCACATCACACAAAGGACACGTAGGAGAACACAGAGACTTCCATAAGGACTTTGAAGTCGATAGATGTAGAGAAAGGTGGTAAAGTGGAGTCGCTATCGAAAATCTCTGCAGCTGTGGGCGCTTCAGTCCATGGCGCATCTGCGCTGCCCCGCGTGCCCCGAGCCCCCGACTAATGCACGCGGCGGAACCTATATAAGGCCACTATCTATTTCGTTCGCGTGGCAGCATATTGGTCAGCTCACATTTAATTCGCCGTTGACTCGCTAAGAAATAAAAGCTATCAATATTACTACCCGGACACGTGATTTGACGATCCCCAGCGTGTTTGTCGTGGGCTGGCAACGATTTCCATTGGTTCCTTTGTAGCGCAGAACGTCTTACAAGACTAGGCGATGCAGTCGAAAGCTGGTGTGGTGTGGTTTTGAATGTTATAAAAATACAGAAGAATTGAGAACCTCCTTTTTTGAAGTCGTTTAATAAAGGAGAGATTTGATTTGAGATTTGTTGAAGTCTTCGGTGTACCACCCTACCTAGACACCTGTTCAAGCAAGATTACCCACTATCTGTTATTTATTATTTGTAATAGATAAAGTGACAATACTGGATTACTACTGACAGTTCGATGGAGACGTATAATATCACTGAATCTAGTTAAGTTAAGTCGTATTCTATCAACTTAGTAGAATATTGGAAACTTATAAGCAATACGTTATTTGCAAAATTTTAACTCTATTCATGCTTTTTCAATAATGGGGCTTAGGGTTATTTCTCTTGAATATATCGATTATAATCAATGATCGGATATCCCGGTGCAACTCAGGGTGAATGACCTCAAACATTATGCTAATATGGATATGCCCCGGGGTTCCGGGACTTATGTTGTTAAATATTATTCTGATTTTATTACTTCAAATAAATTTCAATACAATTTAAACGTGTAAAATAAATAATTTGACAAAAGTATTTAGGTACGTAAAAAAACAAAAAAAAATAGTTTGTATTATACTTTGTTTAAAATTGATCTGCCAAATAGTCTTTGGGTATGAATATAAATAAAAAATATAATACGGTAGGTACGCATTATCAGTTCACCACACTACACACAGATATTATATTTTATTGGTTTGTATGAAATTGAAATAGCATACAATTATATACTCAATATTTCATATGTTTAATCGATTTCTTTACACGTCTATAATCCTATCCTAATGCCTATTTATAAATATCCCAACAATCGCATTTTCTTTTCGAACCAGATCCCGGGATTTTAGTCACATCCATATTAAGATTTCTACTCCATATCCCGCAGTGTTGCACCGTGAAATCCGATCACTGATTATAATTTCTTAAAACGTAAGTATAGTGGTGGGAGAAGTTCCTTTAAGCCAATAGACCTAGTGAAAAGGGATACAAGTCTTTAAGGTATAAGTGAAAAGCGGTATCTTTGGTACCTTTAAACTCATACCCTTTTGATACCATTTCAGAAAAAGAGGAGGAAGTTAGTCCGTTTTTTTGTTATGTTCCCCGGTTAGGCACTCGAAGGCGGCTGAACCGATATGCATAATTATGTTTTGTATGAAAGGGTCTAAGGTTTATGGAAGGTATGGAGGTGGTCCCATTACCATTGTCATCAGGTCAGGGTCTCATGATGGGATCCTGGAGAAATCGATGGAACTCTACAATTTTATAGGCACGCATATAGCGATTTGGGTATTTGGAGTTACATTTATTTTAAAAAAAAAATTAATACCAGCTTACGAGCGAACAAGTAGACTTGTATCCGTGTTTGCTAAGACCGCATTGTAAACATGCCTTCATTTAATTTCACCAATGGCCAATTCAGTCTTAAAACAATATTAAAAGAAAAGTACATATAATTAGCTTTTGGTGAAACGAATTCAATAAAAAGATAATTATGATACTACATACGGACGGGTGTTGGACTTTCGAAAAAAAACATACCAATTTGTAGATTGCACAAAACATTTTAATATAAACTTAAAAAGTCGTACAACAATATGAAAAATTATTATTGACTAATTATATTCGCGGGCATAGAGAGCCGCTTTTACTATATTATGCAAATTTTATATTATCTTTAACACTTCCATCTAATATATCTTACAAAAGAAAGAAAAATAAAAAGTATTTTTAATAAAAAATCTCATTATTCTAAATTGTATTATTATTAAACTTACATTATAGATTTTATCTACAAAATACTGTAGCATTTGGCCAGTTTTTCAATCGAGGGACCCCAGTACCTACATTTATACTACGTACCATTATTTAATAAGTAGGGTATCAATAAAGTACAAGTTAAAATTATCGTAGGAAATGTAGACGCCTACTGAAATCATACATCTAGACTTAATCTAAATCAAAATATAAAAATAGTAAAAAAATAGTTGCACATTTCCATATTCAGGTACAACTTGTCATTGTTGTGCATGGAATCGAAAGCGTACCCACTGGCGCGCAGCGCACGGCGCATGACGCGCATGGCTCATGCGCCGCACACCTACACCGACCGTGGCGCACGGCGCGACGACAAGCCCGACAAGCGGCATCTCGCTTCCTACGCTACTCCCCTCAACTGAGAAACTGGACGCAACCGCCGAGTAAAATATAAAAAAGATAAATAACACATAGTATTTACTTCCATGAAATTGCATGCACCCATTATTTTATGAATTGAGAAATTTTCTATCATTTACACTCAATGTCTTTTTTATTATAACAATATAATTATAGGTTCCATACAGACTAAGGCCGCCGCGGTGCGGTCGGCCGGTAATGTACTCGAGGACTAATATCTTCTTAAAAAAATACTGTTAGATTGAAACGTAACTATACCTATAATATATTATGTATAATGTAATAATATTATAAGGTTATAAATAATCGTACGAGTGATGATTACTCTATGTGAGATCTCCTCGGACTCGGAGCGCGGACCGCGCCGTCCGGCCGCGCCCGACCGGATATGCAATAGTTAGTAGATACGATAAGATACGATTCGAGTACATACATCAGGGAGCAGATATTTATACACTACTGTATATAGTAAGTTTGAATTATCAATTTCAATATTAAAAATACGTAATTTCTCTATTGGCCATTCGTTTCCACGTGAAAAATTAGACGAATATCGCGTACGAATATATAATTATGTATACATATTTAAATATCAGCATTTATTTAGATCGGAGGACGTATGTATACAGGCTCGCTCTATGAAGGTACGTCCGAAGCGCACGCGGCCCCGGGCCTCTGCTCCTTACCCTACTATATACCGATATCGAACGAAGACATCAAAAACGTGACTCGGCTTTAAATATTACGAAAATAAATCGCCGGCGAGTCGCTCGGCAGATTATTGCTCCTATCGATAAATTTACACATCGACGTAACGAACGAGAATACAAAAAGTTATGGAAAATCGTACGGATATCACAAGCGGCGAGCGGCGCGGGCCGCGAAAATTAAAAAATAAGTCGCGCGTCTGTCGTACAAAAGTAAAGACTCTATGAGCGGGTCGCGCGGAGCGGGCAAACTCAGTTGGCTAGCAGGAGGTGAGCGGGGGCGGGGGGATACGGGGGCGCGCCGGAGGGCGCGGGCTCGCGGCGCCCGACGAAGTACGAGGCCGGGTCGGCGGCCGGGGACAGCGCGCGCGCCGCCAGCTGCTGCTGCACGGCTCGCTGCTTGATGTAGTTGCTGAACTCAGTCGGCGACATGCGGTTGGCGCGCTTGCTGCTCGTCTTGAGCTTGGTGCTGCCGAACTTGGTCTGCGCGAAGGTCGCTGTGGTGAAGGTGAGCGGCTGCGCGCGGAAGGGCGGCGCGGGTGAGAAGGCCGCAGGAGCGGGCGGCGACGGCGCCGCCGCGGGCTCCACCGGCCGGAAGCATTGTGCTTCGGGGTTGAATGCCCGGGTCACCTGGAATAACAACAATAAACGTCATTTATTTTGTACATGGTATGGAAAAGGCAAACGACCACAAATGCCACACGAAGGTAAGGTCTGACTCAGCATTCGAGAAACATTCGCATTTGTAAACCTGAGACTGCAAATGCGTTGCCAGTTCACCGGTTATCTTACACACACACAACTATGCGCGCACTGCTGCTTAGGGCAGGAGGGTAAGGTGGCGGTAGCGAACAGGATTTGCTATTTTGAATTTTAACTTAGCCTTGTCCATGTCTACGTGGCCTTGGCTTTGACACTACGCGGTCACCCCAATGTCATATCGCCGATCGCTACCCCCGTGACGGTCAGGCGACTAGAACAGCTGCCATATCGAATTATTCATTTGGAATGAGAAACAATCGCTGTGAATTTTAAATCTAGCGTATGATTTATGATCCCGCCACCTGACCAGCGTACCCTTGCCAAGACTCGGCTATAACGTTAGATCTCAGTGACGCAGGGAAGTGATTAGGCGATAAGAGGCAGGTTATAAACTAAATATAGCTTACCTCTCGGTCGGTCCGCTCGTCAGCGGCTCGCTCGTCGCTGCTAAATAGCACCTTTACTGCTCCCTTTTCACCAATGCGGTACGAAACTTCTCCTGCAATAACCAAACAATATACAATTATTTTTGGCAGAGAAGGTACCTAAACCTGTTATGACAGCATTAACTGGCAATCCATCAGTAGTTACTCATCTAACCCTGGCCATCCTGAATTTGATCTAGGATCATCACACGAATACATTTACGCTATTATATCAATTGGGCAGAAAAGTCACCGGCTTTAAGCGGTGATTTAGACATTCGATCCGCCAGACAGCCAACTAGACCTAGATCTAACAAGCGGGGTCAAATAATAGCTTGTTACGAGGCGACCGTCTGCCGGCCCCGCTACCGAGTTACGTAACCTAAACAAACACTATTGAACCGTGCAAACTTTTACTTAACATCTTCCTTATTTGGCTAGCTAACCTTTCAGTTCTTCGACCATCAACAGATCAATGTCATTGGCATTTAACAAACTATGTTTACCTACTTACTGATAAAAGTAACAACCGCATATAAATTGTTATGTAACTTAACTTGACTTATTGTACTGGCCATGCTTTGTTTCAAGGTCATTTTGGCAACAATCGTATTATTTACGTTGCCAACTAGCTGAAAATGTAGCGCTGGAAAGTTTTAGGGCCCAGGTGGATAAAGGAACTACCTACCAAATAGTGTTCGACACCTTAAATTTAAACCCTAAAACATGATTCCCAATATTCTGCTTAGCTTAAAAGACGTAAGAACAGCAATTACCTGGGTCGACCCACACAGCGAGATCCCTCGGTAGATGTTCCAGGACATCCCGAACCGGCACACCGGATTCTCTTGCGGCTCGCTCCAAAACCGGGTCCAACGGGCCTCCAGTCTTCACGCAACGGAAGGCCGAGCCCCTGCAGGGCCGGTCAGGGTACCAGTGCCCCCGGAACTTGTCCTTCAGCGCTTTCTCCAGCTCCTCGCCGAAGATATTTACGCGCCGCCGCGGCAGTTTGTTGTACAGGTAGGATATGACGAAGTTAAGAGCGACTTGCACTTCAATATGCATTTTGAAGCTCACTGTGGACAAAGAAAAGTCAGCGTTAGTTATCAGGTATTTTTTCTTAATTAATGACTCTTACTCCTTGTTGGTAACAAGGCGGTCGAGTTTTAGACAATCACACGCGGGGACAATTATTATTGTTCGGTTGAAAAGTATGTGTATTTACTCTCGTGGATTAAAGAGAAGCACGTGGGGTGAGCTCCACGCGCTTATGTCAAGTCCCAATACACACACACACATAAGTTTTAGTAGCCAGAAGACTAAGTTTAAAACCTTTTGTTGTCTTTTGATAATTGTTAACGAAGAAAATTTTCAGAAAAACTAAATTCCTGCCCAGCGAGGAATAAGTTACGTACCTATATAATTATTTTTATCCAAAAAAACCGTACCGCTGAACGAAACTACGCGCGCATGTTAGTAATTTCATTTGTAGAGTTTTTTTCCATTTCTGTATGCAACCCGTATAATCGATAAAGTAGCGTAATCGCATCGAATCAACGAAATCGAACCATTCGGTTACTCGGAAAAGCCGTTTCTAGGCAATTTGCGAATCTAATATTTAAATAGTAATTTACTTGACGGTTCGTAGAATCTAAACTACGCTTAGCATAGATTAAAAATAGAAAAGTAGGTCGTTAGGTTGTTGCTTTGTTGTCTATTCGTCCCTTGTCATTTTAAATTAGAAACGTTCTATCGATTAGGTACTTTTAAAGTGGCCTAGTTAACTTTCAAAGCTTACTTTTTAAACTAGTTATTTCGTCTCCTTTTTAAAATCGTGATGTAAATGTGATGCGTTTAGATCCTTTATCTGTGGGTCTGCCCGTCTTTCCTGTAATCGCCTGAATGGGTTAAGTAACCAAAATAACAGTGCAATAGGTTTTATTAAGACTAACTTTAAGAAAATTGCATAGTTTTGCTCCTCAAAAGAAATAACACCAGATTTCATATTGTAGATTTTTACTATTCAACCGTGGTTAACGCTTTCAAAAACACCGGCCAAGTGCGAGTTGGACAAGGGTTCCGTACCATTCTTGTATGGACCCCGTTCAATTTAATTTATTTTTAGCGGCCATCGAAATAAATACTGTAAATTTTAATTGTCTAACTATTACGGTTCATGAGATATGGCCCGCTGACAGACAGCGGAGGCTTATTAATAGTTTGGGACGGAATTCTAAACTAAAAAAGTCATCAAGGTCAACAACGGGTACCTTCCTACCTTCGTCGAGTTAGCCGGTGTTCATGGCCGAGGACGACAACTTTATATCGGGTAACCCGCTTGTTTTTTCCCTTCCCTTTTATATATTTATATACAAAACATTACGTTACACCGTTCAGACAAAAGGGTCGAAACATATTTCGAACGAACGAGTTCGATGCGATAATAGGTCATCGACCCGAGTTACAGAATATCGAGCCGTCTAGAGATTCTGTAAAATTAGCTTTGGCCTCCAACTGATGCCGCAGTCTTAAAAATACTGATGATATTACGGTGTTGAAAGAAGAGTAGCTTTTCCGTTGTCTTTTTTTCCACAATTTGTAATGTTTTGCTACCTACATAGAAATCCACCTTTAGTTCTTAGCTCAAAGGCTTGCGACCAAGTATAATTAACTGTTTATTATTTCAGTAACAGTTCATCAAGAATAATTTATCGAGAAAACGAAAAAGGATAAGTAGAAATTTAAAAAACCAGTTGAGCTCGCACACGAAGGGTTCCGTATCATTATTGTATGGAGCTTAAAATATGTTAATAGCGGCGATTGAAAAACACACCGACTGTCTACCTATTAAGGTTCATAAAATACAGCCCGCTGACAGACATACAGACGGATAGCGGTGGCTTAGTAATAGGTTCCTGTTGGTACCCCTTGGGGACGGAACCCCAAAAAGGAACTTTAGTGTGTACCGACCTAAATCCTGATTTACTGTTTACTCTATTATTATAATATCAGAGTCACCAGCGCAAGGCTCACGTGCCAAACGTTTTCAATACAATTAAATTGTTGTAATTGTGTGATTAGAGCGTGGGAAATCTGTAAAAACGGTTCAAGGGAAACATTCCGCGGCCTTGAAGATGTATTTCACGAGTCCATTGGACTCACTCGTGTAAATAGGTTAATATTTATACGAGGTTATTTTTACTTCGATATTTTTGTTCTATAAAATACCTATCTCGTTGTTTATTACAATGATTTATCAAAATGTGCAGATATTTTCAGACCAATGACTCAGAAGTGATTTGAGATAATAACAATTCTTTCCTTTTAAGTTTTTTTATATTACGTCAATCTGTAATAAGGTAAGTATTTATTAATATGGGTCTTGTTGCCTAAAATAAAATTTTATATATTTGTATGCATACTATAATATTAGTCCTCTTCACCCGTGGTACGGTTGACCAAAATTTATATTTCAAAATCAAATTTAAGAGTCGACGGAGCTCCGCTCTCGCGAAGCTTCTATATCTGAGTGTTTTGCCCCTTCGGGCTGGCTGAAGAACTAAGATAACCTAAAACTACCTCAAATTTAAGGTACTTATTCCTAAGTGTTTTAACCGAACATGGTCAACCGTAGCGGACATAGTCAACCAGGGGCGAAGAGGGTATATTAGAAATGTGAAAATAATTTGGTCTGTTTGTTTCGCTTTTACCGTTAATCCGCTTAAGAGATTTCGTTGAGTTATGGAGTTAGCTTGCACCTTGAAGAAGGACATAGATTACTCATTTCCCCGGAAAATAGGGCAGTTCCCGAGGGAAGAGCGGTATACGAATTCTACGCGGACGGAGTCGCGGGCAACAGCTAGTATAATAAAGTGTTTTTTTTGGTCCTGTCTCTACGGCTCGATGTATTTGTTGTAGAGGTAGTATACTGACGGATTTTCGTCACTAAGCACATTTATCGAGGAAAAACTAACAGTTCCGGGGGGAATAGTGGTAAACAATATCTAAGCAACAAATCCGAATGGCTTTCTAAATTCTAGACCTAAAAATTACCCCCAAATCGATTGGTACAAACAGTATTAACTTTTTCATTGTAAAGTATACTTGGTGTAGGTATATGAGACTAGGCTGACATTCGCTCTGACCCGGTACTCTCGGCGGTAAAAACAATATCGTCTCTGATCTGTGTATTGTCACAGGTATTGTCAACGGTTTGATAGCTCTTATTTACTTTTCATTCATGGCGGCCGACGTCAGAACAAGACCATAACAGGTAAATGACGATATCGTTATAACATTCGGGCATAGAGGCCCTTGTGGCCTCTATTCTAAGCGATAAAATCTATCTAGGCTTTATAATATCCTCTTTGACCGGTTTTTTTTTTTAACTCGCCCTCCATTACTGTCAAATAGATAAAAGCTATAAAAATGTTGACAATACTATAACAGATCAAATACGATATGGTTTTTACCTCCTAGAAGCTCTGCCCAGGTTTTAAACTGTCTTTGGCTTGTGAGTGATGCCTTTTGTATTTGACACAGCGTTAAAAACTTTAACCAAATGGAAATCCTATCACCATTTCTGTTTTAGTTTTTTTTTTAATGCATAGGAAGGCGAACGAGCACACAGAACACCTGATGATAAGTGGAAACTGTGACCCATAGACATTCGCATTTACAAGACCGCAATCCTAAGACTGCAAATGCGTTGCCAACCCTGAGGACCAAGATGGAATGCCTCTGTGCTAGTCATTTCACCGGCTGTCTTATCCCTAAACCGGAACACAACAATGCAAACACTGCTGCTTGGCGATAGGTTATAAGGTATACATATAGGTACATAATAGAGAAGAAATTCTACCTCCTGATTCTGAAGTCCCAGTCCAGACTCTAGGTGTAAATTCAAACGCGATCGCTTTATATTCGCCATTCGTATTTCAACTGGCCAAGCTCGAGCATTTTTCTTTTCATTCTGGAGTTAGTTATTCCTCTAAAACGTGACCGCTGTTTCTATGAGCTGAATACCGAGACAGTAGTCTAGATGTACGCGAGCTGAGCGGTAGAAGGAATTTTAAATTAATTCTGCGGGTAGAATGGAGACGGACTCGTGGGAAAGGTGATGTGCCACCGGCGGCCGTCATTATGTGAGGAGTTTTATTATGTAGTGTATTTTAGTACAGTTTTGTTAGCTGGATTGTGTGTGTTTTGGGATTTTGTAACGGAATGATAAGTGTCAAAACACGCCTTTGGCTCGCTTCATAAACCACACTCGTGTTTTAAGGAAACTTATTATTTATTAGATGCATAAACTACTTTTTTATTTTGTTATTTAATATTTTGTGACAGTTTTCCGAGTTGTGAGTATTTCCAGTAAATTGTTTAATTAAGGTATTAATGGTTAGGGCTGCAGAGAGACGAACCTCCTCACAATACGTGCCGTGTCGAGGAGTACTGCTTTCTGTTTCTGTCCCTGATCCAGCCATCTAGCGAGTCTCTGAAAGTATTGGTCGAGACTTCCCTATGAGGCCCTATGCCGAAAGACCTATCGCCACAATGATCGTCGAGTCACATCCCACATGGCGGTAACCTCTTTTAATATTATTACATAGTATAAAACAAAGTCGCTTTCCGCGTCTGTCTGTCTGTCTGCCTATGTATTCGATAGCTCCTAAACCAGGCAACAGATTTTGATGTGGTTTACACCATCAGTTTTTATGTATAAGTAATAGATTCTGGTGTGCTGCTGTGACGATTCATATATGGCAGTTTAAACATGACATTAATTGGACAAGGTACTAAAGTGTATACATATTTATGAACTCGACTATACGGTTGTAACATAATAAGACTCACATAAACCGAAGCAAAGGGAGGGCGGGTAGCTAGTTAAAAAAGAAAACTGACTTGTACAAACAAAACTAAATTAAAAAATACAAAAAAATACTTAATACGTTTTACTAACTTCGTGAAGGTAATCAAGTACCTTGTTATTTTATTTCTATTATAAAACACTAAATGTAAACTTCATTTAACTTGTAACCTCGCAATTACTTTTACTTTGTAAATAAACAAGTTTTAAATTCAATTCGACTGAAACTTTCTAATTGTCTCAAATAAATCGGTCACAAGTTCGACAAACTAATTACATTGATTATACTGATTACTTAGTTTGTGTTGTTTCAACAAATTAGATTTAACTAAGTTAGAAGAAATTGCTTTGTGCTATAATCACAACAATATGGGTTTCACGTGAGATATAATATTATCTCCGAGACGTATCGTTTTCATATTTTTCCAATAGTAATATCGGCGTCATAATCTTGGAAAAACATTGGGACGCCTAAAAAAATATCCGTCATAAAATCTTCATGTGGGGTTCTTTTCGATGCGAAAACACAAATATTTGTCAAGGAAAATCTGGCATAATCAAACCTATACGTATCCCCATCATATTGAAATATCATTTCGATATAGTTGACCTTAGTTTGGTAAAATAAATTATTGGCTCATTTGCAGGATAACTCGTGTCAACGTGAAATTAACTCCATGACGCCTATTCTAGGATTGAATATAATAGAATAAATTTATTTCAGGTATCAATGCCCATATTTACACAAATACCTTACAAACTAAAATACATAACAAAATATAACTTAAAATTAACATTACTACTAAAACACTTTCGCGGTGTCGGCTTGTCGGCGGCGGCCACAAAATCGCCGGAACATAACACCCTACCGCCAGAATTTCTCCTTTAAAAAGGTTGACAGATCTTTGATCGGTAGGTGCTCACTCAACACTAAGGACTCAAAATGTTTGTGGCGGGGCTCCAACCACTCTACCGTCAGGGAAACTCCAGTCTCAACTTGAACATAGTCCTATTTTGTTTTTTCTTATTATTTTTAGAATAAATTTAATGCAGTGCTTTGTTTTTGACTTATTTCTTTTGTTGTTTTTGCCATCTAATTATCTCATATGGGTCCAGCTGAAAATCATGCTGCGGTTCCGTGCCACAGCACCACGCTGTGTTGGCACACCGTTTCGGCTATTTTATTTTAATTAGTTAAGTATAAATAGTTACTTTTGTTTTTTGTGGTCTCAAATGGAGGTACGTGTTAATTGTTTTATTTTTTGTTTTTATTAAATAGCCAAATAAATGATTATATTCCATTCTATTCTATTCTATAACCGTTCTTTTTCTAATTGTAACCTAGCCTTAACTTAAAACAGTAATCTGGCACACTGGTAAGTAGGTATCTTCAGAGTGAAATAATAATTAAGTACAAGAGACTAATCACATAAAAATGCAAATGTTCGTAAATGTGTGAGTTAGTTCGCTTGTTACTCCTTTACGGATTCGAATATGAAATTAGAAATGTCATGTTCAACTGAAAACTTTAGTAGCCTGAATTAACACATCGTATGGGTAGAAGCTTTTCCTACATAAAGGTGAATTTAACAATATTGTACTTAAGTGCATAGATTACGTAAAAAAACATCTATTTGGTTAATATTCTTAACAACCTAACGCTGTAACGTTTAAAATCTAAGCAAATTTGTACTAACAAATCGTATACTACTTAGGTTTCCTTTTAAATGTAGATCAAGTGATTATGGGCCCTCTGCTGAACAAACATGTTTCCCCTCGACTCGGCAGCACTATACACTGTGCACACGCCACCCCAATCACATTCTGTACCACTTTGAATTTAAGTGTCGATTTAACAACATATAAGACATATTAGACTCCAGAGTGACGCTTTATTGGCAACTGTACTTTTTCTTTCGTTTTATAGCGAAAGGATAGCCATATATTCAATTGGCAGATATAATAGTACCTATTTATCGGGAGACGGTGATCAGGCCCTCAATTTCAAAAAATGCAAATGAAACGCAATGGGTTTGGATAATGTCGTCAAAGTAATGTTACTTATCATGTACATATTTTTATTTTGCCAATTTCGCATTTAAATATTTTGAATATAGCCTATGATACAAGTGATTAATACGAATCTAACCACGTATAACTAATTAAAATTGGTTTAGCCGTTTAGTAGTTACGAGCGGACATTGAGTCGGACATAATAATATTACAGTACACATTTTACCTACTACCACGGATAAAAAAGTTCTCATAGGTAGTAAAATTGGTTGTAATAATGCTGGTCATTTCCTACGGGTTTTGAACGCATAACAGAGGACTTATAATATATGTGGGGATAAAATGAATATATTCAATGTTTATTTAAATATAAATATAAATAAATATCAGGGGACAATGCCACACCAATTGACCTAGTCCCAATTTAAGCTCTAGGGCTTGTATTATGGGTACTAGACAACGATATAAATACTTACATAGAGAAATATGTACTTAAATACATAGTAAACATCCATGACTCAGGAACAAATATTCGCGCTCATCACACAAATATCTGCCCTTACCGGGATTTGAACCCAGGACCGCTAGCTTCGTAGGCAGGGTCACTACCAACTAGGCCGGCGCGTCAAATATAAAGCAAAGTAATTGTCTTAACGCTTTTAAATATATTATGTTATGTTCCTAATGGTGTAGTGAGTTTTAGCAATTTTAGCATACTTTGTTGCTACACGACCCGTAGTCACCCTGTATTATTCTGTATTTTTTATTTGTCGAAAAATACAGATTCCTAACGTCGCCTACACTACTCGCTTAGCAAACTCCACCAGTGGACGAGTCCCTTAGATCAGATAGAACGGATCACGCTTCCCGAAAATAAATGAAACGACCTAGAACCCTTTCGAGGGCCTTCGGGAACTTTTCAAGATAACTTTGTTTAAATAAGGCCGGCTCAGAGAGCGGAATTGTCACAGTGGCATTTATTTGTTCAGGCTTTATTGGGGATGGGTGTTATCTCACTGAGTGATTCTTGTATGGGTGTAGGAAATTGCTTTGTGAGTGTTTAACTTTCATTATAGTTAGTGTGTTACGTACACTTCATACGTCTGTACATTTTATGTCATGAGCGTGCTTGTTTTTCTTTTTTAAGCCCTTTCTTACTTATTTACCGGTAACTTGTAAGTCTCAAATACAATTACTATTCCATAGACAAAAATCCCTCTAAAATGGCGGCCCCTTTTTTTCAGAACTGATGTTTAGCTGAAGAACTATTGCGATCAAACTAATTTGCTTTTAAAAGAACTATCCATCCCTTTGGCAGGTACGATGCTATACACACAGACACACAGACCGTTTGTTAGTACTTTACCTCAAAAGCATAAAATCCTTGTAGCGATTCACCGGTTCGCATTTCACCTCGGTTGTACAAAATCTCAATAGCTTTTTTTCTTGAAGCAATTTTTCGTGTGGTTGTTCACATTAGTATACTTAATTTGTAGCATCTTATTTTCCGAGTAAGTAGTGTTTCACCATAATCGCATTTCACCGCGATCGAGTTTTGTTTGGAAAGCTGTTTAATTTGACGCGTTAATTGCTTTTTGGAATAAACCTCGATAGTTTTATTTCTTGCATTTCATTTTTCGTGTAGTATCGATGTTTGTTTGGGACTCTATTTAATTTGACGAGTTAATTGATGTTCGCACTAAAATTCCGTAACATTTTTTTTAAAACGTGTTTTGTACCTATAGTTTCATGTCATTATTTAGTCATAATCCCAATGAAATCCCGTCTAACGTTTCATTTGAACATGTAGGTCGTAAGTTGATATACATCAGCCTAAAATGTTGTTGTAGAGATAAAGTGCTACTTGGCAAACTGTGACATTAAATGTTCACGATGATATGCTATTAAAAAAAAGCAAAACCAGTACATTGCGACTAAAGATACTGTCTAATACTGAAATAGACGATTAAGATACGAAGCGAAAATTTATCAAACGATTATTGAGGTGAAATGCGACAAAAACTAATATCCACTAAAAAAAATAAGATTGAGACGCAACGCTATAGTTAAATGTACGATCGAGGTGAAATGCTACGAAAACTTAAAGCGACTAAAAAAGTAAACGATCAAGTACAACGAGATAATTAAATTTACGTTCGAGGTGAAATGCGAACCGGTGAATCGCTACAAGGATTTTATGCTTTTGAGGTAAAGTACCAACAAACGACACAGATTCACAGCGACACGCATTCAAACATATACAGATACACACGTAAAACTTACCACCTCTACATATATATTACGGTAGTACTCTACATTTATAAGTTGAATAATTCTGGGGTCCTAGTGCAAAAGTCGACGTAACTCTTAATAAAAAAGGGTATATACATGAACGGAGTAAACTTGACTTAAACCCTTTTTCACTTGATCTTCACAGGACTTATATCCTGTTTCACTAGGAACCCAGATTTTAGTAATGTGATTTAAGGAGTGTGAGATCATATTTACTTATGTATTTACCGTCTACGGTGATTTATTGGTTTCTAGCTGATGGGCAACAAAGACTGACCCCCAATTAATCCTATTTTAGTTAATGTGACAGTACCCAATCACTTGCTAAATAACATTTCACAAACGTATCATTTTGCAAAACGTTTATTCCGAAACTGTAAATATTTCAGGATTTATTTCAGGACCATCTTGTTGAACCCTATAGGTGTGGTTAGTTTTTTTTTTGAAGGGAAGGGAGGATGGGAAGGCAAACGAGCACACAGGCCACCTGATGGTAAGTGGAAACTGTGACCCATAGACATTCGCATTCACAAGACTGCAAATGCGTTGCCAACCCTGAGGACTAAGATGGAATGCCTCTATGCTAGTCATTTCACCGGCTGTCTTATCCCCAAACCGGAACACAACGATGCGAACACTGCTGCTTGGCGGTAGGTTAATGGATAAGATGGTGGTACCAACCCGGACGGACCCTGCACAAGGTCCTCCCACAAGTAAATGGTATGTATGTTTTAATGTGTTAATGGTAGGTATGTTTGTAAAACGTTTTTGAGCAAATGATGGTAAACCCGTAGTGACGGATGAGGACAAAGCATATTTTAAGCACTCTTTAACTATTGCGCGTTTATCAATAAGGGTAAGAGTCCGCTGGCCGATATTGGACTGTCAGTTCAACGTATTAAATCAGAGACATAGGTATATCGCACCTTTGCGACAAAACTGTGACATCTGGGCAAATCACAACATTGGAGATGTCACAGTTTTGTCGCAAAGGTGCGATATAACTATATCATTGTGACCCGTAGATGCGTCCCTCTCGGCCTCTCGGTCCGACAGTTAGTCTGCGGTGCCCATTAGAGTATCGACTCAGGATCCTGCAGTACCCAATAACTTAATTATTTGAATGCATTGTCTATGTGTAGGTAGGATAACATCAGCTAGTGTTTAGACAAAAACCAAGATTTTAATACACAATGAGGTAATTAAATGCGTACCTATCCATGTCTGACGACAGACTTAGTAATTTAACTGCTGAAATAAAAAAATACAGTAAGTAAGTACCTACAGTAGTTACATGCAATCTACAAATCACGTGGCCAGCCTGACGCAAAAACTTATTTACGTCCAAAACCTTTCGGCTTGCAACTCGCGTATAAACATGCAATTTATTTTTTATAGCCATAAGCGGACATGGTTTAATCAATTTTCAGTACATAGCCTCGCTTCGCTCGCAGGTAAGGTACAGTCAACGTCAAAAGTGATCAAAATCAACATTTCACAACATGTTCTAGCATGACGCCCCATATATAAGTATAACAGATAATACCAAAATTACATTTTCAACTGATCATTTAATTCGTCAAAAGAAAATGACCATAATAAGTTAATAACATAGAAGCAAAATGACAAATCAATATGTCAAAGCGAGATGATGGTAGTCTTGAGAGGTCCCAACAATCCGTATTCACATTGGTACATATTATAGGTGACTATTGCGTTTATAGTCAATCAGTTTAATTTAAATCACTTAGGGCCAGTACAGACGGACAGCATTTCAACTGCAACCCAGCTGCAAAGTGGCAGTTCCAGGGCTGTTCTGATGCAGTTGGTGCAACTGCATCGAAACTGCAAACCCATTGCAAACCAACTGCACGACACCTGCAAGCGGACTGCACAATGGGTTTGCAGTTTCGATGCAGTTGCACCAACTGCATCAGAACAGCCCTGGAACTGCCACTTTGCAGCTGGGTTGCAGTTGAAATGCTGTCCGTCTGTACTGGCCCTTAGGCGCAAGTAGTCCAGTCTGAGCGTACAAAACACATTTTATCGCGTGCATTCTCAATTAGGCAGCAGGGCTTCTGTCGACAAGATCTAACGTAGAAACTGTTTAACTGTGTGAGTGGCATAACGTCACTTAGTTTTCTAGTTTTGAAATAAATATGATCACTTGCTTATGAAACATTAGGAAGTTAATGTACTTATGCTAAATTTCAATAGTCAGTGACATCTGACTCAAGTTATTATACTCTTTTTGAGACCCTATTTCATCTGTTGATTTTGGTGTTGAGTGTACCTACTCTGTACTTTACGGCCTCAAGGTTACGTTTCGTGTAAACGCTGCATACATTTGTCTAGTAAAACGTAACGCAAACGTTCACGTCTGCGGTAAATACGTTCATATTGTTAATCCCTGGTTCAAACGGGTGAAATTTCATATTGTGGTTTGAATGCTCTTTGTACTTAAGCCTGTGAGATTTAAAAATAAAATCGTTTATAATAAACATGATACACCTACTTAGCAACGTTAATATTACCTTCATCAGTATTTATGGCCCTGGGCCTCTATTCTACTCGTAGTAAAACCATAGTGCCTCTTTTTTAAATAGAGTTATCGTTACTTTGATAATACGGTAAAATTGTTTACATATCTTTAGTAAATATTTCTGTCGTAAATTTCATTTTTGGAACTAGCTTTTGTTTCCTACTGTACTTTTTTGCAAAATCTTTGTCTGATTATCAAGAACATACTATGGAGTCCTAACACGGTGGGTCTACGTTAAGAATAGCGGAGATCCTGTCGCCACCTTCTGACTCATCAGATCACCACTTAGATACCATAATGGACCCAATTCTACAGAGGCCAATACTTCCTAATTTTATTTAGGTGTTGCTAAAACACTGCTATTCTATGAGCAGCTGTCATAATCAAATGACAGCGCCATGACAGAGCTAACTTGAATCTGACGCTTCTTATTTTAGGCGGTCTTATACATTGGCAGCTTGACTTTCTGGAATAGCACTGATTAAATCTGCCGTCTAAACTATGTCTTAAAATTAGACAATTTAGTTTTAGTTAGTTTTAGGCTATTTAACCGATGTGCACGTAGAATCGGGTCCAATATTGCCCTGTCATTGGGTTTACAAACGTAGTACAAATTTCAGCCCATTCCGTTAACAGGAAGTGGGTCTAATTTAATTTGCAAGATTTTACCCGTGTACATACATACATTGCAGGTTAAATAAAAGCTTTTTTTTAAATAATGCGAGTTTAACGTGAAAGTGAAAGAATAATTTTAAATGCATCAACGGCATAAAGAGGCGTTTCCTGATGCTGATAGACTTGAGCGATTGCTTGCGACGAAATGAGCGTAAATGTAGTCTCAGGTATATCCCAGATTGCTTTTTTACGATACGACTGTCCTGCCAAGTTTATAAGTCTCCATTTTATTTATGTAGCTAAACAATGCTGAATTGAAGCCCTGGGGCCCTAGACAAGATGCATTACGCCGAGTCGCTTTTCTGTTCGTTTCGTTTTTAAACCAATCGCGTCTCTGCTAGATCACGTAATACGAAAAGTCACGTGATCTAGCAGTGACGCGATTGGTTTAAAAACGAAACGAACAGAAAAGCGACTCGGCGTAATGCATCTTGTCTAGGGCCCCTGAAGATACTAGGGTAGCATGAAGGTACAGCAGGTAACCAGCGAAATGACTCCGAACAAAGCTTACCCGTGTCATGAATAAAGGCGTGATGAGAATAGGCCACGCGGGTTCAATGTGAAAGCGACGAGCGATGAGTAGGATAAAGGAGGTCATTCATATTGGGCCTTTTTCGAAAGTGCCGGCCAAAAATAAATTTTGGTATAGGTCACTAGAAATAATTATATTGAGCAACTTTTATTAAGGCATGTCAGCTGTTGGGTCATTCCCTGACTTTTTACAGAGTTTCGAAAGATGGTCTTTTCTATAGTATTAACATTTATTAAAAATGCTATATGGTAAAAAAATAATGCTATTCACTGTTAGAATAGGTTATATTGATCATTTTTTATTAGGACAGGATAAGATTCGACGATTAGGATTCTTCTTAAGTAACTATAACGTCCTCCAAACCTGCTGCTGGTGGGTTAATAAAGGGCTCATGCCGTGCGAAGCCCATATACCATGCAATGCAATGGTCATTGTGTGCGAACAGCAGCCTATTGTGCGTTTCCCAATAGGGCACGTGCAGTAATAATGTGCTATAGCTTGTCGTCCACCAACTGCTGGAACTGTCTGTGCTATGGAAAAGTCGATCTTTCGAACCTCTATAAAAAGTCAGGCAAATGATACGACAGTTTTCGTGCCATAATAAAAGTTGTTCAACATAAATAGTTCTAGCGTTTTATACCAAAATTTTTTTTTGGCCGACACTTTAAAAAAAGGCCCAAAAATGTATGAAGGATGAATGTTCTCCTTTGGCTGGCTTTGAGTTTATAATTAACATATATTTAATAATTTGGGTATATGGAATAAAATTGTTCTGTTTATGATAAGACGCGTAAAGTGTTATTAAAACTAATTAGTTCTTGCTTCAAATAATAAATTTAGTGCCAGAATACTTGATTTCTATACAAAAAAAACTGGTATAGGGTTCCGGGCACTTTTTTTTAAAGGCATCTTGTGGACTGGTTACCTAGTTGATGGAAAGCGGTCACTGTCGTATTATGGACTCCAGGAGTGCCACGGGCGGGGCACACCCAAGTCGATGTCCTTTAGTGAAAAGCCGTGGAAGAAATTTCATTGCATCGTTGTTGATGAAGTCTATAGAGGTGTGTAAATGTTACTGTTAAGTTTCTTGCGGTGAAAACTATACTTAACTGTTGATAAAATGAATCAGTGGGATCGTCTTGAGAAACGGTGGTTGATTTTGACGTGTGATAGATACTCTTACTTTTATCTTTAGCCCTATTGCAGCGGTTATGTTATGACTTGGACCACACGGTTATCACACCAAATTCCCAGCGCTTTGCCTACCCAAATATTGTGCCCGTGGAGTACGAAGGTCGTAATTAATTTGCCCAGCTATTAATCACGTCGACTGACAGCCCACTAAGTGATCTTACGTGTGAGCAAATATCAAGCGGTCCGCGAAACGTACTGTTGGTTCCATTAACCTGGGCAAGACGTTAAGAAGATTGTGACGCTAAAAAAATGCAGACAAAATGAAATAATGTTTCTCTTCCCCTAAACCTAGTTCGTTTTTTTTTTTTTTTTAATATGTTGTAGATATTATGCAAAACTATGTCTGTATTTCTTGGAATTTAACAAAATTAAAAAAAAAACAAAAGTACAAACCAAAACGTACAGTTTTTCATAGTAACCACTACATATTCAATAACAAATTTTGATATTGTCGTCAACATAATGTTGTTTTTGTAATTTCATTTTATTTTTATTACTTTGATTAAAATATTGCCTTTGTCAGTCTCACAACCAAGACGAATCTAACGACATCCAACTCTTCAAAATCGTTCAAGCCGTCTGGGCTACAGGAGATCACAATGCAACGGAAATACCCACACATATACATCCGCTGCGAAAAACATTACCATCCCTCTGGGACAGTCGGGTAAAAATCGTGGAAATCGGACTTGATTTAGGGGTTCAGAAACCAGAGCAAAATTTATATGGAATATTTTGGCAGCTATGCGATAAAAGCGGCGCTTCATAATGGTTTCGGCGGGTGGGTTCCGTGCCTGAACAGAAGGTGTCAAGCGAGATCGTACAATAATTCTTTGTTTCTCCGTCCGTCCAAACTTTAACCTATCATACAACGAAATTTGCCAGGGGAAAATAAACTTATTGCGATTGCTTATTTTTTTATATTATGTATTTTTTTTATGCGCGGGGACTTAGGAGGTAAAGAGATTTTCTTTTAAAAAGTAATAAATATAATATTTTTTTCCATTTGAACCATAACCATGTGTCATAACAGCTGATTACCCATCAAATATAAAAAAATAAAAATTCAAATAATTAGAGGAACGCAGTACATTTTTTTCGTCTTTCGATTTTTTGCTTTTGCTCTAACGTAAACACGGTAATAGATACAAGCGTTAAATTATGTGTCTGTAATGTGTATAGCCTAAATATAAGTGACAAATAATACTGCCCTCCTACCGGAGAAAAGGCACAACTGCAATTAATTCATAGATGCATATTAAACTCTCAAAGGATATTAATGAGGTTGGAAATTCAATACAATTCTAATAGTAGATGTGCCTTTTTCCCGCGAGTCCGACTTGCACTGGACCGGTTTTCTTTAATTATTATCAAGGAATCTACTCTCAACTCTAACCTAGTTACGTTAGGTAAACATCATTAAAATCAGCCAAGCAGAGCGAGGGCTTAGAGTCAACTAAGCCCGCATCCGTGTTTCTACGTTTGTATATGACAATAACTTGAGTAACGTTGATCCAATCTTCATAAAGTAAGCAAAAGAGTTAGTTGAGATAAGTACATTTTTTTAGTCAGGCGGTTACTGAGTTTGGCAGAAAATCTCGACGTCACTGTTCGGGGCGACCTACTTGGTTATAGAAAAAATATTTACTTGTGTATCGGAAAGACTGCAGTTGTAGCCTTTGCTCTTTTCGCTTGATTAAGCAGACGATTGACTCCTTCTTGCAAACCGTGTTTTGTTTTATACGCACAAACGACAAACACTACCTGTCTCTTTCAAATACACCATCCCGTTACGCATCATTTAGCTATGTGGTGAAATGTCTTAATTTAGCTGTAATCTGGAAATTAGCATGAATTTTTCGCGACACCGTAGGAGGTTTTTTTTTTGTCAAATAATGAGGTGCCGTTAATTAATAACCCTGTTCGAGGAAAAAAATGGGTCACAAAATATTCAAAGTATTTTCTGTAGTAAAGATTGCTAAAAAAAATAAAAATGTGCGCATGTAGAGATGATGGATGACAGGACTTTCTCGGTACGGGTGTAATAACAGTCAACAGTAATTAATTATAAAGCATAGCTACATTACATTTCCTCGTATTTTTTTTGTTGCGCTATGTTTTGAATAATTTTCATACGCCTACTAAATTAAAGTTAGAGCAGAGTATACTTACTTATATTTCAAAATTTTGATGAAAGTATATAGGAAAAAAATCTGTAATACTGCTAAATTATAGGCTAGAGCTGGTAGAGCTATAAATATGACTGCTATAAATGTATCTTTCACTGCCTCAAATTTGCCCGGTTCAGTACGCAAGTATATGTTTTTATTTCTATTTCTATAAAATAGACTTAGTATCGGCTTGTCATCATCGAACAGGAGCGCTATTCTACTAGGTAAAATCGTATTGCCTTTGACGTTGTTATTAATTTTAACCCGGCCGCCATTATTGTTAGGTAAATAAGAGCTATTGTAACGTTGACAACGTAACCCGTCTTAGGCAATATGGGTATATCCAGTAAATACGTTTGAAGCCCAGAGGGGTTATTATTACATAGCTATGCAGTTCATTTTACGTTGAGCGTGAAGGATAGAGCTATAAGCATTTATATAGCTCTGTCCTTTTCTCTCTGCGTAAGCAGAACTGCATTGCTATATCATAATAACCCCCCTGATCTGTTTATCGCCATGTTTAACCTTTGGTACGTTTAAAAAAAATCAAGAACATACAATATTTTGTATAGAATTATAATCTAAAGAGACTGAAACTTAGTAATATTTTAACCAGCAGCATAAGGTTAATCACTATTACTCCTCGTGATGATAATCAAAAGTCGCCTTCAGGGAGATGTATTTCCGTCTCAAACCCCTCGAGGACTTAACTTGGCTCGGCCGATAATCTAACTATAGCGCATCTTAATTAACGGGCCCAATAACATTTATTGGAAATCGACTCAACCCTGTACTTTGGATAAAGTTTAATAATTTGAGTTCTGAACTTAAATGAAGTACCTAATCAAAGATGGCGGAAGATTTGCTGACATGATTTAAATAAATAGAAAACAGTGGATAATCCCACATAAATTTACCTAGTCCCAAACTAAGCTCTAGGACTGTATCTACAAAATATGAGTACTAGTAATCGATATAACATATTTTATCGATACCTATATCACTACATTAGAATTTAATAGCTTTTGATTTAATTGTGAAAATTTAATTAGTAATTTGTATGACCAAATAACAGCGTTCCATTTAATAAGCTGTCACAATTTTTGTACCATCAAAAATTAAGACACGCAACAGGGACAATCTGACATTAATTATTCAGCTAGTCCCAAACTAAGATCAAGGCTAGTACTATGGGTACTAGATGACGATAAACCTACTATTTAGATAAATAAAAACATCCGAGACTCAAGGAACAAATTTCGCGCTGATCACACAAATATTTGCCCAGACTGGGAATCGAACATTTTCATCGCCAGCTTTGTAGGCCAGGGTCTTTACGAACAAGCTATTGAAGCTATCAATACCACTGTTATAATATATTAGGTTGGGCCTACTTATTTATCGTCCACATAAATAGTAACACAGAGTACCACTTAATCACTGACTTAAATACTTCAAAATTATTTCAACTTTTCATAACTCCAAAACCCTAACCGTGTTTGTTCATACACGGGTTACACGACGTACAAAGTTTGATTAAACGTCTAAGAACATCTCTTAACGTCGTTAAGGCGCTCATCTCATTTCAAAATCGATTCGAGCCAACGAAACCGAGCGTCGGGGGCGGCCTTAACTTCATCTGTTCTATATATCTGTACCGAGCATCGATCGGCCGCCCCACTGCCCGAGAACACGCACACACAGTTAAAACACTTAACACTTTACCAACAGGGTCCGTAATCCCGTGAAGCTAACACACTGGGTTCTTAAAGAGGGCAAATTGGAATTTCGGAGTTCTCCCGGATCTGGGTAAGAATTTAAATGTCTCGTTTATATTTTAAAGCTTAAGCGGTTAAATGTTGAAAATCCGGTAGAATGTGTAACTATCGTTCTCAGAGAATAGTGAGTTGTAAGAGTTTAGAATAAATGCTAAATTAATATCCGACTATCTATGTGCTATGTCCAATATGATAACATAGAAGACAAACTCACTGACAAAACTCGTTATGGTGTGTTTGTTGACAGTAGAAACTTAGACTTCGACCATAAGAATGGCAAAAAGCATTGGCTTACTAAGAATATGTTTTTCCTGACCAGTTAGCCAAGATATTTTGCCTTGTTAGATTGGTTATGTCATCGGTATAAGCGATGTTAAGCGATCCGCCTACGAACTATCAAGGCAGAAAATAATCCCTTTATGCGAAATTGTACAGCTTCCAGATTTGGCCGGGTCAAGCGTAATCTGCTCCCAATGACGAGCCGAAATGGATTTATAACGAGCTAACATTTGATGGAAAAATAACTGATGAATATTGAAACGAATTGAGGCATATTATAGTGTAATGGGGTAAGGAGGGCATTGGGGATTACCTTTTTTATGGGGTAATTCTGTTGGGACTATGTAGAGATGCATAAAGAACGAGCCTTGTTTATGTATTAGTATTTTGGCATTTACAAAGTGCGGATATCTAGAATAACGGTTAGCGATTGACGCCTCGGTTTATCCATCCAATTTAATCCATTGTATTCAAAGTATTTACTGTCTAAGGATTGTAATATTTGAAGTGCGTTTAGGGAAAACAAACCCCTTTGAGCTAAATTGGCCTTCTTCAAGTCATACAACTAAATTGACTTACTATGATATGAATTAATTGGTTTATTATCTTCACCAAGCTAAATTGTTCACCAGCCTTTACTTGGCATTATTTAAATAAAAACGGATTACTCCTGTTGCAGTGCAGTTGCAGTTTACTGACCTCGAAATGTCAAATGTATTATGTCAAATAGTTAAGACGAATAGTTTAGTTTTATTCAGCTGAATATTCCACCTTCAAATTCCAGGATACTAGACAAAATAAAAGTACAAGTACCTATAAATATGTCCATCGCATAAGATTAAAAATGTACTTTCTTGAAATATTTTCCACAAAAGGAACGGTACGTTCACGGGTTTGTAAATAAAATAAATTTACCCACTCCTGTTGAAACGGGGAACAATGGCCGTCAGCAGATAAGAAAGGAGGTGCTTCACAGCGGAGAGCGTTTTTTTATTGGAATTTATCGTTGTAAAATATTTTTTGAGGTTAGTCTATGCTAACATAGAGGGTAAATCAACAACGTAACCATCAATTAGTAAGGCTGACTGACAGACGACGTAAACTAAATTTCGTATTATGAAGCATTTTTTTATGCTAGAGCAGAGGGAGCATACGAGCCATCGTATCACCTGATGTGAAGTGATCACCAGAGATATTGCAGCTGCTGCCTTTGAGAAAAGAGTATGCTCGTCTCTTGAAGGTCCCCAAGTCGTGGCGTCGTAGGTATTTTGGAGGAACATAAGTACGAATGCAATATGAAGTATGAACGTATGTGTGGAAGATTTGTAGCCAATTAATTTGAATTTGGCGTATCTTAACCCAGGTTAAATATAGCTAACTTATACAATGATAGATACCAGATTAATTGATGCTGCAACTGAGACTGGAACCCGCACAATAGTGACGTTATAACTATCGAAAGTATAGAGTCCCAGCCGAAGATTAGTATTTAAATTTCGACAAACAGTGACACATAATTGCAATAAGTGCTTAAATTTCATTGACGTAAAGGCGGCCGGCAAAAAGTATGCATTGTTAATTAGACGCAAACACGATACTGGCAACTTAACTTGAAGGAAACAAAATCCTACCGTTAAGTACGAGTGTTATATATACTCAGGTATGTACTTAGATACTCCTTACGCCCGCGCACGCCCGCGTCTTACACTCGTTCTTACAAATGGAATGTATTCATCTGCGTTATCGCGCTCTCAACGTCTAATGGCCTGATGTATTGTTATAGCTTTATAAAAATCTTACCCACCACTATCTCAGCTGGTATTCTCTAATAAAAACGTTTCTACGACTATTCTAAGTAACCTTTACAATTGTAGCAACTTTATGAAACCACAGAAATCGAAATGTTTATTTTATTTTACCGCAATAATGTGTGTTTGTTGTAGATTGCAGATGACAAATCCAGATCGCAGGATAACTTGGGTAGGCTTGGGTTGATAAAAATTAATATTAGTATGTGTATATTTGTCTAGTAGTTACCCAAATCACAAGAATAGAGCTACGTTTTGGACTAGGTCCATTTGTATAAGATTGTCCCATTTATTGGACGCCTACAATATTTTTTTATATTTTTTTATGGCATAGGAAGGCAAACGAGCACACAGGCCAACTGATGGTAAGTGGAAACTGTGACCCATAGACATTGGCATTCACAAGACTGCAAATGCACTGCAAACCCTGAGGACTAAGATGGAATGCCTCTATGCTAGTCATTTCACCGGCTGTCTTATCCCCAAACTGGAACACAACAATGCAAACAATGCTGCTTGGCGGTAGGTTAATGGATAAGATGGTGGTACCAACCCGGACGGACCCTGCACAAGGTCCTCCCACAAGTATCACACAATTAGTAGTCAGTTGGTATCTAAAAATGTTAGTTTTGAAATATAACGAATCATTTGTTATAATTATAACTAACAACGTTCGCGAGTGTAAAAGTATTGATAACTTCGACGGTTAAATTCGAAACAACGTTCAATGGTAAGAATAACATCGAGTCTCTGAATCCTTTTCTTAAGATAGATAGATACATACATACATAAACTCACGCCTTCATTCATTCATTTCTTAAGATAAAGTAAGTTAAATGATGTCTGTGTCGATTTGGGGTAATTTCGCGTCCGCCATCTTCCCAGCAAGCCTTTAAATACGTTTTTATGGCTTTGAGCAAATGGACCTTAATAGAAAGTACTAAGGACTCAATTGGCATAATTTATTTCGGGAGTTACTGAATTTGTTTAGTGCCCTTGTGGCCCAATTTGCTAGAAGGGGTTCAGAGATAATATTCTATTCCGAGGATGTGCTAAATGTATTGAAATAGAATTGTTAACGTAGTCATGTTGATCTTTTAAGAACCAAAACTTATTTTGTGAAAAAGTTTAAATTAAAACCAATCAAAAAGGCCATCAAAATTATGGTGTTTTGAACTTTTGAACTTTACTAAGATAGAGAAAGACTAAATTGATTCTTTGTACAGTAATTGAACACAAGTAATTTCTAGTTTAAAAGAAAGTTTTTTAGCAGTAATTGTATACGGGAACTCTGTATGCGACATATTACGCCAAGGCAAATAAAGACGTCAGGCAGTAATTACAAAAGTTTGAAGTTAATTATACCTTTTGTTCAGTAAAAGTTAGTCGTATTCGTGAAAAGCCATTAAAAACACGCTACAAAAAATATTTAAATAAAACTTACAAACTGTGTTAGTTTTTGATTTAGTAATTAACGACTTATCGTAAAAAAACACTTCTGAAACGACTTGTAAGTATGTATAGGTACTAACTTTTTTTAAACATCTCGTTCTGGAACTCAACGCACCAATTATTAACCAGCGAGTGGTATCTGTCCCGTCAGAGCGTAAAAACTACATTTAAGGGCGTGTATTTCCAACTTACCCGCTTTACCCGTGGAGTGAGCGAGCTCATCCGATTTCATCGACAGTTCGACAAAGAACCGTTTTCAAAAAAACACCTCAAGAAAATAATTTCGAAGAAAATCAAACAACATACATACCTACATAAACTCACGCCTTCATTCCCGAGAGGGGGGTAGGCAGAGCTAAAGAATTACCAACAAGTCTTAAAACTTCTTGATAATTCTGTAACCACATTTTGCACAAGTAGGCTAATATGTTTCCCAGTGTATTAGTGACATGTGGCAAGCCCATCGCTTAACAGTACTACAAGCCTTTATTCCCTTAGTCGCCTCTTACGACATCCACGGAAAGACATGGAGTGGCACTATTCTAATCTGGCAAACACACGGTAAAGCAAATCAAAGTAAGTATGTAATACTTTTGCTTAAAGTAACGTCACGAAGCATATGCAAATTACTGTAGCACGATAACCGTACATTTATCATCAGTGTAGGTACAAGTTATATTTTGCAATAACTCAAAATCTCTGTATCTCAACGTAGGTAAAATTACTGGACGGGACCAAAGCAAACTCATGAATATGTATGTCAGTAATTTATGGATGTTCTATTCGATGTAAATCAGTCCTTGGAAGAGCGATTTGACTGTCCAAAAAGCAATATATTGTTGTGATAAGGATCAACAATCGATTATGTTTCAGATGCGATAAAATCATTTTATATCGATAATCTTTATGTGGATTTAATTTTTAACTTTTCTATGACAGCAAATTAACAACGTTAACAAATAATTACTATTTAATATAATATAGGTACAACCATTAAATGTTACTTTTCTATTGTAATTTTAATATTTGTGTTACAATTATCGACCTTGTGTTTCTGAGTTTGGCTCATTGGATTGACGTAAGTTAGTTTGTATTTTACACCCTACACGGAGACTGAATGGAGCTGGGCGTGTTTGTCCTATTGAGTAACCATGACATGGTATACTTTTTATTTAGTCATTAACAATACCGTACTTTCATCGCTGAACGGAAATTGCATTGAGATAAAAAAGTTGGTTTGCTTAGATAGGGTTTGATACCCGTGATGAGAGAATATTTCTGTGATGAGCTGAGTCTTGAATATTTTCTATGAGTATGTATGTATTCACAACATAAGTATGTTTATTGTTGTCTGGCACACCCCTAGTATAAGCCTAGAGCTTAGTTTGGGGCTAGATAAGTTTGTGTAGGTTTGTCCTTGACATTTCATTATTAATGTATTTGAAGCCTGTCTGCTGTGTAACTGTGGGTCTGTCTGTCCGACTAACCGATTTTAATAAGGGTTGATTGTGTATGAGTTACCTTTAAGCGCTTCGGGTGTTAGAAGGTTGGATTTATGACATACCTGAAACCAAACAAAATATACATAAGTAAATTTGATCATTATAATTTAGCCTTCATTATGCTATTGGAACCAAACGAGCAAGCGAGTCATCTAGTTAATAGAATTGTGATCACTGCCGCCTATAGGCACAAATAACGACAGAAGAGGAATCAATAGCAGATGCGTTGCTGGCCTTTTGAGAAAATAGTATTTTGGCCCCATTTTGTCATAATAAGTTCGTTAACTTGTTTTGGAGTATATAAGTTCAGGAACTTACAAATTAATTTGACCAATCTTTGCTACAATAAACCTTACATCTTAGTTAATTTCTCCGTTCTCAATACATACACGTTGTCTTTAGACGTAAACAACACAAGATGACCGTGATTTAGCCGAAAACAAATATAGTCGCGAGTGGGTAGCTAGCAATTTATAAGACTTGGGTCAACGACTGCTCTATTTAATGTATACAGACGTTTTTTATTGCGGATTGGAAGCGCCAAAATGTCTAACCCTTTGGGGCTGGATGTAGCCAAAGCAGAGGGTTTATTAAGTACGTCTCGTATTCTATACAGTACTAGACCTACTAGGTCTCGCCGTCTTTTTTTTATATTGTAGCAACTACAGGCAAACGAGCAGATGGACAAGCAGGGCCCTTATTCTACCTTGAGTTAGCCCATCTTACATCGATATCTTAATCACACTGTTGACGATATAATAGCGTTTTACTGTCAAGTGCTTTTTTATGGCATAGGATGGCAAACGAGCACACAGGCCACCCGATGGTAAGTGGAAACTGTGACCCATGGACATTTCCATTCACAAGACTGCAAATGCATTGCCAACCCTGAGGACTAAGATGGAATGCCTCTACGCTAGTCATTTCACCGGCTGTCTTATCCCCAAACTGGAACACAACAATGCAAACACTGCTGCTTGGCGGTAGGTTAATGGATAAGATGGTGGTACCAACCCGGACGGACCCTGGTCCTCCCACAAGTAAAACACAGTGACAGTAATGGCGGCCGGGATGAAAATAATACCATAACACGTCAAAGGTAATATGGTTTTGGCAAGATTAGTAGAGGCCCTTCTGCTACGTTAAAAATATGATTACGATATCGAACCAAGATGGACTAATAAAATATAGAATAAAGACTCTTATAGAAAGTTGAATGTCGCCCATAGATATAGTAATACCAGGGTAGGGGTACGGTCGCGAGCGTTAATTTGAGACCCATTTCAAGAAAAATATGCTTGAAGTTGTCAATGTCATTAGAGATGTCAAGTCATTTGTAACTTATAGGAAACTCAACCTTATTGTTGTAGAATGTCAGATTGAGTTTGGACCTAAGGTGGGTACTAAATTTAATCTCGTGACTGTACAATCATGCTTTCAGAGAATTACTCATTTAAGCGACGCCGACGTTAACAAAAAAGTGTCATCAAATCTAAGCTAATCTCTACATTGGTTTTTCTCATTTTTGTGGCTTATATTCGTAGTCTTGTCTTGATACAGAGGATGTGAGAAAATCTGCTAGAACCCTTTAAATCTCAAAAGGAACCTTAATACGTATAAAAGTCGACAAGAAGCTTTTTTACCTTGGGGACACTGACGCAGCGAATTGTACAATTGTTTAATCCCTAGAGTAGAGCTTTTGTAGATAATAAAAGCATTGAATAAGTTTGGATTAAGCCTGAAAGTTTCTAAAATACTCTAAACAGAAAGTAATAAACTATTAAGTTGTGATTTATGTGCTAAATTACTAAAAGTGATTAATCTCGATGATTATTACGGTAAAACTGTGCCTTTGGGTTTTTCAATTTATTAATTACTCACTGAGATAAATTAATTATTAATATTTATTACCTTTTAGTTAAAACTTCAAGTAATAGAGTACCAGTACCTATTATACCTAATATTGTATTATTATATATGATATAATATTTTCAAGTTACTATTTGTAGCTAGGAATACAATAGTGCCAACACTGCTGCTAGGTAGGGTAACGTTGCTATGCCCAACAGGGTCCATAATTAAGTTATATATTAATTACTTACTGTAATAGCTTAAGTTAGCCTGTCAACTGCCAACACATTGTGAAATGCAATAAACATTTGAGTATTGAGTAAGATATAGGTGGTGGCGATCTGCTCTTAGTACTAGTACTTCTTACCAATACTTGGTTTGTTTCTTTTGTAACGTGTTCCGTCGAACTGTAACCACCATGTTTTGTTATCTGAATGCAAATTTCACCTCGTTTGGAGCACTTTCACATGTGCAAGAGAGATAGCGATTTGGGTTATCAGCGTTGTGTTTTGTAAGTGATGCGCCCGCGTCGGTATTTTGACAAGTTTCAACACCGAATACTGGTTTACATTTGCGCTGTTACGGTTATTCTTTGTATTAAGCATCAAATAATTTGGATCAAGTGTTTTGTTTTGGTTGCTACCTACGATTGTAGTCTGCTAAAAAAACACGCTAAGTAAAATATAGCATCGTTTTACATTTATGTAATATTATTGTAAAAATCTACTATTACTATTTATTAATTAGTCTAACACATACTACAAGTACTGTTAGGCGATGGACTTGCAACCTGTCACTATAATACTGGTAAACATCTTAGCCTAATTGTGCAAAATGTGGTTACAGAATTATCAACCAATTTTTAGAGTTGTTGGTAATTCTGTAGCTCTGCCTACCCCACTCTGGGAATGAAGGCGTGAGTTTATGTATGTATGTATGTATACTACAAGTCTAGAGCTTAGTTTGGGACTAGGTCAATTTGTGTGAGATTGTCTCCTGATATTACGATATTATCCTGATATTAATACTAATTTATTATTCATTATACGTGGAAACGTGTGAATGGGACAAACAAACTTCATAGACATCGACATTAATAACTTCAAATGCGTAAAGAAATATTGATATATCGTTAGTACAATAGGTTATGGGCCCATTTTGTAGGTCAACGGTTAGCCTGATTGATTAATATTTGCTCCAAAATTGGTTTCAAATAAAGTTATTTCGATTTGTTGAATGGCAACCAATCAGCTATTGATGGTCGAGTTCCCAATCGCATTGGGCTCTAGAGATTATGGAACCGGTAAATTGGACGCCAGAGGACTATCTAGTGAATAATGTGTTTTGAATGTATTTGTATCTACATACATACATACATACATACACTCAGGCCTGCATTCCCAAAGTGGGGTAGGCAGAGCTACAGAACGACACTAAAAACTTGTTCTTAATTTTGTAACCACATTTTGCACAAACATTTGTATCTACATGTAACATTTATATAGTTGCATGCGATTAAGTACATTTACCTAAGGCCCTATCCCACTTTATTTCAGCCTGTATTGCTTCTAGGTCGTTAACGTTATAACCATTACTGTCTAGTAAATAAGAGTTACTATAACCTAGAAACAAGGCGGGTAAAGTGGAATAAGGTCCATTTGGTTCTTTCTTGATATAATGTTTAAATTATGAGTTCGCAATGATATTTTAAACTTAAAAATAATGTATTATGGTTACTATACAAACTTAAACACACCGTGAGTATAGTTTAAGTTGCTCTTGAATATATTTTGTGTTTTTAAACATCGCACTGAAATTCACTGTCGCAAACAGCACGCCAATTCAAAAACAAGAAGTAAAACTACGCATCTATACTAGGAAGTTATTAATCGAACACCATTGAACTTATATAATAGGCTAGACAAGCAACAAATTGTTACACATTAAACATAATAACTGCGTCGGTTTGAATAAATATGGTTCATGTTTGCGTTACTGGAGCGCGTACGCGCAGGTGTGACGTCATCTCATATTTTTGTGTGATAACACGGGAAACACGTCTTATCCAAGCGCAATGCAATACGTGATGTAGTATGGTGATTGTTTTATTGGTTTTATTGCTCGGGTGACTAAACTTAGGTATGTTTGAACGATGCTTGAGGTGCACATTTATCTTCAACTGCAATTAATACTTATTCTACTACTATTGGGTACTTGGCCGGTTTTTATTTTTTGGCTCAACAAAGTATAACAAGTTTCTACCACCGCTACCACCGTCGTCATCGCGCATAGTTATTGCACTACCGCTACGTTCACTGTGTAGGTACAATCCACATAAAGCACGGTGCCCAAGCCAAGATGCATCACGCTAACAAGCGTTTTTATTCGTTTAGATTTTAAACCAATCGCGTCACTGGTAGATGATGTGATACAAAGAGTCAAGTGATCTACAAGTGACGCGATTGGATAGGGCCTCATTCTACTTTGTCTCTACGCCCGCCATTATTATGGAGAAAACAAACGAGCACATAGACTCCCATAGACATTTTCCATTTTAAGATGCCTAGGTTAGCCAATATACAAACGTTGCTAAAGTTTCTGTTTCCTATCGACTCAAAATGTATGTATATTGAGACATAAGCGGTTGATGCGAATTTTCACCTGACGTCAATCGACGTGACGTGATTTTATCAATTTTCGAAAATAGCTTACTTAGCGCTATGCATCTTGATTATAGGCCCCCAGGGTCCGTATTAAGCGGTGGACAAACGTGGATATAGCATCCGTCACTCTCACTTACATACTGGCCAGAAAGTGTCAGATGCCTTTGTCCACGTTTATCCACAGCTATATACGAGCATAATAGGCCCGCAGGCTTACGAGTACATTCATCATTACTCTCATTCCCAGCGTTTGAACAGGCGAAGTTACGCGAATCTGCCGTCAATACGTCAGCATGATTGATTACAGGAGAGTTAGTTATGATAACGAAACAGTGCTAAAAGACTTTGATGGATGAGAACTGGCAGTTAGTATTGGTTTAAGTGTCGCGTCAAGGTTAAGGGAGCGCCGATGCCGTTTCTGTTAAAGGCTTTATGGGGCTTAGCATGACTTTGAGCCTTATGTTTATTTCATTCTGGTGATTTGATACGTCATGCTAGGCATTAGCTACAATCAAGGACAAATATAAAGCGTGTCCCAGAAGCATTAGTAGGGGCAAGCCTTTATAAATAACGTTTCATTTGTCATTATTGTTAGATGTTCTACAGGTTGCTTATAATACAATCGTAATTTTGTTTAACCTAAAATATTTCAAGATATTTATAATGCATTTCGTTACATGGCTTACCTATCCTACTTCCTACTAGCCCTTACCTATATTATAATTATTATAAATGTTAAAGTTTATAAGGATGCACGGAAGTTTTGATGTTGCATCTCACCTTATGAAAGGCGGGAAGAATTTAAATGAAATTCAGTGGAAGTTTTTTGGAAAAACAATAAACAAAGCTTAGAAAAAGTCACGGGCAAAATGGTATATAAATAAATACAAGGAAGTTGTCACTGAATGTGTAAATAAAATTAAGGATGCAAGTTTCTTGAAACGACTAACTGGGCTAACTTACTTAATACTTGGATAGCTCTTATCAATGAACGTGTGACTTTATTAGCTTGACCTTCAATAGTTATATAACTGCCTTATCCCCAAGGTTCATAATAAATCATAATCCGAACAATGCAAGCGCAGCCCATTGTCACATTTTATCAGCTGTGATACTAGGGTGACGTAAAAGATGGAATTATGCGGACACAATGCAGCGCCGGAGTGCAATGACAATGCTATCGTGACGGGCGGACAGGGTGTCAAGGCGTTTCCCTTTTTTGACGGATATGGCCTAGATGTCAATTGTTTAAACGTGTATAAATAATTAGAGTATCGATTTTACTTGCAGCAAAAAAAGTTGAACTGCTAAGAGATTATTTGATTTGTGCTTAGAGCGATAAAGGTTTGAAAATAAAAATTGCCTAAGCTGTCAATAAATTGTTGAAACTGTCGCCTGAAAAATTTACTTTTGTTTAGACAAAACCAGGTGCTACTTTTCTAATTAATTGGCTTTTACAAGGACATCGGTCTTATCATATAAATATAATAGGCATATTGAACCGTAGCACTTGTAGATCCCGCTACGCTTCACAAGACGTGCTACGCAATTATACGATATTTTTACTTCTAACGGTTCTTACAGTTCAGGGGGGTTATTATGACATAGCTATGCAGTGCATTTTACGGCGAGCGTACAGGACAGAGCTATAGCAGTTATATACCTATGTCCTTTTCTCTCAGCGTATACTGAACTGTATAGCTACGTCATAATAGCCCCCCAGAACTGTGTCGTCTTCCTGTGACCGTAAGATGAGAAAAGTTCTCAAAGCGTCGAGACTTAAACTTCACTATTACACGCTATAAAATACTAAAGTTAGTTTTTTTTTCATACTAGCCTTTGCCTGCGACTCCGTCCATGTAGAAACTGTTTAGCGTCATTTCTATAAAACTATGTGAAGTGTGGCAAATTGTAACGAAAAATAAACATTAACACACACAATTTAACATTCTTAGTTGGAAAGAAGGGAATAGTTGGATTACTGGTCTTTTGTTTTTCTTAATTCAGGCGTTCCATACTGATTTCTCCAATGTCAAGCGAACTAGACAACAATCAACATAAAACCAGCGGTCATCTATTCGTCCTTATTACAATTTCAAATTTTAAAACACACTTAGCAACAGTATCGTAACGTTCATAACGTCACTCGATTAGTTTCGCGTGCTTTACAAATAACTCATACCCACAGCACTGTTTGGTATTCGCGGGGTATTCACGACTGGCTTGTTGAGCCAATTATCACCATGTTAATGTTACTCATAAATATAACTCCACATAAATATGTTTGCGTGACGGGAATACTAATTCTGTTGTACTATTTATCACTAACCTTATTTAAATTGAGCGGTAAAAAAATGTCTGAAACGCAGATTTAAATCGTGACACCTCCAAGGAGCAACACTGCTTAAATAATCTCAAATCTTGGTTTGTGGAGTAAACAAAGAATTTTAGTGTTGTTGATTTTTAAAACGTTATTTTGCTAAAATAATCCTACGCGCCTTCTGCCATAAAGAGAGTAAACCGTTAAAACAGATTATTATTACGATTTATAACGAAAGAAAAGGCATAAATGACTCTTGGTTTGGCAGCTCGTATAATATTCACATTATTACTCGAAAAGAAGAAAATAAAACAGAGCTTTTGAAATATTGTACAGGTTGTCCCAGAAAATTGACTAAGTAAATTACATAGAAATAATTTCAAACTTCAATAAAATCTGCTATGGCATCAGTTTAATTTTCACTCTAAATACACATTTAGTTATAACCATTTAAAGAAACATATCTCTCTAAAATTCCATCTCAAATATCATCAATGTCAATATAATATTAATATTACGAAATATTAAATCATTGCACTAGAAGAAACCATTCAGAAATCGCACAAAAGCAATTTAGTCGATTCTAACCCCCTGACCGACTAACGTGGTGACGTCAAACCGGGTCTCGGGCACAGGGGGAACCCGCCCCTCCTCCACCCCCACAAGGCCCAAATTCCCATAAAGACGGCGATGACGTAAAACTTACGATTAACCCTGTTTGTAACTACGTGTATCGGTGGAATTAGACTTAACAATGTTTGAGTATCTTAGCACAATTATTGGTTGGTTTAAGTTACACCCTCTAGGGGTATCATTCAGTGCTGTTGACTCTTTACGGAGTCCATTCTATATGAAACTGGGGAAGATGGGAACTTAAGGTTCTGCTTTACTTTGAATCGGAATAATGTATGGTTAAGTTTGTATTCCTTTGAGGTTAGTCTGTTCGAGCTTGTTTAATTCTAGTTCAATTTCGATTACTTGTGTACACATTTCGACTTTAACTCAAACGAAGCGGTATAAAGTTAGTTACGTAATGTACAGTTTATACCGCGTGGTCTATTTAGTGACTCTCGTATTTTACATTGTTTCAAACACGATTTCACACATATTAATTCAATTGAAACGGGTATTTTCGTGACTGACTACTAGGGCAATACTGTAAAAACGTCACGAGTTAATTAAATACATTACGCAAGCTAGCACGGTTTAAATCAAAATGTAATCGTCACCTTACTTTTAGATACGCAATCAGAGTAGTATTTATATCGGGCTTTATTCTGAAACATCAGTGAACTAGGCGCTGAAACTGTTACCTGTTACCAATTTAGAAGTTAATTTACTTTCCCTTGCACAAGCTTCTAACAGTAAACAGCCCAGACGAACTAACAAACTAGATAGTGCACTTTTGCTTGCGTATTAGTACTACTTTTACTATACTATAAGCTAAGCTACAAATTACTACGCACACGATACTTCTCTTTTATAGTCAACTCGTGGAGCACTGGGGCAGCCGGCGGCATCGATCGGGTGTCATACCTCTCCAAACTTTTGCGGCTCATAACAATGCCCAGGATAAATTGCTTTAGGAAACTTTAAAACGCTTTCAGCCTGCAGGAAATGTTGTTAATTTCATCACGTTCTTTTGTTTCGTTAATAGCGTGATCCTGCTTTAAAAAGACTTTGAAAACTCAACGAGATTGAACATGACATCTACAGTTTTAGTCTAAAATAAAAAGTCGCATTAAGAAAAACTGGTAACAAATAGGACGTATCGTGATAATACATATTTTGATTGGCAAAATTTCCGATCCTTTGTCTGGCAACAATGGGATAAATTGAAGATATTGCAGATAAACGCGACACCGGGAAACTGGGCCGCCCGTCCATAATGATTAATGTTGCCATTTATCCCGCATTCCCCAAAGACCCGGGAAAAACTTGATTGATGCGGGCGCGTCGGATAGTGTAATATTTTTCCTATTTTAGCTATTGTTTTTGGATATGTCCGGTAACCTACATCCTTGTGTCGGAAAATCGAGAGTTTGTCATTGATATTATATTGTTATGAATTATTTTAAATATTTTTTGTATCGATGATACCCATATTTCCTATCTTCATAAAATATGTACTTTCGTAATTCCCTGCCAAAAGCATATATATGATCATAATTTCTCCTGGAGAAGCTTCTGAAGGCTGGTATAAGAGGGAATCTCCTTCGGTGGTTCGCATCTTATATTGATAGAAGATCCCAAGCTGTTGTAGTAAATAATTTCACATGTACCTGGTTGTCCGTACCCAGCGGTGTGCCCCAGGGGTCTTTATTAGGTCCTTTACTATTCGCCCTCTTCATAAACGATGTGAATTCATGTCTTCAATCTTCTCATCTACTTTGTTTCGCTGACGACATGAAATTATTTTCTGGCATTTCTTCAGTTGCGGATGCGGGCCGTCTACAGGCTGACCTAAGTCGACTTGAACTGTACTGCGAACGCCACAAGTTAGATCTAAATCCAGCCAAATGTTCAGTAACCACCTTTACACGGAAGAACCAAGTTGTAGTCTTTGATTACAGCTTAAAGGGACTAAAGCTTTCAACCGAGCCCTGGGTCCGGGATCTTGGAGTAACTCACGACAGCAAACTAACCTTCGAAAAACATGTGGAAGCTATTATTAATAAAGCCTCCAAAGCGTTGGGATTCGTCATGAGAAGCTGTACAAATTTCACTCAAGCTAAGACCTTCAAGATCCTGTATTGTGCTTTGGTAAGAAGCAATCTTGAGTACGCATCGCAAATTTGGAACCCTAAATATAACTGCTACGAGTATGTTGACCGAATTGAAAGAGTACAGAAAAAGTTTTTAAGATTTCTATCCTTTCGGCTAAAGATAAATTACAAGTCTGCAGATTATATTGCCCTATGTAAGCACCACCACTTTCTACCACTGTAAAAACGGCGCGAGATTGCTGACCTGACATATTACTTGAAGATTGTCTCTGGACAAGTTGATTGCCCGGATCTCCTGGGGAAAGTCAGCTTCCGGGTGCCAGCGGCCTCACTGCGTGTTAACCCACCAATTCAAATTCCCTTTGTAGCAACTATATAACTATCGGCGGAACTCCTTCTTGTTGCGAGCAGGTAAAATCTTCAACATTTGTGCTAGGGACATTGATTTAGATGTATTTAACACACCTACATCTACGCTTAGGCGGTTACTCAGTCAAAACTTCTTTAATTAGGCTATAAGTGTTCGTGATTCACTTTTTGTTTTCTACCGTTTTTTATTCTTGTGTACTTATACATGTGACTGTTCTCTTGCTCTCTTGGTGTAGCGCGGCGTGTGTGCCTGCGTTGGCTGTTATTTCTGCTATGTTTAATTACTTTGTCTCTATCGGTGAGAACCTTTAATTGGCTTTTTGTTACGTATTTTAATTTCTATTTTGTTTTGTAAGCTGTTGGATCTCCAATAAATCATAAATAAATAAATAAATAATAAATAAATAATAAATAAATATCTGAGCCGTTTATACCTTTGTATTTATTCAATCCATTTATTATTTTAAACCGCACCTTATCCTGCAGTTTATCTTTTAACTTCTCTTCTTTGTTTGCTGTCTGGAACAGATTGCTATAAGACCGCCTGTTGACTCACTTTGTAACATTGTTTTTGTATTTACTTTCCATGCTGTTATTGTACGTGGTGTTCCATAAAGAATATTTGTAATGTATTGTATTGTATTGTATATTCGTGCATGCAGCATGTAATGTCGTTATACATTAATTTAATCCCAACTTTGCATTGTATTTAAAACTGGATGAATAGCGTAACAACGATTACGTTAATCTACCCCTTTACCCTAATAGCGGAAGCTTTTTTATTTTCGGCGTAAACACGGTATAATACATCCAAGGTCGGATCACCCGATGATTGTAGTAAATACATTATCCGCACGTCATGGTTATATAATAAGTTCTACCCTTTCACGGTGGCTTCAATAACATGATAACGAGAACAATTTTCGTTAAAATGACGAGTTATTCCGTCGGTTAACTAAGATGCATTCTCACAATAAAAAATAACTCGTTGGTTAGATTGCTCCCAGGTAAAACATGATTCATTTTTATTACCCTACAAGCAATTTTGTGTGTTTCATATATTTATACATTGTCTATTAAGATTAATTTTAATTTCGCAAAAACAATATCTACAGGGTGATTAATATTAATAACTCAATAAGCATATTTAATTGTAAAACAGGGCCGTAATGGTTTTTGTTTTTATAAAAAAAGGGTTCCTAAAGATTAATTAACTTCGACAGCAGGAAATCTCACTCCCTATCTCTTACAAAGAACGCTATCAAATCTATTGTTGTTTAAAAACCTTATACTTAGCATTGTTTAATTTGTAGCATTGTAATATTTGCTAAGTTTCCGACAAAATTACGAATTAATAATGGTACGTAACTACGAGTGCGTAATTTAAATGCTGTTTCGTTAACATTCGACAAATACTAATGTAAAGTTTTATATCAGTGTTATTTATACTTAAAATGTAATAAGAAATGAGGTTATTTAATAAATTTATATAAAAGGAGATAATTAAACTTAAACTCTTCCAAGAGAGACAATATTTTTTAATATAACTGTAAATATTATATCACACATTTTTTACAACAATTTTTTTTCCTTCGAAATAACCCTGGGATCTACAGAACCAATATTATCGCGGGCTATGTTTTAACCTCAATCCAGCGGATAACGGAAGTAATATTTTTAAAATATTATTTTACGCTGGTGGTAAAATTCGCTTTATCTTAAATAGTGTCTTCACTAAAAGTGAAGGTTACATACATGGTTTTGATTTTAGTAACAACAACTGGCCGTGTATCTAAATCCGAGAACCTAAAAACAATCTTTCTCACTTGTTAGAAAAGTGTTATCTTAGATATCTAGATTAATACAGCTGTATCTAGACTTCACAGCTACATCACCTAACGTCAATGAAACGGTGACCGAACAATGCCTGGCGTCGCGCCCTTGACTCTACCGAGGTCACTGGTGAAGATGACAAATGACCTAAGAACGAAAGCCATTAAATTTCACTTTTTGCTTTATACCACAAAAATGTTTTATGCTTGCAAAAGCTAAAATTGATTTTGAATTTATGTTTAACGAGGCATTTAAGATTATTAAGTGTTTTTTTGCAATGAAAAAATTAAATCTAAAAGGGATTTGTATAAATACCTACGTACAGTTTTATCTGAAACCTCTTTTTTAATAATGAGTTATTTTACGTTATAGCTAACTGCTGCTAAGAATGAATTTATGCAAATTGAATGAATTTCAAATCGAGACTGCTATTACTATAAAACACCATAATTTTTTACAGTAGTTACTTTTCCGGTGCATTAACTACTCATCCCTGACCCCTCCTGGCCCAACTGTTATGCTTGTCTACCGTTCTATCTACGTTGGTTGCCAAGTCACGCATAAACCGTCACGCGATGGACGTGACATTGCAGGTGACGTCACAAGGCCACGGTGCGATGTGAAATATCAATTCACACCAATTGTGATGCTGTTAAATCGTACGCAAACATTGTTTGGTAGCAACGAAGTAAACATGCTGTATATTGGTGGAGGGCTCCTAGCAAAAACAATCTTATGTGTAGTTTTGTAAAGTTCGTTTTTGGTTTTTATTTCTAAAATGTATGGATCTTTGTTTGGGTAAATATATTGCTTTTTGGTATGGCATAAAATAAAATTGGAAGATGTTTATGTATTGCATGACACTAACAAATATAAAATCGTGTTAAGACTTTCGATTCCTACCTTAAATCTTGGAAAATCGCAGAGAAAGACGCAGGCACGTAAGGTTATAAATATAATTTGCATTAAGTAAACAAATGGAAATTTTTGCTTAGAGCCACCTAATGAAACACCCTGTTATAACTTACCTGCTAATAATATTCTAAACCTTACGTAAAAGTGTTAAGATTGAATACGCCGTGTGGGATTCCAGCGGAGTCCCAACCTTTTGGTTTGGTTTGAGGTGATTGTAATTGACAACGATCAAACGGGTGTTTTCACGGGTTGTTAATCAAATTATCTTCCTTATTAGTTAACGCCTGAAACATTATTTAAGTAATTACAGGAGGAACCAGTAAATTGACGATAACGACTATAATTTAACAGTCTGTAGAAATACTGAAGAAAATTAAAGAAGAGCATTTTTCAAGTCTGCGTACCTACCCGGGATGCTTCTGTAATATACAGGTCGCTCATCCAATAGAATAATGACATAATTGCATTTTTAGCATGCATGTTATGTCATTGTTCCACGCGATAGACCTGACCTTTAGAACACTTATGACGGTAAAATCTCAAAACCCGATTTTTTGCAATTATGTCATTATTCTATTGGATGAGCGAGGTGTTTATAAGTTATTATTATCGTAATAACCAACAACAAACCATTACAATTAAGTAAACAGAGTTGTTTTATTCGCAATAACCCTTTCACTCTTATAATGGAATTATTTGGTCAGGTTAGGGTAACGCTTAAAATAATCGCAAAATTGGAAGTAAGGTCACTTTACGACGTCGCTAGTTATGCTAAATTTATATTTTTTTACTATAGCGTCCTATTTAAGAAAACTTTATGGACAGATGAATGAAAGAACAGTATAGTGCACCGTGCATCCATGGGAACTCCGCAACGGCTCGTAACAAACATAAATAAAATCGTGTCACGCACCGGTGAGCCAAACGTCCGCGGGCCATGCATGGGTGACATTGGCACCTGCCGCGGACTGTCAGGGCCACGATCACATTCTGATTACGATTAGACGGCTAAATAGACAGATGGACTGCGACAAAAACAATAGACTACCAGCAAATCAGTTTAAGAACACGATGTATATATTTGGACACGCTTTATTCTAGGTTCAAAAAAGAGCACCCTGTACTATCACACCTATAATTTCTTCTAGTAGAATTTGACCCCACGACTCGGTATAGTTACCATATGAACAGTATCTTAAGATCTGTTGGTACAGTAGTGAAATTCTGTGAAATAAATAGGTGTCGTTACCCTTACGTAAAAACCTTGTGACAAAATAATATACGATTATAAAATCAAGAGAATCGTTTCAACAAAATGTTATGAGTTATTTTGTTGTATAAACGATTCTCTAGATTATATAACCGTATTTTATTTTAAGAATTCTTTTATTTGTTACTTTTAAAAAGCATTTTGGATTGTGATGGTTGAAAATATTTCAACATAATTAAGCAAATTACCTATGGCTTGTCTTGTTGTCTTTTAGTAATCTCGTAAACAATTAACTAACAACAAACAGCCGTCGAATATTAAGCAGATTAAACTATTTGAATATTACATTAGTCAATCTAAAAGTCTATGATAGAACTCCCTAAACAAATTCAAAAGTTACAGCGTGATGACAAAATCCTGTAACAATTTGTTGGAGATGTTTTGCGAGCAGAATTACTGATTCTGTCAGGTCCGGAAACAACAACATCGGCTTACGTACCGGATGGAAATTAATGAAGAGATGGGTAGATATACAGGTCGTTTGTTTTGTCGAATATTGTAACTGTAAGTAAACTGAAATTTCTACCTAAAATATGTGTAATGTTTTCAATGAGTCGACCCATTGTGTAATTTTTCATACTTTGACGCAATTGTATAACGTAGGATGTTAATTTAGCAAGAGGCGCCGTCGTGAATTAAAAACACTATAATACGAGCCCTTTAGTATAGGTAAACATATTATAACGCATGTTTCCTACTTAAACATGTTTGAATTGATAAAGCGGCAACATCAATTCCGTTTGACGGATGCATTTTAAGGCCTCGGGAAGTGACTCCATCATTCAATATCCTACTTTGCCGAGCATTACCACATCGGACTGGATACGCAGCTAGTTCAAACAGATTGTCGCAGATGAGATAACATGTGACGCAGTGGCATGGAAGCGCTGCAGGAATAAGCCGAGCTCGAGATTTTCGAGAGCGTCGCGCTTTTATAGAAAGATTTTCGAGAAATCTTAAAAACGATTCGTTGTTAGTCTAACATATTTTCTATGTATTTTTCTAAAGAAGAATGTTATTTCCTGTCGGGTAGACATAGTACAAGCTCAGGGGGGTTACCATGACATACTAAGGCAGTTCAGTTTAGGTTGAGAGAAAGGGACCGAGCTATAGCAGTTGTATAGCTCTATCACTTTCTCTCAGCCTAAACTGAACTGCTTTAGTATGTCATGGTAACCCCCCAGATCTTAGTTTGGAATTAGGTCAGCTTGTGATTCTCGCCTGATATTTATTTATTTTCATGTGACAATGTCAACGACGGTTACAGCTACAACTACAGAGAACTACCTTTTTATATTGTTACCGACTTTTATAGTTTTTCTTACTCAACCAACGAATAATAATGTATTAAGTCAAACGCGAGAGCGAGTGTGATAGCGATAGATTGGTAGTAAGAAAATTTGTGTTGGTGATCGAGTAGTGTAACTTTAGATAGAGATAGCAAGTAAAGTGCCTTTACACTTAATTCGATATAATTCGACTCCAAAAACGTCTACAGTCTATCAGAATATAGCTATTTGATATTTATTCCATAGACTGTAAAGAAAGCACCGATGAAGGGATTCTAAAAATAATGTTTGCCATACTTTGCTGTCGGAAATTAAATAGGTCCATTAAGTGACTCGGCAAGGTTTTTTAATGCGGCATAAATACACTTAGGATCCCCCTGTTAATACGTTATACTTATTACTATACGTTTACCAATTAAAGTGAAACCAAGAATATTATGTTGCCAAGACACTAACTGACTGCTCGAGAATATTGTCAAATTATTCAACAGTGCCACAACTTTCTATATTAGTTATCTATTCTGGTGTAACGACAACCATTTTTTATTGACTTTGCATAAACTGATCAATCATCAATCAATCATGTCAGCCGAAAGACGTCCACTGCTGGACATAGGCCTCCCCCAAGGCTCTCCACTCAGACCGGTCTTGTGCTTTTTTAATCCACCGCAAACGAATTCTACAATAAAATTATTATTTATCTGCGTCACAGCCAACAAAACAGATGCATCACTGACGCAACATCTTCAAAGTGTAAATTGGTGTGAAATTAACATTTCTCTAGATATTACGTCTTGTTTACTTTAACGAAACGTGTTGAGCGGAACGGTATGGCGGGGGACAATTGACTGGCGGATAACCGACATTATAAGCGGTAGCAAACATTTACATGAATAATGTTGTTTTGCGCTTATTACGCACGAAGCATTGCTCGTGTTTACGTTAAAAAAGGTCATAAATAAATATTCCGGAGTAAGCTTATTTTATATTATACTAGATGTCGCCCGCGACTCCGTCCGCATAGAAATCGTTAAACGCGGGTTAAAAGTATCCTATGTCTTTTCTAGGGGTTAAGCTATCTCCATACCAAATTTCATGGAAATTGGTTCAGTGGATTAACAGACAGATGGAGTTACTTTTTCATTTAAAATATTATATACTTACTCAAACAAATCATTGAAAACAAACCCATTCAGGTGATCAAAATACAAATATTTGCCCTCATCAAATGTCAAACTCGGAAGCACTTGATTTTTACAATCGACTACAAAGATAAATTAACTTTTTACTTTATTGCGTTATAATAAAGTTCACAAGAGGATGGACACATCTCTTTGCAATTGCATTGTCCGAGTTTACGTTTAACGTATCGAGCCAGTGATTTACACTGCTGGCGCTTCATGAACCGTGGAGCTGTGAGCTTCCGCAATACAACTGTCCCTTACAATTCACAGCTGATTGTTTGCTTCCAATAACCGCTACTAAACATTTCAAAGCACATCAGAGCCCCCCACAAGATGCACTACGCTATCTAGCGTTTCAATTCGTTTCATTTTAAAACCAATCGCGTCACTTGTAGATCACGTGATACGAAAAGTCACGTGATCTACCAGTGACCCGATTGGTTTAAAAACGAAACGAATAGAAACTCTAGTTGGCGTAGTCCATCTTGTCTAGGGGCTCTGGAGAGTACGTTCTGCAACCATCACTCAATGCTTATGTAATTCGAAGTCTTATTAATAAATAAATGTATTTATAGATTCTTCAATTGCCTATAATTTGTTAGTTAATTGTTTGTTTCTACTCGCATACTATAAACCGCTAATATCTATATCGTTAACGGTATTAGAATACTACCTATTGCGCAACGGAAGCGTGAAAACAATTCTATAATAAGCGTTTCCAAGGTAATAACAGTTGTATAGTAATTAATATGGCAATATAGTACTTAGCTAAGTCAGAATAAAGCACAAAATAGTAGTGCAAAAAATTACAAAAAACACGAATGATTCCATGAAAATGATGGGATTCTTGAAATACCTATTAAACATTGAGGGTTTTGAATGTCGAATAAATAATAACATTCCTCACAATATACCAAATTATATTGATGCAGTTTAACTTCAAAGAACTACAAATACTAAATCTGCTATTAGAAGGCTTAGAAATCGATATTCCGCGGTTCTAGGTCACTCCTAACATTAGCCCGCTCGCCAAATCGAGATTAGCCCACATCGATTGCTGGATTTGGCTAGACTTCTTTAGCCATAGCCTATTTCAGTTGGCTCAAAAGTATTTAAAACAACAAAAACTTAGCTTCATAATACCCTTAAAGCGTTTAGGTTTTTAGATGTTTAGAGCAAAAACGTTTAGACATTTGGTAATTCTTACATGTGCAATTTGAAGAAAAGTATAATAGTTAATAATCCGAGTAAGCATGCAGTTAAAATTAATAAAAAAAAAAACTGCAACTATTCAACAGCGTAGTCCTATAGTTTAGGCGGCTCTTAATGCAAATGTTAACGACATTATTATTGCCGTACTTACCTATTTATCATGTTAAAACCTGATTTTAACTACAACACATTTAAGATGTTATATTATCTATCATCGTCACGTTGCGTAACTTCCCCGACTAAAAAATATGTCATTACTATTATTCACAAGGAATAAAGTCATAAATATCAGCGGAAGTGCTATGACGGCACATTGTCGGGTTTTGAACGTCTGCCAGTAGAAATTGGAAAATTTATACTAAGTGTCCGTGAAGTTGGCACGCTCGCAGATACTCGACCTGCATTATTATTACTTTCACCCTCTATCTTACAAATAACTACGAAGTAAACATCGTCTACACCTGTAATGTCTGTACGGGTGACAAGGTCAGATATATTCTGCTTTTTAAAATCAATGTATTCGTTATCACTCTTATCACATTAAAATTATGCATCAAGAATTATTAACTATCTGTGATATAAGTTAAACGCGCAATCATAGACAAAGTAAAATTGCAAACAGCATTTTTATACATTTGTAGGTACTGCCTTCTTGCTTATTGAGCACTTAGACCTATGTAAGCAATTTTACTCCAACTCGAAGAATCTTTTAAGAACTAACAGAATGTCAAATATTAACTGAGTAATACTATTAAACATTTCTGTTCCATCGTAAAAGGATGCTTCACCGTATTTAAAAGCAAAATATTTGTAATTTATAAGGTCTCTCTTCATCGGAAATGCTTTTTATTACACAAACATGGCGATGTTTCTATGAACCGCCGGTTAAGTGAGTTTAAACCTTCTGTCGTCAGCATAGGTCCCGTTTTACACAACCGGAATTTGCGGTACTCAATCAGGATACTATGATTAAAGCGGACGTCAACTGAACCAGGCCCTGGATAACTAACCGTGGACTAGGCATATAGCTAGCTTTACTTGGTTATTTAACTAACATTTGCGTTGCATTTCTGACATATGTATGGCAAATGAAAGAGATAAAATACCAGCAAATGCGCCCTTCTTACCATTGAAGGCCATGGAATAGTATTTAAGCTTTCTGAGACGGTAAGCCAAGATCAATTATGGTATATCATAAAATATTCATGTGAATCAACGTCATCACATGACTTAGCGCCTCTTTTCACTTTTTTCGGCGTACGCTTTCACCTTGGTCTAAGAAATGGCGGCTCCGTCGTCCTTGTGATTCGAAAACCAGACCAATTCTTTCAACTGTTTTTTGATCACAACAGCATCCCGCTATTTAGGGTTTGCAGTATCCCGGTATTTTCCCAAATAAATCGTCTTTTTCAGTATCGGTAATACCCTACATATTCACATAGTTTGTTGCATTCGAAAGTCGGAATAGATGAGGTGGTAGATACGTGAATGACATGTTAAACCCGACGTTGTTGTGACGTAATCCTCCATCATTGACTCAAAATGGATTTCAGGTTGATTAATTCGATAGTTAATAGAGTTAGGCGCACACGCCAGATCATTAATGGTTCTCTACACATTAATTAACAATATATGGCGCAAAGATTGACAGATAATTATGGACAAAGAAGGCTGATTTATTTATCTATTTAAACTTTATCGCACAAGAGAGAAAAAGTACAAATCAGTCCACCATTAGGTCAAAGAGCAAAAGTTAACCATTTTATTAGAAAAACATATACAACAACAATTCTACTTATATTGTATCTTTCACACATTTAAAAGTAAGACGTTTCTCAGAAATCCATAGATCTCACAAAGCCGCAAAAGCAAAGTGATCACACTTTGCAGACATAACAATGCAATCATTCAATGTAAGTGGAAGTATTTGCATTAATTATTAAACAGAGTGAACCGAATGCTCTGGTTTTATAATTGGAATAAATTTGTAGATGCCTTTGTGATCGAACTAATTTAAAGCAGTAAATGGTTGTTATGATGATTTGGGCAATTTTCCCCCAAATGATTGAATTTTTAATGAAAATATTTTCTGAACATTATTTTAGTCTCAAATTAATTGTGTAGCCATCCTGTCAAATACATCTCCTATATCTATACATCTATACTAAATTATAAAGAGGTAAGACTTGAATGTTTGTTTGCATTGAATAGGCTCGAAACTACTGAACCGATTTGAGAAATTCTTTCACCATTAGAATCTTACATTAACCCTGATGAACATAGGCTATGTTTTATTTTTTTGCACGGACGGAGTCGCAGGCAACAGCTAGTTTATATAAACATTGACAGTAGCATAGAAATGTCTAGACATTAGTAAAGTCTTAGAAACCTGTATTAAATAAATAAAAATCACAACTGATGTTTATACGCACAACTCATATCCCTTAAGTGGTCTGCCTTTGTTTACCTTCAGTTAAAATTCAATTATTTGATAAAGCAACGTAAAACAATTAAATGCCGAGAATTTCTTACCTACATGCTGATACGGTCCCGAAAGATAAATCCTATAACTCTGCGTAACGAGTTTACTCAAGTGTAATTAATCTAGGGACTATTAATTAAGAAAAACGGCCTGTAATTGGAGGAAAAAACATTCCAACTATCTGTCGGGAGCAAAATTAATTAGATCCAGTTACTTACAGTGAAAATAGATAAAAATAGATGAAGAATGCGGCAGCGTTACAAACCTTGGTGTAATTATAAAGTTGGGTATTATATTAATAAAAAGAACACACTTTTATAAGAAAAGTTCCCGTCGCGTGATTTGTTTGTTGTTTTTGGCGAGTTTCTATATAATAAGGCTTGTTTGCGTCTTCTGGCATTGTTACCAAAACAATGTTTATTAAAACTGGAGTTCTTTTATAAACATCAGACAAAGAAAACAAATTTTATAATAGTTTTACTATTTTTCGTCAGTGAATCCATAATTGTTGTCATTTGTAAAAGTCATACATTTTCAAGGTGAGCGGCTATTCGTTAAAGTTGTAAATTATAATAGAATTATTCTTATTCCTATTCTGTTATGTAATATAACTCGAGATATTTAAATATTACGTGGGCGCACTTTTAGTACCAAAAACGGAATATTTAATTCTTAAATATCTCCGCTCCGATATTTTTTATGTATGTAGAGGTCCTTTAAACTATTATAAGAAAACCATCCGTTGCCGCTGAAAAATAAATCGACAATAATGATCATACAAACTTTGCCCATGCCCTTTGATTGGCTCGGTAGACAAAGAACATAAGTCCAAATTCTATCAACGGCCGAAAAATCTCGTTTCAATAATGCTTTAGTTTTGTAAGAGAATAAATAACACCGCAGTTGTTCAGGCGAATGCGTTGCCAACCCTGAGGATACAACAATGCGAGCACTACTGCTTGGCGTAAGGTTAAAGGATAACGTTGCGGTAGGTATAGGTACGATGGTCCTTGCACAACCCTAGCACCATTAGCAATACTAAGTTGCTACTGGGGCGTTTTCACTAAAAAGTGTACCCAATTAAGGACTGAAATTAAGGAACTTTAACTTTGTCAGTTTTGTGACGAAAATTAGCCATACATTGCGGCCGTCAATATATAGCTAATTTTCGTCACAAAACTGACAAAGTTAAAGTTCCTTAATTTCAGTCCTTAATTGGGTACACTTTTTAGTGAAAACGCCCACTGTCATAACCTAAGGCCCATCATATCGCAACATGGTAGTTTTTTGTAACTGGGACTTTGAATCTACAATCAAGGGAATAAAGTTCAATTGCGATTGTTCGAAAATGCCATTTTCAGTTTATGATCATAGAAAAATAAACGTTATTCTCATTGCAACAGAGTTCAAAGTAAATTGCCTTGATTATGCACACCCTATTGCACACTGGGCCTTAAGTTGCACACTGGGAGGATAAGTCAAAGTTGTAACAGGCACGTGCTTATTGTGTTGACGCGTATATAAGGTGACGATTGTGTAACAGACACACACTAAGATTACGATGGCGTCACTTGATCCGCCTTATCGATGGGAAGATGTCCAGATACACGAAACTAGCACGTATAGGCGAGGTCAAATATACTACCTTATTGCAATGGGATAAGGTACAAAAGTGTATATACACGTCTTTGTACTCTTCATTGTAGATTACAAGATATGATACAGTGTGATATGCCAAAGTAAGTGGAAGGGTCGAAAGGGGCCGCCCTAGGCGTACTTTTTCGAATCAGATTAGACGACGCGCTGGCCTAGTTGCTAGTGACACTGCCTATGAAACTAGCGGTCCTGGGTTCAAATCCCGGCAGGGGCGGATATTTGTGTGATGAGCGCGAATATGTTTCTAAGTCATGGATGTTTTCTATGTATGTACATATTTCTCTACCCATAGTACAAGCCTAGAGCTTAGTTTGGGACTACGTCAATTGGTGTGACATTGATTGTCCCATCCAACACAGTTTACATCCAACCACTACTGTATTTCACTTTGTTTTAGCCTATCTTGCTTATATTTCTACATCTACTTATGTAGGTATTTGAATGTATTTATTTTATTTATTTAGGCTATAAATAATGGTAAGTTAATGTGTTATGTTCGATGTACTCGATGCACAAACTTTCACTTTTCTCAATCTCTCAAGGGTTAGCTGGAAGAGATTCCTTAAAGGGATAAGTTCGTCTTTGTACATGTTTTTATATTAATTGTATTGTTAATTGGTTTTTCTTTTGTACAATAAAGTGTTTACATACATACATATTGTTGGCTTTGTATTTGCCTCAAATCGTGAATTAGTAGTAAAAGTTGTTTGTATATGAAATGAATCAGTTAAAACGAAATAAATCGATAAAATATAGCGTTTCATTGAGAAAATAGATTTATCGCGTGCTTATCTCTGCATCTCGGACGTGTTGTCGAACGCGCCGTGATAATGCGGTCACGTTAGGTTATTTTGCAATGGGTTTAAAAATACCTACTATGAACCTTTAGTTTAAAGTATATAAAATAAAGTTTAAGTAATTTATTTTATATGTGGTTACAGAATTATCAATTTTTTTTTTGACTTGTTAGTAATTCTATAGCTCTGTCTACCCAACTCTGGGAATGAAAGCGTGAGTTTATGTATGTAAGTAATTTATACAACATACAAAGACATTATCAATAGAAATGCATTTAAAAAAACATGTTTAACAAATACAAATCATACAACAATACAAGTTATACAATAAGAATAATGCAAACACCAGCATTTTGTATAAAATACAGCATTATAACATTGCACGTAATGTGTTTTAGTTTTTTTTGTTATATTACCCTCAGCGTACCCTTTTAAGGGTTCCGTACCAAAAGGGTAGAAACGGACCTTATTATTAAGACTCCGCTGTCCGTCTGTCCGTCTGTCTGTCACCAGGCTAAATCTCATGAACCGTGATAGCTAGACAGTTTAAATTTTCACAGAAGATCTAATTATATGGCCGCTATAAGTATAACAACAAATACTGAAAACAGAATAAAATGAATATTTAACAGGGGCTCCCATACAACAAACGTGTTTTTTATCAGTTTCTTGCTAATTTTGTATAGATAATGATATGGAACCATTGGTGGGCGAGTCCGACTCGCACTTAGCCGGTTCTTTTTATAATACGGCGAAGGCAAAAGAACACAGAAGCTATAAGTACTCTGTTTTTTTATTACTATAATGTACTATGCGCGTACTTTGTAATGTACTACGTGGTAATTTTAAAGGGCAGTGCCTTTAAAAAGTAAATTAAAAATAACAGAGTATACCCGATGTTACTCGCAACTGGCCCCGACACCCATAGACAAAACTTTATCAATATAAGAACACTTCGTATTCTTTATTCAAAAATATTCAAAATACATTTCGGCCAGTAACAGCTTTAAAAATGGAACTACCGATGCTGTTATTACACTCAGTAGCAATGAATACGGGTCACGGTCTATGGTAATTCAATACAAACTGACCCGTTTTCATTGATCTTGACTAAACTTAGAAGGAAACGTGGACGACAAAGTATAATTAGAAAAGATTACCTTTTAACTGCTCCGCAAACGAGTTCAAAAGGAAAACTCAAACGAGGAAAAGGCCTTCGTCGTGGGTTGCGTGACCGGACTACGCTAATGCCTAATCGTAAATAGTCTGGTTAGGCTAAACTGTCTAAAAGGTATCATTTGAGGGTTAATTCTAGGGTTTGAGTCAAGCAACCTAATCGAAACATTGTATCTCTAGGTTTTATTTCGCAAAGTCACTTTATCTTTATATTGTAGATTTTTACATGATATTTTTATTATGAGTTATAGTTAAAATGATTTAGATGTTTTTTCAGAAGTTGGCAACATTTTATAAAGTTGAAGTCGAAAGTCAAATAAATTGTATGAAAAGTCAGAAATGAGCGATAAAATGAGTTTATAATGTTTGAGGTGAAGTTGAGTTCTAGAACTGTACAGTAGATGTGGTAAGCCAATATAATACAAAATGATTTAAGTACCTGAGTATAATTTTACAATGGCGTTATTTAAAATAAGTCGTGTAGTTTTTATTAAGAATACGTATTATAAACATACGTTAAAGTTCTAATATAATTTTCTGAGAACTGCGAGGCAACACAATTCTAATTTACCCGTATCAGTGTTAAATAATTAAGATTTTTACACGAGTAATTAATTACATAGTTATTATAAAACGTTACATGTTTTTCATTTAGAAGCTAAAGTATTAATACCTACATTATTTAATTATACTTAGCAGTACCGGATTGACCTTCAAAATATGTTACTTTTAATTAGTTTACTATGGATTCACAAGTGCCACTTAAACCGTTTTTAATACCTTCAAGAGATGTTTAGTTGTTTGAAATTAAGTATACGTTAATTAGATGTGTTATAAATGTTCCGAAATTACACGACTAATGACGAGTCACAATAGAACCCTGTAATAAATAGTAAATCTAGTAGTCAGTCATTACGACAGAGTTCTATGGTAGCTCAATAATTAACTGCAAAAAAGGATAACGATATAAATAAATAAATATCATGAGATAATATAGCACCAAATTAACTTAGTCCCTATAAGCTCTAGGCTTGTAGTATGGGTACTAGACAACGATAAACTTTTAGAAATACATATTTAAATACAAAGCAAACATTTAACAGCCAGGAACAAATACTCACGCTCATCACTAGACCCCGCTATCGGAGGAGGTGCAAAATGGTAGCTGTCAAGTTCATAGGGATATTTTGAAAGCTTATAATTATGTCGATAATACGTCTATACATCGCAAATTTTTTTTACCATCATGGGAGTCTAGAACTTTAATTCAACGTGTTTATTTTATAAAACGGGACTATATGACATTGACTATCTGTTGACGTAAACAATTTATTACCTGTTTAAGTGGCCAGTATTATACCTTTATTGAAAAGGTTTATCTTAAGAGCGTTTATGCAATGCCCTGCAACCCGAAACATTAGAAAAGTAAAATAGCAACCATAGTGTTTTTGTTGTACTGATAATGGTTTACATTTCTGATGATAATGATTATCATGGATCCCAAAAAAAAACATGTTAAATGGCATAGGTACATGTAATTGTACAGAAATAAGAATATCGATATCGAAATTATTATTATTACTACCCATCCCTAAGAACTTGACAGCTACCATTTTGCACCTCCGATAGCGGGGTGTACTCATCACACAAATATTTGCCCATACCATTAATTGAACCCAGGACCGCTAGCTTCGTAGGCAGGGCCACTACCAACTAGACTAAACTCCTTCAACTATACTTAAGTGGATACACTCGTATTACGCTGACTTAACAATAATATTACCTACCATATTCATATTTATAATTATTAGTGTATCTGTGGCAGCTTTTGCCGAACAGTAAAGATCCGTGGATCCACATTTATAATTAGTAGTGGATCTGTGGCAGTTTTTGCCTAATGCTTCGTCCGTTTTGGCGTTGACTTGGCCGGGTGATGCCAGCCGCCTTGACACCAATACGTGGCCCATAATACTATGCCATTATCTAGCGGCATGACCGAATTACTATGCCCAAAAATCGTAAGCAGTTTAACTTAGAGACAAAAGAGAGAAGAGGACAATTTAAAAACTGTAGGATAGGATTTAATTGTCATCATAATAAATAACTATGCGTTCATTAATGTATTTATAAAACATATTGCTTAAAACAAATAACAATAGGGCGTTAATTTTGATGTTGTAGAAGTCATGGTAGATTTTATTTACCTACTTGATAACTACTATAAAGTCAATGGTATAATTACGATATAAAGGTAATGGTAATGGTTTTCTATATTGCTTTGTTTCGTCTCTCTATCTATCAAAGCATACTATAATTGATCAATATCAATAAAGTTAAGGCAATGATAAATACAACCAATGATCTGCAAAACGTAATCATGAAAACAAGGTAGATGGGGCTCTATTCTGCTCGGTAAAACCATATTGCTTTTGACTTGTTATAGTATTGTCATAACTGTCACATAAATAAGCGCTATCATAACGAAAAGTCAAAAGTCAAAAAGTAAAAAGGGGTTCGTAGTCATTATGAACTCACAGACCACTTAGCCCGCGGGCTGAGTTGACCGTATTTATTTTTCTATGTGTGACTTGCTTGGACCACTTAATCTGTTAACTGAGCCCGCGTAAGTACGTAGGTAATGTTAGTTTTGCAGTAGGCCCGGAGGGTCAAATTTACCCAGAAATAGGAGCTCCGCTGGAGCGGAGCTCCGTCGACACTCTTAACTTCAAAGCGGGCCCAGTTATCAGATAAGTGTGGGTCGAGTCGACTACAAAAAAAAACAAAGTGGACAACTCAGCCCGCGGGCTCATATGACTACAAAGGGGTCAAAACCAATACAGTTAAATACCGATAACAATAGAGCCCATGTTTCATTTATCCTTGTCCTAAAGGACAATGAATTAAGCCACCGTTTGATGTGATTGGGCGTCGTGTCACGTCTGTTTACAATACGCCAGTCCCCAGCCAAGGCGAACTTAATCAAGAGAGCTGTAAACACATAAAAAGGTGCTCGTGTTTCCAACTGCGACCGTTCGTAAACATTTACAGAAAAGGTACCTACTTAAATAGTACCCAGTTGCGGGCTGTTTAATAAATATCGCACGTCTGGCATCTCGGACCGTTTCTCGCGTAATAATTAGACCACGGCTGTTGTAATACAGGTGAAACGTTGAGGGAAACGTTCAGTTTACTACGCGATTAAGTTCCGAATTGATTTAGTAGGTATGTGTGAAAACCGTGCCAGTGTATAACTATGTAGGTTCCTTTATCATTTTTAATAAGCCCTTATTAACAAAGCTACACTCTTGTCCTTTCGAACATTGTACATCTAAAAACTGTGTATGTTTGTTCGTTTTTCACGGAATAACGACTTAACTGATCAACAAGATAGTTATTTGTACAATAAGAGAGAAATTTGGTTTTTGCTGCGAGTGTTGGATTTGAACCCTGAGTTATCGAAATTCTATAATCGTTCTAAAAGACTTAAGGCTCTTAGACTTTAGCAGCGAGAACATATTTACCAAAACAACGGAATACTCTGTGGCAAAAATGAAACCACATGTACATTTGCTAAAGCAAAATAAACCTAAAAAAAATTAAAGTATAATTATTGCAGTTTTGCAAAGATACCAAAACATTAGAATTTTTTTATATATTAAAAGTTACTTTGTCTCAAGTTCGCAGCAAAATCAAATTTAGTTCAGTGTTCAAACAACAAAATCTGCCTTTTTGTGGAGCTGCGGTGAAAATATTTTTAAGCTCAGATACTGACAAAGACTACTTATGTCCCGCTAAAGCGAACTGTGACCAAAGAAATAGCGATTTATAAATTCAGCGTGGACAGAGCTACGTGCGAAGACTAGTAGAAAACTAAACTGTAACTTTCTTTTTGAACTCTTGAGATGATTGTGAACCTAAAAAAAATTATACGAAATGCAATCACGATTCTCTTCCCTTAAACCACGTCCGATTTTTGAATACGTTGTAGATATTATGAAAAACTAGTTCGTTATGATTTCCAAAAAAATATTTCATGAAAAGACACAAATAAAAAAAAATGAAACGTACAAATCAACTTTTTTATAATACCTACAATAGGTATATTTATATTTGCGACTTATGCATCGGTCACAATCCTCTTATTATTAGTCACTTTTTTATGTCATGGCAAACGACGAGCAGACAAACTGATGGTAAGGAACTGTGATGTTCATAGTCATTTTATTGTCAAAGCCCATAGGCTCCAATTCGCACTGACCTTTGTCCATTCAGTTTTGGGCTCCGCACCACTAAACTCGAGGTTATTTTTTACTCTCAATGATAAAACGTGGATTTAGGAAGTCGACGTGGGAATTACTGAACCGTTGTTTCATCTGCAAAAGGTCAGCTTTAGTCCGTCAATTCGGCAGTGGAATGGAAGAGTGCTTAGTTTTTACGAACGTTTTTTTCCCACAAAACCTTTCGGGCTAGTCATAGATGTAACAAAAACCGAGCCGGTTCGTCGTAAAAGTAATGGCCGATGTGTTTTTTTCTGGCAAGAGAGTTAATTAAAGTTTTGTCGTCATGGAGAAATATTTTCGCTCTCGAGTGAAATAATTGCGAAATATATGCGATAAGGATTTAATAACTGTTTTACGGCGATACTAGCGAGCGGCGGAAATTGGCGATACAACAAAACAAATATGTTGAGGAATTGTGAAAATACTTGCGAAGTTAATGGTAGAGAAATATTAGAGAAAACATCGGCGGATAGTTTTATAGACCATATTCTTATGTTGTTACCGGCAGATCTAATGTGTATTTATATAGTGCTGTAATGATTGCATCTCGCATTGAATGAATCTGTCTGAACAGCTGCCAATTCGCGTATCACCGTCCGTTTGATTTACAGCATCGCGTTCTGTAGGTCATGATCAATATGATCATGCCCATCTCACCGACGCGACCCCAACGTCAGCACCTGTCCGACTGATTACCCTAGTTTATAACGTATCACCTTGAATTAGCGAGCGAGCGATCTGGAGCGTTTAAGATCTCATGTGATTTGCATGATAATAGGACAAACAAGACGCGAGGAGCCTTGGCTCCGCTGGAGAAGCGTTATCGCATTAGCCACGCTCAGCACGTGCCCGCAGCAGCCGTGAAAGCCATTCGCTCTGCCTCCACCGACCACGTGAGCAGATAATGCGATCTCGATCACAACATCAACGTAATCTCGAAAACGTAAACGCAAACAGACGCGGCCTTGAACGCTCGGGACCGCTCGAAATACGCGGCGCGTGGAAATAGCCGCGATGAAAATACTTGCACGTGACATTACGTACCTCGCGTACTGTTGCGGGAAAATCGATGGTGCTTACTCGGCGACCCGCGGCCGACTGAGCCAGTGTGTCAGGAGCGCCCCCGCCCGAGCCTCCGCCCGCCTCTCGTGCCACGGAGATACAAAAAATATTTTTAACACCTTTTCACACTAACAAAAAATACAGGACACTTTAAAAAAATGAAGTGGCGGCTTTGTGAGGTTGCGTGTTTAGTCGCGGTGTTGTTGCGAGCGTGCGTGCGGACCGGAGCAGAGCGGCAGACTGGCCGGTCGGCCGCAGGCAGCTCGGCGCCTCCCCCCGCCGTGACGTCGGCAGCCCGCGCGGTGGAAATTAGCAGCTTCCTGAGCGAGGGTCGCAGATGTAGGTCACGGGGACTGGGCCTGCACTTGCCCACTCTAGCGTGCTGTTACACTCGACAAGTTTAAGGACGGAGCATTATGATTAGAGCCAGACATCTTTGGGCCGGTTGGATCGAAATGCCAGGGTGGGACAACAGGGGTGCAGTGCGAGCCCATTGTTGGTCGAGGGTTAGAGCGGCAAACCCGCAACCTTTTAATTGCAGCGCAGCCCTTGTGGCCCCATAGTCGTAGCGCTACGAGCTACGGCCGGGAGGCTCGTGCTACGACACACAAACTACGCTCGAATATTGCAATTCAATAGAATGGCAAATAACACTTCTACAAATATTTCGTTCGCAATTCAATACATTTTCAAAGATTGCGATTGAAAAAGTTTTCAGACCTCGTTTCTTATTGAAATCGCGTGTAAGCGACGTTAAGTTGGTTTTAATAAATTTAACTCGAGCTTAAGAGTATTTTAGCTTTTATTTTAGAGTTGTTTCCTTATTGTGTTACGATAACCAGCCCCCGTGCTCCCAGCGGCGGGATAACTCGTTTCCCGCAAACTAATGCCATAATTGAATGAAAAGGTCACGATCCTTAGTAATAACAATATTGTGTTACGTTATATCGTGAACGTGCCAAAGTATTACAACCTTTCAATACATAAAACTACGTAATACAAAGGTGAGTAAAAAACCTCTAACCCAATTTGGACAAGGCTTTTAGTGTAATCATGTTTGTTTTCTTTGGGCCAAGTTTTCTTTTATCAAGTATCAATCACTTACATGAAAATTTAACATAACAGGGTGACGAGGTCGATCCGATCAGTGCCGCCAGGCTTACTTTTTTAAAATATACACGCGTTCGTAGGAGTAAACGTCAATAATTTAATTATTAAGGGTGCCAAATTTATTTTCCTACAATTTATCTTGATTATAAGGTACCTTTAGTGGGAACTAAAGCTTGTCCCAGAAAAACCAAGCTTATATTTTAATGTAATTGTAGATTTGGATAAAATCTATATATACTTTTTAAAGTCGCTTAGTAAGTAAGATCCAGACTGTTCATAACATCATTTGAAGATCCTGAAGCTGTCACGTTTAGACTGTGAAAAATGTCGTTGATACAAGAAACATTGCATGAAAACATATTTAAATATGTTCAATATCGAGGCATTTCTACAGAAAAAGTAGCATTGGAGCTGAAAACTTCTACAAGAAGCGTTCAAAGGGTACTCAAACGGTTTGCGGAAATCGGCAGCATACGACGACTGCGTGGAAAAGGATGTAAGGCCGGGTTTGTTAATAAAAACATTGAAAAAAACATAATTGCAGCTTTACAGAAAAATCCTCTCTACGAGACTTGGCTAAAAAGTTTAAAACATCAAAATCTACGTGCAGAGAATAAAGAAAAGTAAATAATTCTATAAGAATCTGTACCTAGACTAAGGTGCCTACAGAAACGCTAAACAATAAACTGCGGCTAAATCTCGGTCTAGAAAACTTTATTCAAAAATTAGCAAAACAAAGTATTGTATAGTAATTGATGACGAAAAATACTACAAACTCGACTTCAAGTCACTGTCTGGTCATCATTATTAATTCGGAACAGATAGAAAAACAGTCAGCGAAGAGTTTGAGGTGATTAAAACTGATTTTCCAAGAATATTTTCGCGCGGCAAGCAATCTGTCCCTCTGGCAATCGTTGTACAGTCAACAGGATAAATAAGTGATCATTTATGTACCTTGTCGCTTTCAATCGTTTCACTATTTTGTATAGCATTTCAAACGTAACGTTAAAGTGACAAGGTACATAAATGATCACTTATTTATGCTGTTGACTGTACATCCTATTTTACTAACAGCTCAATGAGTGTCTTCAAAGTGTTTAGAGTTTTTTAATGTTTTAGTTTTATTTTGTTAACTGCTTGCGTCATTTTTATCTGGGACATAAATGACGCTTTCATCGTAAGGAAATCTGCACGCTAAGGTGACGGAATATTTAGGAGTCACTAGTCTCGTTGGTCACTAGCGTTAACATGATCAGAAGGCAGGCATCATCATAATTTCAAAAAATATACGTTACTCTTGAAAAGTGTTACGAAAAATAAATAAAAAATGTAGAAAGTTGATTCCTTCAATCAACTTTCTACATCTAGCTCTTTGTTAAACGGCCAAATATTATCGTCCATTGTAAACAACTGGGGTGCTATTCGACTCGGTAAGGCCATATTGCTAACATAAGAAGTATGGTTTTACCCAGAGTTTAAGGCAAGCATGGAAATAAACTTCGTACGTCTATTCAAGATGTGTTTCAGCAATAATGCATAAAGTTAAAATACATTACTGAGTTAAATAATCAGAAAAATTAAACTTAACTTTTTATAAACCGGAGCTAAAAATCTAGTGCAGAATGATTGCCGAATGAGCACGGAAAACTGGTCGCATTTCACTGCTCGAGAGTGTATTAATAAAATGGAATCGAAATTGCTAGCAAGTCAGAACCTTATATACCTATTTGAGAAGAGTTTTAGAAGTAAGAATCAAAATGAAGGGTCCACGGAAAGATCATGTCTAGTCACATTAGTAACTTTTTGAGATATCGCGATTTGAAAGCTAGGAACCATGCATGAAAAGATACAAGTTATATGAAGATTTATATCTGAATCTGAGTGGTAGGTAATAGTTCATTTCGTCCTCTACATTGTGAGATTCAAAACTCATTTTCGAAAAAAAATGACTAGACATGTTCTTTCCGTTCACATGAACTTTGTCAACTACGTATGACGCGCCAATCGCCTGCCAACTTTATGCCTTATTGAATTGCCACGCGTTGAAAATAAGTTTACCTGCATATACGAGTATACATGCAAAGATTGTCAATCAAAAAACGAGGGGGGTGCTCAGGCCTTGCGAAGGCTTTCCCTGGATACCCGGGAAGGTCGGGGAAAAATGGAACGCCCGGGCCGGATCAAACCCAGGAGTCCCGGGACAAATCATACACGTGGTTAACTTCGCTTCTTGAATCCCCGAGCGAGGTAAAACAAAGTTGCTGTGGCCCGTTTTCTTGGAATTCGATAACAACGTGATGAAAAACACGCTGTAGGTATACGCACCGCAAAAATATTAAGGCACGTTTTGGGGAGGGTTGATTAATAAGGTTTCTAAGGATGGTGGTGACTGAAATGACTTTAATTAATTCTCAAGACATTTTCTTAACATTTTATCCCGTTCGTTTATTTAATTTTTTAGACGTTATGCTTTTGTTTTAGCTGTTTTTTTATATTTTTTGTTACGGCATTCATATTAAGCAAAGTTTTTTTGTACATTATTTCGTCGAGAGAGGTCTGAAAAATCTGGTCAGTTCACGCTTGCAGGGACATGTTTTCCAATTTAGTTATTTTAATTATCGTTCCTGACTCAGAGACCTCGTCATGTTGTTCTTCTAGTCATTATTATTAATTTTATTTTATTGTCCTTACATTTGCAATAAGTTTATTTGTGTTAGTATTAAAAATAATTATTTATTACTTTGTTACCTTGTAATGTTATTTACTTTTAAGTATTATTGTATTTCATAATTGAAAAAATGACTTTCTGCTGGGGTTTCTTGCGACGCTTTTTCTCCGCAATGATGGTCTTGTGGACAATTTACTGAATGAATATTTTGAATTTGAATTTAAGTCTTAAGATTGTTGTCCTGAGAATGCAAATGTGTATGGGGCACAGATCCCACTTACCACCACGTGTACGTTTCTCTTCTCCGAGCTATATTTGTATGGCTCTTTGTTCCTTCGGAGAGCCTGAACGGATCCCTCAACTTCCACAAACGAGGTGTTGTTGAATGCGTCTTAAGTAGCTAGTACAAAATATATGTATAAGATGGGCAAAAATAATAAGACTATTTCAAAACACGCGCTTAGGCGATTCTTAAAGTTTACTAAGTATAAGTACTATGTTGCATTTATTTATACATAAATAAGCTAAAAGAAGATAGTTTCGTCAATGCAAATGAAATTTATGCGGGTCTATTTTCAATAACCTTTCACTGACCTAGTTACCCTACTCAAAGAATGTTACCTACTCGGAAGCGGAAGACGCCTTGCTTGATAAATGGATGTGAAATGCAACTCAGGTACTCAAGGGTTCTTTAAAAATATGGGTTGTATTTTTGATACGGTTAGCTGAAGCATGTAATATAAGAACTCAACGAAATTTTGTCGCGTTTCAATTACGTTTTGGGTGAAAATAATGCTGGCAACGGTTTACCCTTGAAATATCGAAACTCATTTCATAGATCGATTCACTTCGCCGAATTTTCATTTCATCGACAGGCATTTCCACGTGCTGGAGCTTAATTTTTATTATGATCACAAGTCTAACCTAACCTAACCTACGTAATGAATGCTGAAGATAACCTGTAAACTATAATACGATGAAATGAAATTCGGTGAAATGACACATTCGATGAACTGTTTGTCGATATTTCAAGGGGATCCGGCTGGCAACTCCTTTGGCCAAAGTTTAAATTTTTCGGCCTTTCTTACTACAACTAGTGAAACATTTATACTATTAAAAACTATACTTATTCAAATGTTCAGGGTTTACTTGCTAAACAAATGGCAATGGTACTACTGATACATCAAAGATTCCATTAAAAGATCGACGAAGCTCCTGTTTCAGGGTGAGAGCCCCCCGGGCCAGCTGAAGAACTAAAATAACCTAAGCATATTTATGATACTAATTTTGGTCAGTTGAACAGAGCAGTTGGACCACTGAACTGGACCATCCGAAACTGTTTTTACCACCTAGAATAGAGATCTAGTATTTTTTCCAATAGTACTAGAAAACAATATTACCGGTTAATGGTACTAAAAAGAACTTGTGTCACTAGTACCAATTATGGTACTATCCAATGGTACTACAGTAATAAAGGGGTTTACGTTTCGAAGAGGCAATGCGGCCAGCTTCCGCCTCTGATCTGGTCCATATTTTTTTACCAATAGTTTGTATTATTAACAAAAGTTATTAGAACACTGCCAGAAGATAATATGGTGGAAGTGATCCGGACAAAGATGCACAAGATCCTAACACAACATAATAGCAGCAGGCAGCCATAAAGTGTCCTGCGGGCCTAGTATGGTTGTGTTTGTCGCGTGATAAAATGTAGATAAAGTATCTGTCACACTCGTACTTATATGCGTGTCAAAAAGTAACGGATGTTTTATCAACATTTAGTCACGCGATAAACGCATCCTTGCTAGCCCCAGACTTCTGGCCGAAACGTGTGTTCCGGCGGTTTAGGGACAACCTACCAGCAGCGACCATTACGCAAATTTTGCCAAAACAGGACCACCCTGTTCTATCAGCCTGGTGTTAGTTTTAGTTTTTATATTTTTATGCATGTTAGTCTATAAGGTATTTGTAATAACGGACCTTATTGCTAGAAATAAAAATTTTACTCTTATAAACAAATCCGATGATAATAAATCAACCTTTGACCCTCCTAAATGCCACTCGCAAACAGCTTCAAATCCTAAGGGATATTATTCATTTGGAAAATTCGTCGTATACCCAAAACTTTGTAGAAGACTAATGCAGTGTTGGGCTGTAATACCGTTTGTTTGTTGTTTAATTTAAAAGTTTAGCGCTAATACGGGTTCAGTCACCGGTTGACTATAATATTTGCTCGGACTTTATTGAATTCTGCTATTATTTTTGTCTTGAAGTGAGTTTCGGAAGAACGACAGTTTTATTATTGTTTTACTTAGACAACTGAGGTGGAAGAAAAGGTAAGGGTTGCTTTGTTTACGAGTGAGCGGGTCTAATTCGGATTGGAGTTTTCTAATTTTACATATCTGTCTACCATGATGTTAAAACGTCAAAATCATTTCTTGTTAGATAATAATCGTGGGTACCTACGGCATTAATAAGTTTTCATCACACTTGCATGTAAACAGTATCTAAACATACAGGTTAACTTGGCCGCAATGCCCCATATAAAACCCTCGACCTTTCTTCTTACCATGAAACCCAAGGTCGGTAAGTATTTTTTTTTTAATTTATAGCACAGCACACAGGTCATGCAAGTTCAAGCAAAGAGTTTACACGCAATTGTAAAATTGTCTTAAAATGTTATTTAAAGAGGAATTTTATTGCAATCTCGCTACATGTTACTTAAATACTCAATTAATATTCTTAATAATCGATTTTAATAGTTTTCTGTAACAAAACGTCGTTTTTTTTTTTACACTCCTTCTGGGCTGTATGTATACCTACGTAAGTATTTGCCCTTAACGTTTCTGAACGAAACATTTGTGTAATCTGTGGAGTCCGCCCGCCATCCGCTTAAAAAAAGTTCAAGTAATTCGTAATAATAGTTGTGCTGACTTGTGTATTTATTTACTCGCAAATGTGATGAAAAACATTGTATGTTTCACGGGCGGTACGGGAATTACGTACCTCGACTCAGAAAGCCCTCAGTCTTCGACTTCGGGCTTCTACTAGAGCCTCCATCGTAATTCCTTACTTACCGACCTTAATATACAATGTACTATTAGGTTTACGGATAATTAAAATAAGAGAATATTACTAGGTCTTAATATATAGCATTTTTTTTTCTTAATTATTGTAGGCCAAGTTTTGGCTTTTGCTGCCGTAATAAGTTTCAAAATTTAATCTATAAGAAATCGCGTCAGAAAAAGAATCAATCGGACATTTTGATTTTACTCACTCGAATCTAAATCCTAGCAAGAAACTATTATTACTATTTACTCCTTCGTATTTTCTTGATATTACTTTTTGTCACAAAAGGACATAGAGATCCAAATATCCTTAATCAGCTTTAGTCAGTGAATGTATTTATATCTTATTTTAGAAGTTTGTTGAACAACGGAACAAAATTGAAGTATTCCTAATTTCGCGGTCGCAAGGCTCTCTGAGATAAAAGATATCTAGCTACATAATCTTGATTTATTAAACGGAAGATTACCGCAATCTGCTTATCTAGTTTTTGTTAGTTTATTGTTTGGTCCGATTTTAAAAGTGAAAAAAGATTTAAAGGGATAAGCTCAATATGACCAAAAAACATGATGGAAAATTACTAAATATTTCTCGAAATCGTTCATACTCAGTCTCTACGCGGGAATAAGGAACCTTACGTACATACACAAGTACATACAGATCAAATCGTTACCCTCATTTTCAGACGGTCGGTAATGTCTGTCGTCTTACGGTTAAGTGGATGTCATTATAAAATTAGTACTCAAATACCGAAATATAGGATTTCAATTAACTCTAGAAATGATTCAATATTTTTTTTACATTTTGTAAGCCGCGTTTGAAATCTTTGAGCATTACGCTGAACTTTCATTCTGTGGACATTAGCTATTCATGTTAAATAAGCGTTATATTACTCTCATGGTTAGTTGAACGTCAATTCTCATTCATTCATTTTTCCAAGCATGTGGAGCGGATAAATTTAATAATTATGTCTATGAATACCATTAGAATATAAATATATGAACGATACAAATATTAGTCTAACCATCCACTATGGGATCCTTATACTTGTATGTTGTACAAAGTTTGACGTTTGAACAATCAAATAGCAAGACAAAAGAAATTTCCGAGAATTCTTCCGAGAGCACCATATACCTAGGATTGTTGTAGGTTTGCAATGTTTATTGAATGAATTGAATGAATGAATGATGAATTCCCAAAATAGTAAATAATTAATTTGCAATTTCAATAGTATCGATTCCTGGTAGGTAATTAACATTGAAAATAAGTTACACGAGTCTGGTATCTATTTTCAGAAATATATAATTAGTCAGTTTTGAGGTTTCAATTGATCCAACTTCACAAAGCCGGGTTACTCCGAAGAGATAACTTTGTATACGTAAGAAATATTTGAATGAAAGTTATTTTGATTTCAGATATGTTTTCATAAAGTTAGCTTAGGCTTTTATAAAAAAAACAGTTACAGGTTTTTAACAAAAAAGTATTCAAATATTCAAGTTAGTTCAGGGTAACAGTGGACCAGTTTTTGGACCAGGTTCTTCTATATAGACAAAGTCAGCAATAAATTTGCCCTAAGGCCCCCTTCTCACCGGGACGCCATGACGGTGCAACCAGTCGCCGCTACCAACAAAATGTAATGACGCGATGCGCAACCAAGCGGATACCCGGTGAGATATTCTTCATAGAGCTGTATACATCTTTTTAGTGGCGGTGACTAGTTTCGCCGCCATGGTGTTCTAGTGAGAACCGGGCCTTAAAGAATTGTGTTGTGTAAGTTAGCAAGACATGGGTGAAAATTTATCTAATATCTTCTTATTTGAGATTAAAAACGTCCGTCTCACCTAACGTCTCACCATGCATAAATCATGGGCGTACATGACATATTGATAAGGGTCATACACTAAAACGAAAAAGTCATATTCAAGCATACTTTTACATTGGTTACTTATAGGGAGCTCTTTAAAAAATATTGCTAAGCTTGGACTTTTTATACAATGAAAACGTTTTTTACGTGCACAGGTAAGATCAAATTGCAGTACAATGAAAATTATAATAAAGACAGACAACTATATAACATACCTATAAAGACTTACCCTTTTATAAACAATCGCACATTAAACCTATTTTTGTTAAACTATGTTTTGTCGTAATAAAGAATAAGGACAAAGCATATTTTAAGCATACTTTAGCTATCGTGCGTTTATGAATAACAGGTTTGAACTTGAGTATTTTTAATTAGGTACTTACCTACTCCATTATTTATTACAAAAATGTCTTTGTAAGTCAAACGATTTTTTGTGATAAATAGAGGTAGGAGGAAAAATACAATATGGATGCACAGACGAGACTGTCCTTCTGCGGACACAAACCTGATGATTAAGAAATAATTAATAATACCTAATCATTGCAGTTCACTATTAGCCATTAGTTCAGTTTTGGTAAAACATTTATTTATTGATAAAATGTTATTTTCCATGTCAATTTTATAAAAAAGCAGTACCTACCTACTTCGAGCTTGAACATTCTTAGATTATAAAAACTTAAAAACTATTATCGAGATAACCAAACTGCGCGATGGTGATCTGATAAAGTTTATGGTATGTTTTGGCCAAAAGCCCAGAAGTCAGGGGCCCTAGACAAGATGCATTACGCCGAGTCGCTTTTCTGTTCGTTTCGTTTTTAAACCAATCGCGTCACTGCTAGATCACGTGACTTTTCGTATTACGTGATCTAGCAGTGACGCGATTGGTTTAAAAACGAAACGAACAGAAAAGCGACTCGGCGTAATGCATCTTGTCTAGGGCCCCAGGACATCTTTGACGGACCCGCGAAGAAAACACTGCACGTGCGGAACGAACAAACTAATGCGCTCGTAGCGTAGCGATTGCAGCTGGAACAGAGTCAGACTGCATCCAACCTTCCGACGGATATACTCCATGTTTTTTGCCGTTATAAAGTGCTGCAGGCGTACCTAGGCGCACAGTGCTATGTTCACTATGGCTGCCTTTAGCTTGGAAGTTGGCTTTTCTGTTTTAAGGATTCATGCAATGAAGAGATTTCTTAAAGGTATAGTAAGTAAAGTGGTAGCGAATAATCCTTTCCCATCGTTTTTGGTCGGATAAGTTCGTATTTATATTGCTTTCTCAGTTGCCTTATTGATGGGTACTGAAGCTAATTGAGAAAGTAACATAAATATGAAGTTATCCGACAAAAAACGATGGGAAAGGATTATTCACTACATCATCTGTACACACAACTCGATAACGTGACATACGATTCAAATATTCGTGCTTAAGCTACAGAAATAAACATTAATTGTATAATGTAGCGGGTATTATATATAAAATAGGGTTTTTATTACTGTTTTAAAATACATAAAATCCCCAGTCTGTCGCACAAAATCTATGAGATGCCAGTTCATCACATGGTTTATTGAAACGCTCGAAAATATTACCAAAAATAATATTAGGGATTGAAAAGAAAAACGTTAGTGGCGTTTGCACACTGGCAAGGGTCCCAGAAAATTTTAATAAAAAAACCTACACGCATTCCGAAACTCCGTTATAGGTTCATTAATTTGCCAATACGGGACTTAATTATTCTATCACAAAACCAATGCGTGGGGAAGCTAAAATAACATTTCCACACATACTGCAGCACGGGAATGAACTCTTTGAAATAATATTAAATCAGCAATCCGGAATCCAGAATCCATTAAGAACGGCACGAGGCAAATTGGAAAATCTCAAGAAAGCGTAGGCGTATAAAATTAAAGATAAACTCGGATTTTATTATGTAGTTTTTTATTCAGATTCTTTCGTTTTACTTACTTTATGATCATATCATATTGATACAGAGTATTTGCATTTTATATAAATGTTAACGAGTTGGGTTTAGTGGGAGCTCTGGGGAGTCGTTGCAGGACCGAATTCCGGACGAAGATTTCCGGAACTGCTTTTATTCGGGTCGAACGTTCCGCTGTAAAATATTTATGATTTGGATGTGATGTTAATATGTTACGAGTATGATTCAAATATTCGCTTAGGTACGTATGGTACCCAAATTCTGCCTGAGATGTCTGTGTTTATTGGTGGATGAAATATGTGTATGATACTTTAGCATCTCCAAATTTGTGATTATTGCAGATGTTTTAGTCTTCAATGTTCTTATTTTTACTTTCAATGCAACAAAACGTGTATATGTCATATGGTCATACGAATCATACATAGCTAATTAATAATAAATAATATTCTTGTAATGCCTTTTCAGGCAGGTCCAGTTAGGTAGGTCCAACTTTGAGAAAGAGGTCACTCGTCGAATCCGACTCGGCTGGGCAGCGTTCGGGAAGCTTTGCAGCACCTTTTCGTCTAAATTACGGCAGTGTTTGAAGTCAAAAGTCTTTGACCAGTGTGTGTTGCCAGTGATGACCTATGGATCTGAGACGTGGGCGCTAACAATGGGCCTCATAAGAAAGCTCAAGGTCACTCAGAGGGCTATGGAGAGAACTATGCTCGGGGTTTCTCTGCGAGATAGAATCAGAAATGATGATATCCGCAGGAGAAATAAGGTAACCGACATAGCCCGAAGAATAGCTAAACTGAAGTGGCAGTGGGCGGGGCACATCGTACGCAGGACTGATGGCCGATGGGGTCAGAAGGTTCTTGAGTGGCGTCCGCGGACCGGGAGACGAGCTGTAGGTAGGCCTCCAACAAGATGGAGTGACGACCTTGTAAGGATAGCGGGAAAGCGGTGGATGCGAAAAGCACAAGACCGGTCTGAGTGGAGACCCTTGAGGGAGGCTTATGTCCAGCAGTGGACATCTTTCGGCTGACATGATGAATGCCTTTTATATATATTTAATGTTAGATAAGGCCAATCACCAGCATTTGTACGTAAATATAGTCCATAATTTAGCTTTTAATTTTGTAACAACAGACAACAACACTTTAGATCTTAAAACACTGGCTACATTCCTCCAATGTGAATCGCCAATTAAAAGTTAAATTTCATACATATATTTAACCAAGTTACTTCATTAATTTCTCTTAAAACTGAAATTAAAGGTCCTAATGAGAACGCTCTCAGTTAGGCAAGAAACGAAAAGTTAACCGAGTCGCTACAAGCCAAATATATTTTAGAATATGCCGGGGAGGTTGGTGAAATGTGTTGGTATTTTTAGGAATGAGCAATCCTTTTTGAAGCCCTGAAAATATTTTGTTTGTAAACTTATACAAAAACAGGACAGAAAATTACTGTGGAAAATTTCAATTTGAATTGCGAAATTGGTTGTTCATTTATATTTTTATTTCATGGTATGGCGAAGCAATGGCTATGTATTTATCGCTTGAACATTTTCTGAGGATCAGGGCTAGCAGCAACTGAAGGAGAACGCAGATTTATTTGTGAGAGGACCTTGTGCAGGGTCCGCCAGGGTCCGCCAAGCAGCAGTGTTAGCATTGTTGTGTTCCGGCTTGGGAATAAGACAGCCAGTGAAATGACTAGCATAGAGGCATTACATCTTAGTCCTCTGGGTTGACAGTGCATTTGCAGTCTTAGGATTGCAGTCTTGTGAATGCGAATATCTATGGGTCACAGTTTCCACTTACCATCAGGTGGCCTGTGTGCTCGTTTCCCTACCTATGCCATAAAAAAAAAAGGGTTGCGGGCCTAATTTGATCGAGGCGTGGTTATCTATCGATGTGAATAAACGAGGCTAAACATCGGTCTCTTTAATGTCAGTGCGAGAGTGACAGATGCTTTATCCACATTAATTCACCGTGATATCGGGGGCTGATGTGTAAAAGAAGGGATCTACGGTAAGCACCTAAGACCTTGGAAGGATCGCGGGAAAGCGGTGGATGCGAAAAGCACAAGACCGGTCTGAGTGGTGAGCCTTGGGGGAGGCCTATGTCCAGCAGTGGACGTCTTTCGGCTGACATGATGATGATGATGACGGTAAGCAAGACTGACACAAAGGCGGTGGTTTAGTGGTGGTCGTGATTGTAAAGTACCAAGTTCGATCTTGAGTGGCCCATCTGGATAAAATCGTGGCGTGATAATGATCTTTAAGTGGAATGAATAGAAGTTATTTGCGTTAACTTGCAGTGGAAGTCTTTTGGCTAATAAAAGACAGAGAGAAAGACAAAAGAAATCATATACTTAACAAAAACTCAGAAGAAAATTAACAAGCAAAACAGAGAATGGTCCCCGCCAAGTATGATAAATATTTACTGGTTTTGAGGCCATATTTAATAATCCGAATAGGAGACGATCTTCAGCGGGCTGTTTATTCGTTAACAAGTATTTTAAATCAAATTTAAAATGTCAAATTTAATATATGGCGAAAAGATAGGCTGATTTAAAAAAAAAGAACTTTGTTTTAAAATATTGCAATAGCTTGTTAAACAGACAAACTTAGGTTGACTATTTTTCTCATCATACCTATTGGGTAGGGAGGTATAATATAAACATGTAAGTCGGTACTAATAATTTGCATCAAAACAAACGTTCGCATATTCTATAGGTTTCATATTTACTTTCGATTAGTAGGTATGTAATTTGTCTATTAAACAATCAGTTGCAAACTTTAAAAAAGTTCTTTCTTTTTTTATATAATTACTGGAACAATGGAATTAGAAAATTACATACATACATACATACATTAAATCACTCCTGTTTCCCAGAGGGGTAGGCAGAGACCACTTCTTTCCACTTGCTACGATCTTGACAAATTTCTTTCGCTTCTTCAACATTCATACATCGAGTCATGCACGCACGTCGGTTTCGGGTACTTAAGATTCTGCCCTTTTCCAGTATTTCTCCGATTTGATTCGAAAAAGTACGCCTAGGGCGGCCCCTTCCGACCCTTCCACTCACTTTCGATCTGTATATCTCTTTCGTCAATCTTCTTTCATCCATCCTTTCCAAATGACCGAACCATCGAAGCATGCCCTTTTCAATCTTAGTCACTACATCTTCTTTTATTCCACATTTCTCTCTGATTTTTTCATTTCTTACTCTATCAATCAGATTCACACCACACATACTACGCAAAGATCGCATTTCAACTGCATTTACACGACTTACATGCTTGTCCTGCCACACCCAACATTCACTACCATACATCAGGGTAGGTGCCAGCACTCCATTGTGAACAGCCAGCCGGGCTTTTTGTGAAACGCCCTGTCTGCTTACAAAGGAGTACAGGGCCCCATTAATTTGATTGCCCGCATTCACCCTCCTCTCGATATCCTTCTCACACTTACCATCTCTTGTAAACATACTTCCCAGGTACACAAATTCGCTCACTTGTTCTACTAATTCACCATTTATATTTATCACGCACTCAGTCATCTCCTCATCCTTCTCTATCACCATGACCTTGGTCTTGGTAACATTTACTTTCATCCCCTTTTGCTTAAATCCCTCATTCATCACTGTCACCATCTCCTGCAACTCAAGTACCGATGGGGCAAGTATAACTTGATCATCGGCATATAAGAGGCATTTGATTAGCAACTCTTGCACACGCAAACCCTTATCCCACATACAACTGTCCATGAATAGATTGAACAGCCATGGTGAGGCAACACAGCCCTGTCTAACACCTTTAGAGAGGTTAAACCAGGCCGAGTATGCGCCATTGATTCTGACACAGGCTTTGGAACCCTCATAAAGGGACCTCAAAGCCTGCACCAGGTTGCTGCTCACTCCATACATAGACAGCACCGTCCACAACTCCTTTCTATCTACCAATTGACTCTATGATATTGATAATAGGCTCAAATTTAATTGTATGTTGGGCCTGAAGCGGTAACTTATATTATGATTATGACACTAAAATAAAATTACCTATTGAATTGTATATTTAGGTGCACTTTGTAGACTTTTGCTAATTAATTAAGAGTCTACTTAGAGGTCTTCCACACGAAGTATTTCTTAAATAGATAAAGATTTTGGCTAAGTAAAAAATTGTAAACTCAACACAAATTTTGGAATAAACAGATTTTATTATTATTTGTATGTCTTTACCATTCACGGGACTATGGGAGTCCCGGACCTTTGGATGGCGTACATGGAGCCGAAGCCAACACGCAGAGGCCCTTTAGACAAGTTTAATTTAATAAAGTGATGGGACACCAACCGGCGATTGTCCCTGAGTTCAAACTATAGAAGTACGCTCCCACGGACAACCAACGGTTAGTGTAGGACTATTTAAGAAGGATGGAAGTATTAAAATAGGCTCTATGAATGAACAGATATGGACTGGTGAACTAGGCTATTGATGAAACTACGGCGCCTGCCTGGCCAATGCTAATTACTTTGGTTGAAATGGCAGGCGGTGACTCGCCAACTCAAGAATGGGCCTCCCGAAATAGCCGCATATATATAGCAGCAGGGAGGTAACAGTTCCAGAGGGGCTAAGGGTGGAGAGGTGCTTCTGGACTTTAAACGACCATAAGGTGCCCACTCACCACTTATGCAACACATCCACCCTTCGAGCATATAGCTCTTGCGACTCCACTCTGACCGGCCAATAAAGGCAAGCCAGAGGTGAGGGTCTGTTCCTCGTCATTATACACTCCAGCCGGCCGGTGAAGACAAGCGTGAGGTGAGGAACAGGACCTACCCTCGGGAGCATTCAGGTCCGTGGTGTCGCCACTCACCAACAGCTCGCCACTAGCTGCCCTGCGGCCAATTATTATTATTATTATTAAAACACGCAAATGATTTTTTTTATAAATAGAGTTCCCGCTCCGTTTTGCAGGGTCTACCCAGCCACGGGGCACGGGGCATGACACATGCCGCAGGTAACCCCTCAAGCTCTTTTGTATATTTACGTATACTTAGTAGACTTTTGTAAGTTATTTAAGGGTCTACTTATAGGTCTTCCACACGAAGTATTTCAAAACTCGCAAATGTTTTTTTTATAAATAGAGTTTCCGCTCCATTTTGCAGGGTCTTCCCAGCCACGGGGCACGGGGCATGACACATGCCGCAGGTAACCCCTCAAGTTCTTTTGTATATTTACGTATACTTAGTAGACTTTTGTAAGTTATTTAAGGGTCTACTTATAGGTCTTCCACACGAAGTATTTCAAAAATCGCAAATGTTTTTTTTATAAATAGAGTTTCCGCTCCATTTTGCTGGGTCTTCCCAGCCACGGGGCACGGGGCATGACACATGCCGCAGGTAACCCCTCAAGTTCTATTGTATATTTACGTATACTTAGTAGACTTTTGCAAGTTATTTAAGGGTCTACTTATAGGTCTTCCACACGAAGTAATTCGAAACTCGCAAATGTTTTTTTTATAAATAGAGTTCCCGCTCCATTTTGCAGGGTACCTATTCCCAGCCACGGGGCACGGGGCATGACACATGCACACGCAGGTAACCCTTCAAGTTGGCTTGTAGTGGAGTCCCACGCCACGCCACGTGAATGTAGATTATGTCAGTATACTTCACCTACAAAATATGACTTTTTTGATATTTGATTGATGTCCTAATAAAATGGTCATGTAGCAATTATTGTAAATTAATTATGCCTGACGAACCTGATTGTAATTAGACCCTGTAACACAGAGAATCTTTGCGAAGGGACGAAAATTATTGTTATCATGGGTTAAATAAGTTATTTGAAAAAAAAAAAAAAAAAAGTTTTTTCCAATAATATATCTGTGCGAAACGTGTTTGTTTGTTTGTCCTATACTTATATATATACTTAGTTTGTACGACAGCGCGCTGACAGACGGACGGACGGACGGAATACGGACGACAGAGGTTTAGTAGTCCCGTTGGAATGGCACCCTGTAGCCACAGGATCCACGGATCCTAAAAATAAGAAAGAGACTAAAGTTGTTTCTTTCCTATAACTATGTGCTTCATAATTATGCAAGTTGTTTGTCAAACGAGACAACGATAGTTGCTTGAATGGCTTGGGCTATAACCATCTTCTACCGCCAAGCAGCAACTCCCCACTTTAGACCCATTTTAAATTATTTATAAAATGAATTACATATTTTTTTTCTAAAACCAGACGCAGGCAAGCAAGTTGTGCAACTATGCCCAATTTCAAGTTGATAGCATGTGTAGTTGCTGAGAAAACCTCCTGCGACATACAGAAAGACAGTCAGACAACGAAGTCCCACCATAAGCGTTCCTTTTTACCTTTTTACGGAACCCTAAAAACCTTAAATCATTATATATACATCATATTATACCGCTCGTCCGTCCGATGCATGTAGCGCTCCGTATAGATAGATCCTTCAGAAGTGATTCTGCTTTCACTGCGCGTGATTGATGGAAGGTGCGTGACGGGAAACCCTTGCCGTTAAGGACGCCTGACCACTTCGTATATTTTTTCCTATATTTTGGCCGAAAATATTATTCCTTCTATTTTTACATATTAAAAAACATAGTGCGTGCATGACTCGATGTATGAATGTTGAAGAAGCGAAAGAAATTTGTCAATATCGTAGCAAGTGGAAAGAAGTCTCTGCCTACCCCTCTGGGAAACAGGCGTGATTTAATGTATGTATGTATGTAAAAAACAAAGTCGCTTCCTTCGTATGTATCCTTAGATCTTTTAAACTACGTAAAGGATATTAATGCAATTTTCATCTTTAGATAGAGTGAATCTAGAGGAAGGTTTTTATGTATAATAAATTCTGGATTATGTACAGAACACTCGCATAAACCGAAGCGAAGCGAGGGCGGGTCGCTAGTATTATAATAATTATACAAAAGTTTGTGACATTGTTTAAATGACTGGATGTTTGTCTTAAACTACACATTAACCTTCACAAGGTCGTCACTCCATCTTGTTGGAGGCCTTCCTACAGCTACAGCCATTTGACTGACTTTGAGCTTCCTTATGAGGCCCATTGTTAGCGCCCACGTCGTTGTGAAGATCGCGGGACGCGGTGGATGTGAAAAACACAAGACCGGTCTGAGTGGAGAGCATTGGGGGAGGCCTATGTCCAGCAGTGGACGTCTTTCGGCTGACATGATGATGACACACTAAACAGATTTGGATGAAATTTGCTTCTAAGATTATCCATGTCCCGGATTAGCGCATGAAATACTTTTTTCCCGGAATAATTGGTAGTTCCCAAGGGTTACATAAAAGAGTTCTACGCAAATAAAGTCACGGACTAAGACTGGTCTGTGGCGAGATCGTTATCGTTGTCGAAAATGTATGGGATTGACGTAAGCTGCTAGATGATCGAGTCAAGCGCTTACGTCAGTGCCAAATTTTGCCCGTTTTCGAAGATCGTTGTCGATAGCGTTAAGCAAAGTAACGTGTAGTTTGAGGGTCTCTGGCTTATGTTGGATGAACATCTACTTTAAATAATTTTGCTTTTTTAATCGGAAAAAGTGGCATAGTGTACAGACAGCCTAAATCACGGATCGCGGTTATTCTCAGAAACCAAATCTCATTTTCATTTTACGCGCTTGTAGTTTAAATCTGGCAAAGGGCAACATGTTCATGTTACATTTTATTATTAAATGCAAAGTATATAGCTGTATGTATGTATAGCAATACTGTTACATTTGTTACATAATTTGCCAGAAGATTCTATTCTTAAGTACACGAAGATTCGAAATTATTAATGTCAGGTTTTGTGCAGGTAATACATTCAGAAACATACATACAAACATTGGTCATACATTGAGCTCAGACAAAAAGGTACTGAGTGCTATTTCAATTTTAACACAACCTCTCATAGAATAAAAAAGATCGATAAAAACAACTTTAACTTTCAAATTCGCATTTTATCGAGTAGGTTTTAAATCACGTTTAAACTTTTTTATGGGTAACTAAACTAATCAAATCCAAATGTTGTAACTGTCATTTATGGACATCACAGCTAGCTGACTTTTGCATTTATAAAATAAAGAAAATTTAAAATTCAATTATTAATGCTACATTTTACAGAAAAGTTCCGTCGACCCTTCGTTTTTATTGCCATCTTTTCGTTCAACGCCTGTTCTGATCGATGCGGGTACAGATTATCTCCCTTATTCATAAACGTGCAATAGCTAAAATATGCTTCGGCCTTATTTTCCATAGTGACATTTGAATTTGATAGAAAGTGACATAACACACTTAAGATTAAATAGGTTCATGAATAAAGGTTACTTTATAAATCCTAACGTAGATTTATCCTCGAAAAATCCCTTAGTTTCCGATGGAATAGCTATAAAGCGGACGGAGTGGCGGGCAAAACCTAGTCATTATAAACGTTCGCATTTTATAATATTAGTGTAATAGGGTCAATCAACTATTCTTTGTACATTTTAGTATGTCTTAATTATACAACACTGTGAAACCATAGCCCGGTATAAACTATTTTTTTAAATCAATACTATCATTGTCAGCACAAGGGAAAATAAGCTATCTAAATCAGAATAACATTTTTGCCAAAAATACTGGTAACTTAGGGGACAAATCACTATTTTCATACAAAACTGGGGACAACATGGTCCACTAAGTTACCAGTGAAACAAGATATTTTAATTGTTTAATAAATATATCTACCGGGTCATAGAATTCACTGTTTATCTGTGTAATAAAATCACGCAATATTTTAAAGAAAATCCATTTAGTTTTTCTTTATACTTAAAAACCTTACAAACTTGAAAAAAATTGTGTACAAAGAATAGTTGATTGACCCAATAACAAAGGAAGAAGTTTCTCGCATGTTCGCAAAGTAACTTAGACGGTAACTTAACCCTATTCTGTCTCAAACCCCTGAGAACGTACGCAGCTGCGTATAATTAGGTCAACCGTATACATGCTTTGGTGTAATATACCTACTTATTATAATATGCAAACTAATTGACGTGTTTGTTTTAGCGTAAAGCCCGTGTCTTACAATCGCTGGGGGATTCGCATAGCATATGACATAACACGTCTTGTTATGTTATGCATGTAACGGCAATTTCCATGACATGTTACCGAGTGTAAGGATTAAGATTATTTTGTCAGTCTATGGTAACGGAAGATGTAAAAGAAAAAGTATAGGTACCTTATAAGTAACGTTTAGTAACGAATAGGGTTTGTAAAAGTTTTATCATTTTAAGAATAAAGGTATAAGGTAAGGTTAGGTGGTAGGTAAGAATTTAAAGCAAATAAAAATATAAAATTTCTATTTAGTTAAGAGATTTAAGAATGGAAGCAAATAATATTATTTAAATGTTTTCTCAAAACTAGGTACAATCACAAGATTGCAATACTAAGATTGCAAACTCGTTGCCAAACCTAAGTACTAAGAGTAATGCCTTTATGCTCATAGTAGGTGTCTTATCCCCACACCGGGATACAACTATGCGAACACTTTTGCTTGGTAGTCGGTCAAAGGATGAGATGGTGGTAGCTATCCGGGGTGGATGGACCACACCTTGTTATGGATGCACAACATAACATAACAAGGTGTTCTGTAACTCGGAAGCACATTGCATCTTCAGAACAATAGTGACCCAATTAAGAATTTTTTAATAATTGTCACTAATACGCTGGTAAACATCTTAGCCTAATTGTGCAAATTGTGGTTACAGACAAGTTTTTTAGAGTTGTTGGTAATTCTGTAGCTCTGCCTACCCCACTCTGGGAATGAAGGCGTGAAGGTATGTATGTATGTAATTTCGAGTTAGGTCTCTATAATAATAAATTTATGACTTCAAGTTTCTACAAAACAAAACAGAACATTTGTTTCCAGAACATTTTGAATTAGGCCACTATTGTTCTGAAGATGCGTCATAACTCGGAAGGTTAGCAAGTGAAAGTGTTAGTGTGAGCTAGCCTCATAATATGTTGAAAACACCAAATATTGAGATGGTACTTGCTGAAAATCAGCGCTGTTCGTTTCTGACACCTGAGTATAATGCTGAGCCAGAGTCCGCTTCACAACCGCGAGGACACACTTCATGCTGTTTTCTTTTATTTATGTCTTTTTGTGTGTTTTCAGTGCAGTCTTTCTTTCTTTTTTCTTTCAAATAAACAAAAAATTCAAATAAATAAAATGATGTATAGCCAGGTATATACCGGTATTCTTGGTATTCCTTTTATTTCTGACAGTATGTTATTTAGCAAAAAATATCCTTATGATGAAGCTTTTCGATCGGTATGAAAAAGCTACAGGGTAATTATTTTTCTCATGTTGCGGGTTCGATTCCCGGTTCAACCATGTAATGATTTAAATATGTATGAATGCAGTTTAAATTGTTTTTTAAATTCCCATAATGTCTTCTTTCAGTAAAATATTCCATCTACAATATTCTAGGTACTTTCGTTCCATGTGGCATAGCCGTGGGACGCCCTGTATAGGTTTATGAATCTGGAAATGTTTAAATCTAAAATATTTTTATAGAAACTATATTTTTGGATACCAAACATTTTGATAAAATAGAAGCTCTCAATGTTGAGTAGGTACTTATAATGCTCAAATAAGAATTCAATTTCCACCATTCCTTTACACTTGTTTGTTGTTTCCAGCTCAATAAACTTGAGGTCGATTTAGATGCATTTCCTTTTCCTAAGACCGGTTCCGCGAAGAAAAACGATCTAGTTAAAAAAATAAGGGCCTTCAAGGCCGTATTAGATGAACTTCCCTTTCCTTACCGCGACTTTGTGATGAGATGAAAAAGTAGTAAACAATAAATAAGCTTCAAGGTTACAGGGTAATTCTTTATCAATTCACAAGTTTTAATATATGATTTTGTATCGTTTATATAATATTATTAAAACAATAAAATCAAATTATCCAATTTTAACGTTCTCGTATCTCAATTCATACTAGAAAATCACTTTTTTAAAAACCTCAAAAGTAATAACCTTTTTACAGAATGCTCCTCTCCTCGCACCCCTGCTTTAGAGGGTCTATGAATATGGTTAAGTTAGTGTAATCATTGAATCGGCAAAATCTCTAATGTTTCTTAAGCTAGAGTAAAAATAATACAACATGTGTTATTGACTAACAATAGCGAAGCAAGTATTAAAATTTGCGCACCTATTAAAAATACCTTGAATCATGATCGTTATGTTTAACGCCCATGGATTGATGAATGTATTGTTTTTTTATGAATATCTATCAATAACTGAAGAGTATACGGAAAGAACATGCCTATTGTCTAGTCACCTGTGTAACTTTTTGAGATATCGCGAATTGATCGTATTGTCGACGTTAGGTCATACGACGATAACTCATGTTTACTTCACAATAATGATCAACATGGTTTACCGAAGAAAAGAACTTCCAGGTGGAACTACAGTGTAAAGTAGTTGGTACTACTTGTTTTAAGCAGCAGATTTTGGATAAAATTAAATCATCTTACCTAAAATATTTAACTGAATACGTAAAAAGAGATAAAAGATGTTTATTCAGTAAGTAGGCCGCAGGGGCACTTTTACCCGTCAAAAATCTACCAGCGCTTCGCAAGAGACCACTGCTGAGAAGAAACGCCGCAAGGAACAGTCAGTCGTTTTTTAAATATTCCTTTTACAATAATAAACTCAACCTAGCATTATATAAAACAATGAATCTCACATAAAATAAAATATAAATATATTCATGTGTAGTTGAGCAGGACAATGTGTCAAAACTCAGAATTTTCCCAAGAACTAATTAATAGTAGTAATAAAAAACAAAAAAGAAATTATAGAAATTATATTTACCTATGACGGTGCAAGACGACCCACATAAAAAGTTTCGATACATTCTCCTACAGAAACCGTGTCCCCTAGATAATATACAATGGTTACATATTTTTTTATGACTAAGTTATTATTAAGTTATTTCCCCGTGTGGTTGCCGGGTTAGAATAGTGCCACTCCATTTCTTCCCGTGGATGTCGTAAGAGGCGACTAAGGGAATAAAGGCTTGTAGTACTGTTAGGCGATGGGCTTGCAACCTGTCACTAATGCGCTGGTAAACATCTTAGCCTTATTGTGCAAACTGTGGTTATATAATTATCAACAAGTTTTAAAAGTTGTTGGTAATTCTTTAGCTCTGCCTACCCCACTTTGGGAATGAAGGCGTGAGTTTATGTATGTATGTATGTATGTAGGTGTTTAGTTTAGGCCAAGTCTTTTTATCTGTTAGATAGTCCTCGACCCGAAAGTAAGCTTCATCAACGACTTTTTCAAGTAAGTTTTAAGTACCTACTACACATATATACACACATATATACACATGTATACTATACATTTCTACTAAATTATTATTGCCAAGTTAAACTTGATCCGTAGTTAACTCTGAGAATTGGACAATTCGGGCCTAATAGTTAAAAATATGTTCAGATTTAACCATCAATTACGATTTTTACCGATTAGTTGCACTAAACTGTTTAAATAGAGGTAATAATAATATTATACGATCGATCTCAACGCCGGGCAGTGCTCGTCGACCAGCTCAGCAAGTACCTTGACTTTGCTCACGAGGTGACCGCCATGTGGGATGTTTACTCGACGATCATTGTCCCGATAGTTGTTACGGAAAATGGTCTTATAGCGAAGAGTCTCGACCAACACCTCAAGAGACTCTCGCTAGATGGCTGGATCAAGGGCCAGATACAGAAAGCAGTTCTCCTCGACACGGCACGCATTGTAAGGAGGTTCCATTCTCTGCAGCCCTAACCACCGGTAGCTTGAGTTCTGCCCCTCTGCCGGCGGTACTCGTAGATTAGGTTTTTTATAATGTTTATTTTACGTATTCGTATTGTTATTTTACTTTTTTAATTGAATATTAAGAGGCGACTAGGGGAATAAAGGCTTGTAGTACTGTTAGGCGATGGGCTTGCTACCTGTCACTAATATACACTGTTAAATATCTTCCTAATTGTGCTAATTGTGGTTACTGAGTTATCAACAAGTTTTTAGAGTTGTTGGTAATTCTGTAGCTCTGCCTACCCCACTCTGGGAATGAAGGCGTGAGTTTATGTATGTATGTATGTAATTGAATATTTATTCCAAAAAACCTAATTTACAGAAAATTTTATAAATATTTGCATAAAATTATACTTAACTACAAAATAGGTGACAGATTTTGTTTGGTATAATAAATAGTAAAAACAAATTACAGTTAAAATAACGATACCTACTAAATTTTTAAAACTCTCCGCTCCAGTTATCAGGAGATGAAACGAGATATATTGAGTAGGTAGTATCTATAGTTATTTTTATCAACGTTGTTAAATATGTGCAGATAAGGTTAAACTCAGATACCGATAAATAAAGATGTTGATAAATTCTGATAAAAGATATCGTAATAGTTGTACCCTGCAACGAACTCTGTTATTGCAAGAGAAAAAAAACCGGATGATAATAATTGTCATCGTGATTGTTGTTGTAATTGTCATCGCACGCAGGAGTGTTGGCCGATGGGGTCAGAAGGTTCTTGAGTCGCGTCCGCGGACCGGGACACGAGCTGTGGGTAGGCCTCCAACAAGATGGAGTGACGACCTTGTAAGGATCGCGGGAAAGCGGTGGATGCGAAAAGCACAAGAGCCGTCTGAGTGGAGAGCCTCGGGGAGGCCTATGTCCAGCAGTGGACGTCTTTCGGCTGAAATGATGAATAATTGTCACTGAATCTTGCACTTATTTTTCTCTAAGTATAATTAAGGTTTTCAAGCCTCGTTGGTCGACACTCATTTCATAGAACGTATAAATTCACAGAATTTTTATTTCATTGATTAGCTTCTCAAGGCGTAGGAGTTTAGATTTTGTGAAAGTCACAAGTCTAACCCAACGTAACCTACTTAAATTATATTTAAGATAATCTGAAAACAACAGGGCTTTACCAGAAAATAGCTTTCGAAGTGGAATTCGGTGAAGTGATCGTTCCATGAAATGACACAAAGGAACACCATAATTAAGAATTATTCTCTGCAAAATGTAGCTAAGTATTTTAATTTAATTTCTGGTGTTCTACAATAATTTGAAAAAAAATAAATTGATTTACTCCTAGGTACGTATATTGCTCGACAATATCAAAATGTCGAAATATTATGCAAGTATATATATTGAATTATAAAGTAGAGAAACACAAAAGGTATATGCAGGTATAAAGGCGAACTTATCCCTTTGAGGAATTCTCCAGATAACCTTTGAGCGATTGAGAGATAAATAAAAACAACGTATCGCTAAACGTACAACGTTTAGAGACAAGATAAATGATATTAAAATGTTAATGATTTATATATAAATACCACCAACTAGGCTGCAATCCAATTCCCTTTTGCTGATTTACATAATGTATTGGTAAACAAATGCCAACTAAAAGTAAAACTAAAAGGCAGTCAACATTCAAATGAAGGAAATTAAGCTTTCGGGCTTCACTGGAGAGCTGTCAGCTTCCGGATAAACTGTCTCCGAAACTATTCTCATTTGAGGCTCGGGGGATGAGAGTGACAGACGGGCCGGAGGCCTCCGCCCGTTTTGACTACGATATAAGCTCTGTAGGTTGTTCTGTAGGTTGAGTGAAATCGCTTCCGTCTAGTGTTTGCTTACGGGTACCTTTTGTCAGGGTCTGAACTTTTGTTCCGGATGACGTTTAAAGATAATTCCCTTTAAATAATAGCGTTTAATAATGGCAATTTCTGAATTATTGTAAAACTTTCCTTAATGAAATGATTTTTGCCAAAGTTAATTTCATTTAAAATCCCATGACAAGTTTCCTTTATTTACGTTACATGTCCAAACTATAGTAATTTTCAAAAATTAAACGATTTCACTTTGGTAAATTTTAGAATATTGAAAGAAATTTTAGGTGAAAGTTTCACTTTCGAAACTTTCAGAATATTGTGCCCATTAGTTGCGTTGTGCTACTAATCATTTCACCGGTTGTCTAATCCCCTTGCAATACGGATAGTGATGTAATGGTTCGGAAAGGCCCTGTACAAAAAAAAACACACTTATCTAATGCACATTCTAAACTATATCTGTAATTATTCATGACACTAATAATGATAAACGGATTCTGAACGCGATTTAATTACAATTTAAGAATTAATATGTTGACGATGTTGTAAACATCATGATCACAGAATTACATTATCTTTACAAAATCGGTTTACGCGTTTAGGTTCTAGGAACAAACATACATATATGATTGATAAACACATTACCCTCCTCCTTCGGGAGTCAGGTAAAAACTAAGTCTGTCTGTATGTCCGTTGACTCCTCCTAAATCACGAAACGGAATTTTATGCGGTTTCCACAATCAGGTAGATGTTTATTCACGGAAGATTGGTAAGTATACCGTTCGGAGTAGACGTTTTGGAGGAGGTTCATTACAAACACTGTGACACTTTAAATTCTTATACAAATAGAAAACAAACAAATACCCGCGCTCATCTCACAATATTTTGCCTTAACCGGTAATTGAACCCAGGACCTTCGTAACCTGTGTGGACCTTCGTAGGCAGGGTCACTAAAAACTAGGCTAACTAAGTCGTCAAAATTATTATCCTCGTCATTATTATGTATACTTACCTATTTGAGAAGTAGTAAAATTTTCAATTAGTAACAAAACGCATATACCGTAGCGATGCTGTTTACACGGCCTTATCGGGCTTGTGCAACGTTTGTTGATGTTAGGCGGTTACAGCCTCCTTACGTATCGTGTTTGGACCGCAGAGCAAATGTTACTGCATTCGATTGTTGCGTGAAAAAATATTTTCATGCGGTTGGTAAGCGAGTCACAAATGCAGTTATATTATTATTAATATAAAGTATACGAAATTTAAGATCCTTTATAATCCTTTGTATTTTTCCCTCTGGGGGGTTATGATGACATGGCTATGCAGATCATTTTACGGTGAGCGTAAAGGACAGAGCTATAGCAGTTGTATAGCTCTGTCCTTTTCCCTCACCGTAAACTGAAGTTAGGTCATCATTATCAAAATATGCTTCGAAATGGTCTAAGAACAATCAAAGCTCAGTGTTAGGTATTTTCTAAGATCGTCGGTGGCCTAGTGGCTTAGAATGTTGACTTGTGTTCGTAAGGTAGGTACCGAGTTTGAACCCCTGCGGCCCCTAATGACCAATAGGTTTTATTTAACTTAAACACAATATCCGAACGTCGTGAGAAAACCTGCACGTTTGACCATCTGTGTGTAAGTGGGTAATTGCACCAAAGATCCTAAAAGGCAGAAGTGTATACGAAAGGGCCCATCGGTTTAAAGCTATGGAGAGATAAAGTTATGTTATTTCAGAGAATTTAAGTACTTAATTTGATACTTTGGGCCACAAGTTGAATTCTAAATGAGAGTGAGAAAATAGGGTTGAAAAATGCACTTTATGACCCGGACCACCAAAATTTGTGTTTAAAGCTTTTATTACACAGTATAAAACAAAGTCACTTTCCGCGTCTGTCTGTCTCTCTGTAAATTTATCCGTTAAAACGGCGCAGCGGATTTTAATGCGGTTCTCACCGTTAGTTAGATATTTTTTCACGGAAGGTATTTATAATAAATTCTGGTATATCAAATCAAACCAAATCATTTATTTCAGACACAGTCCATAGTGTTAGTTACAAAATACTTAGCCTATGTTAGTTACAACGTACGATTTAAAATATTTTATAAATGCCGCCCCTGGACTCCATGTGAATGGAGTTCAGGCTTCATTATAGCGCAGGCAGGTGTGCCCTAACCAGTTAAAGGAGGCCGTTGCAACTGTCACACACGTAAAGCATCAAAGAGGCCACCCTTTTACGCATTATCGCACTGAAACCATCTGTACGCCCCTCCGCGAACATTCCAGATGCGTTGCAGAAGCGTGGCAGTCCCATCAGCATCCTAAAACCATTTTTGTACTGCATACGTAGGGTATAATATGGTGTGTTACAGAAAACTCAAAAAAACTGAAGCAAAGCAAGGGCGTGTCGCTAGTATTGTAGAAAATGAAGAAATGCAAATATGGACCTATCTAATACCTCACTCAGATCTCTTGGTTTGTGGGTCAGACTTGCTTCCTCAAAATGCAAATGCGTTGCAAAGCCTCAGGACCAAGTTGAATGCCTCTATACTAGTAATTTCGCGGCTTGGTCGTGAAGAAGTATGGATTAGTAGGTATGGATAGATAGAATATATCCAATCACTCTTAGCGTCCTTGCGTTACGCGTTTTCAAATATCCAAATTTGAAGGGTCACGTTCGTAATACAGATGTAGTACATAATCTTACGACACCATATTTGGTTGGATATGTTTGTATTCGTGCTACTTTCTCAATATGCCTTTCGATAGGCGCTAAAACTGACTGAGACAGAAAGATAAATACATTTTCCGATCCAATACGATGTATCGTTATTCACTTATTCACTACGTCCTTCGAGGGCTACATCTAATGGGGCTTTATTCCACTCGGTAAGAACATACCTCTTGCTTTTGACATGTTATCGTATTGTCTTTGACTCGGCTGCCATTATTATTATTATTATTATGTATTATTTAAAGAAAATAAGAGCTATTTAAACGTTAACACTTAGATAATGTGTCAAAAGCCACATGGTGTTACCTCGTCATTTCAAAAATCATATATGGTAGTTTTAACATGGCATTAAATAGACAAGGTACTACAGTGTACACATATTTATGAACTCGACTGTACACAATTAGTATGGGAATTTAATCTATCAACAGAGACAGTAGTTTCATAATTTTGTTTATTTTTCCTGTTCGAGTGTAGGATTAATCGAAATAATTTCAACGTTGAAAATAAAACCAGTCAGGCGACTAGTATGACGCACCCTTATAATTCTTACACAGCCAAAAACTTATCAAAATTCATCGAGATAAATAGATAGCAACAGTGTTTTGTTGAGTTTTGATTACACTCTCCTTAAAATAAATTCATTTGACATAGCAAGGTAGGAAAATATCGTATGATACTAGCGACCTAATTAATAGCTACGGTGTATTTAAAGACGCCAATCTGCATCAAAATAACGAGGATATTACGACCCAGTTTCGCTCGCTCACGAGGCTTAAAAATGTTGCAAAATTTATCCACCCTCTTCATACAAATGGCAATTAAAAAAGATAATCTTAATAAATACGGCGGGTAGTACCTACAGTATGTTTCAATGTATACCGGCAATATTGCCTCAGACTGTATCCCAGTTCCCAGAGGGCTTAATATAAATAAATATCGGCCCGACGGCGTACTGTTTCTACCTCTTATATTAAGGTACCTAAAGAACCCAGACGGTGATATTACATTCGCTGCTAGAAACTGATAAAATTTATCGATATTTATGAAATTAATTTAGAAACCATGATTTTTAGAAATTGTAATTTCAATCTCCTATTCTGCATACAACACTTTTTCCTTACTAGTGTTGCCAGGTCTAGTCAATCATAAAATTCATAAATCAGAACTGTGCTAGATAAACATCGGGACGGGTTATCAAATCGGGACAGTACAAAATATCGCGCGAATTACAGCCCTCTTGTAATTCCAATTACTATTAACCGGTTGGAAGTTTGGGCTTCTCGGTTAATTAGTATCTTATACAGTGTGTGGCCTAATATTACGTTACTTTTTGATTTTTGTAACAAATTTAATCGTAAATTCAATGTAATGCAAACAATGCAATAGTTCCACTCGCCTCAATGCATCGTACATATTCAGAGCAACTCGGAACGTCTCTTTGACAATTCCCACGTACATTGACAACGTTAGCGATAATATCGTTATGCAATAATACGCTGATTATAAGTTGTAACTTTAAATTCTCATTGTTTGTAATGTATGGGTTTTGGTTAACTAAGATCTTTTCAGAAAAAATACTGATACTCTAGAGAGTCTAGTTCTAGGCACTGGCAATGCGCTGAAAATCGAGACAATTTGCGTGTCGATCAAGGGTAAATCAGGATGTATCCATAGACCCCAGTGGACCTAAAATGGTTACGTTTTTCGCGTGACTAAATGTGAACAAAGCATCCGTCTCTCTCGTAATTGTGTAGGTACAGTCAACAGCATAAATAAGTGATCCTTTATGTACCTTGTCACTTTAACGTTATGTTTGAAATGCTATACAAAATAGTGAAACGATTGAAAGCGACAAGGTACATAAATGATCACTTATTTATGCTGTTGACTGTACGTGTCAGAAAGTGACGGATGTTTTTTCCACATGTTGTAACGCGATAAACGCAGCTATATTCGGAAATCGAGACATCTGGCAACTGTCACACCACGCAATTAAAACCGCTGACACTAGGGACTGGAAATCTGGAGAGGATATACATAATATATCCTCTATATATTATATAATACCTTACATAATACTAAGTTAAGTTGAGAAGTATAAAATAACTTAAAGCATTTTGTTATTGTGTACATAATTATGTGTAACGATACGATCGAATAACATAAAACTCATTTAGTATAACAATTTTTTTTTTGTTATTATGCATTTTAAGTCCATTTTTTCTAACTTGGTTAGGTTAGGTTAGAACTGTGACCACATTAATAGTAATGAAATCCGTTAGATTAAAAAAATAATAATTGAACTCTGCATTTCGTTTTTATGCATCATGACTATTATATCGATGGTTATGAGTATAATAAAACACAGTCACAGATCGGAATTAGGCAATTCGTGTTATGTAAAATGATCATTAGTCCATTTGTTTTTATGCTAAAATTTCATACCCATAACAGACATCCAAGTACCTAATATGTGCAACGTAAAAATAGACAAAATTACTTTCACATTTATATTATGGATAAAACCTTGGACACAAACTAAGAATAAAGGGTACGTAGGTGTAAAGGTTCCTCTCCATATTATGTATAACCCATCTCATCAATTCATAATACATCAGTTTAACAATAAATTGCTGTACCTATAATGGTAAATAAGTATACATACTAAAAGCACCGTACATACGCTGCCAGCTCAAACGCCTTGCGCTTTGATCGGCCAGGCGTAATGACCAATAAGGCACTATAGAGCGTCGGTCAAGTCACTGACGTTCGTAATTACAGGTTCAACTTAGAACTAGACTGCCCTAAGTCTAGTTACTTCACTATTCCAATATCAAACATAACGTGGTTCACTTGGGTTTAGTTCAATAAGTGAATGTTTACAGTTGCGTCTCTTTTGTTGTAAAGCTGTGAGATGTAGTTAGACAAAGGAGGTTATAATGCTCGTTGATGGATGCATGAGGTAACAAGAAGCTGGATTTGAGTGGTTGCAAATTATTATTATTAATTAACTATAATCAAACCTATACATATTCCTAATATAAGTCAGGGCTAATGTAACTTCCCATTATATTTTAAATCGTTTCCTTAGTTCCAGATTTAACTCCTGACGTACAAAATAATAAACTTCAAAACAATTTTACCTTTTTTATAATATTAAAATGGAACTTCCTATTAGTATTTTTTTATTTAATCGGCTGAGTAGCTTCAGAGACCTCTCTATACTACTACTACTTATAGCAAAATAAACCATTCATTCATTCATAGATTGATTGAGTAGTAGTGAAGCCCCGCTTTGGTTCACTTGCGGGACTTCTTTCCAAAACTAGAATTACTTTTAAGTAGCCCTGTGGGTCTAGTATGGTTGCGTTTATCACGTGACAAAATGTGGATAAAGCATCCGTCACTCTTGTGCTTATATGCGTGTCAGAAAGTGACGGATGTAGGCCCCAGGGGCTCTACCTATATTCTACTCGGTAAAACGATATTGATTTTGACATTTAATCGTTCTGGTAACGTTAGCATAGCTCTTATTTAGTTTAGGAATAGCGGCCGAGTAAAAACCAATAAGATATTATGTCAAAGGCAATATGGTTTTACTAAGTAGAGTAGAGACCCTGATAGGTTCACATAATATATTATGTTATAGAGATGTGTGAGTGCCTACAGGGCGCAATAGTTAAAATGTGCTTCAAATGTACTCTGTCTTTATTTGGCATTATGACATTTGAATTGGACAGACAGTGACAATTAATACTCTAACTAAAATAGGTTTATTGTACTTTTATGAATTAGAATTAGGTTTAATTTTCACCGATTTAAATTAAAATAAAACTAAGCTACTCAAATATTAAATAAATACATACATACATACCTTCACGCCTTCATTCCCAGAGTGGGGTAGGCAGAGCTGCAAAATTACCAACAACTCTAAAAACTTGTTGATAACTCTGTAACCACAATTTGCACAATTAGGCTAAGATGTTTTTATTTTATTTTATTTTATTTATTAAGGTTTGCCAACAGGTAAGATACTATAAAACTTACAAACTAATTATGACATCTCGTTTATATTGATTGAGTATCCACCCAATTACAGGCGAACTCAACATGCATTATATTTAACGCTTATTATCTAGAAGTTAAACATTCTAGTAGCTGCTATGTTATTTACTAAACATTTAATATAGTAAGCTAATTTGAAAAGTGAAATGCAATACAAATTCTTAACAAGTACAAAATGAAGAAACGATTATGCAATCAGCACCTAAATTAGAAATTAACCTTGAGTTTGTATAAATATGTTTTAAACTTATTCATTGACATGTTTAATATATCAACCCTTTTATCGTTATCTTGTTCTTTGCAAATTCTAGGCATAACGCTGTGTGACCCGACATTAGTTCTATACGTTTCAGTTGAGAATGGCCGAAAGTTGACAAGACGAGCGTGATGTCGCGGGACGGTCAGCTTGACTTTTTGCAGAAGCTGTGGACAGTCTAAGGCTCCTGAGATAATCTTATGCAATAACACCTGATCGGAAATCCAACGGCGGTCCTCGAGAGAAATCATCTTAAAATAGCTTAAACGATCCTTATATGAGATAAGCGAATTCACTTTTTTTTGATGAACGGAAAGAAAAAAGAGAAATCGCTTTTGTATTCGTTCTATTCTCTCTACGTGGCACTTATACAATGGATTCCAGATGTTTGAACAGTACTCTAACAAACTACGAACCAAGGCAAAATAAGTAGTTTTTAAAGCCGAGATATTTTTGAATTTTTTGCAATTACGCCAGATAAAGCCCAAGAGTCTATTTGATCGTTTTATAATACTGTCAAGGTGTGGGATAAAAGATAGTTCCTTATCTAGTGTCACACCTAGGTCTTTAATTAGTGAAACCTCTTCCAAGGGTACATCATCTATCACATAGGTTGTATTTAAGGGTACACGTTTTTTAGTGAACTTTATATGTTTGCATTTCCCAATGTTCAAAGGAAGTTTATTCCTACCAGACCAATTTGATATGCGGGTCAAGTCATCTTGAAGTTGCTGTGATTCAATAGGGCTGTTTATTACTTTAGTTATTTTTAAGTCATCAGCAAAAAATGTAAAGCTTGAGTGATGAATTTCCCTAGCAATGTCATTTATAAAAATTAAGAATAATGTAGGCCCTAGGTGGGATCCTTGGGGAACTCCTGAAGTAGCTTCAGAACTTCCAGATTCATGCCCGCATATCAAAACTTTCTGTTATCTGGATGCAAGATAAGAGGAAAACCAGTCTAGCAATCTTCCATGCACGCCAACGTTATAAAGCTTGCGTATAAGTAACCTATGGTTTACGCGATCAAAGGCTTTACTTATGTCGGTTTAAATAGCATCGACCTGCGAACCCTTGTCTAAAGCCTCAGCAAGAGTGGAGATGTGCACAGCTAAATTTGATACAGTGGACTTATTACTACGGAAACCGTGTTGTTCTGGAACAATGAAAGACTTTACATGGACGGTCAACATAGAATTCACCAAAGATTCGAAAACTTTGCCTAGGATTGATAATAAAGAGATTGGTCTGTAATTCTGCACGTCAGTTTTTGCACCATCTTAAGGAATAGGAACCACGTTTGCTATCTTAACATGATGGAAAAACGCCGTTCGATAACGAGTAATTGTAAATTATTTTAAGAGGGTATGATAGACATTTAGCACAGTTTACTATAAAAATCGCTGGTATTTTATCGGGTCCTGGTCCCTTGTTTTTGTCTAGCTTTTCAAAAGACGATTCAATATCGTGTTGGGACAGTGCAATATTACTTATAGTATTAAAGGATTCGCAAGTGTCCGCTTGGGTAGTTTCTGAGCTTAGATTAGCATTGTGATCAGTAGTGTAAACAGAAGAAAAGTTATTGGCAAATGCTCGGTAGATCGAAGCCGGTGATGATATTATTGATCCTTGGAATGTCATTTCACTAGGTATCGTACCTCTAGTTTTACGCTTCGATTGTATAAAGGACCAAAATACCTTGATATTATTTTTTGATATAGAATTTTCAATAGATTTCATGTAATTGGAGTAACATGATTCGATTTGTTTATGGCAACGTACTCTCGCATCCTTAAATTCCATTTCATCAATCGGGTTTTTAAACCGCTTGTATTTATTCCGCAATTTATCCTTTTCTTTAATTAACTTAATAAGATTTTTAGTGTACCAAACTGGATAGCGGCTATTACACATTGACTTGGTGACAGGTACGTGTTTATCGATGATGTTTTGCAAGTGCCTGTAGAATACATTTGTCACTTCATTAACGTCGGTTAAAGGCTGTAAAGTGGACTCCCAATCGATTTTTTCTAGTTCGTCGTTAAACAGTGTATATTAGTGACAGGTAGCAAGCTCATCGCCTAACAGTTCTACAAGCCTTTATTCCCTTAGTCGCCTCTTACGAGTTCCACGGGAAGACATGGAGTGGCACAATTCTAACCCGGCAACCACACGGCGATAAATATTAAATATGTAAATAATAATCACCACTATAAAAAACACCCCCTCTAGCAGGTCCGCTCATAACTGTGTGGTAAAATAATAATATAACACAACATTGCATCTTACTTAGAATTAATCACATTTTCAACCACCAACGGTTTTTCAATAAACTTTTTACATTTTTAGTTTAAGTATTAAAAAATTTCATGAATTAAAAAAATATAAATTTGAACTCTGACTTGTTTAATTGTTAAAAGTAATAAAGTAACCAAGTTAATTGCTAAAGTAAACCGATGAAACTATTTCTTAATTACAACGCGAGCGAGACTTTATAATTCTTTATTTTAATCGCATTGTTTTAGTGGAATTTAAATTAGCCGTGTTATTTTAAATACCGTTTAATCGCATGACCTTTGGATAAGATTTTAGTACTATTTTTATTTATATGCATAGTAAACGTAAGTACCTACAGTAGAAAGCATAAATATTTTTTGTTACATATGATGATTTTGTCACTGTATTTTATTTAAATATACACAAATGTGGACTGAAATTTTGCCAAATACGTGTGTATTTCATTTTTTTATTGCGGGTGTGGGAGGGGGGATATAAGATCCATAACGTTGACGTTAGAAATTTTCGAAAACCGGCATTAAATAAATAGGAATGACGTAGGCTGACGCTTATGTCGCTGAAATGGGTATTCATCTTGTCTAGGCGGCTATACATAATACGGCCGTATTAATAAACTGATCTCAATTCTAATGCTTGTCTCGAGTTGCGTCCAAAATGACAGTGTTCTATGAATTAAAGTTAAAATTGATGTATCTTGAGACGAGGATCTCAGCCAAGATAAGTTTATTAATACGTCCCATAGCTAGCTTGTTTAGTAAGACAACGGAAACAGTTACAATAACGCTCTGTTTTCGATGTTAGTCTTAAGCGTAAAAGAAAGGTATAAAGCTCAAGCAATTATGCCATTAAGGCGTGGCATCTAGTTTTAACTGGAACTTCCAAATCACCAAGATGTCAAATAAAGGTCCATTTTAATTTATGTATAGACTTAATAATCAAGAAGTACTGAATATTAAAATCTATGTAAAGCTCGCAGAAGGCGGCCTATCAAGTTTTTGTCGTTTAAAATTTATTAAAGCAACGTTTGAAGTTTTTTAAATCAATCTGACGGTGTTATTCTTTGAAGCAACAAGCCCAGTCCGAAATAGAGAAAATAAGGTCCGAAAATATCTGTACCTATCCGAGATTTTGGAGCGTTATCGCTGTACATCGCTTTTCTCGGCTGCGGTATTCACTGCAAAAGCTCGTACAAGTGCATAGAATAAAAATAAATATAAAGACAAGACAGCAAAAACAACGTTAAACAAACGATATACTCACCCACAGATGGATCTAACACCTGCTTACCGCATGTGCAAGGTTCACGATAAGCTGGTTCACCTAACTCGTCAACAAATTCGCTGTTTCCGCGTTACAGAATAATATACCCGAAGTTCATAGAATGCATAATAAGCCAGAATTGATCCGACCTCTCGAATACGGTAGGTTTGGTAATTTATGCAGATTGTCAGCACCCTGAAGGTGAGTTGAAATGGAAAATAAATTTCTCTAATATAACTTAAGGAAAGGCAATGCGGGAGGAACGCGGGATCAGTGATATTTTACGGGTGATCTAATTCAAGTTCAGTCGAAATCCAGAATATTTCATTTGTTTATCTCCCCTTATCTTGAAAAGAGCTCCGCCATCTATTAATCTTTACTTTAATGAACATTTTAAATAGAATGCCGTACAATATTACAAAATTGTACTCTTGTAAATTTCAAAATTCCAAATCTATTGTTAGTGTTTTCCAAGAGACCATTGCTTAAAAGAAGCGCCGCGGATTAACTAAATAGTCAACATTTCTTCGAGAGATATCTAAAAATTTGAAAATTGTTTTCTCTTCTTTATAATCTCCGTTGCGGAAACAACCTAAAGTTGTGAGACGCATCAATCTCTCCACAATCGTGACACAGTTTTTGATAAGATAATCAAGTAGAGACTAACTTATGTTTTCAAAGTTTGAGAAACCGTGTAATTTATTTTCAAGATTTTACGTTAGATAAGAACGAAAAAAAATGAACCTGATAATTTAATATATGTATAGGTGAGCCGATTGTTTCGGGATTATATCCATTTACATGTTCAGATGTCTGTCTTTTAACGCGGATTTAAATTAAATTTGTAACACGTGTAAGTATCACATTTCCTGCGTCCTTTAATCCCAATATTAAATTGTTTCTAAGAAAGAAAGTTTTACGCGGAAGAGCGGGTAAGCACTAGTTTTATTTATGATATAAGACAGCGAGAAATATTGTAAGTGAACAGCGATTGAATATACAAGAAAGAATAATATGAAACCATTGTTGCCTGTACAATCAAAGATATGTCAATCCACTTTTGCACCTTATTTCAACGGAATAAGGTATACCGCCATAAGATGGTCAAATACGAGTTCTACCGTGATCTAACGAGTAGCGATATAACGATACGGCCAATGATAGTTTCGTAATCGATCAGCCACTAGAACGATGACGCGCGACGATGTCACGCACTATCTATTTGAGACACAAATCTCTGACAGACATAATATCGTACGTTAAATAGTGGCACCCCTGTCTGCTTTTTGGCAGGCGATAAATAGCTACAATTTTATTGTATGAATAACTTTTTGCATAGTGTCATTGTTTTAGGATTCCGTAGTCAATCTAGGAACCTTTATAGTTACGCCATGTCCGTCCGTCAGTCCGTCCGCAGCTTAGCTCAGAGACTCTTATGCCCGGTTTCTGAAGTACTTTTATCGGTGGTTTATCTGTCCGTAAACGCTATTGGTCCGTTAACTTTGACAACTGCGTTTCCGAACAACGACTCAAAGATAAACTCCGTTTTAACTAGGTTTAACTTAACTGACCAAAGTTTGCCGTTTATCGGCTCCATAACTATTTGACGTTTTTTACGATTGAAGTTTTTGTTTTTGAAGTATCAACTGTAAATTTTTGTTCATACAGCCACTGGCAAATAAACTAGGTATTTTAATTTTCGTTATCATTTATTTATTAATTACTATAAAGTGGCTAAGTTTTCTCAAATTATTATTTTTACAAAAATCAACCGGAATTGATGTTGAATTAAGGCATTAACAGCAGTCTACGTATGACAAACTATTAAGATCCATCTAGCGGCAGCGGAAGGAACTATTTATCTGTACCAATAGTTATCGAACTGTTCGTAGAGCACTCAGAAACGCACGAAGAGATAAACGTCGTTTAACCTAAACATAACTTTAACGGATCAATAGCTATTAAAGGTTTAACTAGTGACTTCAGAAACCGGGCATTAGTTGTAGAAAACTGTTATTTGGCATGAATCTACAAATAACGACAAAATCTTGATTTTTTTTATCTAACCCATGATGTGGGGTATTGTTGGATAGGTCTTTCAAAAATATTGTGGGTTTGTTAAAACCATTTTTCGATTAATGGATCCGTTTGTGAAAATTATGATGTAAAGTGCTAATTTTTGTTAGAGTCAACTGTGAATGAACTAAAGACAGTCAGGAGGAATTTTATGGTTACTGGATGAGGAATATCTAGGGGAAGGAGAGGTTTTCGGAATTGACCTAGCAATAAATACTACGGTTTAGAGGTAACACTAAATATAAAAAGTATCAAATAAGTATCGATTAGATCGAAGGACCTTATTCCACGGCCCAAAAAAATAGGCAACTCCTAAACTTCTGGCCCAACGGAAAAGCTTTAACTTTTCTTTTGAACTACAAAGTTTTATAATAAAACAACTAACAACGAAGTTATTGAAAGCAGATCATAACTCCGAAAGTCTAATTATCTGTTAAATCTAAATATACTTACGGCCGCTCAAATCTATTGAGGGGTGAAATCGATTGAGTCGATTCTGATTGAAAAGATTAGAAAATATATCTGGGGTCTTATTCCATCCCCCCATTCGTTTTACCGCCCTCGGTTTAAATTTGCAATTGGTACTAATAATGGAACCCATTAAACTTGTAAATGCAATTAAAATACACATTGTTTAAGTTTTAAGTTAAAAGTATGACAGATGCCTTAACGTCTACAATACGATCATGAAATCATAATTTAGAATAGAATAGAATAGAAAGAAATAATTTATTCAATCCACACATTTGAAAGAAAAACAGATGACAAACAGAAAAAAAACAACATAGCGTTGAAAAGCTCTTAGCTTTGTGCCGCAGCAAGCCGCGGTGCTGGTTTTCAGAGAAGATTTAGAAGTAAGATGGCTAAAATAACGTGAAAAACAAGTCCAGGTAGAAAATGAGATCATCCATGCATGAGTAAACGTCTAGGCAAGTTTAAAGAAACCTGTACCAGTTACAACTACATACTTATGTGATATCTTATCTGGATACACCCAGATCCTCGAATCTTTTGAACGTTTCTCACACATTCAGTTAACAGAATATAAAGGTTTTCTGACAATATTATTCCTTCATGTTAACGCATAAAACATAAGTAGTGTACCTACTCAGTTAAGATGGAAAAATAAATTGGTACATGGCGGCTACGGGGGATCGAACTCAATACCTTGCGATCATGAGTTGATACATCAGGTGACTAAGCCATTGACGCCTCGATCATTGATGGATACTGTATATAGGTAACTTGCTTCTGCCCGCAATTTCTTCCGTAGAATTAGCTATTCGTCCATGTCGCGGGGGATTATAATTATTGTTATTCCCTCGTAAACTTTTATTTTTTTTGGGTTGAAAAATAATGCTTATGTGTTAATACAGGGTATAAGCTATTTCCATTCCAAATTTCTTTCAAATCCGATCAGCTGTTGCTTCGTGAAGGAGTATCAAACTAACACACACACAAACTTTAGCATTACTGCATATAAGTAATATGATGTAACACGTTCTACATATTATTATTATTATTTATTTGTTTATTATATTTATAACAAACACAAAGTTTGTATATTACTTATTCATTGTTCCACAAAACTGTTTGCACAGTTTGACTGCGGAATCTTCGGTCCAGCTTGTTGATCACTACATAAAAGTACTTAATTAATAATTAGATATACACTTTTACAAAATTAAAGGTGAGCATCGCATTTACAATGACTTCAGGAGATGCCTATGTAACCTAGCTTTAAATCTACGTTTGTTTATTTCTAGAACAATATCAGCTGGTAATGTTATTATATCATATTTTACATCTACTACCTACGTTAAAATAAAAACTAGCTCAAAGCTAATGAAAAGTGTACACTCGGCTGTAAAATTGAAGGTTTCTCAACAAGGACACTCAGCACCGTTGAGTAGCGACAGTGATTGAGCGGCCTGATGAATGGCTCGAGCTCCTCCCGGACCGAGAAAATCGAGTTCCGGTACCGTTGCTTGATACATTGAACAACCAACATTGACCCTTGTTGTGAGTTACGATTAATGCGCGTCGATGTATTTTAAACGGTAGCTTAAATCCGGATTGCGGGGGTTTTAAAAGCAACCTTATTCTAATCAGGTATTAGAAGTATTGGTGGATGTTTTACATGTCGTGTTAAGCATGACAAATCGTATTATTGATAGAAAAGCTTTTAGCAGCGGCGTAATAATTAATGGTTCAATATTATACTCGTATAATAGGCCATAAAAAAAACATAAAAACACACGGAGGGACACTTGACTGTAACAAAAATTAGCACTTTAAATCTTAATATTTCACAAATGGATCCTATAATCGAAACACTGTTTTCACAAACCCGCAATGTTTTTGATAAACCTATCCAAGCACCCCACACTATGGCGTAGACGAGAACAAACATATATCTTCACGGTATGTGTAGGGGAGGTTATCTAATAAAAAATATCTAAGACTTTATTTTAAAACTTTGTTGGCGTGACTAATATGTATATGCATGCTAAGTAATAACAGCTTTCTAGTACTAAGAGTCTCTGAGCTAAGCTGCAGACGGACGAACCGACGGACGGACAAAGCGAAACTATGTGTTCCTAGTTAGGCTACGGCACCCTCAAAAGGAACGAGTTAATTATCTCTAAAATTTCTCTGAGCACGGCGGTAAATCAATAAGTAGTATTACTCTCAGTGTAATATTCTCTAAAGTTTAGAACATCACCACAACGCTCTTAGCAGCGGACTTAATCCACTTACTGGGAACAATAACGACCATAACTTAATAGAATAATGAGCTTTGTCTCTAGTTATTGACTAGTTATTATTATTACCTCTGCTTTTATACAGAAACTTGTATCTTTGCTACAGCTCCTAAAGAAGCAAACATTAATTAAATTAGTTTCATTCGATGCTCTGAAACCACAACTATCGATAAGTTTTATTAATTTTAATTTCGTGAAAAGTTCGTCGTTTGTTTCGTCAAAACTCTCTTTGGACCAGGGAAAGTTTTTAATATGTGTAAAATATCCAGTGGAATAATAATCGGTCATGTTCCAACGTCAATCTACTTTACGTTAAGGTAAGGTAATCTACCTAATCTATTATCATTATTTATGAATACTTTCCTTCAATATTTATACTATCTTTAGATTTTCTCTAGATGTTTCAAATTGTGTCATGACAAGGTATGATTAATCCACATTCATGATTGATCCTATATGTATATAAATGTCAACCACAACCGACTTTGTCATTACTTCAGTTCAACAAAACCGCCGTGACTATCTACCATCAACCTTGTCTGAATACCAACTTTACCTGAAGATTACTTCAAGTGATTTTCTTTAATTAGAGATAAGGAGTTCTTGAGCATAACTTGGCGTAGCGAAGACTTAGCTAACTTGAATGAAACTAGTGTTGTGACGTTTTGTTTTGATTAAGTTACGGTTTCAGTTCTTAGTTTGAAATATTAACTAAAATGTTGGTTATATTATTGGGTAAGTATCTAAAATGAATTATAACAACTAATAAAATAAATAATTCCCGTGTGGTTGCCGGGTTAGAATAGTGCCACTCCATGTCTTCCCGTGGATGTCGTAAGAGGCGATTAAGGGAACAAAGGCTTGTAGTACTGTTAGGCGATGGGTTTGCAACCTGTCACTAATGCGCTGGTAAACATCTTAGCCTAATTGCGCAAAATGTGGTTACAGAATTATCAACAAGTTTTTAGGGTTGTGGGTAATTCTGTAGCTCTGCCTCCCCCTCTCTGGGAGCGAAGGCGTGAGTTTATGTATGTATGTGTATAAAATAAATAATCACTTAAAATGTCAATACATTCAAACAATTTCGTCAGGTAATCCGGGCCCAAGTTAATATACTTTTTCAAGCCACGCATTTATCTAAAATTACAATGTGTAAATATAGCTGGTTTGTTTTAGATAAGCCATATTTATACGTTATATACATACGTTTTCTATTAGTGCTACTAAAGCCGAAAGTATGTATACAAATTAAAAGTTGTAGCCGAAAACAGTTGATATTTTGAAATAGGTGTAGATACTACTTGACAAAATCGCACACATTCTGTGAAGATTTTCTGTTCCAATTGTAGGACAAAATCGACGTATACCGGTTTTATAACGCAGAAGTATGTTCGTTGGGTTGTTTATGTGTATAGTCACGTTCGTCACTTTTCGGCTCTATTTCAACCCAAAAGTGACGAACCTTTTTATACCGTGACTGTACTTCGATTTGCGGCAAAACGAAAACACAAAATTGGCATGTTTTTTGAGTGTACCCAAGCCCGGAAAGAGCCATACCTACTAATTCAGATCGAGTACCAGCAGGACAGTCTCTATGAGGAAAATGCAAACAGTCTAACCACCTAGGCGGAACTTGACAGGGCAAATATGATATGGCATAAAATGTCAAAAGTTATTAGGTTTAACCAAAAAGAATAGAACCCCAGAATGTGTGCATTTATGATAAACATAAAAGCTTCTTGAAGTAACAGCATGCTTTTATAATTAAACCATGGATGGCAAGCTCTATGGATCAGGTAGGATAAGACACCTAATTACTGACCTCTAAAATACCAGTTACGCTAGTAAAATACCTAGTGATTGTTGAATTACCGTCTCTATTCCCTTATGTTAAAGTTCATGGGGCCAATAATTGGTAGGCGGCCAACAATAGGGCAGTTCACCCTACGTCTGTTGTTTTCGGCTCCTATTGGGAATAACTTGATCATCTGTACCTAACCAAACCTATTATTGTGATTTTGACCAAATCCAATTTATATACGTATAATGTATTCGTAGATGTGAATTATATTATAAATTCTGGGGTTCTAGTAAAAAGGGTAGGTACATGTCGACTTAACTCATAATAAAAAAAGGTATATACATGAGCGGAGTATACTAGACTTAAACCCTTTTTCACTTGATCATCAGAAGACTTATGGGTTTATGGACTGTTTCACTAGGATCCCAAAATTTTACCATGCAATCAAAAACCAAGCTAAGAAAATTCGCTAGTATAATTTTATCTTACTTTGGTCGATAAATCAATATCTGGTATCGGCCAAACAATATCCGCTTCAGGGGCTATAAATGTTATGATATCAAGCAAGCTACATCCCTATTTCTATCTACGCTATGTCCATTCTAAGTTAACCTTTTTAACCTTCACCGCTTCTCACTAATCCATTAATCCGAGAAGTATTTTTGTAGAAATTAGAGTTGTTTGTTTACTGGTTATAAAACATAGAAGTTCCTGATTGTGTTACCCTTGTTACTGAGCTCTCGGAATTGAAAATGTAATTGTCTCTGTTTGATTTGTTTATTAATTACTTTTCCTTCAATTTCCGTTTGGTATTTATGGACGTGAAACATCAAAGTATAGGAATTAATTCTGGAGAGTTAATTACTTTATTTAAATTATGGCGTTTTTGTTTATGAAATTCCTGAATATGACGGTTTTGAAAGAGGAACAGGTTGATTAAAATGTTTTATTAACTCAGTTGGGTTACGGGAACACCACGTTTGAGTTTAGTTGCGCTTTTTGAGATTGTTTTGAATTTTTTATTTTTTAAAGATAAGGATAAAGAGACATTTATTCGCAAGCTAGAAAAACATAGACTGAAAATGGAGAAAATGGTACGTTTTTCAGTTTCCCTTAATAAGCCTACCGGTATAACACAAAATGTCAAAAGAGTGCGTAAAATTCTATAACACTATAAATCCTCATTTCAGACTTTATAATTAATTAAATTTAATTGATTTTTTAACTATGTTTGCCTTGTTTTGTGCAGGGTGCGTCCGGGTTGGTATCACCAACTGATCCATTAACCTACCACCAAGCAGCAGTGTTAGCATTGTTGTGTTCCGGTTTGGGGTTAAGACAGCCGGTGAAATTACTAGCATAGAGGCATTCCATCTTAGTCCTCAGGGTTGGCAGTGCATTTGCAGTCTTGTGAATGCGGATGTCTATGGGTCACAGTTTCCACTTCCCATCAGGTTGCCTGTGTGCTCGTTTACCTTCCTATGACATAAAAAAAGTTATGGAAATAACTGTTTTTCACAGGTTTCTAGCACGGAAGAAATCAACTATTGTAACTTCGCCGCCGTAACGTAACGTGCTACCAACTTGTGTTGTAGTCAAACGTTGAGATTTACAACTTCTGTTTTGTCATGATTGAGAGAAAGTTGGCAGGGCGAAAACTTGTTAACTTCAACACCTTTCACCTTCTGAGATATAAACTTAATAAACTAGTTTTCACAAAGAAAAAAGCCTTTTGTGTCTAGTTCGTCGAAGTATTTCCAAGTAGACTTAGAAAATTGATGGCGTCTGGCCTTATTGTTGCTACAAATCATTCAAAACATTGTTCTATAAAATAAAATAAATAGGTACTTACATTCGGTTATAGTGCGGTCTTGCTAGAGACCGTCCAGTGTTCCGAGTTCTGGACGAAAAATGTCGTGTTCAGTTTTGGGGCAGCGATGACAACGTTAACTTAAGCAAAAAAAAAACAATCATTCGTCACCTTAATGCCCGCGACCTTGTCCACGTAAACGTGGTTTATCACTATTTCAGGAATTGTACTGTTTTCCAGGATAAAAATTATCCTTCCCCGGAATTCAAGCTATCTGCATAGTCAATTTCATCAAAATCGGTTCAGCGGTTTAGCCGTGAATGCGTAACAAACAGACAGACAGAGTAACTTTCAAATGTATAATATTTCCTCTTATTTATCACCACTACAGTATGCTTCAAATATGATTTGTGGATAGAAACCATGAGGTACAATAACCGTTCTCGCTAGTGAAACGGGTGCTCTGTCCCTCAAAGTATTCTAATAGGGAGCGAGTGCAAGAGGGATAGAGCATTTGACTCGCTAGCGAGTACGGTAACTGCAACTCAAGGTAAGGTTACTGTAATGTTCCCAGCTTTTGTGGTAGAGAATAATGAAAGACGTGCGTTCAGTACAACCGTATATTAAGACTGGTTTACAGATTGCATCTACGATCTACCCTACATATGTAACACCTCCACCCCTATTCAATAACTTATAGCCTAAGATACACCTTTACAATATAGTAGCACCTAGCTACTAGCACTTAACTCAATTAATTTATGCCGAATTTTACCAACCACTTATCAGACGATTACAGCGTTAAAAGATTACCATTTAACAACATAGTAAGGATTGACACAAGTATAATGGACATAAAATTTAACGCTTATTATTAATCTACTACGAGTACTTAATCATCAAATTCTTCAAATCCGTATCGCACGGGTGGTCTACGATTCCTAATAGACCGACTATTTACAACACCACCCGCGCCCGATCCATTATTAGAAAGCACACTGGGTCGGGCGACCCCCGGGCTCGCCATCCCAGGAGCGGCCTCCGGCCGCGTCAGCTCCTCCCCCTGCTCGCCCATTCGCGCCGGTGAGCCACTCCCAATCCTCTCAGTCTCTACTGAGCCACTACTCTGTGTTCCTGGGAGCTCTCCTCCCGCCACGGACAGCAACGACTTACGAGATTCTTGAGCTATTAGCGGCTCACATGGTGAATCCGTGTTGCTTGTAACCCTCGGTCTTAACTGATCGACATGTCTATGCTTTTCGTTTCCTAATGGAGACCTTATGCAGTAATCGGTATGACCTATCGGTTTGATGACTGACCCCGCTACCCATTTATCGGAACCCCTATACTCGCGGTACCACACCGGAGCCCCCGGTTCTAACTGGCGGCGCACCCCGCCCGCTGCCCGCTCACTAACGGCCTGGCGCTCCACGACTCGAGCCTCTCTTTCCGGTTTTAAATTATCTAATCTCATTCGGAGACTCCGACCCTGTAATACATTGGCTGGACTTTCACCTGTAGTGGCATGTTCGGTATTCCTGTATGCTAATAAAAACCTGCATAAAGCTGTATCTACGCCTAAGTTTTGGTTGAATGCTTTTTTAATAACGCGTTTACAAATCTTAACAGCATTTTCCGCAGCACCATTGGAAGCCGGGTGATACGGTGCCGCAAAAACATGCGTTATGCCATTATGTGACAGAAAATTTTGGAACTCTGAGCTCGAGAACGGTGGCCCGTTGTCACTAACGGTTTGTTTGGGCAGACCAAATTTAGCCCACATATCCCTTAAAACAGTTATAACCGCCTGGCTAGTGGTCCTTCTCATCCTAATTGCTTCTATCCACTTTGAACACGAGTCTACGACGACCAAATACGTCAAACCCTCTATTGGCCCCAGAAAATCTAAATGGAGCCTAGACCATGGTCGTGAAGGCCAAGGCCATGAGCACGGCGCGTGCGCGGGCGGCGCCGCTGCCACCGCGGCGCACACGGCGCACGCGCGGCACTCCGCCTCCACGGCTTCGTCGATGCCCGGCCACCACACATAACTACGAGCGAGAGATTTCGTTTTAACTATTCCCATGTGTGGGTCATGCAATTCCGACATAACTTTACTTCTGCACGATGATGGTACGACCACCCGATGACCCCACATGATGCAGCCCAACTCACAATATAACTCTTTTTTCCTAGTAAGATACGCGGTTAATTCTCTTATTTCGACATCCTTCGGCCACCCATCGATTATGTAACTTAAAACCCTACTTAAAATTGGATCCGCCCTGGTTTCTCTCTTAAGTACCTTATAATCCAATAACATTGCATCTGACGAAAAATGCAAATATGTTTGTTCCGGTAACTCTTTCTCCTCGGATAGTACTTCACTCTTTTGCGACTCAATCAAACGAGAAAGAACATCGGCCGTATTTTGATCGGTCCTTATGTACTCAATTTCAAAGTCATATGCTGATAATTTAATAGCCCAGCGCTGAAGACGGCTAGCTGCCGCACTCGGAATACCTATATTGGGGCCAAAAATACTAACAAGCGGCTTATGGTCGGTACGTAGGACAAACTTCCTCCCATATAGGTACTGGTGGAACTTTTCTACCCCAAACACAATTGCTAACGCTTCTTTGTGAATCTGACTATAATGCACCTCATGGGCGTTGAGCGCCCGCGAGGCGCACGCGACCACGCGCTCTTGGCGCTCGGCGCCCGCGCCGCCGGCCGGCGCCCGCTGCGCCAGCACCGCCGCCACCCCGCGTGCACTCGCGTCTACGGTAAGGACCGTTTCTGCTGCCATATCAAAATGTACCAGAACGTTGGTACTGCACAACATTTGTTTAACACGAATAAAAGCAGAATTTTGTTCCTTGCCCCACTTCCAATGTCTGCCTTTCTTTAAAAGGTCGTAAAGTGGAGATAAGTACGTACTTAAATTTTCGATAAATTTACCATAAAAATTAACCATCCCTATAAACGATTTCAATTCTGTAACACTATTTGGATGGGGCATCGTTGTGATTGCCGATACTTTTTCTGGGTCCACTCGGACCCCCTGCTCATTAATAATAAACCCTAAATATTTCACTTCTTTACATAAAAACTCGCACTTGCTCTTTTTAATTTTCAATCCGTTTTCTTCTAGAATACCTAAAGCTTCCTCGATTGACTTTAAATGGCTTTCTAAGTCTTTATTTTTAATCAGAATGTCATCGAAAAACACTACTATACTAGGCATGTTCCTAAACATATTTGCCATTATTTTCTGAAAAATGCCAGGGCTCGATGATAGTCCAAATACTAGCCGCGAATACTTAAATAACCCCCTATGTGTGTTAATAACGGTAAACTGCCTCGAATTCTCGGATAATACTATCTGATTGTATGCTTGCGACAAATCTAGTTTTGTGAAAAATTTATTCCCACTGAGATTACTGAATAAGTCCTCCATTTTGGGAACTGGGTATCTGTCGATCGCTAAGACCCGGTTGAGGGTTACCTTGTAATCGGCACATATTCTTAAGCCGCCGTCAGCCTTGCGTACCGCAACGAGAGGCGTGGCCCAGTCGGAGTGGTCCACCGGCTCGATGATGCCGGTGCGCAGCATGGCCTCGAGCTCGGCGTCGACACGCTCGCGCAGCGCGTACGGCAGCGGCCGCGCGCGACAGAACACGGGCACCGCGCCGTCGCGCACGCACAGCTCGGCCTCGCCGCCCGTATATCTCCCCAATGTGCCGTCAAATAATATTTCATGCCTAGAAATTATTTTATTAATTACATCGATTGTAGTACTGTCCTCTTTTTGACCGTTAGCGTAGTAACTTTCTGATGAATAATTGGGTACCCTAATAGATATACCTAATTCCGCTAACCATTGCCGGCCTAATAAATTTGTTGTACCCTTATCTATAATATACAAGTCTAGTTTCCGCATGGTACCTTTATATTCAACAATTGTTTCTATATAACCTAATGGCTGAATAGTGGAGCCGTCATAAAATTTTATATTTAAACAACATGGATTTAAGCTCAAGCCCTTAAATAACTGGTTGTAAACATTTTCGCTAACGCAAGATAAGGCCGATCCTGTATCTACTTCCATGGTTAACAAATGATTATGAACCTTAACTTGTATACACACCGGTTTGTAATTGCTTAAGCTCATTTGATACATAGGCTCTTCTTCGTCCTCTTCGTACTCCGCCGTGTAATTGTCAGTACCGCTGACGCTGTCTTGCTGATCCAGCAAATGCACCCGAGCCTGCTCCCGGCCCCCGCGTCCCGCGCCGCGCTGCCCGCGCCCCGCGCGACTCCACCGCCCCCAGCCGCTGCCTCCGCGGCCGCTCACGCGCCCGCCGCGTGACCATCCATACCCGCCAGCAGATCCCGCCGGCCCCGAGCCTCTAAACTGGTTGTACCCCAGATCCCTGGTTATTTTTGGGCACATCCTTCTTAAGTGACCGATTTGTTGACAACCACTGCACACGTAATCCTTGAACACACAATCCTTTGCTAGATGTCTACCCCCGCATTTGGGACACTCGCCGTCGGTTAATTTATGGACTCCTTCCGTGGATTCCCCATTACCACTTTCCACAGCATTTGCGTTGCGCTCAGCAGCTTCTAGCGACAACGCCAACGTCACAGCTTTGCAATATGTTAAATCTGTTTCTGCGAATAACCTCTGCCTTATTATTTCGCTTTTAAGGCCGCAAACTAGCTGATCACGCAAGTTATCGTCGAGTGTGGTTTTGAAGTTGCAATATTTGGCCATTTTTTTTAGTTCGGTTAGATAATCTGTAATCACTTCCCCGCTTAACTGCCGCCGCTGCCGAAATTTGTACCTCTCGGCCATTTCCGAAGGCTTAGGCTGTAGATGAGCCGTAAGTAATTCCACCGCCTTAGCGTATGCCAAGTCCGCCGGCTTCGATGGGCTGGCTAATGTAGACAGCAACTCGTAAGCTTCATCCCCCATCACTGATATTAAAGTCGGTAGCTTTAAAGTGTCATCGACCTTATTACATTTGAAATACATTTCGATTCTTTCAACATAATTAGTCCAATTCCCCGATCTGAGCACAAATTCCTGCATTTTCCCGATCGACATTGTTAGGCACGATATTAAATACAGAGTCCAACACTTATAACAAGACACTTTTCCTCTTTGTTCATCCGCGATCGCCACTAGAGAATAATGAAAGACGTGCGTTCAGTACAACCGTATATTAAGACTGGTTTACAGATTGCATCTACGATCTACCCTACATATGTAACAAAAAGGATATTTAATCAATAGAAAACAAAGATATAGTGAGGGGTGAGGAGATCAGTGGTTCAAAAATATGCGACGCGCGTTTTAATTTCTTATATCTTATATAACAGGGATGTGTAGGTACAGTCGTGTAATCGTTTTCAAACCTAGACCGTAACGTATATACATATAGTATATGTACTTCATAAACTTGGTCTTAAGAAAATTAGTTTTCCAGACGTAGCTGTTTCAGACAGATTTGTAAGTAGTCTACAGAATCCTAATCTCGCTGGATTACAGCGGATTATCAACTCTGTGTACATATGTCGATGTTTACGTCATTTACTGGATTAAACTATAACTTGACTAATTCAATTCCTAGATATGACATTTTAACTCTCACTTTATAAAAAACCTTTAGAGGAAAAAGTGTGATGGACTGATAAGGTAAAGGGACAATAATATATTTATTTAGTAATAATAATACATATAGTCTAGTCTATTTAGTCCAAAAGATGCGTAAAGACTCTGAATAAATAAAGTTTCTGTCAAAAGTAACATTTTTTGACGAGCGTTGGTTGCCGACTATACTTTTTTTTTGCAGACTCATTATCTGCTTATCAAGGCAAAACTAATATAAGTCCCAACACGGTGGCTCTACGTTGAATAGCGGAGATCCTGTCGCCACCTTCTGACAACATCATCAGATCAGCTCTTAGATACCATAATCTTGCATTGTCACCCGATTTAATGTGATGTGATTCAATTAACGGGAACTGGTTCAAACATGTGGACCAAATTTTGGCGGACAACTTACAAACACATGAATAGTGCAAGTTAAATTAAAGCTTGGCCGGTACTATAGGCGGTAAGAACGATATCGTATTTGACGGTTACGTTACTTGTGGGAGGACCTTGTGCAGGGTCCGTCCGGGTTGGTACCACCATCTTATCCATTAACCTACCGCCAAGCAGCAGTGTTCGCATCGTTGTGTTCCGGTTTGGGGATAAGATAGCCGGTGAAATGACTAGCATAGAGGCATTCCATCTTAGCCCTCAGGGTTGGCAACGCATTTGCAGTTCTGTGAATGCGAATGTCTATGGGTCACAGTTTCCATTTACCATCAGGTGGCCTGTGTGCTCGTTTGCCGACCCATGCTATAAAATAAATAAATAAATAATATGGTATTGATTTCAGCTCGGCCACCATTACTATCAAGTAAATAAGAGCGTTCAAAACGTTGACAGTGCGATAGCAAATCTGTTTCCGAATTCTTAGTGGTTATAGGTAATATTTATAATGCAGTTGCAAAACTAAACTAAGATCAATACTCGATGTAACTTTGTTATACTAACAAATTAATGCCGCATTAATTATTCAGTTTATTGTTAACGATTAAGTTTAAATGATACAACTTAATAATAACTTAGTCATAAAAAATATGTAAACATTGTATATTGTCTAGGGGACACGGATTCTGTAGGAGAATGTATCGAAACTTTTTATGTGGGTTGTCTTGCACCGACATAGGTAAGTTTAATTTCTAAATTTACTAAAAAAAAAATATTACTACTATACTACTTGTTAGTTCTTGTGAGTATTGACACATTTTCCTGCTCAACGACGCATGAATATATTTATTTATATTTTGTTTTATGTGAGTTTCATTGTTGTATTTAATGTTAGATTAAAATTATTATTACATACATACATTAAATCACGCCTGTTTCCCAGAGGGGTAGGCAGAGACCACTTCTTTCCACTTGATACGATCTTAACAACTTTCTTTCGCTTCTTCAACATTCATACATCGAGTCATGCACGTGTTAGAATAGGTTAAAGATAGAAACTAAATAACTATGTTACTGGAAGAATGATTTTAATTATGACTTGATTAAAATAGCGAGGGTAGATAGATAATAAGTAAAACAGCGGAATTTGCCATACATCTTTATATTATGTCAAATTGTGGGTATTTGTAGTCAGAAATAAGCAAAATATGTACAAACATTGATATATTCGATAGTTGACGAATGGTATAATACAAGTTATTAAGCTAATTACATACATTTTGAAGTATTGTCAGGCAAAGATATTACAACTAAACTATGTCGGAATTTAAATCAAATGTTGAAAAGAAAACTGGCATAGATTTGGTATATTGATAATTTCATTGTAACTGGAATATTTTAATAATAGCTACTTTATCTATGACACACAGAAAACACAGTAAACAGCAAAACGGCCTAATACATCTACTTACTCCATGTTGGAGTGAGGAAGGTAAGTACACAGGGATTATATTCACAGAGAGAAACTTTTAAATAGGCTATGAAGGTTTACATAAAACAGTCATAGTCACAAGATTATTGCACAGCAACATCACACAATAAAACATAGTAAGGCACAATAAGAAACAATAAGAGCAAGATAGTAAGTGTATAATGGGTACTTAACTTTTACTGGAGCTCGCCGGGCAGAAGAACTTCTCGATGCTATCGAGCACCGCTTTTTATACCCTTTTCTGCCCGACAAATTCCCGCCAAAATTAGACCAATAGAAATCTCAGGTTGTAAACCAATCAACATCTCTAATCAATGTGCATTACAACCAATAGCAAGCCACAAAACCATGATAATAACAAACTACAGTTGATACATTTATTGACCAATGGTAATCACTAAATTACTCTGATATAGCCAATCACTGGACCGAAAAAAAGACAACAAATGACAGTTTGCAACCAATCAGATGCCAGTATTATTCCAATAAACATTTCGTTTAGAAACGTAACAAGAAATTATTATCGTTCAAAAATCTACTAAAAAATAGAAGCGATATTTTGTAATTTGTAATAATTGTTTAAATAATAGTTATACACATCAAATAATAAAATTACTTCTTCCTATATCTAAAACATTGATTATCCATAAGTTATATTTTACATTAAGATTTTTAGAAATATTACTGTGGGTAATCTTGCAATAGTACGGGAGTGCCTACCCACAAATAGTAGTTACTCTTTTTGACACACGCACGTCGGTTTCGGGTACTTAAGATTCGGCCCTTTTCCAGTATTTATTTATTTATTTATTAGGTATTATACATACAGCAATATTTAAAAAACGACTGACTGTTGAGTTTCTAGCGGCGTTTCATCTCAGCAGTGGTCTCTTGCGAAGCGCTGTTAGATTTTTGAGGTGTAAAAGTGCCCGTGCGGCCTACTTACTGAATAAACATCTTTAATCTTTTTATCTTTTATCAACACCTCGTGAAATGAACATGAGTTTTTTTCTAGCGAAGGGAAAACAAACAGTCGTATTAAAAATACATTTCGCCGTGTTTACCCTAAAAGGACGGTTACTATTCGAGCGCTTAAATATTTGATGCTTCAGCTTGATTATACGCCGTGTCGAGAAAGAAAATAAAACAAGGTAATAAATAATAGAAATTGGTACACTGAGGCACACACGCATCGTGGGGTGGAAAACAAAGGAATAATGCAGAATCTGGCTTTGAACTCAGCATGTCTGACCATGCTGTGTAGAAGCAGTTACTTCACAAAAACTATCTTAAAAAACAACAAGTATATACTAATTCTCTATTTAAATTTAATTGGTGGTGTCTTAGGCGATTTTAGTAGGTATAAACACTTAAGTCGCCTGTATCTCAGGAACCGATCATAGCTGTGATAGTTTTCCTATAAAATTCGTTATATGCACTTTCGTATAAGATACATACATACATACATACCTTCACACCTTCATTCCCATAGTGGGGTAGCGCTACAGAATTACCAAGAACTCCAAAAACTTGTTGATAAATCTATAACCACAATTTGCACAATTAGGGTCGAGTTCACCAACCAATTTAACAGACTATTAAGTCTTAATCAGCTGTTAGTTAATACATTTGACAACCGTTAAACCTCTAACCGTCCGTTTAATTGTTGGTGAACACTGCACTTAGGCTAAGATGTTTAACAGTGTATATTAGTGACAGGAAGCAAGCCCATCGCCTAACAGTACTACAAGCCTTTATTCCCTTAGTCGCCTCTTACGACTTCCACGGGAAGACATGGATAAGACACTAGACCCTAACTATACTTAGCGCTTTAAGGCTTAATAAACGGAGCCCTTAATCGAAAGATTGCAATATTTAAAGACCTGCAACGACATCCCACATATGGGGTAGGCGAGACATTAAAATACATCCCCACGTGACGGTAGGTACGTGTGGGGGACACTAAAAAAAATATACGTATATTCATGCCAAATTACAGCTTCCTAGTACTAAGCGTCTCTGAGCTAGGCTGCGGACGGACAAACCTTTTGACTACGGAACCCTACAAAGGATATATTATAACTTGAGTGGTTTCCGATATTTTCATGTCGCTGTGAGGCATTTCCTTTGAGCAGGAGTTACTTCTTTGTAGTAGTCACAAATGTAATGTATCAATCAGATAATTGTGTAAAATCGTTTCTTTAAGTATAGGTAATTGTCAAAATGATACTATGTTGCATTAAACCCCGTCATTTTTACTAACTTTCCTAAGCCTACTTAACTTAACTAGCGGCGAGATATTCGATCTAACTGTATCAAGATGCCAAATATCTCTATGATATTTAGTAGGTATGTCTTTGTCTACTCTTGCTACCCCTCCCTGGACGAAGGCGTGAGTTTATGTTTACTTTAGTCAATGGTTTTTTTTTTTATATTCTGGGGAGACATTTTTAAAACTAGAAAATATTGGATTGCGTTTGGTAATCTAGTATAAATCCTTATAATTCGAGCTCTTTTCATTGCTGCTGGGATCACGGATCCTTTTGTTGTTACAATTTAAGTGCATAAATTTGGGTACAGTCACGGTGATCTCTGACCTTTTATATATTTTTTTCACTAAAAATAACTGTACCATTATTAATGAGATAAATTAAAATAAAATAAAAACACGACCAAATCTACAAGTAACTTTTGTTCAAAAATACCTACAAGCTACTTATTACTCTTGAAAACATAAACAGTAAAGGTATACGGTTACATGTGTAAGTACAATTTCTATATTCAGGGCTTGCACGTATAATAATCTCATCCTCGTCTTAATGCGACCCATAAATCGACAGATATCGCGGAGCGACAAAAGTTACGGGATACCGATAAATTAGAAATATGGATGTTACGGCACATGACTACTGGGTTACTGATATCGACAGTTTATGTACTGACAACTAAAACCAATATAATATGACGATACGCACGCGTTTTTCTGATGCAAAATTAGTAACATTAGTGTAAGGACCTGGATAGTATTTAAACCCCCTGCATACTAAATTTCATGAAAATCGTTGGAGCCGTTTCAGAGAATTGCACAAGAATTGCTCGTTTAAAGGTATTAGATAGATAGGTTAATATATACTTAATATTATTAAAAATACGATTTAGACTTATCAAAACTTTAATTCAAGTAAGTAAGTATATTTTAATTTGAAAATAAAACGATGGTTACCGGGGAATAATGATAGATATCACTACAAATCTATTCGAGTTACGCGAAAGAAGTCGTCGCGAAGCTAGTAGTAAATAAAGCATAACAACACAACTCACATATTGGCATTAGTACTCATTACACAAGTTCACTATGAATCTCAGCACAGAAGTCAGCTTACACGGATCAATCAAACACACAAAAATGTCAAAGGGTCTATATTTGTAGTTATAATAAATAGTATACACAGAAATACAGGGAGGCACTCTCAGAATGCTTGAAAGAAGCTTCCATAAAAGATACAATATAGAAAATGTAATATTATTTCGTAAGAAAGCGCCCCTAAATGTATATTTCCCTTGGCAACTCAGCAGCGAACTTTATTTTCACACGCAATTTATCTTAAAAGCCTACTTTATTTCAGAATCTCTTGCCATTGACAGTGTGAATGGTCAATCAAATTCTTTTCAATGTGGAAATTTTGTTACTGTGTACGTCTTTTATAAGGAACAAGGTCACAAATTTTACGACGGAGGAAGAGAATGTCGGCTTGAATATTCCGGTTGTTGAACTTAAGGTTCGCATGAGCCCCAGCAGTTTGCCGTCGGTCGATATAACTTTATCAAGAACAAGGGAAACTTTGACATGATAGCAGAATTACATGACTTGGCTTATTCTAGGCAGCTATCAATAAAACATCTTTTCATGTTTAGATGATAGACAAAGATAACTTTCAATTTGCATCCAATCTTTCAATATTAGGTTGGAATTAACAAGGTACTCAGAATTCTATATTTCCGAACGGATAAAATAGGTATTTATATCCATGTCAGCAAATTGGTTCAATTTGTATAAGTCCTACTTAATACACTCGATATTTGAAAAACGTACTCAGTCAAAGGAAGCTAAGTTTGCCGTGCTTCTTTCATTCCAATCGGCAAATATCGCGCAGGTAGCCGGGGGCGTATTCGAAATTCCTATTCGATTGACGTTCGCCAAAGCAATCAAAAGAAAGAACTCGTACGTACTGGCCGGATGGGGCGAAAATTCTACTCGTATTTGCCTGGATACTTACCGCGTATTTGGGTCGCGTCCTTTATGAACAAATTGATCTCTTTATCGAATTTACTCTGAGAGCTAAGTTGAATGTGATTAGGATCGATCGATACCGCGTCGTAATTTAAAAGGTTGGTTCTATCTGAAATGTTTTTATTCAAAGAATAAGAAAGTACAGTAAAACTTCAGTACACACACAGGTTAATAGAACTAACTCGGCTGTCTTTCGTTTTCACACTCTGTCTGGCATAACAAATACACTGACAGATGGCAGAGAGAGGGAGACCACGATAGATAGCTAAGTAATTATTATTAATGTAGTTTTACTGTACAGTGCATGAAGTCATAAAAAGTCCTTCGGGTTCGGGTGAACTCGGTGATCTAGTATAAGGGCGAATGAGAGCGAGCCAGAAGTAGGTACACACTCCGAAGAGGATTTTAAGAGCTGTTTCACTGTATTTTATATGAGTTTGATTTTTAATAAACATTTAAGTTTTGGCTTTTAGAGTTACGTACCCAAATCGTAAATGTAGCCGCACACTTATTACAGTTTCAATAATTCTACATATCTTTATAATTAATTGTTTAAATAAAAACCTTTGCGGAACCTAACCAAAATAACCTTTGATAAGTTTAACCGTTGCGTAACATGTCTCTGAACTATCCCTAGTAAATAAGCATTTAAGGAAATAATAACCTTAATAAATAATAACTCTCGGTTAACGCTTACAGTTGCTTGGTCACACAGAGAAATACAAAATTATTAAACTAAACCACTCTTTTTGGTTCGGTGATTAAGAAGGAGAGAAGGAGAAAGACTAATCTGCCGTGCTAGTGTAAAAGGCGATCATTCGACATTTTGACCAAATTGAGTTGTTATGACCATCGTGATATGGAGAACAAGCCGCGTCGACCCATCTTACCCGTTTGTCGATAAGAGGCTTGGTTGCGAAGATACGATAAGGAAAAAGACCGTATAACAGACTATTTTCCAGCAAATACTAATGAATAAAGCGGTAACTACACAATACTACATTAGAAAGACGTAAAACAAGACACTCCGCATTATTGTCTGGTGTAGGTTTTATTTATTAATAAGTTGAACTACTCTATAAGGCCGTAATTGCAGATTACTAAGTAAAAAGAACGAATAACATATTTTACCGCCTTTTAACTTAGTATTTCAAATGTTTTTTTCTATTTGCTCATAATTTAAATGAACGTAACAGAGTTTTCTAGACAAAAAGACCGTATGTCAGTATTTTGCGGTATTTTAGTCTAGTTAATGCCGAGTTTTAAATAATGATAAACTTGTTTAAAAAAACTTTTATTTTGTGATACGGTATTTTTACTTGGGACAGAGGTAGTTTTTAACGCTAGATTACTATTCGAATATCCACAGTCGACCCATGCTACTTAATAAAACCGTATAATCCCCAATCTCCTACATACCCCCCGCGGACGGGAGTGCTCGCGTTCGGGCGCCCTTCAGTTCGGTGACGTTACGGGTAATGAAGGTGCGTGTGCGCTGGCGCCCGTTATCACGCGAAAAGACGAGGACGACGAATTGACGATAAATCATAAAACTGAGTACATAATACCATTCTAAATGTTTGTTACCTGAGTACAGTAAAAATAAATAAAATAAATATATAAATTAATATATGATATATTTTTTTGGAGAACTAACATAATTGGGATAGACCAAAAAAATAACTCATGGTTTTTATAATCTAATACAAAAGAAAAGGTAATTTTAAGAGACCCATTTCATTAATTTTGTATTTGACCGAATAGTTTTGTTTTTATATCTTTATTTATTTAACAGAGATTTTATCGATGAATTACATGATAAGTTACGTTAAAAAGTGATTGTAATAGTATAATAAAACATACTATTTCAAGCGGTTTACGCCTAACCCGTAAGACACACCTGGGAGGGCTTCAAGCCAAAAACGAAAGTCAAACCACACGGTCAAATATACTTTTGTCGAAATGTCCAAAATAAATAAATATAACAAAAACTTAATCATGCAGAACGGCTTTAGAACCCCATTCCTCGAAATGGATTTCTAATTAGAGTAATTTAAAAAATTTGAACTATCCCAATTATGAATTATATTAGTATCTAAGAAAAACATGAACAATAAAAAAAACTAGAACATCTATAGTTAGCTTAAAGAAATAAGTCCTTTTTTTATAATGCATTTATACAAATATACAAATAAATAATAAAGTTTTTATGGAGAGAGTTTTATGGAAATAAAGCAAATCTAGAATATCAATAATTAGCTTACAGAGATGGTTAAGTCCTTTTATAAAGTGAATATTTTATAGACCATAAAACAAATATATCAGTAAATGATAAAGTGACTATAGTAAGATTTGTCTATTTACTTTTCATAATATATTTCACTAACATGAGGACTCAATCTAGCTAGAAGTCAAAATGACTTCTGTATCCCACTGTTTTACTATTAAAGTTAAACATGGATACTTAGTGAAATTGAACATCTCATTTAGTTATATAAAACTCAAGTCAAATATAGACTTAAAGGTGAAGCAAGCAATATCAATCTTGAGTCACAATATTATATGATATAAAAATAACAAAGTATAACTATCGCTTTATTGAACGATAAATAATCTACTGTATAATTGAGTTTTTAAACACTCAATTTATATTTTGACCCTTTTCTTCCCTTACTATACGACTGACTGACTATTCGTACATATTGGCAAGGAGTCTGACCTGTCTATGGAGGATGACTATTGAGGTAGACTAAGGTCTAGGGATAGCGATCCCAGAGCGTATGGAGGAGATCTCCTTATTTTTTCTATGGCATAGGAAGGCAAACGAGCACACAGGCCACCTGATGGTAAGTTGAAACTGTGACCCATAGACATTCGCATTCACAAGACTGCAAATGCACTGCCAACCCTGAGGACTAAGATGGAATGCCTCCATGCTAGTCATTTTACCGGCTATCTTATCCCTAAACCGGAACACAACAATGCGAACACTGCTGCTTGGCGGTAGGTTAATGGATAAGATGGTGGTACCAACCCGGACGGACCCTGCACAAGGTCCTCTCACAAGTAAAGTTCCTCCTTCCCTAAGGGAAGGGAATTCTTAGATTTGCTTTAATCTAGACTTCGGTTTCATAAATTATATCTACTATAGGTACATATTAACTTTATCTTTAAAACCAATTCACTTAGTACGTAGGTTGAATTTCAAGTGGTTAGGAGTCATTAAATAAACTAGGATAGTGTTAGATAAGTTTTAAATTATAGTCTACATACATACATACCTTCACGCCTGTAATCCCAGAGTAGGCTAGGCAGAGCTAAAAATTACAACTTTAAAAAGTTGTTGATAATTCAGTAACCACAATTTGCACAAATAGGCTAAGATGTTTACCAGCATATTAGTGACAGGTTGCAAGCCCATCGCCTAATAGTACTACAAGCATTTATTCCCTTAGTCGCCTCTTACGACATCCACGGGAAGACATGGAGTGGCACTATTCTAACCCGGCAACCACATATTATTGTAAATATTTAGGTATCAATATTCTAGAGAGTATTAGTATAGCTAGGACTTAAAACAAAGACTTAAAGAATTCTAGGGTTACTATAGGTTCACAACTATTGGGTTATATTAGATTACTTGACGATCACATGCCAAAACTAATTTACTTTTAAAATAGGTTGTTAGGAATAGGAAGCTTAATAGACTAGGAATGTTACTTATGGTGACTAAGTTATTAGGTTAGGTAGATAGATGTAGTAGGAATTAGGTAAAAATAAAATAAAAATAAAATTTTAGCTATTATAATTGGTTCCACGAGGACCAGGATTTGAGTAATTCTATTTAAAAGTGCTTAGGCTACATTAGGGTTATTGCAAGGAGAATATATTGAGTTTCATTTTAGTAAAGAAACATTTACCAAAGCAAAAGGAAATCGCCCGATGCTTTCATCGCACACACACTTCCGAGGGATAGACAGACGCAAGTCGAAAACAGAATTTAGTACGTAAACTAGGTCCATTAATGCCTGCTCTTAGCTTGAAATTTTGCGAGGACTTGCCAGAATTCAACCAAGAAAATGTCGATGAATTATAGGTTAAGTATTTTTAACCTATAATTCATCGACTTTTTCATGGTTGGATTCTGGCAAGTCCTCCCAAAATTGCAATTCAATTACTTTATGAGACTGATTATGTTTAAATTAAAATAATTAAAAAAGAAGTTTTGATTAACAGTGCGTCATACAGACGAATCAAAGAGTATTATTGTTGATTTATTGAATAACTATAACACGACACCAATCTTAGAAGAGATAATATTTCCTGTGATTTAACTGTTAATTTTTGTTTATTTCAAATATATTTGTACCGAATTTATGATGGTTTTAATTAGCAATTAGTCTAACCTTTCATCGTAGTACTAGATTAAAAAACCGTATTTCGTCTGACTTATGAAGACATACGTTTTTTTAGACTAGTATATAAATATAAAATGATCGATACGAAAACAAACCATATTTTTTTGATTTGCGTACTAGACAAGATAAACGTATTTTTGTTATTCGGCGTTATTATTTAGATCAGAATTATTCAAAAAATATTTTGTACTAAGCAATAAGGCGGTATGTTGCAAATACGTCTTTTTAATTAAGCATTATTGTGATACGTTCAAGCCCTAGTTTAGTATGAAGACGTATGAAGGAAAATCAAGCCTATAAGGCGGTATAGTGCTCATATACCGCCTTTTTGCTTGTTTTTCAGTGGCAATTATTAATCGGCAACAAAACAAAAAGGAAAAAATGCGTGTAAAAAAAAAACTGTAGGTAATAAAAATACATTACTTATGTAGAAAACTAGTAAAACACAATGTCTATCCGACCCAAAAAGTTTCATTTCAATATCTGTTTAAATTACCTAGAAATATGAAAATGAAGATTTCGGTCACTTTTTTGCGATTATCTCGAAAGTGTCTTTTGTCGAAAAGTCGCCTTTTACACTAGCACGGCAGTAATTTATTAAATCCTATTTAAACATTACTGTTAAGGGTTAACAAGATGGATTCATTAGCGACAAGATGGATTCATTAGCCATTCCACTGTATTAAACTAATGAAGTTATCGCATTGCCTAGTGAACCAATTAGTCATTAATCAGTTTATTGTTCCAAGGTATATCCGAAATCACTACGTGAACCAGAAAACGCTCAACAACCGCAAAACGCTGTTTTTTATTTATTTATTGGATAATTTCAATCTGTACTGGTACTAGGAAATGAATGAACGTGAAATCTATGATTAAATTGAATTTAAACAATATTATAAGCAGTTCTTTACGCAATAAATTACCAACCTTGACTGATTTGTGTTTAGATAATTAAGGCATGTTTTATCTCATAAAGTCTGTCGTTGTTGTGCGTGGTCCTTTTAAAACGGTCATCCTCCAGAGAGACATTTTTGTATGTCGTCGCCCTTAGAAAATACAAATCTATTTATTTTGGCGAAATCAATACTCCATTCTATACTTATACAAGAGAAAAGATTAATTTAAATATTTTTATTTAGAGATGACCTCGTAAAAATAACAAATGCATCAGCTGAATGTAGTGCGAGCCACAATAGATAACGATGTTTTTACGGAATCTGTGTTACAATATAACTATACAATAAAAAAGGAATAAATAATACATGGGGTTAGTAAAAAGGTAATTTAAACAAGCGTCAACAGTTTGATTATAGTTAGAACAAACCCTCAAACAAAACGATAAAAAAACAGCCAAGTGTAGTTAAAGTAATTGTACGCACATTAATTCATGTATTACTGGAAGTGTGTTATCCAACCTCGACATTGGCGGAATCATCGCGCCGATCGATGGGACCATAATATCTCAAAATTTTAATTGAATTGTCAACTTGAGTGATTATCTTGGATTAAAAACACAAACCATGGAAAAAATAACAGCTTTACTTTGTTAGGTTCTGAAAAACTATTATGTGAACAGACAGATAGACTGACGGACGGACATAACCAAACAATTAGGGTTCAAGTTTGTATACGACCTAAAAAAATATATTATTCCACTTGCCGAACGAACAAAAACAATTTTGGAATTTTTAAATGCTTCTCCAGTACAAAAGAGATCAGCTACTTTTTACCCAAGTACAAGGTAACGTTGATCATACACGCGTTCAAGTACCTAAAGGAAAACAATACTTGAAATAACTTAACGATTGAAATAAACTGACTAAATGATTAATGGAACCATGCTGATATCATTGATATCGATCAAAGTTGATCAGTCGCTTCGATAACAAAGATTGATTGAACTAGGTTAGACTTGTTTGGACATGATAATACAGTTTAAGAAAACTAGATTTTTGTGTTTCTATTTTATCAGATAAAATTGCGGTTATTTGATAAGGAAATAACTAGACTTCAATCGGGTAGAGGGCATTTATTGGATTTCCCATGGGATTTAACATTTTCCGGGAAAAAAATAGTATATTTGTCAATCCAGGATAAGTACTACATGTGCGCCAACTCCATCTATATCACTGCGGTCGTTTAGGTGTGAAAATGTGCCTACTTTGCTCCCCCATGGGTAACTATGCTCCATAGTGACTTTTTAGTATGTTACTTATAAGACAAGGCCGATGACAAATTTTCTAAAAATAATTGATGTATACATCCAGCTGCGCAGTGAATGAAAGCACTAGAATGATTTACAATACAGAATACCTCAATATAACGATGCAGCAAGATTACCCGTGGGGGAGCAAAGTAGGCACATTTTACGGTAACCAAACATTCATACAAAGTTCTGCATTTATAATATTACTCGGGCAGAAAGTAGTATAAAGCTTAATTATAATGGTTATGATCATCAAAATTCTATATTACGTTCACAATAAGAAAATGAAATAATATCCGGGGTTAAATTCTACTTTGTAAAACTATACAGAACTTGATATATTATCGTAATTTTTTAACTCCACCATCACTGTCAAGTAAATAAGGGCTATCATAACGTTAACAATATAAAGATAAAGATAAAGAGACATTTATTCGCAACAATACAAAATTATATCAAATAGATACAAAAAGATCAATCAAGAGAGAATTTGTTGCGATGTTTGAATTTGTCCCAACTCAGCATTGGTCTTCGGTTGGAACCGCTTGGTGAAGAGACGGAAAGTGACACACTTAACACAAAACAATATTAAAACAAAAACAACGTGGATTATGAAACAATAATTCGTTCGTTGCAATCAGTTACAGCTGGCAACATCAAGGAAATAAAAAACAAAAAGCTATAGTCCATGGGAGGTTAAGTCAATGTAAACAAAGCAAAATGTGACCTACGTAACAAAACTAACAATAATATGAACAAAAATATAATAACATGTCAGAAGCAATCTAGTCTTCTGAAAAGAATAGTCACCACCAATAATACCCATTTAAACATATTTAATTCACATCAGCATTGATAGGTACTATTATCAAAGAATGGGTTCAAAGATATCTGACACGTTTTAAATACTAGAGGTTTGCAGGTTAGAGGTTTGGGAGGTAGACACGGCAGCGCGGCGCTAGTACAGTCAACAGCATAAATAAGTGATAATTTATGTACCTTCTCACTTTAACGTTGTGTTTGAAATGTTATACAAAATTGTGAAACGATTGAAAGCGACAAGGTACATAAATGATCACTTATTTATGCTGTTGACTGTACCAGTACTACGGTACTACCAGCGGGTACACGACGTATACTGTTTACTGTTGAGACTAACCACACAGTACATCTGCTTGCCACAACGTCGTCCAACGTCGGAAAACACTCTCTAATTAATTCTAGACAAGCTGTTGTGCTAATAGAGAGGATGGTATGAGTTTGAATTATGCTAATGGGAATACACAGCAACGAAAACAAAACGTCCCGCTTGTTTGGAACTTAAAGGACTTCTGAGATCTAACGTTAGATCTCAAGCTCAATTTTATTATGTACTAGCTTTCGCCCGCGACTTAAGATACACTATACAGGGTGCCTCTGACCTTGGGGCTTTAAATCCATAGATCAATTCTACTCCTGAAACTAAACTTCTTTTGTTCTGTAAGTTGTTAAAAATATGTTCAGTATAAATTTATTTTTTATCATACAAGTTAAATCAAATTTTCAATGTACGCGATCCAATTCTCCATTTTCCTTTAGCCCTCGTACCAAGGTAATGTCGCCCCCGTACCATGAGATAGTGATTACATGGCCAGTATGTAATACACTGATTTTACAATTAGACTTTAACATCAATTTGTTATCTAAATTTAAGTTATTTTTTCATGTTGCAGAACAAAAGTAGTTCAGTTTAGCGAGTAGAATCGATCGTTGCAATTAAAGCCCCAAGGTCAGAGACACACTGTATAAGGTACCTATTCGGTGAAAAAAAAAAGCTAATCGTTTAACGTTTTCAGTATAAATGATACCATTTTATCCACTTTAACCTTAAAATTTAAATATTACTCTGCCCACTAATATTTTCAGGAAAAAAGCGGAACACTTTTCTTACCCAAAATTAAAATGAATTGCGAGAGCGATCAACCGTCCCCGGCCCATACATCTAAAAACCATGTCAAATAATCTCGTTACAAGTTATATACTCGTCATTGTCTCTGCCTATACTTACTGCGAACTACAAAAAGAGTCGTTTGACCAAAGCCGTTAATCAATAGAACTGTTCGGATTTTCGTCAATGGCAGTCCTTGTATTTTTTGCCCCATTGGGTTTTCCGCTGAGCGGGCTCGGTCAAATTTTATGCTCCGGCGACAAAAAGACCTACGCATTTTACGATCGCACTATTTTTCTTAGCTGATTTGTTACTTAGTAGATAAAAAAGTACCTATTACGAATATGTGGAATCACTAGCTTTTGCCCGCAGCTTTGTCCGCGTAAAAGTCGTTTATTAATATTCCAGTATGAAAATATCCTTTCCTGGAATACGATCTATTCCCTTGCCAGATTTCATTAGGATCTGTTCAGACGTTTCGTGGTGAAAAGTAACAAACAAACAAACACAAGTTAATATAACGTTTATAATATTAGCAGGTAAGTCAGTAAGAATAGAGGGTTGTTAAAACCGGTACATTTTGGTATGAATAATGTTGCCAAGAAAACGGGGACATTTGATTTAGTTTAGCTGTTTTTATAAATATACCTACCGTAAGGAAATGAGGTTTACTGCTACAGAATAAAGAAATTATCGTTTACGAAGAAAGATAATATGAGCAATATTATTTTAAATTTGTAGCATTCAATATCATTTTACACCATATTTTAATACTTCTATTTAGGTACTCGAAATATTCGTAAGTGTCCCTTTTCTTTGCCAGTGAGTTTATATTAACCATTAATTTAACTTGCCGAACTTTAAATAAGCGACAAAATTCGAACGCCACGTCAACAGCACAAACAAAACGAATCAAACATGGATTACTAATGACATTTATATTTAACTCAGCTGGATTAACCGCTCACATTTAGACAGAGCGATGTAAATTTTAAATAAGGAACGACCGCGTTCTCGTTGATCAAGCTACATCGGACAAACCCGCGATAAACACTGGACTAATGACAACATACGTCCCAGCGAATCCTACGCCATTATTATTGCAGGCCTCGGCCGATTCGCCTGAGCTACGACTCCACTGGGGCCTGGGAGCCTATTCTCTAACGTTCTAACTATTTTTAAGCCCTTTTTTATACTGGGAAATTGACAGATAGCACCTGTGTTCAAGAGGGACCTGCAGGCAACTTGGTAAGTCATCCATTGTGTAAACAGGGAGCTGGTTATATCATTTTAAGCAAGGCTGGTAACGGAAACCAGAATGTTTTCCTAAAAGCTTATAATAGGCCCCCTGGAAGGTTTTGTGCGACTCGCTGGCCAGTGGCCGGAGCACCCACTAAAAGCCCTTCGTAAACGTTAACGCCTGCCGAAATTAAAGAATTTGATAGGATAGACTTACGAGTACACCCACATTTTAAGTTTTTCGTTTCATTTCATTTCATTTTGTTCCATTCGGCGACCTTCACCTAAACACTGCATCTTGAAGAGAAGAGCATAGTCTGTTCTCAAAGGCTGGCAACGCATCTGCGATTCCTCTCCTGGTGTTGTACGAGGTCGTCGGCGGCGGTGATCACAATTTGACTTGACTCACTCTTTTGCATCCGAAAGCATATAAAGAAATAAAAAAAAACTTAAGGCAGACCAGATCTGATTCCCACAGTCCTCGATGCTTTACATTAGGCTAAGGCAGAAATGACGGTGTATCGTCCAAGAGAGTTTTTTCCGAGAACCGATGCAAGGAGGAGAGAGAGAGAGAGTCTTCTGCCCCTCAAAAGACTCAAACGACAAAATCATCGTTATCAATTTCAACGTAGAATTACCATTAGTAATAACACCAATGAACTCTCTCTCTTTCTCTCATCTATTATATAAACTTTTCTCAAGTATGAAATGAATGTTCGTTAACCGAATATAAATATGCTTTTATGTTCAACCTATCTACAAAAACCGTTTAATATAAATAATTTATAAAGGCTTGAGAAAAACAGAGGCAGGTATAAAACTTGATGGAAATAAAAAGGCTTTATAGGGCAGGGCTCCATTTACGTTAGAAATTATAAATGTACGGATGGAAGAATATTGCGTAATTCCAGAGTCTTATTTATAACGGAAACTGTAAATCATATTTCGTTTTGTTATTTCGGTATCGAACGTGGTGGCAAATTTATTTGTGTTTTATCATAGTTACTTCGATATTTTTACATCTGCGAGAAAGGTGTTTCAAGTTGCTGGTTGCTGGTTGGTTGCAAGTTGCAAGTGGAGTGCAAAGATGGGTATCTTACAAAATTTTGGATATTTCTCGCAGAATTTTACGTGTGGCCTTAAAGGCTATAGCCGTGTTTCTATACAAAATTTGCCTTTCTGTCAAATGTTCTAGTAATTTTATTTTTAGATACTCCTTGTAGGCAAAGGTCTGTTCCCCAAAGAAGAGCCATGTACACTTGTCAGTTTTCGTAATATGGCGGTTTGTTTTTTTTCACTTTTTAATTTTTTTCTTGAATTCGGTCTTTGCGATTAATTTGATTTTTTGGTAAACTATACTACATAATAAAACCCATCACTACAAAAAATATTGCTTGAAACTTTAGTACAAATATATGTCAAAATAATGGAAACTATAAATTGTTTTTTTTTTTTTTGGTGTTCTGGTGTAGCGGCACCTACAGTTTTTATTTCATAAATTGCCCATCTATAGACCTACTACATATCGCTCATCCAATAGAATAATGACATAATTGCATTTTAGCATGCATGTTATGTCATTGTTCCACGCGATAGACCTGACCTTTAGAACACTTATGACGGTAAAATCTCAAAACCCGATTTTTTGCAATTATGTCATTATTCTATTGGATGAGCGATGTATTAAATTCAAATTATTAGCTTTGGTACTTCATGCCAAAAACTAACTACAAATAAAATTATTCCTTCCTTGTTTCAATGTTTTTACAGGATTGCTTTAATTACTTGTATGAATGAAATCGTATACATCCTATTTTTGTATTTTGTCATTTTTGGAAGTTTGTTTCGTTTTTGACATTTATTTAAACATTATCTAAAAAATAAAAAAGTGTTCTAGTAAGGAATAATTTTATTTGTAGTTAGTTTTTGGCATGAAGTACCAAAGCTAATAATTTGAATTTAATATATGTAGTAGGTCTATAGATGGGCAATTTATGAAATAAAAACTGTAGGTGCCGCTACACCAGAACACCAAAAAAAAAAAAAAAAATTATAGTTTCCATTATTTTGACATATATTTGTACTAAAGTTTCAAGCAATATTTTTTGTAGTGATGGGTTTTATTATGTAGTATAGTTTACCAAAAAATCAAATTAATCGCAAAGACCGAATTCAAGAAAAAAATTAAAAAGTGAAAAAAAACAAACCGCCATATTACGAAAACTGACAAGTGTACATGGCTCTTCTTTGGGGAACAGACCTTTGCCTACAAGGAGTATCTAAAAATAAAATTACTAGAACATTTGACAGAAAGGCAAATTTTGTATAGAAACACGGCTATAGCCTTTGTAATTAGAAATAGTAATGTATTTGAAGATCATTTAGGGTTCTTCAGCCAAAATGGCAAAAACCGGAAGCCTTATAGTTTCGTCCGTCCGTATGTCACCAGCATGTTACTCAAAAACTACAAGATGAAAGTATATTGATGAAATTTAGAGTAAAGGTGTCTTTTATAAGCCGGTACTTATTTGGTACTTAAATATGCAAAGGTAGTGCTTAATAAATTATTTCAATTAAAAATATTTTCAGCATTACCAGACATACAATTTTCAAGTTATTGCCGAAAAACTCGCTTCTTAACGAAATGACGTAAGTGCAATGAAGATACGCTATTTTGCTGGAGCACTTTTCCACTCCTATTTTTTCAGATAGTTTTTTGTGTTTCTAGTTACGGCTTCGTTACCCAACAGCATAGGTTGACATGCTCTTGGCCGGTTTTAAAGTTTGGTTGGAGGGTTCTAGGCTTTTAGGCATTGGTTCTAATACCAACTGAGAAAGACAAGCCATTTGAGACTTTTAAAAAACTGCAGTAGGGAATCCACTAGATATAGTTTTCATTTATATTTAAATTGTTTCAAATATCGTATTTACTTATTTATAATTATTTTCTTTCGGTTCTTATCCTACGAGAATACATAAATTCCATTTCACCTGGAAAGATCATACTCAGACAAAGTAGCGGTCTTGTTTATATTAGAAGCCCGTACTATGTTATCCTAGGATAACATTCATTCTTCCACGGGCGATTCTCTTAAACAAATGAAATTATGATTTGTTTTTCTAGTCTAGGCTGTTGATATAACTTTGAGTTCAGCCTGAATACAATAAAATAAATCTAAAGTAGGTACCTATGATTAAGAAATGATTTTTAAGTCTTTTGTCTTCAATTTTAACATTGTTTTTTTTTTTAAACCCGTCTATCAAATGCCACGTGCGGTAACTACGCACTGGATGGTGTGTGTACATACTTATGTGATGACGCTTGACGTTTTGTGTGACCTCTCTCATTAACAATGGGAGTGTGCCATCGCTTTTGAGTCTGCAGTAGGATTTGGGACCCATATACTCCAAATGTGTTGCCCCTGAGGTAAAGTCACCAGTTGAGTTATCTTTTTGCCGAAATCCGCAAGTTTAGCCCTGCGCCTGATCTCCTTTTTCGGTACATACGTGATCAAGAACTCACACCCATCATAGACCGCTCCATAGTTTTTTGTGCAACGTTAATTTAGTGCGTATTTACTTGGTTTGTAAATTAAAAATTACTTTAAATAGATACAAAAAGAATAAGGCACAGATAAATTCGCTAGCCGTAAAACCAGCACCGGTCTTCCTTTGGAACCACTTGGTGCAGAGACGGAAAGTGTCACACTTAACACAATAAAACATTAAAAGAACCACAACATGGATTAAGAAACAATCATTCATACCAACCATAAAATTTGCAATCGGTTACAACATGAAGGAAATAAAAAACAAAAAACTATAGTCTATGGGAGGTTAAGTGAATGTAAACAAAGCAGTATGTAAGGGATTTTATTCAGTAAACAGGAGGTGAACCAGCATCAACAAACAAAAGCTTTATGCTTATTTTAACTTCAAATTTATGCAAAAACATTTGGTAACATCAAAACACTGCATGAAAACATTCCAACTAAACCCCTCATCAAGGAATAATTAAAGCCATTACCGCAGAAAACTCCGCTACAAACGTTCGTCCGTTGCATAGAATGCATTGTTACAGATGCAGGGTTCAGAGGATGCCCTGCGATGCACCGCGAGTCATTAACCCTGAACTTGCGTCACCACCCGGGAGGTATTCTATATTTACTAGCATCAACATCACGTAATCCTTGGAGCTGGGAATTTCTATAAAAGTTCTACATTCACTTTGAACTTCCAATCTTAGGAACCAATTGTGTTATCGGGAGACCTGATCCCTGGACCTCATTTCACATTCAGCCTGTTCAGCTTTAATATCGAAACAAGATGCGCTAAACTTAAGTAAAATAAGAACGGCCCTGTCTGCGATCAGGTTTTAAGTTCAGAAGCGGAATTAAAAACAACAATAAAAACTGTATATTTATATTAAACGGTACTTACAATATTTATTCAAGTTAACTTCTAATTTTAATTTTATAATGTAATGATAGTTGCCAGCGATACGGTGTTCAGAAAAAACATAAAAGCTTGTTTTAGTTCTGCGAGTGCGACATTATATGCGGTGAAATATTAACGAGATATATTCTACGTTTAATATTCTACCACGATTACCGAATATATATAAGATAGACTCAGTAACGTAAAGAAATAATTTGAATGCCTTACATAATAGTGATTAGTTTTACTTTCTTTTTAATAAACATACATCAGTATAAATATAACATTTAGCGAATAGTTCAAAGAGATCATCGATCGTTGAAATAATCACTGATTGAAATACAAAGATAAAAAAAATCATCCAATATGTATAAAGTGCTTAGATAAGTAATCATTTAGTGCTGCTGTCCTAACTAAACATTAATTGAAGAACTTCGCAATGTGTATCTAAAAGTTTCCATGGAAAATAGTCCGATTTGTTACCAAAATTGTATGACAAACTTTGTAACGAACTGGACATCGGCAGTGCTAAATTATAGTTTAAACAACTTTTAATGAAAATGCACAGCTATCAACCGAGGTAAAAAGAGCATACGCACAGTATTCCAAGCTATTGCTTTCACACTTGCACTCGCAGCTGACTGTATATTTGTCACTCGTGTGTGATAAAAAAACGAAGATTGCCGATAGCTATTAGGAAAACCGGGCAAGAGCATGTCTGACCATGCTCAGTGTAGGGTCCCAAAGCCGTTACTTCACAAAAAGTATGAACTATTTTCTCTTTAAAGTTGTTTGGTGCTTGCTGTCTTAGGTAATTTTAGTAGGTATAAAAACAATTTTAAACACTTTAGTCGCTCGTATCTCAAGAATTATCAAGTTTACTTAGTCGTGATAGATTTTCTTTAAATTTGTTATAATGCGCTTTCATTAAAGATATTTTTCTGATTTTTTACATTTGCAGTTTTGGCTGTAGCACACTTGACTCTATCAAAAATTGGCGCTATAATGCATAATATTTCATACACGGATCCTATAATCAAAATTTTTTTTACTCAAACCCACAATTTTTTTTAAAGGCCTATCCAACGACACCCCTCGATATGGGGTAGACGATAAAAATAAATACGTCCCCACGTTACGTGTTACCCCTACACAAAAAAAATGTTATTTCATGATTTTGCTTTACCACTTTGTTTGCGTGACTAATACGTATATTCACGCCAAATTACAGCTTTCTTGCACTAAGAGTCTCTGAGCTAGGATGCGGACGGACGGACGGATGGACGGACGGACACGGTGAAACTATAACGGTTCCTAGTTTGACTACGGAACCCTAAAAACGCAAGATTTGCCCTTTTGTCTTTTAAAAGCAGCAGTTCATAGCAACCTAATTGGACTACGGATTGAGAAACTTTCGTAAGCTTTATACAATATTTAAGGATAACCCCGGTAAAGAAAAAGCTAAGTTCCTGTAGCACATTTTATTCCAAAGAAGTTTAAAAAGAAAGAAGATAAAGAAGTTTTTATTATTCTTGGAAGCTGGGCAGTTTTCCAACGATAATGATAAAGATAAAGATTAACTCATATCTCTTTCACGTACGGATATACGGTTACTCCGTTTTGATAAGAGAAGACTCGTCATCAACAATTTCCTCAAATTCAAGTCAACTTTTGATGTTAGAAATATAATAATAATATGGTTTTTTTTCATTTCTTTTAATGTCATGCTAGAAATGTTGGAAATATTTTCTGGTTTTCTGTTATAATTGAAAACCTAATGGAATGGCGCTCTATTCCCGAGTACAATATTTCTCATAACAGTCATAACCATAACAGCTATTTTCAGAACATAATTTTGTAGCTTCTCAAGAAATAGAATCCACAGCGACAGCATATTAAAAAACGAACTTACAACTTTAAAAAGGTTCTGTACAGATGATTTAAATTAGCTTTTCAAGTAATCCCTATTAATATCCTATATGAAAAGTGAATTTGTTTATTTGCATGTTTGTCTGTTTGTTATGCTTTCACGCATTAACCTCTTAACTTTTCATAAAGAAATAGAAGTTTGGTTTGAGAATGTTTGAGAATTTCTATGGGAACAACGATAATTGATGTCGTCGCGAACGCAGTCGCGGGTAAAAGGTAGTAATCTAACTAACTTTATATCATGATAGTCCTACAAGGTCCTGAGGTAACAAACAAAACAAAAACATACAACCAAATTGAAAACTCCTCTTTTTTATATACGACTAGCTGACCCGGCAAACGATGTTTTGCCATGTATGTAAAATTTAGTGGTGGGCTCGTGGATTCTTAACATTTAGGGGGATGACAAATAGATGTTGTCCGATTCGCAGACCTAACCGATATCATCATCATCATCATCATCATCATCAGCCCATTTCCGTCCACTGCTGGACATAGGCCTCTCCCATGGCACGCCACTGAGCTCGGTCCTGAGTTTTTTGTTTCCAACCACCTGCCAGCTACTTTTTTCATGTCATCGCTCCACCTAGCTGGAGGGCGTCCCACACTACGTTTGCCAAGCCGTGGTCTCCACTCAAGAACCTAATCGATATGCACACAAAATTTCAAGAAAATCGGTCGAGCCATCTCGGAGGAGTTTAATTACAAACACCGTGACACGAGAATTTTATATATTAATTAGAAAGATTAAAACGTTCTAAGTTATAAAACTTTTGTTTAAAAAACAGACTAACAAAGCTCCATGCCTAAAACGCACACACTTGTATTTACCTAAATTGTCATTACGAAACCTTGCATAAGAGAGCATCGACTCGAGCTTAGTTCAGTGCAGGGTCGCTCACCCTCCCACGGCCAAAGCCCTTCACTGCATTTACAAGCTCTTTGGAATTATGTAATACTGTATGTTTCGGAACTTTTATATTAACGGTGTAGTAAAGAGAAAGTTTTACGAGATGTTTTAGGACACGTTGTGTTTATTTTAATTGTTATTTATGTAACATACATACATAATGAAGCTTCTTAAGGTGTGAGTGCCGAGGTTAGAGCGCGGGCTTGCGAGTGCTCTAATTACAGGCACGAGTACCTTAAGAGCATATATAACTTTTTCTACAAGATTAAAATTTAATGATAATTTCCGAAATAAACAATCGCTAACTTTTCCTTTATACTTTCCTCGATTTTTCTGCTAACAAATTACTTGTAAGCTAAGTAATTTTCATTGTTCCGTTTGGCGTTTGGCGTTTGTAAATTTTATTTCGAAATGTATACGAATTTCATGCAATTTTTTTTGTGTAAAGGAATTTGCCCATGAACGAGGACGACCTTAAGTGGCGTAATCAACCTTAAGGTTGAGCTTATTTTGCATGTCATTAAACTGTAAGATTGATGGAATGCTTTTGTCTACACTACGAGTACATTGTACACGCGATGTGCAAACGCACAGTAACTCAATTTATTTTTTCACAGGTACCTATTCCAGGCTTTAACTTTGACACGATCGTGTCATAATTCGTTTAACTTAAATGCTCTGGTTTTTAACAAAATTACACTAAAGGGTCCGTTAACTGAGGACAAAGAGTGTAGTGTGCTTAACGAATACATGACCCAATCATCACTTGACACCTGCTCGCCCGATTTGGCACCTGCTCATTTCACTCGGCTGATTTTACTTTTGTTGTGTTCGTAATTGTCAGGACAAGGTTTAATGAATGAAAAAATCACTCTTGCGACACCGGGTACCCACAGCTAGTTTTAAATAAAAGAAAGCAAGACAAGGAAATGTTTACAAAGACAACGACACTCGAATTCATTAATAAAAGACATTCATACTCGTACCTTCACACCTGTAATCCCAGAGCGGGCTAGGCAGAGCTACAGAATTACAACTTAAAAAGTTGTTGATAATTCAGTAACCACAATTTGCACAAATAGGCTAAGCTGTTTACCAGGATATTAGTGACAAAAGATTTTAAAAAAAGATAAAAGATGTTTATTCAGCAAGAAGGCCGCACGGGCACTTTTACACGTCAAAAATCTACCAGCGCTTCGCAAGAGACCACTGCTGAGAAGAAACGCCGCAAGAAACTCAACAGTAAGTCGTTTTTTAAATATTGCTAATGATATTATGCAATAATAAACTTAACCTAGCATTATATAAAACAATGAATCTCACATAACACCAAAATTTAATATATTCATGCGTAGTTGACAGGTTGCAAGCCCATCGCCTAATAGTACAACAAGTCTATATTCCCTTAGTCGCTTCTTACGACATCCACGGGAAGACATGGAGTGGCACAATTCTAACCCGGCAACCACACGGAATTTAAGGAAATAATATTTAAAGAGCTTGTATAACTTAAAAGTGCAAAGTTAATTAGTTGAAACTGAAACACACAGTGACGAGGACCGGTTACTGAAAAATAAGCTAAAAGTCCGTTTTAAATGAGTATGAAAATCAAGATGCCGAGAGATAGAGGAAGCTCATGCGGACCATTCCCGAGCAAAAAAGTACCTATTTATGGTACGAATTTTACGAAGAGACGCTTATTACCTAACGCACTCGCAATCGCCATCGTTTTCATTATGACCAGAGATCGGAATAGGCAGAGCTAATTTGCCTAAACTTGAAGCATTTTCATTCATTCGTGAGTGAGATGGGGGATACTTTATTGAATGAATATGCTTCAAGTTTAGGCAAATTAGCTCTGCCTATTCCGATCTCTGATTATGACTAGGGTTAGGTTTTTGGTGGCATATCGTGGTTTTAGAATCCATGGAGTCGCTATTTCCTAATTATTATTATACATGACACTTTGATTTTGACCTTCAGTATGGTCATGTTTCAAAATTAACTAAATACATTTTTGGTTCGGTTATTCAATACCTACTCATATTTGCTTGTTTGTAACTCTTTCACAGCAGAGATATCCTCCATACTAAAATTCATTTAAATTGGTTTAAAGAATAAATGAATATTAAATTATTAAAATACTGAAGGTCAAAATCAAAGTGGTATGTATTATAATAAATAGAAAATAGCGACTCCATGGATTCCAGAACCTCGATTTGCCACCAAAAGTCCTAACTCTAATTATGACAGTCCGAAAGGGACTCTGCATACAAAATGAAAACAATTTGTTTTGCTTTGAAGCCGATTGCCATTAAGAGTACGTACGTTACGCAATAGCGACGCCGATTAGCAAAGAGATGTGTTTAACAGAAAGGACCAGTTGAAAAAGTTCTTAACATAAGCATTACGATACATCGTATGCATCTAGAAAATATCGTCGGTGATACTGCCAAACCGCGTAACTAACAAACTTATGATAGAGCAAAATAAACCTTACTATCTTATTAAAAAGGTTCATTTTGCTCCTTACTTAACATGTTACTTACTCGATTTTGCAGTTTCACCGACGATATACAAAATGTTGCTTTTTTTTTGGATGTAACGGTTGTGAATTTTATTTAAAGGGTAGCCACAAAAGGTCGGTCAGCAATGGTCGCAGAAGGATCAACAATAACCTAAAATTAATACCACATTCCTTGAACAATACAGACTTGACGTGATCTTTATCAAAACGCCACTCTTGCGCCACTGCACTTTAGTAAGTGTGACAGCTGATGTTGAGACTTGAAGGTGAAAGTTTTAACAATGTGATAGGATAAATTCAAATTCAAAATTCAAAATATTTATTCAGTAAATTGGCCACATCAGGGCTCTCTTTTTACACGTCGGTAACATGGAATAGAATAGAATAGAATAGAATCATTTATTCGGCTATTAAATAAACACCCGTGTGGTTGCCGGATTAGAATAGTAGTAGGGGTCAATTTCAACATTTCTGGTTTTTGTCTCATTTCGGTGCATTTTTTAAGTTTTGTGTATTTTTGAACGTTTATCATTTTAAACTATGCATTGTTATATATCGTAGACGTGGTGTTAAGGGACACTCAAAGTCATAAATAGTTTATGAGATATACGAGATAGAATATTTGATAAAACTATGGAATGATAAATACACACCGAAATGATAAAAAGTATCCACCGAAGTGATAAATACCTACTGGAATGATAGAAACGACCCACGTTAATGAAATCTTATCCACCGGAATGAAAATAAATGAAAAAAGTCAATAATTATCATAATTATCACTGTTTATTTGAGTAAAAATGACATTAATGTTATTAGTAACTAACGTAATTAGAAGTCTTTATTTGAGTAAAAATTAGGTTAATGTTATTAATAATTACCATAATTATAAGTCTTTGTTTGAGTAAAAATGACATTTATATTAATGTTTTGAAACCATTCGCTTATAAAATAAACATATTTTTTAATTAAAAAAAATTACTCTACATTTTTTATATATTGTACCGGATTGATTTATTACTTATTTCTTTAATATGGTTTTCAAAAATGTTCTAAATATTGTGATTTATTTAAGATAATAAACTTAGTTATAAATTAAAAAAAAAATAACATTCTTCTATGTTAATCTAATAGAAACAGTTCGCTGACCAAGCAAAATATCTCAATAATTCTAATATTACAAATATCCCAGTGGCAATTATATCATTTATCACTGACTTTAGATCACTTAATGCTTAATAATTAGTGCGTCATAAGGACGGCCTCAAAAATATAATATGAAATACCTAAAAAACTCAGTCAAAAATGTAACATTATGAAATTATGATAGCCTGCAAGACTAGATGTGAATTTACATCTCCAAATCTTAAAAAAAACGTAATACTAATATAAATTTAAACCTTTTAATGTTTTTTTAAACTGAATATCACGTCTAATGTTAACACTAAGCATTGTCCTTTATAATTATAATTAAATTGAAAAAAAAAACTGTAACAAATCTTTTTTTCCATCTGTGAGAACTTTCTTCATTATAATATAATATTATATAGCAATTTGTTAGAGTTATTGGTAATAGCTCTGCCTACCCCACTCTGCATATGCATATTATATGCTTAGTAGTACAAAATAACTGACATTTGGTTATCGTTAAACGCTTTATTATTTACGTTTAAACGCTTATAATATTTCGCGGTGTAAAAACCAGATGAACGTAACTACAAAAAATTCAAAAATAGTTTTTTTGCATAAAACGGTTCAGAATGAGCTCCTGCATGAAATGCCAAAACGACGTAATGGTATATATATATATATTTGTCTCGATAATCATTTTATTACCACTGAAAATGATATTGGAAAGTTGAAGACGCGAATTCTCACCGTTTTTTTGCTCTCCTGTAAAATCATAAAAATGAAGATACGTTCATCTGGTTTTTACACCGCGATTTATACATTTGCTTTGACTTCATAAAATTAAATAATTAAATTTGATAATTATTTGGATAACTAAGTGAAGCTACTTTTGTATCATGCCGGTGTTGCTTATCATTTCTGTGGGTATTTCATACACCGGAAACATCGGAATGAGAACCACGGAATGATAAAAGCGGTACAAAAATATTTAAAAAAAAACAATGGTGTCTGGTTTCTTTAAACTAACGTTACTCCAGAATTAAGAAATATTACGTACGTGTTATACATAAATCTTAAACTAAACACACAAAAACTACAAAAAATAAATCAACCGTCGGAATGAGGATTTTTTTGTCCCCACCCCACCGGAAGCAAGAATTGACCTTTATATTTTATCGCCAGAAACACGTACAACGCAACCGCTAGCACCAAACTCTTGCGCGTGACTAACTCTACGAGTGCGCGGGAGGTGGGTGGCGTACATATTGAAGCTTAGCAGATATAAGGCACAGAACATTTGACGGTGGTAATGATAACGTTTCTCCGGACAAACGTATTTCCTCGTACCGGACGGTATGTGTGATAGTTAAAAAAAAAGTCAGGGCTTCTTTTTGTACACTAACTATCTAGTATTTTAAAAAAGGTAAATGTTTTTCATAATCATTAATAGTTTTTGATTTATTCCACGTTTTGCAATCAAAACTGGGTGGCGGACAGCCCACCGTGATGAGAAATGAGGTCTTAATTATTATTTTTTAATTATTATTTCCATTAATTTTTTAATTCTACTTATTGCCCAAAATAGGCAACTGCGTGAAGTATTCAGAAAAAAATAACAGGTTAATTTTTAACCATAGTTCACCCCGGTTTTCAGCGCCGCCAGCTTAAAATATTGCTTGGGAAATTGACCCTAGTGAGTTTATGTATGTATGTAAATAAACACAAAAAAACACACATTTGAGAAAATAAAAATAAAATTACAAAATCTATTTAACTAATTAATGGAGTGAATCTACTAGCGCTTCGGACAAGACCATCATTGCGGAGAAGAAGCGCCGCAAGAAACTCCAGCAGAAGGTCATTTTTTTCAATGATTAAAATGAAAAATAGAATATACAATTCATTTGAAAATGTGTCATATCTCTAGTATCGTATGTCTCATTATTGAAACACTTACTTTGTAAAATTGTTTTACAAATATAACTTTCTCGTATTTGTAGAAACTTACACTTTTAAGAGGTTTATCATCACTTAAAATATTGTTAAATGCCATGCATGAGTTAAAAAAAAATCCCAACTAGTCCAATACACTTATAATATGTTTTTTTTTAATCTTTCATCAGACTCAGATCTCATTGAAAGTTCGAGAGAGTGTTTGGATGTTTATCCTCGAATAACACATAAACGGCTAAACGGGTTTATAGATGAAATTTGGCACATTTATTTTAGAAGTATATTAGTCCCGTGGGAATAACTATATAACACGAGTATGTTTTAATGTCTAGTTCCCATATACTATATCTTGCATTGTCCTTGCTTGTTCTACTACTACGGGATAAGTTCGCCCCATGTACATTATCTATAATGATGCTAAAAAGTTTTGTAATTGTTCATGTGCAATAATGAGTATATTATATATGACATAACTATATCTCAAGGGTTAGCTGGAAGAGATTCCTTAAAGGGATAAAGTTCACCTTTGTTCATTTAAAATAATATAAATCCCATTGTATTGTTTTGGTTTTGTACAATAAAGTGTTTACATTCATACATACATTCATACATACATAATTTACGACGTCCCGTCCCAAAACCTCATTCTTCATACAACGTAACGTCATTTTCACTGGTAGTGCTTGTCGGATTGAAAACACAATACAAGCTTATGCTAGCTCTAGAGCTTACATTGGCACAGTTGCCCTTATAAGTACCTGCACATTTTAACCTTGTCGCTTTAACGCCTTTGACGGATAAGTGCAGCAGTTCAAACATGACGTAAAAGTGACACAGCACATCTATCTATTGGGCCAATTTGTGTGCGATAGTCCCCTGATATTTGACCTTACATACAGGTTTTACTAGCTCGGGCACCAGTCTCCACAGCACAATTTCTGTATTTACCTATTCATAAGTGTTTTTTTTTACTTCATAAACTGTATACTTTGTGGTGGAGATATATACACTTATATTTATTTTGTTCTTTTTTCCTTTTCTCTCTCTATCTCTCTCTTAAGATTTTGGTGTGTTTTCCTGCGGAAACTACGCAGGTAATTATATATATTTTTTAATTTACTATTTATAGACTTATATAATGCTAGACTAATTGTAATATTAAATATATTGAAATAAATGACTGACTGCTGAGTTTCTTGCGGCGTTTCTTCTCAGCAGTGGTCTCCTCTTGTGAAGCGCTGGTAGACTCTTGACGTGTAAAAGTGCACGTGCGGCCTACTTACTGAATAAATTACTTTATCTTTCTTTATCTGTATCTTATCTTTATTTAAAAATAAATACACAGCATAACAGTATAACACTACAGCACTGTGAATTACATACTTAATTATAAATTAACAAAGACAATCAAATTATTTATTAAAACATAATAATTATATGACATGACATCATAGATAGTAGGAAAGGATTACTTACACATTCAATACACACAATCTTCCATCCTTTTTGTTTTCATATTTAGTTGACAGTATTAAGGACCGTCATCCTTCAGCCATCAAACACGAGTGACACCCCCGGCTAAAGAAAATGAGTTAGGTCATTCGCGCTCCGTGATGGTCTTATTCTAAAGCACTATCGGTCAGATCTAGTGCCTGTGCCACCCAGTGCTGGGGTGAACAGTCGTTTAACTGACCTATAAGCGAGCGTTGACGTGGGACTTGATAGAGCACGACAGCGCAAGCCAAATTAACTTGGATGAAACGTGGTGATAGAAAAAGTTTGGCCGAATTCGGCCAGTTGGTTTGTTGGCAAAAGTTTTGTTGTTAATGTCTGATTAGGGAAAACTTTTATGCATGTATCTATCATGGAGTATTATGTTGTGTAATTTTTTGGAATATCTATTTGAAAGATACCTAATTACAGTTTACAATCATAAACACAAAAAATATGTATTAATTTAATTATTTAATAATGCATCAAGGTACATATACTTATACTATATACTATATATCGATACAAGCTTTTATGTTTTAGTTCGACTGCTTTAAGAAACACAGCAACGCACAAGTAACGAATCTAAAAAGTTTTAAAAACTTATCTTATATATTAAGTGAGCTTACATTGTGTATAATATGTGCATTTGTTTATCGGAATCGGAAAGTAACAGAAATGGGGTTTTTCTAGTTAAGACATCGATCAGGGGATTATTATGACATTGCTTTGCAGTTCCTTTTACGGTTAGCGTAAAGGACAGAGCTATAGCAGTTATAGAGCTTTGTCCTATTCTCTCAGCGTTAATTGAACTCCATAGCTATGTCATAATAAAGCCCGTTGTTCAGTTGTAATGTTCAAAACAACTCCGATTCACTTTAAAATAATATCAAAATTAAAGACAAAAACCAACGATCGCCGAAAATGCAAGGTTAACAGCACATCACTAAAGCACAACGTGCATTGACGTAACACTATCGCTCACATCTTACAAAACAAAATGCAGTTGCATTTCATGCATCGACGGGGCGGTGAACTGTTGAGACGTTCAGTTCTCATGCTGGCTAGTAATTTAGACAACATACCGTTCTTTCAGGAGATTGACTGGAGCTGGTTTAAATTAGAACTCGTTGTACGCTATGAGGACAATTTACTGGAGTGTCGCGATGTTAATCCCGTAATTCAGGGACAGTCTTAGGGTTGTAGTCTTGAGAGTACAATTGTGTATATGGGTCTCAGTACCCCTACTATGAGTTACAATTATCGCACTCCGTAGCGAGTCGAATGCTCTGTCCTTTACACTCTATAATAATACTGCGAAGTCTGCGAGCGACAGAGCATAAGACTCGCTAGCGACTACGTTAATTGTAACTCATGGTAAGGGTACAGATCACACGTACCATCAGGTGGCCTGTGTATTCGTTTGGGCTAACCCTTGATTCTCCGGCACTAATTTCATAGAATGTTTGACTTCACCGAAGTTCCGTTTCATATACAGGGTATTTTTTTTTAAGAGTCAACCAATTTTAACATATGATTTTGTATCGTTAATATATGATAATATATTTTTTCATTTCAAATTCTCCAATTTTTACGTTCTCGTGAGGGCACCAAGTCATACTAGAAAATCACTTTTAAAAAACCTCAACAGTAAAAACCTTTTTAGAGCACGCACCTCTCCTCGCTTCCCTGCATTAGATGGTCTATGAATATCGTTTAGTTAGTGGAATCATTTGTATTTTTCAAGCTACAGTAAAAATGTGTTATTGAATAACAATAGCAAAGAAAACATTTAAATTTGTGCACCTATTAAAAATTACTCTGTACAAACACGACATGTGCAGAAGTTATAATGTTTTAGAAGTTACAGGTAAAATTGTATTTAACCTGACTAAATTTCAACACTTTCAATTACAAGAATCGTTAAATTTAACCAGTTGTTGAAACTCCCAGAAAAAGCTCAGAAAAATGATATTTTTGAAACATCTACCGTATGAAATCCATAGTATTGTTAAATCGTTTTTACTGGCAAACATTTCCACAAACTAATCACGTTTCCAATTCCAGTTCAAAAATAATCCTCTTTCATTTGGTTCCTCGTATGGCGCGTTCCTATTTTTTTCAGAGTCCTACAAAAAGTTTACGGACTAGAGCCGAGCTGGTCGGAAAATGTACAGGCGTGTTCGCGGAAAAACACCTTTCTTTGTCAACGTGGACTGGGAATACTGGGATATAGTTTTTTTTTTATCACGCTCTGTGCATATCGGACGTTGTACGAAGTAATTAGACGCAGGGGTTGTTGGTGCTGCCAGGACCAAAGAACACGAGCCACAATAATTGACAACATTTCATATTTTCAAGACTTTAATTTTATTCGTTTTATAGATACTGTTTGGAAGGAGGAAGACACTAATAGTTTTATTTTTTCCCTAGGATGTATATTATTTATTATTATTAATTATTATTATTTATTATTAATTTATTAAGATGTTCTTATTCTAAAAGGGCGTAACTTCATTTCTACGACACAATGGACATATTACGTTAGTCCAATCTGTATAAAAAAAAAGTTTTTCTTTTTAATAATGGCGGTCAACCGATCTCAAGTATCTATCCATCTGTCAATAGTGTCAATGTCAAACTTGAAGTATGACAGCTTTTTTCTCGTGAAAAAGGCAATGGTATTATTATCTATTCAGGCATAGTATTGCTAAAACTCGATTTTTTTTTAACTTACTTGTAATTTTGTCAATAAAGAAAAATAAATCTAAATAAATATTTTGCCGTGTTCAGGAGGCAAAACCCTTTCGATTCGTATAGTAATTTGCAGGCGTCACCAAAATGAAATGTTGTCAATTGTCAGCCCGACAATCAGAGATTCGATTTCATTGCTTTTCAGTGTATTTTGTCGTATTTGGTACCAGCAGCAGTAGTATATTATCCAACTTTAGGTCAAAAATACGAAAGAAGTCCGACGTTTGGTTTCGCAAAAGTTTCATGTGTCTGATAATTCAAAAGTAAGATATGCTTTTTTTTCTGAATACATTAACATTTTGAAGAAACATACTTAAAGAATGTTTGTTTAATAATTAAATTCATTTATTTCAAAATCATTAAGTTTCACAGATTATTAGAAACATTAAAAAATAAACAAAACTAGCTTCTGCCCGCAACTTCATCCGTGTAGATTTAGACTATCGTTATTCCGGAATTTCCCGGTACAAAAAGTAGCCCAAATATGTTTTAATCCACGGTGTACGCTGTTTCTACATCAAACTTTATCCAAATCCGCAGCGTGAAGGAGTAACAAACAAACTTTCGCATTTATAATATTAGTAGGATTAGTAATTATTAAACATAATTGTATACATCATTATTTATTTTTTCCTATGGCTACTGCCGCATGGGACAGACTGGCCAGTCAGCAATCATGCTTAATATGCTGATAGGGCTTCTGCGCACACGCCGAAGTTACTAGCTAAGTTTCTTTCTTAAGCCGGGTATTCACTAGGTAGGTAGCTGTTGCTGGTGCACGTAAAATCGTGATGGATACGCGGCTCGCCAGCTTGTTCTGCACCCGTTACTGGAGCCTGTCGAGGTCGACGCGCATTACAACAATCCTGTAAACTTTACCGATTTTAAAAACAGGGGTGCTTAATGAATTGCATAATAATAAATTTACTAATTTTCATTTAACAAAGCACCAACGATGTAATAATGTATAATAAAGTGTGGTTGCCGGGTTAGAATAGTGCCACTCCATGTCTTCCCGTGGATGTCGTAAGAGGCGACTAAGGGAATATAGGCTTGTAGTACTGTTAGGCGATGGGCTTGCAACCTGTCACTAATGCTCTGGTAAACATATTAGCCTATTTGTGCAAATTGGGGTTCTGAATTATCAACAACTTTTTGAAGTTGTAATTCTGTAGCTCTGCCTACCCCACTCTGGGATTACAAGCGTGAAGGTATGTATGTATTCATAACAACGAAATGCATAAAAAAGATAAAAGATAAAAGATAAAAGACATTTATTCAGTAAGTAGGCCACACGGGCACTTTTACACGTCAAGAATCTACCAGCGCTTCACAAGAGGAGACCACTGCTGAGAAGAAACGCCGCAAGAAACTCGGCAGTCAGTCATTTTTTAAATATATTTAATGTTACAATGGTATACTTAGTCTAGCATTATACAAATCTATAAATATTAAATAAAAAAATATATTGAATAAGCTGCGTAGTTTCAGCAGGAAAACACACCAAAATCTTGCGAGAGAGATAGATGGAGAAGAAAAAAAAGAGAACACCTACTTAGGTGTAAGTATATAAGACGGTGCAAGACGACCACATAAGATTGATATGTTTTCCTACATCAACGGTGTCCCCTAGACAAGACAAAGCTACTGAATTTGAAAAAAATAAAAAATATTAAGTTTTTTTTGTCTATTAGATAAGTAGTCCTCGATCCTATAATACGCTTTAGACATTAAAGACTTTTTCAAGTATTTTTTAAGTGCTGGAAAGGGTAGCTTTAAAGCTATGTCAGGTAATTTATTATAGAAATGAATGCATTGACCAACAAATGATTTATATACTTTACGGACGCGGAATTTGCGAATAGCGATTTTATTTTTATTTCTAGTATTGAAATTATGTACATCAGATTTTTTTGTGAAAGAATCTAAATTTTTAATAACATATATTTTTAAATCATACTTTTCATATGTTAAATATTTCTAACGTCTTTGATTGATTACTAAAAATGTGGTCATAGTTCTAACCTTGCCTGACCTAGTAAGATTTTTTTTATTTAAAATGCGTCAATACAATAAAATTATTTTTATGATAAATGAGTGTTATGTTATTTTATCGTACTCCTGATAGAATTACACAATTTGTTTTTATGCTAAACGTTCATTATGCTTTTCGTAGTTAGTTAAATGATATGCAAAATGTTTTTAGACTGGCTGAAGCGCACACCAAAAAGAGGCACTTAAGAAAAAAAATCAATGTTTTAAGAAAATTTCTGAGCTCAACGTTAGATACTTTACGAATGCTGGTGACTGTACTTGGTTTTTTTTTTTATTAAACCATGTTTCGTTTTATTATTAAATATCGATTACCAAGAACTGCCTAATTAATATTAATTCTTTATTATTTTGGTACCCATATTTTCCATCATAAGCAATTATTTATACTTATCTTGATTGTGTTGTAGTTAACAATAAATTTAGTTTTACAATGACAAAATTTAAATATTAAGTCAAATATTTCCACAACAGGGATTATACAATAAATTGAATTTCGTTCATTTCAGCATGAAAGGGGCTTACAATTTTATAATTAATTACTGAACACAGTAAAACAGCTATAAATTACAAAGGAAGATTTTATTTCGTTGTATTTCAATTACTCAATTTTGCTTAACCGTGGCGAGCTTGGGATGTTGTTTTAATTCAACAAAAAATGGGTATATTATGTAATTCAGTTACATACTTTTGTATTCTTTCATTTTCACTGTTCTTTCATATTAAATTAAAATGTTTTATATTACAATCTGTGGAATGCCTTTTGAATGACACTGTCAAACAAAAGGTGCTAGAATTTTCAACTCATTTTTCTAAAGTAAATAAATAAATTTAATTTAATTATTACTGTTAATTGTGATAAATCGTAAAAATGGGCGACGAAGAAGCAAAGCGTCGTGCTAGTACTATGCGAGCTAGGTCCTCGATGATGATGAAAAGTCAGAAGTCTCTAAGCAGAATGAAAATGAGAAAACAGTCCTATGGGTTCTCCGGGATACCAGGGATCAGACCAGTGGAGAGAACCTCACAGGTAAAATAATGGTACCTACACTAGACATAGTTATTCATTACTTCCTACAGCCACTCGACGGAGCTTCAAAGTTACGCATGTTGATTGGATTTATTTATTTATTTAATCTTTATTGCACAAAAGAATACACTTCGTATACAAAAGGCGAACTTAATGCCGTAAGGCATTCTCTACCAGTTGACCTTTGGGCAAAGCAGAGATTGTGGTGGCGGTGCAACATAGGGTCTAACATATATGTTGCTTAAACGTAATAATATATACCTACATACCAATATATTAAAATAAATATAAATACTTAGATAAATACATAATATAAAAAAAAAGTGAGGATAAGCACAAAACATTACAGATAACACCATCAGAAAAACAAGATGATGTCTATTCTACCTACAAAAATAAAAAAAATCGCGAACTTTCTTTTTAAAAGCAAACTTGTTCGGAGCTTGCTTGATATTAAGGGGAAGGTCGTTCCAAAGTCGTGCTGCTTGAAGTGCGAAATAGCTGGACATGAAGCCTGTGCGGTGAAGAGGGATGGATAGTGTGGGATGGATTTATGATTTTACTAATGAAATTAGATTAGTTTAGTGCAGATACTTCTATTACTTATATAATAAACGCGAAAGTTTGTATGTGTGGATGTTTGTTACTCGTTCACGCTGCAACGGCTGGATGAAATTTGAAATGGAGACAATATATACCCTGGATTTACACATTAGGCTACATTTCATTCCGGAAAATTTAAAAGTTAGCGGGCAGACGCTAATTATCTATGCCCGAAAGGCTAAGCGCACGGAATTTGGGACCCTGCGTATCGTTGACCCGACAATTCACGACTGAGTGCAGGAAGTATAACTATCAGTTAAGTATTTTTCTTAATGGTCGAACGCAACAATGCCAAGCAGCAGTGATTGCATTGTTGTGTTCCGGTTTGGATAAGATAGCCGATGAAATGACTAGCATTGAGGCATTCCATCTTAGTCCTCAGGGTTGGCAGTGCATTTGCAGTCTTGTAAATGGCGAATGTCTATGGGTCACAGTTTCCACTTACCATCAGGTGGTCTGTGTGCTCGTTTGCCTTCCTACGCCATAAAATAATATATGTAACTAATGTGTACAAATATAACAGCAAAAATTACGCATCTAAAAAGTTTATTAAGAGCAGTAACAGATCTGTAAGCTAATAACTAGGGTTAGGACTTTTGGTGGCATATCGTGGTTCTAGAATCCATGGAGTCGTTATTTCCTAATTATTATAACACGTGACACTTTGATTTTGACCTTCAGCATGGTCATATTTCAAAATGAACTAAATATATTTTTAGTTCAGTTTATCCATACCTACTAATATTTGCTTGTTTTTAACGCCATTACATAGTTTGTAAGGCTTTCACAGAGCAAAGATATCCTCCGTACCAAAATTAATTTAAATTGGCTTAGCGGTTCAATAAAAAAATGAATTTTGAAATATTAAAAACCGAAGGTCAAAATCAAAGTGGTATGTATTTTAATAATTAGGAAATAGCGACTCCATGGATTCTAGAACCACGATATGCCACCAAAAGTCCTAACCCTACTAATAACATTTGAATCTCCGTGTGTAAATGTAGCAGTTAGTTTAATACTGTGGCAATACTGGCAATATAAAAAAAGACGTGTGGCACTCGGGGACTGCCGCGGTAAAGCTATTGCATGTCGTACAAACGCACACAACGCCGTGTCGAAGACTGCCGAACTGAAACGACGTTAGACGATGCACGGCCTTCAAGCCACACCTCCTTGCCCGTCGGAGTGGGGAGCGTGAGGTTTTTTCGTTACGGAATTTCTGGATTCGGTCCCCGCGCTCAAGGCCCGCGATAGAAGCTATGCAATAGCTTAAAAACCTTTTACTCGTATTTTAGCTTGGGATCGAGTTTAAGCGGCCTCCGCTGATGTATTTAAACTCCTACCAGCTGGAACCAGAGCACTTGTTCCACATCCCTACCGTCACAAGACTCGTCGAAGAAATGTTAGATGAATCATTTATGGGCCACAAATATAATGCTCAGGTATGTGCATAGCCTTTGGGTTTCTTGCGGCGCTTCTTCTCCTCAATGTTGGTGTTGTCCGAAGCGCTATTAGATTCACTCTATTTCACTGACGTGTAGAAGAGCCCTCATGAGGCCAATTTAAAGAATAAAAATTTTGAATTTAGTCACCAGAAATATGTCGTTCTTTTACAATCCTCCAGCACCGCCTTTTGTAGTAAGTCACTTTCTGACATGTATACAAACTATAAGTACGAGAGTGACGGATGCTTTATCCACATTTGTCTCGCGATAAACGCAATGATACTAGGCACAGTGATACATAACCTTATCTTCCAGGAATCTCCCGCTTTGGTGATGCGGCTCTCTGGCGATATCATGCGCAGGCTCAAGACTATGGACTACCCGCGCTACAGGTTCATTGTGGTGGCTACCATTGCCCAAAAACGATCCCAGAGCTACAACAACGCCATCACTTTCCTTTGGGACCACGAGAGGGACGATTACGTCGATGTGCAGAGGGAGTCCGTCACCGCTGCGATACAGATCACCGTGTTTGGAATCTATTTGGACTAGTAGGTAATAGACTGACTTTCTACGTTTTACCAGTTTATTATGTTGGCAATATTCGTTTTTCTATGGAACAAGAGAGACAAATACAATGTCAGTTGCGAGTGTAAGTTTGACTGCGAGCAAAGACCATCCATTGACGCCCTAATTTTTGAAATTGACTTTTCTTATACTTAACTTATATGTGTTTTCATAAAACCGAAGAGGCGGTTTATAGCATAATTGAATACAAAATTGATAAGCTAAATAATAATTGACAAAGTAACATAAATGCTCAAATGGAATAGATGGCATTACCGTTTGGTTGTTTACAAAAGTATACATTGTAAAGTTAATAGTGTTTTCAATCCAAGATGTCTCGCCCCACTACTTCATTTTTTATACACTGACGCAACCGTGACATGTCAATTTGACTGGTTACACGTGCCGTCGTGGGTTAATAGATAACACTATAACTTATGTGAATGAGGGGACCACTCGTTAATCTTTTTAATGGTTTACTCTTGAAATATCTAAAGTCATGACGATTAATTTCGCCGAATTTTCATTCCATCGACAGGCATTTCCACGTGCAGGAGCTGTAGTTGTGGTCATTAGTCTAACTTAACTTACCCTACGTAATAAATGCTTAAGATAACCTGAAACTATAAGGTTTCAGCAGAAATTAGTTTTCGATGAAATTAAATTCGCTGAAATGACACATTCGATGAAAAGTTTGTCGATATTTTAAGGGGATCCCCTTTTTAGTAGGTACGTCATTTACGTCAACGGTCACTTTTGAAACTCCCCAATTATGTAAAAATATTTTACTCGTCATTTTCTTTAACTTAACTGGTCGCTTTCCGCAATGGGTCAGCTTACCTTACAATCTTACAATATGTTTATGACTTTTAGTTTAATTTCTATTTAAATATCAAAAACAGAGTCCACGGAGCGACCCTGTCGCGGAGCTCCTATTTCTGAGTGTTTCGGCCCTTGGGGCCGGCTGAAGAACAAACATGACCTAAACCTACCTCGTATTTATGTCACTAATTTTGGCCAGTGGATCGGTCACTCGTTTTTTATGGATTCATATTTACTCCAAAGAATATACAAAATATTCTTCTCGACTGTGTATTACGCATACGGACTAATTGCCGAAAGTGGCAAATTAGAGGAAATCACCAGTTTGGCTAATTGATTTAGATGGCATTGACGAATTACAGATATTGACCAATTGACTAAAATGAAGTACTACTAAGTAAAATTACGAGATGAATTTCAATCCTTTTTTACAGCCTATAAAATGTGTATGGAGTTGTACAACAAATCGTCATTCTTTTATTTTCAAAACTATACTGTAACTCTTCTAGAAACTATTCAGCTTAATTTATTACGCGATGTTCTCTCTACCTGCATTGGCAATTCGTATCTTAATTTGTATCGCAGTAGCACCGTAGTCGTCCGACAGCCTCGCATATCAAAGGTGCATATTTATCTATTTGCATGTAGATAAATGGCTGAATATCTTTCAAGTCTAGCCTGCTACCGTGAGGCGGATCTTTGCTGCTCGCAAGCTTGCATTGGAAGAGTGGTCGTAGTTTAGCGACCCCTGGCTTAGCAGTGCATCTTGTTCCATATAGTTAATAACGAAAATCACATATTAATCGATGTACAGTCACGAACCGGGATTGTTGAGCCACTTGCTATTGTTCGTAATTTAGCCGTGTATTCAATAACCGATGTAAACGAGTGGCTGACAGCTATTTGAATTGAATTACATAGCCAAATTAGAAACATGGGTAAGTGGCTCTACAATCCCGGTTCGCGACTGTACAATCAGCTTGTGGAAGCTCATTGTTGAGGCGATGGTAAGTGTGTTTCTATGCTACTCGTATCTGTGGTTAATATGCATAATGTTTTAATTTATTCGTCTTTGTTATTAGCATATAAAATGTCTATTTTATCTAATGTTAGAACTATTCTTGAATAGATGTTTAGTTCTAATTCAATTTTTATGTTATACCTAGTTATTATACTTTGCCATCAAAGCGTTGCCTTTCTTTCATAGAGATCTATACTTGAGTAAATTATTGTATTGTGTCCTACACATTCACAAATACCATTTGATTTTTTATAATACATTTGTATTACAATAACTTCATATAACTTGAAAGTAACAATGCTCGGTAGGGGATCAGTACAATACCTAAATCCAGCCTTAGTGAGGAGGAGCGTCAATTAGAAGGTTGCGCGGGCGAGCGAAGCGAGCGTTACTTGGCAACGATTGGTTACCGTAACGTAAGGGTAAAATAATTATTCTGGGAACCAATTGGTCTGTCTGCTCAGCTACACGTATCAAACTTTGCGAATTACTTAACTATTTACTAGCTTTACCCAAAATAATTCCCGGGATAATGTCACTCGCAAATAATGAAGCTAATAGTGATGTAAACCCACAAAAAATATACAATCGTCTATTTTGATTTACGCAGTAGATAAGTCTCATATATTATACACTTTACAAAAAATGTGCACTGTACTATACCAATTCCAGAATACTTCGAATGAAGGTATGAATTTTAAAGGAAACGAAATTGAAACGGAGATTGCTTAGCTGAACCTGGCCCAAACGTTACAAGTCTTTCAATTTTCCCACTTGGGTGTTCTTTGAGATTGTTTTCAAGATTTATTTTCATGAACTACCAATCTGGAAGTCCTGGCTAGACTTTGTTATTTGAAATTTGTAACAACAACTCAAATAATTGAATACAGAAAGGTAAAAATGTTTGTTAGTTTATTTGCATAATCTATCTCCAAAATCGATTTTAAAATTCTTTTAAAAATGAAAAATAATTTATTCTGTGTGGCATCTACAGACTACATACATTTTATTCCGTAAAATCATGACAGGACAAATTTCTGGACGCATTTATAAAAAAACTGGCCGGAGAAGCATTATACAGGGACCCGTGGAAATCTAAGTTAGAGTCCTTTACTCAGTAATGGGACACTCACAAATCCTTTGTCCATCTGATCACTGAAAAAAGCTCCCAACAGTTAAAGCCAGTTGGACGTAGATTAGCAAAAACGTTCCAACCCACTACTTGGTCAATATAAGTAATCTATACCAATGAGATCAGTTAAAATGGTATTTTCATATAGCAAAAACGTTCCAAGCTGGGTGTGCAAGTACATATGACCATAGTGGTCCAACCCACACGTATGGGTAGTGTGAATAAAAAAACATAAAAATTGTAACCTATCTGAATATTTTTTGTTATATGGGTGGATCTACTTTTTGTTGTTGTTATTCTGACCCGTAAGCCAGGAGACAACAGTGATAGAGTTTCTTAGAAAAAATACTTCCAGCACACTCAGGAGAAGGGCCATAAAAGAATGGGTGTGTAATTGCCAATATAACAGTTTTTTAGTGGACTTATATCCTTTGAAATCATAGTTTTAAAGAGTGACCCAGGAGACGTCACCATGGCAACGAGCTACAAAGAAAAGTTGATTGACCCATATTGTACAGTTTGATGCTGGTTAATATTATACCATTACGAGAAGGATCCAAGCAGCCTGGAATGTTTTTGATAAATATGTATCATGAATACTCAAGATTAAAAGTTACTTACAATTACTTTCCAAGTAACCTGGTACGTTTTGGTGAAATGTGTCCGTTTAGATGTAATTCATAAAAAAGTTCCAAGTATTTCTCCGCTTAATTCTTCAAAACTACGCAACTGATTTTAACGCGGTCTTTGCTTATTGTTTAGAGTGATAAAACTGATAAATTAGGATATACTTTTTAGAAATTGCATATGTGCAAAGCAGAGGCATTTCGATAGTTTCTACTAATAATAATATTTGAGAAATAACTACAGGAACCTCGTATCGTAATGAAATAAAAACGTTAAACGACCTTTTTTCAAAAAATATCTTGCTTACGATTAACACCAACATAAAGTAATATCTGTTTAACTTAAAAAAAGATATCTCTCAACTAAGGTTGGAACATTTTATTAATCGACGTACGTTTTACCCGTAACAAAATTACAAATACTAAAATTACAGAGTATTTAAGCTAAGGCTAAGTAGATCAATAAGCACAACGTCATCAACCTTCACAAAATTTGTTATACCACACAGTGGTTCTAAAAACTATGGAGTCTGCTATTTCCTAATTCTTATAATAGATTTCAACCTTTATTATTGTAATATTTCAAATTTTTAGTTTGTTTTATCCATAAAGAACTACTAATAATTGTTTTTTTATTACGCTTCAACAGTGGAGATATTCTCCTCATCATAATTCGTTCAAATTGGTTCAGCGGTTTAATGAAACAATTAATTTTGGTATGGAGGATATCTCCGCCGTAAATCATTACAAACAAACAATTATTGGCGTGTATGGATAAACCAAACAGAACTGTTGTTAGATTCTTTTAAATTGTGAAAATTACTGAAGGTCAAATCAAAATGAAGGTGGTATGGAAATAATAATTAGAAAATAGCGACTCCATGGTTTTAAAAATCACCCAATGCCCTAGCCCCGATAATCAGTACTTAATGTCAAAAAGTACTCACTAACAAAAACAGTCCTTTTGTTATCAGTAATCGGATGAAACTTATCCGGGAGTGTTCGGGTCACAGCTCACAAATCAAAAGCAAAAGGCAAATATTGGTGTAGGGGTGTTCGGGTGTTTGCCCTTTGTTGCTAGTTTTGCAAATAGTAGGCCGCGTTGTTTGAATGGCTTGGGAGTTCCACGTCGGGCGTTCCGGGACGGTTTGTTTATCTTAGTTTCTCGTCAGTTTTCGAGGAAAAACAACCAAAGCAGTATTCGTTTTGGTTTCTGTGTTTGAAATCTAGGAAAGCTCAAAGAGGTCAGTGGATAAAGTTACATCAGCCGTCAACATTAATTTGGTTAACGCCAGTTTTAAAGGAAAATAACTGAGGCTGCTTTGGTTTTGGATTTCTAGGAAATTTAATATCTGGCATTGCCATTAAACATAATTGGTTAAAGTGTAATATTAACTACATATACATATATATCAGATTTATATAGCGGTTTAAATTTTGAATTACTACTAGATAGATAAAGCCCCTGACGTGATGTCAATCCCTACTTACAGAGCTGATATTTCTTAAACTGTCAATCCAATTTTCGTCAAACCTAGCTAAAAACTACGACAATTGAATAAACTATCAATTTAAAATAGCCCCGTTTGCATCGCTCGATCTGTTTGGGAGCCCGTGCTTCGACATTAGATTCACAGCTTTGAATGGCCCCTCAATTGTGTCACAGCATGTGGTACGACATGTCCATATCCCTACATTAGTATTTATATTGATAAGTGTCCCTAAACTGGAAGCTTACTTGAATATGTGGCATTGTTAGGCTGTTTTCTCGTGGTCCCATTATATTTGTCCCATTGACTTTCGACGGAGCCCCGCCCGGGCGGGGCTCCTACTTCTGGGTAGTTTTGCCCTTCGGGCATCTGAAGATACCTAACGAACCTAACCTACCTACTTTTACAATCATAATGAGTATTTGGTGATCAAATCTAGGTGCACTTTTGACACTTTTTGTGCAATGGAACAAACCTGCTACTATCCTGACAAATCTCTCGCTTCTTCCACGTTCATACATCGAGTCATACATGCACGTCGGTGTCGAGTACTTAAGATTCGGCCCTTTTCCAGTATTTCTCTGATTTGATTCGAAAAAGTACGCCTAGGGCGGCCTCTTCCGACCCTTCTACTCACTTTTGCTCTGTATATCTCTTTCGTCAATCTTCTTTCATCCATCCTTTCCAAATGACCGAGCCATCAAAGCATGCCCTTTTCAATTTCAGTCCACATTTCTCTCTAAAATATCCTCTCCTAATTTGCAAGTAACCTAGATACACTAAGATACTTGACCTGTAAGTTCACATCGGACTAAATCCGGTTTAATCAAGCAAACTGGGTTAACGTCCACAATGTGCCGTATTACATGTTGCAGTAAATCATGCTGTTGCGTCGATGTGTGTAACGGGTACAGGACTGTGCGGTCACGTGCTAAATTCTAAATATTTTGCATGTTTGGAGCTGGAGCTGTATTTGTGAAACTAGTGGAGCACAGAAATACTTGTAAGATGTATACAATTGAGGGACTTCTTGTTGAAATAGTACAGTGGCTTTGAAAGGACTAGATTGCAAAATCACCAACTAAATAAAACGCCTTTTTTGTACAATGCCCTAGTAAGCAAAATGTCTAGGTTATAAGTAAGTAGCGACCCGCCCGCGGCTTCGCCCGCGTGGAATGTATTACACATATAAACCTTCCTTAAGAATCACTCTATCTATTAAAAAAAACCGCATCAAAATCCGTTGCGTAGTTTTAAAGATTTAAGCATACATAGGGACAGACAGCGCAAGCGACTTTGTTTTATACTATGTAGTGATGCCTAATTAGGCATAACGTCATGGTTGTAAAATGACCAAGTAGCAATAGACCCAAATTGTACATGACTTAGTTGTATGATGATTCATTATGCAAAGTGTCGATAGTATAAGGTGTTGGTTTTAAATCGTCTAAGTAGCAAAACGTCGTGATTGCATTACAACTAGGTTATATTAGTTGAATTAAATAAACTTGAAACTTGATTTTAAGTGGTCAGATACTCACCTTCTGTAGCGATATGTAAAAAGTTCCTTCACACCTAAGTAGGTACAGTTTGTGATTTCCTTGTCATTCAACGATCTAGTCGTTTTCCCACTTAGACGTTATAATTTTATGACGACATGCCTACCTAGTCGTTTTACTATCAGGGCCCTATCTAATAAACGTTACAATCCGACAAATTTGTAAAATAGTGACATATTTGTAGAATTGTATGGTAAAAGCCTGTTTAATAAAACTACAAAATTGTAAAAGTAGCACTGCTAAATATTTGTAAATTGTAACGCGTTCATACTCTGTTTAATAAAACTTTAAAATTGTAAAAAATGCCTGTAGTTTTCGATTACAATTTTGTTTTACAAATAAGTCATGGTAAGATACAATTCACATATAAGTGTAATATTTTTTATTGAAGAATAATGAAACTACGGTAGAACATAATTTAGTCGCTGTGTAATCTATTTTACTATCATTCAACGTTTTTTACAAAATGGACTAAACAACAAAATTAAAATTTTAACGCTCATATATGAAAATAAACATGTTATTTTGTAAATTTAGGAAAGGAATAACGGAACAATTAAGAGCTTCGGGACCGGGATTCGGACCCAGGACCGCTGGTTTCGTTGGCAGGGTCACTACCAACTACAGTTTTTTTTTATCAGGCGATATATTTTTGTGTCTTTTACCACGACCTAGACGCGATTGACTGGGACCATATACTTGACCTGGACGATGTTAAAGACATGGTGCGGCGCTTTAATGACCTTTTACTTGGACTGTTTGACAGACATGCACCTGAGAAGACGATTGTGGTGAAGGAGGCTCCCAAGCCATGGCTGACAAGCAACGTAAGGCTTATGATGCGTCTTAGGAACGAAGCTCATGCTAAATACAAGCAAACAAAGTCTGGCGCACATAAGCAATATACTACCTGGACTTGAAACACCTGGTGATCGCAGCCACACACAGCGAGCGGCGGGCCTTCTTCGATCACCACATAAACAACACGACTGACCCAAAGACTCTTTGGAAAAACTTAAAGCGTTCCGTTATTACCGACTCTCACTCACAGCCCGACCTACCGATGCTTTTTAACGACCCTGACTTGATTAACCGGCATTTTCTGAATGTACCTGGAAAATCAGAGGTCACAATTTCGGACTTAACTTTATACGAATTTAGTAGACACGGTGACACGACTTTTACGCTCATGCCCACGACTTCGGCAGCTGTCACTAAAATCATCACCTCTATTAAAACGACTGCTAAAGGACTTACTCAATTTCAATTGACATGCTGCATTTGACTCTTTCGAAGACTGCTGACATCCTGACAAACATAATTAACAAGAGCATACTGACTATGACTTTCCCGACAGACTGGAAGATTGCTAAAGTGACCCCTTTAGCCAAGAAGCCGAACCCAGCCGAAATGTCTGACCTCCGTCCTATCAGCATCCTTCCTTGCTCATCAAAGATAATAGAGAGGGTAATTTGCGATCAGCTGTCGGAATACCTAGAGAGAAACAATATCCTACCTGAACTACAGTCGGGCTTTCGCAAGGGTCGATCGACTGCTACTGCGTTGCTCGATGTAGTCGATAACATATTACAGGCTCGGGATGCTGGTCAAAGTACTATTTTAGTACTATTGGATTTCTCTAGGGCTTTCGATTGCATTAGCGTGCCCTTGCTATTAGCGAAGATGTCATTTTACGGGTTTGATGCCGCAGCGGTCAAGTGGTTTGACAGTTATCTGTCAGGCCGAGCGCAGACGGTCGAGTTACGCACAGTGACAGGTCGTGCTATGCTGTCTTCTCCTGGTCTTGTGACCAGAGGAGTGCCGCAGGGCTCGATCCTGGGTCCTCTGCTTTTTATACTCTATAGCAGTGATATTATTTCCAGTATAAAGAGCAGTAAGTACCACCTCTACGCCGATGACTTGCAACTTTACACTTCCAGCGCAATCTCGCTGACCTCGATCGGGTTGCGTCTTGGTCAGGTAGGAACTGCCTCGTACTCAATCCCAAGAAGTCCAAATATTTAGTATTTGGATCGAAACATCAAACCCGTAAAACTCTGGATAGCCTGGCGACCGGGGATGTAGCTATCATGGGCGAACCAGTAGAGCGGGTGGTCGAAGCAAGTAACCTTGGCCTGCTTATGGACAGTGAGCTGCGCTTTGAGAGCCACGTACGTAGCTAGAGTCGTTAGCAACTGCTTTTACCGCCTCAAAATCCTTTATAATATTCGTGATTACCTCAGTGTTGATCTGCGTGTCCACCTGTGTGAATCACTTATATTATCAAGGTTAAACTATTGTGATGTCGTTTATGATGGTTGCATACTTGGTCGATCCAAGAGGCTAATACAACGAGTTCAAAACGCATGTGCTCGTTTTTGTTTCAGAGTCCCTCCTCGCTCCCATATCACTCCGTATTTGAACGCCGCTAACTTGCTAAACATGTCTGCGCGGAGGCGCATGCACCTGGCGACCCTTATGTTCGGTGTAGTGCAGTATGAGACCCCGTCGTACCTCTTTAAAAAGGTCCAGTGGATGAGTAGTGTGCGCCGGTTTAAATGTAGGGCGATTGTGCGGATGCACCGAACCGCGGCGTTTCGGGGTAGTTTCAAGTTCGCGGCGTCCAAGTGCTGGAATGATCTCCCTCCTCCCATCCAAGGAGCGCCTAGCAGGTACACCTTTAAGCGTAAGCTTAAGGGTTATTGGTTGACGCTCCAAAAATCCTAATTTCCTATCCAGCACTATCTTCTTTTCTTTTTTTCTTTGTCTTTTTAATTGTAGTTTTTTTTTTTTTTTTTGTATGGTCTATGCTATACACTAGCTAAGTAGGTCTTTTACTATTTATATATGTTTATGTAAGGTTTCAGGTCTCTCATTATATATTTTTATAAGGTCTCACTATAAGTATTTGTTTAATAGTATATTCGTTACTTTTATTTATTAGTTTGTATAGCGTTCCGTCCGTCTGTCACACTCGGTGCTGGCTGAAAATCAGCGCTGCAGGTGCTTAGCACCTCAGCATCATGCTGAGCCAGTATCCGATTCACTGCCACGAAGACACATCCACAACTTTGTTTTAGTTTACTGTTTTTTTCTTTTTTTTTGTGTATTTTTTGTGGTTAGTGAATAAATGTATTTTTCTTTTTCTTTCTTTCTTTTCTATATAAATTAACAGTTCATGAGTAGTTCTTTAGGTAAAAGTTACCAGAAAATGTAGTCATTATAAACTGCTATTATTGGAATGAACCACAAACGACCCACTATAAAGTTATTGTCATCAACTCATCAGTTTACTTCACCGAATAAAAAGTAAGACTATAGACTAACCGTTTCGTAAAATTATTATTTCAATAAATGCGATGCTTACTTTATGTACAGTCCCCTTACATATACCGTGCGCATCTGCTATTATATGGTGTTGTGACCCACAGCCCATCCAATATAAAGCGCACAAAATTTGTTCAGTAAGTGGAAGAGATGCGTTTCTGTTGGTTTTGTGTTCAAGCTCGTTGCCTTTTTTTTTACCAATTATTCAATGGTATTCTTGCTTACCCTAAACTAAACTTCTCATTAAATGTGTAGTCAGTCAAAATAAACGAGTTTTTTGATTTTTTAAATATTCGCCTCCGTCGCACAATTATTGGCGAATATTGTTCGTCACTGCTCTCACTAGAACACCATTGCTCAAAAAGTATTATTTTAACAACAAGTAAAAATCACCAACGGTTTTTACACAGAGTGCGCTCGCCTGTAAGAATTATATTACAATTCTACAATATTGTAAACTTGTAACTACAATACTGCGTTTAATAAACCACTTTTTCTGACAAATTTGTAAATTAATGCCTGTCAAGTAAAAACCTTTATTGAACAGGATTATGTAAAATTGTAGCTACAATTCTACAATTTTGTATGTTTTATACACGCGACGACGCGCTGGCCTAGTTGGTAGTGACCCTGCCTACAAAGCTAGCGGTCCTGGGTTCAAATCCCGGTAAGGGCAGATATTTGTGTGATGAGCGCGAATATTTGTTCCTGAGTCATGGATGTTTACTATGTATTTAAGTATATATTTCTCTATATAAGTATTTATATCGTTGTCTAGTACCCATAATACAAGCCTAGAGCTTAAATTGGGACTAGGTCAATTTGTGTGACATTGTCCCCTGATATTTATTTATTATTTATTTATTTTATACAATAACAATTTTGTAATTTGTAATTTATATTGAACAGAAATATGTAAAATTGTAAAAAGTGAATTGTAATTACAAATTGTAAATTGTAACTTTTATTAGATAGGGCCCTGCATACGTTGGCGTTTTGCAACCGGGACATTTTGTTATTTGGGCGTTATACCTACTAACAAAACTTTATTGAACTAAGTCCGATCTTCAACCGAGGTATTCTACTATTAAGACGATTTACAGAATTAGACATTTTGCAAAAAAGGTCTTATGAAACTAAGTCGTTTTGCTTACATTGTCGTTTTGCAATCTAGTCCTTACGAACGTAACCCATGTACGTGCATCAAAATATAAATCTTGTAAGCGTTTGCTTATACATAATTATATTTTTGCACAAACGTTTATTAGCACTAATATCTCATTCGTTAGGACAGCTTCTGTCAGTCTCATTCAACAAAGTAGAAGTGACAACTAGTGGCTTGTGGCGACCTTTAATTTAATGAAAGTTTGTGTGTACACCAGGAAATAATAGTTTTCAGAGACCCGAAAACACGTAATTATAAACCGATAATTACTTATTTATCAATCCTCACAATCCACACTATCTAAGTAGACAAAATGCTGAGCCGATGATAATAAAAAAATTGGGATGAAGTTAGCACCCTGGAAAAGGATGTATGATACTTTTTATCCTGGAAAACTGTCAGTTTCAAGGGTAATAGCGGTAATCGACTTATTCGCAGACAGAGTCGCGGGCAAGAGACAAGCAACATAATAATCCAATTGAGCCTCAATCACGCGCAAGTATCAATGCTGCGGGCTTTATTCACTATTGTTGTTGACTTTATTTCATTGGGAACGTCACGATCCACTTAACACGACAATTAACTACATGGATGGGGCGAACAATAATCCTGAAAAATTAACCTTTTCCCCAGAAAACAAATAAGCGGACAGTATAAGTAATGCGTTCGTATCGATATATTCGCACTGCCAGATCAAAAGTGTAGTAACCCAAAATACAACTGTATTTTAAAATCAACTTTATTACAACGTCTGTGAGCTTGAAATGAAACTAACAACGATTTTGAGTTGATACTGTCTTGATCTAGCAGTGTAAATAAATAACAGGTATAATAAAAAGTCAGCTTTAAAAAACCCGACTGTTGCTAACCAACTTTAAAACGCTATCAATACTAGGTGATGATTAAATACATATTCAATGATATCCCTTTTGTCATAGTTCGATGACTTTACTTTTTTTTTTACTATTTGGCGCCTGGTAGCCGCCATATTGAATTTTGATTACTGCCATTATCTTTAGTGACACAATATTAACACAATTCTAATCGGTGTACGCGTTTGGTTTCTAGAGTGCCACAAAGGAACAAACATACATTCAAACATATACACATTAGATTCCTCTTTCGGCTGTCGGGTAAAAGAGGTTGGGGTACCAAAATATATAGTTTTAGCTGATCTAGGTACCGCTATTTAGCAGGTAAGTACAGGGGCCCATTTCTCAAAGCGTAATATTTTTTGTGTTTTTCTCGTAAATAAAATTACAAAATGAGACAAAATACTAATATTATTGGACTAATACATTTTAAGAAATGCCATACTAGCAACTTTTGTTAACTGTTCCTTTTTTTTTTATCGAAAACAATTACAATGTACTTAATATTTCCGGTTGTGTTCCGGTTTGGGGATAAGACAGCCGGTGAAATGACTAGCATAGAGGCATTCCATCTTAGTCCACGGGGTTGGCAACGCATTTGCAGTCTTAGGATTGCGGTCTTATGAATGCGAATGTCTATGGGTCACAGTTTCCACTTACCATCAGGTGGCCTGTGAGCTCGTTTGTCTTTAGACATTTAAAAAAAAAAACTTTATTTAACATTATAATTGAATATTTTTCTCTTAAACTTTGCCGTATTGGCGTCTAACCTAACACTGAGTTAAGACATAAGCAAATTGATAACTCCCCGCAAGACTCCCGGTGTTCAGAACATATTCACTACATGCTAATATGAATCCCTTAATGTCTTCATTCAAGGCATCACTTAATTAAATTGTACAGACGGTAAGTAATTATCGTTTTAATCATCCCAGTTTCACGGTTACTAGGCTGAAAATCGGTAAATTGCCTTGTTACGACATTTACTTGATGTATTTTCGTGTTCGTCGTTACGTAACTTTTCTTCGTGTTCTTCTTTTTATCCAACCGCGGCAAAACCCAACAGGAGGGTTATTTATTTACGGTGGAACATTCCGGTTCCCTACCCGTTACCTAACCTAACCTTACCAAAATCCATTTACAGTCTGTGATCGAATTCGAGATCAAAAATGTAAACATACAATTGTCAATGTCAAAGTGACATTCCAGGGGTATACAATCTTGTTTTACAAATGTTTTTTTTTAATGTATGAAATTTAATCATAAAATATAAATACCGATACCTACATGCTTTTCAGTAAGATATTGGATGGAAGACTTTTAGACACCAAAAGTTAGTCTATTCATATATAATTTAAAAAATGGTTTTATTCTCAGTCACTATTCTGTATACCGTCGTCACCGTAAAAATGCCAAGAACATCGGTAAATTTAATGACACAACCACCTAAATACCAATACTTTAATTGAAGCCAATTTTTGTAGAAATATTTATAGGCTTTCATCGACATAAGTTTCTCACTAACGGACAATAGCACTGCGTTGACATTTCTTTGGCGTTGAGAGGTTGTCCTTTTTATTTGAAGAGCCCGACTGAGATTCCATAGTTCTTAATTTAACAACAGAAAGCAACGATACCAAAGGATAAACGATATGCCGTATTAACAGTACAATTATTATAATTACGAATTAAAAGTTTAAGACTTCTTACCATTGCCAGTAGCATAAATTAAAACTCCATATATTTTATTCAAACAACATAAATACGGAATAAAAAAAGTATAATTATAGTTAGCCTAAGTATAATATTTTTAACTCTTCACACAATATTATATTACCCTGATTATTATTATTTTTATTTTTATTTCAATGATTTTAAACTAACCATCACTTGGATTTGTTTTTTTATGATGGCAATCCGTTTGCTTACACTTTTGATCTCGAATTCGATCACAGACTTTAGTAACTCTTCAACTTAAATTAAACTATATTGAGTTGTTAGTTATTGAGAGAGAATATTCGTAAATAGTATTGTGATAAAATTATCATGCACGTTTTACTCACAGCCGTATCAATTAACTAATCTTCACTGAGATCGGGCATCTCAGTTTGAATGCACCTAAAATTACAGTTTTGTACGACTTGAAGTTTAGTTTGACTGTATTGAGAGGGACATCTGAGGTAACATCAGCTTATTAATACAACTATATAGTCACGCGCCGTTTTAAAAGGCCAGATTTGACAGCCCAGTACAAAATAAGGGTTTACATACATACATACATACATACCTTCACGCCTGTAATCCCAGAGTGGGGTAGGCAGAGCTACAGAATTTAATTAAGGTTTAATTTTCTCTAAATCCTCTGATATACTATACAATACAATACAAAACATTATAGTACAAAAAATAAAGAGAAACAGCTCAAATAAAAGTAACACGGGTAAACAACATGCGATCTTATCGCTGATTAGCGATTTCTTCTAGACAATTTTAGTAGGGAGTAGTATCAAATTAAAATATTTTACACAGTAGATGGTGCAGACTTCTTGCTTACCTATATGTATACGCGGTAAGAATATTAAATTACATCACTATTGAACATAATACACTAAACATTGCATCTAAAAACCTGTCAGTTTACTTCGTCTAACAAAAAATACGACTTTATTGAAGGCTTTCCTTTGATGGAAAAGTCCCTATATTTTGCAAGGGGAAATTATGGGGTGCATTCCGGTCCTCTCCCGGATGTTGCTAAGCTATATCTTTTTTTGTCCAACTTACCTTTTGCCGGCAATCTTTCCCTCACCCTCACCTTGTTATATTTATTGGATTTAATTTTTATTTACTGTTAAAAATTAACCAATAGTGCAACTTCACCTTTGTGTGTTAGAATTTATTGACATTGTTATAAATCTCGTTATACCTAGGTCATCCCCTGTTGCCAGTGACTCGATCTGCGTAGGAGTCGTTTATCACTTTTCCCTTGGAAAACATTTTCGAAACAGTTCAAGCTATCTCAATTCCAAATTCCATTAAAATCGGTTCAGCGGTTTAGTCGTGAAAGCGTTACAAATAAACAAACGAACCTTCTTTCACATTTGTAATATTAGTATTGACGTTAAATATTAATAACAAAATAGTAGAAAAATAATTATTATTTACTGTTAACGCAACATGCCTTACCTAGCTGCAGAATTTGGTCGAGATCATATTCTGAAATACCTACATGACTGTGGGGGGCGTAATTCCAGTTTGCCCTTACCCCATATTTCCATGTAGTAATTTCATTTGCAAGATTCGTACATTAGAGTCGAGACGTGAACACTTAATTAACTCTATGCAAATAGCGTAGGCTTAAACGATTTGACAAGCAATGATATTATGCTTGAAATGTTACTAAAGTAAGGCCAACGAGACGAGATAAAGAATGTAAACTAGCTTTCAAAAATCGTGTCACTTTGAACGCAATAGGCTATTTCACTAATCTTAGAAAACCTTTTTAAATGATTCTTCATTACAGAACAAGCACACTACATTGATATTTCCTAGAGATTATACTGTCAATCAATAAAAATCGATGTTGAAGTTAAAATTTTCAAAACCATGCTAATAAGTTAATAACGCTGTTTCTATCATGGCGCTGGCTAAAAGACAAATGTGACGTCACACGCAAGTAAACTTACATTAAATAATCATTTGAAGAGATATGCCCTTACTTGCGTTTGTCGTCACCAGCAAGTAACCACAGCTGCAAAAAAATCACATAGCGTTACTGCCACAGTTATTTTTTTTTAACATACTCAATTTAGGTTTTAAATAAAGCGAAAAACAACATATTTCAATGTTGTTTTTCGCTATAGTCTGATAGAATGATCATAATTTGTAGTATTCAAACAGGAATACCTAATAATCGGCTATTTTAATCAAGCGACATTTTTTATGCAACTTTGGAACGATATCATGTAAGTACTCCTCTTATTTATAATAAGAACTGCATTTCGAGAATGTAAAATTATAATTAAAACGTGATCGCAAATATTAACAAGAAATAATGTAAGTGCTCATTTGAATTTTGAATTGTTACGCCCTAACAGGGCCCATATGAATCTAAATGGTACTGTAACTATCTTTAAGATCTGTAAAACTATAGCTTGCAATAACTGCTATGACTAAGACTATAATAGGTACGGTTACATGTCAAAACAATATCATTTTACCGAGTAAGCTCTGCTGTTGTTAAAACAAAATAAACCAGGCCAAAGGATTTTATTATGAAATAATTAATCACGTCGTCACTAAAGCCTCTTAGTTAATCTCAAGATTCATAAGACTCTTGAATTCTTTGTTCAGATTATCATAAGTTCTTTGTCTTAAATTTAACATTATTACGGGGCTTGCTTTTAGTTTCTTTGTTGAGACAAAGAGATAGCTGGGCTTAGGTTTTGTATTAGAAAGTATTTAGTTGTTTAGAATTTTGTTTACGAATTATAACAAGTTCTTAAGACAGTAGGACACCGTTGTTGCGGGTTCCCTTCATCTGGCATAATATCGATTGTCCGAAATACATTTCGCATAACAGTTATCACAGAAACATTTTTAGCCGAATGGTACTTTAGCATAATAGTATACTTAGCATAACTGTCATAACGTATAACAATCATTTGGCAGAATTTTGAATAGCAGAATATTAATATCGCCGACTTTCATTTCGCAGAATTTTATGTAGCAGAATATACCTTCCGCCGAATTTATTACGGCATAATTGTACCATAGCATAATAATTAGTAACGAACTGCTACCAGTAAAATAGGTTGGGTTAGGTTAGAAGTTCTACAATAACAGCGCGCGAGCCGAGCGAGCGTAGCGAGCGTGCCGCGGCAGCGGCCGGCGAAGCGCCATGACCGCATTGCAATTGGAGCAGTGGGATGAATAAGGGGTTCCCTTCATCTTGCATAATATTATTCTGCTTTATAACTTTATGCCAACTACATAGTATGCCATACAAAATTCGGCGAAACAATTATTCTACCATAGGACTATTATTCTAATCAACGTTATGCCAATGTACCTACTATTCTGCCAAAGACAATTGTGCCAAATGACAGTATGCGATGAAATTTATGCCAAAAGTAATTATGCGAAATGATGATTCTGCCAAGGGTTGCTATGCGAAACGAAATTATGACAACCAATTTTATGCAACATGAATGTAAACCCACCGTTGCAGTCTAGGTTAGATTTGGGACACAGGTTTTTTTTTAAACCATGAGGAATGAGGATAATGATGATGAAGATTAGTGATAGGACCTTGTGCAGGATCCGTTTGGGTTGCTACTACCATCGTGTACTTTAACCTACCGCCAATAAGCGGTGTTTTACATTGTTGTGTTCCGGAGAGATAAGACAATCCTCAAAATTATAAACGCGAAAGTTTGTGTGTGTGTTAGTTTGTTACTCCTTCACGCTTCAACGACTGGACCAAATGGAGATAGCTTATGCTCTTGATTAACACATAGGCTACTTTTCATCTCGGAAAATTAGTTCTCGAGAGAATAACGATTATTGAAATCTAATCGAATGAAGTCGCAACCAGAAGCTTGTTGCTAGAAGGGCGGTTTTCAAAAAAACGTACATAGGGACTCAAATGAAGAAACCGTAATTTTAGTCAGGTGAGTCACGAAAATTAATAAATAATTTATATTCTGCCATTATAAGCCAATAGACCCCTATTGGCTTATAATGGCATATCTTAAATACACAAAAACGAAGCCGATTCAATCCTCACCCGTAAGTAATATGGTCGCACTTGCTACAGGAGTTTTGTCTGAGATACCGCCATTTGTTTTGAAACGGTATAGTTAATCAACTAACTAAAGTTAGTTTCTTAATTTTAGTCCTTAACTTTTTTTGACAACCGCCCATAGTAAAGGCATTCCATCTTAGTCCTCTAGGTTGGCAACGCATGCAAGTCTTAGGATTGCTGTCTTGAGATTACAAATGTCAATGGGTTCCACGTGCCACCTACAATCAGGTGGCCTGTGTGTTCTTTTGCCTTATTCACGCATATTAAAAAAAAAATACCTACTGCTTCAAGTTTTTTATTTTTCATATACATATAGTCTCGTTCGAAACATTGGTAAACATTTACCTCATTATACCGATACGTAAAGACCCCTGCGGGCCTAGTATGGCTGCGACTATATCGCGTGTCAAATGTGGATAAAGTATCCCTCACTCTCGTACTTACTTACGTGTCAGAACGTGACGAATGCCTTATCCAAACTTTGTCACGCGATAAACGCGGCCATATTTTAATGTCAATTGCAATAATCCCGAGTTACCTTACCCAAAGAATTATTATTAAGTATAAGAATAAGAAATTTGTAATTTGCGCAACAAGACTAACTTGCAATATAAAACATAAAACTAACAACGAGGCGACACAACTGCGTCGCCCTATTTTTGCAATGATCGCTGCTGGTAGGTTTCGCCCAAACCGCCGGAACACGACATCTTTGGCCAAAAATCAAGACACTCTATGGTCTCCAGTATTTACCGGGGCACGCGCACTACAAACGAACTGAAGTGCACGTAGCGAAGCGACTGCAGCTGGAGCACCGCCATACTGCATCCCACCTTCTGATGGGTTTGTTAATGATGTCTCTATTTCTGAATATCTAGATATTAATGATATTTTTTTTCTTTAACATAAGTAAATAATAAATAATAATAAATATTAGGGGACAAATCTCACACAAATTGACCTAGCCCCAAACTAAGCTCTAGGCTTGTACTATGGGTACTAGGCAACTATAAACTTACGTACATAGATAAATACATAGAAAACACCTAAGACTCTGGAACAAATACTCGCGCTCATCACACAAATATTTGTCCATACCGGGGATCGAAACCGGGACCGCTAGCTTCGTAGGCAGGGTCACTACCGACTAGGCTACCGCGTAGTCAAACCTACCTAAGATAAGAAGATAATCATACAGATAACATGGAACGACAGGGTACGTCGAAGCCACAAGAGTTGACGGCACCTATTCAGCTTCAATTCCATTTGGACCAGCAGACAGCTTACCTTATGCACTATTATTTACGACACGTTACATGTAAACATACTCAAAACTTTTACAAACAGCTGTTGTGTCTTGTTATAAAATTTTATTAGCTCTCTGGATGATTGGACGTTTGAAAAGGTCGTTAAACTTAATACGAGGTTAGGTTATATTCTGAGGCACGTTCCGTTCCGTTTTTTATCGTCTGACGATGCACGTATTAGTATGTAGATATCAGACAGGTAAATTGAATGTCAACAAGATTGTGTAAACAAATGTCTGCAGAAACAAGTTTTTTGCTTGGACAAGTCATTTTTAAGGTTAATTCAATGTAGATAACATTTTTGTTTAAAAATCGGCGAACAAGTTTTTTGAACGTAAGATACTCAAAATTTGCTTAGTTGTCACGTTTTTTTTTTACAAACAGCAGACATATAGCATATTTCAATCTTTTTAGTATCTATCACAATAACTTAAAGAACAACTCAGACGAGTCATAATTTGGTGCAAAGCTTTTAATATCGCAATATGAATTTGCATGGAAAACGTCTGAAACGGCTAGACGGGAGAACCCTAAGATAAACATTGAAACTTAATGACAATAAACTATGCGAGACAAAAACTGTGTCTGATTTTGACGTTTGTTCATTCAGACTAGTGTATTTTGAGCGATTTTGCGATTAGAACTTGAAATGTAAGAATCATGGGCATGCTTCGATGGTTCGGTTATTTGGAAAGGATGGATGAAAGAAGATTGACGAAAGAGATATACAGATGGAAAGTGTGTGGACGGGTCGGACGGGGCTGCCCTAGGCGTACTTTTTCGAATCAAATCGGAGAAATACTGGAAAAGGGCCGAGTCTTAAGTACCCGAAACCGACGTGCGTGCATGACTCGATGTATTGATGTTGAAGAAGCGAAAGAAATTTGTCAAGATCGTTGCAAGTGGAAAGAAGTGGTCTCTGCCCACCCCTCTGGGAAACAGGCGTATTTTAATGTATGTATGTATGTATGTAAGAATCTGGTTATTTATACTAGGTTAGTTTGTGGCGGTAGTAGTAGGAATTGGACTTCTTAGGTTTTTATATCACTTTTTTGGAAAACGACCAATCCCAATTACCATTTTTTTTATAAGTCCGTCGTGGCGTTAAGCCTACAGAAATGACAAAAAAATGAGATAGAAGCAACAACATACTCGTTCATTAATACACCCAAAAACCACTCCTATAGAGCAGTTAGGTACAAATAAGTTCCCTTTATCTTCATCTTCTTTATACACCGTGTTTTTATTGATTTACGGTAATATGCCGAAGTTATCGTAAATCAATAAAAACACGGTGTATACCTACTCTTATATTATAAAGCGAAATGATTTGTATTTTTGTTTGTTAAACTCGAAAAAAACTGGACCAATTTTGAAAATTCTTTCAGCAGTTGCAGTAGAATGCTATATTCTTTCTGAGTAATATGAGCTATATTTTATTTTACTACGCAGACGGAGTCACGGGTAACAAATGGCAATTATTGCTGTAACGTGTAACGAAACCGTCTAAACTAATACCCGCTAGGCCCGGCACACTCCGCAGTTTAAGCGCGAGCTGAATTCAATCAGTCCTACAAGTTCATAGTACCTTTTAGAAAAGCAGGGTTTGATCCCTGTTGGTAGGTAAATAAGGCCCAAAGGGCCAAAGCATCAAATAAGAATATTTTTGTTCAAAAACCCAAAAAGATAATAAAAAAATACTAGGGGACAGGTACTACAGTAATAAACTTACTTATATTATACATATATGTGTATATATACATAGAAAACCTCCAAGATTTAGAGACAAATAATCGCGATCATCAAAAATATCTGCCCTTACAGGGATTTGAACCCAGGACTGCTAGCTTCGTGAGCAGGATTACTTCCAACTAAGTTAACGTTTCTTATCTAGATGATAGAACTTTTAGTGGACTAGGTAAAATAAAGGACAAGTACATCGGCTTATAACTTCAGTGTGACTCTTGTAAGGGCAACAAATGAAGCGATCGAAAGATCACTGATAAGCACGTTTAACCAACCTAAACGCCTTTGCGTTAGGAAGAGCGCCTTCTTTACTTGTATAATATTATCTATTGTGTGACGCAACTTAAGCGTCACAGTAGCAGCGTGGCTATTGCGTCATCAGTGACGTACGGATCTGTATTTGTAGTGAAGTAAAATTAGAGAGACAACATTTTCAAATAGACAGTGCGATCTAAACAGCACGCCACGGCATGCTCCACTCAGAGGGAAAAATAACAGGTCAGAGTGCGTTTTTCATACAAACGAGACTATTTCGAAGCCTTGGTTCTTTGCCAGTGGTTTATTTGAGTGAGGTTTAATAGTGGATACTCCGAGGTTCAATAGAGGAGGTCAAAAGTTCTTAAGATACCTAACTTATCGCACAATCAGTTATATCACAGCGAGAGAGTTTGCGTCAGCATTTGGATTTCCTTACATTTATTGCCTTTTTAGAGGTTTTTCTGAACATGCACATTTCCAGCGTTAACCGCAGATTCAATCAGTTGGGTATCATAGGCACTCTGGAAGTCTTGTATCGATTCATTAAGTATGAAAAACGTACTATGACCTGTTCTTTTTGCCCCTCAGTGTACTTACCAAGTGTATGACCTAACAAAAGTCATGTATTCTAACACAGCCTAAAAATATAGTAGAAAAAAGATACAAACATAACATAGTAATTTTCTGCACGGAAATTTGAAACGCAATGACTAATGAGGAACAATACTTGTACAGTACAATCGCCCACACAGCTGAGTGACCAATGAAGATAATCAGAGAGAAACAGTCTCTTTCGTGCACATGAGGTTCTTATGTAAAATCTATATTTATCTCTTTCTACATTTTCTCACTTCTGCCTTTAATGGGCAGTTAAGTGTGTGGCTATTTGTACATCTCAGATTGGCTATTGATTCTATTGCTCTACTGAACGAAAATTTCTTTTAAAACGAACAAATAACTAATTCAACATCGTACCAGTTGCACTAATAAATATTTACAGCCCCAATGCAACATAAACGTCAATGTGTGCAACGCGAGATATAAAATCACATTCAGCAAGCAAGTTACGGGCTGCAACGTAATGCAATTTCGTATCTGCAACTCGGGGTTGGCGAAATGAAGTGCCAACTTAGTCGTGCGGCTGCGACAGACGCCACTGCTTTGCCTGTAACTAAGTTTTCTATTGGTAAGATTTAGTTCTGTAGTTTGCCAACTGCTTTGTTAAGTTGGCAGAGCCCGTTGTTTCTACGTGCCTCTAGATGACCGCAAGGATGTGGCTGTTATTTTAAGATATAGCTTAGTTAGGAAGGGCTATGTTCCAAAGGATAGTAAATTAACTTCGTCGTAGTTTGTATAATGGCATATAACATGATCTCTTGAGTAAACGATATGGAGACATCATATTTCACAATCTATGATAAGATAATCGAACATTTCAACTATTCATTTCGAATAACATTCAATTATAAGATTTTTTCTAATACTATTTTCTTTTCTGGTTACGAGCGTAAATTTAGCGAAATGTTTATTAAAAAAAAGGAAGTCGCTGAAGTTCACCCAATTTGGATGTTTTAATGTAGACCAATTGACCAACATCCCCTAGGGTGCAGGGGCTGATTGAAGTTCAATGTCAGACTACGTCCTAAAATTAGAAGTGTGGCTCATCACGCCACCGGGGTAATATGGGTCAGGTGTCGCGTGTCCCCGGTCGATAAACTGGTTGGCAAATCAATGAACGGTAGACTGTTACTAATATACTGCCCTCTTAAGCTAATGGGTGGATCAACTTTTTTTTGTTGTTATTCTGTCCCGTAAGCCAGGAGACAACAGTGATAGAGTTTCTTAGAAAAAATGTTATAATATATACTTTCAGCACACTCAGGAGAAAGGCCATAAAATAATGGGTGTGTAATTGCCAATAAAACAGTTTTTTAGTGGACTTATCATAGATTTAAAGAGTGACCCAGGAGACGTCACCATGGCAACGAGCTACAAAGAAAAGTTGATTGACCCTAATACGCAGTATGTCAGATAAAATTCCTGTAGCAATATCAACCTTATTACTAAGAGAAGAGAAATAAAACTGCTTTAGTTATTGATTTTCGGATACTGCTTACTTGCTTAGGAGGGCAGTATACTGGTGGACAGTAGCTGATGCTGTAATCACTATTGTTTCACAGGTGACGACAAAATTTAGCATTGTTTTACAACTTGTCAACATTATCAGTAATCAGTAGACCCAGAGATTTTCCTAGCACGAACGACGTGCTGTTAGTGCTTGACACAATAAAAACATCGACAATCCTGCTATCGATAAAGTAACACTTATAAGTACCAACTTAAAGAACCAAAATATAAAAAAACTACGTTAAGAGTACCTAAAAAATCGCACAGATTTAGGTATAGTTTTCTGATTAACTTATTATTCTTATTTAATTTTTTAAAATGCACCACATTGTCATATGAATCATTTGACATAGTATGGTATTTTTTTTCCTCTATGATATGATTTCGCTATTTTCTTATTAAGTACCTACTTCAATAAGTTTTAGGACATTGTGAATATTTTCTTAATAACTATATAATGATGTACAATTATTTCCTCCATGACGTTGAAGTAGGGGTTATCGATAACAGGATTGTCGATATTTTTATTGTGTCAAGCACTAACAACACATCGTTCGTGCTAGAAAAATCTCTAGGTCTAGTAATCAGTCATTATCAGTACGGAAACCTCATGGTTGTGTAATATATCAGGATTGACATCTTATCTGCCTAGTACTAATGTTAGTTTATATTAAGATACGTCATCTGCGCGCAAAAGCGTTCCTCAGCCTTTCTGCTTGAGTTTTTTGCGACGCTTCTTCTCCGCAATGTTGGCGTTAGTAATTTTACTCCATATTACCGAGATGTAAAAAGGCCTCATGTAGTCAATTTACTAAATAATTGATTTTAATTTTGAATAAAGTGTGATGGATGAGAATCGGACAGAGCTGTATAGCTGCTATAGTTCTGTCCCTTTACATTCAACCTAAACTAAACTCCTTTAGTAGCTTTAAAAGTACCGGTCGTTATCATGTCGGTGTTTTTTTTCTATTCAATAGTCAACAGTACGACGTAAACCAATGTCGGTTTTGACCTAAACCTCTATCCTACTAAGTAAAACGAGGTTGCTTTTAACATGTTATCGTATTGTTTTCAACTCTACCGCCATTAAAATAGTGGCTCTTTTATCATCGTCAACGTTTAGATAGCTCTTACTCACTTGACAGTACCATTAGGCGGTCGAGTTAAAAACAAATACGAAAACATGTAAGAGGCAATATAGTTTTACCGATATGTCGCGTGTCCACGGTAGATAAACTGGCTGGCAGATCGATGGACGATAAACTCCGTAATTGTACCATCGAGGACTTTAAATGTTGATCCACCATAGAACCTTGTCATAATGACTGTGTCAAGTGACGAGATAGAAATTACATATGAATTAATCATTGGTTTTAAGCGACAAGGTTCTATAATGGTTCATCGTGAATGTACACTGGCGGACATGTAGCTGATGCTTCGAAAAATATCACTTTCAGTTTTTTTAAAGTAAACATCATGCTATTACGTTATAATTATAACGTCTGTGGTAGTTATTTTACTTTTTCAGTCACTGTCGTGTTCATCAAGTAAATTACCTAAAGTAACTATAACAGAAGTAACATTTGGATTCAATAATCTCGGGAACCAGCTCCAGTTGTCAGGTCGATCGGCCGTGAACTTACTTAAAATATTAAATTACTTAGCTTTGCGATTACTTTGCCTTTTAAGACTTTTTCGCGAGTTGATTTTATTATTGTTACTTAAAAGATATAACTTGAAGTTTATTACAATAGAACCAGAGTAATAATCTTATTATAATATTGGCGGTCTTTTACTGTCATACTTACAGTCTTTTTTTACGTAAAGTTTGTCAAAGTTTGTAAGTTAAATATTATGTAACAGCCGAATAACAAGAAAAATGTGGTCATCCTTCAAGACAACTACGAGCCGACTAACTGCATAAATAGTTTTTTTTTAATACATATATAATTATGTTAAATGTATGTTTAAATATTGAGTATTTTTTTATGATCTAATGAGTATGTGTCTTAAATTAATTTGTGAATTTATGTAATGATATTTAAAATGCAATGTATATTGTTTCTGAATAAATGACTATGACTATGAGCCTACACGTACTTGCAAATAACTTGCGAATATTTAAAAATCCCATCTTGTAATGAAAAATAATTCGGAAAACTTACCAAGGTCAACTATAAAAATACAGTTTTTCATGTTTATGATTTAACTAACTACTAACTAATGACGTAAATGGCAAACTCCAGTCTTATATTTGGAAAGTTCAATTAATTAAAAGTTTTTATCACCATGCAAGCCTCAATGAACTGAGCTTATCTCCAAATTCTCCAAATAGCTGCCTTTAACTTTGAAACATTTATCATCAATATACATTATCTTCTCAACGAGTAAAGATTTTAGGTAAATTATTAGTTTATTAACAGCGGAAATTGAATTCACGCCAAGCAATCTAAACACCAAAAAAGTTTCACATTATTCCACTCATATCTCCAGTTATATTTCGGCAAATCATTGATTACTTACTGCTAATAATCTTGTACCTACGAGTACTCCTTAAAAATATTTTCTTTGCAAACTATTAACGAATCACAGACAGCCAATTACTATAACCAAGCAACACTGAAGTATAGCTACAAGCGGACAAATAAACTCTACTTTCCGCCCGGAGTTTCACAGGTGTGTAGACACCGACATCTGTGTGAAAGCCAGGTCTTTCCAACTGGCTAGGTGTCCACAGACGTGGTGGAGTGGAAAATGGCCGCTTTGTGCGTGGCAAGGATTCAACTGCGACGCTAAGCCGGTGCTTTTAAGATTTAATAAACTGATGCGAGCTCGTTCGGCGAGGTAAAATGTGATTTTTATATAAATGCTTTATTTACTTTTAGATATATTCAATACAGGAATTTTGTTTTGTTGGGAGTAGATGGTAAGATAACTCATGTTATAATGAAAAAATAAGTTTGTTAAAGCGATAAAAGATAATACGAAGACGGTTCTAATAATTATTTAATAATAAAATTAAAATTCCCGTTTTATGCAGTAGCATCAATTTCATGCACTATGTTGGATATTAATTATTTAGATCAAGGGTTTTAGGGTTGGCGGGCCATCGTGTTGGGTTGCAGACACATTCATCGTTGACGGTAGCCTGCGAGTTCCCACTCTCAACTGCCAACTATACTCTAATGCCCTTATTAATAAACGTGGAGTAACTGCGGGGTAGCTAAACCATGTTTTATCCTTATCTGTCATTGTGACATTTGAATATGAGAGAGCATGGTTTAGCTACTCGACGGTTACTCCACGTTTATTAATAAGGGCATTAGGGTTAAAAATTCTGAACAAGGTTGTTTTAAGTGGTTCGACTTATTTATTTGCACTGACTATACACACACAAAAAAAAAGGGTCAGAGTGCGTTTTTCATACAAACGAGGTTATTTCGAAACCTTGGTTCATGGCCAAGGGTTGTTTTGATTAAGGTTTAATGGTGGATACTCCGAGGTTCAATAGAGGAGGTCAAATGTTCTTAAGATACCTAACTTATCGCACAATCAGTTAACACCACACAGCGAGAGAGTTACGGTTAGCATTTGGATTTCCTTACATTTTATTGCCATTTTAGATGTTTTCCTGATCATGATCAATTTCGGCGTTAGCCGCAGATTCAATCAGTTGGGTATCCTAGGCACTCAGTCCTGTATAGATGCTCGGTGTATCCATCATCAGATTTCACTAAAAGTATCCCCTGGCGAGGAACCAAGGCTTCAAAATAGCCTATTTAGTATGAAAAACGCACTCTGAACCTTTTTTTTTGTCCCTGAGTGTATTAACAATACAAGGTGCAATTATTGGGAAGTAACAATCGAGGTTACCTTAGGAGACCATATTACGAATAATATGGCATCTAAAAGATAAGTGAGAGATTCAAAGACTCAGCTACACTATAGCGCGTGTAAATGATAAGCAATAAATTAAATACGTATAACACGTATATGATTAGTTTTATATTTATTTTAAATCGTTCAGTTTATATTTTTATTCCTGTTATTTATTAATCGCATTGTTTTGTCCTAAATAAATAATCTTTAATACAAAACAGTAAAAAAATCGAGTGTTCTTATTTTAAATCTTTCACGTAACTTTTTACTACATACAGGTGGTTGTTTATCTAAAGATAACTTTTATCAGGATTATAACTTTACAACTCCGATTACTCGTGTAGCCAGCGTTATTCCGGTCAGCGGGCGCCGCAGCCGGGGGAGTCACGACCCTATCTGGTCAGAGACGGTTTATTTGCTCTTACAATTGGAATACGCGACAGGGCGCTTATTGCCTGTGTGGACTCGTCTAAACAAAGATAAGATGTTCGCAAAATAAAATACGTTTTGTTTTGATTCGAAGTGTAAGTGAAGAAAGGGATTTACATTTCTTTATCGTTTTCTGCGATTGGATCGCGTGTAATCAAGCTTGTGCGCGTCTGAGACGTTATGTTATACTATGGTGATGGTTTAGTTTCGTCAATACTTCAAACTTAATATCAATAGTCAAATAATATTTATATAGGTACCCTAAAATACAAACATCCACGCACAGAAACTAAATCAACCTTTTGTACGAAGGCAAAATAATCAATGCAGAAGGCCTGTGGTACCCATGATATTATTATATTATGATGGCATCCTCCATGATTCACCCTGTACGTGCCCGGAATTCTGCCGTTGGTTGATTTGACACAATTGGGCCAGATTCAACACTATTGTAGCGAACAAAATTGCACCGTATTGTTAGTAGACAATATGGATATTAATTTAAAAAAACAATACCAACAATGACTAGTACTACAAAATGTCGCAACGCGAAAATAAATTTTGTACGATTCATCAATTCATGTGAACAGCGTTCAGGTTTAAAATGCAACGGCAATTCATTTTCACTTGTGTCTTATTGAATATAGCCAACAAAATATTGCAACACCAATTGATTTAAAATTGGAATACTTTGATTTAATCTTTTGTTTCGAATTCCACTTTCGAAAATTTAAATGAAACTGTGGTTGTGATCGTATTTTGTTTTTGTTCTGGTAATAAGGTTGTCAAATTATTTGCACAGCCAATCTTCAGGGTTGTCACATAAGCCGAGACCATAATCCGAGACTAGTTTTATTCCCTCAGACAAGATGTCGCATGGTGCTTAGGGCATAGAGCAAATATTAAACAGAGTCAACTTTCTAAATATTATATATTTTGTATTTTGCAAGAGCATGTCAAACTTTTTAATTTCACAGCCTCGATTATTTGGTTGTGTACCTATATGTGCTTTCAAAATATTGAATAAGGTAGTATAGTTGGTAGAATACTACTTATTTCATAAAATGTTACTTATTAAATAAGATACTTCTAAAACTATATTAAAGCTGTTATGCAACTCGTGTGTGAGTTATTTCTATGACAACATGAATACTTTTATTTTTATGATATGAAATAATGTTCACTTATTTAAATGCTTACCTTATAGCATGTTACGAACTGCTTATTTAATAACTTAGCAATTAAAGTGATATATTAGCCGAGAGCAGGTGTTCCCGCGCCGGTAACTCCGTCCAAACACGCTTAATTGGGGCATATTGTCACAACGGGTTTTAGTTAAGTGTTAATTATTAATTTGAGTTGATTATTAATTATTACAACTTGTGGTAATCATGTGTACATAGTTGATTGTGAGTTTCCGTTATTAACGCTATTATACACCTACATCAATGGTTATTTCATGTCAGTAATTGGTACAAACTGTTGTTATTAAATTTACGTAATTCAGTTCAATACTTTTTAATGAGTAATTTGATGCTTTAGTGGCTGTGTAGCCTGCAAGAAAAGAACCTAGTATTTTTTTTTGACTCGGAGAATGATAACTGGGTCGTTCTTCTTTTTTACCGACAATAAACCGTCCATCTTCGTTTTTTTACATTTTTAAACTATCAATAACTATGGTTTCAGTGTTCGATTTAAAAAAAAGTTGCGTTTATTCTTTATTAAAACTAATGAATGCTTCCGGTCCTGCTTGAATGTTTTATTCTTTTTAATATGGTTTACCAGAAACACTGTGACAGAGTGGTTAGCCGAGACCAAGTATTAGTTGACTACTCTGTCGCGGAATTCTACGGAAAACAATGTTATAAAAAAAACCTGGGTGAGTAGAGCACAATTATTTGGGACTCTTAGATAAATAAAAGTATGGACGTATATTGAACACGAAAAACATAATTATGCATACTGTAATGAGACGCTTAATAAGATGAGAGACAGGCTATTGTCGGTAAAAAAGAAGAACGACCCAACTATACTATCCGAAAAATTAAGTGGCGACTCGGTCAATAAACGTCAGTTACCTTCTTTTTTATGCCTACCGCTACCTGCTCTATTATAGCACGGCCCGCTCTATAAGGCCGTGCAGGTGCGAAAGAGATAGCATGATTCCAATGATTTATGACCCGACTCGCCATTTATTTTGCGGATAGCACACATATAATCTGATTGTTGGATCTATCCATAGACATTTTAAATCTCAAAATTGTAATCTTTAAACAGCAAATGCGATGCAATGAAAAACAAAGCTAAAAATAATCATATTTTACATTCTATTACTTACATATATTCACTACTCTAAGTTCACATTAATCTAAAGTACTTTGTGACTCAAGAAATGCTCCGATGAAGCTGAAAACTACATCTCGTCGGATACCTACTCTTTTTGCGAACTAATGGATTCCGAGCGATAGAAAGAAAAATAAAAAGCGTCCACTTGAGTGTCCGCGCGATGTTTCAAATAATTTTCGTCCTTACTTTTTTAACAATTCAAGATATTCCATTGAGTTGCAGTGAATTGAAATTCCAACGCTGCAATTGCCTGGTTTAAATGAAATCCAAGATTTCTTTTGTAGCAACATTTTGTAAATCATTCGTAGCATCTACGCCGTAGCACGTGTAGGACTTTGCTACGAGTTTATAAAAGCTATTTTGCTGGAAGTGGGCGTTTTCATCAACGAAACGTTGTTCGATGTCGAATTTGATCGATTTATGTTGACGTTTTGATTGGTTAGTGAAGGTTCATTTGTAATCGAATGCTTAATTAAATTGAACAATTTATTTGATAGATCTACATTTTATATGCGTTTCTTTGTTCGGCCAAAACTTCAAAATATTTTTTTGGTTAAAATCTCCGCAATGCCGTACCATAGCATATGTGCGCCTATGACTTAATTACCTATTATAATTCTTAAATTAATCAAGTATTGATGAGGTGTAGAAATAAAATAATGAGACCAAATAATAAATGTAAGTATGTGTACTTATAGGTACTCTTTGTTGTAAAATAATAAAACAAGAAACTCAAAATACGGGCATTTGTAACAAAACAACAAGTCCATAGGTGAACCTATACGTTTCTAAAATTTTCCAAAGTATCATTTTTTAAGTGACATTTAAACACAAACTTAATTTATCAATACCAAAACCTACAACAACAATGAAATCCACCAAAACCCGCATTGTCCTGCGTGTTGGTACCCAGCCGTTCTCGGTAGGGTAAGGGCGTGACGTCAGCGGCTGACGTCACGTGTACATGTGGGTCACCGGGGCGCGCTCCGGGCCTGCAGCTCGAAATGGGTCACCAGGGTTATGGACACCTTGGCGCGGATGACGTTTGAGTTGGATTCCATTTTCAAGCTCAACATAGCCGTTAAATCCGTATTTGTGTGTGAATTTCTTCCTCAACTTTTACTTTTTATTGTTTATTAGGGTAACAAATGGCACAATATAACTATGTATAGTGTATGTCTATGGAACTTGCTAACTATGTAAACAAAAGACTCAACTTTGTTTTGTCACTGTTTCTCCTTGAATTTTCACACCGCCTCATCAAACACCAGTGAAACCATAAACTATTGAAACGGTCGTTACTGTAAAATACAAAATCACCAAATATAAAACTTTGTTTTGGATATTTCATTAAAAGTTTAAATGTTTTCATAAGTTAGGTTATTAGGACCTGATGGAATGACGTTTTTTTGTTTCTTTTAAATTCTACAATTGTCTATGATGGGTAGTGTTGTGGCTAAAGTTGGCGATATATTAAGGCCCCTACACATTACCTAACTCACGCTGATCACACTCACAAATGATATAACGGGACCTTTTGTAATAAATACTGGTGATATATCATCTTCAAGTACCGATTTTTCTTCAGATCGTGATTAGACAAATTACAAATAAGTCACTACTTGTTTATTACTATCGGTATTTTATTATTCGATATGGTTTGACATAAGTAAAGGAGTATTGTCCATCACTAGTAAATTCATCATTCAGAGACAATTTCAATATGACGGTTTGTTTACATAGTTAGCAAGTTCCATAGAATTAGACTTTATCAACTAACTACACGAACGACGAACTAAGTACTGAGTAAGTAGTAGTAGTTTAGTGGTAATAGGACCTTGTGCAGGGTCCGTCCGGATCGCAACCACCGTCTTATCCATTAACACACCGCCAAGCAATAGTGTTCACATTGCTGTGTTCCGGTGTGGAGATAAGACACACACAGACAACCATGTTATTCCTCAGGGTTGGCGACGCATTTGGAGTCTTAGGATTTCAATTGTCTATGGGTCTAAGATCCCACTTACCATCAGGTGGCCTGAGTGCTCGTCTGTCATATCCTGGCCATAAAAAAAAGCTAAATACGATATTATAATATCAACCACTCAAGTTAAAAGTGCTTGCAACACGTGGGTATAAAGTTTAAATTCTCAGTAAGACTAATGGAAGTATTTATTATTGGGGGGGTTGAGATGAGCCTTGTGAACCACTTCGACCATTGCTGATCTTTTGTGGCAGCCCTTTGTTTTAGAGTTCACGCAGACTGTGTGGAAGTAATCTTCCACACAGTCTGCGTTAAACAAAGAAGTTCTTTTTTTATGAATAACTAAGTACTAAGACTGCTGATGGCGGTCTTAAATTTGAGAATTGATGAACCAAATATATCACCATAAAGTCAGTCGTTACACAGTTTACAAGCTCTGTTGATAAAAGAGTATAAGAGAAAGTCTTTGTTTTATTGTGCTCTCACATAGCAACTGAATCGATCGATGTATACAGAGATAGCCGGAGGACAAAGGGATGAACACTGAAAAATAGTTCTGACAAGATTAATTATTATAAAGCAAGTACAAATGGCTTTATTGCCTTTAGGCATTTACCAGTCAACTACTAGACGCAACAGAGCAATGTTGGTAAGGGAAAACATTTCAGCAAGAGCCCTTTGTTGATTATGATTGCTGAGAATAAGGCCTTGTCTCATACGAGGCTAACAACGTTAGATACATCAACTAAGGGCCGGTTTTATAAAGCCCCGTAAGTAAAAATGTCAGATCAAACTTGAGTAACTTCATACAAGGTTTGACATTCCTGACCGAAATTAGATCTAACGGATCTTTATAAAACCCAGCCTAAGACGTTAATTGAATCTTTGAAGAGTTTGCTGTTGTTAATAGCGTTGCAGAGTTGGTAGCGTTAACTTGTACCTATTTAATTAGATTGATGTTAAGTACAATCGCCCACACAGCTGACTGACCAATGAACATAAACAGAGAGAAACTGTCTCTCAAATCTATATTTATCTCTTTCTAAATTTTCACACTTTTGTCTTTAATGGGCAGTTAAGTGTGTGGCTGTTTGTACGATCAAATCTCGTTTGGAGTATTTAATTAATTATAGTGTTTTTAGTGTACTTACTTATATCTCTAGAGCTTACTAGGCTTATGGGGTCGCATGCAGAAGCTAGTTTTACATTTAAAAATATCTCATAATATCTAGTTGGATATAATATTTGTGTATATTTTTTACAAAATCTTTACATAGAATAATAAAGGATGGCACAATATAACAATATAAATCAGTCTAGACCTAGAGATTTTCCTAGCACGAACGACGTGTTGTTAGTGCTTGACACAGTAAAAACATCGACAATCCTGCTATCGATAACCATTACTTCAACGTCATAGAGGAAATAATTGTACATCATTATAACATAGTTATTAAGAAAATAATCAAAATTAAAACTCATTGAAGTGCCTAATAAGAAAATAGTAAAATCATTTCAATAACGAAAAAAATACAATCATTATGTCATATTATATATAACAATGTGGTGCGTTTGAAAAAAAAAAAGATAAGAATAATAAGTTACATACATACATACATAAACTCACGCCTTCATTCCCAGAGTGGGGTAGGCAGAGCTAAAGAATTACCAACAAGTCTTAAAACTTCTTGATAACTTCGTAACCACATTTTGCACAAATAGGCTAAGATGTTTCCCAGTGTATTAGTGACAGGTGGCAAGTCCATCGCCTAACAGTACTACCACCAGCCTTTATTCCCTTAGTCGACTCTTACGACATCCACGGGATGACATGGAGTGGCACTATTCTAATTATTATTATTATATAATATTTTGAGCCTGCCTATGAAGCTAGCGGTACCGGGTTGGATGAGCGTGAATATCTGTTCCTGAATCTTGCATGTTTTCTATGTATTTGTCTATAGGAGTATGGTTACCGTTGTCTAGTACCCACAGCACAAGCAAGACTTGACCGCTGTTATTTTATAGTTGAAAAAAAAAAAAACTTTAACTAAAAAAAAACTCGCGTAGAGAGGGTTCCGTACATACGTAACTTTTTTTTTTGATAGTTAGATAGTGTTGATAGCAATGAACTACATTTTGTATTTAATTCAAAAACTTACCATACTCGGATGCTACTTAGTTTCATACTTCATCAACTTTTTTTTTTTTATGGCATAGTATGGCAAACGAGCACACAGGCCACCCTGATGGTAAGTGGAAACTGTGACCCATAGACATTCGCATTCACAAGACTGCAAATGCGTTGCCAACCCTGAGGACTAAGATGGAATGCCTCTATGCTAGTCATTTCACCGGCTGTCTTATCCCCAAACCGGAACACAACAATGCGAGCAATGCTGTTTGGCGGTAGGTTAATGGATAAGATGGTGGTACCAACCCGGACGGACCCTGCACAAGGTCCTCCCACAAGTAATAAGTAGTAAGTAGTAAGTAGTAACTTGTAATAGTAAGTTGCTACTGGGTGTTACGGTACATTCACGTACGATGCATTATACTGGAAAACATTTAACTACCTACAAACCTTAAGAGGCCGTACCGAAATTTTGCCGATATCGCTGATTTACGTGATTTTCCAGACGTGATTTTACAGTTGAAATACTGTATTTCTACAAGTTTTAATACACGCCACGAAAGATAAATTCTAATTTTATCGAATGTATGAGCTACTTTTCTGTTTTCATTATTTTATTTTGATTAATCGACCTGACGACACTGGCGACTGTTATGTGAATTTTGCTGGAAGAGGTTTAGAATGTCACATATTCATGAACCGTTTTGACGTCTAAACGGTATGAAAAATTTACAATGTATTGCTGTAAAAGTCGTCTAAAGAATGTATGAATTACTTTATACCACATTCAAATAAATTTTTCGAGTAAAAAAATAAATAAACTTGGTAATTTTTTATAGAAAATGGGCAAAAAATATTTTTTATTTCGGCTACTCAGAACTCTCGTTTATAAAATTAAAACAATAGAAATAAACTTTAGTTCATAATCAATCCATTACCTAAAAAAAATATCCAAAAAGTTCAAAAGAATTGGCAATAAATAATGTTTTAAAACAACCTAAATCTCGCATTTTGATACTCGACAAAAATAAAAAAGTGGCTCATTTATTCGATCATAACTTAAATGATATTTAATGTTGAGCATTAAAACTTTTAGAAAAGCAGTATTTTAACTGTTAAATCACAAAAATAAGCAAAACGGTCAAAAAATCGTGTACGGCCTCTTAAGCAACAGCAAGGTTTAAACTTTAACTTCAGAGGATTGTGACGCGCCGCTAAAATCGCGTTGGTGTCAAAAATAATCCAGAGAAATTTAACCTTCAAAGGCCCAGTGTGCAATAGGAATACGATGTACATAATCAAGATTATTTACTTTGAACTCTGTTGCAATAAGAATAAGGTTTATTTTCCAATGTTCATAAATTGAAAATGGCATTTTCGAACAATCGCAATTGACATTTCAAAAAAAAAAGCATTATTGTTTTTTCGCGTTTATAATAGCTGGTTAAAAATTAGACTACCCGTATTTCTTGGTTTTTCTTTATTTAACTTAAATTCGTCGGTAATAATTTATTAAAGAAATAGTCATTAAAAAGACCGTATATACAAAGTTAGGAATACTGATGTCGTGATCTTAGCCTGATATAAAATAAAAAAAGTAACTTTAAACAGAAACAGAACTGACTGTCATGTCATGTCACTCACTTGTCAATCATTCGCTGCCGTTCGTTCACAAATTTGTTATTTTGCGTAATTTAATTAATTACATGCGGCCCCGTAACCCATGCGGACCCGTGCGGTTGCCGGGTTAGAATAGTGCCACTCCATGTCTTCCCGTGGATGTCGTAAGAGGCGACTAAGGGAATATAGGCTTATAGTACTGTTAGGCGATGGGCTTGCAACCTGTCACTAATACGCTGGTAAACATCTTAGCCTATTTGTGCAAATTGTGGTTACTGAATTGTCAACAACTTTTTGAAGTTGTAATTCTGTAGCTCTGCCTACCCCACTCTGGGATTGCAGGCGTGAAGGTATGTATGTATGTAATTAATTACATAATTTGTAGACGCCATTAAAATAAATAAACTATTTTGCGTAGAATCGTAAGCGTGTCGTTAGAATCAAGTATCCGTCAGACAGATAAAAAATGAACATGACAGTTATATATTTTTTTCAATTCCTTTGGTAATAAATGGACTAAGGGCACTATAAGTGTATTCCTAACATTCACAATCCAACTTTTTTTACTGTTTTTCCTAAATATAAAAAAACTACTGCATAAAAAATCCAAAGATATTTTTACTGTAATCAGCAGTGTAAAATCTAGAAACAGTATTTTATTTTACTACCTTAGCACAAAATGAATTGTTGTCAATTGAACTTTATTCCTTTGATTATAGATTCAAAGCTCCAGTTAAAAAAAACTGCCATTTTTCAGTGTGGTAGGCCTTGCGAGGTTAACTACGGGTGACAACGTTTCTCAAATATCCTGAAAACATCATAGTTTCAGCACAAGCGTCGGAGAAAATGAAATTCGAAGAAATGGTTCAATGGATTAAGTGAAATTCCATCCGGATCTGGATTCCGACGTTTGTTCCACGCTGGACGAGTGCCATGCGCAATGATGATGACCTACCGCAATGCAAATGTACTGTAGTTTGCATTGTTGTGTTCTTGTTTTGCGATAACACAATTACTGGCATAGATAGAAGCATTCCACCTTGGTTCTCGAGGATAGCAACGCATTTGCAGTATTAGGATTGCAGTCTTGTGAGTGTAGTCTTGAGAATGAAATTGTCTTTGACTCCCAGATCCCACTTAGCATCAGGGGCCGTAACATTGCGGTTATCACGTGACAAAGTTTTGATAAGGCATTCGTCACGTTCTGAAACGTGAATAAGTACGAGAGTGACAGATGCTTTATCCACATTTGACCCGTGATATAGACGCAGCCGTACTAGGACCACAGGTGGCTTGTGTATGCCACCTTGGCATTAAAAACATAATTAAATAAAGAGACGCTTACATGAATGTTCGCTCATTATTTTTATACTCTTATTTGACAAGCTTATATGGCACCAATAAGAAAATTTTAAGTCATGCTTAATTTTATAAAACATCTTAAGTTAATCTTAGCAATTTGCGTGTCTCGTGAACCTCTACGTATTTTTCGTGCAAATGTTGTACACTTTTTTCGTTATCTTCAAAGCCCGGGCTTTACGTACAGGGTGTCCCAGGACTTGACGTAGGTAAATATTACGGCATAAAATGGTTAAGGTTTGAGTTTTTTTTGGGATGGGTACGAAATTTAAGCGAAATTAGGTTGCTTGGAAAAAAAACAGCTGTAAGTGTAGTTTTGGCCTTATTTGTAATTGTCGCACAGTTTTAACTTTTGATTTTAACAACGCCAACTTTTGAGACAACATGCCACTTTATAACATGTTTTTTTTAGTACGAAGAGTTAAATTTGTTGAATGAAAAACGAGAAAAATTTCAGTGAGTTTCAATCTATTTTGAATGAGTAAATATTTTGGAATTATAGTGTTGGTAATTTAATACATTGCTACGTAATTATTAAGGTGTACCACAAGACAGCGTTCTTTTCTACTATTATTATAACCTTAATAGCTTCTAAACTAATTAACAGATTGTAAAGTTAAAACTATGTTCTGGACTGATAGGAAAAGGGCTTTCTTATCCCTTAATTTTTACGTCAAGTACTGGGACACCCTGTATACCCCGTCACAGAATGGCTTAACGTCGCGTTTTAGTGAAACGATATACCCGGAATCCATCGGCATTGAATAACAAAAGGCAGATAGGAACGTTTTTACACTTTGTTTTCTATGCTTAAAAAGTCGGATTAGGATAGGATGAAAGTGTTTTCGAGATGGAGTTTTTACTTGCGATCCCAAATATTCGCAGCCTGTATTGTATTTTATTCATTCGATGATATTGAATCGGTTTATTTTCGATCGCTTCTTTGTCTTTATTTTCTTAAGTAATAAAGGAATACTTCGAAAGCAGTTTTTCTGAATCGTTCTTAAATGGACTAGAAGAGCTGGGAGATGTTGATGAGCGGTCAAATTTCATTCCAATTTTATAACGGTTTCAGTAGTCCCTTAATTTTTTACTTAACTATCTTCTGTCAACGACTTTGTTGCTATTCCAGACTGTAAGTAATCTACCCCCGTGGTAAATTTCATCTGAATCCGTTGAGCCGTTCTGGCGTGATTGACTAACAAACGTCCAAACATTCGCATTTATAAAATTTAGTAAGAAGAGAAATAAAAGTTTATCATAGAGTATTACTTGCCTCTTCAAACAGTAGATTTCATCAGAAATGGAAAACTCATAACAACTATAAACATTTTCACCTCAGCAGCTCAAACAAGCAGGTTTTGCTGCTTAAAAACAGTGAGCAAAATTCAATTTTGCTGCGAGCGTGAGGCAAAGTAGCTTTTTAATTATTTTTTTTAAATGCCGTGAGCAGTGCTGGGGCTATTTACAACATTCGAAAAAATTTAACTTCACTTTGTTCTGTCACTTTCACTTCGATAGGAAAAAAGCGAGAGATAGAAACAACTTGATTCGAAATTCGATTTTCAAATTCCACACATAGTAGGCCCAAAAAGAAACGCACGTTCGGATGCACACATAACCGTAAAATTGCAAATAAAACTATCTGTTAAAGTTTGAAATGTGTTTATTATAACTATTTTATACGATCATTTTTTTTATTTAATGTTTTGAAGACAAAATTAATGAAAAATAAGAAGTTTATCATGTATCTACATAATTTTGTTATTGTTTTAGCAATCTTTGATTTCGTGACATAAACCGCGGGGGCAGTTTCAGAACGCATTTCAAAAATAGCGGGATTATTGTACTTGTTTAAAAAAAATGTTTTTTGTTGCTTTTCTGTTACGCTACGTCTCGCGAAAAATATCTGAAAGCTTATGATATTTTTATGCAATGGAGACTTGCAAATGGTTCCAAAACTTTTTCGGAGACTGTACTGTTAGCGTATTTCATAGAGTTATCACAAACAAAGCAACCATCAACAATGTGGAGTATTTACTCAATGTTGAAAATAACAATAAAAACGAAGGATGATGTGCACATTGAAACCTACCACAAACTCATTGCATTTTTGAAGAAAATATCAGTAGGGCACAAACCCAAGAAGTCCAATTTTTTTTCAGCCGCTAATGTTCAAAAACGGCACGGCGGATGGAGGTCGAATATGGTTGCGGAAGGATATATTGAAGATTCACTTGAAAATAAAACTAAAATCTGTAAGCGTATCATAGAGAACATAAGTTTGAAACAGACCTCAGATCCTTGGTCTCGCCCATCTACTTCCAGAGTCACAAATACCGCCACTGAGTCACCTTCTTTCCATATCCTTCCCCCACAATCCAAAAGTGAGGAAGCCGAAACCATGAGCTGGAAAGAGACCTCAGATCCTTGGTCTCGCCCATCCACTTCCAGAGTCACTAATACTGCGACTGAGTCACCTACTTTCACTATTGTGCCGTCACAATCTACAAGTGAGGAAGCCGGTGAAACTATGAGCTGGAAACAGACCTCAGATCCTTGGTCTTGCCCATCTACTTCCAGAGTCACAAATACCACTGCTGAGTCACCTACTTTCTCTATTCCTCTGTCACAGCCCACAACAAGTAAGGAAGCCGAAATCTCAGCCTCATCAACTACTCAAACTCAAGTTTCTAAGACAACAATATCGGTTCCAAACAAAACTGTAACATTTAACTTGCAAAACTGCAGTAATTTTACTTTTAACTTTTAATTTTTGAAATTGTTGGTTTTACAAATATAGATACATGTTATTTAATTTTTATCATATTGTTTTTTTTCATGTCTTCACTCAAAAACAAAAAAAGCCTCTGCTTCGCCATTCCGTTGTGGGTTCATGTCACACCTAAAATCTTCAAGCTTCATCTGGCATGTCTCCTCTTCGGGGTAGTAAAGTATCAGGCCACAGCAACAAATTGCTGGAAAAATCTGTTGCCTGCTTAGGAACCTGAAATGTATACATGGTTTTAAGACTCAGTTAAAGAAACACTTGCAGTTAAGGGAACAGTAACTATTAATTTGGTTCCAGTCAGATACCTGTTTTTTATGTCCCACAAGCATTAAGTAGCATGATGTTAGTAGCTGTTTTTCTTTGTTTGAATTTGTTCAAGTTTAGAAATCCACGTCTTTTGTTCAATTTAATTGATTTTTTGTAGATTATGACTCCACGAGGCTGTCAATGATTCCGTCAACGTAACTACTTTAGCTCATAATCTGCCCCCGTCGCTTCAGAACCTGAAATGTATATACATAGTTTTAAGGCTCATTAAGGAAACACTTGCAGGAACGCGAAAAAGTCGAGAAAATTTCAGACATATGAGACTACCTAGTTGCAATTTAGTTCGAATCACGTATTCACATACCTTTTTTTATGTCCCACAAGCATTCAGGAGCACGGTGTTACTAGACGTTTTTCATAGTTTGATACTCAATTTGGTTTTCATGGTCCTTGACCTACTTTTGCTAATTTGTTCTGCGTATTAAACAAATGTAATGTAATGTAAATGACGATGTAATTTTTGTTAATTTGTCCGCCATAGCCAATAGCCATAGAATAGACAAGGCCTAATTAAAGCCACAGACTACATAAAGCTGTATAAAGTTGTGTTTGCACTACGGCATTATCAAGTTGAGTGACAGGTTTTATCTGTTTCATGTTTATTTTTTCCACTTTTTATTTTATTAGTATTTTGCTTTGCTTGTGATTGATGCATATGCGATCGTGTCGTTATTTAGTCGTGTATTCACCAAATGGTCACAACGGAAGACCTGCGTTGGCCCTACCAGCTTCGCGCTGTGTTGTTCTCGCTGCTGAGGTGAAAAGTTGTATGTCTCACACGAGACCAAAGTTTTTTACGTCTCGTGTCTTTGAATCCCTCGCTACGCTCAGGATTCTAACCTAGAATCACTCGCTACGCTCGTGATTCAATAATAGAATCCTTCGCTTACTCGGGATTCAACATCATCACTCGCAGCAAAAACCAACTTTGCTCTCTTGTTGAACAAATAACTATTATAGACATAATAGATAAATCAGGGCTCCATTGTACTCGGTAAAACCATATTGGTTTTGACTTATGAATATCGTATCGCTTTCAACTCAGCCGCCGTTACTGTCAAGTAAACAAGAGCTATCGTGACGTTGTCAATGCGATAACATGTCAAAAGTATTTTTATCTACACTCATATCATAAGTCCTCTATAATGCGTTTAGAATCCGTAGACAATGACCATCATTACAAGATACAATTTTACTATGATATTTTTTCTTATCTGTAGCTGTAATGAAAAGTTAAAATTACAAATACAAATACAAATACAAATACAAATAATTTATTTGTTCAACACGGGTAAAATTGTACATAAGCACAGGTCTTATAGTGTTAAGGTTACATCACCATGTTGGGCCGCAAGGCATACAAACTTTTAGCTATTAATGGACTTTCCCTTAGGGGTGTACAGTTACCATCAATTGCAGTCTGATAGAAATTCATTTACTGAATAATATGCTTTGTTCACTAAAAATTTAAACAATTTGCTCTTGAAAGTAGTTACATCCTCTATATTTCTTATGTGATCTGGAACCCGGTTATATATACAACTTTTGATAAAGTAATGTTGTTTAAATTTGGAACATCTTCCAAAACCAACACGATTCAAACAGGGGGTCAATTCTAGTATCTATTAAACGTCGACTCGGTATATTTTAAGTAAAGTGTCGTACGCCGTTTTGATGTCGAATGACATTGGAATAGGGACTTTGTTAGTTTGTCTATGATTTAAAAAAAAAACATTCATATTCGTGACACAGGTTAGCTTTGCCGCCATTTGTTTTGGCAATTTGCCTGTTTTTAAAATCCGGAAAGAGTACTTCTAATATGTGTGAAGATAAAGTAATGTATGCAACTGTACATAATTAGGCCTTAAAAAACTCGTGTGATGTTATTATGAAACTCGCCTTCGGCTCGTTTCACAAAACCACACTCGAGTTTTAAGGACCCTCTTTATGTACCAGTTACAAAAAATACTATTATTGTACCGAAAACGATAAAATAATCTTGTAGCTACGAAATATATATTTTTTGCATATTTTAACTACATCTAGAGCCTTCTTCAGAGGCATTATGAAATAACTATGCAGTTCATTTAACGGCGAGCGTAAAGGACAAGGCTATAGCAGTTATTTAGCTCTGTCCTTTTCTCTTAGCGTAAAATGAACTGTATAGCGACGTCATAATAATCAAGTAGGTACAGTCAACAGCATAAATAATTGATCATTTCTGTACCTTGTCGCTTTCAATCGTTTCACCATTTCTTTAACATTCCAAACATAACGTTAAAGTGACGAGGTACATAAATGATCACTTATTTATGCTGTTGACTGTACCTAATATCATAACCAAAACATTACTAATACTACAATATGATTTATCACGGCCGTCATATCAGCTTGGGCTTAAGATTTCTTTTATTTTAATTATTATATTCTAACATTTATTGTCCGTTAGATCATTCTAATAAACAGAAATGTTTTTGTTGATATTATCAAGTTAGGCGTTTAACTTTATTTTAGTTCTTTTATTGTTCGTTCATAGTTTCGAGTCACGTTCAACACGATCAATTGATTTTGTCTTTAAGTGGACTTCTTTATATTTCTCAACTATTTCTAGACGGCAACTTGTTTATTACCTTTCTATTTTAACGTATTATTTATATGAAAACTTTCGTGGGTAGTCTGCTCGCCTTGATGAATATTATATGTCATATTTTAGGTAAAACTTTATTAAACAAGACGTTATACAGAGTGTATTGAAAAGTATTTTGAAACAGCTGAGTAAGCTGTTTAAGGCTGGATGCATATTTAATAAGCTCGAAAACATTCGTTAAAGTGCTGATTTATCTAACTCCTCATATCGTCGTTGGAAAGGCAAAACTACTAAAGCGCCATTATGGTCAAAATGAGTTATACATACAGTTCGACTGCTTTTTTTTTCTGCATCGATTGGTCTCGGTCTCGTGGCGATCGGAGCATGTTTTTGGCGCTTTAGTAGTGAAAATTGGGACAAAATTTCAGTCATTTATAAGGTGTTTTTACTAACATCCGACTCATTTAGACATATTTTTGAATAGATGGCGGTTAAGTATTGTGCTTGCTGTATCTAGCCATTTCAAGCTTTATTAGTAAAACGTAACTGAGGATACTCGGTGGTGATTATGTAAATTTCGCTTCTATTAAATATTAAATGTAATGTCTCTTAGTCAATAACGTTTACACAATAACCGTCATTTGTAGTAATTTAGTATTTTTTCTCTATTGAAATCATATGAAGTCATGCTTGTTAGTAAATAATCTTGTAACAGGAATCGACAATTGTGGCGCTTTAGTATTTTTGCCTTACTCAATAAACAAAGTAAAAGGATATTAGTAAATTTCAATGCGGGACCTCTATCTGTTACAACTGTTACGAAACTTTGCACTATATACTTTAAGAATATTAAGATATATTATTAATTATTAAGTTATAAAATAAATTAGAAAACTATAGGTAAGGCGTTATGCGATTCATAAAGTTGTTACATATTCGACCTTTAGTCTATTTCTCAAGCTAAATTTCAAGGCAAGAAGCAGGGGAAAAAGCCCCCCAAAGGCGGAAACAGCGCGCCTGTGGTCGACGCTCCCTCAACTTCCTCCGCAATTGCTACCACCACCTCAACTGCCGCCGGTCCAGCTGCCACTAAAACCGCGCCCCAGGCCACTATTGCCCCTGCACAAGGGCCTGGTCTGAGTGGTGCAAACTCAGGGAAGGCGGACACGGTCAAGGTGGCCCTGGAGATTCTCCAGGAGGTACTGATGGCCCTCCATACCGGCGCAGACATTGTCGCCATAGTCCTCAGAGGGATCACTCGGCTGGTTTAATGGACCCTCTGAGGATTATACACTGGAACGCCGCGAGCCTAAAAAAGAAGACTTCGCTCCTTATGGAAGTCCTCCGAGATCAGAGGATACACATAGCCCTGATCTCGGAGACCACGCTGTCTCCGGCCATCAAGCTGAAGGTGCCTCACTACCACATCTACCGACAGGACGAGGAAGGGCCAAATAGGGCCTACCGAGGATTGGCCGTCCTGGTCCGTAGAGGAGTAATCCACCAACCGCTGCCGCAAATCCGCCTGGGCTCTTTACAAGCCCTAGGTGTGGAGATCCTGGTCGCCGCCGCCCGCATGCGAGTCTACGCCGTCTACAAGCCCCCGCACACCCGTCTCGACCTAAACGAGGTCAGGGCTCTGCTGGTCTCGCCGCTGCCTACCCTAGCGGCCGGCGACTGGAACTGCAAAAACCCGGCCTGGAACTCCTCTACGTTCAACCAGAACGGACGCCGACTCCTCCTGGACGCTGAGGCCCACGGCTACCACGTGGACGGTCCGGAGACTCCGACGTACTATCCCAACAACAACGCGTTTAGTCCGAACGTCCTGGACATAGCCGTGCACCGCGGACTCCAGGGACAGCTCCTCCAGGAGACCCTGGACGATGAGGTCCAGTCCGACCACCAGCCGGTACTCCTCGTCCTGTCTGCGGCACCCGCAGTCTCCACCCCGAGAACTCCCAGACCCGTGACAGACTGGGAGGAGTTCTCGAGGCGCATGGATGCCCCAGTTCCTCAGCAGAAGCTCACTGATGCAGACATCGACAGATTCTCGATGGACCTAACCAGTCGCATCCGAGAAGCTCTGTCCGCTGCATCACACACCAGGAAAACGACCAACAGGCTGCCTTCACTGCCAACGCACATCGCCAAATTGATAGGGGACAAAAGGCGTCTCCGAAAGCGTTGGCGATCATTCGCTGTCCGGGGATGAAGACCCAGCTGAATGCCCTGACAGCGAAGGTCAAGGCAGCCCTAGAGGACCACAGGACAGAGCAATGGGAAGAAACGCTAGCCGGCGCGGCGGACGATTGGAACTCCATCCGTCGTCTATGCCGCCGACTTAGCGGAGCCCCCACACCTGTCCGACCCCTGCTACACACCGATGGTACCCCTAGGTACCGGGCCGAGGACCGGGCCGAAATATTCGCCGAGTGCCTGGAGCGTTAGTTCCAGCCGAACCCATCCGACGAGGCAGACCACATAGCCGCAGTTGAAGAGCACCTTCGAGTTTACTTCGAGGCGCCGATAGCTCCTGAAGAAGACCCCATCTTCTTTTCCCCGGGCAAAGTGAGGCACATGATCGCGAAAACAAAGCCCAGAAAGGCCCCCGGTGCGGATGGCATCACTAACGCCACCCTCCGCCACTTACCGCCTCGAGCGATCGCGGCGGTAACCCACCTCTTTAACGCCATCCTCCGCACCGGCCATTTCCCAGCCAACTGGAAATCCGGACATGTGATCATGTTGCCCAAACCGGGGAAAAACATCCTGAAGCCTGAGAGCTATCGGCCCATCACCCTCCTCCCGTGCATCTCGAAGGTGCTCGAACAACTGATGCTGACGAAGCTGGTCCCGCACATCATGCCTCGTCAAGAACAATATGGGTTCCGCTCGGAACATAGCACCACGCTCCAGTTGTCCAGGGTGCTGCACCACATGGCGGTCGCCGCGAACAAGCGCGAGCACACGGCCGCAGTACTCCTGGACATGGAGAAGGCTTTCGACCGGGTCTGGCACTCAGGCCTGGTCTACAAGCTGTCACTGTCCTCGGCCCCCCGCAGACTGACGAAGGTGGTCCAGTCGTTTTTGACGGACCGCACCTTCAGAGTGGTTGTGGAAGACGCCATCTCCGAAGATCGCCCCATCGCAGCCGGAGTCCCCCAAGGCAGCTGCCTATTGCCGGTATGTTACGGCCTTTACACCGATGACATACCGGTTGTTGACGGATCCCACCTGGCCCTGTACGCTGATGACGCGGCGTACTATGCCTCCTCTTACAAGCCAGAGTACGCCGTCATCAAGCTACAGCGACAACTAGATGCCCTACCAGCTTGGCTCTCCAGGTGGAGGCTATCCGTCAACGTTGCAAAAACCCAAGCGATCTTCGTGAGCAACTGCATACGCCGCCTTCCACAACTCACTCTTCTCGGACTTGACATCCAGTGGTCCCCGGTAGTTAAATACCTGGGGATCACCATCGACAAGAGACTAACCATGGGTCCCCACACAAAGACCGTCGTCGCCGCCGCGAGAACAGCAAGAGCATTGCTACGTCCAGTGCTCCAATCCAGTCTCCCTCTGCGTGTGAAGCTCGGGGTCTACAAGACATATATACGCCCCCGCCTCACGTACGCCGCACCATCATAGTACGCCCTCCTGGCCGCAGGGCACAGAAAAAAGCTGAACTCTCAGCAAAATCTGTCCCTGCGAGCCGCCACAAATGCCCCCCGCTACGTGAGGAATACCACGATCCAGAGGGACCTCAAGATTGAGAGCCTAGACGACTTCATCGGACGCCTTGCCACGTCGATGTTCGCGCGAGCTGACGAGTCGCGCTTCCCCCACCTGAGGGATATCGCACCGCAGCACGCGCGACCCCCCGACGGCAAGGCCTACCCACGCGACCTCGACAAGGCGACGACGTCGACACCCACGGAAGACCCATGAAGACGCTGCTCAGCTCGTAGGTCGCTAGCTGGGCCTCCCCCAACGGGGTTTCACCTAGCTGGCTCGACCTCGCGAGCAGCGTACACCTGGACATTGAAATTTCTATAAAGTATTTCTGACTTTTAGTATTTTCCGCTTATGATTAACATATTTTTTGATACATGTAAGTATTTTTTTCTCAAGAGAAAGTAAAATGAGACAAATCGTACGTATTTATTGACTCCTTACCTAAAACTTTAATGTGGAGGTTAGTAATTTTGTCTTACCAGCATTTTTTTAGGATTGAGAGCATTAATGCTAAAGCGACACGTAACTCCGTAAATATTGAACACATGCACAATACGATAAATGATTCGTGCAGATAAAAAAAGAACATGATATGTTACTCTTTACAGCTTCCGTTTTCATTCCAAAGAAAAAAAGTTATGACAGTGTAAAGACAAAAAAATCCATTAAAAATGCTTTTTCTCGAAATGACCCTTTTGGAGGTTAGTAGTTTTGCTTTTCCAGTGACGATATTAATATCTTACAGATGAAAAGCTCTGTCTTTATCTTTCATATTATAAAGAATAGGAAGGAGATAACTTTAACTGACCGATATTTCCATCTTGGATTGAATGAATTGCAATAGGTGCAAGTAAATTCTTTTAATATTTATTATAAATGCGAAATTTTGTGTTTTCGTTTTTTACTCCTTGAAACAGCGGCTGGACGGATTTGGATGACATTTGAAATGGAGATAGCTTATAGATGGAGGTAGCGATCCCGACGATAATCGAAATCTACGCGGACGAAGTCACGGGCAGAAGCTGTATAATATAATGGCTCTACCAAAGACATGTTTCTGCTATTTGACTCTATTCCATTGAAATAAGGTGCAAAGTAGATATAGGTTTTTGCAGTCGACTGTACTCGTAAATCACGACAAGGCGGGGACATAAACATCTGTCTAGATTTCCATCAGCATCACAATGGCACGATTTGAATAAAAATATTATGTCTAATGTTAGGCACAGGCAGGCTGGCTTAGTTCGATCTTTATACACGTATACCAGTAAAACGACTTTTAAAAAAACTCAGAAACTTTTGACCTGTGTTTATGTGTTTGTTACACAACTTAAGTATGGGTGAATTTCAACAAGCGTCAAATTATCCTAATTTAGGTGGTATTTTTTATTTTGTCAGTAGGGTTCACAATTTTAAGTGTAAGGGACGTCATTTGTAAAAAACTAAAACATCTACTGATTGAAATGGCGTGCTATTCGGTTGAGGACTTTTTTATGATTATGTCTCGTTAATCCAGGCTTGATTGTGAAGGGGCGTTTAAGTTATGTAATAATAAATTATGTTTATTTATAATATAGGTAGTGTCTGACTTATTTATGTACTAAAAACTGATGATGATGATGATGATTTAGGCTTCAGTAAATGATTTCAATGATTGTCAATACCTTGATATAACCATTGTTAGTGGCAAGCTAGGTTAAGGGTAGTTGTAATTGATAAATAGTTGATGTATGAATATGAATTCCTATTAACTGCTTATGTACTTTAAAATGACGTGTAAATTTATATTTATCAATAAAAAAATCAATCAATCAATCAATCAAATTAGTCATGAATAAAACAGTGTTAAAATGGCCCTTCATTAAACCAAGTCGTTTTAAGATATATCGAATTTACTAATTATATACCACCAAAATTGCTATTGTCCACCAAAATTACTTTTCTAAGAAAAACACACGATCAATAATGACATATCGGGATAGTTAAAATAATAATCGTTAGGGAATCATTCTTGTTATTTTTTTAAACCAACAACGTATTTTTTTAAATATAATAAATAGTTATTGTTTGGTGTTTATATAATTTTGGTGGAACAAGGAATTTTGTCAATTTTGGTGTCTTAGGAAAAGCCACCAAAATTGTATCACCAAAATTAGAACTTGTACTTTTTTATTCTATTTAACGTGAATATTTTAGTTTTATACAAATTTAACTTCATGTAGTTAAAAAAACACCATTAACATTCTCAAAATAATTTAAACACAATTGTTTTTTTTGCAAAATAACAAGTTATCTAAGTTATCACAATTATAAAAATGTATTTCATACCACCAAAATTAGATACTTATGTAGGTACTTAGAGGGAAGATGCAGCAAGACGGTATAAATCTTTCACCATCTAATCTTTCGCTGGAACTGAACGAACGACTGACGCCATATTTGTTTGTTTAATCACTTTTCGTTCGATCATAAAATCAATTTTAATATTCACCACCAAAATTGACTAGTTATTTCGCAAGGACAGTTTCATTTACACTGTTCCCAGTTTCTTTTTATTTGCAAATGCAATAATTGTAATATTTTATAGTTCCTTAACTAATAGGGAATAGAGGTAACTAAAATATATTATCAATCTAGTTGAGGCTTAATAACTTTGTACCACGGTATATCAGTGTATGCGACAAGTACTGGACACGACACCAAAATTGATTTTGGACTGTTTTTTTTTTACGATAAACGTGATAAGTTTTTAACAATTTTAACTTTGGCTCAACATGGCACTTTGTGTAAGATTTTCTAGAAAATAAATAGTTTTCCAATAAATGTACTTTACACCCCAATTATCACGTCCGCCGCTAAAAAATGTGGTTGGGATAATTACCCGTATATATTTTATACTTTTATTAGACTAATAATGTAAATGTGAGTATTTGTTATAGCTGTCTTCATTTGTTGGTCGATGTACCTAAAGATAAATATTACTTTTTTTGTTACATGATAAGGTATTTGTTTATTGATGTTAACAATTAAAAGTTAAAACTAAACCTATTTAAATTTAAAAAAAAACTACTCTAATATTAAAGATGTAAATAATAATCACCACTATAAAAAGAACACCCCTCTAGCAGGTCCGCTCGGGGCATGGTCCCTATGACACCGGCTGCATTACCTCTCTGGATGGATAGCTAGCCCAATCCTTTGGGAGAGGTAAGCACCAGCTCTAGGATCTCCGGAGGTGTCTATGAGCCGGGAGCCGTTTTCATATCGGCTGACCAAAGCCGAAGCCCCATGGTCTCCACTGCAAGTGCCATAAATTCGTAATTATTTAATAATGATAATTTTAATTTCTCAGGTCACCAGTTTACACGGCATGTGATAAAATCCACCTGTTTCCTAAGGGCCTAGGAGGCTTGATCTTAATATTTCACCTCTTGAAAAGAGCTCTTTTATCGTCGATCCAGGCCTGAAAGACGCGTTTATGCAAAATTTCGTATATCCTAGACTCCCAGGACGCCTATTTCTACGTTACCTGGAAAATTCTTTGTCTTGCTTCAGATCGATAGCACGAATGCCTTGAGTGGCGCAGAAGCACAATCATTATTTAAATGGAGCTCTTTTTTACTCGCCAAAATCTTATTGCTTTTGTTATGTTATCGTATCGGCCGCGACTACTGTCAAATAAATAAGAGTTATAATACAGTAACATGTAAAAACGAATGTGTATGGAACCCATGGACTTTTTATTTATTTATTTAGAGCTTTAAAATAATTGAGTTATGTCTTGTAATTATATATTAGTACTAATTTTATCTACATTATTGATAACAAGTCTTCTCAGCCCCTAGACAATATGCATTACACCAATTAGCGTTTCTATTCATTTTGTGTTTTAAACCAATTGCGTCACTGCTAGATCACGCGACTTATCGTACCACGTCATCTACCAGTGACGCGATTGGTGTAAAAACGAAACGAATAGAAACGCTATTAGCGTAATACATCTTGTCTACGGGCTCTGGTTGTTGTTATATTAAATAAATATACGTATTCCAAGAAACAGAATTAATAAAGCTAAAACAACATTTTATTCATTTTATGCTTGTCGGAATCCTGGAAATCATGTTAATAATATTTTCACAGCATTTCTAAGGTTTCGTTTCAACAGAATCCTTAATTTATTAATTATTCCGTTACTGAAACGAGACGTGGAGGCCGTGCGGCTTCTTCCATACACAGGAAGCTTTACAGTGAGTAAAAGGGGTGCGTCCCACGAGATATAACTACATAATAACTATTTTCATGTTACTAACGTTTACGAGATATAATGTCCGTTAGCTATAATAACAAAATCAATATTTTTATAAGGAATAACGGTCAAGTCATATAATATTCATTTTATATAATATTTTTTAATATAACACTCACAATGACTAATTTCAGTTCGTATAACATACATGACATATAGCGATCATAATACATATTGTCTTTTAGTATAAGTGTTACAAGATATAATATCGTATGATATAAATTGCTGTGACAATTCATATACTTATGGCAGTTTAAACATGACATAAAATAAATAGACAAGGTACTAAAGTGTACATATATTTATGAACTCGAGTCTACCAGAACGGTCTTGCTTGTAATTTGTTTTAATTAACCAGAAAATGCCACGAGCATGACGAATCAGGTCAGAACCGACTCGGTTAGATTAGGTTAGAAGGCCTAGGCGGGAGCTAAGCTCCCGCCTAGGCCTTCGAGGTTATTTTTTTTTCTGCCCAGAAAATTCAGACTGCTGCCATTCCTTCATAAGTCATTGCTACTAAAGTCGTTCTAGGCGTTTTTATATTATACGTGTAGGTATTATGTTTTTTGATGTTAGATAATTTGATTAATATATCTTTTAAATCTTAGGTGTTATGAACGTTATACGTTTTAATAGTTATATAAATTGATATTATATATTAATAACGTTATACTTTATGAAAATAGATATTTTGAAATTATATCTTCCGTTCATTAATCCAGTGAACGTTATACTAAACGTGTTTATACAAAGTGAGCGTATATATTATGAGTGTTATATTATCAGTTCTTATATCTCGTATTACTTACCCGAGTAAAAGCGTTTTTTAAACACTTCGATTTCTGTTTGAAACTTTTGAATCGTGGGATTTATCATGGCCTCGAAAACTTAGTAATTACCAGATAGTAAAAAAAGGACAGAGTTATTGAAATCATAATTGTCTGAAAAATGGAAGGATTTAACAATTCATATTTAATTCGGCTCGTGTTCTGAATTTTACCTAACTACCTATGTGTAGGCATGCCAAACATTTGAATCATTTACTCGTACTCATGTGGGTATGTCGTTGGGTTTTACATAATGTTTGAAGCATGCTTGAAGTTATTTGTTGTGTATTTTTGCATTTTTTCCGATTACGAATGTTTCTCAAATCAGTTGCGTTTGCCCGCGACTTCGTCCATATAGGTCTCGTTAAATATACCCTTGTAAAGCCCACAAAACTATCAAAATTGACAAGACAGACATCCTCACAAATGTTTCCATGTATATTATCAGTTGGATTAGATTCTATGCAACTTTGCAAACGACCGCTACCTAAGTACCTCTCCCTAACAGATACTTTTACAGTATCTACATAGCCATAAAGGAAAGTGTGCCATCAAAATAAAACCAATGACCCCTGTTATGACAGCTACCCGAGGGGGTCTTACGAGGCGTAAACTTAAATTTCACATCAAAGGAATTGAATGTCACCGCACTATATTTATCATTAAGTAAAACAGGTATTTTTCCTTTACGCTATTTTGTAAGTGATATTTTTCGCTTGTTTTGGGGATGTTTTAGCGGATAATAGAAACATTAGTGTCTATGATGATATGTGTTTTCTTATCTGTAATTGAAGTTGTTTGATACTGATAATATTATACTACAATTAAAGAAGAAGATAAAGAAATTCTCGGACCAAAGAAGGAATAAGGTTAAAAGACATGCTGTATCTTGCAAACGACTACAGAAACATAATAACTTTATTCAAATGAAACTGAAGACTCCATATCTTGAAATACCAGGAAAAGTAAAGAGATAATATAAATTTCACATCAAAGGAATTGAATGTCACCGCACTATATTTATCATTGAGTAAAACAGTTATTTTTCCTTTACGCCATTTACGTATGTAAGTGATATTTTTCGCTTGTCGTTACAGAATTATCAACAAGTTTTTAAAGTTGTAGGTAATTCTGTAACTCTGCCTACCCCACTTTGGGATTACAGGCGTGAAGGTACGTATGTATGTATAATATAAATTTTGTTCAATATCACGCAGCGGTTTTAACTGCCTTTATTTATCATTTCGTTAGTACATTGTAAAATGTTTCCCTTTACAATAATTAATTATTAAGTAGGTAAACCAAAGAATTTTGACCTTGAATGGAACCTTAATCTTTATGAGCTGTCAAGTTTTTTAATCACAAACTTTAGCGGTATCGAATTGCAAATGAACCACTTACTTGCCCCACTTAGAGGTACCATCTTAGATGAAACTTGAGCGGCGTAACTTTGACTCTTTTACGTGGCTTATCTAACGCAGGTAGGTTGGAACTGTTACTTTGAAAGTTTTAAATTAATGATCATGATTAATCATTTTGAGTTTAGAAGTATTCAAAAATTTACTTTGGTTGTTTTAGTTATACTTTTTTTTCATTATACTTCGCGTTAAACTCCTTGCAAACCATGGCACAATTCAAATAATTACCGTAAAATGTGCCTACTTTGCTCCCACGGGTAATTTATGCACCTTCGTTATATTGGGGTAATGTGTATTGTGAATCATTCTATTGCGTTCATTCACTGCGCGGCTGGATGTATACATAGATCCTCTTTAGAAAAACTGTCATCAACCTTGACTTATAAGCAGAGATCGGAATATGGGTGTAATTACTCTCAATAATGTGGACATGACTCCAAAGATTTAAATTAAATAAATTAAATTAGGTAGGTACCTACCTACTAAACATAATTTTGAGCCTTTGCAAGACATTAATAAATAAATAATACGAGAATAATTGTGTAGATTTATTAAAGCAAATACATCTTTCGCAATCCACGGATGTTAATGGAGCAAACTTAAGTAGATTAATATGAATGGCCACTCCTCACGTCTGCGTATTACTTATTTATTACTGTCCTACAAAGGGATCAAGATTAGGGATCAGGTAAGAAATTAATGAATGTAATTTAATTAGTTTAATTAAGATCTTTGGAGTCATGTCCAGATTATTGCGAGTAATGACGCCCATTTGTCCGATCTCTGCTTATAAGTAACAAACGATATAGCCACTATGAAGCAAAGTTACCCATAGGGGAGCAAAGTAGGCACATTTTACGGTAAGTTATTTTAAGTATTTTACGAATTAGGTACAGGTTGACCTTAACTATCAACCAATTACAGTGCATCGAAAGTGCACTCGTCCACATAAAAAATCTGTTAGGTACATGTTTTAGTTATTCCGCGGTTGTAATAGTAGATTGTTCAACAAGGGACTAAAAAAATTCATTATGCTTGTTTAGTCTCGAGTTAAACACTCTACTTTTCACTTTGAATGGGAGGAAAAAAAAGATGTTCAGTGCCGGATTAGCCACGTAGAAAGAGTTAAAAAATGCAAAGGGGTTTATTTTAGGTTAGGTTAGGCTGCAGAAAAGTATCGGAGTCATTGGCGTCGAGGTGCCACAGCCGAATGCGCTTGTTCGTGATCGCGTGGCACCTCCCTCAAGGACGCAGATGGTTTACCGCTGGTTTTTTAGTGGTTATTCCGGCCGCTCTCGGTTGGTGAGTCCCACATAACCACCCCAGGTCCCCCAGGACCTGGGTGGTATGCGTAAACGCATTTCCACAGCGAAAAAAAAAGTCTGAAGAAAAGTATAATTTTGTCTGGTTGCAGCATGATAAGACAAAATTAGTTATTAAAATGTTTAACACTGACAGAAAAACATAATTATAAGTAAGTTGGTTAAATCGATCTTGTTTTCCGCAACTCGGTAGTTTAAATATCGATAGTTTTGCATACACATTAAAACAAATCTGCTTAAAAAAACTCTCGATCTTATAAAGATTACATCTTCAGCGGGCCGCGATTATCGTGTGAATAAACATCTGTCACTTTCTGACAAGTATGCAAGTGCGAGAGTGACGGATGCTTTATCCACCGCGATAAAGACGACCATAATACGGGCCCTGAGCCTCTATTCAACTTGGTAAAAACCATATCGTCCTTGAGCTGTTATGGTATTGTCACCGTTTTGATAGCTCTTATTTACGTGACACTAATGGCGGCTGACGTCATAACAATACCACAACAGATTAACTACGATATTGTTTACTTGTGGGAGGACCTTGTGCAGGGTCCGTCCGGGTTGGTACCACCATCTTATCCATTAACCTACCGCCAAGCAGCAGTGTTTGCATTGTTGTGTTCCGGTTTGGAGATAAGACAGCCGGTGAAATGACTAGCATAGAGGCATTCCATCTTAGTCCTCAGGGTTGGCAGTGCCTTTGCAGTCTTGTGAATGCGAATGTCTATGGGTCACAGTTTCCACTTACCATCAGGTGGCCTGTGTGCTCGTTTGCCTTCCTATGCCACAAAAAACAAAAAAAATAATGTTTTTACCGTCTAGAATACCGGCCCTGTTCTATTGACAACGTACCACAGGATAAAAGGGCCGTAAATATAAAGCAACCCTTCTGCAGGGAACGCTGAGGCATCGCGGTTAGATGGACCTATTACCTACTTTTTATTCTACCCTCAGGACCGCCCTTATGGACAGGTGGTATAAATGTGCGCCAGTCATGGGAAGCCCTTAGGTTTTTATATAAAACTAAAGCATGGTCTATTTATTTTATTTACATATTGATGATACAAATGCCGTCGGTCAGACGTCATATGGCCTTTACAGCAATGTTGCTTTAGCTGTGTGACGACCTTTTTGGAGGGTTTTTTTAATTTTTGTTTATTTTGGTAATACTTTTTTTATTTTCGACTAAACACCCGTGTTTTTTATTTCAGTCAATGGCCTTTATGAGGGATCTTAAGAGAGCTCTAAATATATCACGTGGTTAACGACCGATAAACATAATGTAGCTTGAAATCCACAACTGTGCGAAATAAATATCGATAAGTTACTGCTCCCTTAGAAATTCCGCGCTGAGGCTGTGCAAACACAGAGGAATAAATACAGTAAACCATATTGAAATATACAGGGAGAGCAATTCCTACAATCACTTTAGGGGTTTTGAAACTGTAAGTATTAAAAGTAATCTTTCCTTAGTAAAGAAAGTTTCGAATTTGACAAAAAAAGGCATCAGATGAAAAGTAAGTTTCTGTCAAAATTTTATTTGTAGAACCAGCTTTTATTGCTGACCCGTTTTTGCAAAGACGTTATTTGCTTATCAAGACTAAATTAATAAATCCCAACACGGTTGGTCTCGTTTAAGTATAGCGGAAGATCTTGTCGTCATCTTTCAAGACCATCATCAGAACACATCTTTCCTATTCCTAACATAATAATATATATCGCACATTCAGAACGATAGTGACCTAATTCAATATTTCAGCTTTCAAAGGAAATAATGTTTGGACGGCACACCCGAGTCCACCACAGCTTAGACTATTTTTGTTTGGAAGGTGTCAAAGCTATGTTCTTCCGTATTATTGTGCATCTAATTCTGTCCATGGGTTCTCTAATTATTTTAAGTCGAATGGGTTTAACTTACTGAGCATTATTGAAACAAGCATAACGTATTAAACTTTTTTTAACAAAATAAACTCAATAATAACGTATTAAAATCTATTTAACAGTGTTTAATTATCATTACGATCTATTATTATTATTATTTTGTTAGATGTTTCGAGTCATATTCAATATATGGCTGGCGGAGCTGGGTGTATTTTGCCCACTATCCTAAAGGATAGACAAAAGATAGGATAGATAAAAGACATAAATTGATTATGATAGAGCACTAACTCGAAATTTAAAATTTCCGAATTATGTCAAGTGGACATGTTCTGAACATGTTCATATGTGGTCCAAATTTGATCCCATTCTATTAACGGGAACTGGTTGAAAACTCTTACTCTCTCGCAGTTTTTATTTTAATTTTTGCCACAGAAGTGAAATATTTCCTTACAATATCATTTGATACTTAGAACTAAGCTATAATTTTTTTTTTTTGAAGTGTTTAGACGCACTTTTACTTTATCCAAAATTGAGACCTTGGTTCCTAACATAAGGTTTCTAAACCCTTATTTGTTGCCAAATTACCCGTACTGACTCATTTGGATTATTTACTCTGTATATTCACGGGCAATGAAGTAAGGTGGCTGTACAATGAATATATACCTACTTACACTGCCCACAAAGTGGTCTAGTTTTATGTTGCTCTGGGTGAGTTCCATCCGTGTACATCGAGGCAGAATAGACGTAATACACATGAAAGGATCGTAATGACGTACGACGTTAAACAAAGAAGATGTTTGCGCTGCAGACATTATCCCCAAGAGAAAAAAATACGTTTAGTCACATACATAACGAAAGGACAGAAGACAAAACAAGCAAAACACAACAAAAAAAGTTTCTCTGAATTATATGTCAGATGCGGAATCTGAGCATCTGATATGAATTCAGTTGACATAGAAGATGATTGCAGTGAGACATCATCTATACCTACTACTTTATAAATTTGGTTTTGCTATCTATAATTTTGTTGATTTGTTTGTATGTTAAGGGTGAATATTAAATAATCTAAATAACTATTACAAATTGAACTAGTATAAGAACTATACCATTCATTTTAATCCAGTAATCGTAAATACGTGTCACTTTAACGCCAAATAGGAATTTTTGACAAAACAATCTGTTCTTAAGTCGTCTTCCTAAATGATAAAGACGTTTTTAAGTAGTGTGAGCTTACTGAAGTTAGGGTTATTTTTGTCTTTTGTAATTATAGCTGAGCACTGGGCAGCGCTTATTGCAAAATGCCTTTAAGCCAATGATGTACACTTTTAAAATTAAATTTACCTATTGTTTTTTTTTGTAAAAAAAATATATATATTAATTCTTGTGTGCACAAGACATTTTAGAATTGAGAACACATTATGACGTTTCTCGCCGGACAGATACTTTTTTATTGTTATCTTTGTCCGGCAGCATGAGCATGTCATGCTCACTTAAAGGTCTTTGCTTACGGCGGCGTCGTTGATCGGGTCGCCACCTTCCCGAACACATGGTTGAGGGAGGCGATGGCTGAGATACGCGTCATACTCGTGAACGGGTGCTGTCTGTGGGGTCCGGTCTGTTCACGCTTGCAAGGACCTGTTTTTCCAATTTAGTTATTTTAATTATCGTTCCTGACGTAGAGACCTCGTCATGTTGTTCTCCTAATCATGATTTTTAACTTTATTTTATTGACTTTACATTTGTAAGGATTTTGTTTGTATTGCTTTTTTTTTTTTAATAATTATTTATTACTTTATTACCTTGTAATGTAACTTACTTTTAAGTATTATTGTACCTAATTAATAATTGAAAAAATGACCTTCTGCTGGAGTTTCTTGCGGCGCTTCTTCTCCGCAATGATGGTCTTGTCCGAAGCGCTAGTAGATTCACTCCATGTTACCGACGTGTAAAAGAGCCCTCATGTGGCCAATTTACTGAATAAATATTTTCATTTTCATTTTCATTTTCTCTCTCCCTAGAAGACCCAGTAACAAAGCGTAACATTTACATCTCGTTCTAAAACACAATGTAAATAACTTCATTAACAAAGAACATAAGCAAGTCGCCGTAACTGTTCCAAACCCGCGTAATTACTGCTGTAAAATTTCCAAACAAACACTAAGCTCAAGGCAATATCGCCTAAGCATTATTTGACTAACAACTTTACAACAAACCCCGAAGAACGTTTCAAAGACATTCCGAAATGTAACGCGACTAAGTAAATCCGGCAGAACATACTCGTCCAAACTTGGTGTAGGGATTGCTTCCCGACCTATATATGCAAAGTTGGTCGCGTCCTGAGATTCATAAAGACGGCTTACTTAATAAAACGCCTTCCATTGTTACTGGGTTAGGGTTGTCGCTATCCAATTTAGAAACCTTGTACTTTTAGTCGTGTAATGTTTAGGGCTGATGGCATGATCCCCAGATAAATATTATCTGCCTGTTAAAATTGGCCATCTCTTTATTTATTACTTGACTGCATCAGAACGAGGGTCATGTTTTTGAATGTATGTATGTAGGTATGTATGTTTCTTTGGCACGCTCTGCAGCCTAAACGGCTTGAAGGATTTTAAGCTATGAGGTGACGTTTGATTCATCTTTGTTGTGTTTTGTTGTATGTAATATAATTTAGTAGGAAACACATTTCGATCAAAGTAATAAGCCATGGGGATTCTTAAACATACTTATATAGACGACATTATCAAAAAATACAGTCGTTTTTATTTTGTTGCTTTTTATTAAACTCGTTGAGAAAAATATAGGAAATATTTGGGAGTTCGTCGGTGAAACTGCAAAACCGCGTAAGTAACAAACTTATGATAGAGCATACTAAACCTCACGGTCTTATTAAGAAGGTACTTTTTGCTCCTTTTTTAAAATGTTACTTACGCGGTTTTGCAGTTTCACCGACGAATTGTATAAGTAGCCCTATTAAGACAATAAATTTAAATTATTATTTTTCGTATACTGGTAAACATTTTAGCCCAATTTTGCAAAATGTGGTTACAGAATTATCAACAAATATTTAGAGTTGTTGGTCATTCTGTAGCTCTGCCTACCCCACTCTGGGCATGAAGGAGTGAAGAGTGAAAGTTTGACCAATTTTTTTTCATACAATACCTTTTCTTCCCATCAAGTCAATTGCTCTTAAATACCCCTCTTATCAAGTAACCTATTTTAGTTAAAGTTATCTTTTGCCGCTTTCTGTCAAATTCAAATTATATTAATGGCAGAAAAGGACAAGGCATTTTTGAAGCACACTTTAGCTTTTGCACGTTTATGAATAAAAGGGTTAGACGATAAATGCAGTAATTCAGTAAACATAGAGTAGGTTAGGTGCTATCGTAAATTCGGTTCAAAATGCACCGTTTTATCTTTTAACACAGTTTTACTAAGGCATATCATATAATTTACACAAAAAAACATGAAACATACAAAACGCACAACTAAAGTTACAAAAAGCATTATTAAAAACATAAGTAAGTTACAACCCTGAGCAAAACCAAAAGATCTTGAATGTCAGCCATTCTGTTGTTATCCTTTACCTATTCATATCTCGCAAACTAAGCTCTGAAACTCACTTTACCGTGACAGTAACAAGAAGAGACTATTCACTGTAAGAACTCCAGAAATATATTTATGAGGGAAATAAATGAAAAAGGATAATAATGAAAGATGTTTCCTGGTATCGTACAAAAAATACTTATAAAAGTGTACATAAATACAGTGAATAGAAGAATCATGAAATATTTGTACGCCATATTATGGTAAAACAACGAATGGAACTGTCTTATAATTCTGTTAAACCTTTTTGTAAGTACCCTTGTTTATGCAAATAAATACACTTGATGTCATTTGATTTGATTTGAAGAAGGAACACGTAAAGGTTTGCGTATTACAACCGAAAGGTCGTTTGGTCGAAATAGAACATTACCAACTATATATTTTTAAGTATTAGGTATCGGTGGCCAAGTCCCGTCATCTTAAAATACTCTCGTCCCTGTAATGATGTTTGACGCGAAATGTGTCAGGATAAAGAACGTAAGGTTTTCACCTTATCACACGACAAACAGTACAATTCGGGACAGATAACGAATAAAAACCCTGCCGCTTCGCAATCGCTACTGTTTTAAACATCATAATACGGAGCATACGTACGTATTTTATCATAACTCCTAATTTAATTGGTAAAGTCCTGTTGGAACTCAATATAAAATGTAATCAAAATAAAGTAGCATGTAAAGTTCAATATCATAAACCGCGCCTAATGTAAACGCCTGCAGGCGGCAGACGACATTCTGGCGGTCGTCAAAGCCAGTACATTAGGCGTGGCGGGATGTCCCGGTCGCCTTTAACATATTGTGTGCCAAAATCTGAGTTTCCGTACGAAATGGAGCCATTGTAAAAGTATATTGCTAAGGTTACATTTATTTAAATGTATGGTAAAAACAAAATGGTGCATGCTTTACATAATATATTCTAGGCAAATGAATTTTGAACAACATTAATCTATACTTTCAATTATACCGAAGTATTTTTCCGCTCCAATTTACTTATAGAAATGGGAATTTCGAAAAATCAACTCGGGGAAAACTTAAATCTAGACAAGAAAGTATTATTCAATTTGGTCAGAAGATATATTAAAAATTATCACCCTACTGTAAAAATCTAAATCTCGTTCTCCAAACCAAAAACAGCAATTTTTTTTATTTTTTTTTACTTTTAAACTTCAAATTTTAAATATATTTTAAGAACTAAAATGTAGCTACGGTTTGAAATAATTGCCGCGGACTTCCGTAACCGCTGAAGTTATTATACGTAAGTACCTACCTAAGCCGTGGATGCAAATGAGTCCGACCCAAATCGAACCTTGACCGAGTTTCGAGCCAGTTTAACGTAAGTAACCAGATTTTTGTTGTGATAACACGAAGTGACGGGGAAATGTAATTTAATACAGAATACGAGGCTTTTCAATAAAGGTTGAGTTAGGAGTTAATTATATTTTAAGATGGAAATGGGGCGAAATGAATTTTACCTTAAGGGAATATTTTAATATCGGTAAGATGATAAAATTAATATCCTTCAAGAACTCTTTAAAGTGAAAGCCTCAATCTCATTGACACTATTATTTATCTTACAGATTCAGATTCAGATTTTATTACTCAATATAACACAGTATAAATTACATGGCATGTCAAATTATATGCAGTTACATTGAGGTCGTCAGAAATAGAATTAAATAATACTACTAACAATATTACTGTAATATTAAGTGATTTTTTAGAGTCCCAGAAAATATTTATAAACTAAAACCTTGTGTAGGGTCCATCCAGATAGCACCATCTTATCCGGTGAAATTACTAGCATAGAGGCATTTCATCTCAGTCCTCAGGATTGGCAGTCTATGGGCCTCAACAACAAAAAATATCAAGAGAATAAGATGCAAAACACAAAATATTATTGGGCAATTTAGTTTTAAAATATTCTGCTTCCTCCAGAAAAATCTACATTTCGGTTGATATGAAAGAGGTGACAGTGTTGCAATAAAGTTTCTTGATTCTGTACCTTCGTATATTTTATGCTGGCTTGTTCAGCTGAGAAAGTTACGATCCCAGCCCGATTGCTTCCGGTCCTGGAGCCGTATCAGCTTTGCGAGTGTTTCTCCCTGGCTTGGCAAATTTGTCAGATTTTATACTCGAAGCATAAGACAGCGGATTATTTTTGCAAGGACGTATTTTTCAGTCAAGCTAAATGAATTCAGAAAAATGCCTTATTTAATAATATCAATATATAATATTATCGGTCGAGCCGTCAAATGATGATGTTGCATACATGCAGCGATGGATTTTTACCTGACTGACCCAGAAAGAGAGTATATAGCATAAACGGCTTGGCCGATTTTGATGAGCCAGGTGTTGTTAGATTTATCTTATTAGTAGGAATGACATAGGTTTTAATATTTTAACCAAAATAATTAGACTAAATAGAATAACGAGATTATTTTTTGAACATTTATATCGACGACTCTATCAAAAAATTCAGCCGGATTTTTTTCAATCTAGCTTTCTATTTCTTTGTAGAGATTATTACGTTAACATAACTATTTAAAAGCTCAACTAGCATTTGGTATCTTGGCTAAGTATGGAGATAAATACGTGGAAATTGGAAAAACATAGCTAAGCATATCTATAGCATAGCAATTCCTTTGTTACCGCAAGCAAAAACGATACATTGCAGATTCCTTTCCGCTCGACGTGATGTATATTGCCATTTGTACGTGACGGAACAAAACGGGACCACTCAGGGAGTTGTAGGGCAGCGTTTATAGTCATTGCTAAAGTTTAGCAGCAGCCAGATGTTATTTACGGCGGCAGTCAACCCTAGCTGACCTATATAACGCTTTAGGTAGAATAAGATGACCTTAAACTATTGTGAGAAAGTATTTTAAGACTACACCGAGTGTCCAGTGTCGCCCTCTTCACTATTATTGTGTTTTTAATAGAGTAAAGTATAATCTCGAAATTTTGAACCTATGCAGCCTTGGCAAAGCCACAAGAATGACCAGGCTGACTGACCGGTCAAGTTTGACTTGATGGAACAAAGCTGACGTTTTCTAATGCTCAACCTGCTGTGTCCAAATGTGCCATTAAAAAGAAAGCATTAAAAGGTGGCAGGTGACCAGGCGCGGATCCACGCGGGAGGGGATATCCCCCCCCCTTGAGCCATGATAAAAGATTAACATTTTGATCCGCGCCTTAAAAAGGTTGTGTTTGCAGGGTTTTCGGTTAGAGTATTAGTGCCCCTGCACCGAATTCTGGATCCGCCCTTGAAGGTGGCTTATTGTTAATTAGTGTGTGGGAGAAACCGCACCCGGTAAAACATGAATTAACATCTAAAGTCTGGTTAGTTTTTATACTCTTTAAAAGCAAACGAAAAGACGCAGAGGTTAGCAGAGCTCTATAGTCGGAAATGCTAGAGTACAACCAAGTCGTTGCCTTACCAAAAATCTCCGTAATGTCTTCGTCATCATAAGTAAACTTACGCGTTAAGACGCGAGTGTACCGGGGGGCATAAGAGAACAACCATTCATGCTGCAATCAACAGCTGGCTACGCAGACCGCGAGGCTTGTGGGCTTTGCAAGTAGAGGTAAAGCCGAAATTGACGGATACATAAAGCATGTCGCTTGTATGGATTTGATTGGCAGTCGCAAAGCCCGGTTTGACGGCTAATGTGTACCGATATTTTGATTTTACTGGAACCATTACATTGCCTATTTATGTTGTGTGTATCTATGCTAGTCATCTTACCAATTATTTAATTCCCATACCGGAACACAACAATGTTAACACTGCTGCGTAGCAGTAAGTTAAGAATAAGATAGTGGGAGCGATCCAAACGGACCCTCACGATCAAAAAAGGTAGTCCAACGCTAAGGGACTGGACTTTTGCTCTTTCAGCCATCTAAGGACGGGCATGTTTTTGCGAAACTCAGAGCTTTGATTTATTTAAATAAAAAAATCTTCTCGTTTTGTGTTCAATTAATTATGAATGTAACCTTCCGTGGTTTCACCTGATGGGTCCACCGGAAGACCAGCGCTGACTTTAATGCCAGCATTACGCTGAGTTGGGACCATTTCGTGGCTAGTTTCTTCTTGTATTTGTTAATCTGTTTTTTGTTATGCATGTCACGAATAAATGATTTTCTTTATTTCTTTCTTTTTCTAAAAACTCTACCATCACGTCCATCACTATGCAAAAGCAGGGTAGGATTGCGCTTTATCAATTCGTGCATGTTTCAAACATGTTTCCAAACACAAGGCCAAGGTGATTTCGTTATAAATACATAAGTCAGTCAACAATCGCCCTTTGTCTCGTCCGTATTGATGAGCCGTCAATAGTATCCACAATGGGGTCGTGAGCATCAATCACTGCTCAGTTGCCATTGACGTCGCCGATGCCGGGGATCGAGCCTTGATTGTAATTGCTTTGAGGATTAGTGTGGTTATCGTTGTAAGCTAGATTAGCACTTCCAATCTTATACTTTCAATAAGATAACTATAACTACCTATTTATTTTATAAAGTTGGTATCTATTACGTCCTGTTCCAATATTCAAACCACGGATAGTGAGAAATATGCAGTCAGTTCTACAATAACCACAAAAGCAACCACCGATCTTCGAGGGAAACCCGTAAATTACATGCGCCCTTTATTACACATTTGATTTAATCGGCATTTTTCATTCATTACAGATAAGTGAGGTACTTCGAGTAAAAATTTGACGTATGGAACATACAAAAGGTGTCTTTAAATGTTTAGTACGTGATGTCATCTATCCATCTATTGCAACAGACAATAATAATGTACTACAACCATCACTTTATTTAACGTCAAATTTACTCCAAAGCATCACAGGAAATAATCATTAAACCTACCTTTATAATTTAAGTTTCCAACAGGCGCATCTAGTGATAATAATGCTCATAAGCCATAGCCTGCTAACGGACACTATAATTTTAACTAAGATTATAAGGGTAAGGCACTAGTTACTGTATAGGTACCTATTCTAAGGAATAAGAGACAGGAATGGATGTTGGATTAGGAACGCACGCATACTAATCATATTTCCAGGATGGCTCTAAATTAGAAGTCGGTGAAACGTTCAAGAAGAAGAAGAGGTCCGAGCTGGGTGAGATGCAAAAGCAGAGGCCCTAGCCAAGATGCATTACGAATACTAGCCTTTCTATTCGTTTCGTTTTTAAACCAGTCACGTCACTGATAGATGACATGATAGGAAGAGTCACGTGATCTACCAGTGACGTAATTGTTTTAAAAATAAAACGAATAGAAACGCTAGTTAGCGTAATACAGCTTGGCTGGTACCTCTGGACCTGCAATGGAAACACAAGCTGTGCGGAGGAGTAATGGTATAGGAGAAAGAGAACTTTATGCCATAAAAAGGCAAAAATAACTTAGATTTACATGCCTATACTACCCATTTACAACAATAAAAATATATTATGTTGAGAGAACATAAATATGCCTGTATTTTCAGAGTAAGGCATTACTGTCTACAATATACATTATGACCTACTTTTCCCCGTTTTTCCTGAAAGTGCCTACGTAGGGTATTTTCACAAAAAGCTCTGTACGGCGGCTTCGGTAATAGTCGTCCTAATGGTGACAGATCGCTTTAAGCCGTACTTATATTGCCTCGCCGCTGAAAGATAACCGATACGGCGACATTTGAAAGATGACAACGGGTATCGAGGCATTTCAATCGATACATAAATCTTGGAGTAAATATCTGCGTTAAGATTTATTTTCCAAGACGATTAGGTGATGGGGTCGATTTTTCAAAGCAAAATGGCCGATTTTTACTGATGTCATCGGTGGTGACTAAAATTATCACGCTTTTGATTTATTAATTAATTTATTTATTAAAATTAATTTACACGGCATTACAGTATGAGCAATATACTGAGAAACTTAAGTTTTAATAAAAAACGGTAGAGATAATAACGTACCTTCGGTAGAACAAGGGCACAATCTCTTATATGACAAGAAGAGCAATTGTGCCCTTGTCGTACCGAAGGTGCGATAAATTCCCAACAGACATCAATTAATACTAGATGGCCTATCATCCATCATATCGTAAAATCTTAGACATTCACGACACACAGCTACCCATCGCCACGGAAACAAATCACATTCAGTTACGTGCTGATACCAGAAACGCATTCAGCCGCGTCAAGACGCGGAGCAAAGGCGAGTTCCTTCGCGACAACCTTGACTACTGATTCTAGGTCAATAATCATAATTCCAAATAGGAGGGGGCCCAATATAGAACCCTGACTGACACCAAATCAAGTATGATACGGAGCCGACATAAGCATCCATGACGCACATACTGCTGTCGATCACGCAGGTAACTGGCAAAAAAAGTTAGCAACTTTGGAGTGAAGCCAATACCCTAAAGCTTACTTATAGAAGCACATAATTGTCAACGCGATCAAAAGCTTTTCCAAAATCAAAACACAGAACATCAATCTGGATACCCCTGTCAAGATACTCCGAGATGGTGTCAACCAATATTAAAAGGTTAGTATTAACAGAGCACTTTTGTCTGAAACCATGCTGCCATTCGCACAGGAAAGGTTTTATCTGCGTGGAGATTGTCCGATGGAGTACGGAGTCGAACATTTTTGCCAATGTAGAAAGTACAGCTACAGGCCTATAATTTTCCACATTACCAGTGTCAATTGTCTTTGGGATAGGCCTCACCCTTGTGACCTTCCTCTGATACGGATATCTACCAGTGGAGAGTGCCAAATTAAACAGAAAGCGTATAGGAACCTTCAACTGCTCCATGCAACCTTTGACAATATATGCAGGCAAGTTGTTAGGTCGTTTTGAGCTATTAGGTTTAAGCCGTTTAATCCCTTGCTCCACTTCCTTAATAGATATATCTATATTTATATTTTGAGAGGAACAACCCTGGCAACCGTTTTTTAAAATACTCGTGTCAAGACGAGGGATTTCCGATAAAAATGCATTAGAAAAATACCTAGAGAACGCTTCAGCACCTTCTGATGCTGATGATATTAATTACGAGTGTATGACTCTTTTAACGATATTACCGCGAGACTTAATTTAATTATTTCTCAGTAATGATCGGTGAGAATCGAAAAGAGAGTTACATTTTCTTTGAAAATTTAAGTATATATCATTATTTTGCTTCTAGCAATATTTAAAATATGCTCGACCCGATTAGCAAAGAAACACGAGTTCGATTTTTGTTCCGTAGGTAACGCTACTCTTAGGGAATGCAACTTAACCGATTATTAACCGTTTTTGTATGAAAATAACCGGTTCAAACCGGTTATAATCGGTTATTTGCGTTCCCTAGCTACACTACGTAAAATACGTTATCAACTTGTACTTGGTTTCACCTTAGTTAAATCTTGATTCATCTAATACAAAGCTTAAAAATCCTCCTGAGACAAAATTAAGTGACTTAGATAATAACAAAGTATAAATAGGGGTTACAAGGATTTGAATGAATTTAAATAAAATAGGCGTAATTGGATTTTTGGCTTCAAGCTTTAATGAAAACGTAATCCATTTAAAAAATGCGTATTATGCAGCTCATAAAACTTTATTTTAATTTAACAGTAGAGATATAAAGCAATTGGGACGCCATTTAAAAACCGACGCAATTTCATCCATTAAGACTTCTAAAAGTGAGTTACAGCGCTCACCAATTCAATTTTATTTTTAACATACTTTACATATCAATTGACAACATTTCAAAAAAAAAAAAGCATTATTGTTTTTTCGCGTTTATAATAGCTGGTTAAAAATTAGACTACCCATATTTCTTGGTTTTTCTTTATTTAACTTAAATTCGTCGTTAATAATTTATTAAATAAATAGTCATTAAAAAGACCGTATATACAAAGTTAGGAATACTGATGTCGTGATCTTAGCCTGATATAAAATTTAAAAAAGTAACTTTAAACAGTAAACAAAACTGACTGTCATGTCATGTCAATCATTCGCTGCCGTTCGTTCACAAATTTGCTATTTTGCGTAATTTAATTAATTACGTAATTTGTAGACGCCATTAAAATAAATAAACTATTTTGCGTAGAATTGAAAGCGTGTCGTCAGAATCAAGTAATCCGTCAGACAGATAAACAATGAACATGACACTTGTATATTTTTTTGAATTCCTTTGGTAATAAATGGACTAAGGGCACTATTCCTAACATTCACAATCCAACTTTTTTTACTGTTTTTCCTAAATATAAAAAAAACTACTGCATAAAAAAATCCAAAGATATTTTTACTGTAATCAGCAGTGTAAAATCTAGAAACGGTATTTTATTTTACTACCTTAGCACAAAATGAATTGTTGTCAATTATTTTCCAACCGTGCCTAAGTGTGTGGCCGCACTGCGGCTACACCGCCGCGGTTTTTAACCGCCTGACTTTTTAATCAAGTAAAACGAATGCAAGCGGCCGCACTGGGGGCTGATTATTTACTTGATATAAAAGTCACGCGGTTAAAAACCGCGGCGATTTAGCCGCAGTGCGGCCTTTGCCTTAGAGTAAAAATAGGATGATTTCAACTTCATGTTAGATTTAAAAGATTGGTCCTGAAACAGTTTGTTCGCTTAGCTCGGTTTTCATTTAAATTCAACGTCAGCCCAGTCACAATTGTAGCAAAAAATTAAATTTACCAACAAAACAACGTGCCATTACGCGAGCAAAATTGGTTCATTAATATTAAGGAGCATTATAAAAGCACCTAATAATATGAGCGTTTTGTTATTATGTAAATTTGGAAGCGTTATAATCTTCGCTTTTAATTTATTCTCGCCGTCAACAGCACACCGAAATATTATTCATATTCTTTGAAAAAGATAGCCCGAGAGAAATGCCTGTAAAAGATAAGAGTCGGACAGATTTGGAATATTTGACAGATCATTACGTACAGCGGACGAAGAAAAGTAAGATATAAATTTTTTTGGGGCAACATATTCAGATACGTGAACATGTTTATTTACGCTGATCATTAGATATTACATTTTATGATAAAATATTTTTTTGCTTTTCCATTATTAATTGACTAGCTAGCTAGAACTTGTACGCCCCTAAAGTTTATTAGAAAAATGTTAGTTTGTCCTGTTGATTGATAACAATTTAAACCATATTCAAACGGCGGATAGATTTGATTGGTTCCCGATACGTGGTATTCCTGTTTCGTCGGTTTGACAATATCAAATGAAACCATGCAATATCCGTGGCTCCACTTATGTATAAAATTAATTAAATATTTACCTTTAGTATTCCCCTTTTGTTACAAAATTAATTAATATCTATATTTTACTAATTATTCTACGTTCCGACAAAATGAAATAATTATGAAATTTGTTACTTGAGATAATATTACGCGGGCGAGGTTCCCTCCACTAACTATCCACCGTGTGTATTATGTATGTGTTATGTAATTCATTTACATATTTCAAGAACAAAGGGTGGCCTGTTTTGCATAATGTCGTGGTATAGCCATTTTGAAGTTATTGTCTGCACATGTCTATTATTATATCCGTGTTCTCGAATATGAAGTATGGATCTATGTTTTATTGAGAAATTATTTTTTCTACAGATATCCAAAAATATTAAAATTACCAGCCTATAAACTGGTATAGGTTTTATGGATAGGTATGTACATACGAGGAGCTGATGTATGCGTGATAATTTATATCCAATAATTCGAAGATCTTTATATTTTAAGTAGGTATTTAAATATCAGAACCTTGGAAATACCTATGTATTTAATAGGTACTATTTTTTCAGCCTACCAAGGATTTTCATTCGGAGTTTTAAACGAAATATGAATTAAACATTGAACTTTGATTCGAAAAATAATCTTCTAAATAGTTTGTATTCTGCGCATTCAACCTTTTAATACAACCCGGAGCTTCAGCTTCAACGTTGTATTGATTCGATTGCAATATGATGACAAGGATGCAACAGGTCTAGCCGTAACTCAGAAATAGCTCATGAAGTAATAAATTTGCTGTTAACGTAGCTCTTAAAGCAATAACATACAATTCAAAATTGCAGTGCAGATTGATACCGGAAGGTTTACGCGAAATCTAGGTTTCCCGGGGATTTGATAGAAAGGGACAGGTAGCTCAGGCCCCGCCGGGTTTTGCAAATGGGGTATCAGAGATGCACTCTGACCTTTCCCTCGTAAATTTGCTTTGATGTCCGTAACCAGATTTTGTGCTGCATTTTATATTGTAACTTGCAATTTAGAAATAGTATTATGAAAATGTTACGTAGATTTTTTATGCGGTGTTTGTTTCGTTTATGCGGCAAGCATATTTATAACTTGATCTATTTTGTACTAACTAAAGCAATTTTATTTCAAACGATATTTGATGATAAATCTGACGGTTACAGGTGACACGTCAGATTTATATGGAACCCAGTGTTGTGGGAAATAACTGAGCAATGTACCTATAGTCATTTGTCGACTGTCTGTCTGTTTTGGTGGTATAATAGTGGGTAGGTCAGGTCAGACTCAGATCGGACGAAAACTAGGGCACAAAGTAGCCAAGTAGCAATTGCCGCATTAACAAATAAATGTTTTAAGAACCAACTTTAAATCCAGCTCGAGATGTCGCATTCACGCAATGGAAGTTTCACACATAATTCGTTCGTCCGATTAACTTAAAAATTAGTACAAAAGTAGCAGTGGTGTCGAATCTTTGTGGAAAATACTCTCTAAAACTACATACATACATAAACCCACGCCTTCATTCCCAAAGTGGGGTAGGCAGAGCTAAAGAATTACCAATAACTTTTAAAACTTGTTGATAATTCTATAACCACACTTTGCACAATTAGGCTAAGATGTTTACCAGCGTAGTAGTGACAGGTTGCAAGCCCGTCGCCTTACAGTACTACAAGCCTTTATTCCCTTAGTCGCCTCTTACGACATCCACGGGAACAAATGGAGTGGTACTATTCTAACCCGTCAACCACACGGGGGAAAAACTCTAAAACTAGTTGTCTTCTTATAGCTAATGGGAAGCAAAACCACACATCGTATTCGTAATATCTGCTGAATGACGTCCACAGCTGAACATAGGTACATCCACACATGCAAACTCAAGGTTCCGAAAAAAACTTCAAGCTGACTAAAAGTTAAGTTTAGATAGGAGATCAAACCCACAATTTGCTTGAAACTTACTCAACTAAACTATAATCTAGTTCTGATTTCCCAGATTTCCCGAGAGCTGCCCGGGCATCTATAAATAGCCTTTACCTTTGCACTTTGCCTGCATCCGGCGCGTGCCGGTATCGATTTGCCTGTTTGACCTATGCGAATATTGTTGGTGCTCTTGTTGTTACAAATTACAGTCATTAAAGGTGATTTACTGCATTACATAATTTTGTAATTTTTCACAAAGCCTTTAACAATACAATGGTACAAAAAGTATTTTTTTTTGGCATTGTTTCAGCGTACGAACACAGGCGAACTGATGGTTAAACGGATCTGAGACGCTCAGATATTTGTACTCTTAAGACTACATCTCAAGACTGCATATGCGTCGCCACCCTTGAGGCCTGGGGCAACCTGTCATTATCAAAAATCATAGGAGCATAGATAAGTCCACTATTGGGCATGAGGTGCCAGATTCAGATTCAGATTCAGATTTTATTACTCAATATGACACAGTATAAATTACATGTCAAATTATATGCAGTTACATTGAGGTCGTCAGAAATAGAAATAAATGATAAATATGATAATAGTAAACGTCAACACAAATACAAGTTAAATTAAATATTTAAAAGTCAATCTTATTTATAAGTCAAGTTCCATATAGTCCAACAAAAGATTCCTAAGCCGGCGCCTAAACATTTCGTCAAATGGTTCGCGTTTGAGTTCGGCGGGTAGACGCTCGTAGTAGGTGGGACCGATGATGCGCGGGTTCTCACCTGCAAGTGCCATGCGAGTTGTTGGCCGACGACGGCGACGTTTACTAACCTAACCTGTTATTATCATAAATCAAAGCAGCATAGATAAGTCCATAGGTCCGCGTCCGTAGACCTTTTTGTCGGGTCATAAATATCAGGCTGAAACTTTCTAAATCGCTTCATTTCAGTGAGTCGGACAAACTTTATATTTGACAAAAATCTCGGTAGTGGGGACTAATTTTGCTAGAGGCCTTGAAACATGTCGATAAGTCCGGGTGCCAAAAATTTACTAATACCAAGCCGATTGTTATTGAAATTTAAAGATTAATTTATGAGAAAGTCAAAAAGTAGATTGTCCGACAAAATTAATGGGGACTATGCGCCAGTCGGACATACTGAAAATGTTGGAAATTCCAACTCAAAAAAGTGATTAATATCAGGCTAATTTTTTTTTTATGGGTTACTTAAAATTAATATAATACAACTACGGTTGTATTATATTAATTTTAAGTAACCCATAAAAAAAAAATTAGCCGAAACGTTGTCCGACAAAAATTATGGGGATATGCGCCAGTCCGACACTCTAAAAATGTCGAAAATACAAGCACAAAAAAGTGATTGATACTTGTCGGACAAACATAAGTAATTGTAGATTAGATCATTTATAACCGAAATATACTGATGTCCGACAAAAATAATGGGTCATATCGCTAGTCCGACAAGAATAATGTAGGTATCTGTCGCACTATATAGTATACAAGAGGTTTTAACCTCTCTACCACAATTAGAAGTTTGTGAATAAATGTAGCTGTACTTGACTCAAGTTTAATGTATGAACTTTTTTTTAAGCTACCCTTTTTGTTTTCTAATTAGATAATCTTAGAAAAATAATATAAATTTATGTTGCTTTGATGAATAAAATATTAGTTTTATTATCACACATTTAGAAGTTTTTCATAAGACTTGACTCAAAAAACTTGACAAAAATAAATTACTTCTCAAATTTACAAATTTTAATTGATAATTTTGAAAACTATTAAGTAGGTATCAAAGTAGTATATATATATAACAAATGGTTAAAGAAGGCTACGCCTTCTACCGCGCGTGGTTTCCACACGCTCAATTTTTTGCAAATACGTTATCTGATGGAGTCAAGCGATAAAAAAAATCTTGTTTTCCTCTAAATCATACATTAGACGTGTCAAAATACGAGCTTACAGATTTTTGTAAGGAGGATTCGTATAAAATTAAAAAAATAGAAGCTAAACAGGTAATTCTGCTTGTTTATATTTATGACGATGATACTCTCGAGTATTCTTAAACTTGTGACAATTTTCCAAAATATTTTTTGAGAACTTTTTAACAGTTTCTTTCACTTCTTTGAAATTGTCTTTTTCACTTATTTTTAATTCACACAAGAAACACTGCATGATGAACAATTTCTTCTATACAAGGGCAGCACTTCAACAGATGAACGAAAAAAGTTTTTTTTTATTTAAATAAAGAAAATTCGGTGTGGGTTGACAAAAAGGATGGCGTGGCTGCGTGCATGTGAATAGGTTATGGACGCCACGCGGCCAGTGTTTGTGTTTGTAACTGTGGGTAGTTGGGTGCGCTCTCTGCCCCATCATCTTTCTCACTCACTCTCATGCAGCCAAACACAGAACAGAAACACACAGACAGCGTTCAGGGAGAGAGGGGAGATATATATAGGTATACTTAAATGCTGTATACAGAACGAATAATTTTAATAGATATTTTATCGATTTTTATTAGTATTCCCCACATTTCTTGTCGGACAATCGTAGAATCACGTTTGAAACATTATTTTATTACTGAAAAAATTAAAATTAGGTTGATATCAATCACTTTTTTGTGCTGGTATTTTCGACATTTTTAGAGTGTCGGACTGGCGCATATCCCCATAAATTTTGTCGGACAACGTTACGGTTGTATTATATTAAATTTAATAAACCCATAAAAAACATTTTAGCCTGATATTAATCACTTTTTTGAGTTGGGATTTCCAACATTTTCAGTATGTCCGACTGGCGCATAGTCCCCATTAATTTTGTCGGACAATCTACTTTTTGACTTTCTCATAAATTAATCTTTAAATTTCAATAAGAATCGGCTTGGTATTAGTAAATTTTTGGCACCCGGACTTATCGACATGTTTCAAGGCCTCTAGCAAAATTAGTCCCCACTACCGAGATTTTTGTCAAATATAAAGTTTGTCCGACTCACTGAAATGAAGCGATCTAGAAAGTTTCAGCCTGATATTTATGACCAGACAAAAAGGTCTACGGACGCAGACCTACCACTGTTGGGCATGAGGTGCAAGGATTGTAACAATGACCCAATTTGTGTTGCCGACATCCACTGTAATAATAAAAACTCTTTTGTTTTAATATCTTAAAGTTATTCTTAGACATAAATGTTCATTAATTCTCTTATTGTTTTTTTAATGCCCAGGAATTTATTTGAAAACATCCTGTAGATCTATCTTACCGATCTTTTTTGACTTGTTACCTACAGGTTGATTATATTTGGTATGTTATCAAAATACTAATCCAACCAGCCAGAGTTTCATTATTAATCCAAGCAAAAACAGCAACCCTTGCATGTTGCAACATACATGTAGGTAAGCCGTTAAAAGCTAGATACGAAATGCTAAATTAAGCGCGGCCATTTTGGCTTTACATACGGGGCTGTTTGTCCTACCAACCAGCCTCTGGCGATTAATATCTGATTTAGTGGCGACGTCAGAGCCATATTAACACATTTACTTTCTAATTATAGATATACTTTTAGTACTATATTAGTTGTCTATTTTAACATTTAGATTCAAATTAACTTTACGAAATACAGTAGCAAAAATGATATGCACCTCATGTGAGATTTTTTTCATAAATGATCTTTTGAATACAGTAATTCCACCAGAAATGAAATCCATTTCTGATAAAGTATAGGTACTAGTTATTTGCGTAGTGTTTATGGTATAAAAATACAACGGGCCCTAGACATAAATATAATGTACATACATCCCTACACCTATGGACCTTCACGCCTTCATTTCCAGAGTGGGGTAGGTAGAGCTACAGAATTACCAACAACTTTAAAAACGTGTTGTTAATTCTGTGATCACAATTGCACAAAAAGGCTAAGATGTTTAACAGTGTATATTAGAGACAGGTTGCAATCCAAGCCCATCGCCTAACAGTAGGTACTAAAAGCCTTTATTCCCTTAGTAAATATAGAGCAAACATTATTTTTTTCTAATCTTGAATAACCAACTCTTTTATTCTTTGTTGAACTCGAGTTTAAAGCTATCAAAGTAATGCAAACATAAGTTATGAGCTTATTTGATGTAACAAAATCACCATTTCTAACATAAGGAGATTGGATCAGTAAATCTCGAATGAGAAACCTACAATGCGCCTTCTTAAATTATGTGAATACATTGGTTATAAAAAAGCCTTTCGCGAAGTGCTTTAGCTCCCATCTGTTCCCGTGCAAAAAACAGTCTCGCTAAAACTAAAGGGTCTGCGACATATTATGTACATAGTCACGTATTTCTTCGAATATGTAGGGTTAGGTTAGCTTTAGTAACGTAGCTAGTTGATGCCGAGATACTGTCTACAATATCTTGACCTACCTAAACAAAATGAATGAACCGTCCACTCCATAAAGATTCCCTTTACAAAGCCCTATAAACCATGAATGCAAACACCCTATAAAACTGTTAACGCACAACCCTGATTCGCTCATACGGTAAAGCATTAAGCTTCCGACTTGAATATAGCCTAGCTGCCATTACGCGCAGTAGTCTGTGTGCCACTCGTAATTGAGCCAGGTAGCGACGTGCGCCGACTGCGTAGCCCCACCCTGCCCAACATTGTATGCGTGTGGGTAACTGCGCGAGTGTGCGTGCCCTACATTTCGAGCTAGGGTTACCACTTACGATGGATAACGTCGGGTTTATACAGGCGGAGTGCACGTTATCGTTAACAAAATTACAGGGTGGTTTATTATTGTTGCTTTTGAGGAAACAAATCGAATTTTTTTCTAAGCAATAAATGGCGTTGTTAAATAATAATTATCGTCCTTTAAAAAAACCGAAATATATAATAAAATGTAGGTATATGTAAACTGTTGACAGAATAAAATCTACAAACAGCTATGTTTTTTAATAGCCTAGTTCGTTCGCAGGTTGTCATTAATAGCGTGGAAAATGGCAGGGGTTACAATGGGCACAGCGGCGTCCCTCACCAGAGCGGTGTCTTTCATTTAATGTCAGGGTTCGCGCGATCGATGTAGCGGCCGCCTACGCCGGGCCGCGTCCGCATCGCGGGCTGGACGCAAGTTACACGATACAGAGATATTGCTTTACACTGTAGTAAAGCTGCAGCTTATGTTGCAGGAACTACTATCATTAATGTTCACGGGAAGAATTTATTGTCCCTCTGCGCCAGTCCAAGCGCGGGGAGTGGCTTCTGTTAAAATAAAATAAATAAATAAATATCAGGGGACAATGTCACACCAATTGACCTAGTCCCAAACTAAGCTCTAAGATTGTACTATGGGTACTAGACAACGATATAAATACTTAATTATACAAATAATACACTACCAACTAGGCCAGCGCGTCGTCTGTTATGTGGTCAAAATGTCATTAGTTCGTACGAAGCGTTTCGATTATTTGAAATGCTGTTCTGTAATTGTTTTTGCTTTCTTTTTTAAAGAAACAATAATTCCACAGCGCAAATCACAATTACGGCTTACGTCAGACACAATTGCAAATCATGGGCTTTAAATACCTGTTCATAACTTAGGGTTAAGGTGGCGTCCGCGGACCGGGAGACGAGCTGTAGGTAGGCCACGGGAACGTGGTGGATGCGAAAAGCACAAGACTTGTCTGAGTGGAGAGCCTTGGGGGAGGCCTATGCCCAGCAGTGGACGTCTTTCGGCTGACATGATGATGATGATGATGATGATGATGATGATGATGAACTTAGGTATCTTTGAGACAAGAGTAAAACGGTGTTACTCGTGAGATAGAAGATAGAATGATGCTGGCTAGTCTTCTATAAAAGAGTTTATATTCATAAAGCAATAACTTCCTGCCTTCCCTTAACAAATGCACCTCGCTTTCTCTTAACACTTGCACCCAGTACTTCCATGAACTACAAACCAGCTCAAATGTAGCTGAGCGGGTCGAATGGCTGCTATGCCTGCGTATGCGACCTGAAACGTGGAAGTGGGCGAGAGCTTTGTGAATGGGCTGAACGGTATTCGGATTCAATGTTTGAGGGTTTGAGAGGCTTTGATTAAGATGTTTTTAATGATTACTCATCGTTTTATAGTCCTTAAGTAATTCCACTTACAATTATTAACTTACCTTGTGTGTAATCATAGCCTGACGTTAGAACATGGGAATTCATCGCACTCCTAGATCAACACAGTACTTATCAACTCAAGCAACTTGCTTGTTTCATTTCAAGTTCATAGGAGTTGTATTAAAGTTGATTTTAAAATAAACTTGTATTTTGAGTTGACACTGTGTTGATCTAGCAGTGAGCATCTTGTGACACGTTTCACCCACTTGTTTTTTTTATAATTTTATTTTCCATGTTGACACGTGTCATGCAAAGTACAGGATGTTTATTTTTAACGCATAAACTAATATATTTTTACACATAAGTCGAGAATTATATTGTAACATCAAAGAAATTGTTACCGTCTAGAATTATTTACGAGGTGAAGGAAATATAATTTCTTGTAAGCGATTGGTGCGGAATGAACTTCGGTCGTAAAGTAAAACTAATTTGCGTGTAGCGAAGCCTTCGCCTTGAAACTTTATTGTAACACATTAAGGCTGTCTCGTTTGACTTCCATGCTGATGAAATTACCTTGGGTCGTTTTACCTATTATAAAAAGTAAAAAAAAAGTATTTTAATGTCTTAATGTGCCTTAATGGTAAAAACCTAGATTTACACATTAAATTTCATGATTTATGCTAATACAACAAATAATTTTTAGTCAGTTTCGTTTCACCAACTCCGTTATCGTTTTCGTAAAAAACACACATCAGGTAAGTAAGCATATTTGTATGACAGTTTATTGAATCGGATGTCAAAATAGGTAAAGTTCAACGCGAAAAGTTTTTCCACAAACTGGAACTTAGTTGTGCCTCTTTTTCCACGTGTGGTTATCCGAAAGGTGAAGGTCGGTAAACAGTATAATCGTGCCTTATTCCTAGGTGAAGTTACCTACAACTAACAAAATTTATACCTACCCACTTTTATAAGTCATAATATTAGCATCATAGTTGCACTCGACAGTGGTTTAAGAAAACTAATTAAGTATAAAATATTTCCTTTTCCGACATCAAAGCGTTTACGAGCTTGCGTGACCGTCCACTTGGTTTTTTATTACAGGGGGATTATATTACAAAGCTTTCAAAGCGTCTTTGAAGGATCAAGAAAAATATTGATTATAATTACGATCGAGTTTTAAATTAGTACAATAATAAATAAAGTTGATGTTTGGACGGAAATGAAAGAGAATAAATAACAGGGTTCTAGACAGTCGGCGTGTTTTATTTATTTGTCGGTACATGTCTGACCTTGCCTGTCAGACTGTCGGGTAACTAGATCATCGATTTTTAAGTGAGCCACGCAATAACATTCGTTGCTTGAGGTTATCAATTATTAATGAACAGACATCGGTGAGCTGAACTGTCCAACTTGTTAGTAAAAGAAGAAAAGGTTAATGGATCTACGGGTATGATAAATTTGACATTGCTTAAATAAAATTGTTTGTGATTTTGTTTTATATCGCTATATGGTTATGTTTTACTGTTGTACAGTCGATTACAATAGTTATTTGTTCAACAAGAGAGCAAAGTTGGTTTTTGCTGCGAGTGATGATTTTGAATCCCGAGCAAGCGAAGGATTCTATTATTGAATCACGAGCGTAGCGAGTGATTCTAGGTTAGAATCCTGAGCGTAGCGAGGGATTCAAAGATACGAGACGTAAAAAACTTTGGTCTCGTGTGAGACATACAACTTTTCACCTCAGCAGCGAGAACAACACAGCGTGAAGCTGCTAGGGCCAACGCAGGTCTTCCGTTGTGACCATTTGGTGAATACACGACTAAATAACGACACGATCGCATATATGCATCAATCACAAGCATTTTTGCATAATACTAATAAAATAAAAAGTGGAAAAAATAAACATGAAACAGATAAAACCTGTCACTCAACTTGATAATGCCGTAGTGCAAACACAAATTTATACAGCTTTATGTAGTCTGTGGCTTTAAAAATACCTAACTAGGCCTTGTCTATGGCTATTGGCTACAATAATCCCGCTATTTTTGAAATGCGTTCTGAAACTGCCCCCGCGGTTTATGTCACGAAATTAAAGATTGTTAAAACGATAACAAAATTATGTAGATACATGATAAACTTCTTATTTTTCATTAATTTTGTCTTCAAAACATTAAATAAAAAAAATGAAATAAAATAGTTATAATAAACACATTTCAAACTTTAACAGATAGTTTTATTTGAAATTTTACGGTTATGTGTGCATCCAAACGTGCGTTTCTTTTTGGGCCTACTATGTGTGGAATTTGAAAATCGAACTTCGAATCAAGTTGTTTCTATCTCTCGCTTTTTTCCTATCGAAGTGAAAGTGACAGAACAAAGTGAAGTTCAATTTTTTCGAATGTTGTGAGTAGCCCCGGCACTGCTCACGGCATTTAAAAAAAATAATTAAAAAGCTACTTTGCCTCTCGCTCGCAGCAAAATTGAATTTTGCTCACTGTTTTTAAGCAGCAAAACCTGCTTGTTTGAGCTGCTGAGGTGAAAAAATATGTATCCACTTTTCACCTAATTGCAATGTAAGGGAAGGTCCAACACTGACAGTGACAAAAACAGTGATATTAATCGGTATTTACCTGCACAATACCTATAATTAAAATATAATAAAATTAGACTTGTCATTGTAAGTTATAGTGTAATCATTGACAATATTTGCTTTTATTTTAAGATCAGGATAAAAAAATCCTTTTGAAGGTCACTAGAGATATCGTAAAATCCTCGACACGGGAATTGCAGGATTTTGGTAAAGATATTTTTCGTCTGTAACATAAAAGACGAACAATAAAGACTACTTTACCTTTTCTTAGTCTTATTAATATTCAAAACCTGTAAGTAATTTTATCAAGTCCATTTGTCTATAGGCAGGTATGGATATAGTCAATAGAGTCAATTATTGTTGAGATATTATTAGAAAATAAAAAATTGTGCCTTAAATTCAAGACGCCGGCTAGCGCTTGAAGACTTGGGTAGGTATTTATTAGGACCTTACAGTACACAGTTTTTTTAAAAATAGGTACCTTTTTTTTGTACTTGACTTGTTTGAATCGCAGTAAATGTTTATTTATTCTAATTGAAAAAAATACCGATATACTGTGTATAACATTGTGAAGGTAGATAAATCTTACTTAAAAAAAAACTGTTCTAAATGTAATTGTACTAATAGAACATAACTTCGCAGTAGAAAAGTATTTGAAAAGAAACCGTCGAGGCAGTCTTTGACTACATAACTAGGTCAACAGTGCCGGCGGTTCCACTAATTAGGAAGGCGGGTTCAGTAGTCTTAAACTCCTTCACTCCAGATAAATTTGTTAGACGCATGTTCCCAGCGGCTGGGGAATTGGCCTTGGCTTTTTTCTTACACATTTTTTTTTGCTGCTGATGGTATTTTTGTTTGGATTTTTTTTTGGGCTTGTGGAAAAAATACGTGGTAAAACAGTTTGAGAGATAGTTCAGAAGTACATAGATCTCAGTAATCACTATTTCTTCGGAAACTCTAATAAAAACTGGCTAGGTTGAACTGTGTAAATTTTCCGTCCGTTTCTTCCAAATAACATCAAAATCGGATCAGCGGTTGTCTTCGCAAGCGTCATAGAAAACCAGACAGACAGAGCTACTTTTGGATAATTCAAATTCAAATTCAAAATTCAAAATATTTATTCAGTAAATTGGCCACATTCAGGGCTCTTTTACACGTCGGTAACATGGAGTGAATCCACTAGCGCTTCGGACAAGACCATCATTGCGGAGACTCTTCCTCCTTTTATCTGCAAATCAGCTATACCTATGAACCCCTAAACGGACGTACCACAATACCAATCAACCTGTATAAGCTACGCAATTTACCTTAATTAAAATAAATTATCACCTGTAAATGACATCTTTGAAAACTAAAGCAAATTGCCATCAAATGAATACAAAGTTATTCACACAGCATTAATCAATTCAATAATACTATTAAGGTCGAGGTTCTCAGCAAATAGATTAAGGTGACACAATTACATTTAGACGAAATAACTTTACTGATAAATCAACCGAATGGTGCTCAGCCCCCGAGCCGTTGGGCGTTAGGAGGAATTAATGGAATATCTTTGGAAGCTAAATTTAGCAATACAGCTCGGAATATCCTACTTGTAACATTCTTGTTTAAAATATTCTTATGTTTCATTTTTATATTATTATAATTGTTGGTTTTTATTTGAAAACGTATGTATGTATGAATGCTATTTATATTTCATTTATTGATGACAACAATCAAAAGTTAAAACTAAACTTATTTAAATTAAAATAAAATTAAGCTACTCAAATATTAAAAATGTAAATAATAATCACCACTATAAAAAGAACACCCCCTCTAGAAGGCCCGCTCGCGGCATGGTCCCTATGACACTGGCTGCATTACCTCTCTGGATAGCTAGCCCAATCCTTTATTGTACAAAAATAATACAAATATATAAAACAAAAAACAAGTACAAAGGCGAACTTATCTTATCTTATCCCTTTAAGGACCGTCTCTGCATTCTACAAAAATATATTTCCGTACTGCGTCCGCATAGAAGTCATTATGGCTAAAAAGTAATCTATGCTCTTTCCAGGGACTTTTATCTCTATACATACCAAATTACATCGAAGTTGGTTCCGCGTAAAAATATCGGTATTACTGTCAAATGAAACATCGGATATTTTTGCAAGGACGTCCATGGTCATATTTATATGGTAGGAAAAAATATGAATTCAAATATTACTACTTAGGTGCGTCGTGAATGTTTTTATCGGATTTCTTATTCGTGTTCTGACCTAGAATTGGTAAGAATTGAATAAATGGGTAAGTGATTTACTCGTGTTTACTCAGCATAGGTGCTCTTTTAAAACAAGGATCTAAGGAAAGCTAAAAGTGTAACATACATTAGTGAAAACTTTGCTGGCTTATGAATAACTCACCACTGTTGTAATATTAATGTAAAATGTAAGCTGTTTGTTTTCCTTAATAAATAAAATAAAATAAATAAATAACGAGCTCATTAATTTCTTCGAGCATTTTAATTGGATATCTTTAATTTAACCATCTGCCTAAGTCATAAACAGTAGCGTTAAACAAAAACATTTGCGAAATGTAATTGTAGCCAGATGCCCTGGTCTCTCCCAGTAGGATCTGTTATATCTCCATCCTTATCTATAGTTTATTACATAGTTACAAAGTCGCTTTCCGCGTCTGTCGGTCTGTCCGTATATCCCGCTAACTCCTCCGAAACGTTGTACTGGATTTTAATGCGGGCATACTGGGTTATATACGGGTGTTACAGAAAACATTTCTCTAAATAAGCGCATAAAAAGTGACACAATAATAATAACGCTGTTTAATAAATAAAAGAAATCTAACCCGTAGGTGCTTACATTTATCACACCTTTATACTTTATAGTATTCTCAATTCACGACGTCCCACCGCACTACATACACGTAACTTTTCAGAATTGACGTAACGCTGCTCCTATAGCTTGGACCTTATTAGAACTACCTCCTTTACCCGGATATTTTTTCCTACTTCTGGATTACACTGTTAAGTAAACAAATAAATCTTGTTCGTTGAGTGGAAATAATTGCTTGCCACTTGGCCCAAATTACGCTTTGCAACTTACAAGCACTTTAATTGTTGTTTTTCGTAACTTTTGAGATACTGCGTACTTTGTTACTGACCCGGAAGATGTTTATTTGTTGTAATTATTCCGTAATACGACTAATAACTTAGTAGGTTATTCATAAAAAAATAGATTTATATATGAAAACGAAGAGTTTTTTTTATTAAATCGCTGTAGGTACAATAACAAATACAATGTTAAGGTATGAACTCCAGTAACTCTACTATCCTAATATAATAAATACTTGTGAGAAAACTCAGCAACGATGTTAATCATATGCGACAGGTACAGAGGTACGATAGGCACACCCTGGATAGGCCATGTCCTGGTTTATAATATAGGATATGTATTTATATGTACCTGGGAAATTAGATAGAACTAGGTCTGTGTGGACGAAGTCGCAAGGAAAAGCTGAATTGAAAAGAAGCTGAGAATTTCCTCATTAGGAAAATGGGGCTCTGACCTGCTCGGCATAACCGTATTGCTTTTAACATGTCATTGTGTTGTCACCGTTGTAGAATGGTGGCCGAGTTAAAAGCAAATCGACAGCATGTCTTCTTCTTCTACTTTTTTTGTGGCGGTTTCTTAGTGATTTTGCCAATGTCATGGGAATGAGAGTATTATCAGTAAATAATACATAATTGAAATAAGAAGGATGGCCGAAAGAATATCTTTACCGAAGCAACTTTATTCAATCACGCCATAATGAACCAGAAACAATGCTGAAAATAAATTGCTTTTAATAAAAAAACGCGTTTCAATTATAGTCAATGGTGCTTTTAACACGACTAAGGCTACATTTCACCACACTAGAATAATATAAGACCAAGATTAGGCGATATAAATTCGGCGTTAAATCAAGGTATAACACCTCATTCCAGCTTGGTCGAATGCAACCTTAGATCAGCTGATTATTTTTCAAGAATCGTTCCCGATTTGGAAAAAAACCCCCTGATTAACCATATGTAAACTAAACAAACAAGCGTATATAAATAACCACTCCATAACATAATGAACCCATAAAAGTTTATCGTGTCTAAGAATATCTCCGGGACGAATTTGCGAAGCGCCTTGAATTTTTCTCAAAGGAAGTTTGCACTGATCTCACAAACGGGTCCTGCTGATTGTACAATCACGTCGTAGTAAAAACGACTGTAAGAGTTGCGTAAAATGTGTACAATTTTATTTATAGCGTCTTCCCGACGACGTTTTATTTACGCTTTCCTGCGGAATTTCCGTATTTGCTCATAGCAAATATTCTCTTTGTTGCCCTGTGTCGGATTACTCGTTTAATCAAGTTGGAACAACGCTACGTTATAGTTTCGTGCTAGCTTTTAAGCTGTTAATCTTTTCAATACGTAACGAGAGCACCTTCTATTTTGTTATCCCTTTGATTATCTTCGACAACCGCCATTCTTTACAAAACAAACAACTTAAGTGTACAGGATGTTCTAAAGTAAGTCCTCATAGTAAGAATGTATACTACAGTAGAGCATATAATAAAATTTAATTAGGTTACAAGAATAACGCTGTAACTTCTTCTAGCCATTACAAAAGGTAATTGAAAGTCTCCTTAGCAACAATAAGAAATCGCGGCTCTACCTCAAGCTCTTTATTAAAAAGTTTTTTATACCGAAAGGGTCCCCTTTGTGAGCTCAAGAAAATGCCTAAAGCCGGTCGCCTACAAACAAAGGATTTTTTAAGGTCGATTAAACTTTCTCAAGGCGATAACGCTATACTTTATTATGGAGACCCCCATTAAAGCAACAACGGGGATGATCAATGCCCCGTATACTTTTCCGAAGTAAATTGGGGAAGTTTTAATCACAAATATGCATAAAGTCTATCTATAAAAAGCAAAATTTGACTTGATTGATTAAAAAGTTCTATACAAAGGCCAACTTTTAATTCCAGATCAACTTAAAGTTACTTTGAAAATCTGATAATTTTTACAAAAGTTATAGCTAGCTGCTGCGTAATATCCGCCTCCACAATAAAAATTGTACACTGGATCAGGATATTAAAGTATTTTCCTTACACTGTGCAAAATATACAAGGTAATATTCTTTATCAGTAATGCCAAAACCCCATTTTTATGTGAATATAACATCGTTATTGAGATGGAAAAGGTTGGAATCTCCAACGCGAAGTGAAATGTCAGGAAATTCAATAAAGTGGTAATAAGTGGATTTCTCGCGGAGTCATATTTTCGTCAATCCCTATATAGAAGTATTTTATTAAAGCCCGACTTTCGCCTCTTTGGCTGGTGGGATTCTTGTACGTATTATGAGAATCAGGTGAGGTAGAAAATTATCGGTGCCTTTAATCCTATTGGTAGAGGAATTTCATTTTTGCCACAAGGTCTCGACAAAAGATACGTAATTATTTATACGTTCGACTTTTTGGGCTTTGACCTTGTCTTCGATAAACTGAGAATGTTAAAACGTAGAAAAATCTCCGCATATGTAAATTCAAATTTCGATCTCGCGAATATTCGAATTATTAATTCATCTTAACGTGTGAATTAAAACATACGTCATTATCAATAAGCGTTGTTTTAAAACTTTGCTTTAGTCTTATTTTTTATACATAGCTTTGTAAGCGAATTTCGAGATAAAAGAAAGAAAGCTATCTATGTACTTAATAAAGGGTTTAAAAAAAAGTTTTTACCATGTATTTTTTCCTAACTCTTTGTGAGTTGCGACTAAATGAGCGTAGGTGTATTTTCAATTTCCCCTGTGAACAATACATCTATCTGTGTTGCCTACTGAAAGTGAAATCTCTCTTTTTAATCTTCAAAAATGATTAAAACGGTACAACGAAATGTTATTCCTAAGCAAACACGCATTTTTCCTTCATAAATTAATTTCTTCCTCTCAAACCGCAACTTTGTTCCGCTTTACATTTATTATTCGGAGAAAAAGGAAGAGACACTGTTTTTAATCTTAAAATGGATATTTTAATAAGAAGCTCAAGATACAGAATAATAATGAAAACGTTATAATATTACTGAAATCTAACGTCGTGAGTTGATCCTTAAAATGAATAAATAGCCTCTTAACCTATTTTTGATCGCACCAAAAAGTTAATATTGCGGTTTCTTTTAGCCCATTAATCGGGAACCAAAATTACGCCATTTTTTTTACCTAGCTATGTAAATTTCGAGCAAAGGGACATACAAAATTTGAAGTTAAATTATAGGCAAACATATCGTGTTTTTTATTATTATGAGTAGAAACGGTGCCGTAACACATTTGGCTCAGTGCCAGGAATCCACTCAGTCCGCGAAACATCGTGAAGAAGGCTAGACTGATTTAAGTGGTCTAACTCTGAACTCTATTTGTAGATACAACACCCTGTATAGTCGTCTCGTGGGAAAGTTTTCGTAATGAATGACAAAATAGACTTAAGTGTCGACCAAAAATATAAAACACATTTTATTTATAAGAAATTTAAGTATTTTTCCAATGTTAGGGTTTTTTGTGTACAAAACCGCATTGTACAGCCACAGCACGTAATTGTTGAGCCACTGGATACTCTTCATATTTTGCCTGTGTAATGCAAATCGGATTTAGTCGGTTATGCTCGCAGGGCCTATTCATCAAGGTACAACAATATTGCTTTTGACTTATTATCATGTCTTCAACGTTATGATAGCTCTAATTTCCTAGTCAGTAATGATGGCTAAGTTAAAAACAATACCAGAACACGTCAAAGATAATAATAGTTTTACAGAGTTGAATAGACCCCCATAGCAAGTGGTTTAACATTCCCATGTTGTGAATTACTTACTTGGATTTTGCTAAGTGCAGCCGTGAATAGCCTAAAGGGTCTATTCCAAATACAATTAATGCAATAGCAATAACTCATAAAATGGCCTTTGGGTTTGTACTTCTATGTTTGTCAGTCTCATAGGCTCCTAGGCGAGTTTTACTCAATTTACCAGAACCCAAAAGACATTTCCACTTACTTTATCCCTGTGTATAGTCACGGTCAAAAGTAGATACTTACTTTTGTACTTTACTGTATTGTTAAAATATTTGACAATCTTGTTTGACATTGCTTACGTGCCCGTAAAGCAACAAGATACGTGCTACCATTTTTTTAATAGCTATCGGCAATCTTCTTTTTTTCCAAGCCATATGATTGGCAAATATACTAACAGTTGCGAGTGCAAACGCGATAGCGATAACCAGCAAAAGTTATGAAGAACCTGGGAATATTGTACAAAAGTGTGTATCTACATAATATGTTAGTGAATTGTAGAACTTCTTTTTTTATGTTTATTAAATGTCACGAAGAACTCAGCCCAGTTGGGCGTAGTGGCAGATGAAACAACAATATTGTTAAATCGCAACATTAAATCAGCAGTTTTGGGTCTCTAATCAAAAGCCCTCATTTTTTTCAAACTCTTTTTTGTCAAGCTGTATGTATTTTATTCGATCAACGAAAATTGGGTCAAAGTTCATTCGTTCAAAAGTGGAAAGGCCTTTCTCGTACCAATAATTCAAATACAAAGATCAAATACAGTCAAGTACAGTGTAACGTATTATTTTCGTACGTTTAGTTAGTGCTCACAAAATAAAACTACACCACACCAAGCAGCTCAAGCAAGCAAAGAAGTGACACTATCCAGCCAACATAAAACAAGTTAGCCCCAAGTTATTTCACTCAGGGTGTATCAACGTCTCCATCGTCTGGCAGGGTCGTTGGCAGGGTGCCAACTCGGTTAACACTACATGAACGACTTGATTGTCTGTCGGTGTGTCCCTTTCATACTGTAAGAGTTATGGAGAGATGTACAAAGAGAAATGATGATAAGTCTCCATAAACTTATTTATTAATAAGCGTTAACGTTATATTATAATGCCAGCGCTTGTTAATTAGCGACAGATATATTATAGTCACGCTAGGTTGCCACACCAATATGACTATAAATTTTATTAATCGTTCTCTCTGTCAAACTATAGATCCTTTTTCAAGGTGGATTAATGAGGATTGTTAAATACCTTAAGCAACCCGAAGGTCAAACCGCCCAGAAAAAAGAGCCCCGTATAGCGGGGCTACGTCGACTTTGTGGATTAGATGTAAAACGTTGTAAAAAAATATTTTAGTGATAATAAAATGATCAACAGTTCGGTGTGGCAACTTGGCAACTTGGTATGACTTTGGATCGATAAGGGTTAAGGGATTAGGGTAAGGGGAGTTGCCAAAATCCACAGCAGGTAACGTTACGCTTCGTACGTCGATTCAAATTCGGTGTGAGTCAAAACGTTGGGAAATAAACTCGTGCACTGCCGCGTGGCACAAAATAGAGGCAGTGACACAAAAGAGGGACAGACGTCATTAATTTTGTGGTGCTTCACACACACATCGGCTCATAATTAAACCAGGCAGCCTTTGATCAATTATTGAGGTGCACGGCTAAGCTTCGTGACGGATCTAAATATCAGTGACGTCAATAAGCTTTGTAGTCATGTGCAGTAGTCTTTGTAATAGAAACAGTCACACACGTCGACACAACGGATCAATGTAGCAGTGCGTTCACGTGCACATGAGTTAGGTAGGTACTACTCATGGGTACGCTGTACGCTCTAGCTACATTGATCCTAGCACGGCTAGCACATTTTATATTTTCTCGCTTGTCACTCAGTGCATCGTTATTTATACGCACTAGTTAAAAGGGGAGATCCGAGCCAGAAACAAGTCGCGGACAATATGTCATAGGCGTCCAGGCGACATTACTATGCTTATGCTTAGCTTGCACCGTACATCAGCACAAAACATGCCCTGCTGTGTGTCTTTGGTGATTTTTTGATGAATTTCGTAAAAAAAGTTTAGATTTAGCCTCCTGAGGTCCCTTGTATTAAAAATAGAAAAAATGCTGCCATTGCAATTTAGTTTGTTTTTATGACTAATGATTAAATTAGAAAATTTAATTCGCAATAGAATCATATTCCATTGACAAAACGCTGAGACATAGCATGTATAAGCAACTAGCGTAAGCTTAAGGTTCAAACATACTTAACACTGTTATTAGTTGGTACGATATGTTTGAAATTACATACATACATACATACATATCCTCACGCCTGTAATCCCAGAGTGGGGTAGGCAGAGTTACAGAATTACCTACAACTTCAAAAACTTGTTGATAATTCTGTGACCACATTCTGCACAAATAGGCATTGTTCATGCATTCAGATATGTTCCTCGTCCGCCTCGAATACACTGTAGAATCAATAATGTGCTATTTTTCTTCTCAGCCTTGACCTTAGATGTGTTGTAGATAAAGCAGGCTACAAACTATTTTTGTGTACACCCACAACCAATTTCTCTTAAGCTTTTACTGTATATACGCTCTTAAGATGTCTCTAGCGTTTTGATTGATTACGACACTTTAACATACTCACAAATTGGCTGACTGCATACTTCGGCAACCGTTGGATTGTAAAGATGCACTATTTTGACTTGTATACAAAAGACCACACATAATATTCATAAGTATTTTGGTAATTCAAAAACGCCTTTAAGAGCCAGTTATTGGTCGATGAAGAGAAGTTTTCCAGCGTCAGTTAAGCGTTAACTCACGGACACGTGCATTCTTCCAACTTTCACTTATAGAGCTCATGGTTTTTTTACCAGAGAGCTATGTAGTGTCATGAATACAATACTATGCTAGAATTTATAGCATAGCCTAAGCAGCCACCAATTTCAATAATGGTGATGGGATGGGTCTTGGACTAAGACTGGTCGGAGACGGCCTAAAATCGGGATACGAGGAAAGAAGAGAGGTCTCTGGCCAGCATTCACACATTACCAGCTGATAGCCCAATAATGAAACCTATTATGCAAAAGTAAAGATTCTGATTAATTGAGAGCGTCCTTTTTTTGAAGTTTTCAAGTTTATTCCGGTTTATGGGTAAGAACATTTAATAACCGCTTCTTATCCGTCCCGTTTACCCATTGTGGTTCCGTCTAGTTTCATTTCACCGCCCGGAATCGTCATAGCATACGATTTTGCTCAACAATTCTATGCAATAACACTTGGCCGTATCCCAAATGTGTCTGTGTGGGCAAATCGATCGGGCATTCTCGCCGGGGCGACTAGAATAACCCCTTATTGAGGTTTTAACGTTCAATCGAATATCCCGATCTAACTTTACTGTATAAATGGAAGTGTGAGTAAGAGATAAAACATGTCGAAAGATGTGAATGCTAACGAGGTTGTGAATAAGAACGCCTCACCTAATTGTACAAAAGGGAACATAACGGAGTTAAAAGCCTGGTAATATAAAAATGCCGTTTCAGACACTATCTGCGAATTGCTTTTGTCTTTTTAAATTGATCCCTTAATGTCTTTGATGGTGTTTAGATAACTGAGTAAAAGTTTAGGCAATGCTATAAATTTTACCACTGACAATGACTTTGTAAGGTTATAGTATCGGTCATAAATAAATGTAAGATTGTCGAATTATCTTTGTCGAAATAATCGTGTGAAGCCATTGTTTCATTTAAAATACAAAAAAGTTCTTCTTGTTAACATAAGTAGGATACAATTGTAGGTACAGTCAACAGCATAAATAAGTGATCATTTATGTACCTTGTCACTTTAACGTTGTGTTTGAAATATTATACAAAATTGTGAAACGATTGAAAACGACAAGGTAAAGAAATGATCACTTATGTATGCTGTTGACTGTACAATAATGTCATGTTTTGGTGTATATTGATTACAGCTCTAGAGGTATTATTACTACACATTGGATCTAGCACCCACTCCGTCGATATAATACATGTCTAAAACACTTCTTAGCTAAAAACTAAATCCGCAAGGGTCCTTAACTATTCATAAAAGGGCTTTAGGTAATATCGTATTCGGCCCTCAAAGCCCGTCTAATCCGATAAGGAGGCAAGGATTCCTGTTTAATTACCCCAGAATGGAACCCATTTACCTCGCCGGAGAAGGCAATATTTATTCAATCCACGCATGCGGCCATATTTGATTTGTCTTAGTTAAGACAAATGATGCAAATGATGCAAACGCGTCCCTCGCGACCTGTCTACGGTAGGAATTGGTTCATGCGATAGCACAGTTGGCGAACATCCAAAAACGTTAGCGGCACGCCACATTTTTGGTCACGCTTTTTAATGAAGCAAAATGTTGTGTTTATTGTCACAATTACCTATTTAAATTTACTTTATCTTGCTTTTTGTTTAGCTAGAAGAGCTAGAAGAGCTGGTTAGGTTAGGTTTAATATAAACAATTACAGTTTTCCAAGAAGATTCTTCACGAAAATCGGAACTCTATTCCACATTTTATCAACCCACCCTGTTTCGATATTACTTATAATATAATAAATTATATTATTTAAGTAAATGGCTATATGATCACTAGATAGTTAAAATTGTCATATTTGTGTGATGAGCGCGAATATTTCTTCCCGAGTCATGGATATTTTCTATGTATTTAAGTATATATTTATCTATATAAGTATTTATATCGTTGTCTAGTACCCATAGTACAAGCCGAGAGCTTAGTTTGGACTAGGTCAATTGGTGTGACATTGTCCCCTGATATTTATTTTTATATTTTATTTTATATCGTTGACTACTTGAATATTATAAAATACGGCCAATGAATCGAGATGCAGTATGTAAACAAACTGACCGTTGTTACTGAGTTATATTGCTATAGCGAGCGATTATTATGTCTGTCCTTATTTCTCGTACAAAACAATATCTTCAGTTGGTCGATGACGGTTGTCGTTGCGTGATTCGTCATACAGGAAAGCGGCCATTACAGTAGTTGTCAACATTAAAGCCGCCATTTTGCGTAGTTCATTCCTGTTTGAATTGTGTTCGAAATGACACGATTTTTGAAAGCTATGTTTAATTACCATACCTCGAACAAATCATGCGGATGACGTCAAACCACTCATAGGTGATTTCAAAAAGTATTTTCATAAACAATTACTACTTATCAATTATCAACCTCTTTAATAAAACGATATCGCCACTTAACATGAGCCGAGTAGGTACATAACATCTTTGACTGACATTGTCATTCAGTTGAACAATAAAGTGACTTCGTAATTATTTAGATTTTTCTTTACAATTTTTTCTAAAGACGCAAAAGAATATATATAAAGATAGATATGGAAAGCCAATCAATTTTACGTTCACGTGAATACGAATACCCGTCTGATGATGAAATTGGTTTACCCTGTACACAAGAGTATCTTCTGAAGCTACCGGAGGATCAGAGTCAACTGAGGAGTACCGACAGTACACCTGACATTTTCATATCCGTGGGAACGCAAACTGAAGAACATGTCAGAGATATATCTACACAAACCGAGCAATCGAGTAGTGCGATTGTCATTGATACAGCGAAATTGTTAGCCAAATTTTTTTTTCCCGGTCAAGCAATTCAGGAAGAAAAATTTATTAAAGCTTATTTTAAGTGTGTGACCACAATTATAGCCTTGTTGGAGAAATAGTTGTGTACATAATGTCATTAAATATTTTTTAATAACATATTATTATTGACTTTTCTTATCAATTATCGTACTTACGTAAACAAATCTCGTAACATTTATTTTATTCACTTAGTACATCATCCTATCATTCAGATAATTCTGTATTGATTTCTTGAAATTATACGCGGTTAATCTGTTACTTCGTGCAATATGACATACGGATGTTGCAATACGACAGCATCCTGTGTGCAAAATTAGGTACGTCATTTTTACGTCATTCGCATGATTTGTTCGAGGTATGTTAATTACTTTATCTCGTCTCGTTGGCCTTACTTTAGACAGTGCGGACAATGATTATATAATTATCAAAGCAAGATTGGCTAAAGGGGTGGGATAACGACCCATAAAGACAGGAGCATAGACGTCACACGGGTGAATCGTTTTGGAATGACTTATTGAAAAGTAATGCGAACTCTCCTTGGCCACAATATCGCACAAAAGGTAAAATCCAGACTGTTCCTTAGTATCCATAAAATATCCGGCAAAAGCAACACACATCCGACATTTGAGACGTCTCGACACTACACATATGTGAATAAATATGAAATACATAGTTGGGTACGTTAGGCCTTTATTTAAGGAAAAGGTTGCCTACCTGCGAAAAGGTATGGTCGCAATCCAAACAAAAGGCTGTCATTTCACGGATAAATTGGCTTTTTGTAAAACATTCATATACGGTAGAACTTTTGAAAGGGGCGTGCTTTTTTTTTTGGACAAGCGGTGAACAAATAACACTAAGTAGAATTATTAATTACTTTGCAACCTTTTTCACTCATGTCATGGACAGAGCAATTGATATACAGAAGGTTTAAGTTCTCTCTAACCTAGCAAGTAGGCTGTGATTAATTGCACTTACCAATGGGTGGTACGAATTGCTACCATCTTACTATAGTAACTTGCAAATACTGTTGTGTTCCGGTAAGACACGAGAACTTTTAAATAAATAAATATCCGCGGATAATGTCACACAAATTGACCTAGTCCCAGTTCACCAGTTATAGTTATGTTATGTTATTAGAAGTGTAGTTACTTTACTTTTGGAGTAACTGGTAAAACGACTGGCATACTGACAGGGATCCCATATTTTTCCTCAAATATCTCATTTTATATCGTAATATTGCAAATATATAGCCCATTTATGATGAGTTCACCTAGAAAAAAATATTTATCAGAATATTGACCAAAGTTAATTTAAATTTCAAATGTATTCCTGATAGCGCACAGTGGTGCAGTAAGTGGAACAGCTGTTCAAAAGTTTGTTGAACGAAACTATTTTAGGAATAAACTTCATCAGGGGTCTATTTCGCTTTGTTAATCGTTACACTATTGTTAACGTTAAAGTCTCTATTAACTAGGCAATAAAAGTGGACATATCGTAAACAACAATAACAATATTATAACAAAAAAAATGAAAGTGCCTGATTGGGTCAACTGGTTTTGTTTCTATAGAACGGTGGGACCTTTCATTATCATATGGCACGCTTTTCACAGTGTGAATGAATAATTGATTCGTTCATTTAAAATACATTAAGCACACCGGACACGACGGTCCCTAAAGTGAAGGCTCAGAACAAAGGCAATTTCCGAGGCTAACCTCATAGTAAAGGTGAGCCGAACAATAAATTGGATTATTTTTGCTCTAAATATTTACCTTGGCCAGACAGCTAGCGAATATTTTTGCACGTTGATTATTTTACAAAAGTGGAATGGAACAAAATGGTTTCTTTGTAGTTTAAAAAATCAATTCCCGCAATTATCTAAGCGAAAAACTCGTTTAACGTTATTATCAGAGGAACTTGATTTTTTTGGAGGTTATTTCAGGTTTTATTCGAAGGTGTTAATCTCATAAAAACGGCTCTCTGTTGAACGGTCGATCGAGTGAGCGAAGTCATACGAGCTCGCTCACTTGACGGGTTAAGCGGGTAAGCTTAGAATACACAACTTTAAAGGTGTTTTTTTTTACTCTGCCGCTTAATATTTGGTACGTCAAGAGCAAGAATGAGTTTTTTTAAGAGAACCACGTCAGAGTTGGGTAAAAAATATATTTTTACGAATAACTAAGGAGATAACTAAATCATTCGTTATTTGATATAACCAAATAATCAGTAATTTGTAATTTAAAATTATCTTTATGAGCTTTATTCTTATCTAGATAAATTAAATGGGCTTTTAAATAAAATATGAATGTTAGTAGTACTGTCATGTAGAGCTAAAAGTTCTCGGGCACAATGAAAATAATCTGCAACAAAAATAATGAATGTTTTGAAAATAAAAAGGTGAAATATAAATATATGTGACCTTTTTAGGGTTCCGAAGTCTATCTTGGAACCCTTATAGTTTCGCCATGTCCGTCCGTCTGTTCATCCGCAGCTTAGCTCAGAGACTCTTAATACTAGAAAGCTGTTTTTTAGAAACATTACAATTCTATGGGCAATGTCTGTGTGACGGTTTGACCCGACATGACATTCTATATAAATTTATTCATCTAAGAAGATAATTATTGAGATAAGAAATTAATTCAACAACGCCCAACTCTGAACCACATACCAGACATTCGAAAATTATCTATTATGTAAGGTAGAGTTGAAACTTTTTGTAACGAATGTTCCGAAGTGTGAATTAAATTGTATTTTACATAATTATTATACCTCTACAAGAAGAGCGTTGACTAATGATAAATGCTTGACAAAATTGTAATTACTGATCTTAAGTATCCTATTAACAACACATTTTAAGAATAAGTACCCTATGCATACATTTTCACTGATCAGCGATATTCATCCTCGACGGTTATTTGCGAAAAAAAACATACTCCCTCAGCTACAACTTAACAAATAATACTCGTACCGTACAGCAAGTAAAGTTAGGCCACACAAAATCAATATCAACCCATCCTAACGACACACGATTGACAATACAGTCATGCATTTGGTAAACTTCGGAACCACTGTGTTATAGATAGTAGGTACAGTGGATAAACATTGTCACGCAATATAATGACTTTAACACCAGGTAATAAGGTCGTGGTTTCCTATTAACGTTAAACTGTAACCGTATTAACGTGGTACCGAGTACGTTAGTAACTTCGTTCCCGGTGGTGTTATTCCTTTCGCAATAACAGTAATTTCAACAATTTTTTTACATAGAGAAGACTGTGGAAGTGTTAAAAATATATCGTCTTTGACTTATTTTGGTATTGTTTTTAACTCGGCTGCTATTACTGGCAATTAAGTAAAAGCTATGAAAACGTAAACAACAAAAAGGTAACAGGTCAGGCGATTATGTTTTTACCGGCTAGAATAGGTCCTGATGGTTTGTGGAAATTGCTTTGCACACCACTTACGCCAGATCGATTCTAACATTCGAATGATTCCGCGTCGCGTTCGTAGTTCTTAACTGGCTAAGGCCCGAACGAACAAATTCTATGCATTATCTCTTGCGTTTTCTTAAGTTTGAGAACGGTCCCCAATTGGCCAACCCTTTGCAGACGTCCTGTATTCATAACATGTGCATTTTTTTTCTTTGCTATATTTTTTATTGATTTACTATGTATGAACATTCACACAAACACGCGCGCACGCACATACAAACAAAAACACACACACATACACATATACGCAATAATTCCGAAGTCTTGAATAAATAATTGACAATAATTTAGTTTAAGTATTACTCTTAATAAATAGCAGTGAGGTAGATTGGGAGCGCTCTCCTTTCTTTTCAATCCGGTGGCCCTGAAAACCAGCGTCAAGGCTAGTAAGTCTGACACCTTGCTGAGTACATGCTGAGCACCTTTTCAGTGTTCGTTTTAGATTAAGTACCTACTCTACTTTATTATAATGTTTTTGCTGTTGTTTATGTAGCACCAAATAAACGATTTCTATATTATTATATTCTTTGTAAAACCCACCTAGAATTGGATCTAATCATGCTCCTCTAAAGGGTTTGACAACGAGTAGCTAATATTGTAATAGAAAACCTTTTACGCAATCGTTATTATAAGAAAGAAAGATAAACATAAATAATTGTGCAAAATGTCGTTATAGAATTATCAACAAGTTTTAAAAGTTGTTGGTAATTCTTTAGCTCTGTCTACCACACTTTGGGAATGAAGGCGTGAGTTAATGTATGTATGTATGTAAAGATAAACATTTATTTGTGACAAACAACAACAAAGAACAGAGAAATACGCACAAGAAGAATAGTCACGAAATGGTTTCAACTCAGCGCAGCGTTTGCGACGTAAGTGTCCAAAGCGTTCTAAATAATTTAAAAAGATTAACCGCCTGTTTTACAATCGACAAGTAAAGCATATTTGACAGATAAATTTAGCCCTTTCTCTTTCTTAAACTTGTAAATAGACAAGGAGAGAGCCAACTTTAAATGGCAGATAAATTTACTCGTCGATTGTGACCCGACTGACGTGCTCTAAAGGAATATTGCCGTGTGCGGGTCAAATTAACCAGTCCGCCGTAAACTTTTTGTTGCGAGAATAACACCGCATATTGTGGTTTATTCCACACGTCGGTTACAGCTAATGGCTCGGGGTCCGGTCGTAATTAATTTTGCCCGAAGGGCTGCGATTGAATATTCCTATTGGTGGTATATTTGATTTTCATCGTATAGATTAGCCTGATAGAATAATTATTTATTGGTGGTATACCCGGCGAGAGCTTTTCTAGATTGATGAAGTTTAAAGAGAATTGTAAAGTTTTCATGTTCATATTGAGGCGCAAGATGTCATGGCTCCGTAACGTCACAGAGTGCACTGGCATAAAAACAGTAGAACAATTGTTCAAAATTGCTCTGAACAAGACCAGGTTTAAGGAGCTGCCTGCTAACCTTCAGTAAATGAAGAGGCACCAGAAGATGAAGAAAGTTTTCATTTCTCGAAGAGTTACCTAGTGTTCGGGTGAAAACGTTTCTTCCTCACTAGCTATTCAAGTTGCATTCTATAAATGGTATCGTTTTTAAAATGCATAGGATTGATCTAAGCGCTCATGTCAATGAGATACATTCATTTTGTCAGTTTCTGAAAATAGAAGGGGAATCATAATAAATATAGTCTCAACCCTAGTAAGCTGTCATATTTTCATTCATACAACTTCGATCTTTTATCTTTTATCTTCTACTGAAATGACAGCTTACTAGGGTTGGCATTATTTATTGAAATCTTTTTTAGAGGATTTTGGTAACACGTTTATTTTGATAGTCGTCTCATATTGTATAGTACCCGTCACCCTTATTCAATCAGACGATTCTGGGTCTTAATCAGCTGTTTCGCGTTCTCAAAGGTTACTTTATACGGTGGGGTAAAAAAAAATACTTTCCATGACCGGAACAAGTTTAAAAATATAAAAACGCGTTTTTGTGAATAAAATTAATGGCAAAACTGTTACTGGAAAAATAGGATAATCTAAGTTGCTGTACGTAAAGAATTGGTAGGACTTTTATATATTTTGAATTATTCGTCCATGGAAAACAATATTTTTTTTTTTTATTATACTTCAAGCTAAAATAATAAGAGCGTTTTTTTACATAAAATAATTAAAATTAATATATTAACACGCTCAAAAACAAAATTAAACAAATTGAATAAGGCAAAATAATATTGACAGTATTTTTTAATATTGGTTTGGGAAAAAAGTAACAAAAGTGAATTTAGTTGATTACGATGTTTTTGTATGTATGTATGTATTTTAATACTTTATTTTACAAACAGAAAAATAGCAAACAACAAAATAGACAGAAACACAAAAGGTGTGTACAAAGGCGAACTTATCTCTTTAAGGGATCTCTGCCAGTTAACATTTGAGCGATTCGGAAATTTTATAGGTAAACATTATATTTATAAACATAATTATAAAATTGAGACTGTGTTATATCAGCTGATAGCAGATTTTTGCACCGCGTGTTAAAAACCATCACAATCAGAGTTATTAAAATAATAATAACCTATTGGCTCACAGTGACACTTGAAACCGTACACAAAAGCAAAATAAAACAAGCTTTCAATCTAGTTGCAAAAACTGAACTTATTGAGTAATAAAACAAATCAACATCGCGAATTGGAATACACCATTTCATTTTCAGTTCTAACTATCGTATTGATCGGAACCCGCCGGGCGGCGCCGCGCCGCGCAATGCAACTGGGTCTGCAATTAATTGCATTCCGATGCACTGTTATTTGTAACGGTTAAAACAAAACTTTAAACTATCAAGTTTTTGGAGTTGTTGGTAATTCTGTAGCTCTGCCTACCCCACTCTGGGAATGAAGGCGTGAAGGTATGTATGTATGTATGTAAACTATAGTAAGTTAAGTTGTTACTTTAGCTATGGTTAGAATAACATAAAAAAACACGTGTACCAATCATAATAACTACAACACATTTAAAACCACTAGTAAATCGAACTTGATTCAAGGAGTGAGATTTATGACAGCTACGCTATTAAAGCGTCGATGCACAATGTTCTTATGGTTGGTTAAATAATAATGCCCAGATATTTTTAAATTGAATCTACGATTTTGCGCAACAACGAAGGGATAACTATTTTGCCAAATATACCTTTGCCTTGGCTATAAAAGTTATCATTTGTGATTTCAAAAATTGTTATCTAATCCATCAATCAATCACGCCATAATTCAAAAATATCAACGCATTCAAAATACAACCATACTTTTTAAGCCACTAAAGCATTTCTTTTTTAATTTAACAACTTTGACTCTTTTTACTGAAGAAAAAATATATAAATCAGGGGACACAAATTGACCTAGTCCCAAACTAAGCTCTAGGCTTGCACTATAGGGAAATACATATTTAAATACATAGAGAACACCCAAGACTGAAGAACGAATACTCGCATTCATCGCATATCTATTTGCCCATACCGGGATTCGAACCCGAGACCGCAACATTCGTAGGCACTGTCAACTAGGCTAGACGCGTATAATTAATTTGATACACATGTGTTAGATAAAGATATTACACACATACATATATGAATCGAGTGACTTACTCTATTCGAATTAAATTTGAATATGCTAAAATTTCCCAAGCTACCGGTGAAAGATATTCAGTACAGCTAGAATAGCGCAACTAGCCAAGCTAGCACATCCGGGAACGCGGGCGGGTCAAGGTCACGGCCCGCGATCGATGCAGCTACGAGCCGCCGCTACGCCCCGCTACGCCGCGCCCCGCTACAACGCTACGCCGGAATATATCGCGAGTGGTGAGTTTAAATTTGAGGTAAAAGTTTATGATTAATAATTTGTCGAGTTATTAGTTATTACCGTATGGTGTATTTTAGGAGTTGTCGTTTAGTTTACTATTTTGTGTTAACAACGTTATTTACGGAACGTATATAATTACTTGATCTTGCTTTGTTATTTCATTTTTGAGTAATTATCTTTAAACTTAAATCTTGTTAGATATGTTCTACTAAAAAAGGATACAAAGTAACTTGTAGGGAGCGCTTTGATTCATATAAAAAATGGCATGTAGTCATATAAGTAATGTATTGTTATTCATAATCATCGCAAGTCATTGAGTTTTTTACTGGAAAGGGTTTTTATTTCAGATTTTTGAAATATCTAGCTGGTAAATGATGTTAGGTTAGGTTAGGTTTGTTTTATAAAAACCCTGAAATAAAAACAGTTACAGAAAAAAACACTTTAAGACTACAAATTTTTATTCAAGCCGATATGGACCCAAACTTGTATGCAATTACCTACTGCTCCGTCCGCGTCGAAATTGTCAGTCGCAATTTCTTTGAGAATAAAATGTAGTCTTTATCCGTCCTTTATTTATTACTCATACTCTACTTATTTCTTTCTCTCTCTATTAACTCTACTTATTTCTCTATCCATCCATTATCGATTAATTGATGCGTTAAGCCGCGAAGACGGAACAAACAAACAAACCTTCTTTCACGTTTAAAATATTAATAATTATAACAAAATAAGGTGTATTTTTAACGCTTGACGATTCACCCCTAGCTTTACTGTTTTGTTTACCAGATGTGACGATAATAACTTAAGTTATATAACCGTTAATATTTTATTCCCCGGCATTTGAAGTATAAATTTGTTCGAGGCGATCCGCCTGGGCCAGACGGATTTATCGGGGTCACCTGCTTTCGCTCATAAATTTCAAATCATATTTTATTCCACCGAATATATTTAAAAGGTCACACGTGGATGAGAAAACTTAAAGTAATAATCTTATTTTTTTTCCTTTATCCAATAAAGGTTACTGCAATTTAACTGGTTGGTACACTTGAAAGCATCAAGTTGTACACCAATTTTTAAAATGCACGAATATCATAGTTTAACGAATGCAAAAAAGACACCCTGTATATTTTTGAAAGTAAAACTCTTCCGTGATTTCGTATATTAAGGGCTGATTTTTCAATCTCCAGATAACACTATCTGTCACGTAAATTTCAGCTCTGTCCTTTTCTTTGTCATAAGAAAGATAAGGACAGAGCTACAATTGACCTGACAGCTAGTGTTATCTGGAGATTGAAAAATTATAAAATCAGGCCTAAGAGTAATGTAAAACACCAAAATTGGTTATACGAACAGTGTGCTCTTACACATTCAAATCTTATGAATATTAAGTATAAATTCGCGAAATGTTAGGCTAAACGGATCTGAATGAAATTTGGCACAGTGATAGATTACAGTTTGAAATAGCACATAGGTTACGTTTATCCTGGAGTCGCGCGCAAAAGTTAGTTTATAATATTAATCGAATTTGTAATAAGAGCAACTCTACTTTAATCTCTTAATTGTACTATCCAAATGTGAATCTTCAGCACTAACTAACAAGGAACAAGGAAGTAGGTAATTAATCATGTGGGTTAGGTTCGAGTCATTACCTAGAATTCCCACCTGAAAGCTGCCTAATCAAAGTCTAATGAGACCCCGATCCGCTAATCTAGCAAGTTAGTTCGTTCGTCAGGCAGGATACAGTACAATACACAGATAATGTGTTAAACTATAGGTAACATTTTACTAATGCATAAATAAATAATACTTCAATTTTCTGATTTGCCCAAAGGTCGAATATGCCATTTAAGGCATTAAGGTCACTTTTTGTACCCTAATTTGTATTTTTATGCAATCAATGTGAAATAATGAATGAAATAAATAACTAATAGCTCTACGTTTATATCAAATAAATAAATAAAATAGAATAATAAACTGTGTTTAAATAGTTAAAAGTTTTATATTCGTCTTCGAGTAATTACCTCAAAAAGACTATCTGCAAAGGGCTAGTCCTATACGCTTATTCTCGAAATACCAGCATTTATATTTCTACATGACCTAATTTCTCCAAATAAGCTCTACTATCTATGCCTCTTTAAAATGATTGTATCGAATATCCTTTCACCCTGTATACAAACATTCAACAGAAAAAAATACGGTAATAAACACGGGGACTCGAATCAAGGAAGCCAAAATTAATGGTAGACCTACCGCCTCAAGGTGAAATAACAAAGAGTGGCCTTAAAACATCGGCACAGCAAGTACTGGTTAACATCAATACTTAAAAACCGAGTAAGTATTACATGTCCTCATCAGTCATCAATCATCATTAATAACGGCAGCACTCAGAGTCATTAATGACGAAGTCGTTAATTGGTAACGGTTTTTCAGACACAAGTTTGAAAAAGGAACGAATTAATTGTCTCTAAAATATCGAATGACCTTACTTAAAAAGCTAAACTATGCTTTGTCCTTATCTGTCATTGTTACATTTGAAATTGACGGATACGGACAAATCATGGTTATTTACCCCACGGTAATTCCACGTTTATAAGTAAGGGCATATAGCGGTAAATTTCTTATATTTCTGGCAACACTTCATCTCTCTCTATTTCACCTATATAAAAATCCTATGGCACTTGACCGATAAGAAGTCAGTCCTGAGTATCCTGACACATTGCAGAACCGTAAAGTTCAAGTAAGTTTAGCGTTGCTTTACTGCTGACAGCATTATCAATATTCAAAATTTCATTTTTCAATATCAAAATTATTTTGGACCTAATAACAATGCCATGGGTTCTGGTCTATTCGTGAAAACTCGTATTGCTTTTGACTTTTTATCGTATTGTTTTTTCTCAGCCGCCATTACTGTCAAGTAAGTAATAGCTTTCATAACTAGACCCCGCTATCGGAGGTGCAAAATGGTAGCTGTCAAGTTCATAGGGATGGGTAACAAATATTTTGAAATACCTACTAGGTATATTATGTCGATAATACGTCTATACATCGCAAAATTTTATTTACCATCATGAAAGTCTAGAACTTTAATTAAACGTGTTTATTTTATAAAACGGGACTATATCACATTGACTATCTGCTGACGTAAATCATTTATTACCTGTTTAAGTGGCCAGTATTATACCTTTATTGAAAAGGTTTATCTTAAGAGCGTTTATGCAATGCCCTGCAACCCGAAACATTAGAAAAGTAAAATAGCAACCATAGTGTTTTTGTTGTACTGATAATGGTTTACATTTCTGATGATAATGATTATCATGGATCCCAAAAAAAACATGTTAAATGGCATAGGTACATATAAAACTAATTGAACAGAAAAAATAAGAATATCGATATCGAAATCATAAATATCTTTACCCATCTCTAAAACCTTGACAGCTACCATTTTGCACCTCCGATAGCGGGGTCTATTCATAACGTTGACAATACGATAATAGTCAATAAGGTACGATTTCACAGAGCAGAATTGAGCTCCTGTAATACGAAACGGAATACTAAAATAAAAGCATCGTATAGAACAAAATCCTTTTGTGCCGCCGCCGTAAATCAGTTTCTCATTAGAGCCAATCGGTTGATCCGATTTAGGTCAGCCCATTACATGATAATAGATAGGGCGATTATGTATAAAGTTCCATATAACAGTTACGTATATATTAGATAACCTATATCATTTTCACGCTGGTTAATTTTGCATTAAAACACGTTCTGCCACTTTCTTATTTACTTAGGCCGAAAGTGACAGCATGTGATTAAAGCTATCATACAATTCATTAATTAAAACACTTTTTACACCTTCCCTTTTACGTATTTTGCTTTTATCGATTTATATATGTACAGAACAAAACACAAATACAAAGTTAACAGTCAATTTGGATATAGTCTTTTAAGTAGCTGCTCTAAATAGGACACTTTCATACATTGGCAGATTAGTGCAGAAGTTCAAACATTACGTTAAAAAGAGAAAGCGTTAAAATGTGCAGTTACTTATAATAATAATAAGGCCGACCATACAAAGGCAAACTTAATCCTCTAACCTCTAAAATTAATATTGCCAAGTTCATATCAATTTTGTATACATTTTGCGATCGTGAGGATCACTTCGTAACAATGTAAAATGGGTCGGAAGGAAATCATCCGGGCAACGTCGGGGGTGAACCTTCAGAATGAAATATCCCCCTCTCGTTACTCCGCATTTTGAACAGCCGAATCACATTAGCCAAACATTTTCAGTTCCAAGAATTAATTACGCACAACTACGGCTAAAACACGGCTCCTTTATGTAAATGTAGCTTTATGTCGTCACATTTTCGCCGGAAAATGTATCTGTAGTTCAGTGCTCAATATTTTATTCGTAGCTTCACGGGAGCGTATAAATTTCCACGCTCTCAAGTTGGTATGCGATTGTTTATCGTTGTTTCGTTCCTTTAGAGAAGCAGCGCGCCTTCTATGCATATTAAAATATGTTGCGCTCGGTTCTCGCTATAATATTGACAGCGTTCATCCACATACTCATAACTAAAAACCAGGATAGTGTCGTATTTCTAATCCACGGAGGGCTCACCTGAGCTCCAAATTGTATCTAAGTTGTTTAAGCAGGATTGATCGACAAACATCAACGCGTATTGTTCCTATTATAACATTACCTAACAGGTAGGTACCAGGCATGTTTTTATTTTCACTAACATGAGAAATAAAGTGATCGTATGACCTTTAACCAGTACTGCAATATAGTAATCTAAGTCTGTACTAAATGCACAAATAAATAAACGCTTACAACCACACCCTACAAAAACAATAACTGAGAAATAAACTCGCGATATCTGTCACGATGTACGATTATATCTCTCAAGGTTTTTCGCACCCTATTTTCCTTTCCATTTGTGTCTGTAACATTAATCAGTTACAACCCCCATCTCCGAAATCAGACAAGCAAAAATTACAACTAAATCGCTTTACCTATAAGTTTGCATTAGTCATATGTACCTATACTATTATCGTCCATTATCAAAGAACCGATAATAGAACCCTTATAATGTCGTAACCTTGAAAATTACTTTACTACCGTGAGCGAGCACGGTCATGGTCGCAGATCGACCCCTTGCGTAAGGGACGTCCGCTCACCTCCAACGGCAGCGCTCGAATGGCCTTCTACGCGGGAGGGTGGATGTTTACCTCCCCACCCTCGCCCGAGCCAGCTGAGCGGAGGCACGCTATATTTAGGTTGCGCTGTAAATATTCGCTCCAAGTACGGAACCCGGGGGAGGGGGTTCGTTCTCCACGAGGCGGCCGAAAGTTGAAAGTTCACCAGCGCTCCACACAAGTTCGCGCCGTTACGAAGCGTTTTCTTTATTCAAATTGCATTGCAACTTGCTCACCGTTGTATTCTCGGCTGAGTTCGCAATGCTGTCTAATTTTTCAATGTTGCCGCGAACGTTTGCTCGGATCCTAATACATAGTATGATCTGAATTGTTCTTTTTTATATAGAGTTGAAGTTTTACATGTGTTTTCTCCAACGACTTTTACGATTATTGCTGTGGTTCAATTTGGCTGAAATGGGCCTTGATAATTACCATGACGGCGCAAATGACGCGCTCAGTTTGTGGAGGCCATTACGAAATGAACACAGTTTTCTCTTTGACAAAATTGAAACGGATTACTTGGCAGCGTAATGGACTGGTCGCGTGCGAATATAATGTGTGACTCCATTGAAGGTTTTTCTAAAAGCATAGGTACACAATATGGTGCATATACCTACCAACATTAGGTATATAAATTATATCAATTTATTTAATCAGCAATTATTTTATTTCCATCGATTTAAATAAATTAAAATATATTATATTAAAACATAATTAAACTAAACAGTTATAACTAACATTTTGTATACCCATCCCAAAGACTCGATACAAACATAAAAAACGTAAAGCTGTTTTCGTAAACTCGTAAAGCATTTTTAACAATCGTTAGTTAGACATTAGATGACAATAAACATATAAGCAAAAAAATAGTGTATGTACAAATATTAATGTCATATTTATTACATACATTGGAACATTATACAAACACATTCATTCATAATTTCTCGTTACAATTCGCACGTTCTCGAAAGCAAAATGTCAGCTTGGATAGACAAGATTCTGCGATACTTCCATCATATAGTCGAAAGCAAATCGTTGAAAGATGACATGCAAGTAGTCATTTGAAGCATCCTATTACCATATTATCAATATTCCATCTCGTTTCTTTGCATATTATGATTGAGGAAAAACATTCTTCCATGCAAGACACAACTAAGCAAAATCTTGGATATGCTGTGGGTTAGTACTATTTCAGGTAACAAATAGAGGGTACATGGAAAGAACAGTCTAGTCACCATAACAAGTTTATGAGCAATTTGAAATGAATGAGTTACTTACCCCACTCTGGGATAACAGGCGTGAAGGTATGGATGTATGTATGAATGAGTTATTTACATAATAGTAATAGTTAGGGTTAGGACTTTTAGTGGCATATCCTGGTTCTAGAATCCATGGAGTCGCTATTTCCTAATTATTATAACAGACTTTGATTTTGACCTTCAGTATCTCATATTTTAAAATAAAATAATTACATTTTTAATTTGGTTATTCCATACCTACTGATATTTGCTTGATTGTAACGCTACAATAAAATTCAAAAAATCTTCTTAAACGTGTATTAACTAATTTACAGGCTTTAAACAAGTGATTTTAATGAAAATGTCGGGCTCTAAAGGGACGTGAGCCTCATGTGAGTAGTGGTGGCAGACTGTCGTGACGCGCCGCCTGCGCAGGTTCGATGCCCCGCGAATGTCTCCTCCCCTCCGTCAGCTGATCTCGCGCGTTCAGAGGCTCCATGGATTCTGGAACCACGATTTGCCACCAAAAGTCCTAACTCTAGTAATAGGAATAGGTTGGTAGTAATAGTAATACTGGAGGACAACCTCACAGAAATTGACCTCACTAAGCTCGAGGCTTGTACTTGGGTACTAGGTAACAAAAACCATAATTACCAGACATAGAAGTTTTTGTGGCACGAATAAAATTGTCCTAGAGACTTCCGAACCATATTAATGTATCGATAAATTTGTACTTTCTTATGACAGTTATGACCACGAGGATAACGTAGGTATAATATGAGCATGCAACATTCATACTTTTTATACAGTTTTTGTTTAAGAAACACGTTAATAATAAAAAATATGTATTAAATTTGATGTAATTTTTTATAAATCCCTAAAAAGCATGTATGTATGTAAACTCTATATTTCACAAAAAAAAACAAATTCGTACATAAACTTTATGATGAACATGTACGATGGCAAACTTATCCCTATAAAGTATGCCTATGAATTGCTTAAATTAAATATTACTACGTCAAGTGATCAGCATTTTAGTTAATTTCTATTTTATCCGGTGAACTTAATACCTATCTACTATGAAATGTCACTTCGAACTAAGTATTTGAAACAGCTATCGATCAATTTAATATCGGAAGGAAATCCCTAGTTAATTTTGCCACAAAAACTTATATGTTTGTTAATTACACAGAAAACATCCATGATGAAAAATAAATCGTGTACCAAGATTTATAGCCTTAATTCCACTTGAAATAAAATCTCATTCTCAAAAAAAAAAAATACTTTACATGTTCTTTTCGTGCAGCCGCACACTGTTGTATGTTGTCGCTTTAACGCCTTTGACCAGTTAGTTCAGCAGTTCAGCCATCCCGTAAAGTGTGTGTGTGTGTGTGTGACTCATAAGAACGACGGTTCCCTTCAAAATAGTACTACTATTTGTAATTCAAATACACAACTCATAACTGTAAGCCACAGACTCCTTCAGAATCATGTACGTTTTATGTATTTTGGTCGTAAACTTCTATAAGATTTTGATTTTTAATCATGGCGGCATTCTTTTAGTTACCAACGCGTTACATAAAACAAGTTAACCTCAAAATAAAATCGTTCCTAATCCTTTTTCTTACCGCCAGTAGTACGAGTTGAATGCATATCCGCTGAATAAATGCTTTCGTTGTCATTTTCATAAACCATTACATTAGGATCAGGTTTGAAGACATACTCTTCCTCGTCATGTCTGTATATCTCGTGCTTCGGATCGTGGAAGGCGACGATGCTGAAGATGGGCGCTGTGCCGCCGAAGGCTATATAGTTGTCGCAGCTAGCGACGGCCAGCACTGACCCTCTGGCTGGATAAGAGCACGTTATGTAGCGATTGTGCAGATTTATTACCTCCACGCAGTTGGTACCACTACCCCCTATGATGGCGTACTTGCCTTTGCGGTTGTACTGCAAGAGAAAAGTCATATGAGTTGATCCTGTCTCGAAATTACTATTTGTAGTTGGCTTTTTATGTTGACTAAAAAAACTTGCTTTCTCAGGAACCGTAGACTGCAGTCAAATATATGTATAGGTACTTGAACTTAATTGTTATTGGCACTGAGGTGTGTCAACATATATTTGACGTCTTAGGCACGTGAATACTAGTATATTTATGATTGACTGTACAATCAGTAATGTCAACGGGTTACCTGACAAAAAAAGATAAAATACATTTTTTAACGATACTCAACATCTACGTATTGTATTTACTATAACTGTATGTATACGTTATGAAATCAAGTAAGATATTATAAAATTCTCGTGTTGCAGTTTTCGTAACGTAAGTCCTCCGAAACGGCTTGACCGATTCATATCAAATTTAGTGAGTATATTCAGTAAGTAGTAGTAGTAAGTAAAGTATATTTCGTAAGGTTTGTATGAAAATCACACCCGAGCAGCGCCAGGCGCGGATAGCTAGAGACAACAGTAGCGAAGCGTCCATACAACCCGATTCCCAGCGGCTTCCCTAAAAATTCCTATGCATAGAGTAGGTAAGTAACCCGGTGTACTATAGCTTTACCTTGCTTCATAATACGATGAATGATCAAAACGCACTAACGCCGCAATTCAAATTTATTTATTTACCAAGCCGAAATCTATCACTCGCTCGCACCCATTCACTAACCTATATTACTAGAAAGAAACAAGAACAATATTTTCGTATACACGCACACATGCTCAGTTACCTTTCACTACGCGCGCTCGAACTTACACCCACAATTAAAACCGCCATACAAGCCGGTGACTCAGCGCCGGACCTCACTAACACATTCAAACCAAATGGTTTAAAATTATAGCGCTTCATTCGCTTTAAACTCGCACACAGACACAGCGGCACCTCACACAAACAAAGTCAAAACGGGTGGGAGAAGCTCGCAAGTCCGGCCGGCGAACAACGGCTTATTGCATCCAATTTTGAACTTAAAGTGCATGCGTTAACTTTCTTTTCCCAAGGACACTCAACTCAACCGTCTCTCTCCCCTGTCCTCACGACCTTCAACTACTTTTTTCATTACGTTACGCCATTACTTTCGCGTCCTCGCGCTAAAATACGCGGTGTTTTGTTTTGATTTATAGTTTAATTTATGTTATTACTTAACTTATTGTGTTTTATGAGACTCAACTAGGGAAATTTAGCTTGCTAAGTGTTCTGTGAATGTTTTTCTGTTTGGATTGTGTTATTTGCAGATTCGTGGCGACAACGGAGGTTTGGTTTATTTAGTTAGGTACCTACATATTGTTATTTTTGCTTCGATCTATTTAGGTTATATTCGTGGTTAGGTTTTTAAATATTTTTGCCTGTACTCAAAGTACAAATGGCCGCATTGGTTCAAATTGAGTGTTGTCTTACAGATTACCTACTTAATGAACAAACATGTTTTTCAAAGTTATCCTTTGAAAATAAGAAACATGTCATTAAGTTAGGACGCGCTCGCCCAGACATAAAAATTGATTATAGGCGTAGAGATGGATTCTTCAAACATTTCCACAGCGAATTACCTATATGATAAATACAATTGGCTGACTGGCAGCTGCAAATTAAACAAATTATTTTGCTATTCATCTTTGCTGTTTTCCGATTCTAGCAGTGTTTGGAATCGAACAGGTTTTGCAGATATTAACAATTTATATAATTCGGTTAGGGTAAAGGAAAGGGGACGCAGGACTTAGAAAAAAAATTCGCCAAAATGGTATCATTATGACACCTAATTTAAATGATTTTATCGTATAGAACACGTTAAAATAAGCATGTTTTACATGAAAACTTTTCTCTAAAATCAAAATTGGCCGAGTTATAGGGGTTCAAATGTTGGTCATTTTCAAGGCGTCAGGGACTTTATGTCAATATAAATAGACCTATTTATGATGATTTAATTGTTTAGAATATAGGTACTAAAACAAGCATACTTTTTTAAACAAACTTTTCTCTAAAATCAATTATTACCGAAACATTACGGTTTGAATTAAGGTATGTAAAAAAAATAGGTTAGTTTTTATATATTCCCGACGGGCAAACCGCCCAGAAATAGGGGCCTCGCGTAGCGGGGACCCGTCGACTCGGTTTTAACTTCGTAAAATTGATTTAGTGAAAAGTTAATTTAACCCTTAAATTGGCAAAAATAAAAAAAGTCGTGAATTCAAACCCTATTTAATTTGAAATCAGCATAAAAAATATAGTAACCAAAAAATAAAAAAAGTGAACATTATGGTATGTGCAGTATTAGATACGTTGCCAATTTAAGGGTTAAAAGAATACTATGCTTGTCTCCCGGCCGAACCCTATATTCAAACCGAGGATAGATAAGGCTTACCTCGGGTTAAAATTTGACATTTGCCCATACAAAATGTGTCAAATTTTAATCCGAAGTAAGCATATCTATCCGCGGATTGAATATAGGGTTTGGCCGTTAGTCTATTCCTCCCTTTCGCCTTGTTATATTAGCCAACATTCGAACTCTTATAACTCGGCCAAATATGATTTTATAGAAAAGTTTTTCAAATAAAACATGCTTATTTTAACGTGTTCTATACGATAAAATCATTTAAATTAGGTGTCCCTGACGCCTTGAAATTACCCAATCTTTGAACCCCTATAACTCGGGCATTTTTGATTTTAGAGAAAAGTTTAATCGAAAAAATAGGCTTATATTTGTATTTTTTCTAAGATTCAATCATAATAAGCACGAAAAAGGCAAAAAAAAAAACTTATTCTATTTTCTATATCTTATTTTCTATAATTCAGCTAGAAAACATGCTCAAAGCGAGAAACATATACAGAGTTGTATATTATTACATGAGTTTGGTAACAGTAGAATTTAAACTTTTTTTGGTAATAATTTTGAGGCCCACAATCGTAAAGTGGAACGTAATCGAAATTTATTGAAACGTTTAATTGATACGGTCGTACTACTTGGAAAGCAAGAATTACCTTTCCGCGCACTTTTAACGCACGCGACACTTCAGCACTGCTTTTTGAGAACTAGAAAGACGACATCCATTTTTCAAGGTATGTTTTTTTTTATGTCACGGAAGGGGCAAACAAGCACACACGCCATACACCTTTTTTTTGCTTCGGCTTGCCTATTTATTTACGTGACGCTTCGCCACTGAGAGACAATACATCGCTCATCCAATAGAATAATGACATAATTGCATTTTTAGCATGCATGTTATGTCATTGTTCCACGCGATAGACCCGACCTTTAGAACACTTATGACGGTAAAATCTCAAAACCCGATTTTTTGCAATTATGTCATTATTCTACTGGATGAGCGACATATTATACATGCAAAAGTTTGGATTTTTGTTACTCAATCTATCAATCCATTTCATTGAAAAGTTCTCGAAGGATTAGCGATACACGACTTCTACGTGGACAAAGTCGCGTGAAAAAACTAGCTCAACATATTTTTAACCAACTTCAAAAAAAGAGGAGGTTTCTCAAATGGACCGTTTTTTTATGTTTGTTTGCGGATAACTTCGTTTATGCACCGATTCTAATGATTGAATTGAATGTTGAAAAGAAAATATCCCAAGGATGGTACCATGATAATCAAATCAGGATCAGTGAGGAATTGAGGGAACTCCTCAAATATTGAAGGCAAACATATAGCGATTTTGATATTTTTAGTGACAAGTTTAGCATTTGCATTCAGAAAGTATCATTTGCTGAAGTGGAACTGATGATGAAGTCCACAGATGGCCGCCGGAACTCCTCAACGGTACCGATTTGAAGGGTGGCGATAAGATATCTTGATTAAGATAGTTGAGCGACTACAACGAAGAACATTTAATTGTTTAAATAAAATTACTATGATTTTCCCGCGGCGATGCTTGCGGGGAGCTTGAAATGTCTTAAATTTCATATATCAACTAAGAAGTGCGAGTACATAATAAGCTTATTATGAACACTAAAAAGTGTAAAATAAAATAAATGTTATAAAAAACAAATAACCGCCTTCAAAACATTTATTTTTAGAATAATAATAGGGTTTTCTATAAACAAATCAAGTCCGATTCTTTAATATTTAGCTACTGATATAATAGTTCACAGAATGCCCCTGACGTTCCGTCTATTACTTACGGTTAGCATTTCGCACAAAACGCTAAAAATGGCGTCTGGTATTCCAATATAGTGAAAAGTTTCAGAATGTTGCATAGCTTTTAGATTTCCAGCAGAGCGAATCCTGTGTCAAGCCGAAATAGTTCGCGCATGTACAGATATAGTTTGAAATGCCGCTTCAAAGTGCTGGATATTTTCCAGTTTTCGATATAGTTTCAGGGTTTGTATTTTCTAACGCTATGTTAATATTGTATGAATATTTGTATTAAATTCACCGGAGAGTCTGAAGCGTTTAATAAACATGACCGCGCAAGTTCATGCGAATTTATTTAATGAGATATCAGCGCGATGGAACGTTAATAAGTACGAAATAATCATTAATACACGAACTAGTACGCTTTGAATTTGGTCCATGGAAATCTTTAATTACCTCAGGATGTTTTAAAAATTGAGAAATATCTACACCCAACAATGTGGTTCTTCCATAATAGAACGAGCTTAGTGTTTAACCGAGGGAATTGCGAGCTAAGTCGTAAAAAAATCGGTTACATAATATACCCCCAGGGGGGTTATTATGACATAGCTATGCAGTTCATTTTATGGCGCGCGTAAAGGACATAGCTATGGCAGTTATATAGCTCTGTCTTTTTTTCTCAGCGTGAACTAGACTGCATGGCTATGTCATAAATGTCATAATAAGCCTTTAGGTCTACTTTTGTTATAATAAATATTAAATTGTGTTGGTTTTGTATATAATATTCTACCGGATTAATATTATCGTCGTGTCGCATACATTGTCTTTACGGAGGTTTTATGTAGCTGGCGAAGGAAAGGAAATGGTCTGTGCCTACCCCTACGGGAACGAGGCGTGACTGTCGAGTCGAGTTATTTAATGTCATGTTTAAACTTCCATATATGAATTGTCACAACAATTAAAGTGACAAAGTACTAAAGTAAAGTGTATACATATATGAACTCGACTGTACTCGTATGTAAGTACATATTTTGTATAACTCTGAATCGGATTACAAGTACTCTCCGAAGATTGTGACCTGAGACGAACTAGCCGTCTAGATAACGACATACTCCCAGGGAATAGCTATAAATTAACGGAATGACAATACCTACACACGGACGGATAAACATATTGATAAGTCTAGTTTTATCTTTAGCCCTAGTAAATAATAATCCAGGACCGCTCCGATAATCAGATACTATAATTATTGCGTAGATCCTAAAGTTCACTTTAGCAACATCCTTGTAAGACTGACTTTAACCCAGTGGTTATGCAACCTGACTGCTAAGTGACCAGGAGAGTAGTTGTTAAGTTTCATTGAACTTAATATAGGTACCCATAGGTATTTCAATAGCGGTAGGTACGTAAGATAGATAGATAGATAAAACGTAAATTTGCGTACTAGAAAACACACATACAATTGACAAAAAAAAAGCAGAGTGGCACTAACATTACACACAAATTGCCAAAGGAATGTGTGCGCTGCAGCAGGGCAAAAGGGTAATCGCTCAACCTATAACTTCGCTCAACGTGAGCAAAACATTGGTATTCTGCCACAACTCCGAGGAACGTCAGAGCGACAACAAGCAAAAAAAGAACATAGTGGAGCGCCTGGGGGTTTTCACCTCGGATTAGAGTTATAGTGAATGAATTAATATGATTGATATGGGATATTGTTTTTTAAACTATAAATTGCAATGTTTACCCAAAAAATTTTTGTGCACTTTATTTTTTCATTGTTTAAACAAATTATTATAAAAAATCAATGTTTGACCATATATTTTCACTTTAAACAGTAGTTTTTTTTTTATTTATATGTTAAATCTTACCTGAGTAGACATCTAGGAACATTTTTCGAAGATCCCTGTGTATAAAAATAGCAGTAGGGATCTCGAACCGGTAGAAAAACATGGAGGGGAGAGCGGAGCGACAGAGAGCTGCTATGTACAATGGAATTTCTCGGCTAGGTTAGTTGCAAGTAACACGTGTTCTGTGAATATTGTGCTTCTATAACAGAGAAAATTTGGTTTTTTAGTGAAAAATTCGTGTATATTTTTGTACTGGAAAGTGTATTGGAGACGACGTTTTTATATTGAACTAAGTATTACAAATTCTTTTGTATTGCTTAATTTGCTAAGTGATTACATTGAAAACTACAGTTCATTATTGAATTAATTAAATAATAAATAAATCAAAAATTAAAGATCAGTTTCAATAAAAAAAAAAAGATAATAATGAATCAAATGCAATTAATTAATTATTAATTGTTTTTTATTAGATTTCGAACAATGGATAAACCAACGGCTAGCAGCATGGCTGATGAAAATAGCTGCATAATATGTACGCACCTGGGTTCATCTTCCGAAACAAATTCAAATTTAGGTGAAGTGATAAAAATTAGTAGAGGAGTAACCTCTTTACAAGCTGCTTCAACCGAACGACAAGATGGATTGTTACCTCTTCTACAAACTGAATTTGTTTATGCTCATTCAAGTTGTCGACAAAAATATATATTATTGCAAATGTTATTTTGTAATTGCAAAAAGGGATGTGGAGCTGCGTGTGGATGCAGAAAAAGTGGTTTATACTGCAGTGTAGCATGTTTACAGTGCAGTGGAAATAGTTGTTCCAATACTTCACCTATTATACAGATAGATGAAGTAGAAGAAAATATTTAATGTAGACAACAATGTAATATATTTAAATAAACAGATTTTGTACTAATATTTTTTTTTTCTTTTCATTAGTCGTAATAAATTACCTTATTTTTTTAAATGTACACAATAGAGTACGTTTCATTTATAATTAAACTGGCCGAGAAATTCCATTGTACATAGCAGCTGTCGCTCCGCTCTCCCCTCCATGTTTTTCTACCTGTTCGAGATTATTACTGCTATTTTTATACACAGGTATCTTCGAAAAATGTTCCTAGATGTCTACTCAGGTAAGATTTAACATATAAATAATAAAAAAATACTGTTTAAAGTGAAAATATATGGTCAAACATTATTTTTTTATAATAATTTGTTTAAATAATGAAAAAATGAAGTGCACAAAAAATTTTTGGGTAAACATTGCAATTTATAGTTTAAAAAACAATATCCTACGTCGATCATATCAATTCATTCACTATAACTCTAATCCGAGGTTTTACGGTTTTGAATGCTCCAGGCGCTCCACTAACAAGAGGATAGTTAATTATGTTCACGCGTTTGGGTGCTTGTGCGTGGATTTAGGTGTGATATGTGTATGTGTGCGTGCGTGCGTGTGTGAGTAAAACTGCCCTTGCAAAACTGTGCGAATATTTTCCTACATAATTGTCTGGCGATGTTATATAAGCCGTGTAGAGCATTAAACAGCAAAATATGCATAACTTGCATAAATTCTTAGAGATAAAAACATACATACATACGAGGGGAGGTCCAAAAGTTCGGGGAATGGAGGGGATGGGGGTGGGGATGACTATATTTTTTAGTATAGTACTAATGGCGAACTCATTAAGAGTATATATACCAACTTTCAGCCTGAAGAGCTCATTACTTTACAAAATATCGTCGAGCAAGCAAGTCAATCTGGAAAAATCCTGGAAGAATGGAGCAAATTGAGTATCGAGCCGTCATCAAGTTCCTGACTAAGCAAGGAAAAACTCCTCAGACCATCATGAGTGAGATGTCAGCAGTTTACGGTGATCATTGCCCTGGAAAAACAATGATTTTCAAATGGCACGGTCTTTTTAAAATTGGCAGAGAGTCCATTGAAGACGACCCTCGCCCAGGACGGCCTGTCGAGGTCACCACATCAGATACCGTCGGAAAAGTTGAAAAATTAGTATTAGAAGATGCTCGCCTGAAGAAGAAACAGATTTCTGCATTAGTTGGAGTATCTGAAACCACTATTTTGCGGATTCTACATGAACACCTCGGCATGACTAAAGTAAGTGCAAGATGGGTGCCGAGAATGCTTACGCCGCATCAGCGACAGCAGCGAATCGACGCGTGTAGCAGTTTTTTAGAACGGTGTGGAGAAGAAAGTACGTCGATTTTGAAGCGAATTGTTACTGGAGATGAAACTTGGGTTCATCATTTTGAACCTGAGTCTAAACAGGAGTCGATGCAATGGCACAAGAAGGGTACCCCCCCACCTAAGAAATTTAAGGTGTCAGAATCGGCCGGAAAGTTGATGGCTACGATTTTCTGGGACTGCCAAGGAATTTTGATGATCGACTACAAAAGCAAAGGTGTCACAATTACTGGAGAGTACTACTCTAGGCTACTGGAGCAGTTGCAGGAAGCTATCAAAGGAAAAAGGCGAGGAAAGCTGGGTAAGGGTGTGCTGTTACTTCAGGATAATGCTCCAGTTCACAAGAGTCGTATTGCGATGGCTGCCCTGAACAAATGTGGCTTCGAAGAATTGGTTCATCCCCCCTACAGCGCGGACCTGGCCCCCAGTGATTATTATTTATTCCCAAATTTGAAGAAAGAGTTGCGGGGAAGAAAATTTCACACCGATGATGAAGTAAAGGACGCAATTTTGGCTCATTTTGACAGCAAAGAAGAAAATTATTTTTATGTGGGTTTAGAAAAATTAATATCCCGATCTAACAAATGTATTAACCTTAAGGGAGATTATATTGAAAAGGAAAAATAGTAACTTCTTTTTATTTAATTATTTAGCCCTCCATTCCGCGAACTTTTGGACCTCCCCTCGTACATAAACTCACGCCTTCATTCCCAAAGTGGGGTAGGCAGAGCTAAAGAATTACCAACAACTTTTTAAACTTGTTGATAATTCTGTAACTACATTTTGCACAAGTAGGCTAAGATGTTTCCCAGTGTATTAGTGACAGGTGGCCAGCCCATCGCCTAACAGTACTAAAAGCCTTTATTCCCTTAGTCGCCTCTTACGACATCCATGGGAAGACATGGAGTGGCACTATTCTAACCCGGCAACCACACGTACCAAACGTACGTAATAGATAAATAATGACACTTAAGTTGTTTACTTTAAGACAATGGGAATTGACAACAATTCATTTTGTGCTAAGGTAGTAAAATAAAATACCGTTTCTAGATTTTACACTGCTGATTACAGTAAAAATATCTTTGGATTTTTTTATGCAGTAGTTTTTTTTTTTATATTTAGGAAAAACAGTAAAAAAAGTTGGATTGTGAATGTTAGGAATACACTTAGTGCCTTTAGTCCATTTATTACCAAAGGAATTCAAAAAAATATACAACTGTCATGTTGTCTGACGGATTACTTGATTCTAACGACACGCTTTCGATTCTACGCAAAACAGTTTATTTATTTTAATGGCGTCTACAAATTACGTAATTAATTAAATTACGCAAAATAACAAATATGTGAACGAACGGCAGCGAATGATTGACAAGTGAGTGACATGACATGACAGTCAGTTCTGTTTATGTTTAAAGTTACTTTATTTTTATTTTATATCAGGCTAAGATCACGACATCAGTATTCCTAACTTTGTATATACGGTCTTTTTAATGACTATTTCTTTAATAAATTATTAACGACGAATTTAAGTTAAATAAAGAAAAACCAAGAAATACGGGTAGTCTAATTTTTAACCAGCTATTATAAACGCGAAAAAACAATAATGCTTTTTTTTTTAAATGTTGTCAATTGAAAAGTAGTAGCATCTACCCATACGAGTACGTACAGGGTGTTCTAGTTGGGGTTATAAATACATGTGGCCATTTAATATGGATAATTTATCATTATTAGTATAACCGGCGTAAGACCGGATACAACAGCTGTACCTATAATTAATAAGTCAAAGCATTTGTGTTCTCAGAGCAATTAACATCTGATATCGAGCTGAAAACTACCAGCTAACTTCGACAAGAGCCAACAAGCCCAACTCGGTACAAGACCGTGGATTTGGAAAGTTGGGCAATATTAGCACTCAGACCGCGATGCCCCAAGTTTGGAGCAATAGCGTCAATATAAAACTGACTCTGTCTATTGATGAGTGATAAGCAAACACCGGATTGACGAGGGCAAAAATGAACCTGTTCTAGTGATTCATTCAATGCCGATTTAATTTATAAATAGTACATAATACGGTCATTGAAATAAAGATCTAGTGCAAACGAAGTAAAGTAGAATTTCTTTTGTTTTTATGACAAATGGTCAAAATAGAAAATGGACTTTACTTCATTCACAATAGATTCATATTCCATCGACGAATTTCGTTGTATGGTTGGCCTTAGGAGGGTATTGGTCGCTTGAAATCGTACTTTGACAGTGATATTTTTTTTGAATATTTAGTGTTGCGTATTTCTTATTTTTAAGTACAATAACGCAACCCGTGCAGCGTTAATTTAAGTGGATATCATGCCGTCGTGGATTGATAGCACTATAGGTACTCAATGTTAAAGGGCTCAAAACTAAAGAGCCGATGTCGTCGGTGAAACTACAAAACCGCGTAAGTACATACATACATACATAAACTCACGCCTTCATTCCCAAAGTGGGGTAGGCAGAGCTAAAGAATTACCAACAACTTTTCAAAACTTGTTGATAATTCTGTAACCACACTTTGCAACTTTTGCGCGTAAGTAACATTTTAAATAAGGAGCAAAATGGACCTTTTTAATAAAACAGTAAGGTTTATTTTGCTCTATCATAAATTTGTTAGTTACGCGGTTTTACAGTATCACCGACGATGTGATATCCTGATATGGAAAGTTAGGGCCCTGTCTTGTCTTACTATAAATCCTCTTTACACTTATTAGTCTTACAACTGATCGCAGGTAAAGAAAAAAAGGGGGGATGCGTAAGAAACTGCATTTTCATCAACGTGTCAAAAATACATCACTACATAGTATAAAACAAAGTCGCTTGCGCTGTCTGTCCCTATGTATGCTTAAATCTTTAAAACTACGCAACGGATTTTGATGCGGTTTTTTTAATAGATAGAGTGATTCTTAAGGAAGGTTTATATGTATAATACATTCCACGCGGGCGAAGCCGCGGGCGGGTCGCTAGTAAACAATAAATGGTAAAGACATGATGCTACAGAAGAAACTTCGCTGAAGAAGTCTCCAGAACTCTGTCAAATCGCTCTTTTATATATAAGAATCACACCCTGTACCTTTTGTTTTTAACCAACTTCAAAAAAAGCAGGAGGTTCTCAATTCAACTGTTTTTTTTTAATTGTTTGTTACGTCAGAACTTTCGACTATGTGAACCGACTTTAATGATTCTTTTTTTATTTGAAAGCTGGTGCTTTCCGTGTGGTCTCATTTCAAATCTAATGATTGAATCCACGAGGAATAGATGAATCTCCTCAAATATTATAGGCACACCTAAAGCGATTTTGGTATTTATCATTGTAACTCATGCATTCGCACTATTTGGTGAAGTGAAGCTGATGATGAAGACCACAGGTGGCCAACGGAACTCCTAAGCGATACCTATTTCAAGAATGGCGATAAGATATCTAGATTAAGATAATTGAGCAACTAAGACGAAACACATTTAGGTTCAGATATGTGACTATGACTTTCCCACGGCGTTGCTTGCGGTGAGCTTGAAATGTTTATGGTTTCTTAATAATTGAGATGTGAGACTACAAAACAGCATAATATCACTAAAAAGTTTAAAACAATACAGTCTGCTTTTGGTTAAAAATATTGAGGGACGCCGACATCAGTTAGATTGACCTACCATTTTAAAAGAAGTTTTTTTTTGCGGTTTGAAGGTGTGTTTTGATTTTTTTTATCATTTTTTATTTTTGCTCATAAGTGAAGAGACATGGTGACGATAACGTTTCCGCTTTTCCTCTGTACTGAGTACCCTACTATTGTACGGAGCTAACGAGAAATTTTAAGAAAACAATCTGCCAAAACCTCAGCACGTCGGTTGTTCCTGACAGCCGCTGAAATATCCACGTTTATTCCTGTAAATGTATTATCTATCACATTAAACAGAAATCCCGCTGTTAATAACCGAATGCGTACAGTTAAGAACACACACACACACACACATAAACTCACGCCTTCAATCCCAGAGTGGGGTAGGCAGAGCTACAGAATTACCTACAACTCTAAAAACTGTTTGATAATTCTGTAACCACATTTTGCAAAATCAGGCTAAGATGTTTACCAGCGTATTAGTGACAGGTTGCAAGCCCATCGCCTAACATTACTACCAGCCTATATTCCCTTAGTCGCCTCTTACGACATCCACGGGAAGAAATGGAGTGGCACTATTCTATCCCGGTAACCGATTAAGAAGTTGTGAAATATTATTGTTAATACGTTGGCTGTGGCCATTGAACTTTACGTCATGCTGCTATAACAATAGAGTGACTGCTTGGACTTAGTAATAGTATGTACAGTCGAGTTCAGTTTAGTTTAGTTGATTCGTTTTTAGGGTTCCGTAGTCAATCCAGGAACCTGTATAGTTTCACCATGTCCGTCCGTTCGTCATTTTTTGTATACCGTAACGAGGGGATGTATTTTTTTTCTTGTCTACCCCATATTGTAGGGTGTCGTTAGATAGGTCTTTCAAAAATATGGCGGGGTTCCAATGATGTCCCTACAGCCAAAACTACAAATGCTAAAAATCTGAAAAATATCTAACAAATCTATCACTACTAAGAAGACTTCAGTGGTTCTTGAATTACAAACGGTTTAAGTTTTGTTTGTAGTAACGGCTTCGGAACCCTTCACTGAGCATGGTCCGACATGCTCTTGTCTTGTTTTTTAACCAATCTCGTCACTACTGGTAGATGACGTGATACGAAATGTCACGCTACTTAACGTAGTGTATCTTGGCAAGGGCCTCAATGCTTAGTTATAACTTAAGCTCACCCTCTCAGGTATTCATAAACGTGAAATAGCTAAAGTGTGCTTGAAATATGTTGTCATTATGATATTTGAATTTGACAAAAAATTACTAAGAATACTTTAACTAAAATAGGTCTATTGTGCGTTTATGAATAAGGGGTTAACTGTTTACAATGTAAACTAATTAATGTTACCTAAAGCAACGCGTTTTCACGTGCAAACTAAGCTTGCGTTCGACGTTTGAAATTTGTTTACCTTCAGCACAAAACAAACAATCTCCACTAATTACGATTCAGTTTTTTAATACAGGATAATTTTAGCTTACCTTAATGGCTATTTAAAAATTTCAAAACCTAATTTATTTTAAGTCAAACACTGGTCCAAGTGTTAAGTCCTATTTTATGTAAAAGTTAAGTTTGCAATGTGCACATACTCATTTTTTATTCAGTTGTATGTTGAACAATTGAATTAATTGTCGATATTTGAAAAAGCTTTGAGGGTTATTCTGTAATCGCTTTAAAATTGTATACGACTTGTTTTGTCTGTGCTCATTTATAAAACTCGTTGTCTTCACAAGTTGTTTCTTTTTGTATTTAAAATGTCAAGAGAATTTATTCGTAAACCTAAAGATTTCGGATAAAAAGTAGCCTGTGTCACTTTCACAATGATAATCAAACGAATTCTGTAGTTTTACAATTTGTGTACCTATTTAATACTTTTTCATTCATACATTATTTTAACCTAAATAGGTAGATAGGTACCTAGGTCTTTTTAAATGAAGACAGAGACACAATTTAGTATTTTTTCTATCTTACTTTTTCTGTAGTTACTTCAATCGAAAACAATAAAGAATAAATAGCACCTAATACTGTTGTTAATGTTGTAATACTGAATGAATAGTTAGCCATTACCGTTTTAATGAGAAAGGGCAAAATACTAATTTAATGGGTAAATATTATTACTAGGGTTAGGAATTTGGTGGCAAAACGTGGTCATAGAATCTATGGAGTTGCTATTACCTAATTATTATTACACATATCACTTTGATTTTGGCCTTTAGTTTTGTCATATTTCTAAATAAACTAAATACATTTTTAGTTCAGTTTACCCATACCAACTAATATTTGTTTGTTTGTTACGCTTTCACAGCGGAGATATCCTCCGTACCAAATTTTATTTATACTTGTTTAGCGATTTAATGAAAGATGGAATTTTTTAATATGACAAGTGATATGTATCCTAAAACCACGGTTTGCCACCAAAAGTCCTAACCCTAATTATTCCATAGTTAGAATACATACAGCGCTTGACATCCAGTACTTGCAAGCGTAGACATATTCCCCGTCGACGTCGGGCCGTCGGTTCTGGACGCGGACGATGCTCAGCAACTTCTTGCCGACTAGATCCCAGACTGTGAGCGCATCCGTGGGCTGCCAACTGCCTGCTATGCATTGGTCTCTCTGAAATTAACGTAGTCTTAGTCTAAGTAATAGTATACTGTAAGTCAAAACTTCCTTGTGGTTCAACAAGGTTGTACGGTATTACCCTGCGACGTATCTATACTGGTGGTTAAAAAAAAACGTACCTAGTTAAGGAGTAACATTAAGAAACTGTAGCTTTAGTACATAACAATTAGTACATACACATACATACATACATAACAAAGATAAAGATCAAGATAATGACATTTATCCAGTAAGTAGGCCGCACGGGCACTTTTACACGTCAAGAATCTACCAGCGCTTCACAAGAGGAGAGCACTGCTGAGAAAAAACGCCGCAAGAAACTCTGCAGTCAGTCATTTTTTAAATAAATAACTAATAACTTAAGGCATGTCTCCCAATGGGGTAGGCAGAGACTATGGAACGCCACGTGCACCGATCTAAACATACAATTTCCGCTTCCTCTACATTCATCAATCTCTTCATGCACGTACGTCGGTTTCGGGTGCTCTTTATTTGGCCCTTATTCAGTACATCGCGAATCTGATCACCGTAAGTCCGTCTAGGACGCCGTACCGACATCTCCGCTCACTCTCGCTCGTCATATATCTTTCGTAACCCTTCTTTCATCCATCCTTTCTAAATGACCACACCATCTTAGAAATGTCGATGTTTTAGTATCGATACAACCTATGTTCGTATTTCGTATCCCGGGCCGAAAAACTAGTTATAAGTTTTCATCAGACTATCTGCTGGGTATCAATCTACCAGAAGGATTGTCTGGTTAATATTTGGCACAAGGTCACCTTCAGATCTCTCTACAAACTCACACCAGTAAAAAGCAACGTAAAGGGTTCAAAACTAAGAATGAGCGCGTTTTAATATTCAGACAATTCCTTGGAATAGAATTAACGTGGAACTTCGTCAACTTAGTCTGCGGGGAACCTGTCTGCACACCGCAAACGATGAAATCGCTTTACAAACTGAAAGTAATGAAACTACTAAAATAATATTCTTCAGCTCAAAGTATGAACTTAGAACATCAAACTTTATAACGAGTGGCGAGGCACGAGTGAACTGTGGATGAACCTGTAAGAACTGTTAGGGGTGTAGCAGAAGGAACAATTATCTTCAATGATGCATTTGAACATAGGAAAAGTTAAGTAAATGAAAAAACCTCTTGAAAATGACCTCTTGCATGTAGTGGTAACACATCTGTTTAGACTGTTCGACATTCAATATTTGAAATTTGACGTAAATTGAGTGTCAAGGCTACTAGGTTATAATATAATAATTAACAGAGCCCGGAATTTTCGCGGCGAAACAAAAGCCTGTCGCAATCTAGCTAGTGTTAGAAACACTTTTTTATCGATATCAAGTATTATTTAATTAAACTGCCCGCAGCAATTAAATATTTTAACATAGCTAAATTAAATAAGTTAAATGGCATAAATAAGGCTTATGTATCCCAAAGACATTTGCGATCACAAGATTACAATCTTACGATTAGAAATTCAAGACAACAAATGTGTTGTCAACCCTGAAGATATATGTACTTAGAATAGAAGCCTATATGCTATTCAATTCACTGATTGTATTATCCCCATAATTGAACAAACCAATGACTTTTTAGGGTTCCGTACCAAAATAGTAAAAAAATTAACCCTTATAGTGAGACTTCGTTGTCTGTCTGTCTGTCTGTATATAACAGCAGGTTTTCTCAGCAACTGCAAATGCTATCAACTTGAAATTCGGCATATTTGTGCAGGTTGCGTGCCCGCATTTGACTACAAAAATAATGAAATTAGTTTTCTAAAAAAATTAAAAGGGGTCTAGAATGGGGGGTTAAAAAATGAAAGTCGTTTGATTATAGCAAATGGGGTGTCAAATGAAAAGGGTCAATCTGCACATTTCAAAACCATTTTTTTTTTCTGTCATGCACGATGATTTACAGCCAAAATGTACAAAAATGACAGTTATCTCCGAAGTTTATCATTAAAAATCTGAAAAAATCCTAACGTATCGATAACGATTTTATGGAAAAAATTAAATACAGTTTTTGAGAAAAAAATAATTAATTAGCCCAATATAGTGTCCCACTGCTGGGCAAAGAAAGGCCTCCTCCCTTGATTTCCATACCTCTCTCTCTTTTGAGAAATAACAAACAAAAAAAAATTAAACCTCTTTATTAAAGTTTCATCTAGTCAAAATTAACCTTATTGCATATAAAATAAAGTTCATAACAAAATGACTATTTTCTTTTGCGGTTAACAAAGCATAGTATCTTAAAAACGGAACCCTCGGTGCGCGTTCTGAATCGCACTTGACCGGTTTTTTTTATTGCCATCGACGGGCAAACATGCAGACCGTCTACCTGATGGGAAGTGGTCACCGCCGCCTATGGACATTTACAACGCCGGGAGCATCACCAATGTGTTACCGGTCTCGAAGAAATTTAATAATACTTTTTTTAATAAAGAAAGAAAAAACAAATATTCGTGACAAACAGACAAAAAAAAAACAAAAATACCTGTTGTCACGAAATGGTTCCATCTCAGCGTTATGCTGGCGTTAAAACCAGCGCTGGTCTTCCGTTGGAACCATCCAGTTAAACAACGGAAGATTACTCCCATAAGATTATGATTAGCAACATATTACCATTACTCCTGCTTGGCATATTCAAGGATGATACAGCCGTAGCAACTCGGACAAATCAGGGCTCCACCACCACTATAGTAAACCATTTGTCGTTGCATTTGTCTAATCATAGTTTACTCTCATATTCAATTATTCCTACACATCCCTAATCCAAAGACTGCCAAGTTCCAGCAGAAGCAAAGGCAAGTTTTTAATTAAAAGCGTTTGTATTAGCTTTGCTGGGCTGCTCAAATTATTAGATAAACTCAACATACGAGGGAACTAACTTCACTAACAAAGCGGTTAGCTCTTTGGACTTGAAAAAAAACCACTTTGTACTGCATAGTTTATTAATATTGCAGCCAAAGGAGAGTTCAGGGCCGGTATTCTAGGCTCTAAGAACCATATCGTTTTTGATCTGTTATCGTATCGTCAAAGTTTTGATAGCCTTTATTTACTTGACAGTAGGTAATGACGGCTGACGTGACGTCAAAAAAATACCGTAACAGGTCAAATTTATACTTTTTTTTTATTTGAAAAAGGGGGCAGACGAGCAATGGTTTTAACCGCCGGGAATAGAGGCCCTGATCCATAAAGTGTAAAAATTCCATAAATTAAATATACTAATGGGGTTCACCTAAAATAATTCCTAGGTAAGAACTGATATTTTTGCACAATACCTATGCAATACAAGTACCTACTTAGCAAAGGACAAATACCCATAAAATCATTACCCATTGAAATTAATTTTCATACACAAATAGCTAATTTCAGAGACAATCAAGAACAACTTTACTATTATGTAAATGTGTGCTCCTTATTCCATTGGTATAGATGCCACCTTTCGACTTAATGCATGCATTTTAACCAGGATAAGTTTAATGTTATTGAAATTGGAGATATTATAACACATTATACTTTTGAACTAGATTTAGATTTAAGATTATAATCACCATCACTATCAAATCTCATACATATCTGGCCACACTAATGGTCAAACTAATTCTTTTGGATTCTAGCTGGGACTACACAGGGTGGAAAAAACGAACGCCACACGGACGGCCACTTTTTGTTTTTAAAAACGAACTTTCTTAACCGGGGATCGAATTGGTCGAATATGACATAATAATAAAGTTGTGTTTTATGATACAGATCGAAAGGTTCATTGATAGTAATCATTTATGTCTATAGATAACACATACACCTTTAATTTAAATAAAGACCGTAAACAAACCCTCCTTAATTATTTTGGCATATTCGACCAGTTTGATTCCCGGTCAAGGCATTCGAATTTTAAAAAATCCATAAATAACGACTCATATTAAAAAAAAAAAAGTAAGTCTCCTTTATGTAGAACTTGCTATTTCCAATATTTAAGGTAGTTGCCGTCCATATGGCGTTCGTTTTATCCACCACTTCTTTTTTTCTATATTATGTGAGTAATTTGGCTATTGTCGTAAGCCCTACGTTGAAAGGCTGTTTTAGTCATTTTTTCACCATTAATTTAAAGGGCTCCTTTATAGAGACGCGGAGCGTTGAACGGCGCGCGCGTTATGCGGCGTGACCCGCTGGAAATTCAAACATAAAGGCGATGCATGAGAGCGTTCATATAGAAACGTAACCGTTCTAGTACACGCAACACGCGACGCGTAACGCGCCGTTTGAAGCTGGTTACTCACTAGCGAGTTGTAACTGAGACCGTAGCAGTTACAGTAACGAGCTTCTAGTGGGAAACAGACGCTCTACTCGTACTTTGAAACGTACGAAGTAACGTTAGATCCGTCCCTGTCACTCGCCATTCAAGACTAAATCAAAAGAAAGAGATAGAGCTAACGTAACTTCGAACTTCGAATTTCAAAGTAGGACCTCAGGCTCGCGAGCCGCGTACACATCACGATGTTACAAGCAACAGTTGCAGTTACGGCTCGCTAGTGAGTAAACGGCTTGACGCGCCGCGTTTTAATAGAAGAGCCCTAAAATCCCTAGTTCCTACTATTATGTTGTACATTAAAAAAGGGTGGATGAAAGAAAAGTTACAAAAGAGGTATGGTGAGCGAGAATGAGTGGAAGTGTCCGTCAGGGACGCCCTAGACACAAATACAGTGCTCAGATTTTTGATGTAGTGAATAAGGGCCAAATCAAAAGCACCCGAAACCGACGTACGTGCATAAAGAGGTTGATGAATGTAGAGGAAGCGAAAGTTGTATGTTTACACCGCCGCACTTGACGTTTCAGTCTCTGCCTGCCCCATTGGGAGACAGGCGTGAAGGCATGTATGTATGTATGTTCTTACGTTTATGTCGATACTGTCATTGCAAATGTTGACTCCCTCAAATGTCATCATGCAGCCAACAGGGCATCTTGTATCCCAGACCTGAAACAATACGTTTTTTTTAATGTTAGGCACATCCAGTACATCTATATTATACATTAATATTTGTGTGTGAACAGCCAGCGATCAGCTTTTAAATATACGTGTCTCTTTTATCTATATCTTTTGTTAGTTTCTTGAGCGAGAAAATAATCGATAGTTAATCGCTTCCGTGCCCTTGGGACCAGTGCCGGAAGTCGATTAAAACAGCCCGTTCGATGATGTGGAGATCTTTTGGAAGTGTTAGTGCCTGTACCCTAACCGATACTCTTACGTTTGAGAAAAATATCTTGATAAAACCTGCAGAGCAGGTATGTGAATAGACGATTACAGATAACGTCATAACTATCAATTAAATAACAAAGACACGACCGCAACGGTGCCTTACACTTTAAAATCCGTCAAGGTGTCTTGCCTCCAGTATAGGCCTATTAAGGTCTAGTTTGTTGATCTGTCACTTTCTGACTATTACGTAAGTGCAAAAGTGACGGATGTTTTCTACGCCGCGAAAAAGGCGACAATAATACCAATGAACATGGGTCGTCGTCGTGGGATAGTCGTGTAAAACATGAAAACCATCCCAAGTGTCTAGAGAATTCAGTTTATTCCATAACCATACAAAAAGGATGGAGTCTTTGTGGGGGACAAAACGTTAAAAAGGAACGTTTATAAATAATTTGAGCTGTTACTCGTAGAGTAAAATTACGGGTTTAAAATAAAAATGACGTAACGCAATCATCGAGTCGTTCAAATCTCAATCTTAAAGTCAGTCAAATTAATAAAAAATTGCAAACGGTTTTATTCTGAGTAACACTATTATAATTCTATAGCAGCGAAGTATTTTAATCCCAACTGAAACGCTTTGAGTCACTGTATGATGCAGGGTTGTCAACAATGAAAAATAATACAAGTTTTATAAAATTGTAAAAAACATCGACAAAAAAATTGGACATATAATATTAAAATTGCTAATAATGTTCTCGTAGGAGGTATAGGCATATACTTTGATAAGTTATACATGTTTTTCCCTGAACCATGACTATTCAATTAAATACTAGTTTAGATGTTAGAGTCTGACCAGTGAGTGGTGGGTGACACTGAAAAATGGGGGCAAAATTAAAATATCACTAGCTGGCAACACGAAATGCATAACGACTGGATAGGTACTCACAAAGTGACAGCATGTTTCATAGGTAAAATTGTTGCCATGAGAAAGATTAGAAAAAAAGCCTTGTGTCACGACTCGCTGGTCAGACTCTAACAGTTACCAAATTATTATCTACCCACAAGAACACTGAGCACGACTTTGTGGCGAACTGCAAGCTGTTAGCCAAAAGCCGTAAGAATCATCTCCGCGTCTTACCCCGTTATTCATAAACTCACTATAATCCTATTTTAGTTAGAGTATTCTTTGTCCCTTCGGTCCAAACGGTCAATTAACTCGAGTATAAAACGAGTTTTATAACTGAGTGATGATACTGATGATACACTTTGCTTTTCACTTCGATGGCGAAGAAATTATGTAATCCGTATTGTTGAGGCTTTCACCGGGTTTGCTGTAAGAACTTGATATTTAGCCTCATTACAGTTATCTTTGAGATAACAGATTTTTACGAACAATCAAATCGAAACAAAACCTTTCCATAGGTAAGTTCATTTTGTTAGATATTTTATTAATACCCACCTCTACCCGCTTTTTAATTTATATAGAATAATTACAAAAAGCAGAAAAGCAGCAGGGTCCGTCCGGGTTGGTACCACCATCTTATCCATTAACCTACCGCCAAGCAGCAGTGTTCGCATTGTTGTGTTCCGGTTTGGGGATAAGACAGCCGGTGAAATGACTAGCATAGAGGCATTCCATCTTCGGCCTCAGGGTTGGCAACGCATTTGCAGTCTTAGGATTGCGGTCTTGTGAATGCGAATGTCTATGGGTCACAGTTTCCACTTACCATCAGGTGGCCTGTGTGCTCGTTTGCCTTCCTATGATATAAAAAAAAAAAAAAAAAAAAAAACCAAATCGAATCAACTTATTATTTTTATTAAAAAAAACCGTTGTATTTGACCTATGTCTGGCGGTAGATCTTTTTGTATTGCTCTTAGAAGAAACAAACTACTACTAGAACATAAAAAACCGTATTAATTCGCCTGCATCATCATCATCATCATCATGTCAGCCGAAAGACGTCCACTGCTGGACATAGGCCTCCCCCAAGGCTCTCCACTCAGACCGGTCTTGTGCTTTTCGCCTGCACTAAGCATAAATAAGGACTTCACGCACATGACAAATGAAAAGTTATTTTGACATCTTTACTGTCATTTATTAGTTTTTCAAATCTTCTATTCACAACAGGTGGTAGCCCTAAGTGACTGTCCGCCATCTTTTATTCAGAGCGCGCTTACGAGTTACAAGTTTAGTGGCTATGCGCTGTTTGTCACAGGTGATATTGCTGCATCACTTGGTGGGACAGAGATAGGATGCAAGTGCATGCTAAACGTGAACAATAAGAGAGAGAGAATACGAGGCAGATTCCTAAAAAAAAATAAAAAAAAATTCATTTAGTTTTATTTTATTTCTTTATTTGATTAGATTTTTAGGGTTCCGTAGTCAAACTAGGACCCTTTTAACGTCCGTCCGTCCGTCCGCAGTCTAACTAAGAGACTCTTAGTGCTAGAAAGCTGTAATTTGGTATGAATATACATATTAGTCACGCCAACAAAGTTGTGAAATAAAATCTTGAAAAAAAATTTTTTTGTGTTCCCCGTAACGTGGTGATGTATTTTTTCCTCGTCTATCCCAACGTGTGGAGTGCCGTTAGATATATCTTTTAAAAGTATTATTAGAGTCAAGAATCCGCAGCCTCTTAGTGACTTTGAAAGTCAGAATTGAAGTGTAAATATCCTATTTTAGACGTCGAACGTTAAGATACCGACGTAATTGGTTTTGTCATGTTAGAATATAATAGAATAGAAAAACGTCTATTCAACAAACACATCCACACAGGGTTAAATCATAGGAAAGATACACTAACGAAGTACAATCACTTCTTATCCCCTAATAAGCGACAGCATTGAATGTTATCGTATTGTAAATGTTATAGTAATGGCTGCCGAGTTAAAAATAATACGATAACATGTCAAAAACAATCTTGTTTTACAGAGTGGTATAGATCCCTTTTATATCTTTACATAGTATCAAACAAAGTCTCTTCCCGCCGTCTGTCCCTCTGTATGTACGCTTAGATCATTCAAACTCCGTAAATGCTTCTAGATACAGTGATTCAAGAAGGTTTTTATTTTTGTATGTATAATAATATATGTATACGGGTATTACGGGATATAAACGTTTAATTTTCCTATAGATTAATCTAGACATTTTTTTAAATTTCACCAATAAAAAAAAATTAAAAAAAATTGGCGGCTTAAAACACAAGCACAAAGATATTGAAACTTAGTATATTTTTAACTTGTTAGTGAAAGAGTTCAATAACTAACAATAAGAGCCATATTTTTTTTGTTTCTAAGGTTCATATTCCATCAGAAAAAACCCTCACAATCGTATCAGCCCGGGTGAAAAGGGATAAACCGAAGCGAAGCAAGAGCGGGTCGCTAGTCCGTATTAAAACAAAAGCTAACCAAGGCTCGCGTTTCGAAATGAACAGTTTCATTCGCCATTTTTTCTGTCGTTTAAATTTGCAAAGGGCTAAAAAGGTTAAGCGGCAGTTTAATATTTCTGCGGCAACAAAATAACATTTCGGGTATTTAAATACACATTTTAATTTGTAAAGGCTTTAGTACTTTTATAATTTTGCAGGTAAATGAATAAAGGAAATACTTTTTTAGGTACATTTAATAAAGGTTGGTGAAGCTTTTTTATTTTGTGTAGTTTTGTTTGTCTAATAACTTATTCAGTCTTCCGGCGGTACTTAGAGACAGTTGATGATCCTTAGTGTCGTTTGTTACCCGACTACGACGAAACAAAGGAAGGGTAATGATTTTGACACCCTATCTATGTATGTATACCTACTAATATGTTTGGATGTTCCACTCTTGCGTCGTTCCTAATTAACTGATTCACCGCCTGTTTCACAAACGACAAGTAAATAATATTTGACACATAAATTTAGCCCTTTCTCTTTCTCACACTTAAAAATAGACAAGGAGAGAGCCAACTTTAAATGGCAGATAAATTTACTTGTCGATTGTGAAACAGGCCCTTAGACAAATGAGAAGTTTTATACACAATTTTGAAAAAGGAACGAGTAATGATGCGGCTTCATTGAGGCGGAGACAAGCGGAGCGGAGAGGAGAAGTGTAGGGATTGACTTATCTTATTAGTTGAAATCCACATCTCGTCTCCGCTGCGCTCCGGTGGAAACAGTCAAGCGGAGTCTTAGGACGCCGTTTTTTATTTTTTTTTTATTTATAAAAAAAAAACGGTTTGTAACTTAACAGTAGTGCTACCAAAGCGTTACAACCACATACAATTTAAAATAACTAATACTATCTTATGACTACTAAATGTTTGTCTTGTTCTCTCTCAAGTATCCGCTTAAGGTCCGTGACCAACGTTGATATGCGCGACGCAAACAAGTCACTACTGCTGCTGGAGGCTGCGACTCCACTCTGCTCCGCTCGTCTCCACCTCAGTGGAATCACTAAACTCTTTTCACAGCTCTTCTGCAATCAGCTCCGCTCGTCTCCGCCTCAGTTCAGCCACAGCCTTACAGATGTAGTGCATAATTGTTTCCCATCGTATTTTTTCGGAAACGTTCGTATTTGTCATGCTACTTCAGTCAACCTCAGTACTTTTTGTAATGTGACTGACTGAAATAGCGACACACGTTCGTACGTCTCCGTGAAAATACGATGGAAAACAAATTGTGCACAACATCTGTAATTGTCTAAAATGTCTCGTAAGTATGATGATGATGATGATATTCGAAAACAGTCATCTGCGCAGGAATATTTTTAAGTGTATAAGCGGATGCGCAACCGCAGATACCCTCTCTCTGCCTAGCCCCCCGTAATCCAATGTAAGTATATACAACGGTTAGTAAGATAACCAAAAAAGTAAAAAAAGTAAATTCGCACGTAGAAATACACGTGATAAAATATATTTTTGATAAATTGCTCGTTTTTTAAGGCTCGTTCATGATCTTTTTCTGCAAATAAATTGCTTCGCAGTTTCAGAAGATGTATCATGAAGGAATTATTAATGAATAAAACCTCATTTTCGAATCTTCGTAAACGCAAAACTCCGTCAACCTATTAATTTGTGACCGAATGAAGCAATTATTTTGTTTTATAAATAAATAATCGTAATAGGTCAGGAAAGGGTAAGAGATGGACTCCTTTAAATACACCACTTGTCCGTCTATTCCCTCCTTCCCGGCCTCTACAACAATGTAGTCAACGTACCCTAAGCGTTTTGTCCCACGCCCCGCTGACGAACACGAACGGCCTCTCTTCGTGGCATTTAATCGCGCACACCTGCCCTGTGTGCATGCGCTGCAGCTTCTTTGGGATGAACTGGATACGCAGCTTATGCACTTTGTAGATTGTGTCAGTCTGCGAAATAAGGAATATTTATGACTTTTTTTCACAGTACACTTTTTTTTGTAATAACTTTAAAAGTACCCAAGATATAAGCCAACAAATAATTGTTCCTATCTCTTTATAGTAAAATAGAATTAAACATGGAGTTTATATGGCTGACGTGCTACATGACGTCACAGTGTACCTGTATCGGATCTCTCTGTCTAATCGCTTTCTAAATAGCAGTTTAAAATGCTTGTATCGCTTGTATGGTTGGTATTTCTTGGCCGATTTTTATTTTTATCTCACTTTTGATGATCTCTTTCATGGTAGTTCAATATTTAATTGTGAAATACGATTTAAAAAATCCATGCATATTCCCCATTGAGGTGGACTTTGTAGTAAAAAATATATAAACATGGTTATATATAACCATAGCTAGGCTCTCAGCAGGCATAATTTGAATATAAAAAAGAGTACCTAACATAAAATCTGTTCTAGGCATTGCAAGGGACAGAAATATAGCACTCCTATAGAATTTTGCGGGCCTCAAAAACTACACACACTCAATCATGCTGTATACCTTGGCTGTGGCGACGTTACAAAGTATCGTTTTGGATCTGCGATACAGCCAAGGATGCTTTAAATGTAATCCTTGACCAGTGACCCAGTTTTTAATGGATTAAGGGGGACTCTCAAGGATCCAGTAAAACCATTGTAATGTAAAATTTACGGCTTAAGCCGTAAACTGAGATTAGGCCCGAACGGTTTATAGGGGGTTGCGTTTTACGCACACTCGTACCAAGTGGTCTGGATACCTATAAATAAGATTATTTGCAAATTCTCAGGAGGGTTGAAATTAAGATTTTTTTATTCTTGATAGTCAGTGCTTTTACGAGAAAGTTAAGAGAGGTGGTGGATTTAAAACATGGTAACATCTTTACCATTAGCATTGCTTTCAATCGAAAGTGATTAACATTTATTTTTTTATGGCATACGAATGCCAACGAGTACACAGGCCACCTGATGGTAAGTGGAAACTGTGACCCATAGACATTCGCATTCACAAGACTGCAAATGCACTGCCAACCCTGAGGACTAAGATGGAATGCCGCTATGCTAGTCATTTCACCAGCTGTCTTATCCCCAAACCGGAACACAACAATGCAAACACTGCTGCTTGGCGGTAGGTTAATGAATAAGATGGTGGTACCGACCCGGACGGACCCTGCACAAGGTCCTCCCACAAGGATCGCAACTTATCGGGGATTGTTATCCTAATCGTTTTATAGGTGGTACTCTTTCAAGCGGTATTTTTTTGCAATACCTTAGGAGCAGGTAGATATTTTTTATTACCTTTAAATTACGAATAACTTTTGAGACTGGACAATACATCACATTGCAGAAATGGAAATCCACAATGAACTATCTTTTATCGGATGCTGTTCGGTTTGTCAGGGTAAAAACTACCCAATGTCCGTCTCGAAATACACATATAAACTAAACTAAATAAACATCGATAAGTTAAAGCATTCAACTAACAAAACAAACAGACAAATACTATTCCACATTTAAACATTAGTGAGGATGTACTTATCCATGGTATACGTCAGGGACAAAAAATATACGGTGGAAAAACAAAAGAGTCACTGATGAAAAATTTATAATAAACATGTCCAAAAACAGTACGTTTATCACCTTAAAGAAAGACAATTTATTAGGATAGTACCTTTCAAGAAGGCATGTACCTAAATGCATAAAACATATATCTGCAGTCTAAACACTGAAAGCTAATAACGATAAATTCAACACCTGTCGAGACTGAAATTCATTGTTTTACTCCTAAGACTGAACGAAATAAATATAAAATAAGCGTAAATTTACGCAGCAGCCTGTAGTTAATAAAATATTTAAATTTAAGTACTGAATTTGAAAGGAATTGAAGGTAATATTCAAGCTTATTTTAAATTTTAGAGATCGCGTCCTGGAATGTCTCAAGTGAGGGAGTGTCTTGAGTGATATAGTGAGAATTATTTTAGGGTTTAGTTTAAGATTACATCAACCGTACGCCGGAAGTACGGATAACGTCAAAGATATCTTCTTTTTTAAGCTTACTTCATTGAAGTATTTCGTTTTAGTACATAGACATACATATATACATACATACCTTCACGCCTGTAATCCCAGAGTGGGCTAGGCAGAGCTACAGAATTACAACTTTTAAAAGTTGTTGATAAGATATGTAATTCAGTAACCACAATTTGCACAAACAGGATAAGATGTTTTCGTTTTAGTTTGATTAAAATTATTACCTCAACTGGCAGAGAATGTCATGAGGCATTAATATTTGCCATTACGTAGTGTTTTTATGTGCAATAAAGATTAAATAAATAATAATAATAATTTTCCCATCCTTGTTAAATAGTCCTTTACTGACTGGTGGTTGCCCGTGGGAGCATACTTCTACAGTTTGAACTCAGGGACAAAGCCGGTTGGTGTCCCATCACTTAACTAAATTAAACTTGTCGAAAGGGCCTCTGCGTGTGTTGGCTTCGGGTCCGAGACTCCATAGTCCCGTGATTGGTACATACATAATAATTTATTTCATAAAAAAATCCATATAAATAAATAAATAAGGTGCAAGGTTCATCCGTTTAATTAGGTAGATAAGAACTTTCACAGTTAAATCAAAATATCATCATTTTAGTTTTCAATAACTCCCTAGAAGATCTGTCGTGTCGGAAGACAATTTTACAGTGCTATATCAGTTACGTGTCTACATTACGAAAACTGCTAAAGTAAGCACAGTTGAGTACAAAGAGATGTATCCGCTTTTTCACTTTATTGCATTATATATAATAAGGGTTAAAATTGGATAAATCTCTTTGTAGTGGAACTTTACCTATTTAAAGTCGCATTTAGAAGAGCGTTACTGACCTCTTGGGTTTCCATGTCGATCACTTTAATGGACGCGTCGGCATACCCAACGATGAGTTTCAGCTGGTCGCTTGATAGCCCCATGGAGAGTACTGGCGACCGTTCTGAACGATAATAAGAATATTAGTGCTGCTGAATCTACGAATAATCAATGCCTTGTCTGGATTTTTCCCACTGGTGCAATGTACCTAGTCGGTTACTAAGTTCTGTTACTGAGATTAATTACAATTAAAAAATTTTTTTAAAGCAGTTTTGCATAAACCTGTATATTAATCAAAACTTTGATTTATATAGAATAATAATAAAAATAATGTATTCTAAACTATTGCAATTATTTGATGTACGAGCTTGAAGTATTCCCATTTCGGACGATAAAATCATAGTTAAAATCACGCACGACGATGATACTGATAACGGCCCCAACTTTTGTAAGAGTTCCTGTAGAGAGTTCAAATTTGCGTGACATATTGAACAGATTTCTAGCTTTAAATTCTGATACGAATGTATTCAAAGCAACTAAAGATCCGCTTGGACACCGGTCAATCTTGATCGACTTTAAGATTTCACATGATTTTGCAGAAATACGAAAACACACCAAATCTCTTGCTTCATAAGTTGGAATTAAGTCATGTTGAGAAATATAATTTTGGTCTCTAAACATATACAGAGATAGGATTTTTTATAATATTATACAAAAAAAGTTCTTTGGTAAGCAAAGACTAACTTTTAAGCGATTTCAAAAAATGAAATTTACAGAAAAGTCATGCGTAATTTCATCGATGCCGGCTGTGAATGTTAAAAGATCGTATCGGGAATTGCGGAAACTAAGAAAAATGATTAATTGTTTTTCAAAATGTATATTAATTAAGCTTTTAATTTTTATAAATATTGAAATTAAAAAATAAACATAAGTTAGTTTTATTTGCATCAAACTTAGTAACAGAACTTAGTAACTAACTAGGTAGGTACTCAACTCAGTTGTGTAAAATTTGTGAAAAAATAAATTGTTTTAAAACCGCTAGTGGTACAGTCAACAGCATAAATAAGTGATCATTTATGTACCTTGTCAATTTAACGTTGAGTTTGAAACGTTATACAAAATTGTTAAACGATTGAAAGCGACAAGGTACATAAATTATCACTCATTTATGCTGTTGACTGTACCACTATAGTGCTTCCAGACTCAGCTCGGGTTCAAATGTATGGGCCAAAGCCTATATTTCTGAGACATCCTGCATATTCCGAGACTGTAATCCTGAGCTACCACTGGTGATTATAACATTAAATCAATCCGCATCATTATTTATTTCCTGATTTCAGATTTGTCAGACTAATGGGCCAAAGTAATTATTTCTTAGTAATAATAGTATCATTTGCTTTTTTTTTTCAAATATAGGTATAGCTATAACAGTCGTGTTTATCCCCTGGTCGTGTTTTTCAGTCAAATTTTTCCCATTCAGTTAGTCAATTTAATGGAGCTGATGGAGCTCCGTTTACGCGGTCCGTCGGAACTGCTGCAAAAATAACATAAGTTAAACCTACCTTTTTCGAATTAATTACAAATATGAAAATCTAAAATTGGGAGAAATCAGGATTGTCAAATTAAGATACCCTTATATCCTATCCTTATCTTATAAATTGGGATACGATTCGAAAAGGGAGGCGAGGAATGCATATTTTAGTAAATTCACACCGCCTTCTTACCCCCACACTGGAACACATTATTCCGAACACTGGTACTTAAAGGCGCGAAAGTAGCTTTATTTTATTTCACTTACGAGTAAGAAAAGGCGCGCAGTGGCCAGACATCCCCGGCGCTCCGTAGAACTGCGTGTCCAGACACTCCAGGTTTGGGTCTGCTTTGATGCAGAACTGCGGCGGAGCATCGGTTGGTGGTGCAATCTGTGACAGTAAACTTATGTACCTATTCACAAACGCACTATACACTAATTTTAGTTAAAGTATACGATAGCTATTGTGCTTTTATGTATAAGAGGGTTCGTTTAGCGTGTTTTACCAAACACACCCAGTAATCAGTCTTTCCGTGACCACGGCTGCTGGCGCAACCCAGCCGAAACGTCGGATTAATAACGACATAGGTGTATTCTACTTTTCTTTAGTATGTGTCGCGTTAAAACCTAAATCTAATTATAATGATGAGCGGGTCGGGCCTATTATGGTCGTGTTTATCCATATAGATAACACATAATGTCACTCTCTGATCAGTTCATAACTGCAAGGGCGGCGGATGCCTTATCCACCGTGATAAAGGCGGCCATAATACAGGCCCAGTTGTACCTATATAGTTACGTGAATGATAAAAATGTCTACCTTTATTTAAACAACGGCAAGTGTGACGGCAGAGGCACTTACATTGATCGAAGGCCTAGTCAAAATGCATAACGTAAAGTTAGCGATTTTCAAAAAAATATTGTCGTAAGCTGATGTCAAATCGTGTCGACCGCTTATGTCAACTCCATATTTCGAGTCGACAAAAAACGTTAGAAGCGTTAGCATCTTGCCTAGGCCTAGGTTCACTCACATGCAACTTTAAAGGAATTTATCTCAATTCTGGTATTGCGTACGGTAATGATAATGACAGAGGCGAGGCGCTTGATAAAAAGGAATTTACAATAAATGAGAGCGCTGTTTGTGGTATATTCTTATTCTTCTTCTGTGTATTGTTATTGTGATGGATGACCTATCAAGGAAGAAGAAGCAACACCTCATAGTCTTGACTATGTAGATAAGATTATTTAGTTCTGTATTTTAAGTGCAATTCACACAGCGGGCGGGCGCGGGTTCGTCCACCGAGCGGGTCGGAAGTTCGGCGGGCGTTTTAATTAACATATTAGTTATATGGAAGCATTCATACACGCCCGCCACTAAGAACAGCGAGCGGGTGCGGCGGGTCCGCCGCGGGCGTCTTTGGACGTAAATACAAGCATTCTTCGATAGGCATTTCAGTGTTGCCAAATGGTTACATTCCCCAGCCATCTTGAATCGACTCAAACCGGGCTGCAGGTGCGCCCACCTGCGATCACCCGCGTTTAACCGCGCGAGGCCCGCCGCGGTTCGGCGCGCGCCTACCCGCGGCATTTCGGCGCTCTGTGTGAATACGACGACCCGCGCGGCTCCCCAGATGAAAACGACATGCTCGGCGCCCGACCCGCGCCCGCCCGCTCTGTGAATTGCGCATTAATGTAGAATATGAGTTATTGCTTATTCTATCTCGCTTTGTCACCGCGCCATTGTAATGACAGCAAATAACACAGGTATTCACGTTAAAATTAAAGGTTAAAGTACATTTACCCACATTAGGGACCTCAATGCGGTAGATAGTTCCATCCATACAAGCTGCGTAGCAAACTCGGTCTTCTGCGAGGCTGTACTCTAGAGCGTAAACTGGTTTCGGAGGGAACTGGATCTGACGCAGGGTACACAGAACCAAGCCCGTGGTGCCGTGGCGCATCTGAAATTGACGGACTGATCAATCAATCAGTAATGCTTCTATACGCTTCTATCACTATCAGCTGTTCAGCATGGCGTCAAACTAGGGTTGCCGACCGTACTACTTATATATACTATAATATATGGTACGAGTGAACCTGCGGGCTATAACCCTCGCTGATAGCGCCCTTCGCTCCCTCTCCATATTGTCTTCGTCTTTGAGGTACTTAGTAAGCCAGTACCCCAGATATTTAAATTGGACACCATGTCCCTTTTTAAGGGGACACCATGTCGCCTAAGCGGCAGGGTGTCCCATGTGTAGCTACGCTAGTAAAATTAATTTATAGTACTTTATCATTAAATAAAATATAAAACGTAGAGTTTAATGCAACTCTCCAACATGAGACGAACCCAATGACATACGCGTCGCTGCAGTGCGTCAGGCATGTTTGCGGAGGCGCGCATCGATTGCTTCTAAACCACTCTGCTGAGCAACTAACACGTGGCAATAGCATCCTGGACATGATAGCGAGTAGGTTTGATTGCCCTCACACGGTTCACTGTATCCAGCTCCATGTAGGGAGCAATCGTACTTATTATTAACTGTTCTTTAGTTTTTAGTTGTGAAAGTTTTGTGTAATTTTAATTTGAATTTGGATTTTAATTGTGATTATATTTTTAACTTTAATTTTCGATTTTAATTTCAATTTTAATGTTTATTTATTATGTGTTCAATATGGAAATGTAATTACTGTTTTTTTTTTGGATATCATTTATCAAAATCGAAAATATGCGAGAATGAGTTTGTGTATCAACTTTTTTTAAATAAAAAGACTACAGTGTAATACATTGGCATAGAAGAAAAATAAATAAAAAATTGACGTAATGCATCTTTCATTCATGTAAACATTGTCACTTTTAACCCTATACTTGACATTGTGCATTCTTATGCACGTTACTCTTTAAAAAAATCTAGGGAGTAAATGAAGGACTTAGGAATCATTTTAAATGCGCATTATTTTAACTGATATTCCAATAAGTTGGAGTAATATTATTTTGTACTGCTAGGTAAATCCATTTTGACTGTAGCACGCAAAATAACGGACCGAAATCCTGCGTTTACGCATCGTGTCATAAAAATAATTAATTTCATAAAATTTTTGCTTTAATAATGCAAATTTATTGTTATTATAGTATAAGTAAGTATATTTCCAACACACAATAGCAATCTTGGTATATCAAAACTACATAACAATGGCCTCTAACGTTACATGAAGGCATATGTATCTTTAAATGCACAGCGCCAGCTACACCATTAAGTAAGGTTTATCCTACTATGTATCTTTAAAGATACATTACCAGGTACGCTATACTTTTGCTATGTATCTTTATGGATACACAGCCAATTTGCGGTATAAAAAAAACTATTTATAATCCTCTTTTTGTGGGTATAAACTGTTAGTTATGCTTTATATTTCAAAGTTTGAGGGCTTAATACCGAGCTGTTACCATTGTCAACCTATTTTGAGAGTTTTTTAGTACTAAATTGGCAACGAGGTGTCTGAAAACATCCATATCGATAATGCTTTCATGTTTTTCAAATCATATTGTTATAAAAGTGCCTATTTTTGTCGCCCTAAGTTAAAGAAAGCCTAGTCTATCCCTAGACTTATCCTAGTATTGACCTAGTGTATTTGTAAGTATATACACTCGGGTCTTTTTTTATCGTTTCAGAGACCCTATGTAGCATCCATTGACATAAAAATGTTTATTTTTATTAAAATGTTCCTATGAGATGAAAAAAACACCAAACAACTAACTGCCCCGATTTTTCTGTATGTCCTGAATGCGGTTTGTTGATTTTCTCGAGCTAGCATTTCAGTCATCCGTACATTTTCAGCGCTGACTGCAGTTGTGCGACGGCCACTTCTGTCTGTCATTTTCATGGCTAGCTTTGAACCTTTTGAAGTCATTAAGCCATCTGAAAATATTTTCCGAAGAAGGCTAAAAAAGAAAAAAAGAAAGAAGAAAGAAGGCTTCTCTATCTAATCTTCAACAATGAAAGCTTAACAATTTAGAGAAAACAATTTTTAAGTCATACGTAGATCGTCCACGCAAATGTTTTTGCTTACGCTCCAGCGAAGCAGACAAAAAGCGGGAAAAGACGGACGGAATGAACCGAAAAGTTAATATTTCCTCATAATTCCTGAAAATTATAGTTTTATTTTTTACGAATGCTCGTAATTTGCAAAAGTTGTTATTCACATTGTGTTCTTTTTCCCAGATCAGAACTTTTAAAGTGACCTACGTGGTTTTCTTCGTCGTGGGTCTACAACTCGGAAATAATAAATAGCATAATCTAATTAAGTTGGAGCACTTTAAAGTAGTAATTATGTATTTTTTTCATTTCTTAATTAATATTTCTCAAAAAAGTTGAATTATTGATATAAATATTTAATTTAACCTTAATTATGGCTGTAATTACATACATACATACATACATACCTTCACGCCTGTAATCCCAGAGTGGGGTAGGCAGAGCTACAGAATTATCTACATTTTAAAGAAAGTATTTGGCTGTAATTAAGTTATAAAAATAAAGCAAAAACTCAAGATTTCACATTAAATACAGATTGTTGTTACGTTACCTGCTGAGCAAGTCAATTAATAGTATTTTATCTTTTAAATAGGCCTATTTTCATTTATTTATTTTTTATTTATAATAATAAAAATATTTTTTTGGGTACTCGTTTTATGACGGTGTGTCTCCCTGGATACATATACTTTTATATGTACATTTGTAACGACATGGCGGTGTGCATTTAAAGATACATTCAATAAAACACAAATTAAAAACCATGGATTTTTTATATTATTTTTTCAGCCCTATTTGGACCCCGAAAAACACGATTCTTAAAAAAAACCACCAACATTTCAGAAAAAATTGTCTTGCCAAGTATAGGGTTAAAATACAAATAAATAGTTGGCAACCCTACGTGAAAACCATCACCTGGGGCTCTTTAAACTCCCCTTGTTCTGTTCTGTTCTGGTGAGACCTCCAGCCAGAACTATAAAATAGAGACGCATATATTATATTAATAGTTGATCACTGTCTATGCTTGCTTCTCGCTCATCGCCGGGGGTGGGACAAGTGCCTAAAGACGAATAGGCAGTCCTATGAATGAGTGAGAGGGAAACATGTACAAACCCGAAGGCCTGGCCGTTTTGGATTTAAATTCCATGATTTATCTTCTATACCTACAGGTCAACTAGTTCATGCTTGACCGCCCCACGTTGGCCAAGCGAGGTATGGCATAACGCGTCTCGCTACACATCCCGCTCGTCTGTCAAGTTAACCCGCGGAGGTCGGGCACGAAATTGTTGGCCTAATGATTCTTGGCACAGAGAATATGGTAATACCAAATTTACCTACCTGTATTAATCCACTCGAATAACCTGCTATAATATTTGCTCCATTAGGAGAAAACGCCAACGCCGTTATATAACCGCATTCGGAGAAAAAAAACCTTTCATACAAAATCTCATTGGGGGTCTTATCTAAAAACTCTTCGTTATTCTTGTCCACCCAACTATAATGGTCCTTATCCAGTGTACCTTGATAGAATAAAGGGTACCAAATATTACGGAGATCGATATCAGTATCATAATAGTGATTTACTCTGCTGGCATATTCGGAAATTATAGTTTCTCGTTCATTCATTGTGCGTGTTTAAGTAGCTTACTAGATCAATGTGACGGCTTATAAAATTATATTATGTAGGTATATTACCCCATAAAACTAATGCCATAATGACGGACTCGCACGTTTATACAACTTTAAGAGGGAGGTTACACGCTCAGTATTTCATCAGTTCAGAATGATGGATGGTTCGAACCGTTACACGATCAATCCAAAACTGATAAAACCTACGCCAGTCACCGTTAAAAGGGAGGTTACACTCTCAGTATTTCATCAGTTGAATCCATCCGCTTAGACTGAAAAGTAAATATTTTGTGTCGTAAGCCACGTCTGACTCCATTTCATTGTGAACGGCGGGTGACTGACGCTGGCATAATAAGAGTGGGTTACGCCAACAAATTCCCATCAGTATTAAATGACGAGTGACAGAGACTACTGACAGAGGTACTGTGACAATTTGAAGTTCGAAGTTACGTTGGCTCTAGTAACTTGGAACTTCGATTTTCAAAGTAGGTACGGCTTCAATTATTGTCGGAGGTTCAGAGTTGTTTTGTCCGATACATAAAAATGGTCACCGGAGGCATAAGTATAATTATTTTGAAAACAATCATACTGTTGATATAAGTTATTAATAAAAATGTTTTAAATGTCCACTTATCTTGGAAAAATATGTTCGTAGCAGGCATTTAAGTACCTTCCTAAATATTTATATTAGTACCTGCCTCCGTAGGTAGTCTCAGACATTATACTTACAGTGTGTCCCTGGACTGCCCAAATGAAAAGGGATGAAACTAGATGCAATTTCAAGGACGAAAATAATAATAAAAATAATTGGTGTCATTACTTCATTTTTAAAGATTTAAAAAAAAAAGTGACAATCAGACAAAAATACCTGTTGTCACGAAATGATTCCAACTCAGCGTTAAGCTGGCGTTAAAATCAGCACTGGTCTTCCGTTTGCTGTGAACCCTATCGGAACAAAGTGAAATATCTCTACTCATGAGTTACGAGATCTATTGAAATGAAGTAAACGGTTTTTTAATCTCAAAGCATTTCCTGTGCCGAATAAATGAAAAAATAACGAAAAATACGCCACACATAATAATAATAATAATATATAATACAGGTTTTTCTTGAAATTAGTTTATTTTTTGTAAATTATGCCCATATTACCTTATATGAAAAATATGCCCATATTACGTTATGTTATTATTAGCAATAATCATGAGTTAACTCATTCTCTAATTTAAAAAAAAATACGTGTCTGAGCGGTCAAAGATATTGTGTCGTTTAGTAATTGTATGTGTTGCTATTAAACCTGTTTTTTGTGCGTACGTTTTCGATTTTTTTATTTGTTCGACACAGGAAATGCTCTGGGATTAAAAAACCGTTTATTTCAACTCAATAGACCTTATATGAGGCGAATAATTTCGCTTTATTCTGATAAAGTTCACAGCAATCAATGTGTTTTTTAAGCTTGAAAAAATTAAATGACACAAATAAAATTTTGGATGAAATTTTATCTAGTCTAGTTCATAGTGCACTTTATCCAGCGACACACTGTATGATGGTGAAATTGACTTCAGAGCCCTAAAACCTATGAACGAAGCCATACCTGTACTAAACCAGATGAATATCCCACAATCAGGTGGTCGCCTGCTGGAGAGTACGTCATACAGCAAATATACCCCAACACCGGTAAAAAATCCAACTTCTCAATCCTCTCGTTGGGCGTATCATCAATGAAAAGTTTTTCGTTGTTTTGAAGCCAGGTCACATCTTCCACGCTCAGCTTCTTCTCGGCAAATGACACGAAAGGACTTTTAAAATTCCCCGCTTCTCTAGCTAATTGTATACTTTGTCGCTCCTTGAAGTCTTTATGAAAAACTTGAGGATCTGAATCAACTTCATGGAAATTATAACGACTATAATCAGTAATATTCGATAAACCAGTAGTCATTGTATTAAATTTGCTTTTCTTGTTACAATAAACGTAACAGCGAATTCATTCAACAGATTGCGCCAAGATTTCACGTTTGTATAATTACTCTTTTTCTTTTTTTTCATATGACAGCTTTTTTTTAAAGAGAATAAGTTTATCCTTATCTACTATTATCTTTGGCTATATAGGTAAATAAGGTAGGTACCTCATCTATGGCCGCCAGTAGAACTACGAAGCACTAAAATCGAATATTTGGATTTCCCATAACTAAATCGAAAAAAGGCACCCACCCTGGCATGAATTAAAAGCCGTTTTGTTTTATTTAATGTATACAGTACAGACAGGGGAGTGTATTAAGTTGTATCCTGCGAATAGTTCACCCCTGCGCATGCGTTTTTTTCAAAGAACTTTTAACTTGATAGAAAAAAGTATTAACAGGTATATATAGTTATTTGTTCAACAAGAGAGCAAAGTTGGTTTTTGCTGCGAGTGATGATTCAAAGATACGAGACGTAAAAAACTTTGGTCTCGTGTGAGACATACAACTTTTCACCTCAGCAGCGAGAACAACACAGCGTGAAGCTGGTAGGGCCAACGCAGGTCTTCCGTTGTGACCATTTGGTGAATACACGACTAAATAACGACACGATCGCATATGCATCAATCACAAGCATTTTTGCAAAATACTAATAAAATAAAAAGTGGAAAAAATAAACATGAAACAGACAAAACCTGTCACTCAACTTGATAATGCCGTAGTGCAAACACAACTTTATACAGCTTTATGTAGTCTGTGGCTTTAAAAAAACCTAACTAGGCCTTGTCTATGGCTATTGGCTACAATAATCCCGCTATTTTTGAAATGCGTTCTGAAACTGCCCCCGTGGTTTATGTCACGAAATTAAAGATTGTTAAAACCATAACAAAATTATGTAGATACATGATAATCTTCTTATTTTTCATTAATTTTGTCTTCAAAACATTAAATAATAAAAATGATTGTACCTACTGTATAAAATAGTTATAATAAACACATTTCAAACTTTAACAGATAGTTTTATTTGCAATTTTACGGTTATGTGTGCATCCGAACGTGCGTTTCTTTTTGGGCCTAATATGTGTGGAATTTGAAAATCGAACTTCGAATCAAGTTGTTTCTATCTCTCGCTTTTTTCCTATCGAAGTGAAAGTGACAGAACAAAGTGAAGTTAAATTTTTTCGAATGTTGTGAGTAGCCCCAGCACTGCTCACGGCATTTAAAAAAAATAATTAAAAAGCTACTTTGCCTCTCGCTCGCAGCAAAATTGAATTTTGCTCACTGTTTTTAAGCAGCAAAACCTGCTTGTTTGAGCTGCTGAGGTGAAAATGATATTAATGATTTATACAGCTCGTTATGGTTCCTGTGACTAATGTTGGTTCCTATTGTGTTAGTGATGTTACGAGATCAGTTTAATCATTTACTTATGTTCATCATCATCATCATGTCAGCCGAAAGACGTCCACTGCTGGACATAGGCCTCCCCCAAGGCTCTCCACTCAGACCGGTCTTGTGCTTTTCGCATCCACCGCTTATGTTACATAAGAGGAAAAATTATAAAGGCTAGTTTTTATTGTCACAAGCTATGTCTGCAGCTGAAAAGATGAGACGCTATACAGAGCGGTAAAAATCACAAAATCCAAAAAAATTAGAAGAAGAAATATAAATCTAGAGAGAAAAAATAGTTTATTCAATTAATAATTTCTCCTCTAGCCTTTATAAAAACTATTAACCAAATTTTGAGGAACATTATACACATAGCCTTATAATTCCTCCTTTGTTACCAATGTCGTTCTTTGTTATTTTCCCAACATTATGTATGTATTATTAATTTTTATTTTAGTACAATTAAAAGTTAAAACTAAACTTATTTAAATTCAAATTAAACTAAGCTACTCAAATTAAAATAAAACTAAGCTACTCAAATATTAAATATGTAAATAATAATCACCACTGTAAAAAGAACACCCCCTCTAACAGGTCCGCTCGCGGCATGGTCCCTATGACACTGGCTGCATTACCTCTCTGGATAGCTAGCCCAACCCTTTGGGAGAGGTAAGTACCAGCTCTAGGATCTCCGGAGGTGTCTATGACAGAGCCTTCATAAAGCTTTTCATGTCAGCTGTTTTTCGGTCTCCACTGCAAGTGCCACAAATTCAAAATTATTTTATAATTTTTTTGTGCAAATTGTGGTTACAGAGTTATCAACAAGTTTTTGGAGTTGTTGGTAATTCTGTAGCTCTGCCTACCCCACTCTGGGAATAAAGGCGTGAAGTTATGTATGTATGTATTTTATAATGATGAATATTTGCGGAGCTTGATGGTTTGGGCCTGATCAGCTGCTGCACCGGCCCAATTACGGGTTGACTGGACGTGGGAAAGGGCGAATGTGTTAACACGCGTCGCGTCCCATACCAGTGCCCTGCCCAGTTTCCATATTTTAATAAAATACATTCATTGAGTTATATATGTATATACTTAACGTGCTTATTTTTATGATATTAACTAAAAAAAAGTTAGGTTAGAGTAAAAAAAAAATTTTTTAGTCTAACCTATCTCAACCCATATTCTTTCTACCTTCCCTCAATATTTTGTGTTTTTTTAACAATATAGCCTATTCATATTAAAAAGCTTTTTTTCGAACAAAACTAAAAATGTATTAAATATTTTATCAAATTTCATTAAAAAACTTGATATTTAACGATATTTTTGTTTTTGGTCAACTTTAAAAATTTGTGGTAAAAAAAAGAGAAATGCTCATTTATGTTTGTTCCTGTATATTTTCTCTTAGTAAAGCTTGAAGAAAATGTATTGCGTAGTATGGAACGTAAGGAAGTTTGTTTTCTTATGTTGGCTTCTCTTTTCTTTGATGAGAGACTGAGACCAACTTATCAAAAATAAGTGAGTAAAAGTGAGCAAACAATATAGCCACCGGTCTGCTCCGATTGTAATCGAAACATTCACGTACGGACGCCATATTGTCATGTCAGAGTTTTGACGGTGGATGGTGTATGCTTGAAAGGATATTTTCAATAAAAAGTTATCTATATACGAGTTTTGTCAATCGTGTGCGTCTTATTTGCTAAGGTAAGGGGCTTGCTAAATTTTTTTAGAAACTATAAGTCAGTTTCCTACTGAAACAATGTATCGATTGTAATAATAAAGTCGGGTGTGGTATTTAGTTCATGCGATCCCCTTTTGTAATTGTTTATTTTGTTTTATGCCTTTGATTTTAGTCATGGGTTGAATAAAACTCGAGGCGGCTGGAAGTGTTTGTGTATAATGTAAATCTTTCAAGTGGCCATTCGTTCGGAGTGAGAAGAATCGATAGTCGCAGCAATAATCTCATGGTAGTTTTGTTGTAGACGCTGAGCGCTGGATTGCAGCTCACGAACCATGAGCTATCAGATCCCGTCTTCGCAAAGCCGCACGAGTAAGTAAATCACATATTGCTAGTAAAGTTCTTTGGTGATTGATCTTAGTATGCTAATCTTGGTATGCCCCAGTACCTACTTATTATGATAATAATAATGTTATGGTGACTCATGTCATAGACATTGACGGTGGGAACTATAAATCGCGACTATCGGGGCACCTTGCTGATATTTTTGAATTACCTGTTTGTTTTAATTAACTAAGAATCTATAGTATGGTTCATGTAATTGTTGATGGTGGAGATTTTATCATGTAAAATCATTAGGACTCATAATATTGCTGATCAAAGTGATCAATGATCAATGATATTTGTTCTTCGTTCTCTATGTAGGTATGTAGCCAACAACATTAATATACCAATAATGGTCTAGCTAATAATGAAAATCATATATTACCAGTGCTCGGATTAGGTAGTCAATGCGTGATACAGGGAACGTCTTTGTATATGGCATTAATGGAATGGTACAAATAATAATATGGTATCAATATTGCTTTCTTATAAAGGTAGAACTATACTGGTTGAAATATAAAGGTACAATACTAGTATAAAATAATGGTATCGCTATTTTTCATATGTACTTAAACTGAAAATGATCAGGTATTGAAAAAACAATGTTATATTCTGGTACAGATAAAATCTTTTACACTACCAAAACCTACTGAAATTAAACTTGCATATAGATTGAGGTAGGTATTTTGACTGCCTTTTTTTTATTTTGTTTTTTTTTCATGTCTGGCATTAGTTCAGCCATATCGTCGCTAGAAATCAATAATGCTGTAACCCTCAAAAACCAAACTTTATACTAGAGCCAAATTACAAAAGAAAAAAAATAAAAAAATCATAACTTCTAAACGGCAGGAGGCTTTTCGGTCCCATTATGCAAATTTTATTAAAATAAATAGTTTTGTTAAACTGAATACTCAAATTTGATATAAAATGGGTTAAGGGTGATTTTTGCGGGTTACAGCATTTTTTTCTTTTTTTTTTCCCCGAAAGAATGCTGTAACCCAAAAGGGAAATGTCGTGGTGTAATTTAAAAACCAAATGAAAGGGCGTTTTAAATTGCTGTAACTAAATAACAGCCACTACAACAATTTTGGTCCGAAATTACTTACTGATTTAAAAAATTAAGACCAAATTAGTTAGGAAAGCAAAAACGCTGTACAATGGTCCAGAGATTAAGTTTCTTACCTTGTATTGCTGTAAGTCTCATTTCGACAAAAAATACTGGAATTTAAGCAGGTTACTACATTTATTTGTTCTCCAATAATCTAAATATCACAAATAACTAATGCTGTAAAGTTTTTATTTTTCATCGTAGAAACACGAGACGTAGACCATTCGACGCAGAAAAAATTATGAAGTAAAAATATGCAAAAAAACGATTTTGGTAGGAGGTGCGGGTTACAGCATTATTGCTTTCCAGCGACGATATGTTTTTTGTCTGTTTTTGTTTAGTAAGGACCTTTGTCCTTTTGTTTCATGTTTGCATACCTAATCACTTTTCCTTTCTTCTTTTTTCTTTCTATTTTGGCACTAATTATCACCATTAGCGTTATTGTATACAATATTCTAGCTACAATAGGGAAATAAATACTTAAATACATAATAAATATCAGACTCAAGAAAAAATAAAATTCAAAAAACTAAGTAGTATTTATTTATTTATTAACACACCAACAGTAAACAAACATCAAGTACTTATTATATCCAGCGGTTGTGGTTACTTGTCATGCACCAAGAACAGGTGTGCCACAGCATTGATGAAGCCTGAAGTCTAACCCTTTATAAGGCAGACGGAATATACTTCTCACCATCATAAAAAAAATATGAATCTTAAGAATTGTCAGTTTGGTTCTATTTGTGAATACTATGACAGTTGTCAATAACCGGTAAAGGGTTAACACTATAAGTGAAACTAAAGTACTTTAATTAAAACTTTAAACACTACAAAATATCTATACTTCATTATTATTATTAGTAAGAGCAACTCTTAAATTTCTCTAAGTTTAGTTTGTCTTCTAGACAGTTTTTTTTTAAATTTTTGTATGTTGAATAGTTTCATGTCTAATTTAACAGTTTAATCACACAGTTCAATTAAGAAAATATCCACAAATTGCTTTCAAAAAAGCTTCATTTAATGCCGTGCCACGGCTAGCATGGTTCGGTTTAAAGATCTTTATTTTCTCAAAAGAATAACAATAATTCACTTATTTGAGAAAGAAATATTACATGCATAAACTATAAAAAATCTAAGCTAGTTAGCGTAAACAATACAATAGATACAATCGCAAAACTATAAAGTTACAATTGGCGGGTAGAATTATAAAAATATACAAAACAAGTTAACTAAGTAAGTAAGGGAGCGCGCTTTAACGTACGGTGCGAGCGCAGTTAGATAAGATAACAGTTTTACAATGATATAAAGAGTTTGGAAGTGTCTTAGCAGATGCGTGCGTACTTAGTACGTACATTGAGTTTGCAGTTTTATTTTTTAGTAGTTAAGGAGTTAATGTATTAACCAATAAAATTATTAATCACCTAATTGTATAAATTTCAGTGTCTCACAGCAACTATGGTGGGTCAGACGTGCCGATGGCACCAAGCAAGGAGCAGCAGACTTTGCTGTGGCAACAGAACTCCTACCTTGTGGATTCTGGTATCAACTCTGGGGCAGCGACACAGGTAACACTTGAGATGTTGACTTGATTGATAATTATAAATAAATGTTTTCTATTCTATTGTAATATACAAAATTTTATCTGAGAAAGATAACAACGTGGTGTGGTCATATAATATATCTCTTGCATTTTTCCCGTATGATCAAATACAAGTGTGACTTTTTAATTTTGGCATCAAATCTAAAAGTTCTTAACAAATTTTAGTCATAGTCATAGTCATATATTTTATTGCCTAGTGTTAGTTAAGTGTACTTATCATCACTACATAGTATAAAACAAAGTCGCTTGCGCTGTCTGTCCCTATGTATGCTTAAATCTTTAAAACTACGCAACGGATTTTGATGCGGTTTTTTTTAATAGATAGAGTGATTCTTAAGGAAGGTTTATATGTATAATACATTCCACGCGGGCGAAGCCGCGGGCGGGTCGCTAGTTCACTAATAAAGTAATGTTCTAAATTATGTTCAATTTAACTCGATTGAAAACAAAGCTTTAATTTTATAAGAATTTCGAAAAATTAAGCTTTGTGTAGGGATGCTTTGGCACTTAAGCTTAACAGGGGTTAATTGTACATCAGTTAAGATCTAAATAGTTAATGATCTAAAGTAAAATGAAAATTTTTGAGTAGTGGTTAAATTCAATAAGTGATATATGGAAAAAACGCAAGTGTTTCTGATTATTTGTCAACCGTAGAACAATTGTATCTAAAATGTTTTAGTCTGAAAATACAAAAGTAAAGTAGATTGAATTGATGATAATGCATTTTTGCTATTTTTTATTAATTACAGCATCTTGCTTCATAAAGTAAAAAAGTCAACTTGAATTATCTCAGAAATGGTTCACTTTTGCTTAAGGTATAATGGGACCAAAATGATTGCAAATGATCTCCCCCATAACCCCTAGAGGGGAATAGGTCGACTTACCAATAACCCTGTATATTCGTTTATCACCAGGTGCAATTGCATTTTAATTAAACTAGTTTTGAATTTAACTAACAATTTACAAATTTATTTTATTATAGGTTCCATCACTTACTGGAAAGGAAGATGACGAAATGGAAGGTGATCAACTCATGTTCGATCTGGACCAAGGGTTTGCCCAAGGGTTTACTCAAGAGCAAGTTGATGGTAAGTATTCCTATTTGTATTTCATTCCATTCATTCAGTTCTTAACAAATTTCAATTAATATTTCGCTGTTCCTTGACACAATGTAACTTTGTTTGTAATTTAATTTAACCAAGTGGTTCTTGCTGAAGACCAGCTCTGGCCTTAAAACCTGTAACATGCTGAGCTGGAACCATTTTACATTGGTTGGCAATTTTTTTTTTAGGTTTTTGTTTGTTAATTTGTTGTAGCACTTTTGTTTCGTGTATGTAAATAAATGTTTTTTCTTTCTTTGTTTAACTACCAGATATGAACCAGCAACTGTCCCAGACCCGCTCTCAGCGCGTCCGGGCTGCCATGTTCCCGGAAACCCTGGAGGAGGGTATTGAAATCCCGTCTACACAGTTGGACCCGGCCCAACCAACTGCTGTGCAGCGCTTATCCGAGCCTTCGCAGATGCTGAAGCACGCTGTTGTTAATCTGATCAACTATCAGGATGACGCTGACTTGGCTACCAGGTAAAAATCATTAAGTTTTGACTTTCTTTGCTAGTTTCTGAACCACCCCATGATAGTATAGATAGTAGTATAATACTAACCTAAAAAGATACTTGTTTTTTACAGAGCAATTCCTGAGTTGATCAAACTCTTGAATGACGAAGATCAAGTGGTGGTATCTCAAGCTGCTATGATGGTTCACCAGCTCTCAAAGAAAGAGGCCTCTCGCCACGCAATTATGAACTCGCCTCAAATGGTGGCGGCTTTAGTGCGCGCCATCTCTAACAGCAACGACCTCGAGACCACAAAGGGAGCTGTCGGGACCCTGCACAATTTATCCCACCACCGTCAAGGTCTACTTGCCATCTTCAAAAGCGGCGGAATTCCCGCTTTGGTCAAACTTCTCAGCTCCCCAGTGGAATCGGTTTTGTTCTACGCCATAACCACCTTACATAACTTGCTTTTGCATCAAGATGGTTCCAAAATGGCGGTCCGTCTAGCTGGAGGGCTGCAGAAAATGGTAGCTTTGCTCCAAAGGAACAACGTCAAGTTCCTTGCGATTGTGACAGACTGTCTTCAGATTTTGGCCTATGGAAATCAGGAATCGAAGCTTATCATTCTGGCGTCTCAGGGACCGATAGAGTTGGTGCGGATCATGCGCTCTTACGATTACGAGAAGTTGCTGTGGACTACTTCGAGGGTTCTGAAGGTAAATCTTTTATCAGATCAGTTCACTTTATTCGATTACTAGCTTTCGCCCGCGACTCCGTCCGCGTAGAAGTCCGCTGCTCCCTAACGTATAACTTTCCAGGATAAAAACTATCCTATGTCCTATTACAGGACCTAACCAATGTGTGCCAAGTTTCATCTCGGTCCGCTCAGTGGCTGAAGCGTAAAAAACGTGTCCGTCGTACGTCCGGACATACACACTTTCACATTTATAATATTAGTCCCCTGATATTTATATTCATCTTTTGCTACAGGTTCTCTCAGTGTGCTCAAGCAACAAACCGGCTATTGTTGAGGCTGGCGGCATGCAGGCTCTAGCTATGCATCTTGGTAACCCGAGCGGCCGCCTGGTGCAGAACTGCCTCTGGACCCTGAGGAATCTGTCCGACGCAGCCACTAAGGTAAAACAAATATGAATGATGCATTGATTTCATAATTATCAAAGATAATATTGTATTTTTCTGTAAAAATGACCAATTCAATCACCCAATACTTCAAATTCTTTTTTAAATCGTTTTACATTCTTCTCATGTTTAAATAAATACTTTGTGTACAGTAGAATTTTAGATGTGAAGGTGCAATAAGTATATGTGTGCTAGTTGACCTTCCCCCAGGTGGAGGGGCTGGAGAACCTGCTGTCGAGCCTCGTGCAGGTGCTGGCCTCCACCGACGTGAACATCGTCACGTGCGCCGCCGGCATCCTGTCCAACCTCACCTGCAACAACCAGCGGAACAAGGTGAGTACCTGCTGTGTAGAGTGGGACAAGGTGTGAAGCATCTGTCGATCCTCGCGCCGTTGCTAGAATGCACGGACGGAACATTTTTTACATGTAGAATTCGATATACATTACAAAGTCGGTGAGTTCATACGTCAATGGGCTTCATATAAGCTGTGGTCATATCAGTGCCAGGTTGATGAAATATACTGTATTTTCAAGCTCTTAAGCCTCATATAATTGATATCCCTCGTGTTCCCAGGTGACAGTGTGCCAGGCCGGCGGGGTGGACGCGCTGGTCCGCACCGTGGTGTCGGCCGGCGACCGCGAGGAGATCACGGAGCCCGCCGTGTGCGCGCTGCGCCACCTCACCTCGCGCCACGTCGAGAGCGAGATGGCGCAGAACGCTGTGCGCCAGCACTACGGACTGCCTGTTAGTAACGAGCTTTTGTATCCTTCTGTCAGTAAACAAGTGAATTTTAAATCAGTTCCTGTGTATTGGAATACAAACCCGGTGACAATTTAGTACAATTTAGTGTATTATGGTATGTAAAACATGATCTGATAGAATTGGAAGGTGAGAAATAAATCTCTGTTTTACTTACGACCGTCAGAGTTTGGGTTGGGCCTGTCAGTAGTCGCAATAAGTAGATTATTACTGGCCAAAAAGTGTTTATGGATTGCCTGTTTCGTATTTATTGCGTTAATTTAATCGCAAGAGGATCTTAAAATATCTTGCAGTTAGAAAAGGTTCGTTTGAAAAAAAACCTGAACCAATAAGTTGCAGTAAAAAATGCGGACTGCATTTCTACCATCACGGGATACTTTAATTTTGATTACTCAAGATCGAGTGAATGTATCGGTTCGTATCGATATTTGCGTTCTCAGGTTTTTTTGTAAATTCGATCTCTCTGTGAAAATGTATATTTATATTTATTCATTACATCGGTACAGTTCTTTTAAGTGTTATTATAATCCTCCCGGATCCCTGATCGGTCCGACGGCGGCTATCACACCGCGCGGCACTCGTTCCAGGTGATAGTGAAGCTGCTGCAGCCGCCGTCCCGCTGGCCGCTGGTGAAGGCGGTGGTGGGGCTGGTGCGCAACCTGGCGCTGTGCCCCGCCAACCACGCGCCGCTGCGCGAGCACGGCGCCGTGCACCACCTCGTGCGCCTGCTCATGCGCGCCTTCAACGACACGCAGCGGGTGAGGCGACCGGGACATGACCACCCGGACCCTATGGTCACAGTTTACAAATTAGATTAAGAAATCTACTGAGGGGTTCCTCAACAGTCGAGATGAAACGCTAGCGCGCAGGATTTCTGATATCTAATAGCGCGAGAATCGTTTGAATTCCGCGAGTGGATTTTGTCTAAACGTTTGTTATTACAGCAGCGCACGTCGGGGGGCAGCGGCGGCGCGGGCGGCGCGTACGCGGACGGCGTGCGCATGGAGGAGATCGTGGAGGGCGCCGTGGGCGCGCTGCACATCCTGGCGCGCGAGGCAAACACCCGCGCCGCCGTCCGCCAGCAGAACGTCGTGCCCATCTTCGTGCAGCTGCTCTTCAACGAGATCGAGAACATCCAGGTTCCCGACCCATCCGATATGTTCGCCTCCGACACGCTTTACGTGGCGACCTTTAGACACTCTTGAAGCTTCATGCATCGTTAAGTACGAAATGTCCAAGCAATTAAAATTTGGAGAAACTACTTAAAATAAATCTAGATTTAGATCGCGAATTCATGCGTGAAAACGCGTTCTTTATCGTTTTTCTCTCCCTAGTGAGATTTGCGATTAATAGCATCATTAAGCTGAAACTGATCATGGCGATTCTATCTTTTCAGTGGTGTAGGTGTAACCTAGTCTATAGACTATATTACTACGAGTGAATAGGGAAGTAGCATTTAAATTACTAGTAGTTCGCCCCGAACCGAAATCTTGAAATGTTTGCGGTTAGATATCCAACCTAGGTCATATAATGACTGTATCCAACATGTTCATCGAGTCACCTATAGCTGAATGTTTGTTGACCTCCAGCGCGTGGCCGCCGGAGTGCTGTGCGAGCTGGCGGCCGACAAGGAGGGCGCCGAGATGATCGAGGCCGAGGGCGCCACCGCGCCGCTCACCGAACTTCTGCATTCTCGCAACGAAGGTAAATTCTACGTAACTTCCACTACCTAATAAAAGAAAAAACAAGCGTTAGCTTTACCCTTGTAGCTGTAATTCCGCCGTTAATGAACTTGTCATATACAGGGTCACTGGAAATTCGCCGTATTCCTTGAAAGGGGTTATTCTACAGATCATTTGTAACGATTTAAGTCCAGTCAACCAGGGGTCAAAACTCATTGGTTACCGAGTTATTCACGTTTTTAGAATTTAAAAAAAATACCCGCCTTTCGACCTAAAACTTCGTCATTATGTAAAAACTTCGTCATTTAGAAATAAAAAAAGCATTTTTCATATAGCCAATAATTGCTGATTACGAAAAATAATAAAAAATGCCAAAGAAATTCAAAGTTTTGCAATTAAAAGGGTTTGAAGTTGAAAGTTCTAGTAACTATTTTCCAAATTTTGTAACATTTTAAAGCATAACTAAAAAAAAAAGTATGGCTAATCCTAGGCCGGAGATGATGCGTAATGCATTTCCACTCCGTAAAAAGAGCCTAAATCTTGATGTCAAAATGAATAAATAAATTTCCTTCCTGTACTTCGTCACGTGAATCATTCATTATGCTGGCTAATCAAGACTGACCACAGATACTACAGATTTGTATGTGGATGATGTTGTACTATTTCCCGTGTTATTATTATTCCCAGGAGTGGCGACATACGCCGCTGCGGTCCTGTTCCGCATGTCGGAAGACAAGCCCCACGACTACAAGAAGAGGCTCTCCATGGAGCTCACCAACTCTCTGTTCCGCGACGATCACCAGATGTGGCCCAACGATCTGGGCATGCAGCCCGACTTGCAGGTACATTTTTGAATCACCCTACCTAGACGTTACGTAAAACTCTTTGTGCAAGGGCAAGGTGCTAAAGGATGTGCACTTGGAACTAAGTTATCAAAGCTTTCTAGTGTGTATTCTCAGCTATCTCTTTGTTTACTAGCAATAATTTGTTTTATTATTTTGTTGTAAAATGACACGTTTAACGATACATCTGCAAGTATATTTCTTTAACTTTTCATCATTTTAAACATGTCAACATTGTATCGAACTGTTTACTATTTGTATTGGGAAACACAAGTTAGACATTTTTAAACGCTTGTGTAAACTGTACAGATACGTAAACATGCCACCCTTAGCCACCTCGTCTTCGAGTCCCCCAGCAATGACAATACACTAGCCCATGTTCATTGTTTTGTTGTTTGAGTGTGCGATGGAGTGTTTTTGTGTAGTTAGATATTTTGCTTTGAATGATTGAAATGTTATAAGTTATTTTATCCCTGAAGAGTTTTTAACAAACATTAAATCCTGTGTCACTGACTGATTTTGTTTTTGGCCTCGTGTTGGCTGTCTTTTAACTGTTGGTTTATATTTTTTAAATATTGTACCTACATCAGTTTGAAATTTGTTTTATCAAAACCATCGAATATCATTACATTAATTTTGGGTTCATCCTTGTTTTTTCAACACATTTTATAGAATGAATCACTTCGCTCATTTCATCTAAAGGTTTTTATAGCCGTAGGAGATTGGATTCTATGATAGTCACAAGCCAAGCCCAATCTAACCTACGTGATTAATATTTAAGATAACCTAAAAACAACAGAGCTTCAGCAAAAAATAGTTTGCCATGAATTGATATTCGGTGTTTGGTCCGTTCTAATGAAATGAGAGAGGGACACCTTTATTTCGAATGATTACATGTCAAATTAATGAGTATATTCGAAATTTGAATAGAAGGAAAAATTATAATTTAAGGTAGTATTTTAGTGTTATTCTTTTACAATGCTAATCAATAACAGGTATGATAAAATCTTTCGCACCTGCAATCAAACCAAAATGCATTCAATTCTGGCGATCCGTCTGCTTGTTTACCTCCTATAGGTAGCATAAAAAATAAAAAATACATACATACATACCTTCAAAAGTTACAGTCGTTTTTGATACAGTATATTAATGACACATGTTCTGTACGAATCATTATTATAACTTTCCGTATATTCGGCCATCCATTTTTGATCACATACATAGTAACTAGCGGGCCGTAAGCTTGTGAGCCACCGTCGCTGTATAATTTTTTTTTTAAATATACTCTTAAAATCATACTAGACCTTCGCCAATTTTTCCAGCAGTCAGTCCAAGATCATAATCATCAATGCCACGGGATTATCAAAAGAAAAACCTATTATTGTTTTTATTCTAAAAAAAAATATTTTTGCTCTTGTAAAGCTCAAAATTCATTTCAACCACACGTCCTACCGTTTTAGCCCTGTTTTATTTGATTTTGACGTGCATTGCCCGTTTGCTAGGATATGCTCGGGCCAGAGCAGGGATATGAGGGACTGTACGGCACCCGACCGTCCTTCCACCAGCAAGGTAAGACTAGACACCTGCGTCCCCGCTTGCTTGTCCACTAACACTTACAGTGCCCATGACCACCGTTTGTATGAATTCACCGCGCGCCTAGGCGTCATGGGCGGTGTATGACAGCACGTGCAGATATTTGACACATCTCACTTAACTAACTTAAGTTCTATATAAATTCTTACCTAACCTGACTAACCTCACGAAACGCCCATCCTATTTCGAAGTTTAGTGAACTGAGAACGCTTTTATCCCGTCTTAAATGTTGCCTAGAAGCTGATACCTACCTATTGCTGTGTTTTTTGAAAGTGATTAGGATGAGCAAGCCGTTGGAAAGGCATCCGCTATACTATAACGATGTATCGACTATATTTTATATTGAAACCTTGTCATCCTTTTAGGAGTAATGCCTTTGTGTGGTATCAAATATCTACACCCAAGATGTTAAATCAATCTGTTTTTGACCAATTGTTTAATAATATTTCTCTCTTCTTTACACGCAGCTTAAAACGGGACCTATTTATCACTAAACACAGGTGAAGGGAATACTATAAGTGTTATCGTTTGATGTTTTATTAATTATTTATTATGAATAATCTTTAAATCATTGTTAACATGCATGGAATTATTCTTTTTTATTGTGTGGTTTTTTATCATAATTGATCTATGTATACGGGTTATTTTAAGGCTATTTTACGTAAACCTTTACTTAAGTGTAGGCGTTTTTAATATTTGGTTATTTATGAGAAGATACGAGATTGCCTACAGGACTGGCAAAAACTGTGTGCGAGAATATTTTGTTTCCTTACTAACAAGACATTAAGGTCCAACTTGAAAATAAAAAAAACTACTCCTTACATTTTCGTAAACTCCAAAACATTTCAACTTCGGAAAAGATAAATTTATTATCCTAATTTTAAAAATGATGAATTGAAATTGAGTTTACTTTGCTCTGATTTGGACCTATCATTGCAGCAACTTAAATGTTGCAGTTTTTAGCGTTAATGCAATAATTTGACTTTATTGTGCTGCAATTTTCACGTCACATTATCAGAAGTTCATAGTTCCTCTCCTCTCATATTAACATATTAATATTACGCTTCATAAAATAACCTTAAATCAAGCAGTGATTCGTCCCTTGAGTTTTAAAACCGGAACAGTGGTTCAATCTCAGTTAAATCACAACATTAGGACGATTGTGAGCATGAAACTTTCCATACAAAAAGCGATAACGTTTCTCTCCCCCTTAAAGCTGGTCCGATTTAAACGTTTTGTTAATATTATGAAGAACTGGGTCTGTTTGTTTTCCTTTCTTAGAAAATATTTCTTGGAAATAATAAAAAAACTGAAATTTACAAATCATATTTCCGTAATAGCATTAACTAATTAAAAAATCGTGGGCATCGGACTTGATTTAGAGGGTGAGAAACGTTATAGCTCGGAGCTGAATATGTAGGTTTTTTTTTACAGCTACAAGATTTAAGCGTCGTGTCACAATCATCTTAATAGTACAAATACAGAAAGAAGGCTTTTGCTAACAAAACAGCTGTTTGGCAGGTCAAACGTGCCTACTCAGTGCTTACTTTTCTAGCGCATAGTTTGTATTCATTTGCACGCAACCCAGCCCATTCAGTTCACCCCCAGAGATGCAAAACGATCTACATGGCCTTGTTTAATAACGATTGTTCTTCCAGGATACGATCAAATACCGATAGACTCGATGCAGGGTCTGGAGATCGGCAGCGGGTTCGGGATGGACATGGACATCGGCGAGGGCGAGGCCGCCGCCGCCGCCGACCTCGCCTTCCCCGAGCCGCCGCTCGACAACAACAACGTCGCCGCCTGGTACGACACCGACCTTTAAACTGTCACAAACCTTCAGAATAATAACACATCAAAATAAGTTGAGAATCCATGCGAAAAACCACCCAATCATCTTACTTTACCAGCGAGGGAGGTAGATGGAAACTTCTATACTACGCCTGAATCTCTAGTACCAGTTCGATCGAATTAAAAACTTCATCCTCAGTAAAGCTCAATTTTGACGATATATTTGCATGACCTGTATTTTCGAACTACTATGACTCGGGGCCTTCAAAACGAACCTACTCTTATCAAAGGCCGGCAGCGCACTTGAGATTCCTCTGGTGCTGCGGGTGTTTATGGGTCGCGATGATCACTTACCATCAGGTGACTCGCCTGCACGTCTGCCTCCTTATTCGCATTAAAAAAATGACAACAACTATCGGCTAGTAAACGGAACTCACGTGTTGCGATTAGTTTGTATAGTATTAATATATGAAGAGCATTTATTGTTACAATTCGTAGTAGGGGTGTTGTGTAAGGATGAAGAAATACGTCTGTACTATGTCTACTGTGGTATTGGTGACTTATTTTCATGTGTTATTAATCTAAAATTAATGATAGAAACTGTTTTAAGAGGCGTAGAGCGTACTTTTTTTGTATTGTCTGCTCGTACTGTTTAAAAAATATTTTAGGTTTACAAGTCGACAATGTCAATTGGTAATCAGGAGACCACTAGCTTCCACGCTGAACTATGCTAGCCATATTACTGTGTGGAGAGTTTAAAATTATTTGTCGCCAGATCATTGTTAAAATTGGTATATGAATGCCGCTAACTGTTCATAACATTAAATAAAATGGCCATCTAATATGAGCATATTGAGGCTCTCTGGAAATCGTCGGATTTCAAACTGTTATCAAGAAACCTGTGATACACAAAAGCAGCTTTATATCAATTCAGTGTTGCCAATATGAATAAAAACTTATATTATGGAATTAGAGGATTCATCGCATGGTTTTATTATATAAATTGAGTAATTGAATTTTATTACAAAAGCGGAACGCCTTTGATTTTAAAATATTTTGGTGCTAAGTTTAAGCGAGCTTACGGGAATTCTCATCCATCGCGATACTTAATTGTTAGCTAAGTGATGAACAATCAAGCCCTGCATTGATAAAATTGGTCCTGCACGCGACATGCGTACGTACGGAAGATAGGGTAAATCATTTTGTAAGGTTTGTAGCCTTTAAAATCATAGTTAATGTATTTAACGGTATTACAATTTTTAAATGTAACTTCATTTCTTCCTAATTAATGTTTAAGATTTTTTGTTACACTTTTTACACTAGAATGTATCTTTTTATTGAACTAAAATGGATAAGACTGTCCTGTTATTATCTAAGGCGTGTATTTAAATATAATTTTAGTATTTGACTGCCATGTTTGTTTTCAATAAACATCGTTTACTACTTGAAAATTGGGTTCGATGTCAATGGTTGAGTGTAGTTGGAAAGAAAGTAGATATTTTGATTGCGTTTATAATTAGTGTAGTTTAGTTTTTATTAACAATTATGTGATTAGTACTTCTCAGGACATTAGTTTTAAGTGAATAGTTTGATTTATCCATAGGCGCAGTAGTAAATGTTGGGCTTTGATCGTCGTATTACATAGGTGTAACTCGGCGCCAAACTGATTTTAAGAACGATATACGCATTTAAACTTTAGGTTATAATATGAAAACGGCTTTAAAATTGCACCATTAGGTTACCACCTAAAACTACATACAATGTGTTGGGAATATTTTATCTTTGCATTTGATACTTATTCTTTTAAAAACAAACCGTGGCTCTGAAACAATGCATTCTAACATAGCCCTTGCACTTTTTGTACTTCAATCGTAGACAATGCACTCTAAATTAACTTGATTCATAGCAGAATGTAATGTTTAGGATATAATCGGTAGTGTAAGGCGTAAAATATAGATTTACTTACGTAATCACCCTTAACTAGGGCCCTCTTATGTAATTTTTTTAATTGATGCATAAAATATACACATTGTCAATGTTTTTATACGTACGTTTATAATAACATTGTCGATGTATGAGATTTTGTGTCCATTTATGTATGGATAATAAATAAATTTGATTATATAATATTTGTGGTTTTTATTGTAACTCCTAATAATCCGTTGTCTTACTTGCACCTCTGGGGCCTTACTCTTCGCTGTGTTTGTCCCTTTTCTTATCCTATTGTATAGTTCTTCACAACTTGTCAGAGGTGATTGAGTTGATAACAATATAATAACGATATATTGAGTAAAAATAATGCAGAATAATGCCCCTGGACCTGTTTACTATCCCTTTTATTTGTAAACGCATAGAAGCTAATATGTGCTTACATTACGTTTTGTCCTTATCTTGGACTAAGTATTATACTAGGGTATATACATAGGGACCTGACACGCAAATGACAATGCCTAGACTGAGGGGGATGCAATATGATCACCATACTAAACGAAATTATTCGTAATGAAATTCAGCCTCATCAATAGTATATTGTTTAAAAATCGACCAAACAATAATTTATACATATCATCATCATGTCAGCTGAAAGACGTCCACTGCTGGACATAGGCCTCCCCCAAGGCTCTCCACTCGGACCGGTCTTGTGCTTTTCGCATCCACCGCGTTGCCATCTTAACAAGGTCGTCACTCCAATGCGTGGCGACTACGGCACTTTTCCCCCCAACGGTTGTAGATCAAAAGCCAATTTATACCAGGTACACTAAATATGTTTTCTACGATGTAAACATTCGTCGAAACAATAATTATTATACCAAATATGTTATGCAAAATACGTATCAGTCATATTTTTTTTGCCAAATACACGGCACAGATCTTCACCGTGTGAGGTGCTTTCAACTGGTGGGTAAAAAATACAATTACTTACCAAGTACACTATTTATTTTGTTGATGAGGCGATTCGTTAAAGGACGTCTTTGCGGCCTTCGCAACATTAATGATCACTATAAAAACCAGTGGAGTAGGCAGGCAGAGAACACTTCTTTCCACTTGCTACGATCGTGAGTAATTTCTTTCGCATCTTCCACATTCATACATCGAGTCATGCACGCACGTCGGTTTCGGGTACTTAATTACGGAACTGAAAAAACAGGCGTGATTTAATACAATTACAATACAATTTAATGTAATGTAAAAACCAATTTTTACAGTCGTTTTCTCTTTATAATTAATAATTTACAGGTATTTTTTTTCTATTTACTTTCATTGTTTTAAATAAATTTATTGACTATAAATCTATAATTTTCAAATTTTCACTTCAAGTCAACCCACTGCCCAATCCCAGTACTTAGTTCCCATATTCCCTACGATAATTAACGGCAACAGTTCACTCCTTAGTAATTATCGATTTCAAAAATGTCGAACTGAAAGCTGCTTTAATGCTTTACAATAAGGGCTATCAAATCTCAAGACCCTAATTACTGATCGTCCCGTGGGAAAAGACCGAAAACCATTTAGTAAGTTTCACGTACCTACATGACTCGTAGTTTCCCGTTGATTGTAGGGTGCAGGTTTGTGATTTGTGAAACCCCGTGTGCATTATTAATGTTTCAATGAAATTACTGCCATAGGTCATGCCTGTGATAATTACTTATGACTACCTGGGCGGGCGACGATATAACTATAACTTGGTGCAGCGACGATATACGCTAAGCTGACTGCAGGAGAACAGCCAATGTAAGTAAGTACCTACCTCTGACCGATTCTTTCCAAAGTACCAGATTCTCATAATACTGGAATTCCAAAAGTTAACATTTAAATAAAGGGATTTTTGACTATCCTTACCTAATTTTTTGAATCTTATGTTTTGGGAATTTGGTACCTAAAGAGAGTACCTACCTAAGTATAACCGGCATTTTGAAATAGGTACTGTTCGGTAATTTAAAAAAGAACTAGGTACGTACTCAAAAATGTGAATATTAGGGTAAATACTTATTGACTACAGGCGAGTTTATCAATGTACATAGGCAATAACAAGCAATCACTTAATTCCTACAGACAGTTCTGTTGTTAAGCTAGATCCTGATATTGACCGAACTAACCAATTTTTACCCGAACCTGTTAACGGGTTAATGTTGCCACGTCCAGCCTCGTCGGCAGCGACCCCGCCTTCGAAGCGGTCCCAGATTCTTATCTAAACTGACGCGCGCGAGTACGAGTACCTATTTGTTCCAGTCTTGGATGTTTTCTATGTATTACTTATTGTCTATGACTAAAACAAGCCTAGAGCTTACTTTAGGACTAGGCCAATTTGTATGAGATCTGATATTTATTTTATTTAATGTTACCCACCCGCGCCGAAATCCTCCCCTCCCGCGTGAACATGCACAAGCCACGCCAAAGTTGCAAGATTAGAGCCGCGTACCTCGGTCTAAGTCCTAATTGTGCATAATAACTGCGAGCACAAAGGTGGGGGAGTTGCGTGCGGTTGCGGTCGCTAGCTCCCGAACAATTTGCGGGGGAGCCAAGTTATGTCGCCGTTCGCTGATAGACGTCTTCCACCTATTGTTTAGAACGTTTTAGGCAAGTAAATTGTAAGTTTCGACGCGAGGGTTACAGATTGTAAGGCTGATAGTGTTATATTTAATGCCTTAACAGGGACAGACAATATTCATTCGTCTATTCCTAGTAGATTTAGTATCAGTTCTATTAATTTTAAGTCCCAGTGAATTTTATTTATTGCTACTAGTTACAAAGCAGTTATCCATGGGTAGTTTTAGAAAGGTTCGTCGGTTAATATACTGTTCTCCTACTGACAATAGGTAAGTAATAAACTCCCGAGTATAAATTTGATATTTGCCACGTACAAAATGGGTCGACTTTTAACCCAAACTAGGTATAAAATCTATCCGCTTTATGAACATGTTACCTATACTTATATCAGGTAAAACACCTTATTACTGGCCTCTGAAATACCAGGTAGGTACTGGCACCTAGTGATTGTTGAATTATCGTCTTTATTACCTTAAGTCAAAGTTCATAGGGCCAATAATTGGTAGGGGCCAATAATAGGGCAGTTCACCCTATCAATGCATAAAAAAAGCATTTACCCTGAAAACGGAACCTCTTACACATAATACTCTCATGAAAATCCTGACTTATTATCGCTTAGGTCACTTCAGAAACCTTTTATATGACCACTTATTAGTAAAACACGTATAATTAAATATGCTATAACCGGCCATTACAACAAAACATTTCGTTTCAAATCAACATGTACAAACTTTTCCACATTAAATTTTAACCGCCCGTACAGGATCGGAGGCGTGGCGACGAATTAAACTTGTACACGTTTAAACGTTCAAACCAAACGTGTATTTAGCGTCAGATGGGCGGCGATGTTTGGCTACCCGGAACGGAAGGGTTGCAGACAGCAAAGTATAGGTTATTGGATATTAGTAGCGTCTTCACTATAAAACATTAACAATAGACCAATAGGTACACTCATCAGTTCATCACTATCTACTTTATGCATAATTTATATAGATATTATTTTCCCGTGTGGTTGCCGGGTTAGAATTGTGCCACTCCATGTCATCCCGTGGATGTCGTAAGAGGCGACTAAGGGAATAAAGGCTTGTAGTACTATTAGGCGATGGGCTTGCCACCTGTCACTAATACACTGGGAAACATCTTATCCTACTTGTGCAAAATGTGGTTACAGAATTATCAAGAAGTTTTAAGACTTGTTGGTAATTCTTTAGCTCTGCCTACCCCACTCTGGGAATGAAGGCGTGAGTTTATGTATGTATGTATTATTTATCATTATTCTAAGATACATTAAATTTGTGGGACATCTGTTTTAACGGTTGTGTAAGCCGGTATTTATTTATTAGTAGTAAGAAGAAAAATATCCGCATTAACTACACAATTTCGACTGAGGGCGAATTCATCGACTTGGATATTTTTAAAGTTGTAGGTAATTCTGTAGCTCTGCCTAGGCCTACCCCACTCTGGGATTACAGGCGTGAAGGCATGTATGTATGTATGTACATCGCCACAAACATTTTAAGTATGCAATGCTTAGGTAGGTATAATGACAATAAACTTATTTAGTAATAGGTACAAATACAGTATCGGTACGAATTGTGTCCAAATCATGTGTGTGTGATTTTCATTTTAGCGTCCCTTCGCGTAGATTTCAAAACTCCTGAGTAAGTAGATATATATTGTATTGTTTCCGCAGAGAAATATTAATAATGAATTTTAATACAAAATGAAGAAATTATTTTTGGTTAGTATTTTACGACCTTGGACCCTTCGCCCCGGCTCTTTTACGACTTTATAATAAACCAGCATTACAGGAGAAAATACGGATAATGCAGTTTTACGATTTACACAGAACGTGCATTCATCTCCTTGATTAATGAATGCAGGAGTTTCATAGCCGTAAAATTTGTGCTCTGTTTTTGAAAATATGGTTATGGTGGTTGAAATGTTTAATCAGAGTGAAACGAACTTTAGAAGATTATGCAAACTTCCCACTTCGATTTAGATTTCTTTTTTTCATCTCTCAGATTTCCTCTCTCTTTTCAAACAAGTACCTACCTACCTAGTCGCGTTATCGTTACGCTTTAAAATCATCCAGCGCTTGTTATTGTTAAATTATAGTAGATTGTTCATCAAGGGACTAAAACAAGCCATAATGACACGAGACCTTTAGCCACGCAAGGGTGGCTATAGTTCGAGTGTTGTAATGGTTGTTTAGTCTCGCGTTGAACAGTCTTCTTTTCACTTTGAATGCGAGGAAAAAAAAAATCGTTCTATTAACAAATTGGAAAATAATCGAACAAATAGCAATGTTTCTTAAAAAATTGATCCGCGGTTTAAATCCTTGCATATTTAGCCAATATGTAGATTCAAACTGGAAAACTGTTTTAAAATTAATTGGACTATGCATAATAAAATGAATTAATCCTTAATATTATTAAATAGATTCATATTCGTAATCATTAATCGTGTTTCACGAAATTAAATCATTTTTTAAATATTTTTGCAGTTATCAATTTGAGGTTATTCCCACGACACAATAACTGAAAATGGCAATAATCCTCCATTCACAAACACCGTGATTGGTTTTTTAGGGGTTTCCGTGTTAAGAGTATGAGAAGTGAAAAAAATGTTTATTAATTAGCCAGCAGTCGTATGATTTATAACCAATTAAAACTTCATGTTTTATTGGCGTTAATCCAAAGTCTTCCCTAATAGATGACAATAACAAAGGTGCAAGACGCCTGCCAAGAAACTTAACAAGAAGACAGTTTGATCTTGACCTCGTTTAATTATGAAAGTACAATTACTCCTAAGTACTTAAGGAAATAGAAAAAAAAAAAAACTTAATTTTTTCGTTCGTGTCCTCAAACCTTTACCAAGTCTACGTCAAATATTTAACTTACCAAGGACACCCTTAAACTGAAGCATTTAGTAATTTAGTAGGCAAACAAAGAGGTATCGAGCGCCATCTGCCGGCGGACTACATTAATGCACAGGAGTTTTTACTACTTTTTAAAAGCCTCCACGCGGCCACCGTTTTATATTCTGCCTCGACATTATCTTGGGTCGAGGTTATGAGGAGGTTGTTTTATAGCCGAACATGTAAAGGGCCGCATGACTAAACTGTATTTGGCTGAGATGCCCTTGCCCATCTCAAACCGGATAGTCCATGCTCAGTGAGAAAATATGGCTAAATATAAGAACAGTGCAAAAGACTACACTATCAATTAAATTGTCACGAAACATGAACCGATACGACAAAAAGTTGACCAAAACATTGACATCAGAAAAACTTCCATGTCCCAGCGCTGGGGTGAGTGTGCCTGTTGCTGACAGCAGCAATTAGTATCCAGTCGACCCGTCCAGTGTTCAATCTCGGCACATCTACCGTAGCCTAGCAAGAGTTACACATTAAGTTGTCTTCATTATTTTTCAATGCTTCCCATTTTTCAATAGTTTATGAAAGATGCACTGAAGTGTTAATGTATTATTTTCAAAGAAAAAGACAGTTCTTAGTGTTACAGGATGTGCTTATGTTTTACCTATTTTAGGCATGCAGTATTGAAAACAATAGTATATATTCACTATTATAATATAAGTCATCGAAAAAATATAATATTTTACACTAATTCTCATTCACCTTAATCACAACACTAATAATAAATATAATCTTCATATACTAAATGTTGTCTTGTATTTGGTTATTATTTTTATCTGTTTGTTCACAAAGTAAAAAAGTTACCGGAGAATTTACAAATGGTAGTTAATTATCATCTGGTTAAAGCCTTCAATGTTTATCATTAGCTCTAAAGCTTTTATTAAGCTTTGGTTACTACAGCTATTTATATTCTAGTGATTATTTTTATCTAATAGGATGGGAAGTGTTGTGAAAAGTGAAATCAAGGCTGGCTGAGGGAACGAAGGGTAGAATTGTAGGCCTTTGTACACCAAGAACAAAATACAGGGATTCAATTTGGTCAAAGTAAAGTTAGGTAGAATATGGTCCAATCTATCAATCGAAAGGTAAGGGCACGACATTAAGGGGTAGTTATCTAGTTATAAGTGATCATTTATGTACCTTGTCACTTTCAATCGTTTCACAATTTTGTATACCATTACAAACACAACTTTAAAGTGACAAGGTACATAAATGATCACTTATGTATGCTGTTGACTGTACTTATTTATAGTAAAAAAATCTATGGGTAGTTTTCAAGGCCTAATTAGTCAAATTTAATTTAGGATTTAGGCTTTACAGTCAACACAACACAACAACATTGTTTAAACTTAATTGACGCGCATATTTCACGACGCTAGTGTGAAATTGAAGTCTGTTGCAACTTTCATATATTTATATCTGAAACTGAATTTTAAAATAAAAACAAGTGCCTACTCGAGCGCCGCGGGCGCTTTTGGAAGAGCTATGAGTTCGTACTCTTTTCCTCAACCTAAGAAAATAGGGACAGCGATGCAATTGAGAGGAATATTCATAAAAATATGCTGAAATTTGAGTCACACACTAATCGCAATAAGCTGAAATCCTACACAAGAAGCATAACGATAACGTTATTCGTTTTCGAAAACTGACTAATTTATGAGTTTGGTATGAGTGGCCAGCGCGATAGATCGTCAGCTACATTTTGTCAGTTTTGAAAATCGCTACGTTACCACTACCTATACATCTTATGCAGGCCCCTTGCACCACTATTGTGCATGACTTCGTGACATGCTTTATACAGTAGTATGAATAGTAGTTGGAACACCTGTCTTTGGCATAACAGGGGCTCTTTTCTAGTTGGTAAGTTTATATTACTTTTGACATATTATCGTATTGTTTTTAACTAAGTCGCCATTACTTTCAAGTATCAAGAGTTATCATTACGTTAACAAAAGCATGTCAAAGGCGGCTTCTGGCCGGCGGTTTCCGGGCAACCTACCAGCAGCGATCATGATGCCAATTTTGGCAAAACTGGACCACGCTGTTTTCACCTCGGTGTTAGTTTTAAGTATTACAGTATCCTTGCTCGAAATAAAAGGATCTTGTTTTTATTCTTATTCTTAAATTGGTTTTACCGAGTAGAATAGAGCCCCAACCCAGAGGTGTTAGTTTCTTAAAAGCGGCGCTCGGTCGGTCGAACGAGTGAACGCACCACACCGGTGAGTTTAAGTAGTCCCGTCAGACCGCACCAAACATATTTTAGCGCGTAAATTCTCAATTAGGTGCCCTTATTCACTCGTTCACTCGTTCGACCGACCGAGCGCCGTTTTTAAAGAGAATAACACTTTAGTTATGTTGACAGCATTACTTATTTGTTTAACGCCGTTCGCTGCCGATGGCGCTCGTCGTCGGCGTGGTTGATGACGTTGCGCGAAGTTGTGGGTAGGCCGTAATACCCACTTAGCGGAATTATTTATATAAGAAGTGGTATCTGCCTACCCCTCTGGGAACAGACGTGATTTAATGTAGGTATGTATGTAAGAAACCCTGCATCGATTTTATATAAAGAAACAAGAACAATCGACGAATCGTCAATGTATTCAGGACATGTTTTGGTATCCTGGTAACAAAACAAAAAATATTACTTATATTGACGAATAACTACATTCAATATCATTGAATCATTGGACTTTGGTTGACAAAGTCATAGAACCCCTCCATAGATTTCTTATTCCATCTGAACGGCAATTTAAGGGTGGTTATTTTAAAGCATTATTCCTGCCTATTTATTACGCCTTATCTAAGTACTTTCGCATAAATTATAGGGCGGAGACGTCGCCTTAAGGTGCTCCAAATTCTTCATACCAGACGTATAATTACCCCGAAGGTAATTGATTACTTTTCTATACTTAGTTAATGTACAGTCGTAGAATGAGATCGCAACTTTTTAACTTTTTCAATGTAAGGTCGTAGTGACGATTCTTCTCATTCCGCAAGTAGGTACACTTGACTAAGTTTGGCTTTTAGGATTACCCCAGGTATATTGTATTGTTGTTATTGTACTTGAGTTGGTACCTACCTACTTTGTAATTGTATTGTAATTATTTACTAATGTCAATTTCGTAGGAAACTTAAACGACTAAACCTAGAACTTCAACCTTTTAACCCTTAACATATACCTAGGTACTCGATTTTTGATGACGTTAACGATTTCGTGGGTAGTTTTTGACTCCAAATATATAAAGTGTGCCTATTAAATATGTATGAGTTAGATACAATTTTGAATGATACTTAAGCAATATCCCTACCCCAAATTTCATCTTTTTATTTACCTAAATTATTTATTTCTTCATTTACCAATAACAGCTGCTAATAATGAAACAAGTGTACCTAACTAACCGAAGCTTCGGTCAATATTTTTTATACAACGACGCTAGCAATATTAGTATTGCCTCCTTTTATTATTGTTCACATTTCGTACCAAAAAATACTCGAGTACCTACATCCCCGAAGTAATAGGTACTTAAAATTATTCGCTTTCTTGACTCATAACTGCATAACACTCAATTCAAATTAGCCCCACTGCAATAAAGGAAAATGAGATTTTTTACGAACGGAAAAGTGTTGTTTTTATAGAACAGGCCTTTGCCCTCCACACTGATTAGTTCATTTCGAGGGCGGATTTATTATGATTTCTTTCGTTTATTTCCCTCTTGATAACTTTGTTTTGCGTGGATGTCGTAGTTTTATTAGCCTATGGAAATGGTTTTTTTTATTGCTGTAGGTACTCGTTTCATTTACGCGTTGTTAACATTAATCAAGTCATAAAATAATGAGTATTTAAAAATTATACGCTGTAAAATATATGCAAATGTTTACTTGTTAGTACAGTCGGCGTTATAAATGGCCGTATACTTTAGTACCTTGTCTCTTTAAAGTCTTAGACAGGTCAGTGCAGAAGTTCAAACATGACGTTAAACTGACATTGTGCTAAAGGGTGCTTACCTTTCAATTTCTATGCTCATAAATATATTATGTATCGATATGTCTTACTGCCGCACTCAGAGACGTCAATTAAATTGAATGCTGGTTTACTGACGTGTTGTCTTATTCTATTGCTGAAGCAAAAAAAAGACAACAGCAACTTTAATCAAGCACTAAATTTAATTTTCTCTGTGTGCGTCAGTTAAAGTTATTTGAGAATCCTATTTTAGATATACTTACTTACTTTTATCTTCAAAGTCTTTACCCACAAATTAGGTAGGTATATTGTAATTTCTGGAAGAAATACTTAACGTAAGTAATGCATCTGTAAATTTTCCCTTCAGTAAACTGTCTGAATTCCTACCAAACCCAATATCTGCATACTCTAACTGCCCAGTCCTTTTTCCACGTACTTCTACCCTCGTAAAGCTAATTATGTTAGATCATTTCGCTGCAGTCAAGTAGCGTAAACGAGGAGCGAAGAAAAAAACGGCTTCTTGTCTTTCCACTCCAACCTCGGATTCCAGAGCGGAATGTTTTTAAAACTGTTTGATGAAATTACTTTCTCAAATAAGAACGTTAAGTTAAAATGGAAGTCAAGGCTTCATCCTGGTTTTTTAACAAGATTATGGCGCAGGAAGTTTAATTTGATTACTATGAGATATACTTATCCAAAGTTGATATTTTCGACAATGGAGATAAAATAAGAATCGTTTTATCCGAGTCCGTTTGTCCGTATATTTTAGCAACAACTAACGCTATCAACCAGAACTTAAAAAAAAAAACTCACCTATACCTAAACATAAAAAAATAAAAAAAACTCAAACTACTTACTTATTCACCTATTTCCATTTTATTCAATGCAATCCGGAAAATTAAAAGTGGTTTCAAATAAAAAAAAATGCCCAGCATCCCATCAACGTGCAAACTCCAGTCTCTATAAAAAATAACCTTAAAACCGTCACTTACATAACCTTTACCGATAAATGTAAAGCATCTGAACCTCACTAGCAATCGTCGCGAATTTCCCTGCAGACCCATTCCCACTAGCAACACAATACCTACTTACCCAAGTCCAAATATGGACAGTACCAATTTAAATTCAAATGCTTCGCTAATAAGCGTCAAATATCAATGCAAGATTTTCTCCTTGGGTCGTTTATACCAAGAGTGCATATTTTACCATCTTTGGTAGAAACCACGCATGCGGATATGAATTGATTAAAGCATATGCAACCTTATTTATGATTACAGACGGTTTAAGCTGCCTTGGCCTTTAATTGTAGATGTGTTCTTTAGTTTTATGAGGGTTGTATCGTCTCTTTCGATACACGGCGATCATAATATAATATAATATGTGTTATGTATAATAGTAATTGGTAGTGGGAGATTTATGCCCCGTCTTCCCAAGTTAACAAAGGCCAAATTATCTTATCTCGTCCCTCATTATTTCTTGATTGAGTGTATTTCGTTATTATTTGTTCATTGGATCTCCGTCTAAGTGTATTAGGATTCTGATTTTGCGATGTTGCTTGGTTTTGGATTAATCTGTTTGTATTTATCAATCAACGTATTGTAATATAGGTACTCAGTTGGAGTTCTAATTTATTTACTAACGCTTACGCCGATTGGCGATTCAAGGTTAAGATTTGTTCGATCGAACAGACTTGTCGAAATAGAAACGCTTATTTAGTAGGTATCGTCTATCGTGGTTATTAAAAAAAGGTTGACAACTGGTTTTTTTTTCTTAAGTGCAGTTAAAATTAGAATTTGACTATAATTTCCTCTTCTATGGAGAAATCATACCAAGAATTAGAGAAAGTAGTGTAGATCAATATTATGTTTGTATTATCTCTACGTTATTAAAATAAACGAGGGCTTATTTGATCGTTATTATTCGAATGTATGATAAATGATAAACGAAGTAAAGTGACTAACTAACACTATGGGGTGAGATTCTGTAAATATCTTCTATTTTTACCTCAAATATTATAAACCTTGATCTTTATATCTTCCCAGTTTTGGTCGGCTACGTAATCTGGCCACGTATAGGCAGCCCCTAGGCACGAGGGGTCTTAAGGTTCCACAGTCAACAATAACCTACAATAGGCCCAATTTCCACAAATCATTTTTCGATCGAGCTCATACAACGGTAAGAAAAATACTGATGATGTTGTCATAACATATCTGCGTTCTTCGCTAACACAACATATAAAGAAACAGAAACAGACAGATAAACGAATAAAAATCAAGTTAGGTAAGCTTGACTTTTTTTAACTTTGCGTTACCTTTATGGTCAGTGCTGGTCGCGCGTTGTAAAATTACATTGACTGCTTACACTAACCAGTAATGGACACTTGATTCTTACATACATACAAACATTAAATCACGCCGGTTCCCCAGAGGGGTAGGCAGAGACCAATTCTTTCCACTTGCTACGATCTTGACAAATTTCTTGATTCTTATTTTATAGATAATAAGTGGTATTAATTGGTTTTGCAACAATCAATTTAGGAAATTTGAATTAAGACTGAAGTGTCAATTACTGGTGCCTGTCAGCTAAAAATGTCTATCATTGGTGCGGTCACCCTACTACTGAATAACTTATCACCGCTTCAACCTTGTATTCCATAAAGCAGGGTGGCGGTCTGGTCGCATAACAACTATTGTCATAATATCGATTGTCATAACACTTTACGCATAAAGTTGATGCTCATATTTTTTTTTGGCATAAATTATACTAGGCATAATTGTTCCTTGTCATAATTGTACGGAGTCATAATTGGTTTAATCATAATGTAGAAAGGCATACATTTATTAAGTCAAAATATTAATATAATATAAAGTTAGTGCCAAAACCGACTCGGATCGCGGATAGGTTAGGGTTATTTTTTTATAAAAGAGCGGAAAAAGTTTATTTATAAAGCCATACCATTATTAAGTATGGTTAAATAATTTTATGCGCATCAAATTTATGCGCGTTACACAATATGTTCTTAAACATTATGATTAAAAACATTATGCGCATAAATGTATGACAATTTACAGTTATGCGCAATGATGAGTATGACGAATCCTTGTATGCCCATCAAAAATATGACTTTAAACTTTATGCAACCCGACCCCTACCCCATAAAGCACGTAAGTGGGCATTTTTTTTTTCTAGTGTACCTAGCGTTTTTCACGTGTCCGACAACTTCATTTAATATTTTTTACATGATTATGTTAAAAACTTTGACTTGTAGCTAAATTACCAGATAAACAATACTCTTATGTTTAAAATTATGCTACTAGAAGTATTCAATAACGTTAAATTTACAGTTTTATTGTTATTTTTGTTCCCTAAGACCCCCAATTTTTTCCGCGTCCAGGCCTGGTGTTACATTTTCGAACTTCAAATAAACAAGTTTGGAAACTTTTGTCGTACATGAGAACACTTGTTTTCGGGAGTCTAATATGTGAATTTACTAAAAACGCCCTTAATTTGTCTCCTTTAGAGTTAATATTTAACAAAAAACTAGTTTAAATCGTGTCCACCACATTCGACATAAGGGGAATTCCCCCTTTCCGTTACCGTATATTAGGCTTAAGGTATCATTTTTATTACCAAAATATATCTTTATTTTCATCTAGAAACTTTAGTTTTCACGTAGCAGCACAATATTTGTCTTCAAACGGTCTGTAAACGAAAAAATTGTGTGTTGAAGTGTCGTGCTTTACGTGGTTCAAAATGGGTTCCACCACTCCGTTACCAAGATTTGAAGGTAACATCTTTATCTTTATGTTGTTGTGATACATTTACCTAAATAATTGTTTATATCTAAACTCAATTTCACTAAAATATCTTTACAATCAAGATCGAATGCATATTTAATTTGTATTTCAAAGTGCAAAACTTTACTTCCGTTACTTCCCCTTTCGTTGCCATGTCGGCAGTCATGTATAAGGGGAATCTAAAAAGTAACGGAATGGAAACATAAAGTTATGTTTACACTGAGATCACATTTGAATAAATTATAGTATTTACATAGGTAAATTTATTTGTAGGTACCACAAAAGTAAATCATCTTATACGGTTTGCAAAATTGTCTTTAGAATAATACAAAGTGTTATTTTTAATCTGCTGCGTAGTTGCAATAACATTAACCGCAGATATCTCAATTAAATTTAAATAATACGACTAAACTACCTACATTTGTTATAGAAATGGCTCCTCTCACAGCTGCCGAAAAACAAAAACGGTATCGGGAAAGGATTAAAAATAACCCTATTAAATATGAAATCCAAAGAAAAAAGGACGTGGCGAGAATAAAAACAAAAATAAAGGCAAGAAAAATTGCAACTACCAAACTATCAAACTATCCCGAAAAATGAAGCATCCACCAAAGAATAGGTACCTACCTAATACCATTGCAGTTGCTCATAATTTGTCTCTCAATAACCAGTATTGGTCAGGAAAGTCTAAAATGTAACCAATATAAATATGCGATAACCATAACCCTCATTTTGCTTTGGTCAGTCGGGTTAATAAAGCTTTTGTGGATTTGTGATCTTGGTATAACTGCAGCCTTATGATTTCGTTACCATTATTTTCGTTACCGTCCTTTGAAAATAATTAACATTTTATTTTATTATTAAATCCCCAATTGATAAACATTGCAATGTGTGTATTATATAGATAAACTTTTCACTAAAGTATCCACGTATAAATAAATTTGTCGGGTAAACCTCATAACGTCCAACTGGTAAAGAAAATTGCAAGTAGTTTTGGTCGTCTGGTAACGAAATAGTTACAATAATCGTAATTTCTTTCAAATTAGTTCATAATGTTTTAAAAATAAAACTTATTTTCATAACTTACTATATTTTCAAGTAAGTAAAGCATTTGTTTATCCCCGTTTTACTTTCTTTCAAGTTATATCAATAAATGTATATGGTAACGGAAGGGAAACAAATATGAGCCCGAGCCACTTTGAAATCGCTGTATAAATTTAATTTCCGTATGTTTTACAAAACCATTGCTAAATTAAGATACCTAAGACTACTAAAAATGCTTCAACACCCTTAAAGTTCAACAATTAATAAGTTCGAAAAAAAATCATCACAAATCTGCTGGTACAACTTTGAAAAAAAATGCCCAAGTAACAATTTAATTCATTCATTAATTTTTACTTGATTTGATTTAATAACAAAAAAGCAAAATGCACCTTTTTATTAACATAGTAAGGTTTATTTTGTTTTTAAATAAATTTGTTAGTTACGCGGTTTAGCAGGTATCACCGACAAATTGCTGACTAGAGGCTCGTTCTACTGCACATATAAATGTACTGTGTCGCAGGTAAAACTTTTAAGTTATTCGTTACTGGGAACCTTTGAGGCTTTTGAAACTCCTGTAAGTCGTCAGCGGTTCCTGGCATCAAAAATACAAGGTGGAAGCTAAAATATCTACAAATACGGTTATTAAGAAGGCGAGTTTGTTTGTTGCGGCTGGCTTGTGGTCAGTCAGTGCAGCTTAAGTGTTGCTTAAAACCATCTTTATAACCCTTGTGAAGTTCTTCAAAGGAAAGGGAATTTAGAATTTGTTGACTGGAATAAGATAAGAGGTTTTGTTATGGATAAAATCGGTATGGATCTTTGAATGGAGGTTAGACTTAAATCTTCAATTTTATCACGATGTGCAATACATTAGCGAGTACAAAAAGCAGGTTATTTAATAAATTGTTTTAGTACAATGTGACGCAGTTACTTCTGCTCGTCACTTATATAATATATAGAAGAAGAAGAAATTCACCACACAGAAAACACACAGACAAATAATAGAAATCAAACAATGTGACAGGAACAGCACGAAATGTGGCCCCGTGGCAGCGTATCGAACACCGGGCTCAGCATTATGCTCAGGTGTCAGACACCTACAGCGCTGATTTTCAGCCAGTAGCTGTTGGGTGACTCAGTAATGAAAATTAAATACTCGGAATTAAGTATTTTTAACGTGCTTTTGGAAAACAATAACTATGAAATTAACTGAGGGCGCAATGCAGGAACCTCTTGCATCAACCTCCTTGTCGCAGTGCAATTTATAGCAATAATGCCTACAATATGTGCATAGTATACTATTGTTCAATTATCTTCTAAATAAAATCAAATTGTCAAAGGGCTTAGAATTTAAGAAGAAACTTGGTAACTTATTGTTTGAACATTGCTTTTATTGTGTGAAAGAGTTTCAAGAATCGGAAAATATGCATCATCGATAAATTTATATTATTGTTTGTGCTCTCCGAATATTTGCATGTCGATTGTTTTCGGCCGAATGCGTGACACCAAACTACCATAACACCTTGTACATTATTCATAAGTATTCTGGCAAATAAATATTTAATTTCATTTCATTTCAACTTTAACTTTATTGCACAAAAGATCACACCAAGGCCTTAAAGTTTGTTAGTAAAAGAAAAGAAAGTATTCTGACCCCACGAGACAGGCGTCGCCTTGTGTGTGGTCATAAGTAATTCGTATTTATGTACAATATATAAAATCTTATGTTGAAAAGAAATTTGTCATGATCGTAGCATGTGGAAAGAAGTGGTCTCTGCCTACCCCTCTGGGAAACAGGCGTGATTTAATGTATGTATGTATGTATATAAAATCTTTTTTAAGGACTAAATATGAAAACTTAATGACACATTTCACTTTAAGCAAATGTTTTTAATACATATGCATTAATACTGCTGTAAAATAACTCGATTTATGAAGCTACCTATTATCGTGTATTCTATTATTCGTGTCCCCTTTTGTCTCTCCAACACCAGACCAATGACAACGGTACGTCGTTACACCTGTAACAAAACGTCATTCAGAAGACGCGCTGGGACGTAACACCATTTATATCGCCGCCATCAAAGAAATCAATGTCAATAACGTCAGATATCCATACACCGTATATACACTTACGACCTTTTAAATGGAGGCCTAGATAACTTTATAATTGGTGTTGACTTCGAGGTTAACAGATTTTGAACCAAGCTCACTGATTTCCATACAAAGTGGACACGATAACGAGTTCTCGGGCATTGAATATATTATACGAAAATAATTGAATGCGACGACACCACACGTGAAACGAAATGCACAATAGCGAAGGAAAATAACGGGAGGGTGATGCTAATTACTGGATAACAAAACGAATCGTTTTGTTCTCTTCAAAATTCGAATAACAGCTTGAAATTCTTCAATACATTTTGGTTTGAGTCTGGTTTGTTTATGGTTTCGTCGTAAGGGTTTGCGTTTTATTGTACAATAAAACGCAGAACGACCAATGTGCGTATTCTGCGTGCGTATAATGTCATGGACAGACATGGAAGTTTTTGTGGCAAAAACGTCAATTGACTAGGGACGTCCTTCCGATATTAAATGTATCAATAACTGTTTCAAATGATTTTTTCAATGTGACGTTTCATGGTAGATCTAGATAGGTAAGTTCACTAAAATCAGTTCAGAAATTTACTAAAATGCTTATCACTACCCATTGATGTTATATAATGATAGTTAATATTTAATTTAGGTAATTCAAAGGTATACCTAATAATCTTTAGAACATCAATTATAATAAATATTTTTTTATTATTAAACGTATTTTTTACACAAAAACTCTAATAATGCTATTCAATCCATTTCCATACAAAGTAAACTGAAACCAAGAGTGCCTTGCAACAAAGACCTATTTAGGTAAATTGTATGACGTCGGTTGGGACAACGGACAGGGCTGTAGCGGTCATACAGTTCTGAGAAGGCTGATGAGCTGGCAAGAGCAGCAGACCAACAGTACCTAGGCACGGAGCCGGTACTCCACATATCTGCAACTGTCACGGAGGGAGTCATAAGTGGAGAACAACACAAGGAAGCAGACAATCCAAACTCGAAATTGGAAGGGTAAACAAAAACAGAACATGGTAAGTATAATCTCAGTGTACTAACAGGAGTATTGTCTGGGCACTGCCCGCTCAGCAGACACCTAACGGAAATAGGTATCAGACAGGATCCCCTCTGCCCATGTGGCAAAGAGGAAACAAGCCAGCACGTCCTAGCTGAGTGTGTCTTGTACTCCTCACTGAGATACCGCACATTCGGGGAGGATGTGTTATCAAACGAAGCACTTAAAAGCATAAACCTACGGGACGCACTTCAGTTCTTTTGTTTATATATAACTTATAAATAAAATAGAACTAAACAAACAAGTTTAGCTGCAGGAAAACTGGAAGATGGGATCCATGCTGGATCCGAGCATCGTCGGGCCAGTAACCTACGGCTCAACCAAGGAGAACAGGACGTAATGACCGGGAGACCGATCGACATACCGCCTGATCCGGCCTGGCGTCCCTACTCATCATCATCATCATAATGTCATGGTCTGGCAAACTATGAAACTATGAAGTATAGTGAATAGTGGCTAAAATAATAATTATAGTGATAATGCTGTATAGTGGCAAAAAATAACATTAAATCTTTGTCTGTGGAACAAAATGCTTGAATATTGATGTAATTTTATATTACTTTGTGATATGACTTTTCCGTCTAGTCACTTGTATGATACAATGGTAAAGTATCGCTGTAGTTCAACGCGACAGCAATATCCGGAGTCTACAAACGCGAGACAAGTTCCTTTCTACTCTCAATCGCTCTCCCGTGTATCAATCCCGTGTGTTTGCCTTGTTTTGAAATCGTAACTGCAAAATTATCTATTATCTCTGTTACTTCACTGTCTGGATACCTATGCAAGGACCTGGGTGCTTACCACGACATAGTTGTATTGTTCAGTTTACGGTAAGGGAAAGAGACAGAGCCCTATGAATGCTATAGCTTTTATAGTCCTAAACTCAATTGCATAGCCATGTCATGGTAACACCCATGCTAAAACCTGTCAAGTTATAGTGAGTAAAAGGGATAGAGCTATAGAAGTCACATATTTTTGTCCCGTTCACTGCCTGAAACTTATCAGCCGTTGACAGCTCATTACATGCAGCTACTGAGTGCTACAGCTACAGAACTAACTGAAGCTAGTTCAACTCGGTCTTGAACTAGTACGTACAAATCGGTGCATGGTGTTTCTTTTAATGCTCAACGCTCTGTTTTAAACTAGAAAAATAATAGAATACGGACACGATAAGGGTGCTTATAATGCTGATAAGTGAAAACAATAGTTATTTATGTAACTGGTACATAATGAAGCTTCTTAAGGTACGAATGCTGAGGTTAGCGCCAAACGGAACGCCATTTAGTTGATATCCACATTGAACGTAACCATGGTAGGTAACTTAATAAATCGATGGATATTTATCATCTATTTTTAGTAACTTGATAAAAAAAAACACATAATTAGTCTCAAAATTTATCTTGTTCTTAATATACGTAATTATAGTTGGGGTTAACATATTTTTAACGGTTTATTATACAAATTAGGATGTAGAAGTGTTCACTAAACGCCCAGACTGATATCCGGAATGACCGTAACCATGGTAATAACAATGCTATAATTATTATTTACAATCTGTTATTTGTTACCATGACAACGCTCATTATATAATTGTTTTCACACTTCGGTTACTCAATAGGTGGTATTCTGATACCATTAAGGATATCAATATTAGCGGTAGGGGAGACCGGGGACAATTGAAACACGTCATGACAGAAACAAGTCAAATTTCTCAAAAACTATAATACCTACGAGTATGACGCAACACTCAGGACTCCGCCGGCCATATCTTAATCTATGGTCAATAGCGCGCGAGCGACCGAGCAACGTAGCGGTGTCACGGAGCAATTACATTTTTTCGCGGTCAAAATTAAGTATTTCTCATCTTGTATATTTGTTAATAACTTTGTTTGTTCTTGTATTTTAACTGATTTAACTATTTTAGCGTGATTGTGATAAATTAACGAATGTTTATTATTGCCAATTATCAGTGTTCGAGTTGTTTTTGCGTTTAATATTTGACCTTGAATTAAAAACTGATTTGGGGATGGTAGGAACAACTTGCGTGTGGACGATTGAAACGTTTCATTCGTCCTGGCGTTTTAATCGTCCCCAAATGTAGTCGCCTTTAAATATGAGGAGGTTCTGTATTTGACGCATGTTTTTGTTTAATAAATGTGAAAATGAATTTGCGCAAATGGCTTCTTTTTTATGATGATTTCTTTCATGGTCAATAATTATTATACCTACACTAACTTTTGCCCGTGATTTGGATAAATAAACCAATAGACAGAGTTACTTTATTCATATTAATATTATAGAAGTATAGATATAGGTGCCACTTTTGGTATTAGTCCGGTATGTGTACCTACTAGTATCATTCTGACGAATAGCTGAAAAACTTAAGTAAGCTGCAGTAATTTTTTTATTTAATTTTATAGCTTGTTACACAATGCAAGCGAGCCGTTTTTATTTTGAAAGAAAGTCACCTGACTCGTCCAGAAACAGATAAAGAAAATAACTGGATACTTCAGTATTAATCTGGCCTGATTCGCCTATAGTTTATTATTTGCAAGACTGATTGTAATTTTAATTAACAGGTTGATTATTCCTAAAATATTTTATAATTATTAATAAAGAGTCAAAATACGTTTTTGATTTTATTTTAATTCGGCATATAAGTAGCCGTGGTATTATTTTTATTGTAACTGTTTTTGTTTTATAATAAAACGATCTGAACCGATTATATTATGTTTATTATTTAAAATCCCGACGTTTCATGTTTATCCATTCATTAAGTTATGATTGAAACACTGTTATGATTGAAACAAGCATTTTTGTATGTAGTATAATTATGTATTTTTAACACAATTCCATATCATTATAGCTTATTATAACATTAAAACTATTTTCTTTTAAGCTTTATGTATAAGGTAGCCAGCAACAAAGAAAGCTAAAAGTCATATTTTTTTATCTGCGTTTGATGATCGAGATTTTCTGATGCTTATAAATGACGATATGTTTATGTAATGCTTGTGAACTTTTGATGGTCGTATTATATACCAATATAGCGATGAAAACGAGTAGGACTGATAACATTACTTTCATTGTGTCAAAGATATTACGGTGTTTCAATTGACCTTACATAGTGTTTCAATTAACAACGGTGTGAGGTCAATTGAACCACATTCCCCCATTCTCTTTATTACATTATTGTAAAATAACTATTAATGATAGACTTACCAAATATACTTTATTTAGGAACCAGATAACTAACCTTGAAATAATTATGGCAAACATCTTTCTAACTTTAAAAATAAAACGGCAACAGGCAGTCAAAGTCAAATCGTTTCAATTGTCCCCGGTCTCCCCTACGCGAGTAAAAAAAATGATTTATGATGGTTACAGCAAAACAGAACTCCAACCTACAACGATAAAGATCAAATCAATCTGAGTACCTTAAGGCTCCCACACACCAACACAGTCTAACAGGCCCAGAGTACGCGGCTGTCTGTTAGAATGAGAACGTTTTATGTCTCTCATTCTAACAGATTGTTGTGTCTCTCTCAGCCTGTCAGTCCAACTGTTGGTCCTGGGGTTCCCTAGTGCAGAATTATAAACGCAGTGTGATTGTTAAATGGTTATTCTAATTTTTACTAATTTCACTCTTGTTAAGGTGTATTTCGCCAATGTCGTGTTATTAATAGACACTCCCATTAGAGAAACAAGTCAATTGCTCGGTAAATTAGTATTTTCTCTAATGGACTAAACAGAAGCACGTGGGGTTAGCGCCACGCGCTTCTGTCAAGTCAAATGATAATTTAGTTGATGAGTTATTATTTAATTTATACACTTCGTTAACCTTTGGCTATCAATTATTATTGACTTGTGGGAGGACCTTGAGCAGGGTCCGTCCGGGTTGGTACCACCATCTTATCCATTAACCTACCGCCAAGCAGCAGTGTTCGTATTCTTGTGTTCCGGTTAGGGGATAAGACAGCCGGTGAAATTACTAGCATAGAGGCATTCCATCTTAGTCCTCAGGGTTGGCATCGCATTTGCAGTCTTAGGATTGCGGTCTTGTGTTTGCGAATGTCTATGGGTCACAGTTTCCACTTACCATCAGGTGGCCTGTGTGCTCGTTTGTCTCCTCTACGCTATAAAAAAAACCTTTATTTTCTGCACGTGAAAAATAATGTGGATTAATTTACACCGTACCAAAACAAAGTGACGTATAGCTCTATCGCAAACATTAATTAAAGAGCGCCTAATTAGGTTTCCAGCGACGTCGAGAAGTCGTGACCGCGCCGCTACACCTCATATTAAGAGTAAATCCTTTTAAATGCATAAATAATTTAGCTGACAGCGGATTAGAAGGGATGACAGTGACACCGTTGCGTAAGGTATTAAGCAATGAACGGTTAACCGAATCGACTGCCCGCCTGCTTCGGCTGGGCGTCCCCACTTATCATCATCATCATCAAGGTATTAAGCAAGGTTTTTACCCTCTTATGTGATTCTAGTTAGGAAAAGGGTTCATTGATTTTTGGTTTATCTACTAGAAAATAAATAAATGGAGGTCCTCATACATTTATTATCATGTCGGTCTGACATGTAACATTTCTTTTATAAGCACACATCCAGTCAAACATCAGTTTTTTTGTTGCAATGATATTGGTTAAATATATCAAGTAGTATTTTCTGGGCACTAGAAGATTATCATCGGAAGAAAATAAGATTTTTGTTTTATTTTAATGTAACTAACGTATTCCAAGAGTATTTTTATACACTTTGTTTGTATTCAAAAAGAGTCCTTCAAGTCGAGCACCTTAGAGTGGATTTCACCGAAAATAATTCAGACGATTAAAGATTTGCAGGATGCAAAAAAAAAATAGTTACAGTTGATAAGGATTAAACCGTTACACTTTGACGATGAACACCCAACATAAGTCATCATTTTAACCAATCTACGAATTCTAAAAAGAGTAAAAGCCGAGTCCTGTGTGACAAGCTGCCGCATATAGGACGCGAGCGACCCTCGTCTTCGGCTGCATCATAATCCTCTTAATAGATTCCGACGGCCGGCTCACTGTCGTCTAACTATAAATAGAGATCTTAATAAACTGGCTGCTCGTCTTATTTGCATGTCTGTGGTAATATTTTGACGAAGATTGGAGAACCAACCAACAAGCAACGCTACATGTTTGGAAATCTTGTGTCAGCGATAAAAGGTCTTTAAAGTTCGTCTAAGTTGCTTGTATGGATTTACTAATCGTATCTAAGTTAATGATCCATTTATTGCTGCATGCTAGTAACGGGCCCATAACCTGTCACACCTATATAGAAAATTGTACAAGTTTATGGAAAATCCTTAATGTAAATGCTTACATCCGTATTGCTAATCTTGTTTTTTAAATCTATTCTGCATTACTCCTTGCAATTTAATAAAAAAAGCATTAAGCATATTTTAACACTTGTTCAAAGGTTTATTTATAAAACTTTCTAATGTTTGTCCATAATTGATTTCAAATGGGATGGTTAGTGACATAAGACAGTATTACATTTTAAGTAAAAGACGATTCAAGCGAAAGAGTTACCAACTAACTTTTAAAATATGTATTTTAATTGAATAAGCTCTAAAAATAATCTTTGTTTTTTAATAGTTGAGAATCGAGCACAATTAAATAGACGTTCGTAAGTACTAAAGACAAAGTAATTGTTACACTGAAACATCCACTACGCGCATTATAGACCGTTATTGAAGCTTGACATGATATTATTATCATTATCTTACTTTAATGTTCTAATCAGCCACGTTTTCGTATTCGTTTAGTAAAAATAACACGTTAATTTGTTTTTTTCTCTGGGAAACAGGCGTGATTTAATGTATGTATGTATGTAAAAATAACGATTCCATTATATTTGCAAACCTGAGGCCCGTTTTACAAAAGCTTTAACTTGTATTACAAGCCGAAATCTCTTTTCAATAATATGCATTGAAAAGAGATTTCCGCTTGTAATACAAGTAACAAGCTTTCGTGAAACGGGCCCCAGGTCAAAGACCGTAGGATAGGAATTAAATATTCTTGTGGATTTTAATAGCTACATAGGCGCAGTCATGTACAAAGAGATGTATCAACTTTTAAATCTTAATATAATTTAAGCAAGGTGACAAAATGGATACATATTTGAGATGTCAATACTGTCCCGCAAACTTAGAATGAAGTATTATTTTTATTTCTATTTTAATTTATCTTCGTCTATATTGACTTGGAAAATGTGCACAGACTAGGTAGAGATGGATGAGTTTCCCGTTAATGTACTCGTAATCTTGTCTGATATACAGGGTGTATTGCAAGTCGTGTGCCAAATGAATATCGTGGGTAGCTAAGGTCACTTGCAACACGTTTTGGGCCAATTAACACTCATCCTACCCACGGTGTTTTTTTTATATTTTTTTTGAAAAAATCTCGGAATCTTCCAAAAGTTAACCATTTTGTTCACCTATCTTTTTTTTTAAATGTGACAGCACAAAAGTACTTATAGTTTTTTATTTTTCTGTCCTTCACACTTTGTTGGCTAATATTTTTTTATTTGTTTACTATATGAATAAAAATAACATTTCATTCGAATGCGCAAACATTAAAGATAAAAAAACTATAAGTACTTTTGTGCTGTCACATTTAAAAAAAAAGATAGGTGAACAAAATGGTTAACTTTTGGAAGATACCGAGATTTTTTCAAAAAAAATATAAAAAAAACACCGTGGGTAGGATGAGTGTTAATTGGCCCAAAACGTGTTGCAAGTGACCTTAGCTACCCACGATATTCATTTGGCACACGACTTGCAATACACCCTGTATTTTCAGCGTACGCTTATCCAATATCCGATTAATATCACAGACTTAAATAGAAGTAGAAGGTTCTTATCAAATACCTATTGAGTTACGGTATATATTTTCCACCGTCTCTGTTTTAAATCTAAGGTTCTTTAAAGTTGAGATAATGTATATGATAACAAAATTATATACAATAAGGACAGATATTACTAAATTATAACAGTACCATGATTTTAATGGACAGCGTTTATTTTGTTTCGTTGATCTGGGGCGTTATTTCTCTTAAAAACGGCGATCGTTCGGCACCGCCATTTAAATATAATAATTACTTAACTCGAAATAAACAATAGGTTGCTCACCACTTGTAGCTACTTACTTCCTTGAATTATTTAGTTATTAAAAAAACTTCATAACAAAATGGTTACCTATTTAACTATAATGGACAGTAAAATTGGCACGCCATTTCTTCGTCTACTTTACGGATCCTTAAAAGCCTTTCCCTGCTTTTAACTCCATAATACCGTTTTATTATTAACTTCTAAAAATATCCCTGAACGGATTTTATTTTACCCCGCCCTAAATCATGGGGTGATCCATAATTAACTAAGGTTTTTAAGAATATATATTTAAAACGAAATAATTAAATACGGACCGTAAAAGGGTTAAAGATTGTCACTTGTCCCGGAATAAAATAAAGGGAAGAGCAAAATCGTGTTAAGTTTGAATAAATAATTCAATTAATGTATTTGTTACAAATAGGAAAGGAGGGTAGTTTGTTTGTTTGAACTGAACTGTCAAAGATTTAGATCCGGTTATCTACTGCTACTCAATCAATATTGATAAATTACTCTTACATCTTTCGTGACTCGACATTAATCTCTAGTTAGTCTAACCGTGGCTATAATTTCTGAAAATATTCAAATCCTTCACTAAATATGTATAGTATCCGCGGTGAGCTAAGTATGAATAACTATAAACTATTTCCCATTTCCTTTTAAACCGCCTTATAAACAGCTACATTAAGGTGGGTCCATATTGCGACATTATTAGGACGATATTTTAATGTTTCAATGTACTGTTTCGATATGACCCATCCCGAACGCATGATTTATACTGTCCCCATTTTTATACTGTGGACCCACCTTTAGTATTTTGCTTAAGAAGAAATTCACGAACAGTCTCTTCGGTAACGTTATCGAGAAAAAAATTATAGCAATTGGAATCAGCGACCCGTGTCCGTATTCAGTACTACCTTGCACGTTGACACTGACGTTAACCTTCTTAGGCACTTGTCCCACCGAAGCGGTTAACTATCGACTGTTGTCTCGCACAAGAAACGAACCATCATCATTAGGATCATCACCATCATCATCATCATCGTCGTCATCATCATCATCATCAACATAAGGATCATCACCATCATCATCATCATCGTCATCATCATCATCATCATCATCATCATGAACGTCAGCTGCAAGACGTCCACTGCTGGACAAAGGCCTATATGTGTATACAGGGTGTCCGGGAGATAGTGGGCAACCTTACAGGGCTGGATAGCTCAGCTCAGGAGTGGCCAAAATATGATAAATCATGTTTGGTAAAAGTGCCCTGTTTCTCCATTTTCTATGCCACGGCCACATTTATTAGAATTTTTCAGTTTCGTTTGCTATGAAACATAGCTGATTAAATTTGCTTTAAGCCCTATCAACGAAATCAATAAAAAATTAGCAGTAAAAAAAAAGTAGAGGCAGAGTATGCAATTAATTATGCATTTTATTTACGGCGAGTGCAGAGGAAATGGCAATGAAGCTGCTGCACTTTACGCAGAATGTCGTCGGAATGTCGCGTATTAATGTCCCGTATCAATAAAAGAGACACACATATTAATAGTTGATCGCTGGCTGTTCACACTGCCAGCGAGAACTCTCTCTTCAGCAAAAAATATACCCCGTTTCAAACAAGAGACACATGGATTAATAGTTGATTGCTGGATCTTGTCGCTTCTCGCTCGTCGTCGGTGGCGTGGCGGGACAAGTGCCATGTAGGTATGTACAGAAACGTATTTTTAGGGGTTTGTGTTTTTGATAGGTTTTGTAAAATAATAGTCACCATTTTTGAATACTAAAGGCCATTCATAAACGTTACAAAAAAGTTGAAATGTCGGTGACCGTGATAAAACTGTTGAAGATTAGTGTCAAATAAATACACTATCATGTAGAAATCGTAGGTTAGACAGGTCTTTATCTCTAATATATAAAATTTCCATGTCACAATGTTAGTTACCGTACTCCTCCGAAACGGCTTGACCGATTCTTATGAAATTTTATATGCATATTCAGTAGATCTGAGAATCGGCTACTATCTATTTTTCATTTCTAATTTACTTAGTCGGTCCTATAGTTCTGTCACTGGCACATTATTTTTTAATTTAGAACATAATTTTAAGAAAATGTTTTTGTATTCCATTTTTGAATGTTTAACAATTTTGTTAAAACAAAAAACAGTCATTTGCTGCGATTTCTCACGATGGAGTGGACATTGAAAGAAAACCGAATAGCTGTTTTAGCGTTGCACCGCTGTGGGCACTCGCCAAGTACCGTTTTCAAGTTGCTCAAAAAATTAAATATAACGCTTAGGTTTGTGTACCGTACTATTGATAGGTACAATGAAGTCTCTAGTGTTGAGGACAAAAAAAGAACTGGCCGTCCACGCTCCGTAAGAACACCAGCAGTGATCAAAGCGATCAAGGCCCGTATAGCAAGAAATCCTGTCCGAAAACAGAAGTTGATGGCTTTGCAGATGGGTGTCAGTAGGAATACCGTCAAAAAGATTTTAAACGAAGATCTTAGTCTACGAGCATACAAAAAAAAGTGTGGACACATGCTTAATGCCCGTCTAAAAACAATCAGGCTTAAAAGATCCCGAAAGTTGTTAAAACAGTACGCGAAAAATCGACACCGCGATATCCTATTTACAGACGAAATTTTTTTTCAATATTGAGAAAAGTATAATAAACAGAATGATAGAGTGTACGCTAAAAGCTCTGAAGAAGCAAAAAAAACCGCTCCGCGGGTGCAACATGGACATCATCCATCATCAGTGATGGTTTGGTTGGGAGTATCTTATTACGGGCCAACTGAGGTTCATTTTTGCGAAAAAGGGGTCAAAATCAGTGCAAAAGTGTACCAAGAGACGGTTTTGGATCAGGTTGTCAAAGATCTGCCCAACACGCTATTTTCAGGATATCATTTTGTGTTCCAGCAGGATTCTGCACCTGCACACAAAGCCAAGACCACTCAAGCCTGGTTTGAGTGTCAAAAAATCGACTTTATAAGACACGAAGATTGGCCTTCCTCCAGTCCGGACCTTAATCCTTTGGACTACAAAATTTGGCAGGTCTTAGAGGAGAAGGTCTGTGCTAAACCACATACAAATTTGGAGAGCCTGAAGTCATCTATTAGAAAAGCAGTCGCTGAAATAGACATGAATATGGTGCGTGCTGCGATAGACGACTGGCCGCGGCGTTTATTGCCCTGTATTAAAAACAAGGGAAGTCATTTTGAATAATTTTAAGTTATATTAATTCTCTATTAAATGTACTTTAAATTGGTATATAAATTATTAAAAACTGATTGGTACTTTCGTTTTTATCATTATTCTTATTTGTGACAGAACTTTAGGACCGACTAGGTATAAGGCAAAACAACGTTTGCCGGGTCAGCTAGTTTCCTATAAAATCAAGTGTCATATAATGAAATGCTATAAATTAATTCCCCATTAACTTGCTATAATTATTCATTTGCTATAATAACCATTTTGTATAAAAATATAACTTTAAATAATCTAAATAACACAACTTTTTTTTTAGAGTATTTTAGTGAAGATTTTAAAAACGGACTGTTAAGCATTTGAATGTATAGCATGTGATTGAGTATAGCAAATGAATTTAGAGAAAGTGTAACTATAACGATTGTTTTTATACTAACTAAGTGGATACCAGGTTGGACATTAATTACTGCGACTTAACAACGTACTCGAAGTTTTATTCTTTAAAAGCCATCAGTAAAGATAAATAGTTGCCAGTAAACACTGTTTAGTTGGAAAGTTGTTTTATGAGAGAAAATAAGCGGAATTTCCAGAAAGCAAACAACGACTGAGTTGCCTTCGCCGCCTCGTTTCCCGGTAAAGCACCTTTAGTTGCTTTTCCAGAAATCCAACTTGTTAGTTCTCTAGGTTACGTAATCATGCCGATTTTATTTATGTTCTGGTTCTGAGATTTGTTTACTGTTTGTGTAAGTTACACGCTAGGTAAGGTGTATTTTTATTAGGTTACTCTTCTGCCTTAACCAATGTTTTTTTATTTCTTTATTATGTAACATAATCGCTTGTTATAAAAGTTATACTTAGGTAAGTACCTGTCAAGTTTTAGCCATTTCGTTTCAAATTACTCTGTATGAAAAGACAAGGCTGTGATATATGGACAGACAAAGAGACGACTGACAAAATACTAAGGGTTCGAATTTGCAACGCTTCCTTAATTATGTGTTTTAAATAAAAAACAAAGAAACGATGTGCTTTCTGGATGATTCTGCAATAGGCCAAAATTTAAATGATTACAGGATGAAGCAAAATCACACGTTTCAGAGTTAAACCAAATAAATTATTCCAAAAATAATCAATTACTCATACACCAAACTTAACCATATAAAATTTCCAATAGTCATCTGCGGGGCATTCAAAAGTTACTTGGAGTTAGGTCAATAATTTCTCTCTTTCCGTGATACATGCTGATTCAAATACTGTCGAGAATCACCAAAGACGCAAATAAAAGAGCGCACAATAAACTACATTTTCCCGGGCGATATTATTTCGCCGAACAGGGAAGGATAAACAGTTCCCCTTAAACTGAGTTATATACAGTCAGCATCAGATCTGCGAGCGAAGAAAAATATACGTGGGCTGTGTCAAGAACGGTATAGGGTGTTCCGTTATTTGAAACCCTTTCACGGCAAATTAAACGCTGAGATTGTTTGTAGTTGGGAATACACACAAGTTTCACAGTTACACTCAAGAAAAACAGTACCGCCTTGTTAAATTTTGTTATTCCCTTTATTACTACACATGTAGCACGATGGTGTTTGGACATTAAATCTCAACACAAACAAGACCCGGCGAGGCCACCGTCGCGTCCTATACTTACCGAGTGTCAAGAAAAAAATCAGAGAAGTTTAAACAATTTATTAGAACTCCGGCAGTGTGATCAGAAGAGGATAGGTAGGTCCGGAGGGTGGGCTGGTTCTGAAAAGCGTATGGGCACTTACCTTGAAGTTGAGCACCATTAGAAGAAACCATCGGCTACCCGAATGTGTGCAATGACAAGATCCTGGCGTCGGGGTGGTAACCCAGGCACTGGGTGCTAACCCAGTGTGTAGCACCGGTTCCTTCCCGACGACCCTGGTCACCGAAGGTAGACGCCGCATCGGCTAAGTAGAGGAGTAGTCAGGTGAAGATATACGTGCTGTACAACCCGATCCGTGGAGTCCTCCAAGCTGTGCCCAAGAAGTGCTTAAGAAGTGCTCCAAGCGGTGCTGTGATCCTAGCCCCTACTTATATTACTGTTGTATTTTGCAATGTATCTAACACAACGTTTTAAATGATTTAATGTTAGCTTTGGTTAGATATTTGTAAGAAAGCAAGCCATTTTTCAGGTATTACCGATGAATTTGTATTTAATAATACATAGAATGTTTCAAATATTTGTGTCTGTCGGTCTGTTCGTCCGTATGTCACAACTATTTTGCGTAGAAACCTTTTGGGCACTTTTTTTTGAAAAAGTATAGATAGTCGAGAATAAGTACGCGTGTTTTGAAAAGAGAGTTGTGTGTCTAATCATTTTCCTTACCTCTTAGAATGATTTAATATAAGACTTTTTTATGAAGTAGAGTGAGTTGAAATTAAAACCATATTACCTACTCAGGTCTACAGTCCCTTGAAGATGTGAAAAAATCAAACTTCTAAGTTAACGTAAAAATAAAATGACACAAAAAAAAACAATATTTGGACAAGGGAATAAAATTTTATAGGGTGTTTTCCGTTGACCTAGAACTATGAAATTTTGCAAGTAATACCGTCTTATACTACAAATATAGGGAAAAATCTACAAACTAATTTTTTTTTATAAAATCACAAAAAACTGGTCTTTACACAAGAAACAGTGTCATTGGGGTATCGTATGAAAAAAGGACCAGAAAAGAAAAAGTTAACGATTTTCGTATTCGTAAACGGGTAAGGACCAAAAAGTTGGACCACTGTTAAGCGCAGTTAACCATACAAACAGCGAAGTTGAAAAAAGTTCCGTTGTGCGACGAAAAATATCCCTACAATTGACAACAATTCATTTTGTGCTAAGGTAGTAAAATAAAATACCGTTTCTAGATTTTACACTGCTGATTACAGTAAAAATATCTTTGGATTTTTTTATGCAGTAGTTTTTTTTATATTTAGGAAAAACAGTAAAAAAAGTTGGATTGTGAATGTTAGGAATACACTTATAGTGCCCTTAGTCCATTTACCACCAAAGGAATTCAAAAAAATATACAACTGTCATGTTCATTGTTTATCTGTCTGACGGATTACTTGATTCTGACGACACGCTTTCAATTCTACGCAAAATAGTTTATTTATTTTAATGGCGTCTACAAATTACGTAATTAATTAAATTACGCAAAATAGCAAATTTGTGAACGAACGGCAGCGAATGATTGACATGACAAATGACAGTTAGTTTTGTTTACTGTTTAAAGTTACTTTTTTAAAAAAATTATCAAGCTAAGATCACGACATCAGTATTCCTAACTTTGTTTATACGGTCTTTTTAATGACTATTTCTTTAATAAATTACTAACGACGAATTTAAGTTAAATAAAAAAAAAACAAGAAATACGGGTAGTCTAATTTTTAACCAGCTATTATAAACGCGAAAAAACAATAATGCTTTTTTTTTTGAAATGTTGTCAATTGTATGGCTAACTTTCGTGTCACAACGGAAAAGTTTCATAGAAAATTTAATTGAGTGAGTTAGCGTGGACAACTTTTTGGTCCTTACCCAAACACCGACCGTAGAAACTTCAATTATTTGTCAAATAAAAATATAAAGTAGAAACCCGTGCACAACTAAGAACTCTGCAACAATCACCAAACTTACGAGCCACTAAATGAATGTACAAATGAGTTAAAGCGACAGGGTACTAAATCTTGTCCTTTCGCTGGCGTTGTGCGGCTGCTGAATTATTTTGTGCTAGATTTATACGGAATTTAAATGAAACAATGAGATTAAGAGGAAACCACGTCTGTATAATATTATTTAAAATATTCAGTTAAATATTTATTCTTCTTAGCCATTGTATTTTTAACTTGATCGTTTAAATGAAAGTTAATTAGTAAGTTCTAATTTAATTATAAGTAAAAATGGATATTCCTTTGAATCAAAACATTGTCAAAATGTGATTTAAGTGCAGAAGGTCAGGCTACTATACTTAGCGAAGTTTTTTCTATCCTTGACCTTTGGACAGTTCTCAAGCAATACAAGTCAAATACTTCTTATACACAGACATGAACCAAACTAACAATTAAAATAAATTAGAACAAAGTCAAAAAAATAGATCAGTACAAAACACCAAAATCGTCGTAAATGCAATTTATCGAATAACACAAGGGCTACTTTCGACGTGCTCCTAACATATCGTTTGCAGAACGTCGCAGTTTTCAAGAAAATAAATTCATAAATTCCCATTTCTCCGGCTGAACACTATTTCCGGTACTTCAGCAGAATATGGCTTTGCTTCTTTGTACATTTCAATATACCTTTTGAAGGGAGTAGCTTCAAATAATATTTTATAAATTGCAGTTAATGTATGTTTTAGTCATGTTAGAATCTCGTTAATTGCCACTGACGCCGATAGGCGTAATTATTGACCAATATTCAATAACTATCTAAATCTAGAATATAATCGAGACAGTAAGAATCTAGAATGTCCAGTGAGTTTAAAAAAACACACATTAATAATTTTATTAGAAGTTCCTCTTGGATGCCGCTGGCGCCAATCAGCGTCTGGGTCAGAAAGCAGAAAAAGTCACTTTTTTTTAATTTTTTTTTTGTATCATAGGAAGGCAATCGAGCACACAGGCCACCTGATGGTAAGTGGAAACTGTGACCCATAGACATTCGCAATCCTAAGACTGCAAATGCGTTGCCAACCCTGAGGACTAAGATGGAATGCCTCTATGCTAGTCATTTCACCGGCTGTCTTATCCCCTAACCGGAACACAACAATGCGAACACTGCTGCTTGACGGTAGGTTAATGGATAAGATGGTGGTACCAACCCGGACGGACCCTGCACAAGGTCCTCCCACAAGTAAAAATTATAGTACATTTTATTATAGTAGTCATAAATTTAAATAATTTTAAAAGGAGCCATTAAAACAAACATTTAAAATACATAGAAGTATTTTTGCGTCATAAGTAAATGCCGTAATGACACTTCTATTTTGATATTTTATAACAAATCTAGCACAGAGTGCCGAAAACGCATATGGGCGTGAAATTGAGCTTTGGATGGATGCCACCGACGCCAATCGGCGTCATGCTTTGAGAAGCGTCGGTATCGCGACAAAGTACGTACTTACCAGACACTCGGCAATTAATGGTTTAACCCAACAACATATACTCAGGTTAATAAAAACAACATAAGAAACTGAAGACGTAAAATTACAGCACAAAAAAGTCTATTTCCATTCAAATGCGAGGTTAAATAAAAGATCGAGGCAGGCACTCGCTACGGCGTAGCGACTCGTAGCTTTTTGCCATGAATAAATTCGTAGCCGATCGTAAACATCTTCATAAAACCTTAAGTTTAATTAAATACTGTAAGTTTAAATTATGTAGTATTAAATCAAAATGGCTTATCAAATTGGAACAAACATGTATTCAGCTAAGTTTATTTATCTCAAAATACTTGTTAATACTCGACCCTCGGGACTTGTAAGATGAAGTCTGGCTTCTCTGAATCCCAATTTGGCTGGATTAGTCGGGCGATTTGTTGCGCGATCTCATTATAGACCACTGTAACTAGACCTCCTAACCGTCCTAGGGATAGATAGGTGTGGAGTTCGAGTTATTTTGGTTTAGATGTGTTGGACGATCATTTGGTGGATTAAAAGGGGGATGGGTGGGGAAGTGAGAAGCGTCTAAGGACAAAACTTGTTTACACTACTTACAGAATTAAATCACTTCAGTCGATGTTTGTTGGTAAGTGGTCCAGTGACTTTGTGTCTTAAATTTAGTGATGTTATCGTGCGATTACGCGGTATTTGAAGGAGTAAGATGTTATTCTAATGAAAGATGTAGTGAATGCTTTTATATTTCGGTTGTTATAATGTCGAAATAAGATTATTTAGTATGTTTAGGATAACGTTTATTACATTACTTAGGAACCTTTTTTAAAGTGAAAAAAAAAGTTTAGTATTACTTCGTCTTAATTGGTTTTTCAAGCTATAACTAACTTACAAACAGACCTACAAACTATATTAGTAGGTGTACAATTATATTTTTTTTTATTTATTTAGATACTAAAATGTAACGACAAAGAGTTACACTGTACTTAACTACTACATTGTCAACAGTTTATATTTATCAATGCAAGTAAAGCAGAAACGCCGCGAGTCGCGGCGCGACCACCAAACTTAATAAAACGAGGACAAACGCACCGCTAACTTATCAACGCTCTTAATTCCGTTCCGATAACAATGCAGCAAAGTTATGCACGGCAGTCAGCGGGGGACGGGGCGCCGCCAATCTTCCGCACGTTGCAGTACAAAACCGAACTTCTTTGTAAGAACACCTCGCAAAACTTTGTCCCAAGTAAACTCGCGAAATCGCCGGAGACCGCGGCCGGCCGGGCCGCGGCCACCCCCGCGCCCCGCTCGCGAGCACCCCCGCACCCCCTCCCCGATCGACAACGATCCGCCTCCGACAAACAAACGGACAAGTTTTAATGTTTTGCTCACAAAGTGTATGATTAAACGCGGAGAGCGGCGGAGAGAGCCGCTCGTAAGTTATTGATTTTCCCCGACCGAACCCCTGTCGACTACGCGGCTCGCGGTGCGATACGCGAGCTACTCTCCACGACGTCACTTGCTAACTTGTCATAAATCTATCAAAAACTACTTTTACAAGTGAACTATTATTTGAAAACACTTTTTATGGTGCTTAGTAAAGTTTAAGTGGGAGGAACGGTGCGTTAAATGAGTTGTTTGAACGGATTGTTCGAGGAAAAGTTGGGGGCGGCTGCGCGACTGCGCCGCGAGCCGCGCGAGCCGCGCACCCTACAACTTCACGTCGCTCTACGTCCCGAAGTTAACGCAAAGTTCCGCCATTTTGGAACATGCTCACAACCCACTTGTTTTATAAAGAAACTTTTTATTAATTCCTGTGGGCCGCGGAGTGTCAGTAAGATGTTTTGAGGTTATACTGGTGGACGGAAGACGTTATGGAGACTTGGAGCTGGTGTTTGTGTGCCACGGGGACCGTTTGCGGCTAGGAAGAGAGTGTTTGTGCCGATTTGTGCTATTGTTTTGAAGTGTTATCATGAGTGACGTTTCCCGGATGATGCTCTTATGATTTGTGTTTACTTCTTCACCCGTGAGGAGACCTGAGAGCACTTCCTTGGCCCTCTGATGGCCCGGACACGACGCCACTGACAGCTGAACTGTGAAAAACTAAGTTTGAGTAGTTTATTTGGAGGCTCGAAAGTTGTGTTAGTGAAAAGTTTCAGTCAAAAGTGTTTACGAGTTGGTGGTAACATTGAAAGTGCGATCGGCGTCGTCTCAGCGCTGGTTTCCGCGTTCTGGCTGGATTATTGGCTGCGAGAGGCCCTGACTCATGAGAAATACCTGAGATATTACAAGGTACGCATTTATAAATATTAAGGAACTGTGAGTACCTATTAAATACATTTTATTATTTTACCCAGAGCGTTATAAAGCCAAGACATCTCAATTATTAAAATCTCCGCGCAAACAGTATGCAAATTTATAATACCTAATCAAAAACACGAATGAGAGGTATTCGGGATGGGACGCAGTTAACAGGAAATTATTCTATGCGAATTAATTTTCTCAGAAGAATAAACAAAGTGGGCTATAGCGTCTCAGAGGCGGAATTTTAAATCTGACGAGAAGACGCAACCTTGTTTCGGCGTTCGGCTCGATCGATATTAATTTTATGACTCTATTATCTTTTGACGGAGGCTTCCTATTCGGCGATTTAAATTTAAATTTATATCAAAACATCAGGTATACTTATCACTGAACTAACTTTATCATGTAACCTATTAATACGAGTAACTAATAAGTTATAACGGCCTGATCAAAGTGTTCAATATTTGTTTTACCATCAAATTTATGAAAGCACTTACCCTTTCCCAGTAAGTGGGACGGCAGGAATATTAGAGTATTTTATTGAGGGCGCCATTACAAAGTCATTCCAGTAACTGGCCCCAGTCTCGGTCCATTGTAGAAGGAAAATCTTTCTACAGTCACGGCTCTCGATGGGATAACGCAGACGCCCGCCAGCTCCGAAATATCCTACCTCCAGCCCCCCCTCAAACAATTATCGAACCTAATCCACCCGCCCACGGCGCAATCTCGCACACCGCCCAAGAAACCTATGAAACTTTGTTAAATAACTTTTCAGATAACTTGAACTCCGTCTATTTGCGCAAAGTCGGAAGCGGTGTTTCACCGCGAGCTAATTCAATCTCTGCCCGGTTGTAATAAATGTTGTTTTCGCGTAATGCCAATTGGGGAGTTAGTGTATTAAGTTGAGTTGAAAGTTGTGGACTTCACGAAGCAAAACGCGAACTTTTGTAGAACATTTCAGTGTAGTTAGTACAATGTTATAATGGAAATAAGCACTTCAAAATGGCGTCGTCTGCAGCTGTGTTATATGTACGATATAATAACGTATTGATTGGCTGCTCTCGGTGTTGTAGGCGATGACAGATGACTTTAATTAAGTACGGGAAGCTGTATTTACGTAGTTTCCGTTCATTTTGACTAGTAATTGATCGAGTATTTACATAACGGGGACGTTTCGTTATGTCGTTTTAGATTGATATGTGTTTAATTAAGTAGAAAGTGCATGTCAGGTTGTATAGTCGACTTTATATGTAGAGATGTACCCACTATTAAACCTTATTAAAAAGCAATTAAATGATAAAGATGTGGATACATCTATTTGCAGTCGATTGTACATGTAAGAAAGTAAAAGAGAGAAAAGAGAATTGGAAGTAACTTCACCGACTTAAATCAACAGAGTCATGGTGAGAGAGAGAGAAAGAGAGAGAGATGTTGTTTAGGCACCCTGCTACTTATTGGTTAATAATCTCGTCAGCTTTGATTACCTCTTAACATTAATTACCATAATATTTGGCTGAAACGACCAATTAAGATTAAGATCCCTTTGCTCGCCAAACAAACTGTAAGTACCTATATTTACTTACGTAGTCGAGCACTTGTGGTAGTGGAAACCTTTGTTCTAATTAAATCACTATCTCTTGAGTAAGGTTTAGGTAATAGTAAAGTCAAGATAAGAAAATCTTGTTTATGTTGTAGTAAGGTCTACTTACACTGGACGAAGGTAGTGAACCATCGATCGACTGTTATTACTAGATCTTCACAACACACGACTACACCTCGTAAAAACATTATTTTACAACACACCAGTACAAAAGCAAAGTTATTCTTATTCTGATTTACCTATATATTTTATTCGACACGGCATTCTCAAATTTGTTGCTGGCTGAATAGAACCTAATAAGTTTTCACAGCGAATAATACGTAACTTACTCACCTCTTCTTTTTGGATAGTGTACTCTAACGCGAGGAGTCAAGTTTGAAATTTCATTGGTGTTTTTAGGAACTTGAAGCAGTTTGGTAGTGAGTGGTTTCTTTTTATTCGTTTCGAGCGATAAATTGATTACAGCCAACACAACCGGCGTTTTACATGACTTAGCGTTATTAAGCTAACGTAAACAGTATCAAGTCGGTTTTATTATCCTTCAGGGATGCCATCGAGCTTTTTTTAGGGTTACCACTTTGATATTTATTTGTTATGATTGATTAAAAGTTTATAACGCGTAGAATCAAAGCGTTGTTCTACGATTTGCGCGATTTTATACGTTAACTTTAGCCATCGACATTGCTGTTCCCTCAAGAACTGTATTTTATTTAAACGAAAGGTATCATACCTCCATTCCAAGGTTCTAAGCTGTCTTGATACCAAACCATCTTCGTGGAACACAACCCTTTCCGTAATAAAATTTCGTTACCTAAATTTATCTCACTAACCCCGAGTATTATACCCGTGTGGTTATAACGCCAAGTTATTACGTCCGAAAGGGACGCAGCATCTACTTAACATAAGAGGGTCTCTTTCGTTCGTAAAAATTACGCCCAAGCTTTATGACTCCGTCAAAGTATTTTCCAAGTAACAAAGTGGATTATCTTAATAAATTTCCGCTGAAACTTCGCTTTTTATTCAAATCGCTTGCTTTTAGAAGACTTCCAAGTTTCGATAGATTATTTCAAATTCAGGAGAAAAGGTAGAAATAAACATTGTAAAAATTGTTAGTTGAACTGGGGATATTCTCAAAATGGAAGCTCGTAACGCTAACGCTGTTCTTTTCTCCCAATAGTGGAGCAACTCAATAACGAAAGAGATAGTTTAAGTACTAGGTTTTGAACTGAGAGCTTCAGAAAAACGTAAGTGACGTGTATAAGACCACTCGATTCTAAATTCTAACGTTGGTTAGTAGAGTTTCAAAAAGAAAAGGGTTCGTGTAAATTATATGTTAAATATAAGTACCTATAGCCATTGAGGTATATTAACTAAAGAAGCAAATGTCAATCAAAATCGCGAGGTAGTTTTGAAAACAATAATATTTGAATAAAAAAACTACATCTATCTCTTTTACACTAATACGCTAGTAATACACAAAGAAAAGAATATACAAAGATGGCGAGCTCTCCTGATATAAAAAGGTCAGTGTTGCCTACAACATGAAAATTTCCCCCCAAAAAAAGAGTTAATTCTTTGATAATAGGAATCGTTACAGATAATACATACATACCTTCACGCCTAGGCAGAGCTACAGATAATAAAAGTTGTTTAAACATTAATAATAATAATGAAAGTTAAAAACTCCAACTTTCACTGCGCATTTCCCCATTTTAGCAGCTTATTTTACGGTTGGCGTCTGTTTGACACCTAACTTGACAAAATGGCCGATATGTGCCTGAAGGCTCATATTATGACGTGGCACGGGTTATGCGTGGTTACTGTCCCTCTAGTTAATATACCACAATGGCGATAGCTCTTAGAATGTGCTTTGGGTTTGTACTTGTCTCTCGCTCGCTCTCATACGCTCTTATTAAGAGCGAGTGAGTGAGAAGTACTTCTAAGTGCTCAAAGACTGTATTTATCTTATATTTCTCTTTTTACACTTTTTTTAAATCACATCCAATTGACAACTAACATCATTTCCTTTTTTAGGGTTCCGTAGTCAAACTATAGTTTCGCCATGTCCGTCCGTCCGTCCGTCCGCAGCCTAGCTCAGAGATTCTCAGTACTAGAAAGCTGTAATTTGGCGCAAATATACATATTAGTCACGCCAAAAAAGTGGTAAAATAAAACCGGGAAAACATTATTTTTTTAGTGTACCTCCCCTACACGTAACTTGGAGATGTATTTTTTTTCCCTTTTATCCCATAATGTGGAGTGTCGTTGGATAGGTTTTTCAAAAATATTGCGGGTTTGTCCGAACAATTTTTCGATTAAGGTATCCGTTTATGAAATATTAAGCTTTAAAGCGCTAATTTTTGTTAGAGTCAAGTGTCCCCCCCTACAGCTAAAACTACAAATGATAAAAATCTGAAAAGCATTTTAAATGAAAGCACATATAATGAATTTAATAGGAAAACTATTACTATTAAGTAGACTTTAGTGGTTATTGACTTACAAACGGTTTAAATGTTTATACCTACCGAAAACTTATTTGCGGTGTTGGTAAACTGACCGCGACCTATGTCGATGTATGGGGATAACAGTTTTCCAACGGCAAAGTTAAGTTTGTCGCGAGGTCTAATTTGTTTGTAGTAACAACGCCTTCGGCACCCTACACTGAGTATGGTCCGACATGCTCTTGCCCGGTTTTATTATCCAACCTTTGCGCAGTGACACCGTTCAGAAACTTCGATTAGGTACCTACTGCATATTTATTACAAGTTACCCACAACTTTCACATAAGTAAATAGTACCTACAGACTGTGCTATAGATGTTTATTGAACGTTAAAATAACTATAACCAAGAGTTTAATTAAAATAAATGGGTAAACCTCTGAGTTTAAGGGCCGTATTAATAATGCTCGTCTCAAGATGCGTCAAAAATGACAGTTTTCTATGGTTTGACGTTTACTTTGACGTATCTTGTGACGGGCATCTCAGCCCAGATGAGTTTGTTAATGGGCGTTTTTCAAAAAAAGTGTAAGTACATTAACTTTTTTTTCCAGAATTAGTTTTTTTTTGGTTTTCCTTACTCAGTATCGTTGATACTATCGATCCTCATGCAAGAAAAAAAGTGTCCCAGATTTTACTATGTAAGTTTTTTCTTCCAGTGCGTCACGTCCATATAAATAAAAAAAGACTGCATTCAAAAATGTGACGATTTGGAACGGAATATTTAGGACACTTTTTTTCTTGTATGAGGATCGATAGTATCAACGATTCTGAGTAAGAAAAACAATAAAAAAACGAATTCTGAAAAAAAAAGAAAATGTACACTTTTTTTGAAAAACACCCTAATACGGCGCTAAGACATCATATCTAATCAAGACTTCAGATTTTGAAATGTTTAAAAAATAAGTAAACAGCCAGATCTGATATTGTCGTTTACTTGTCCTTTAAGAACTATTCCTATTAGTTTTAGCCTATCTAGTTTCTGAATCATAATTTTTATTGTTGATAGTTGTACGTGTTTTTATTGTTGTGGTCACCGGGTTAAAATAGTGCCACTCCATGTCTTCCCGTGGATATCGTAAGAGGCGACTAAGGGAATAATTAAGGCTAGTACTCTTAGGCGATGGGCTTGCAACCTGTCACTAATACACTGGTAAACATCTTAGCCTTATTGTGCAAAATGTGGTTAGAGAATTATCAACAACTTATTTAAGAGTGCTTGGTAATTCTGTAGCTCTGCCTACCCCACTCTGGGAATGAAGGCGTGAGTTTATGTATGTATGTATGTAGTTGTACGTACTAAATATTGTGTTAATTAAAAACATAAGAACTAATTGATGAAAGTGGAATAAGACCCCAGACGATTTCTAGAAACATGTCGTATCATCTTATCTTATCTATTATCTAATATTACCCTTTATGTATTTTCATCTTTAAATATTTGAAACGTACGCTTTTAAAAAGCGCGTTGCATCTAGACTTCCTGGAAAATGTCTTACTTTTTTTTCTTTTCTTCTAGAATGTCGCGCAAGTCACGGCAAGGCTACAGCATCCGGCACCTGCTGCAGCTGCCCCCCGCGCCCCGCAGCCCGCCCTCGACGCACCCTCCGGCGCCCTGCATTAAGGTACAAAATGCCCTAAACCACATATTCTCAAAGTGCTCCACGGAACGGCAAGGGCTCTGTAAAGCCTCTGTTCTATTCTATATGATAAAACTATATTGCTTATGTCATCTTAACGCTCAAGGTAGGTACCGGATTTGCGAGGTAGCGGAGCGATGTGCGAGAAAAAATGTCACCAATAGAAGAGCTTCACTGACCAAGTCAAGGAAAATTAAGTAATCTTATTGGGGGATTTCTCCACACACTGCTCCACTATGTCGCATAGCTCTGGTTGGATATTAGGTTGCAGTCTTGAGAAGGAAAATTTCCATGGGTCACAGATTCGACTTACCATCAGGTGGCCAATGTGCTCGTTTGTATTCTCCTTGCTGTAACAAAAAGTTGGCAACGAATTAACAGTCTTACGGTGTTACTTATAAACGCGACATATCCGTGCGGTAGCTAAATTATGCTTTGTCCTTACCCGTCAAATTCAAATGACATAATGACAGATAACGACATGCATGTTTTAGCTGCACTACGGTTATTCCTCGTTAATAATAAATAACGCTGTTTATGTCGATATATACGTGTATGTGCGTCAGAGCATGCTTGCCATTGCATTGTAACCCAAGGTAGCATTTCGACGAACCTCTGACGTCATTTGGCATGAATGACGTCAAGTTCACCTGGGACAGCTTCGCTTAAATGCTGATAACGTCATTTACCTATCCAAGTGGCCCAAGTTACAAGTGTAAAGGTCACAGCACACATATCAACTCGGAAAGGGATCGTCACCGCCTCGCCTTTCCACTACTAGGTGAGGCGACTACGTTACGATTCCGATTAGTCTGCGTTGCAGTAGGGAGTTGCATACAAATGATACTGAACGGCTCGAGTTGATAGGGTGACGATCCCTTTCCGAGTTGATATGTGTGCTGTGACCTTTAAGGTGACAGTTACGACAATTTGTCTTTCCATACTATCTTTGTGTAAGTTTTTATATTTTACCTTTACGGATATATTTATTATTTGTTCTGTTCTCAGCCTATTTTATTCAAAAATAAATAATTAATAAGGTTGACGCACTTATTTAACTAACAATCGAGATATCCGCGAATATAATATTATGTTTGTGTACCGTAACATGAAAAGTAAAACCTGCACAAAGTAACTACGAGTATAGAAAGGGGTACACTACATAATTCCGAAGTCATAATTCCTACATACATACCTTCACGCCTGTAATCCCAGAGTGGGGTAGGCAGAGCTACAGAATTACCTACAACTTTAAAAACTTGTTGATAATTCTGTAACCACATTTTGCACAAATAGGCTAAGATGTTTACCAGCGTATTAGTGACAGGTTGCAAGCCCATCGCCTAACAGTACTACAAGCCTATATTCCCTTAGTCGCCTCTTACGACATCCACGGGATGACATGGAGTGGCAGTATTCTAACCCGGCAACCACACGGGAAATATTAATTCATTATCATAATTCCTATTTGATCAAAATTCCGAATTTCCATAATTGACAACATTTCAAAAAAAAAAGAATTATTGTTTTTTCGCGTTTATAATAGGTGGTTAAAAATTAGACTACCCGTATTTCTCGGTTTTTCTATATTTAACTTAAATTCGTCGTTAATAATTTATTAAAGAAATAGTCATTAAAAAGACCTTATATACAAAGTTAGGAATACTGATGTCGTGATCTTAGCATGATATAAAATTTAAAAAAAGTAACTTTAAACAGAAACAAAACTGACTGTCATGTCATGTCATATTTTTTTCAATTCCTTTGGTAATAAATGGACTAAGGGCACTATAAGTGTATTCCTAACATTCACAATCCAACTTTTTTTACTGTTTTTCCTAAATATAAAAAAAAAACTATTGCATAAAAAAATCCAAAGATATTTTTACTGTAATCAGCAGTGTAAAATCTAGAAACGGTATTTTATTTTACTACCTTAGCACAAAATGAATTGTTGTCAATTCCGAACGCATTTTTTTAGTAGAAAACTTATTTTTTTGTAATCGCTAATAAATCAGGCCTAACCTAACCTACGTCTGACAATTAAATTATGGATTTAATCTAAAATAGCTCCAGCGTAACATAGCTTTCGGAAAAACGAAAATTCGGACAAATGAATATTCGGGAAAAAGTAATTCGGAATTTAAAGGTGTTTCTGTGTAGAAAGACATTGCCCTACATTAAAAGATTAAAAAATCCTCGACAGTATAGTTCGATCTAGTACAGGTAATGATTAACTCTTGAAAGAAACGAGAAATTTTCATAGAAATTGGTTTTAGTTGACGACTTCTTTGCTTTAACTTTTGTGCTGGAGCAAGCAGCCCAATTCTTTATGTCTTTTTCCATCTTAAGTTAAAGTAAGACAGCAGTTACCTTTACGTTTTTATTGCTAGTCTATCCGCTCAACTACTTCCATTACACAAGATTAAAACTGCATTATAATTGCATAATAAGATTTATTTATAACTCCGCGTCCGTCCGCTGCGTGGGCCGACCGCCTGAGCCTGCACGATGGACGGATGACCTAATAAAGGTAGCAGGAAGTCGGCCGATGCAGGTCACATTTGGATTGTTCTCGCTGGAAATTAAAGAGAGAGGCCTATATTCAGCGGTGGATGACTACGGGCTGAAATAATGATGATTTATAACTCCATCAAATGATTAATTAATATAATTAGTTACATACATATATTAAATCAAGCCTGTTTCCCAGAGGGTTGGATAGAGACTACTTCTTTCCACCTGCTACGATCCTGACACATCACATTCGCTACTTACACATTCATACAGTCTTGAGCACTTAGAAGAGGCTTCGGTTTAGTACTTCTCTCTCACTCGCTCTCATACGATCTTATTAAGAGCGAGTGAGAGAGAAGTACTAAATCGAAGTCTCTTTATGTGCTCACAGACTGTACATGCACGTCGGTTTCGGGTACTTAAGATTCGGCCCTATTAGTTACTTCAAATTATCTATATAATAATTTCCAAAAAGGCTTTAATGATTTTGTCATATTCTCGATACTTTAGATTGTTTGTCCAAGTAACCCTTTTACAAGACGACCATTACATCTATCAGAGGGGCTATTATGACATAGCTATACAGTTCACTTTACGGCGAGCGTAAAGGACAGAGCTATAGCAGTTATATAGCTTAACTGAACTGCATAGCTATGTCATAATAACCCCCCAGTTCTATGATAAACAAACTAACAAAACCTTTACACACATGACAGTTTAATCATGTCCGCAATACAAAGTACCAAACAGAAAGAGATGAATTTTCAAGTTTCCCGAAACGGAGTCGCTCCTCTATCTATAAATACGCTCACTATTGACAGCCGAATGGATTTATAATCGAGTTGCCTCGACGGCGAATTGGAAGTTATTTTTAACCTGCTTCAGAAGTATACATTTAATATTTTTCAAAGAAAATGAAAATATTTTCCTCGTGCCGTTGGAGTAATTCGTTTTCGGAATACTGCGGGTAGGGCGGGAACTTATTTTTTATTGGCCATTTGTAAAGGTCAGTAGTCCGGATTTATTCCTTTTTCGGCACATTCCTTTTTGGACATATTCCGTTTTCGGCATATTCTTGTTTCGGCACATTCCGTTTTTGGCATAAATCATTATATACAACAAATGAAATTAATCCTAGGTATAGTTATTTTTATTTTCAAGACATAAGTATATTATATAAATAGCGTGCAAGAAAGAAATACAATAAAATATTTTCCAATGGTGAATACTACAAATACCTCATCGAATAAATATGTATTGCTTGAAGTAATATTTATCAGATGTAGTAAATAATGTTTTGACATCGTATTTTGATGTAAGTTCCTGTTATCTCGCTCGCTCGCTTTGCTTGTCATAGAGATAACTACGAACTTTCCCGACAAAAATTACATGAAACATCAACCACCACACCCGTGGATGGGAACATCCCGAAGAGTCATAATTCCGAAAGCATCATTATTCTGAAATTTTCAAATGCCTAGGGCTATTTTGTAGTGTACTTAATCACAACAGATACCTAATGCAAAGTAGACGGCGGCAGTGACATCGTAAGGTAATTTTTGTAATGAGGATCTTATCAATTGAAGAGCATATTAGCACTGGCCACTTATAACAACGTTTGATAAAACAAAAACAATTTAATGTCATTATCATTGAGGGAAGTTAACGTAAAACCATGTGCAATGTTATTTGAATAGCTTATTATAAAACAGTTTAATTCTTTATCTAAACAATGGACGCCAACAGGCCTAAAGATGGACTTGTCTTTATAAATAGCAAAAGAGGTTTTAATAATGTTTTGTTGCGAGAGGGATACAAATATAATTTTGTTCGAAGAAATGTGAAAGGAACTTCAAATTGGAGGTGCTCGATTAAGTCTATTTGCCAAACGTCCATTACGCTTGATAGCACGAACAAGGTAATAAAAGAATCTAATCACATTTGCAAACCAAATTTCTTACGAGGAGAAGTGGAAATTCAACTACACGCATGCAAACGTAAAGTTTGTGAAGATATGGGACCTATTAAACCAATATTTGAAAATACTGTGCAAGATGTTGTTGAAATGTGTGATGGTGAATCCAGACATATCAATCATACCAACTTTTAAAAGGCATAAAACCGCTTTGTACAATGCACGGAATTCAGCACTAGGTGTCGGAAAAAGCTCGTTTAAAAATTTGTGTGACGTAATAATTCCCGACTTGCTCGCTGATAGCTTTTTGATAAGTAATGATGGTGATCATGAGAAAATATTGATGTTCGCATCACCTTCTGCCCTCGATATACTTTCAAAAGAAGACGAGTACTATGCAGACGGTACATTTAAAGTTGCACCGCCGCCATTTATGCAATTGTACACCTTGCAAGTAAATTTAAATAAAACCCCAGGCAACTCTTGTTTTATGCCTGTTTTGTACGCACTTCTGCCCAACAAGAATTCAAATACATACCAGCGACTATTTTCAATACTAAAAAATGATTTTGGTCTCAAAGTAAACAAGTTTAAGTGTGATTTTGAAATCGCTGCTATCCAGGCATTGAAAGCGGAGTTTTTAGAAGCCACAATAACTGGATGTTATTTTCATTTCAAAAAATCACTCTGGAAAAAGGCGAAAGAATTTGGTACAATACAAACGGAAGAAGGAAGACTTTACACCAAACTTTGTACGAAATTACCACTGTTACCGAAAGAAGATGTACCGTCTGCGTATATGGAAATAATAGAACTTGCAACGGACTCTGAACCTATTCATAAGTTTCATAACTACTTTCTTAACTTTTGGATGAGGAAAGTGACTGGATCATTATTTTGTGTAAATGAGGATGAATTTAGAACAAACAATGCAGTAGAAGGATGGAATAACCGCATAAACCACCGAATCCCAAAAAAACCTTCACTGTTTTTATTCATAAAACTACTGAGATCGGAAGCTGGATACCAAGACATCATTTCACGAAAAATACAGATTCATTGCTCAGATGAAACACGTTTACGGCGAAAAAAAGATATGGAAAAATTTCATCAGGAGCGGGCAGTTGTAGATGATTTTGTAAATAAAAAAATAAATGTAATGGAATGTTTAAATAGGCTTTGCCAAATTTTATAAAAGACGGGTCCATGAAGCATATGAATTTAGATACCTAGTTGGTTATCATTAGTTAGTTGCCCAATTAATTTAAGTAATCAGTGTAGGTACTGTTTAATTTTTGTCTTTTATTTTTATTGATTAAAATATAATATTTTACTAATAAATATTATTTTATTTTATTACGCAAGCAAAGTCACAAGTATTTCATAGTATAATTTATTTACTAAACTGTGCCGAAACAAGAATATGCCGAAAACGGAATATGTCCAAAAAGGAATGTGCCGAAAAAGGAATAAATCGTAGTCCGTGCCCTTATTCTACTGGGTATGGCTATATTGGTCTTGACTAGGGAATGCAATATAACCGGTTAAACCCGGTTATAACCGATCATTTGCATTCCTTAGTCTTGACATGTTATTACTCTTTTATGCCCTTATTAATAAACGTGGAGTAACCGTCGAGTAGCTAAACCATGCTTTGTCCTTATCTGTCATATTCAAATGTCACAATGACAGATAAGGATAAAACATGGTTTAGCTACCCCACAGTTACTCCACGTTTATTAATAAGGGCAATATTGTCCACGTTACGACAGCTCTTATTAACTTTTACATTCATAGTTTTACTTACAATTAGTTAAATAGAGTCCCTGGCTCGGTATTCTAGGCGGTAATAGTACATTGTTGCCTAGGCGCGGAAAGTAAGGGTTTTCCTGACGAGGTGGTTAGCAGGCCGAGCAACAGCGAGGCCTGCTAAAATACGAGTCAGGAAATCCTCGTTTCCGCCGAGGCATACATAATGCTTTTCTCAAACATATGAGGAAATAATACAAATACATTTCTAAAAAGCAAGTAATTTAATTTCCTTAGATTTAGCGGGAAGCAGGTTTTGCCTAACCGAGGCAGCTTCAGATTTTAATATAGGCGGTGTGGTACCTATTTCGTCGCTTTCGTCGCTTGAGCTCATTTTTTATAGTAAGTATTTCACACAACAAATAGTTTAATATTCGGTTTCACAATTATATGATGCAGAATGAACGAATGTTACCGACTTTCAATTGTTTTTAAATACTAACCATAGACATTGGAATGCAAATTCAAAAAGAAGCACACGCACTGTGCTAAAAAAGCGAGCAGTTACCTTGGCTGTTTGGAATTTTTGTCTTGGTCCTTTTGATTTTGTATGCAAATTGACAGCATTTTTAAGAAAATATGGACATGGACGGAAAGTGTTTTCATATGGTTTTTTTACTCCTAGGAGTAAAATGAGGCTCTTTCCGTCCTTGTGTTTCAATCGGAAAACCGTTTTTTCCGAGCATGTTTGAGAAAAAACAATATCGTCTTTGATCTGTTTTCCTGTTGTCAACGTTTTGATAGCTCTTATTTACTTGACAATAATGGCGGCTGTCGGCAAAACAATACCATAACAGTACCCCTACCATGAGTTACAATTACCGTATACGCTAGAGAGTCGAATGCTCTGTCCCTCGCACTCTATAAGAATACTGCGAGGTCCGTGAGGGACAGAGCATTCGACTCGCTACCGTAACTCATGGTGAGGGTACTTGTCAGAGACGATATCGTTATAACCGTCAGGAATAGAGGCTCTGTTCGCTCACTGTGTTAATTTTGTTTTGATATTATTTCAAAAGATTACTTTGGCCATTTTTGAGAAAAATAAAATGATAAGGCAACACGTCACGGTCAGTTACTAAGGCGCTTGTTCTTCCTGCCCCCTCACCCCCGCACCTCACCGCCGCCGTGGGCCGGGGGCGCCGCTTAAGAACTTGACGCAACATGCTATCGCTTTATTAATAAATGTATCTACTAACTCGTCTAATTTAGTTTAAATCTTGTGTACTTTTATCAAACTCTGTTTGTGACATTTTAAATCGTAAAATATAACTGTTATATTGATATACACCAGAGCTGATATCTCTAAACAATTTTGATGAAACCTAGCAAAGAACCAACCAAAAAACCTCTACATACTCGTACATACATACATACCTTCACGCCTTCGTTCCCAGAGTGGGGTAGGCAGAGCTACAGAATTACCAACAACTCTAAAAACTTGTTGACAACTCTGTAACCAAAATTTGCACAATCAAGCTAAGATGTTTAACGGTGTATATTAGTGACAGGTAGCAAGCCCATTGCCTAACAGTACTACAAGCCTTTATTCCCTTAGTCGCCTTTTACGACTTCCACGGGAAGACATGGAGTGGCACAATTCTAACCCGGTAACCACACGGCAAAGAAACCTCTTTAGAAAAAAAAATGGGTCCATTCGTTTTGGAGCTACGATGCCACAGCAAACACACATACACAGATACACACGCTAAACTAAAACCATCCCATTATTTACACATACATACACATACATAAACTCACGCCTTCATTCCCAGAGTGGGGTAGGCAGAGCTACAGAATTACCAAGCACTCTTAAATAAGTTGTTGATAATTCTGTAACCACGTTTTGCACAATCAGGCTAAGATGTTTACCAGTGTATTAGTGACAGGTTGCAAGCCCATCGCCTAAGAGTACTAGAAGCCTTTATTATTCCCTTAGTCGCCACATACGACATCCACAAGAAGACATGGAGTGGCACTATTCTAACCCGGCAACCACACAGGTAATTACAACCCTTCTTGTGTCACTACCGATATGACAGTAATAAAAATTCAATATGGCGGCAACCAATAATAACTAATAATGACAAGTGGGGTATCGTTGATTAGTTATTTAAAAATCATCTTTAGGTTTCTTTCATGATTTTTCATTTTGAATGATCATTAAGAATTTATATCCATTTAAAGTTGGTTAGTAACAGTCATGTTTTTAAAGCTTGCTTTTTATTATGTTTTTCCATCAGGGGTTTAAACGTGTAACGTTTTAACGTCACTTAACATCAGGTGAGATTGAGGTCCAACGCAAACCCATTATGGATGAAAAATAAATAAAAAATTACTTCATCGAACGTTACTAGCCAACCGATGTAATCACTCACACTAGAAGCAGTTCAAGTCCGCCTGTATTTGTTTACGTGTGTGCGTACGATGCAGTATGGTCCAAGTTACGGGATCAGGGTAGCGTGCTCTGATTCTCTCGTCTTGAGAAAGTTTACAGTAAGTTTTGTACCTACTTAATTTAATTCAATTGAGATATGTAAGTATAACAAAACATAAAAAGTATTCAAAAACACTTATATACTATTTTATTGCACCTACCTACTGTTTGATTTCGTTTCACCTTAAGGTTGACTGGTAAAGAATGCCTGTAGCATAAAGTTCGCCTTTTGTACACTATTTTAATTTTTGTGCTATAAATTATTAAAATAAATAAATAAATAAACTATCCCTATCAAACACAAGTTTCAATAAGAGGTACTTTCAAAATTACTCCCGTGAAAACCACGCATACATTTGAAAACCATTACGAGCCAAGATGAGTATTTTAAAGCTGAGTTTATTGAGGAGAGAACTCCTCCTTCTTGGGCAGAAGAAAACTTTTAAAATGTCTCGCCTTTGTCCAACTAATTCCATAATGCCGCCAATGCCATTGTGATGCCTCTGATATTGCGAATGTTTGTGAGCAGCCACAGTTGCATTCCCTTCCTATCATGTGCCTAACGCGCCTGTTTATGATTTTCTTGCATTATCCATTACCATTATATCCCATAGACGATGGTAATAACGATGTGATCCATGCTGGTTTTTTTTTCTATTTTTTCCATACTAATTAAACCCCATGTTTGTTTTCATCTGGTATGAAAAAAACAACTTTGTGTGATTACACGAAAAGTTGACATGATAAAAATACTTGGATGTAGCTTTAAAAACATACTAAGTTCATAATGATTCTAACAATTAAAGAAAAGACAGAAAACCCATTGAAATAATACAAGAGCTTAAGGGTTTTTCGTACGTTGGACACAAGGAAAATTCTGATTAAAATGATCAATATCTCTGAAAGTACTAAAAATCGCTGAACATACATACATGGGGGTGTTTTTGGTAGCCCTCAAGATGACCAATTTAATCTTTTAATTTGGACCACAAGAAACCCGACATCCTGTATAATGGCAAATAAACGGAAATACATTAATTACGTGACTTTTATCTACATATAATCGAGTAATAAAACCTGAACCGCTAGAAGCGTAGACGGGCCACATCCAAACCCATCAGGCTAACTGCATCGTTGTTACAAAAAACAAGGCTCAACCCGCTTGGTCGCTCGCTTTACACTTGGTCCACACGCAATTGTGGGTTATTCTCTAACACGATCCTCGAAAGTTTACGGAATACCGTCTAAACTTGACCCTCGTACTCGTAGTAAATGCTCCAAATAGAAAATCAAGTTGTGCTAGACAATAATGAATCCAGCCGCTAGACTTGCATTTTCTCAATTCTCGATCAGTGCGTCTCTTTCTCTTTATACTAGTTAGACTGAGATACAAGTCAATTGGTTAGGTACTGCGGAACTTTAAATACAAACTTTGGAGCTCTATCCCTTTCACTCCACAATTAAAACGCCATTGAGAAAAAGGGACAGGGCGGGCGTACTCTCAAAAACCCTAGTGGAGCTGGCCCCTCTAATTGTCTATTCAAAGAGCAACACCCACTTACAATATGCTTCAGTGACGCTTTTCCACGAATAAAATGTCGGCGGTCGGACTTAATAATGTCACGTTACTGTCGTGAATTGAGATTTACGTTTAAGAGCCAGATTAAAGTATCACAAGATACAGTATGATTATAAAAGTAAAAGGTGTTTTATATTTATTTAGAGACTTAGTGCCGTACTCGGAGACTCGTTCCTTTTTCAAACTCGTGATTAAGGAGAGATTTAATCGTCGACATTAACGCACTCCGAGTGCGGTTGTTAAAAACTTCTCGTGAGTTGCCTACATATTTCAGTGCTGGTAACATTGATGATAACCTATAAAAAAAAGACATAATAAAATATAAGTAGGTAATTTAACGTAAATAACGGTATATTGTTTATTTAGATCTAATTATGTATGGATGTTGAAGAAGCGAAAGAAATTGGGCAAGATCGTAGCAAGTGGAAAGAAGTGGTCTCTGCCTACCCCTCTAAGAAACAGGCGTGATTTAATGTATGTATGTAGATCTAATTAAAGTACCTACTTGAAAATGATTTTACCAAATAAAAATCTTTTTTTTTGTTTAATTTAGTTCAAAGATCATAATAATACGTTTTGATTTGGCATAATGGCTCAAAGGAAAAGGAAAACGCTTGCGATCTCGTAAAAGCGTGACGTAAATGACTACTAATGTCCTTGGGAATGGGACAAAGAGATTCGATTGTCCATGAGACCTCCGTTTTCCTAGAGAGTGGCGCCTCTAGCGGAGAAAAATGTTCTAAACCCATACAAAAAGTTTCGTATTCGATGTAGAAAATTTGCATTATATTTATTGTAGGTACTGTAAATTTAATAAGAAAAGTAAACAATTCAGCGTCAAAAAGTAAAGAAAAATAAAACCACGGCAAATTAACACTTTATCATTCACAAAAATGTATCGTGAACCATTTGTAATAACAATCCTTTTCGTTTACATGCCGTGAAACGAGTATATTTAGAAACTCACCTTTCGGAATTGCGCGGCGAGTTTCCGTTTGCAACCCTCCGAAGCGGACTACTCTCGCCTACTAGATCTCAACGTAGTTCCTCTTGTTTCGGTTAGATGGCGCTGATTTCAAAACAAGACTAGGCTTTCATTTATTATATACAAGACTAGAATTATGTAAAGGCACTACATTTAGCATGTCAATAAGTCTATAGCATTAGGTAAATACAAATTTAAAAAATATTTTAAACATTCCTTCAAACTTATCATCAAACACTGTATACTCGAAAACGTAATTAAAGTCCAACGTGGGTTGCCACTAAAATAAAAAATATTTGCGTTAGTATATTTCCACTTTTTAAAAGAACGTACTAAGAATATTTATTTATTGGTAGTTTTAAACCTTCCATTAAAATAAACAAGTTGATTCAAGTTATTTACACAAATACAAGATGGCCTATTAAATATTTAACCATAGACGATTTTTGGTAGCAAAACTGTTATTGCACTTGTAATACTTCAGGTCTTAATAACATTTGGTACGATAAATAAGCAATTGTTGTTAACAACGTTAGATGCAATTTAAATATTACATGCGTTTAGCTATTCGACAAAATAACAGGCCAAAAGTGTGTAGCTCGCTTTATAATGACAATCATTGGCCATTTCACCATCCATGACAACATGGGGTCCATGGGTAACTGTCATTCTGTCATTCTTATTCGACATCTGACGTCTGTTCCGAGTGCGAGTAACAAATTATAAGTGGAAGTCTCTTTCTAACTCCTTTTGCTAGAAAAAGAGTTCCGCTTGTAATTTGTACCTAACTTGTAGCTTCGTGAAACGGGCCACAGGAAGAAAAAACATTGAATGCATATTCCCTATCGTTAAATATAACTTTTGATATTGAAAATGTTAGTCATATCTACAAATTTTGTCAACAATTTGATTATCAATACAAAAAGGTTGGCTAATTCTGAAATGTTCGATTGGCACTGCCATAAGTGACTTTGACACCTTATGACAGTGACGTATCTGTCGTAGTTTTTTTGGACTTTAATTACGTTTTCGAGTATAGGTACTTAAGTACCTACAAACCTAATTTTACCTAAACATTCCTGTTAAAAAGCTCCTTTTTTAAGTAAATTTTTAATAAGTTCTTATTTTTTCTTTTGTTGTTTATTTTGGACGATTAGACGTACCTACAACCAAGGTACAATACAAATACGGTTTATTGAACACTACACCTCACAAACTCAATTAAAGAATAAAATATAGATTTGTTGTATGGTAGAAAATAGGCGGCTACCACTAAACCACTAATATTTTGGAATCATAATTATTGTAATTCAGTAATTTGCTATATTACTGGGGACTAGAGATTTAATTTCGGCATCGCAAATCATACATATTTTTAACCCAGGGTTGCTGAAAAGTTAAACATACCTAGTCAATTAACAATTAACATTGGTTAACATTTAACATTGTTTTGTCGCACAAATACCTGGTGTTTACTTATCTTGTTTGATAAAAATGTAAAAAATGTAAAAAAAGAGTGCTGTCTTCGCCAACAAACTGCTTTGCATTGACGAAACTATTCTGAATGTTTAATTTTACAATGTGTATCCTTGGCACAATGAAAAAAAAAAAAAAAATATTCTGAGCCGATACAAAGGAACTTACTCATGTTACGAGTATTATATTAACTTTTAGTATTGAGATTCCTACTCAGTTATGAACTCCACAGACGAATTACTAAACGGAAAATTTAAATCAGCCCGCCCGAGCGTACAAGCATGGTTTCGGTTTAATTCGGACTGTTCTGTCCGTCCTGTCCTCATTTCTTTGGCCTAAACACGAACGTGTGACGCAATTAAATAACTACAATTTAAACATTTAAAAAATATATATAGACTTGATTATTTCCTCAATTAATCGTCGAATGATTATACGAGTAGTATGTAGTTTTAGAATCTACCAATAACTCCCGAGTTTCCTTTGGCTGTGAATGGTCACAAATAAAGCGTAAATCTTTTGAACTACAAAAAAATAAATCAGGATTTCCTTACAAATGTCGTAAAAAACGGGTCGGAAACGGTTTTGGGCATACGGGTGTTGTGAGAAACGGGTCTTTTGGGCATACGGGTGTCATGCGAGACGGATCTTTTGGCATATGAATGCTATGAGAACCTGGTGTTTTGACATAGGTACTGATTCGGTGAAAATCTTTTGGCCTACGGTCATTTACACTTGTCAGCGGACAGATCGGTCCGAAACTGCTCGTGTGAATTCACTTGGTCGTTTTTGAAAGAAAGAATAATATCTGTACGTATATTTCGTGAAGGTTTAATACTGTTGCTGTCAAGAATGAATTAAGTACCTTTGGCCAAAAGTAAAAAGTTAAATATTGTTAAACAATTATGAACGTCATTTCTCCTTCGATTTTGGCAAAAGCACAGGTAATAACGCACTACCCAATGAAAACCAAATTTCAGTTCAAACAAATACCGATCCGTTTACAAAATACCTAAAGCAAATCAATTTATCCACTACCCCGGGATTGTTGTAAAAGTATGCGGATCAGTTGTATTTATTTACGGGCATCAACTATTTATTTATTGGCTATCGCTTTGATCGTCGAGTGACCTCGTACAAATACGATTGTCCTGTTGGGAAAGGGTGGAGTAAGGATAATGTGGATGTTGTGGCAACAAAAATTAGAAATGTGTTGGAAAAACACAGTTTAGTATTAATGAAAAATGGGAATTAACCAAAATAAATGTCAGTTAAAGAAGAGTTTTGCCACCGTAACGAAACTGTCGATTAAGGTCAAACACATACATTTTTGTTATGAAATTGAAAGTAAGACATCATTTAGGTTACATGTAAATAGCGTATTTTGGTTTTTAAATTGAATAATTTATTCAATTATTTTACTTGGCTAAAGTAAACAGGGTGCTATATTTTATCCATTTAGTTTTATTTGTTTTGTTAACTACACAATCGATAAGAAAATCAAATCAGCTTACAAATAACTTTTGTAGTAGTTTTGACTAGATTTGTTTGAGATACTGTTTTCTAGTATTGCGTTATTCGAGTACCTATAGATTCTTGTGAACTATTTTTAACTAGGTACGTAAAAAATATTTCATTATTTAATTTAAAGCAAGTCAAATTGAAATATTTGGCAAGATATTAGATGAAAATATTTTAAACAATTAAAGGATCCTTTCTCATTTCACTTACTTAAACAAATTAACTAATCAAGAAACGGATATAAATAATAAAATAATTATCTTAAAATTAAGCCATGTCCACATTTAAGCTAACATTACGAAAGGGTTTCTTTCCTCGGACCCTCGCCTCGTTGTGTACCTACTCGTGTTTGACTGTTCGTTGAGGCCGAAGATTGATCGATGGACGCTTGGTGTGTACAACTACGTAGCTAACTTGCTTAGTCGGACAAGTTTGCTACGTAAGCTTAAACTACTGAAATAAAAAAGTAGTAATATTATATTGCCTAGACTGCGGAGATGAAATCTAACATCCCATTAATAAGGCTTTTTCGAACATAATTTTCGTAAGTCGTCTTTGGATAGAATTAGTTTTTCTCAAATATTTAAAGTAGTTTCACGTGATATATTTTTTTTCATCCTGTATCTTTTGGTAATAATATCAAAACATGCGATTGCTGGTTTAAAGCAAGTTTAAAATGAATGGACTTTTTATGGAATAACAAATGAATATGAATATGAATATTACACTCAAACCTTTCCACCACAATACCTAATAGAGAAACAGTTAAAAATCTTGTAATTCGACTTATATTACGCTTTGAAAACCTGAACGAAGATTCCCTATTTGTATTATACAAAAGTTATCAAAGATTTTTTTATTGTTAAATAACTAGTTCGAATTTCATAGCAATTATGTATACACTATAGCTATCCGATAGCTGATTTTGTCTTACGCAGCTATTACTATTGTTATAATACGGTTTTCTACCTTTCTATCTAATATAAGTAACATAACGTCTAATCAATACCCAGAACTACTTTAATAATAACAATCACTTTACTAAATTAAACTTGTCTAAAGGGCCTCTGCGTGTTGGCTTCGGCTCCATGTACCTACGCCATCCAAAGGTCCGGGACTCCCATAGTCCCGTGATTGGTAAAGACATACAATAATAACAAATAAAAAGGACTCTACACAAACACTTGTTTCTCTGAATCGTCGCGTTTTGGCGTGAACGATAAATTCGTCGTTAATCCCGCGTTAAGTGATTAAGCGCGGCGGGCGGCGGTCTCTTACACGCCGATTTGTTCAGTTATAAACACTAGCGATAGTGGAGAGCGGCGTATCGATAAAAGTCATGCCTTAAAACCTTATTTTAAACTTAAAAAAGAAACGTAAAAATGTAAATTATATACTTACTGTTATCTTATCTTACAAGTAAAACGGCGGCAGCCAGCGTTGTTTATTTCTAGACGTCTGGGTTTTGCCCGTGACTGCGTCCGTGAACAAGGTACTTATTTACCGTTATATTATACCCGCCGGAACTATATATAATTTTTTTGAAGAAGAAATAACCGTGTGACATTTCTACCATCGTTCTGCAAAAATCTGTTGCTCTGTTGCTCACGCAGTCACGCAGAAGTACAAACCAAAAAACCGGTCAAGCGCAATTTTAATTCTCAATATACGGTTTAAAAAAAATGAGTTTTGTTAATTTTAATCCATGACGTAAACAGTATTAACCAAATCCACAAATAATCAGTTTTAACAGCAAAACATAAGTTCAGGCACAATCTGCACAATCGACTGAAGCTTTTATCGATAAAATTTCCCAGCTCTAGCCGCGGCCCGTTGACGGCGATATTTCTTTCCGGCGTCCGGCCAGCGATATTTCACGGTCCGGTAATGTACGGCGGACGATTGAAACATAACGACTAATTGTTATTTATGGGGGTAAGGTGAAGAAGTGGATTCGGTTGGAAGGGACTGTGGCGTTGATTAAATGCTCAGTAGGATTTGGTTGTGACGTTTATGAATGTGTGGTTAAACTAGCAGTTTCCCACGGATCCGTTCGCCTAGAAGTTGTTTGTTGCTGTTCCTGCGGGAGTTGTCATACTTTCCGGGATAAAAAATACCCTAAGTCCGTTTCGGACGACATATTCGCGTTTGCGAAATATTTAAGTACGTTACCGGGCCATAAACATCCACTGTACAAAATTTTACGTCGAACACACTATAGGTAATAGGTTACAACACTATCTATAATATTATTAGTGAGAAGTAGGGATTCTAATATACATTTTAGCAAAATTATATCAACATAACAATAAGACGGTACATAAATCCGAGAAACCGATCTCCTATTATTGTTTAGTGTATGGTTAGGTTACTTAAAATGTATTAAATTAAAATGAAAATTGAGCTATGTACTTAAATGATAAAAGATAAAAACAACAATCAAACACAACTATAAAAAGAACATCCTATAGCAGATTCGCCCGCAGCATGGTCCATTATGTAGGTACCAATGTAAGATACAGGATGTCTTTTTATGTTCGTGATGTAAAGCTTAATATCCGTACCAATATTACCGTTTCGAAAACAATCAATTACAAATGTCTTTTAAGATAGCGCGTTAGCTCTTCCAATGTCTCCCAAGTGCGTGCTTGGGTATAATCGCTCGTGTGTGTGCTGAACACGCCGTTCAGCAGCGATTGGCAATTCTTCTAGTTAATCGTTGGGGGCAACATGTGCTGGGTTAATGCGATGTCGGAGCTCATTGTAGCACCAGTTTACCGGTACTGTATGTCACAAATGACCTGCCTGAGGTTTTAATTTCTTGACAATCGGTCGATCGAGCGAGCGAAGTCATATGAGCAAGGGTTAACCTACCTAATTGATAATCCATGCCCTGCAATGTTGTTTGTACTGACGGGTAAATTTAAACTAGGTGGTTAATAATTGTTCCGTCAAGTTGGAAATTGACTCCTTAAGAGAATTGAAGTGTTGTAGATGTTGGGAGTTTAGATGCAATTATAAACAGCCACATCCCATTGTATTAGAAAATTTATTCATAGCTTAGGTACACGCCATTTTATAAAGCATAGTGTTTTAACGAGCATCAAAAACTAACCTAACCTACAAAAAGTTAAGTGGGCAAATAAATTAATATTTCAGCGACTGTTCCCCGCGCGATCAATCGTCGAGTTAGTATTTGAGTTGTCGAGTTAGTATTTCAGTCAATCGGTTTAATATTTCCCTACTAAGGGTAACACTAGAAGTTAATTCTAATGTATCGAAAAAACCTTTAACAATAGGCCTATTAATAAGCCCTTAGGGAGCCCTATTTTTATTTTAGTACGTCCAAATATTCATGTCACATTAATTTCAAATATACATCCTGTATATTTTGTGTGTAAAAGTCAATATTTTAACATTATAATAAAATTCGGAGTTACTAAAATTACTCGTTAGATTAATATTACTACGAACGTATACCAAAGGACTTAGAATCCCATAATTCTTCGTCAAGCCGCTGCAACAATGTATCTCGCATTAGCTTGCAACATTTGTGTCGAGGCGTGACCCTCGCGCTAGGAGGGGTTTTTAATGGCCTCCGAAACAGAGAGGACATTTTGAAGAGATTCACACTATGTTAGTAAATTGCAATTTAAGACAATGCTGTTAGAATACTGAGTACAAAATTCACAATATACGCCAAGCAAGAGAAATAATTCAGGAAATTGTATGACTGTATTGAATACTATTTTTTTTTGTTATTTACTGGGTATTCTATTCTACTGGGGCTACTTTGACATGTTTTCGTATCGTCAACGTTTTGATAGCTCTTAACTTGACAGTAATAGCGACTGAGTTAAAAACAATACCATAACACGTCAAGATTAATATCTAGTGCATTTTTAGAAAACTTCAGAAATTGAGCTTAAGAGTTGCCGACAAGGGGACCGATTTTTGACTTTCGACCGCTCGAAAGTTTCACTCGAAAGTGACAAAAAACAATGAAATGGTATACTTGCGAGCGATAGAAAATATGAACACGAGCGGTCCGTGACATTCGTTTTGAATTCTATCAATAGAAAGTCTCATTTGACATCATCCAAACCTGTTGGGTTACCAACTTGGGTATGTATGCCGGGAAGTACACGAAGCATAAACAAACCTAGCACAATCCCATAGACATCCACAGACGAGAAAGCGTTTTATTTTTCCTACATTCATAACCAGTCAAGAATTTGAAAAATAAGCGTAAAAAAATCTTATGGGCACTGAAATATTAAATTGCTTGTTATGATTTCATCTTTTGTTAGCTTCACACATTTATTCGCAATTAAAATATGAATTAAAAAAACCGGTAAAACATCGACTTTCTGCGTATAATGAAATAAGTTCCAACTTAACAATATTATTTAGTCAATCCCTCACTTTTGAGTGAAAATCTCAAAAATATGGAATTTGGGACCATTCGAAAATAAATTGTGAAAGATTTTCGCATTCGAATATTTTCTACCGCTCGGTTTTGAAATCGAGCGCTCGAAAGTCAAAAATCGGTCCCAAAATCTTTAAAAATAGAACAAACAACAAATGAAGTTGAAACGACATTGTATATATCAGAATTTTATATACATCATGTTTAAAATTTCCTCGCACCTAAATATATTTATCTGCAGTCAAGACGCTATCACGCATTCATTAACTCTCCAGAATCCCGATGATCCGTCCATTAAGTATTCATCTCGCGACATTAGCGGCGAGCGTTATTAAAACCACCTGTAAATCCCGGGCGTACGTGTCGAGAGACGAGGCTTCCGCCCTAGCGACTTTTGTCTCAAATCTCAGCACGTCCTGGACATCGGGGCCACGTCTTACGGAATTAATAATAAGCCAAGATGCCGGGTGCGGTTTCGGCCGCAATGTGCCGAAATTTCTAACCCTCATTACGGGTTCTCTGCACTCAACGCGCGCCCGAAACTTCGGGCGTTCGCGCCGCGTTCCAGCGTTGTTTATTGGTCTTGTAGACATCTTGCTACTTGTAGCCAGCCTTAATCGTCGAATAAAGGATTCAGGCGGCGTCGTGATCTTAGCCGTTACCTGTTAGCTGGTGCTTTGAAATATGCTGCGCTTTCCGCCTATCTTGTGGATTTTACAAGCCACCTTTACGACTATTGTGTCTTGTTACCATTTAAATAATTTCCTTCGTGCCATCATCGTTAACATAATTGGTTAACTTGAAAACTCTGTTCTTTATTTATACAATTGTGTAATTATTATAGAAACGCTGTCTGGTAAAATATGAATAGGTATTAATTGTTATTTGGTCGGATCTTTTTTTAACTTTTGATAGTTATAGATTAGAAAAATATATAGAGTAAAATCACCAGTAGTCAGCCAGATATCCGTAGTTGGCCTCTGCCTATACTTTGTATGAGTGGGAGGAGTACGAAATATATATTTCCCACTCTTCGCACTCATATAAGGTTGACTACCGGTCTCTGGCTGACCACTGGTGAATTTACTAAAAGGAATATAGCTAGTAATTATCTGAAATGTTTATAATTTTTAAACTCGCCGACCTATTTTATAGCCGGTAAACTAGAGTTGCCCCGGCGCTCGTAGGCCGTCAAGAGAGAGTTAGGTAGGTCTTTTTGGCCGAGCTTTATTGTTAACCAAACCGGAAACCAAATTAAAAATGTCGCGATTGTTGGTTGTTGGCGATTATAACACTACAGGACTAGTTTTTGATAGTGTCTCGTGTCAGAGGTAAAACCTAGCCAGATTGAAGCTTGTTTTTATCGCAGCCCTGGCGAATGAATAGTTGGTACCGTATCTTGTAAAATTTGTTCAAAAAAATTGCAAAGTTCGAAAAAAAATATGAATTTTGACAAGCTTTACCTCAGAAACTATTGGGTCTACGGACACAAATTTAGTCTCGTATTGTAGCAAATTAAGTCTCATTTAAAAACATCTTGAGAAAATGTTCTTTAGGGTTGTAATCGCCAGAATCTGAAAAAAGTCCGAATTAATTTTTATTTTCGCCCGACGTCACAAACTTGGATTATTCATTTGACGCAAACTACCCCGTACGTTCAATCGCCAATTTTACTTAACTTGTTGGCGTCATGAAAAGTGAATTATTTCAGAGAATCATTGTACTAATCTGAATCAACTATCATTCCCAAGCTGGTGACAACTTAAACATGCTCCAAGTTTGACCCTGTCACCCTATCAACAACTCCATCCTCCCTGGCAATGTTAACAAATGTCACCGCGCTACAGATCCGACCGCCCCGGGCAGTAGTTGCGGGAGATCATAATGCTCCGAGGATTACAAATATTACAATGTAGACAGCACTTCTGGGTAGACTGGAGCAGTTAGGATTTAGGTACGAACAGTACTTGCGTGTTATAGAATGGTTGGTTAAACTGGCCCCTAGTTCCAACTTAGATGAAAAAAATGGTACTTTTAGACATAACTTAAACATACATACTACTTTTGTTAGGGTTACCGCGATATGTTGTGATTTTAAGTACTTTTTTTTTCAGTGGAGTTCATAAATATAAATAAATATCAGGGGACAATGTCACGCCAAACCTAGTTAACCTAGTCCCAAACTAAGCTCTACGCTTGTACTATGGGTACAAGACAACGATATAAATATTTGTATAACGAAATATATTCTAAAATACATAGAAAAAATCCATGACTCAGAATCAAATATTCGCGCTCATCACACAAACTCCCTTACCGGGATTTGAACCCAGGACCGCTAGCTTCGTAGGCAGGGTCACTATCAACTAGGCCAGCGCGTCGTCACATTTTACACTTACACCTATACACTACACACACACACACACACACATACATACTTTACAACCTGTACTTTTTTATACTTTAGTATCTTGACACTTTAATCGCTGTGATAATTCGTATATGGGAGTTTGAACATTACTTTAAATAGACAAGATACTAAAATTTATACATAATTATGAACTCGACCGTACATTTCAGGCGATTATAGAATTCTATTTTGTTGGTGTATTATTTATACATAGGTTTTAGATTTGTTGTGAAATGCGCGAGCGTCCTGCGTTACTTTTTAAAAATTGACAAGGTACCTAATGTCACAGTATAGTCTTTTAAGGCAGGTTGTGTAATAAAGTTCTTATTAGTTTTAATTATTATTATGTTACGTAAAAGCTTCTGCCCGCGATTTCGGCCACGCATGTCGCTATTTCCTCGGTATTGTCGATTTCCTGCACTACAAATTATATTATATTTACTTTCGGTTGAGGCGCTGCACTCTGTAAAGACGGAAAAAACAAATGAGAATCATCTTGAATCTTGATCTTTTTAATTATCATAATATCGATAAAGGTAAAGTCACCAGTGGTCAGCCAGAGACCTGTAGTCGGCCTCTGCCTATACTTTGTATGAGTGGGAAGAGTACGAAATATATATTTTCCACTCTTTGCTCTCTTATAAGGTCAACTACTGGTATCTGGCTGACCACTGGTGTCTTTACCCTAACTCTCAAGAGAAGTCGGAGGAGAAATAAATATTTATAACCGACTTCATGTTTTCTAATAGTAAATCATGTTGATATTTCTATGTAAATATAAATGTCAACAGCGAGCCAACAGTTCCGCTGTGTACTTCCCGGCACATTAAAAGGTAAGCCATTTATTCAAGACGTGCCTGTCCCGAAGGGAAATTCATAATAATTTCAAAAGGAGTGGGGTGAAATCATTCCGTAAAATCAAAAGTTGGTTTCAAATTTCAATTACTTATTCGTTCGACGCGTGTGCCGCGTGCGAGGGTTCCGTAGGAAATGAAATAACACTTAAACGTGATTTATGTAAGAAAATAATGTTAATCTATGAACGCGTTGTTTTCTTGAATAAATCTTACACATTTTGAACAGACGTATTAGCTCCCTTAGGTTTATTTAGGAATTTCCGTAGATAATAATACCATCTTAATTGTTATATTTGAGGAAAAAATTTGAAATATAGATAGAAACTATTAAAATATGTATTTATTCTGCAATGAGATACGCTCTCGCCTCGAGCCTAAACTTCAGGGCTGTCGGCAACTCGCGCGAACTTGGCGTATTATCTTAAAGCACCTACGGCCTCCAAACGGCTGCATAACAAATTTTATTTCCCTCAGAGCGTCCGCACAAAAACAGAACAGGAAAGTTGGGCGTTGCCGGCGTCCTCCCGTGAATTTATATCGCTCGAAAACACGAAAACAAAAGTGGAGTCGCGCCAAAGGTACATTATCTTAACAAAGTACAGCAATTAGGTACACGTTCCACATCTGACTCTAATAATTTAAATATGATAAACAAAGTAGGCGAAGAATAAGGCGGGCCCTCGCTTAACTTATTTATAAATTCTTCCCGTATTCGTGAGACGCTGCCGGGCTGGCGTGAGGGCTGCAACCCTTCCCGTAACGCAATAAAGGGGCACTCATATAGTATCACCGCTTCACGTGCACCGAGATAAAGGCTAATCCGCCGTCTTCCCGGGACCGCTGATCTTTGTGCTTGCTCATTAGATTTATTATCGCGTCTTACGAACTTTGAGCTTGAATGCGCGACTTTTCTGTACTGTTTACGCCACTTTATACGAAGAGTTGCGTTTGTAACGTTTATGCTGCGGCATTTTATCTTTCTTGAAGTGGCACATTGAACAAAATTGTTTGTTTTTTCAATTCTACTTGATTTGTTTGAACGTGCACATCTTGGGTGACGTTACAAAACCTAAAACCATTAAAATTTAATTTCAAAACTCTACAATGTTAGTATGAAAAAGTGTCAACTTGGTCACAATCACAAAACATAGCTCATAAGGTCAGATTTGGACTAGAGTTAAGTGTTGAACTGTCACTTTTAAATCTAGATTTAAGGTCAAAACTCGTTTATTTTTTTCCTGCATATCTCTTAGACCACATTGATGAAAATCAGAATCTAAGTGGAATGTTATTCTGAGTTTATTCAATGATGTTCTCGTAGCTGGCCATCTTATTTAATTTAAAGCAAATTTACCACAAGATGGTTCGAAACAAAGCCAAGACGGAGTTCAATAGGCCACAATTCATCGTGCAGATCTCGGGGCTTCAAAGCTATAAAATTACAGATCAAAACTTATCGACCCGGTGCCCTTTATTCAGGGTCGGCGGAGCGCACTATCAAAGAAAGTCTTCTTAGGAGTTAGCATCTTGGGGTGGCCAAGTTTCTCGCAAGGGTTCCTGATGCGGGCGGGGTTCTTGAATGTAAATAGTGGCCCAGCCTCGTATGAATTAAATTTAAGTAATTAATGGATGCCGGTGCGTGAGGGCGATTAGGTAGATTGTTTTCGGGTTGTTTTCTTAAATTGGACCTGTTTAGGTTTTTAAGTCGCCTTAGATATGGTAATTAAAGGGCTGGTTTATAACGGATGTTAAGTGAGTTCTTGTTGATGCAATAGAAATGACAGTTATCTGAGACTTGAGGTTCACTTCGACGAGTCTTAAAATGAGCAATAGTAAATTCTTTAATAGCTGTAATTGAGGATATTTATTTTATACTCCTTACTTAAATTTTTGAGGATGTTTAGATATTTGGATACAAGTATTTTAAATACTAATATATAAAAAAAGTAATTGAAATTTTTAGTTTGACTTTGTGTCTTTCATTTTAACATGAGCACTAAAGGGATTTAGATAGAATTCGGCACACACAGTCAAAATCCTAGTAATCACATTACATTAACAATTAAAAGTTAAAACGAAACTTATTTAAATTAAAATAAAACTAAGCTACTCAAATTTTAAAGACGTTAATAATAATCATTCATCACTATAAAAAGGACAGTATTCTAGTATTCCCAATATATTAATATTCCCCCTATAATAGGCCCGCTCGCGGCATGGTCCCGATGACAAACCTGGTAAAAAAAAAAACATCTGTACCATTGGCCTAAAAAAATTAAAAATATGCTCCCTAAGAAAAATTAACCACACATATCTACATAGGGCTATTACATTACAATCACGTCACGCGATCTTTATTTACTTATACATATAGTTCGATCATTTTTAATTACATGTTTCAAAGCATCCGGCTCGTTACTAACCCGTATGTGTACCTTCAGGGTCCTGGGGTCCAAGTGGGGGTCATTTATTAATTATAATGAACCTTGGGGCGGGCTCGGGGCTGAGGTCAGTCTGTGTCAAGAAAGGGGGGCCGTATTTTAAGACGTTGTCATCGCGTGCTCCGAGGAATGTGTGTTGACTCAGGGTGCCTTTAATTATTTCAAGTATTTTACGTATACATTGAAAATGTATCTATACTCGTAGTAGCTAGCTAAGATATAAGTACAGAGGGGTTATTATGACATGACATAGCTATTATAATAAATATAAGAAATATGGAGATTTATCTGTAATGAAAAAACTGATACTGTTACTTTTAAATATACTTTTTATTTACTTGTTCATTGTATTAATTACGAGAATACAAATGGTGCGCACTCTGCGCTGGCTTTCGAGCGACCGCCTAAACTATACAAAACAATGAGTCGCTGTTCTATCGAATCATTTGCTTTTAAATTTAAATAATTAAAAGCAAATGAGACATTGCATACAAAGTACAATGCAATAAGGTTTATTTTAGATGTTATAACCTTATTGTATTACTATGCAGTTCATTTTACGTTAAGCGTAAAGGACAGAGCTATAGCAGTTGTATAGCTCGGTACTTTTCTCTCAGCGTAAATAGAACTGTATTGCTATGTCATAATAACCCCCAGGTTGATTGTTTGGGATGAATCTTGATTGTAAGTAGTCCATGCTTATATATTAGTTTATTTCCTTCACGTGCAGGAGATATTTTGTTTTAATTTTAGAAGAATTTAAAAAGGAAATAACTTTACTTAGTGATTAAATAAAAAAATATGCCAGCTAAGTCAGATACAATACAAACCAACTGATATTATTACTAGACAGTAGCTAAAAAGGTTTTGTTTTTTACAGTTTTAACGGGTGCCTTTTACCCAAGGCGTAAGTTATAGGGTGTTTCATACCTTGGCATAAATATTTCGGCGTAAGAAATACTCTTTTACACCGGCGTATACTTTTAACTTTCCCATTGTAAGTTACTTAATTTTTATAAGGTTTTAATGATAGTCGTATTGACAAAGACTTGTTATAATTTGTGATTCCGAAACTTAATATCTAAACCTTAATAACGTATAAATGTGCTGGATATGGAAAGAAAAAAACAATAGCTTTAAAGCTACTGAATCATTACTTTAACATTCAACATCTTTGACCCTTCGTACTGAAAATAAATTGCTATAGACAAAGATACTACAAATAGCCAAGTATACTTACTTTCGTTTACTAATTTGACAGTTTTATTTAACATTATTGGAGTGTTAATCATCCTTTTAACTTAAGTTGTTACTTAACTGAAGATCCAAATTACAAACGCCGAAGTTTCCCGGCAAGGCGATGCCTCTCGCGTTTCGGACTGATCAAAGCTTTGACTATCGACGAGCTTTTCAGGTGAAGCTCGTAAACATGGCGCAAGAAAGCTTCGCCTTCATTTTACTTTACGCCAATAATTGCCAAGTAATTGAGTGAAGTCGGGTATAATTATCGCCGCTCTGTAGTGGTTTAGGGGAGGGTAATTAATATGCTTTAATTATAGTTTTATTTCGTTGAATTAAATTCTGGACCGAACGTAAAGCCGTGTAGATAAAACATCCATCACTTTCTGACACGTATATAAGTACGAGAGTGACGGATGCTTTATCCACATTTTGTAACGCGATAATCGCAACCATAATAGGTATCTATCTACAGACAAAAAAAATGAGCCAGACAAATCTTTTAGTTGACAAAGTAAATACAATAATTATGATAAGTTATATCAACCAACGCTAATAGTAACAACAGAAAGTTATTTAATGATTCAACTAACATCTTAGTTGACGTGTATTTTCAATTTGGCAGCGTAGCTTCTGTCGATAAGATTGAAGTATAAGGCTGCCTAATTGAGAATGCACGCGCTAAAATGTGTTTTGTTCGCTCTGACGGGACTACTTAAACTCGCCGCTGCGACATTCACTCGTTCGTCCGACCGCGTTTTTGAGAGAATCACACCTCTTGTCAGGCTCGTATGCAATCAAGACGCTTATACAATCTCAGTGTTGTTAGTTGCAACCAATTTTTTTTTAAGTTTATTTTTTAATGTTGGTTATTTAGTGGTTGTAGGCTAATTTTTTTACACACCGGCTTTATTACCTTTATTGTTTTCCTTGTAACGATTCGGCTCATCAATATTGTGCATAAACATTATTCAGCCAACGGACTTTCTGTCAACATTGAATGCGAAACTAGACAAATGTCATAAGAGTAAATTCCAACAGACAGAGAATTATGCTTAAAGTGATTTTATGCTATATATAATTGACAACATTTCAAAAAAAAAAGCATTATTGTTTTTTTGCGTTTATAATAGCTGGTTAAAAATTAGTCTACCCGTATTTCTTGATTTTTCTTTATTTAACTTAAATTCGTCGTTAATAATTTATTAAAGAAATAGTCATTAAAAAGACCGTATATACAAAGTTAGGAATACTGATGTCGTGATCTTAGCCTGATATAAAATTTAAAAAAAGTAACTTTAAACAGAAAGAGAACTGACTGTCATGTCATGTCAATCACTCGCTGCCGTTCGTTCACAAATTTGTTATTTTGCGTAATTTAATTAATTACGTAATTTGTAGACGCCATTAAAATAAATAAACTATTTTGCGTAGAATCGTAAGCGTGTCGTCAGAATCAAGTAATCTGTCAGACAGATAAACAATGAACATGACAGTTGTATATTTTTTTTAATTCCTTTGGTAATAAATGGACTAAGGGCACTATAAGTGTATTCCTAACATTTACAATCCACCTTTTTTTACTGTTTTTCCTAAATATAAAAAAGTACTGCATAAAAAAATCCAAAGATAATTTTACTGTAATCAGCAGTGTAAAATCTAGAAACGGTATTTTATTTTACTACCTTAGCACAAAATGAATTGTTGTCAATTGTTACAAAAGAGTTTTTTTAATGGTTTTATTAAGGCTTATTTAATTTCCTGCATGTCTGAAGCTTCTTTAATCCAGTATATTATGCCTCATTTTTTTTTAACAAATCCGACAGCGTAAAAAGAAAGCCATATCACTGAGAGCATTCTAGCTTCTCTAAGTTCAGCTTCTATCCAAATGAAGTTCCACTAACTTAGTAATTTCCCTTTCGCTATAATTCCACGTTGATCACGTGAAACGCTACTGGTTAAATATTCAAAGAAAAGGTCCGGGCAAGTCTCCGGGGTCGAGGCGACCCCGCGAACTGGGGTTAACCCGCCAGCGCTCATGCGTACCTAATTTCCGATTTGTCGACGAAAGGGTTGACTGATTAGCATCTGAGTTGTCAGGTTGTCACAACGCATCGGTTTAGCTTTGTTCTTGATGTCGTCTCAAATGATTATTTGATTTGGGCTATTTCAGCTGTGAAATTGATTATTAATGCCGGAATTTACTATGGTTATGGTTTGGGTGTGGAAAAGTTGTTAAGGTGTCCGTGTAAAGTTTAGTTGAATCCAAAATTATAAATAAGACACGTTGTTTTTTTATGACGGCAGTTGCTATCAGATAAGGTGCTCAATAATATCCGATATTAACTTTATTGTAAACGACTAAATAATTTCAAGAAAATAACCGCATCTATTTTGTACCTACTAAATAAAATGTTCCTAAAACTAACTCATGTTAAAACTTTAAAAAGGAATATGTAAAGTTACCTGCGGGAAATGAGAAATGACACATTGGTTTTCCCGAATATGTTCGCCAGCGACGTACGGGAAACTTCCCGTAACAAGCACTACCGAATAGATAGCAGGTAAACAATTATAAACTCGAATAAAACTTTTGTTGAGGATCTTGAAGTTTTTCAAATAAGTAATAGAACATGTTTTCATGTAGCAAGTAGTTAAAGCGATGTGCGAGTATGTCGTTAGTTAGCTTTTGCCTTCGTCCGCATCGAACTGATTTTGAGCATACTTTCGGGAAATATATTTTCAATGACATGAAAAAAAAAACCCTAGTGGGGTAGTCTCTACTCTACCCATAACAAACAAACAGTTACTTTCGTACTTTTGCTATTAGTGTGGATGAGTAATATTACACTAATTATCATTATTCTAAATATCTATGAAAAATTTGCGTTTTGTTGTCAACTTTAAAGTTGACAAGAGATCGGCCTGTACTTCAGGTACTATCAAAATAAGAATTGTTATGCGACGACAAAACAAGATCGTTCTAAATTGCTAGTATAAATTTATTTTGTCGCTGCATATTCAATTACATACGAAATATACCTAAAGGCGAATAATTGTTCGCCATCTAGTAATCATCGATCGTCTATAATCTACAGGGTGGAACGAACGAGTGCGACATGAAGGGGAGTAGCTTCCGTAAATATTGAAAATAACAAGTAATGGCCGAGGAAGACTGTTTTAGTGTGACAATGTCTATAAATTTAAATAAATAACCCGTTCTCTTCATTCCAATTTACTTTATAGGTCATTACCTATTCTTCTACTAGGTTATGTTAGATTTATAAATTTAACACTCTGCCTTTAATTTATACCCTGTTATGAAGAATGTGCCGTATTAAAGCATGGTTTTTTGTCCCATTGACTCTTGTTCTTCAGATTAAGTATTTACATGTATATAGTATATCAATGAAGTTTCATAAACTACCTCCGAATTTACCTAAGCAATTTATAAACATTGTCATACAAAGAAAATAGCCCTCTTCTTAAACTTTCAAAACAGTGATAATTCTCGCTAATGGTGTGTCCACACTTGCGTTTTTTTCCGTCACGTCACGTCACGGGGCTCTCGCGACATTAAGCCGGTAACGACACGCGTAATCCCACACGACGCGAGAATAACACCTCATGAATGTCTCATTTATCATTACCGCTTTCTTTTTGTTGTTAATGTTGTCTTATAGGATTTCATACAAAAAAAGATACAAGAGTCGAAGTTATAAATAATTAAAAAGGCAACTTTGATTTTAAAAACTTATAGCTTGCGCCGCGTTTTTTTTTTCCCTAAAACTGACTAAGTATTCAAATCAAAATATGACAACCAGACATAAATACCTATATAATTATTGTTACAAATTGGAAACTTTATAAATTTTGATTTTCAGAACACGTTATAACAACTAGCCTGTCAGCATTTTAATCATCAAAGAAAGCAAACATAAGTCCAAACACTGCCATTGTGCTCTAGACATAGACAGTTTAAATTATCCAGCGCGGCTCTGGCGACGTATCGGCTGTCACATTACCGCGCGGGTGTTATTATGAAAGTTTTTGAGGGGTCGCCGGACGCGCGGCGCCCGCGGCCCGGCCGGGAGTGTGGCGCATGCTTTACAAAAAGGAAACTGATGGATTTTATAATGCAGTCTTGTAGTAGTTTTATTAAAAACTTGGGTTTACTGGTGAATTGAGGGAAGATACTTAATTCAGTACCTATTACAACTTTTAGCATTTTGCGATGATAGGTATCTTAGTGAAAATTTGTCTTACGCAAGTTAAACAGGTATTATTATTAGTAATACAGGTATTAATTTCGGTAAAGTTGAACAGAAATTAATTTGATAGAATGTCTATCGTAAAATCAACTGAACTAGTTACTCCTTCAAAAAAATATTTCTGAAGTATACCTAACAAAAAAGGCCTTAGTGACAGGCAAATGAAAAAATATGTATCATCTTTAGGGATATATGGGATTTATAAGCCTTGAATGATTGCTGGTCTAGGCCGGATCGAGAATCCTTCTCCACAGCGGCGTATCCCGTCGCTTCAAAGTCCAGGAGGCGCATATGGTAATTCGTTATTCCGATAGGAAATAGAGGCGGTCAGTCGCAATAATCCGTCACTGGGCTGCCCGCCATGTTTTATGTCACTTTACGTATTCCTTACAGGTCCTGATAAATATTTGTTTCGGTCGAGTTTGGACATGTCCCGGAATTGAATGTCCGGGATGGAAACCCGTTTTGTTTTCGTCCTTGGTTTATTAAAGTTTTGTAGGTAAACGCGATGTTTTGAGGGAACTATGTTTTGCATAAGTAAGTACATACATACATACCAACAACTCTTAAAACTTTGTGATAACTCTGTAACCACAATTTGCACAATTAGGCTAAGATGTTTAACAGTGTATATTAGTGATAAGTAGACCCCGCTATCGGAGGTGCAAAATGGTAGCTGTCAAGTTCTTAGGGATGGGTAAAAATTATTTTGAAATACTAGCTATATGTCGATAATTATAGCTATATGTCGATAATTTTTCTTTGCCATAATGAGAGTCTAGGACTTTAATTAAACGTGTTTATTTTATAATACAGGACTATATAATTACAAAATGAATGTGTTAAAAAATTTTCATTTTTATAAATAAAATTCTTCAATATTTCATCATTACTAACAAATTATCGTTATCTTCATAGCACGAACCATTCATATATAAATTAAAAATTAAATAATTAATAAATGTCTCTTAAAGGGATATCGTATTGTCAATGAACGATCAGTTTTTTTTTTTCAGTTTCTCTGCAATAATCTAGTGCAGTCACGATGAATTTATTCAACAATAAACCCAATATATCTGAACACTATTTATTTTTATTTACATTTCTGATGACAATGATTATCATGGATTCCAAAAAATCTAAAAAATGGTATAGGTACATATATAAAACTAATTGTACAGATAAAGTAAGAATATCGATATCGACATCATGAATATTTTTACCCATCCCTAAGAACTTGACAGCTACCATTTTGCACCTCCGATAGCGGGGTCTAGTGATAAGTAAGTATTAAGCAAATTATTTCTGTTGCGGTGAAATCATTATTATTGTCAGTTTCCTACTCCAACGGTCGCACTCAGAGTTAGATGATGACGATTAAGTCGTTCCTCAGTGAAGATTTCGGATACACATTTTTGAAAAAGGAATGAGTTAATTGTGTCTAAAATTTCTCTGAGTACGGCGAAAAGTAAATAATGCAGCGATTATGTTATTCGATAAACGCAGCAACACCGCAATAATCTTGGGCGTTAAAATATTAAATAAGATACCTTTATTTCTTAATTAAGCAACTTTAAGCATAAGTAGTAAAAGCCGACTAGACCTTAAATTAATAATTATCAAATAAAAAAACCCTGTTATTATTCTTTTGAACCCGTTTAAAAACATGCAACGCTCAACTTAGTTAAGACAAAACGCCGACAAAAACTATTCTAGAATCCTCCAGAGTCTCAACGTCATTACGTCGGCTAAGGACCGCATGCATACAGAATGGCTTATCAGTTATGCATAATGCGGAGACCCCAAAGGTGGGCAAAATATTGCAGGAGACGAGTTACAGGGTGCGCGTGTTTTAGTTGATTTTTGGTGAATTTTTAACTTTTGTGCCTAGTACAATTAGAATAAAATACAATGCAAAATCTCATCATTCAGCACCATATGTAAATATAACACTTATAGAATGGAAGAAAAATACAAAAAAGTGATTTTTCTACAATTAGAAATTCAAATGATCTGGGAAATTTACATTTGACATGTTTTTACGGCATATAAACTGTGAAAATATACCTAATGTATTTGGATCTAATTAAACACGTCTAATACCATTTATTTCGAAGCTTTTGAGCTGTCTATCGTTCTAAATTCTTATACCTAGTTGATATGTATCTAAGACAAACGTATTCATTTTGTGGCAGTTCTATTTATTTGTACAAATATTCCCGCTATATGCAAAGGTTACTCCCAAGCGCCATGCATGTCAACCTGATGGATTCCCTCTCTGAATGTATTACAGTTTTTTATTTGTCATCCGCCACAGCAAACTGACCCATGAATATGAATGTTCACGTTTCATGAATGTATTGTGGGGTCTGAGTCATTTGTGATTTGGCATTCCTTTGCATTTTTATTTGCTTCTATTTGGCATACACAATTGCAATATACGGCACACGCTGTGTAACATTTATTGCAATGCACAAAACCAAATTTAAATGTTTATTTAAAAAACACTGTGTAGGAGTACTAGGAGTACTTGCATTTTATCTTACTATATTTAAATGTAGACAGAAATTACCCTAAATATGATCAATTATCATCATAAATACTACAAATTCAAATAACTACGTTATAATATAACTACAAACTGTTCCTAAATTTATCATTATACAATTTCAAATTATTCAATTTGCTTTATTAATTAGTAGGAAGTAATTTATTGCATTTTAGAAATAACATTATACATACTAATCGTGTTGAATTCACAATAAGATAGTCAGTATAAATTCAGCATTTAACGGTATTTATAATCTTTTCACAATAGCATTTAAAAAATACACAATTTTTATATACTCGTAGGTACAAAGTGAACAACAGTTCTCAATGCAGACTGTAATTTATTATGTATGTATATGTATCTTAGGATTGTGGCATATATCATTTGTGTTGTCACTATTTCGCCAATGTCAGGTTTAAGGAAGGCACACGTATAAGAAATGCGAAAAACGAAGCCTAATTTCTCAAACGGTCTCAAATTTTACAATTTTTTCGTAGGATTTATTTTTAACAAGCCAGCTTTCCAAGTTCCATTTGTCACATTAAACCTTCTTAGCTGCGACAAATCAAGGACGAAAAAAAGTAGCAAGAGCGATAATGTGCAACCCCATCTGGCGGGAAACAAATGAACGCGATCACTCACGACGCATGCTAAGCCGCCAACGTAATGTCTGCAAATAGCCTTGAGATGTTTTTTTGTTACAATTATAAGAAATCTCGCGAAAAAGTTTTCATTATTAAAAACTCCATTTTGTAGTTTTCAAAGTTTGTTTCTAAAAAGAGAAAATCTAAAAATGGCCTTCCATACAAGTTGGTAACTTTTGTTACCAATTACCTTTAATTATTTAAACTGGTACAGATTTAAAGTAAGTAATGAAATTGTGTACATTTATAAACAAGTATATAAATTAGAACATAATGTTCTTAAATATTTGAAGCAAAAATAATTATTTCCCTTTCCATCCGATGATTTTCCTTCATCGACACCTTGCCTCTATAAACAATATTAAACAAATCAGCGCGACACTTTTAACTAAAAAGGGCAGCGTACCGGATCGGTTTCCAATTAACAGTGACTGCTCTCATTATATTTTTAATTTGGGGGAGGAATCCCAAATTAAAGCCGCCGTCAAAGGACAGCGCCATTAGAGACAAATAATTAAAGAATCCGACCGTCTTCACAGTCGTTAGACGGAATTAAGAAACCGCCACAACTTCGTAATTTTGAGTTAGGTACCTTTAATTTATTGGAGCATAGTTTATTTATTGGTAAATGGTTTTTCTCCGGCTTTCTTGCGTGAAGTGACTACTCTCAAGTTCGCTCAACAATCTAAGTACGTTTTTCTGTGCGGATGATTATTACGAAGATTAATTATTATTTTGTATTTGTTCATATTTCATTATTCTCAACATAATAATTTTGCAAGTTTTATCGAAATATTAATAGACAATTTCTATTTTGAAGGATTGTAGTCCTGTTAGGCGATGGACTTGCAAACCTGTCACTAATACGCTGGTAAACATCTTAGCCTAATTGTGCAAAATGTGGTTCTGCCTACCCCACTCTGAGATTCCAGGCTTGAAGGTAATTTCTTTTTTTTTTGACATGGAGGTATGTATTAATATGTTTCTGTTTCATAGAGCAGTTATAAAGTTAAACGGTCTAAAAATAAACTATAGATTTTATGTTTTTTTTTAATTAAGTACCTACCTAGTTACCTGCCTTTACGCAGACAGAGTCTCGGTTAAAAGCTATCATATTACAATTACAAACCCCTTATTCTCATCTCGTTTCTTAACTTACCTAATCCAAGTATCTAGCTTCCGAACGTTATGAATGCAAGTTTCAATTTTGTCTAGACGTGTGAGCATGCCCGTTTGCATGCTAACAAGATTCATTACTAGCAACTAAAAACTGGGGGTAAGAAGTGGGGGTGGATTTAGTGCTGCGCAAGCGGGCCAAGTGCGTTGGACACGCCACGTTAACCTCGAAAGGCCCAACATCCTAAATTTAGGACCTTTGTCAAAGCTACTTTCGACTTTAGTTGGCCGTCACAAGATTCATTTTCGAACTAACAAAAGTTGTCATGGGCCTTAAGCTACGGGTTAAAGTTAACGCGGTTCTAGGCTCAATTTATAGTGCCGGTTTGTGGTGTAGCTGGGTAATTGATGTTTTTGAATGTTTTTCTTTGGAATGCTTACGGTTAAAACGTGTTGAAATTACTGTCGCAATTTATCTTCAAGTACTTACCTATAATTATTGATAGAGAAAAAATGCAGTAAAAAAGTAGGTTCCGTCTAAAAATACATTATGTTCGTAAAAGTTAATTGTAAATTACGGTGCATATAATAAATTGTATTAATATAGCAATATTTGAGCAGTTTGTATTAAAACAGTTTGAAGGGAGTTCGGGAATTTTATTGTTAACTGTTAATATGGATACATATCTTTATTAGACTTAATTTCGTAAGTAAAAATAATAGACATTTGTTGTGGGTATCGAAAGAGGAAAAAACAACATTAAACAGCAGTTATTTGGTAAAAAAAATATCAAATTGCTTTTTCATTTTCTGAGTTTCTTGCGGCGTTTCTTCTCAGCAGTGGTCTCCTCTTGTGAAGCGCTGGTAGATTCTTGACATGTAAAAGTGCCCGTGCGGCCTACTTACTGAATAAATGTCTTTATCTTTATCACTCCTAACCGCACTCACAAACTTTTTTTGAAAGTTTTTGTATCAAGTGGCAGCTCTTTGTTTTTCACAATGAATTAATGTTGCAATAAATGTCTTGAAGAGTAAAAAAAAAAACGGAAAATTGTACGTACAAATTAAGTACAATTTGACCTGAAATTATTGATCTCAAGTGAAATTGAGCACTAAAATATTTTATTCATAGCACTACGTAAACCTAAGAACACACCATTTAGTTACGAGTGTGCACTTTAATCACACCTCGTATATAAATAAATAAAATAAATATCAGGGGACACTGTCACACCAATTGACCTAGTCCCAATTTAAGCTCTAGGCTTGTATTATGGGTACTAGACAACGATATAAATACTTATATAGAAAAACATATACTTAAATACATAGTTAACATCCATGACTCAGGAACAAATATTCGCGCTCATCACACAAATTTCTGCTCTTATCGGGATTTGAACCCAGGACCGCTAGCTTCGTAGGCAGGGTCACTACCAACTAGGCCAGCACGTCGTATATTTGAAGATAAACTGTGTAACTCTGCATCAAATGAAAGCTAAAAAACCTTGAAATCAACGGCTAAGGGAACTCAGAGCCTACTTGCGAGTACAAAACACCCATTTCCCTTATTATTAAAATTGTCTAAAATATACCACTTAGGCACTTATTTTGGCATCCCTGATTTTAAAATCAAGTGTTTTTTTCGAAAATTACTACAGCTTTATTTTAAATAAACGTACTTATTTTAAATACATTTGATGTCGATAATCAAGTCAGAAACAAAAAATTTAGTAAGTATATTGCAGAATACAGATAATTATATTTTTTACGTCTTTCCACTTAAATATCGAACAACGTCATTGCACTACGTTAACCTAAGGACACACCATTTAATTACGAGTGTGCACTTTAATCACGCACTCGTATATTCGACGATAAACTGAAACTTTGCAGGTTTAATCTAATCAAAGCTAAAAACATCTTGAAGGTAATGTCGCGGGCGGGGATAAATCCAGCTCGCAGGGTCTACGGGGCCCTGGGGACAGATTCGGGAGGAGATGACCGCTGAGGTACTCTGCTCTTATTATGAAATAACGGCACACTTGCGGGTATAACGCGGCGTTTTTTAAAACGATCGTGTTATTTGATTTTTGCTCTGGCGTGTCAAGCGGTAATAATAATAAGGTCATGCGTTTATGAAAGAAAATTAATTTAATACATAATATTTCACTATTCAGGCAAAGAAAAACTTATTGCAAATCTAAATATATTTATATAAAGGAAGAAACTGACTGACATATCAACGGACAGCCCAAACCGCTAAGCCTACGAACTTGAAATTAGAAGAGAGAGTATTCCTTGGGTACCCTAGGCGTGCACTAAGAAAGGATTTCCCAAAAATCGATCGAAGAGCGTCCTCTAGTGTTTTATGATTTAGAAATATAAAGCGCAAGATGAATTATTATTAAGGAACTTATTTTTATTCATGTTTAAATAACTTGTAGTAAAAAAACAGTTTTGAGACATGCTTTTGCTGATGACTGTACTCTCTTAAGGAACTCATTTGTCAACTCGACAAATAACTGGCAAGTTTTAGTAGTCCTTCAGAGCGTACAAACAAAATGCATGGCGTACATTTTCAATTAGGTGGCTTAACCATTGCGAGTGTGAGTTTGATTACTCAACCGACCAATCGACAAGAAGCCGATTTTAAGAGGACAACAACTCATCTTATTGATAATGATAAAAATTTAGTGGGGTTACGTTAAGTACAGATTTGCCTTATCCTTAGCCTTATCCTTCCGGCTCCATTAGCAGACCACTCCCTAGATAAAATAGCATATTTTTCTTTTAAGCGTGTCGACAGCGTGAAATGTGAGCTTCCCAATATTTTGCCACGCCAATGGCATTCCCATGGGTTTACGGGTTTTAAAAGCGCATTCTAATAATGTAAACTTCTTCAAATTTGACCAAGAAACAAATAAATATTGTAAAGTAAAAAAACAACTTGTAAGATTGAAGCGTTTCAACCGCCGGTTTGCCGTCCCGAATGTCACAGACAAATAGCGATCCGTGCAACGACTTGCTGGGCAAAGGGTAATGTTTACATTTTAATGTAAGAATGCGGTACAGCGCTCGTTAGGGGATCATTTTCACGTCCTGTCCAAATTACTCTTCTTCTTTCCATGGACCGTGGTTTGATTAAAGTAATTAACTTTGTACCTAGTTCATTTATTATTTTTTATTAATAATAATAACGTGAAATTATGCTTTGGAGACGTTTATTTGTTTGAAAACTGTAGGAGTACGCAAATATATTTAGATGAGATGCTTTTTTTAAACAAACCTTTGTACATCATACTAGCTTAGACGAATATCATGTTTTTTATTTTTTAAATATAGAAAATTATAGCGTCTGAGTAAGCAATTTTGGATGTACCGTCTAGATTTTTGACTGGGGGATTACCAATAATCCCTTGCGTGCGTCAACAGGGCAAGTACGATAAACCAAATATTATGTAGAAAATATTGATGGTTTGACGCACTTCAGTTTACGCTGAGCAAAAAGGACAGAGTAATATAACTGCTCTGCTCAGTATAGCTCTGTCCTTCACGCTCGCCGTAAAATTAACTGCATAGCCATGTCGTAATAACCCCCCTGACCTTACTTAAATTTTAAAATGCCATGTTTTTAGGTACAGCGGTATAGATAGCGCGTGAGTAGCTTCGTTTGCCTAAATGTTTGTGGATTAGACGTTTTTCGAGTTCACGAAATCGATCTCTCAAGTTGTCATCTTCGGGAAACCTCGGTTTTGACCCGAACGACGCTCGGTCTCCCAGGTACTGTTTATAATGAAGTTAAAGTATTGCTTTTGATATTTATCATGACATAGCGTTGTCAAAGTTTTGATAGCTGTTATTTTGGGAAAAACCAAAATAAATGTACATAAAGACGCTATTTAAATTTCACTTAATGATGTCTTAATTACAATTTCGTTACAAAAGTGTATGTGTTTGACGTTAATGGACAGTTTCGTTACGGTGACAAAAGTCTTCTTTAACTTGACATTTATTTTGGTTTATACCCATTTACTTGGCACTAATAGCGGCTGAGTTAAAAACAATACCAAGGCCCCGGTTTGTAAAATATTATTTCTACATAATAGCCTTAGTATAGATGGATCTCTATTACTTCCTAAAGCAATTAATTTTAACGAGTTTATAACATAATCACACTTACAATTTACACCACTTTTCCTATAACGTTCAACTCTTTCCAATAAGGGCAATAAAAATATTAAATCAGCGCAGTAAAGGGGCTATAACAATTTCAGTTAATATTAATCGGTATTCTTTGCCGACCCTTCCCGGGCCGATTTGGTTTATTTTCCCTTTATTTGTCCCCCGAGGATCACTATGATATATTTATTATTACCAAGACCATTCGAAGTATTTCGAAGACACTCTTGAGATGTATTACTGGTACTTGGGACCGTTATTGGTAATAAATAGCAATAATTTGACGAGTGGAATTGTTGTCTTTAATTTTAGGTTATCATTGAAATACTGACCGAAAGAAAAAGGTATTGGCTGAACTGTAAAGTTTAACACATTTCTTAAGTTCAAAGAGTATGTTTTTATAACTAATAACTTTTACCTGTTTAAACTATATTACAAAAAAATATACAAGCATATAAATTATCAAGACAATGGAGGAAAAGTTAGGACAAAATTACATTTCTACATTTATTTTTATGTATTGAAAGATTTATATCCTACTGTTTTATGATTTTAGTGGTTATCCATAAATAAAACAATGAATCCTATACAACCATTTCATTGCCAGAAGCAACATTCTAACAAACGCCAGTTTCCGGAAAACTCCGAGAGATGGCGCTGTCTATCTCAATAACCACTTACAGAATTAACATAAAGTAACGAAGGCATGTGAGCTTCTATTTAACTTTGTCTTAAATCATATCGTCGACGTAATGATAGTTCTTACCTATATCATATGATGTGGCTGTATCGTAAAAAACAGTTTCGAAAAACAAGACGGGTTTAATAAAAAAAAACAAAAAGAATTTGGCCAGGTCTGTACACAATCAAATCTACGAACCGACGCCGAATACAGATGCATGCTTATAGCTGTGTCAAAATCTAAACAAAAAGAGCAAATAGAAAGCGACTCCAGCGTCCCGCTAACGATCAAACTGCGTTCTAATCACGAAACGTCAGAAATGGATATTCAAAATTGAATTGCGTTTTTTTTTCTTTTCGTAAAGGGCGAGGGCGGCTAAAATGGCCAGATCTCAATAACGGCTACGTGTTTACCCGGAACCCGCAAAGCGTGTTTTTTACATTTTTCCAAACGTTATTTGCCCGGTGTCGTGAAGGCATTGTGTGCTGCACAAAGCCGGGGATGTTGCGCCATCCTTTTTGGTTCTCTTGCGAGTTCGCATTCGTTCCGATATTCGTTGATACGGCTGTCGACAGTTTTGCTCTTTTAGCCGCGTTTAATCAGTACGTGTAAAGTTTTTGAATGGAATTTCGAGCAGATTGTTGTATGCTAGGATATATGAGTTTTAGAAACTGCGTGTACTGCAAACAGAGCAAAACCAGTGCAAAGCTAACGAATAGGAGAATTTTGGTTATCATCTGGTTTTCTGCAGTGGCTAACGTAAGGTAAGTTAGGTGTTTTTTTAAATAAATCGATATACGATTCATTTGTCATTTTTTGACTTGCATCACTGAACTCTTTTTATAAGCTTTTATTTAACTTGCACTGTTCATATGTCTATATGTATGTATGTAAATTGTCTGCTTCAAATCTGATTTGATGATGGGTTCGGAACTTCGGAAGGCGGCGACAGGACCTCCGCTAATACTTGACATAGACCCTCCGTGTTGGGACTCATTAGTTTGGTCTTGATAAGCAGATAATGACTTTGCAATAAAAACAGTACTTGCTCGTTTATTTTTGACAGAAACTTAATTTTCTTGTTACTTTGTTTACGTGGCTTTTGTTTAGCTGGAAAGAAGTTAGTCGTGGTAATTAGTGGAAATTCAATAATTTCAAAATGAGACCACCAGAAGTAGCAGTTTTGGTTTAAATTACATCATGATGCTAAATTTACTCAAACAGTGCCTTAACTATTTCCAAACTTATTTTACATACATACATACATACATACCTTCACGCCCTCATTCCTAGAGTAACTTATTTTTTTTTATCCAAGTAATAATTCAATTAGCATAATAATATTTGCTATAATCAATACCAATGACCATAATAACGTCGAAAAACAACTTTTTCATTAATCTAACAAGTTATATTAATACTATCTGTAATGCATTGTTTAGTGATATTGCGTTCCATTGCGGCAGGTAGGGCGCGAGGCATCACTCATCGTTTCACGGTACATTACCCGCTTCACACGGGGGAGGGTTTGGTAAAGCGTACCCATACGTATTTTTTGTTTCAGCATGTAGACAATTCATTTAGTTCTGTTTGCGTCGTTGGAAATACGTGTCATGTGGGTTAATTACATTCTTTCACATACTTATAGGATAAGGTATAATAGGATTTTAAAATTCGAAATCGAATTCTGAAGTTCAAACGAGCCTTAAGACCGTAATACGTTTATATTTTTACTTTTTACACCCTTTATACTTTTCAAACGCATCATTTAAATAGTTTTAAAAATTTCAAAATAAACTGAACTGTAATCAACTACTTCTGTATTATAAAGAATTTATACGTAACGTGCCTATAATATTCAAAAAGCCCATAAAATAGACTTATTAACTAAAACAATTATCATTATTGTCATGTTTGAACTGCGGAGATAGGTTTTGCGTGCGATCAGTAATTATGTCCCGCTCTATTACCCTCTTCACACGGGGCGGCGGTGTCAAGAAATACAACGTCATTGTTTTCCTACTAGAAGTTACCTCATGCTCGTTTTTGTTAATAGGATCATAGACAAAGTAAATTAGGACTTTGATTATTGATAAAATACGCTTAAAGTACTTAATTTTTATTTAACATAAAATCTGTTCATTAATTGGGTCAATTGTTAATTTTAAATTGACGTTAGATTGATACAAAGACATGATTCAAGATGCCCTATTTTAGAACTTTTTATTACTTACAAAACAAGATAGAAATTAAAGAATATAATAACAATAACGATACAGAGTATCATAACAGACAGTATAGTATTTGTCTGGTCATTGCATACCGTGTATAAACTCAGCAACTAGGCTCTTTGAGTTTGCTGTAATGCGGTTAGAAAATCATCCGCAGTGCGATCGCAGCGTTGCCAACTGTGCGACCTTCGTACGGACAAAGACTCAAGGCCCCGACTATAGCCTGCTCAGTCGTTATAAAGCTGCTCGTAGTATAGATGTATAGTTACGAGAACCAGCTTAGCCCAGTAAGCCGGGCTTTTTAATAATAAAGAAGCAATAAAGAGCTCCGTACCCGTTTTCAATAAACACCTTTATCGATTATTCAGTCCGCCGTCCATACTTACAGCTCCGTAGCTCCGCCATAGACAGAGAGTTGGCAAACTAATTCCCGACACAGGCATAGCTTCGGGTGGTGGTGGCCGCTGGCCGGGCGGGGCGTGCCCGCGCTGGGCGGCGCCCACCAATCGCCGCGTCCCACCCACGCGCCCCCGCCCACCTTACCTGCGCTACACCATTAAGCCTGCTTTCCACGTACTTTTTTCGCGGACTTCGCATCCACTGGCGCCGTCTTTATTTTATTTTCTCCTTTATGCCTCCTTCCTTCGACTCCTATTTCACGCCCGTAGGTAGCTTTTGTGAATACGAATGCTGAGCAGGTATCCGCGCTCGTTAGTTTCGCCCGCTGTTATGTAAAGCACCTAAATAAAGGTTATTTGAAAGGCGCCCGCGTGATGTATGTAGGAGGATCCGATACTTGTCCGGTACGAGACAGCGGCCGGTTTAATTAGAGAGGTGACGCGCTGCAGCGGCGGGCCGCGAAGTTAGGTTTACGAGCGTCGCGGCCCGGCGATAAACTTTTAACTTGCATATCGACCCGCGTAAAGTTCCGGAGGAAAGTAATCCCGGGCAGCCTTGCTCCACATTTTGTTTCAATGGCCCGAGTATGCAAGTGTCCCTACAGGGTGAACGATCCCGCATCGATGGAGTTCAACTGAACTTGGAAAAAACTTGGCCGAACTTTGTTCGCGGCGCGTGATTAGGAAGACTTAGTTTTGAAGTGTGTTGGGAACTGTTTTTTCAGTTTTGAAAGTAGGTGGCTGAGTTTATGATCCGGGTGAAAGTCACGATCGATGAACTCCGGGTCAAGTCGGATCAAAGTTTGTGGGCTAATCACCAAATTTAATACGCGAGGGGAACTCGCGCTAGCAAGCCAGCTGTCTACGATAAACTTAAAACACAAACTAATCACGTAAAAATAATTTCCAGCCATTATTTTTAGTGGCTTATAAAATAAAAATAATCTTTATTGTAAGGTGTTCATTATTTTGTGAAAATGATTTTGATTATGAATTTATTTACAATAAAATTGCTGGGACCTTGTCAATACTCAAAACAAACAAAAACAAACTTATTGAACTTGAAAACATTTAGGGACAGCTGTAGATTTCTTTCTGAAATAAAATCTGAAGGACTTTAATGACTGTGGTACTAAGTTACTTATAACTTTGCTTTGGAACTTCAAACTTTATTCAGGTCAAATTTACTTTACCAAATATTTGTAATTATTTAAAATTGTTACGTATTTATTACAAACTTAGGTCTTGAAAAACCTATGTTGGCAAAGACATAGAAAAGAGGCATGCGTAAAAAAACTTTAAAAAAATAAAAGTTACTAGCCAGCAAGAACTCGAACACGTCAAAACGCCACACGTTTTCAGGGAAAAAAAACGGTACATTGTTGGGCCAAAACAAAAGACTGGCAACTTATGCGTTCTTATCGCAATAGTTCGGCGCAAGATGTCGCCAGCATTATCGGTAACGAGCGATCGCGATAGACAACGTGATGTGGGAGGGGAATAGAGATGGAAAAGAAAACGGTATTTTGGAGAAAAATTATGTATGTTGTTTAAAGTGCTTGATGTCTTGAGTGTATGATGGCAAAAAGTAACAAAAAATAAGTTAGGTTTACAAATAATATTTAACAATAAAAATCTGAACGGTGAAAATCATCAGCGGCGCTTACTCTGTTACAATAAGTACTTAGTAATATTCAACTCAGCACCTAGTCATGGCATTGCATATTAGTCCTCAAGGTTGTTACTTAAAATATTTGTAATATTGAGATTGCTAATGACCCTGGGATTGCACCCAACTTACCATCAAATTACTGTGAAAAACTTTACAATTCTGATAGTATATAATTATAATCACAATCACCAAACCAAGTTCAGCCCCAAGTATTCCAAATTTAAAATTATCGAACAGAAAATGTTATGTTGGACGTTATTCCCCAATGTATTGATTAAACGCTAAAACAAATAAATCCATTAGAATCTCTAGGTTTTCTTGTTTTGGTTTTCTTCACAAAATTGCTCAATTTTTCGTCACTTATTTTCCTCCTCGCTTTCCCAGCACTCGTTTCAAGTGGCTCCTTATGAACGGACAGATAAGAAAACTTGTCCGTGCGTCAGCTGACCGCGCGCTCATTAGATCCACAGATTACGCCAGGTTCTACTCGTATTCAATATGTTGTTTTATTGGATTTTGCAAGTTGGCAGTGGTGGAAAATATGATTAACGGTGTTGTTAGTAACAGTTGTTGCTAAACAGTCCTTTTTTTTTAAGGATTAATTTAGGATACCAAGTTTATGTTTACTAATCGTTTGCTTAACGCTTTTAGATATTTATTATGTTAAAAAAGCTACGCTTAAGTTAAGTCCCGGCCGGTCCGGAAAATCCATTGTATTAAAAAAAGAGCCTAAATAAGTAATTAAATACCAAGATATTAAGTATTATCGACATGTAACATATTGATACATATACCAATTAAAGCTTAAAAGCCTTTGGTAGGGATACCTAATTCGAAATCAAGATCCATTATTTCTTCTTCACAAATTGTAATCAACTTAACCTCTATTTTGTACAAATCAACAAATAAATACCCCGACTGGTTTCCGTGACAAATCGCCTTACACCCTGAACAGATGTAAGGCTTGTTTCAATTTGAATAAAGCGACTCGCGACCTCGGTCTTAGAGCTAATCAATTATTTAGAAGCCTTTCATCTGCATTGGGAATCGTCGGCCCGTCTGTTGCTTGAGGAGAAATTCGGGATATTGGAGATTTAATGGTTTAATATTGTATGCGATCGTACTCGTATAACGCTGCTTGTGACGTATTTTTTTTAAATCATTGAATTAAAACCTGTCATCAAACATCAAACCCCTGCCGTAAAAAGTGCAATATACCCTTTTCGGTCTGTAAACTTGTATTTAGATGACACGTCACATAATTATAGGTAAATAGCTCATTTTAACAACAAATCCAATATATCTCGCAGTCTAATGCTATTAATACAAATAATTACACAGGAATGAGTTCCTTTTATACCGGTCATCAGACAGTCGTTTTAAGTTTCTACATTTTACTAAAAAAAAACAAGTGCTATTAGAATAACAAATACATCCCCCTCTACGGCACAACTTTGAAGCATCTCCGCTCTATGCAAATCTAGTACATCGATTTAAATTGTTAGTCTGAATTTTCAATCAATTAGGAGAGGGAGGTGTGCGTCCATAGTTCCACTACATAATGCCTCGTCCGATCCCTTTGCATATTCACTAGGCATCTTTGATGTTGAGATGGAGGAAATTATACTGTCTTCTAACTTATAGTAGCCTGGTAGCTCGACTATTAGATGGGAGATTTAAAAGCATACTTACTATGTTGGGCTATACCAAATATTTATTTCGACGTTTATATGTCAACGTTTGGCAATCGAGGAAACAGCTCACCTGTTAGTTGGTAAGTGGAACTGAGACACATAGATATTTGCATTATCAAGACTACAATCTTAAGAATGCAATCTTAAGACTGCGATCTTAAGATTGCAAATATGACTTTCTCGTTTTCGGGTAAGTCAACTTTTAAGGTACTTTTCGACACGTTTCATAAATACTGTTTTTAGAAACGCAATATATTTGCTAACGACCTGGCTTACACGCTTATAAACATTTTAAATTATTTTATTTAAAATAAAATACAATACAAAATACTTTATTGTACACCAAACAAAAACATAACAGAGAAAGAGCACATTTAAACATAATACAGGTAAACAACAAAAATAAAAAATAGTACTGTTTTGAATAATAATACAATTGGTAATGCAGGAGATGACGTTGTCCCCTGGTGTTATATGAAAACTGTGCATTTTCCCCCAAGTTACTAGGTTTTTTCGAAGATTTAAAATATATTTAAGGTGCTTAACGTGTGAGGTCTGTAAATTTGATGGAATGATTTTAATATACATATTATACACATTATTACTAACCATAAGTCACCGGGAAAGTTTTAACACCGCAAAAGAAAAGGAGTACCGTAAATGTTGATTCACTCTTTTGACTTTTTAATACTTTTATTGTGAAAAAATGCTTTAATTATACCTAAAAAGTAAACACATACATGGTCAGCCTATACCTACATACATACATACATACATACCTTCACGCCTTCATTCCCAGAGTGGGGTAGGCAGAGCTACAGAATTACCAACAACTCTAAAAAACTTGTTGATAACTCTGTAACCACAATTTGCACAATTAGGCTAAGATGTTTACCAGCGTATTAGTGACAGGTTGCAAGCCTATATTCCCTTAGTCGCCTCTTACGACATCCACGGGAAGACATGGAGTGGCACTATTCTAACCCGGCAACCACACGGGGCTATACCTATGCTTCACTAATGCCCGGTTCCTAATTCAAGAAAAGAATCGTTTTCCTTACGCGTTATGACATTTGCTACATACAAAATGTGTCAATTTTTAACGGGACCTCACAACTCTACCGACGGTTTTGAATATAGGAAACGCACCATAAATAGTTAGCCAATTGGCCAATCAGAAAGACCAAGTGGTACCTACACTGTATATTTATCGAAATAATAAGTGGTGGTAAAAATTCCAAGAACTCAAAATCGAGTTTATATTGTATGAAATTCTTAGATCCTGGCATTGAATTGAACGTAATAACAAAGACGTTTATCGCACATAACCTCTCCAATTTATTCCAAACTTGAATACGCGAGCCCCTAATAAATCTAAGGTTCTAAGTTATTTGTAGTTCATAATCTATTTGTATACGTACCCGATAAATCAGGGTCGGTGAGGTGTTTCTTATATTAGCCATTGTCTTGAGCGGGGTAATTATGGGGTAAGGTGCATGCGTTACGTGGTGAATACTACCTGGTATAAATACTTGGACTGTATACTAGTGAATGTAAAACTTATTGAGTATTATGGATAACATAACAGTGAGTCATTTTCATTATATTTTACAATATTATTATCACTATAACAAGGTCAATCTTAGTAAGGAATTGGGTCTACATACATACATAAATTCACGACTTCATTCCCAGAGTGGTGTAGGCAGAGCTAAAGAATTACCAAGAAGTATTAAAACTTCTTGATAACTCTGTAACCACAATTTGCACAACTAGACTAAGGAATTGGGTCTAAACTCACAAAATGAAGACATATTTGATCCGATTCAAACACTAGTATCAATTAAGTACCAACATAATAAAGTTACGAAAATGATTTATACGGCATGTGATAGTTCATAAATAAGTAATAAAAATCCCCTTTTAAACGTAATCTTATCATAATGTGTTCATTTGTAGATTGACGTAAATATTTGCGAAATGTAATGACCACTTGTAAAGAAGCAAAGTTGGTGTAGGAAAAGGGTGACAAAATGAATGACGGAACAATGTTTATTTAAATTCAAATCTAATGATAAAAATACTCTTATACTCTCTGTCAATATACCTAGTATTTATCCCTGTTACACCTCAAACACTGGTTAATTACACGTACACCATCATCCCTATCTCGGGATGATAACCATTAAGGCTCGGGTCGGCTAGTCCTCAATAGCAATATTGATCTAATAAATTATATACGGGGATTATTGGGTTTAAGATATCGAGGTAAACATTGGCTATGTGTACTTGACAATACATAACCACAATATAGTGTAAATAATGTTTTAAATGTCTATTTCAGGTAATTACTACGTTGATTTCCAGTATAGGGGCCAACTAAAAAGTAAGTTGTACAAATTAAAAAAATATAATTGACATATAAGCATTTCTGGGGCATTTTATTCCTGTATATCTACTTTATTATTGGATAGTCGTCCATCATCTACCCTGTGTAAGAAATTGTACCTATTTAATTGAATTTAAAATGCTGATTTCTTAAACAACGTATGTCTTTTTATCTTCACCAACATCATAACCATAACGACATAATATTGCATTGAGGTTTATTGTTTTTGTCCAAATTTCAACCCATTCCAATAAACGAATCTATTTCAAAATGTATTCGCAAAGTTTGCCGCCCCATACAAGGAAACCAACTATTCAAGTTAAAAGCTTCTAGTAAATAATTCCTAAGTAAACCGTGAACATGATCTTCTCAAAACACCGACACGCCACGACCCTACCCAATCACCCAACCAATCTCAAGCCATCTTTAAAACCACTAATTCGAGACTATAAAATCGTGGCAACATTAAAACTTGCAAGACATTCCTTTCACGGTATGCACCCCGTCCAGGGCAGGAATTCCCGGACCGCTGTAAGCGTGCCGTAAGACCGTCCGGCGTAAAGACCGTTGGCATTTAAGACCGACGGCATAAGACCGTCTTAAGGTTCGACCACATTACAGGCGCTAATTGCTTTGGGCGGATGCTTGGTGTCTGCCGGACATTACATGTGACCGGTCCTTAAAGTCGGGGACACATATCTTAAAAGATCTGATGTAAGACATTATATCGGATTGACACTGGCGAGCAAAAGTAATGATTGATATTTGTAATAATTTTAGTACTAACGTCATCACTGTTATCTGATCAGATCACTAATAGTGAGTTTTATAGTAAGGTGACAAGGTTCACAAATGGCCAGTTAGCTCTGTTGCTGATAGTATAACTTGACTTCGTTATTTTTGACCGTGAGTATATTTATTTTCTTCTGCTATAAATTACTCGCTAGATTAGGAGTTAGCGAATGAATGTTTTGAGTGCTGTTACGTTGAATGAACTTACGTTTGCTACTCGTAGTAGTTTGAGTATACAAATATTTTTTCATCATTATGGTACATATTTAAATCTAGATTTAGACAAGTCCGTCCGAAGAATCGCCACAACGAACGGCTAAATTGACACTGTATTAAAATTAAAATAAAAATAAACCGACCAAAAGCAAGTTACACTTGTACCTACGAAGAGTTCTAACCACTTGCTTAATAATATAAGGAACCTCTTTAATTAACTTTATTTTATTTATATTATTTGTTGTTCTAGCGGTTATAGTAATAACAACTCTGTGATAATTTCAAAGTGTTGAAGAGTTCAAAAGATATACGGACAGCGGAGCCATACGACTCTTACGAATAGTAATCACTTCCAGTTGGTACCCTTGGAAGTATAATGAAAACGACCCCATGTCAACTTAGCTCTCGACGTACGTATTGAGACGTCACTGGTCACAATTTTTTTTTTAAATTAACACACTTTTAACACAATTAACTCTCCAAAAAAAAACCACGCATGTGTTGTCCTACTTATCCGGCCACTATCGGCATGAACGCCGACCCTCGCCCATAACGGGTTCAGATTAAATGCACTAAGTTCGCAATGCCCCTCTAAAAGCGAATTGTAGTCGCCGAGGTTTATAATATCATTATAGCGGTGTCCGAGGATTAAGAGATACTTTCGTTTGGACATTGGCGAACTTGAGAAAAGGGGAGGGTTTGGTTTCGGTTTTCGGCCTTAAAAATAGTGTCTTCAGTTAAATTGAATGATTTTATTTTGGTATTGTTATTTACTAAATTCACTGATGTATTTTTTAAGAAAATAAAGAATACTATTCTTCGAATTAATTTGAAATATAATAGATTTATTAGCAAGACACCTATTGGTTACTAGTCTTTTTTATGTATTTCGCTCTCTCTGGTAACTAACCTAAACTTTTTGATCGTTTTATAAAATCAATAACCGTTGTTGACTCGATGTATGAATGTTGAAGAAGCGAAACAAATTTGTCAAGATCGTAGCAAGTGGAAAGAAGTGGTCTCTGCCTACCCCTCTGGGAAACAGGCGTGATTTAATGTATGTAATAACCGATTTTTTTCGTCTTCAATTTTGGTATTTCGCCGAAAACCGAAAATCCACTGACAGATTAATAGAATCAGTGCGCGGTCACTGAGGGACGGTTTTAAAGGATCGAGCTCTAGAGCAAAGTTTGTGCGGTGTTTCGACTTCAAAACGCTATCGAGACCAACTTCAGATTCGATAGATTCCACTGCTTTGTGGAGCCATGCTTAAATATATGTGGAGACAAATTAGTTTTGCTTTCCATTTACGTACACATGTGCGATAGATAAAGAGTACACGGAAAGAACAAGTCTGGAAACTTTTTGAGATATCGCGATTTGAAAGTTAGGAACTGGGTATGTAATTTTTTACGTAATTTTCATATAAGATTTATAGCTGTATGTTAGTGGTAACAATTACATACGGAATTGCTAATTGTACATAATAAAATTAAAATCTCAGTTTAACGTTTGCGCCATTCTTAACCCGTTTTTATTTATTTCTCAATCGCTCAAACGTTAACTGGAAGAGATCCATTAAAGGGATAAGTTTGCCTTTGTACGTATCTTTTATTTAAAGTATGCTGAAATACCATAGCAAACATGGATGTGGTTTTACAAGCACGGATAAGTTTTGGATAGATTTTGTTGCTTTGGCTGAACGGGTTGAAATCAGACGGCCTTTGACTACTTTAGGATTCAGGGTAATGAAGTTTTAATCAAACCACACTTCACATGTTATTTTTTTAATTGAAACCACTCCACAAACCACATGATGGCTTTGAAGCATATTAGCGCGGTGAAATTAGCAAAAAATATGGAATTAAGTCGTGTAGTAATCAGAGAGCAATCTCAAAATAGCAAATATTGGCAAAACATTTGCTATTTTGAAATAGTTCTCTATGGCCTCAGATGGAATACCTCTATGCTACTCGTACCGCCACACCAGAACACAACAATTTAAACTCTCCTTATAGCGGAAGGTTAAATAAGCGGTAGTTGCGATCCAAATGGACCAGCACTACTTGTAAAGGGACCTGCCACTACTTAGTCATAATCTCTGTGAAATAATTTGATTAAACCCATCGCATCGGTTGCTCTATAATATGCTTTAGCTTAAAACGAAGTAAGAGCGTTTTCACATTGCAACTAAATCTATTTCAAATCCAGAACCTACGAATGGTCCATGGTACAGTTAGCTACGGAGAAAAGTAACTCCCCTTACTAGCTGTTTACTTTTTTCTCAGCAGTTGACTGTACTGGGTCTGTGTGATTGGAATACAAAATTGTCAGATAATACTTTTTTCGAATCTGTAATAACTGACGTGAGATATAGGTTAAATTTGCTTAAAAAAGCCTAATCACGAAAGGAATTGTGGATTATTTATAAAAAGAATGTTAATCTAATTAGACATTATTTGCAGTCCAAAGTACAGACGAAAATTTAAACTTTTTTACCAGAGTATTAATGTGTTAAAGGGGCGTTCTACTTTATTTGATATTTACTTAGCCCTCTACAATTTGCAGGCCCTGTTTAATGTTAATTATATTACGAATACGTCTGCAGCGAAATTCTGGGAAGTAACTCGTTACTTCTATTAAGTAATTATTCGGTATAAAGCGATGCTTAAGTAATGAACTGTAATTATAAGAGGACACGTCTTAGGAGTCGAATAATTAAATCAATCATCCCTTCCATGGTGTGTAATCTTTTCACTCAAACTCAATTAGGATTAAATACTCTTAAATGAAATTCGCTTTTCGTTTGATGGCCTTTTGGTAATTAAGTTGAGCCAGTTTGAATATTATTTGTAAGAAAATTTAACCTATTTTGATCCTATGTTTGCATTGAAAATTACTTACCTACACTTAATCTGTTTATATTTAAATTTTTCATTTAGGTATTGTTTATGTAAATAAGACAACAACAACTAAAATAAGGATTTACACCAATTCATTGTAACACGTAACCTAAAATATTTGACGTCACTTGCACCACTTAAAATTCAAATAAAATCGCTTTTAATTTTTTGTATGTTACATAAACGTATCTTTACCTAAAATTAATAAACCTGCAGTGAAAAACACTATCAACAAAAAATATAGTCATTAAATTATTTTTTCTAAACGGCCAGTCCCAAATACCACTTGGTATTTTCAAGACTAATACATTTTGATTGTTGGCAGTATAATTTAGGGCCGCTGGCTGCCGGGCGGGGGAACTTTTAAAGATATTATCCAGGAAGGGTTGCGCGTCCTACGTGATCGCGCGCGCCATCTGTCTTCGGTCGGTCGGAATTGTTTATCTGTTATTCAGGACCATCATTTCGATTGGAATATACGTATAATAAAATTGAATATCGTCCAAGATTCGTCAAGATATATTTTAACAATATTTGATAATCTAAAAATGTATTGAGGTTATTTAATATGTTTATTAATTATTGCAGTTTCAAGATGTTTCTGAAAGACCTAAGTACATTTGATTAGAAAAAAAATTGTCCATACTTTGTCTTTGACATTTCGTTGACCTATACGTTTTATAAATCAATAGACACGCCTCGAAAGTTTACAAATATTAAAATAAGTAGGTACCTACCTACTTGAAATCAAAAATGGATGACTTCTTGTCTTAATACTTACGAATTCTAAACTGTTGTTAGTTTTCTCACGTGTTTACCATTTATTATAGTTTCCTTAGTAACTGTAAATGAAAACAATTACATTACACTACTGTTATATAAACCCAAGGACTCTATTCCACAGTATATTTGGTCATATTGCAATGGTATTGTTGATAACTTGACCGTCATTACTATCATGATAATAAGAGCTATCTTAATGTTTACAATAGGGGAAAAGAAAAAGTAAAATAAATGCCCAGGGGCCCCAGACAAGATGCATTACGCCAACTCGCTTTTCTATTCGTTTCGTTTCTAAACCAATCGTTTCACTTGTAGATGACGTGATACGAAAAGTCACGTGATCTAGCAGTGACGCGATTGGTTTAAAAACGAAACGAACAGAAAAGCGAGTTGGCGTAATGCATCTTGTCTGGGGCCCCTGGTCTAACAGCACTGCTAGCACAAGTTGCCCGCGCGTGCGACTTAGTTGTCGCTCGGATCTCCCTTTCTATCTAGTCAGTAATGATAGAGACGCATTGAGCGACATGCGAGAAAATACAACTTGTGGTACCCATGAAGTTCGTTGTAGAGTTTACAGTAATAGTGCATTCAAAAGAAAATTCAATATTCGAGCGAAAAAAAACAAACAAACAAATTAATTTCCCACGAGCTTCTAACAGTCATGTCAAGTAGGGATAAAAAAAAAATGATATCCTATTACAAAAAAAGGAAAACACACCTACAATATCGCGCTGCGATTTAAATAGAAACAATGTTTTTATTTACGGTCCCAATTCTGCCGTGCTAGTGTAAAAGGCGATCATTCGACATTTTGACCAAATTGAGTTGTTATGACCATCGTGATATGGAGAACAAGCCGCGTCGACCCATCTTACCCGTTTGTCGATAAGAGGCTTGGTTGCGAAGATACGATAAGGAAAAAGACCGTATAACAGACTATTTTCCAGCAAATACTAATGAATAAAGCGGTAACTACACAATACTACATTAGAAAGACGTAAAACAAGACACTCCGCATTATTGTCTGGTGTAGGTTTTATTTATTAATAAGTTGAACTACTCTATAAGGCCGTAATTGCAGATTACTAAGTAAAAAGAACGAATAACATATTTTACCGCCTTTTAACTTAGTATTTCAAATGTTTTTTTCTATTTGCTCATAATTTAAATGAACGTAACAGAGTTTTCTAGACAAAAAGACCGTATGTCAGTATTTTGCGGTATTTTAGTCTAGTTAATGCCGAGTTTTAAATAATGATAAACTTGTTTAAAAAAACTTTTATTTTGTGATACGGTATTTTTACTTGGGACAGAGGTAGTTTTTAACGCTAGATTACTATTCGAATATCCACAGTCGACCCATGCTACTTAATAAAACCGTATAATCCCCAATCTCCTACATACCCCCCGCGGACGGGAGTGCTCGCGTTCGGGCGCCCTTCAGTTCGGTGACGTTACGGGTAATGAAGGTGCGTGTGCGCTGGCGCCCGTTATCACGCGAAAAGACGAGGACGACGAATTGACGATAAATCATAAAACTGAGTACATAATACCATTCTAAATGTTTGTTACCTGAGTACAGTAAAAATAAATAAAATAAATATATAAATTAATATATGATATATTTTTTTGGAGAACTAACATAATTGGGATAGACCAAAAAAATAACTCATGGTTTTTATAATCTAATACAAAAGAAAAGGTAATTTTAAGAGACCCATTTCATTAATTTTGTATTTGACCGAATAGTTTTGTTTTTATATCTTTATTTATTTAACAGAGATTTTATCGATGAATTACATGATAAGTTACGTTAAAAAGTGATTGTAATAGTATAATAAAACATACTATTTCAAGCGGTTTACGCCTAACCCGTAAGACACACCTGGGAGGGCTTCAAGCCAAAAACGAAAGTCAAACCACACGGTCAAATATACTTTTGTCGAAATGTCCAAAATAAATAAATATAACAAAAACTTAATCATGCAGAACGGCTTTAGAACCCCATTCCTCGAAATGGATTTCTAATTAGAGTAATTTAAAAAATTTGAACTATCCCAATTATGAATTATATTAGTATCTAAGAAAAACATGAACAATAAAAAAAACTAGAACATCTATAGTTAGCTTAAAGAAATAAGTCCTTTTTTTATAATGCATTTATACAAATATACAAATAAATAATAAAGTTTTTATGGAGAGAGTTTTATGGAAATAAAGCAAATCTAGAATATCAATAATTAGCTTACAGAGATGGTTAAGTCCTTTTATAAAGTGAATATTTTATAGACCATAAAACAAATATATCAGTAAATGATAAAGTGACTATAGTAAGATTTGTCTATTTACTTTTCATAATATATTTCACTAACATGAGGACTCAATCTAGCTAGAAGTCAAAATGACTTCTGTATCCCACTGTTTTACTATTAAAGTTAAACATGGATACTTAGTGAAATTGAACATCTCATTTAGTTATATAAAACTCAAGTCAAATATAGACTTAAAGGTGAAGCAAGCAATATCAATCTTGAGTCACAATATTATATGATATAAAAATAACAAAGTATAACTATCGCTTTATTGAACGATAAATAATCTACTGTATAATTGAGTTTTTAAACACTCAATTTATATTTTGACCCTTTTCTTCCCTTACTATACGACTGACTGACTATTCGTACATATTGGCAAGGAGTCTGACCTGTCTATGGAGGATGACTATTGAGGTAGACTAAGGTCTAGGGATAGCGATCCCAGAGCGTATGGAGGAGATCTCCTTATTTTTTCTATGGCATAGGAAGGCAAACGAGCACACAGGCCACCTGATGGTAAGTTGAAACTGTGACCCATAGACATTCGCATTCACAAGACTGCAAATGCACTGCCAACCCTGAGGACTAAGATGGAATGCCTCCATGCTAGTCATTTTACCGGCTATCTTATCCCTAAACCGGAACACAACAATGCGAACACTGCTGCTTGGCGGTAGGTTAATGGATAAGATGGTGGTACCAACCCGGACGGACCCTGCACAAGGTCCTCTCACAAGTAAAGTTCCTCCTTCCCTAAGGGAAGGGAATTCTTAGATTTGCTTTAATCTAGACTTCGGTTTCATAAATTATATCTACTATAGGTACATATTAACTTTATCTTTAAAACCAATTCACTTAGTACGTAGGTTGAATTTCAAGTGGTTAGGAGTCATTAAATAAACTAGGATAGTGTTAGATAAGTTTTAAATTATAGTCTACATACATACATACCTTCACGCCTGTAATCCCAGAGTAGGCTAGGCAGAGCTAAAAATTACAACTTTAAAAAGTTGTTGATAATTCAGTAACCACAATTTGCACAAATAGGCTAAGATGTTTACCAGCATATTAGTGACAGGTTGCAAGCCCATCGCCTAATAGTACTACAAGCATTTATTCCCTTAGTCGCCTCTTACGACATCCACGGGAAGACATGGAGTGGCACTATTCTAACCCGGCAACCACATATTATTGTAAATATTTAGGTATCAATATTCTAGAGAGTATTAGTATAGCTAGGACTTAAAACAAAGACTTAAAGAATTCTAGGGTTACTATAGGTTCACAACTATTGGGTTATATTAGATTACTTGACGATCACATGCCAAAACTAATTTACTTTTAAAATAGGTTGTTAGGAATAGGAAGCTTAATAGACTAGGAATGTTACTTATGGTGACTAAGTTATTAGGTTAGGTAGATAGATGTAGTAGGAATTAGGTAAAAATAAAATAAAAATAAAATTTTAGCTATTATAATTGGTTCCACGAGGACCAGGATTTGAGTAATTCTATTTAAAAGTGCTTAGGCTACATTAGGGTTATTGCAAGGAGAATATATTGAGTTTCATTTTAGTAAAGAAACATTTACCAAAGCAAAAGGAAATCGCCCGATGCTTTCATCGCACACACACTTCCGAGGGATAGACAGACGCAAGTCGAAAACAGAATTTAGTACGTAAACTAGGTCCATTAATGCCTGCTCTTAGCTTGAAATTTTGCGAGGACTTGCCAGAATTCAACCAAGAAAATGTCGATGAATTATAGGTTAAGTATTTTTAACCTATAATTCATCGACTTTTTCATGGTTGGATTCTGGCAAGTCCTCCCAAAATTGCAATTCAATTACTTTATGAGACTGATTATGTTTAAATTAAAATAATTAAAAAAGAAGTTTTGATTAACAGTGCGTCATACAGACGAATCAAAGAGTATTATTGTTGATTTATTGAATAACTATAACACGACACCAATCTTAGAAGAGATAATATTTCCTGTGATTTAACTGTTAATTTTTGTTTATTTCAAATATATTTGTACCGAATTTATGATGGTTTTAATTAGCAATTAGTCTAACCTTTCATCGTAGTACTAGATTAAAAAACCGTATTTCGTCTGACTTATGAAGACATACGTTTTTTTAGACTAGTATATAAATATAAAATGATCGATACGAAAACAAACCATATTTTTTTGATTTGCGTACTAGACAAGATAAACGTATTTTTGTTATTCGGCGTTATTATTTAGATCAGAATTATTCAAAAAATATTTTGTACTAAGCAATAAGGCGGTATGTTGCAAATACGTCTTTTTAATTAAGCATTATTGTGATACGTTCAAGCCCTAGTTTAGTATGAAGACGTATGAAGGAAAATCAAGCCTATAAGGCGGTATAGTGCTCATATACCGCCTTTTTGCTTGTTTTTCAGTGGCAATTATTAATCGGCAACAAAACAAAAAGGAAAAAATGCGTGTAAAAAAAAAACTGTAGGTAATAAAAATACATTACTTATGTAGAAAACTAGTAAAACACAATGTCTATCCGACCCAAAAAGTTTCATTTCAATATCTGTTTAAATTACCTAGAAATATGAAAATGAAGATTTCGGTCACTTTTTTGCGATTATCTCGAAAGTGTCTTTTGTCGAAAAGTCGCCTTTTACACTAGCACGGCAGAATTGTAATAAAGTTCTTGGTCGCGTCTTTGTCTGCAAATGAGAGGCGACGTTGTACATTATGCAAACGTGCCGCTGTAGCCATAAAAAATCAAGACTCTTCCGAAGAAAGAATGTATCGGGAAAGGAACTGGACGCACATAAATTTATCATTTTCCGCTGCATAAAACATAAATTCGAATCATTGGTCCTTCCTTTGAGGGCTGAGATACATAACGACTTTGTTGTTGAGCTGAAACTTGAGGGAAATGGTTTTTTTTGTGCGGATTAACACTGCGCACTGGACTTTTTCTTTTAAGTATATTTTATTGTTTTTTATAATATTATTATTAATTATTATTTAATTTTTATTTTATTGTTTTTTATTTACTTGTGGGAGGACCTTGTGCAGGGTCCGTCCGGGTTGGTACCACCATCTTATCCATTAACCTACCGCCAAGCAGCAGTGTTTACATTGTTGTGTTCCGGTTTGAGGATAAGACAGCCGGTGAAATAACTAGCATAGAGGCATTCTTTCTTAGTCCTCAGGATTGGCAACGCATTTGCAGTCTTAGGATTGCGGTCTTGTGAATGCGAATGTCTGTGGGTCACAGTTTCCACTTACCATAAGGTGGCCTGTGTGCTCGTTTTCCCTTCCTATGATCTAAAAAAAAACCAGCATTGAAATAAAAATACATAATCAAGGGTGCCGATGATGTCAAGTCAAACATCGGTACTGTAATAGAGACCGGCTGATGTTTTGGGATCACTGTGCCGGCATAGCATAAAATGTACACTTTTTGACTTCATCTATACTGAGACTGAGATATATAGTAACATAAATCATTGACTGACATTATCATAAATAATCTAAGCTGTAAGTTTAAAATTTTCCTCAATACACCCAAAGTTGGTTGATTAGAGTCATATCGCAAATGTAGCCGTAGGAACTTGAAATATATTAAACACGTATTCGTATGTACTTATCTCTTAACATTAAATCAGTATTTCGTATACATCTTTAAAACGCCAACTACTTAAAATTGTCTCAAAACTTTTGCCCACAATACATTTCAATACAGCCGTTACATAATAGAAAATACATTCTCTTATTGAAATGTGGAGACTGAGTGGGTCCACCTTTCAGCTCTTGTCACCCGCACGGCGCGAAGGGTCGCATCTACATACAAATATCCATATTTTTAAATTTGATTTGAGCAGCCCGTACAAATGTTTGCTATTGAAAATTGAATGGCGGACTGACGTGACCGAAATCCAATGCGTCATGGGCGGTGCATAATGAAATAAAAGATGGCCGAAAGTGTACAAACAGTCTCATGTAGCTGCGTACTGGTGCTGGCGAAATATTAAAACGACTTTCACGTTTTCATTTTATTTTTACATAAACTCTTTAATACTCTTTATTATTAAATGTACCCAGTCATAGTACATCCTACATACATAGGCTGAGATCCCCGTCACAAATCACTTCAAAAATGCCAGTTTTTTTATGACTTGAAGTTCAATTCGATGTCTCCTCAGACGGGAATCAACTAAAATCTGTTTCATAATGAAGTCCTTAATATTAAAATAATGAACCTAGTTTATTAAACGATTCTTAACTAACTAACGTAACTTGTTACCTTTTTGAAAACTTGTAGATTTAGAGGAAGTAACTCGTCCTTCAAATTAAATTTTCGACTTGTTAGACAGAAAAAAACATGTTATAACGCATTAATTTAATTCCACTACAAACAAAAGTAATTTAAATGTTTTTAGTTCCGCTTAAAAATTATATATACATACATACATTAAATCACGCCTGTTTCCCAGAGGGGTAGGCAGATACCACTTCTTTCCACTTGCTACAATCTTGACAAATTTCTTTCGCTTCTTCAACATTCATACATCGAGTCATGCACGCACGTCTGTTTCGGGTACTTAAGATTCGGCCCTTTTCCAGTATTTCTCCGATTTGATTCGAAAAAGTACGCCTAGGGCGGCCCCTTCCGACCCTTCCACTCACTTTCGATCTGTATATCTCTTTCGTCAATCTTCTTTCAAAAATGATACAGATCCATTAAAAACGTACCAAAACAAATACAACACATTTAATTCAAAGTATTCCAACAAAAAGGCTCATGACCGTACCCCGATCAAAAAACCCTAAAAGCCCGTGGGTTAGTTACAGCTAAGTAAATAGTCATGTTTCAATGGCCGCTAATAATTGTAGCGTAGGCTTCGCCCGAGGCGATTTCACTTGAAAACTTGGGTATATACTTGTTGGTACCAGATGTGTACAGACCGCAGAGCAAGTTCTGGCAGTGTTGCCGCGCTGAAGGCTCCCAGATATGTCATATCTGCCGCCCGCCGCATCGGACATCTTCTCGTGTAATATCTCCACGACTGATTGTTGGTATAGAGAGACGAGTGAGTTTTGATATTTGTTTGCGGTTTGTTTATTCTGTTCTGTACTTTAGTGCTTCTATAACTCTTCTAAAATGCCAGCTGTTAAGTAGTTATTGTCATTTGCGTATCAACTAAAACTGCTATCGTCAAACCAAAGCTGTTCACCAGCATTACTGGGTGCTGCACTTTAACTGAAGCCAACAACTTCAGAATATTAAGAGATTTTTCATACACTTTGATGAATGGATAAGTAAGTAAGTAAGTAAGTAGACATTAAATTGTATAACTACACGATTAATCTGTAAACATTCTGAGAAACGAGCAAAAAAAAACTATTTCTGTTACTTGGCCTAAAGACTTTTCCTGAATGTCGGTCATAAAATAGTATTTACGTAAGTCTGAATTGAAAAATGGATTGTACTATACAAAAATAAAACACACAGTTCCAAAAAAAGCGTAGGTATGTTTAAGCATCAATACCTTTCAGGCGGCGTATAAGACGATGAATGAAACGAGTTAGTTCGCCCACTCGGGGCAAGTTTTCTAACGAAGACGTCACACATGCGGCCCTCAACTTCCACGCGAATATTTGTATTCGAGACGTCTCGGTAGCGCAAATACATATCGTATGTATTTCTCGTCGTTCTAGTCGTTTCAATAAGAGAATTGTAATGTATGCATATAAACTCTTTATTAAAATTACACAAAACACAAGTAATTTCAAAAGATAATGCGGTGTAGATGCGTGACATTTTAGAATCATTTCATTTATATTTATTGAAAAAATATACTTGAATTAGCTGTGCTAATTTCCTCTCATAGTCGGTAGAGTATACTATACTCGTATTTTTAATGCTAAATGGAATTAAGAAAGCCTACGCCCCATGACAACTTGATCTAAATGCCAATGTAAGTGAGTACAGAAATATATAAAAAGCATTACATAAACAGTTCCAAATATGCCGTAGCTATAGAAAAAAAAATTACTCTAACTACTGTGACTTGGTATTGTGTTTTTGTTATTTTGTCTTGAAATATAATGAAAAATTCTCGGCTCCGTAACACTAACTTAGGAACCTATTACAAATCCTGCGAGTCCTAGATCTAGTAACGTGACCCATATAACACGCGTGATCTTACTCCGCGTCAGTGATACTACAAAACCGCGTAACTAACAAATTTACGATAGAGCAAAATAAACCTTACCGCCTTATTAAAAAGGTGCATTTTACTTATTTTTTAAAATATTACTTACGCGGTTTTGCAGTTTCACCGACGTCCGGGTGGTTCGATCGATAATAGCGCACGAGCAGCGATAACTCAATAGCCCGCGGACGTGTATTTACGGCTGCCATCTTGGATCGTATATCGGGTGCAACTGCACATTGGGGGATTAATGTCGGTAAGTTATCATAACATCAGTTAAATTAACTTTCTGTTTCCGTCATTGCTGTGGGCTACATGCCCCTGTCAATTAATTACTAACACTTAGATCTAAGCTACTAACATAATTTAATTTAATTATTTTTTATGAATGTATGGACTTAGGTATATGTTGTCTGAAATAAAATGATTTATTATTATTATTATTATTACAAAAATACAAGCAAAAATGGAGATTACATTAGATCATATTTTAAATTATAAGAAAGTTCTTTATTTTTTATTCCAAATTCCAAAATCCGCCATTAGGTGGTATTAATTAGTCAACAGTTAACGATATATTTTGTAAATTTATAATTTATAAGCGGACCTATTCTTAAAAATTGCCTACGGGTTTTATTTTGAGAACCTTGGTCAGTCATAATTCATATTATTACCTACTCTGAAATTTATATGAAACATTTCAATCGATACCAACAAAGTAAAACGCAAGCTGTCGTGTCTAAATTTTGGTGTCAATCAACTCTCAAAGAAACCAGACGAGACTGTAAATATAGTAAGCGTTGACTTCACTGTCTAAAATGAAGATAACATCATTTATTTATAAGGACATTTGCAGACGGCTACCAAGACACAGTAAAATTGTGTTCATCACGAAACTTATCTTAGCCAGCCCGGTGGATCATCTCGGGGAAAAATAGGTTAAAGGGGGCCCGCCCAGGGGGACCGCTGATAAAACTTCGGGACAAAACTTTTGTTTTGACAGAGCACCTTGGAGGGGCACGGGCTGTAACTTGCTACAGAAAAACCCATGAATATCGATGTGGACTGTAAAGTGAACGCGGAATTTTGAAACAAGTAGTACCTACACTATAAGTCAAGTAGGTATAGTGTGTTGTGCTAGTTCGTATATTTAAAAAATATTTAGAGATTTGTGAAATTTAAAAAATACGTGTCGTTTGTGTACATTTTTTTTCATTGTAGTGTTTTAGTTTAAACAGTTGAGTGTTTTACATACGTACATTATTTGTAATATTACACCTAATATTCAGGCATATCAGAATTTAAAATGTATTGTACCCCGGAATTGTATGCGTATTTTCTAACAAATTTTTACCACTCACTGTTTTTTGTAGTTCATACTCAAGCCTACAATGTTTTGAAATCATAGCGGTTGTTAAAAAAAACATTACTTATACCTCCAAAGAAATAATTTTAAAACTTCAGCAGCAAATCCCAGTCCTATGTTTAATTTCCATCCCGTACGCTCCCAAACAAAACAAACATCGTAGTTTGTAGCAATCAGTGAGTATCAGTGTGCCCAGTGGTTCGGACCGCACAAAAAGAGGGTCCAAATGTGAATGGATGTTAACGTGTTTTTTACGACGGCCTCGGTCAACATATCGTTTTGTTTGCGCTCGCTGATATCTTTATTCCCGGTTAACCCCTGAATTTCGATTCTTCTTTTTTAGGGATTCGCATGTCAAATAGGCGCATTATTGCAACGCCATTGGCCATTCTATTGCTTTGATTTTATTGTTATTCAGGTTTTGAAAAAGCTTTGATAGGCCTTGCAAATAAATCAACCGTTTTGCTAATTGAGTTTCTGCAAATATATTGTGATTTTTTCTTCTGTTTTCCTGTTCATCATAAATAAGGTTGTATGAGATTGACAGGGGTAATTTATTTATTCGATTTATTGTCATGGTGCGAGGGTAGGGCGAGTCAACATTGACTCGGTGTCGAAGTGTTTGCTCAGTATCAGGCCCCTGTATGTCTTTGTACGGGCTTTGTCAGATCTTTTTCTTAGAAATCGAGCATTTTCTCTTACTCATGTAACACGTCTGATTAAAAATAACGGTTTAGAGCGAGACGGACCCGCGCATTGAAGGTTCCGTTTAAAATTTAAAAGCTGTGATCAGTGTAGTGGTAAATTTTTGAGATTTCTGTACTACAGATGTTCATTACATGTTTTTATGTTAAATAACCTTAAGATACTGACAAATATAATACATATAGCAAAATGGTCTTATTCTTATTCCATATTTCTGTATTTGGTGCGTAAATCTATAAAAACTTGTCTAAATCCATGTCTCCATTGCAAGAATTAGGCCGTCATTTATTTCTCTAAAATGTGTATATTATCAATTAAAGAGCACTTCAAAAAAAAACCAAAGAAAACCCATTAAATACATCAATGCTAATATCGGATATAGCCAATTAAAACTAGACATTTAAAATGTAAAACACTCGACTGTATTATGACGTGGGTGGATCAAAGGATCCCTTTAATTGTTCTGAACGCTGGTGATAAATTGACTTCATAACACGAACCATCCTTTTTGTCTGCGATCTCGCTGTATTTGCCCTGAGGCCACGCTGTACTAAAACGGAGTGCGATTCTGTTGGAAATGGGCGCAACGTGTGAGTATTCATATTTTTGACTAAAAGTTTGGGAGCATTTATGTTCTAAAAGGTGCCGCTAACTTTAAAATTACCTGCTTTTCATTGATTTTGCACACATATTTTATAATTACTATGTACTTAATTAGGGTGATCCTGCTATGTTTTGTGGAAAAGAAAGCAGTGATATTATAAACCGATCTATTACAACATCGCCTTTTTAATGTGTAATGTATCTTGTATGTAACTGCCCACAAACATCTTTCAATAACGAAACTAACTGGAGATTGAAGATCCACATTAGCAGTTACTTTTTTACGTAGACGTCACATGCAAAAAGATTTATACAACAATGTAAAAAATATAAGTGTATCTCCATACAACCATATCCTCCGGGGGCTATTGTCATGTCGCATTACCGGGAATCGCGTCATAACTCCCGATAATCTACGTTTATTGGTCCCTCTGCTTTATTACTACTTCAAATAATATTGCATCATGTGTGGCGTATACGTCGCAATGGAGCATGACGGTAAGGGGCGATTGGCTGTAGGCCTGTAGCTTTCGATATATTTTTTCTTAATTATTTTTCTTAGCAGCCAGTTATAATCGGATAAATTAAATGAGTTGATAATTTTTCTAACTGGCCAGCTTTTGATGTGATATTCGATAGTTTTCCTTTTTTTTATTTTTTATTAATGGCCTGTTACATTCGGGTAGATTTTGCTATTTAATTTTATTTCAGGCCATATTAGCCTTTTGGTTTAACTACTTAAGTAAAGGTGTACTTACACGGGCAGTTTTTTGAGCAATAATTGCTCGTCAACTAAAGCTGTCGTACTCTCAGTTGTTGTAATAGAATGAGACATCCGTACCGTTAACGAAAATGTTAACGAATGATTAATCAAAAATTTGCCCGTGTGAGTGCAGCATTAGTTATCAAATTGGTTATTTCAATTTGATACATTTCATTCAAAGTAAGGGTCAATCCCTAACAAATTTTGATTTCTTACGTACCATGAACACCAAAAATCCTTTAAAAAAACCATGAAAACAGCAGCGCCATCTATGTACTCATATTTTAGATCTTCTCAGCTAAATCACCCTGAGGTCTGCCTCGAATTTTAAACCATCTTATGTATTTGAACTCCAATCACGATCAGATATTATACTAAAGACAATTCATTATTAGAGAGCCGTTAACCGCCGTAATCGCCCGTTACCGCCCTTTTACTGCGGATTTTATGAGCGAAACTATTCACCCAAGAAATGTACTAGCCCTTATCTTGTTATCCTTTGTTAGGGCTAATTACTTTAGTAGCTATCGAGCTGTTTTATTATTATTAAACGCCGTTATGAGCTAACGATGGGATTTGATCGTTGAAATAATAGTTGAATAGCATTGGCTGTTTTTAGGAAGTAATGTTTTATAGGCCGATTTAAAAAAACAAAATAGTTTGCAACCTCTGGGATCAGGAATAAGAAACGGTGCCTCGAGGGAGCATTAATAAACAAATGCTACAAAAAATTCACTGGAAACGTCTAGTAATAAATTAAAAAAAGAATAGTACACGGACGAATAAAGAATTTCCTATTCCAAAGAAAAGGAAGCCTTTAAGAATTTGCCCCTTTCCCTATTAAGTTGTAACTTGGTAATAGTTGTTTACAACTCGCTCGCTGCGCTTACAATATATTACGAGGTTGCAGGCAATAAAAAGGGGTAAGAAAAAAATGAATAAAGCGGTAAAATAAAAGCGCCACGGAATATATACGACTTCCTTGAGGAAATAATAATGCTGTTTGCAATTCATTTGGCTACCTGGCTACCCTCGTGGAAAACAACAGGTTCTGTATTTCTTTTCCCCTCGCGATTACAGGAGGGTCGCGATTTTTATTCCAAACCCTTTGCTTCTCGCCGAAATACAAGTCTAATGACGATTACTGAGACGAAGGACGCAACTGAAAATTCAACCCTTTATTTCGCTTGATTAAAAAAGTCGTTTATTCAAACTTATTTTGATATTGATAAGGTACTTACGTAAAAACAAATGTTACCATATGAAACAGTGATCCTATAAATATTTTCTACTACTAGGTAAAATTTCCAAACTATGGCACATCACTTTAATGTTATTTATCCAGGACCTACGTATAATATAGCTTAGTTTGAGACGAGGTCAATTTAGATAATATTTTCCATAGATATTTATGTATTTATTGCATCTTTTTCATTCGGTATGGTAAAAGAAAGAGGCGTAAGACGAGTATTTGGCAAATACTACCAAGTGAAGCGCCGCCAAGAGATATATTTGGTCACAATAAAAAAATAAAACTGTCGATTATGAAATTGATTCACTTTGAAGTAAAATAAATAAAATAAACAGGACCTAAACCATCAGCATTTTCACGACACGTCTTTTTAAACGTTTGTTTTTTTACTAAACTTTTACAACCTTTTTCTTTTTCTCCGTCAGACTAACGACAAATCACAAGTCGCGAATAAAAATCAAAGTGTAACAAGGCACCCGGCTTGCTTACATTTAAAAACGTAATTGTAAGTAACCGCTCCCTTTTTATTAATTTACCTCATTTATCCTCCCCGAGACGTCACGTCTGCGAAAGAGTAAGACTTAAAAAAACGCCTTTAACAATGAAATATTCATAGGGATTGAGGCGTTTGTTGATTTGTGCACTTTAATTTCAAGAGGTTGTTGAATTCGTTTCTTTTTTGGGGTTAAAAAGGTTTTGGATGGTACGTGATTTTTGTTATTAATCGTCTAAAAAAAACCAGCAATACAAAAGGGATAAATAAATGATATTTGGTATTACAATTAGGAAGTATACTTACTTAAGTTCAGATTTTAAGCAAAGCATCGTGTAATTTAAGCAGATTTATTTGAATGCGGAAGCCTGCATTGATTTTACCAATTTAAAGAAAGAAGTTAAAGTTGCCAGTAATCAAAATACCTTAAACCTTAACATGTCACAAATAAAACCACAGATAGTACCGCGTTTTTGCAATGGTTTGGAAAAACGGCGTAAAAATCCACGAAATAAGTCGCTATTTTGTACCCAGCACGTAATTATTAGCGGGCTAATATATTTAAAAGGGTTCTTATGAATTTCATGATGTAACTGCTGTCCCAACAATTAACGCTCCAACTCATTACCAACACATCTATCAAAAACTTTGACAAATTACAAAGTTGACATCGTTCTAGTAATTAAATGAAATTTCAAAGCACTAGCAAATCGACTATAGCGTGGAGAGGCTTAGAAAAGTTTCAGTAACTGAAAGATGCGATCGAGAAATACGTCCCGTGAATATTTAAGGACCCTTGAGCAGTCTCAAGAGGTTGGAGTCACTTAAAATGCTTGATGAGCAATCGAGTTAGGGACACAAGACACCGCGGCGAGTCAAAGGGACTGCATTACGTTTATGATACGATCCGGATATGTTTATAATTTTATTAAAAATAGAACTAAAAGTGAATGAACATGTTGGAAATTTTCTTGGCGGCTACATCTTTGCTTAAGCTATGCATCGAAGTGTTTTTATCATGTGATGTTGTCTTGAGTTTCTTAAATTGTATGCCATTATTTCTTTGAGATAGCCTTCAAACCTGAGATACCTAGTGCTTTCAGATTTTCGCCTATGGTTGGCAACGGCGTGTTTCCTTCATGGTTGAACGACTATTTGTGTGAATTGCGACGCAGCGCAGGACTGGTCGTTGTGTATTGTTTTGATTGAGATGATGTATACAATGTGTGGCCCAAAACCGGGGCGATAAAATTTAATGGGGATTCTTTAGAACATTTCAATTAACTATCACAAGAATCTAATATTACAAAGTCTATAATTTTGGAGAAAACAGCCTACAAAGTTAAAAATCGTAGGTAATGTATTTTTCCGTCGCGATATCGTCGCTTGGTCACTTTGGTACGAGGTATGTCTGAGTACAGGGTGCCATTGACAACACGCGGTAAATTTAGACTTTTTGCGACATGTACTTTAAAGAAGTTTCCATATTTGTTTTTCACGTTTTTATTTAGAAACTCTTTTTACATAACACCTACCTAGTCTCCTTGTCAAAGCGGTTTTAAATTGAAGAGAATTGAGCGGTGTTTGCATTACATTGAATTTGCGATTAAGTTTGTTAGAAAAAAACTGAAAGTTAAGTTTTGATTTTAATTAGGTAAGACCATTATAATGTAATTACCGGTGATCTATAGAGCCCCTGTTTTTAATATTATCCCCGGTTTTGGGCCACTCACTGTATGTATGCTAAAATATCCCTTATTCATGATAAGAAGTTCAGCTAAACTTGTATAATTTTTGGAATCAATATTAAATTTCCCGATTGAAGAAACAAATGAAAAAAGTCCCAACGGTTACAAAATGAACATCCGAATGGCCTTTTCCCCGTCAAACGAGTCTACCCCAGGGCGCATTCCTTCCCGGCGTGTCTGGAGCTTTTTAAATCCCGGGTCCCGGTAACAAGCCAATAAATCCCGGCGCATTTTTCCCGAACCCGGCCCCGGAAGGGCTTAACGCGATTACACTCAAATTTACTTAACACCTACACATTAACCCGCTAATGAGGATATTCAATGTAATTTTCTTATCTCTCGGATACGGGCGGCGCATTGTACGCCCATTTTAATTTGATAATCGTCCAAAAGTGGGTCTTGTTTAAATTTTGTTACGTTATAATTCAATTCAGTGTGTGATTAATTTAGGACACTGAGTTTAATTGGGCGTGCATTACATTGATTAGTCTGGCTTTAAAAAGGGACGTTAAGAAATAATTGGAATGACTTAGTTCGTTAGCCGCGCAAACATGGGAGGTAAACAAGAGTGCGAGGACTCTTTTAATTAATTAAGTGTATGGAGAGAGCACCATACTCGCTGATTAGTTGCAGGCCGGGGCTGCGATCGCGCCGCTTCTGGGTACACGTCGTTAAATCTGTATTTAAACCGATATACTTTAACAAATAAACAGCATATCTTACAAATGTGCCACTAAAATTAATAAATAAGATTTATTATCTATAGACGTAGCCTGGTGTTCTGGTAAAAACAACGGAAATTACGTCTAAGTGTATATGGTAGTATTTTAAATTTTGAATAGGTTAATCTTTCAAGATCTTAAATTTCTACCCATTAGAAGTACGAATGTTTTGAACGAAAACTTACGCCGATACTTTCTTATCGTACTTTTATATTTAACAAGGTCTTTTTTCATATCAATTAGAGATTTTCACATAATTGGGACCTATACATCCGTGTGACATAATATGAATTGAGGTATTATGTTAAGTTTTTACAATTGACCGCGAGACCTTAAGCATCTCCCATGTTATGTTAATTTTATTGAGTATTTCATATTGCTACTTTTTTATCATTATTCATAGAATCGTTTCCTGGAACGCTAGAAAAAATATATTGTAATTTATAAAAATATACTAATATTTGAGTTGCATGCGGCGCTTCATCTCAACAGTCTGAAATAAACCTTCATTGTAATTTGTGCTGTACATTTAATTAAAATATATTAAATTAAATTAAACTAAACAAAATAGTGGTCTACTCTTGGGAAGCGCTCGTAGACTCACAATCAGTCATGCGAAACAGGGTGTACCTACAAATTAAAAAAATAATTTTCAGTTTCATATCTTATTTTACAAGCATATCGTCAAAGAACTTCTACTAGTCCTCGCACCCTTTGGATTTATGAGGCGATCCGTCGCACGCACATGCTCGTAACGTCCCTATCCGCGGACCACTTACATTACGCGCACAATTGTGATTTAACGCCGTGTTTTAACAACAAGAACAATTACTTACGTGTGTGCCTTTAGATAAAGTTTATGTTTTGATATAAAAGGTGATTCTTTTTTGATAATTGATAGTACAGAATGTGTCAAAATTACACCATCTGTCAAAATTACAACATGTGTAAAAATTACATCATCAAAACATAGTGACTGTTTACCGCTTTTAAACAAAAATAATCCAAATACTATTAACAACAAAAAAAACTATAATTTGGGTAAGTATTTATTATTTATAAAAACATTGCTTCGACGTATCTTGTATTAATAAAATTATTGAATGAATGTGTAGGCGTGAGGTACTAACAAGGCAAGCATAATTAAACTCTAACTACAAGAAGCCACTCTACCGGTAACTCCGCAGGTACAAATATCATCAAAGTAAATAAATTATCGAACCCGAGACAGGACTTAAGATTGGGCCTTATTACAAATTCACTTTGGCCTGTTGGGTCTAAATAATCCCGCCATTAGTGAAATTTACCCTCGTGGAATTCACTAATTACATTTCGATACTAAACACCTGTCATTGGCTCTGAATGGTCAGAGTGATTAGGTTTTCGTGGTCGGTTTGACCGACAACGGCTCGATCCGGTCAATTGATTAGAAACATGCTTGGGTGATGGATGTACACAGTTCCGGTTTATACAGGTGCTTTTTGACAAGTCCCCGGTGTATTGGTCACATTGGCAGCATGTTTAATGTTGATGTGTTGACGTGTTTTTGTATAAGGTGTATTGTGCTATTTTATGACAAAAATGTTTAGTACCTTTTACACTACGGTCTCTTTTCGTCTCCTATAAGTTAATTAACCATTTAATTTATTCACGTTAGTGTCCAAACGTTGTCTAATTTTTCACCAATTTTTTTTTCGGCCGCCTGTGATAATCATAACATATACCTAGCGGTTTTTTTTCAAACGCTGTGTGCAGGATAATAAGTGCATTAAATATGATATTTTGTACTTTTCGGTCCATATTGCAATCAGTTTTGGCTATAAGGTAGATCAGTTGCTGCCCATAAGTTTACAGATGCTGACAATCGTCAAACAAGGTCCTATAAAATACTGTCACATTTGTCGAACCATTTGAGATATATAAGACATTATGTCCAAGTGAAATTTGTCAAGTCTGTTGCGCGGCAGCTGCGAGCCATCCCTCAGTAAACCCACACGAGACAGCCTCAGTTGATCTGTGGCCCGCTCGCCAATAAATCTGAAATATAAATTATTCAGATTCGTCACGAGATTAATAATTACTATTCTAACACAGGGTGTGATTAACGCTACGTCACCAGTAAATATGGCAAACACTTATTCGACAATTTATACAGGGGGAGAGTGGGGTAATGGGGGCAGTGGGTAATAAATCTAGCGAAGTGATTTGGTACAAAGCACTGGGCCCACGGCGTAAGCTCGGCGCGGCCAGGAACATCCATTGTGGCCCAACCCGCGGAATCCGATAATGCCTTTGAGATTGTCCCGTCTTTCCTTTAACACCTCGATGCCGACCCCTGCGTGTGGGCTGAGCACTAATGGAACGCTAATATGTTATGTCTTGATTGTTTATAGCTATCCTTTTCTTAGTCAGTTTTAAACAAAGTTATTATTTTCAAAGTTCCTATTTTAAACAACAAAAGAGTGTTTATTTGTTGTTCTCTAAGGTCAAAATTGCATAACGCTACATTGTTTAAAAATAAGCAGCGAGTTTTATGAACATTGGCTTTTAATTCTCAGAAACGTAACAATACCAAGGGAGAAGCGAAGTATTAATTCTATAGGAACGAAGACATAATCAATATATTTATATCACAGGCATGTAAAATGAGTCAACACATGTCATTTCAATTGAACTAGTTTGTAAAAAAGTTATGCTTTATTTCTAATAGCATACTTGTATAAGCTTTACCTTGTCTAGGGGACACCGTTGATGTAGAAAAACATATCAATCTTATGTGGTCATCTTGTACCGTCTTATATAAACATAAGTAGGTGTTCTTTTTTCCTTTTCTCTTTTTATCTCTCTCTTAAGATTTTGGTGTGTTTTCCTACGGAAACTACACAGGATATTTGAAATATTTTTTACGTTGCTATTTATAGATTTGTATAATGCTAGACTAAGTAGTACCATTGTAATATTAAATATATTTAAAAAAATTTACTGATTGCTGAGTTTCTTGCGGCGTTTCTTCTCAGCAGTGGTCTCCTCTTGTGAAGCGCTGGTAGATTCTTGACGTGTAAAAGTGCCAGTGCGGCCTACTTACTGAATAAATTTCTTTATATTTTACCGCATTTTTTATCTTTTATATCCACGCGTGTACACTTTTCAAAACTAAACATATTGATCAAGAGCACATAGCAGAAAGGATTTTAATATGTCAGCGGCGTAACGCGCACCGCGTGCGAGCCGGCCTCGGCTAAACTTAATCTATAAATCAACAAGCCCAACTATTTAGTAATTAGATCGCATTTAGGATGGGCCCCAACACCTTCCTTAAGACTCCCGAAGGGTCCAAAGGTATCCATTGCCTTTCAAGCACCTCTTTAACGGCTAATATCTTTGGAAAATGGATCTTGCATACTTTGTTGCATAATGTCGAGAGTGCAAATAAATGTAACGATTATTTTAAGCGTTTTAGGGATTTTACACGAGTCAAAAAGTTCTGAAACACGTGTAAAGAACTTAAATATAACTCCAGTTGTTTTGTAAGTTAATTTTGAGAGTTTGATGCTTGTTGATTACATTCGCTTGATGTTCGATTAAATTTAGAAGTAAAAATAATCTTTTATTAAAAGAATGACAAGATAATAAAGTTATGTTCAATCATTGTCATATTTATACAAAGCATTTCAAACATACCAAAACAAGCATTTCTTTGAACTTTTAATTATAACAATCGTTGCCAAAAATAAATATGAAAAAGGAACTTACAGAATGAAAAACAAAATCCTCTTAACAAAGCATTCTTTTGGCGAGAATGCTTTTGATGTGTACTTAGTGTTTAATAAGTTGATCCTATTACAATGTCCAGGTAACGGCGTCACAATGGAGTCGCTAACGAGATTATAACTTGTTTCGTACATTAATAAAAAGTAGCAGGTCACGAGCGCTCGAGTGCTTTTGTTCCACGAGTGTTTCATACGATGGGAGACAATGTTTTGTTTTTTAATGCTATTAAAATACAGATACGAGAAAATCACAGGGTGGAAATCAGCAAGAATAATTGTTTTTTTTCATTTTCATCCTACCTACAAATATTAACAATATCATTGTGAAAATAAAACAAACTACCTTCAAAATAACAGCCCCCATTTTGGTTACACCTGTATAACTATCACGAGAATGAGTTTTGCCTTTGTCAATTTACAATACAAACTACAGCTACTCCGTAACTTTTTTTTATCTCTAACTTTAAATCAGAGTATATTTAGATATTGTTCGTTAATAAGCTAGTGACGAGTAAGGCACTCGAGTGGTAGATCCCGGACGCACATGTCGGATAATCCCGTGTTAATGAAACAATAAATTCGTATTCCACTGGCGACATTGTATTAAGTAACGTACACTCGGACACAATAATGTAAGAAACTGAGATTTTTTTTGTTCTTGTTTTCACATACAGGTACGCTTTTGTACCTTTCGCTTTAACCCCTTTGACAGATCAGTGCAGCAGTTCAATGTTGACGTTAAAGTGACAAAGCACTTAAGTGTTTAGCCATTTTATAATGCAAATTGATATTTCAGATTTTTTAATCAAAGACAATTGCAAACTTTTGTGCAAAATATATTTTTGAAGTATTTGAAATTTCGATATTATTGCTTGAGAAAAAATTGTATAATACAAAAGTAAATAAGTATCGCCATTGTTTATGGCTTAATATTTTGCTACATAAATATGCCAGCTGACTGTACCCGTCCTAATAATAAAAGGGGAACCTTTCAGTAGTGACGCGCGTTGTCTCTCATTAACTTAATATGTTATGGTTTGTACTCGCAATATGTGCAAGATGAAATACTTGCCATCTAGGGGGTGATTAATCTCGACAATATATAATTTTAATCAAATTACTACGTGGTTTACAGGGCGTTTCATTTTGAAAACAGACTTTCATGATTAGTGATTATATACGGAGGTGATTATTTCAAGCATTGCTGTTTAAATACACTACGTAATTTGTATCAATTGAGTGACATTGATACGTAATCGGAATTAGCACTATTAGATACTACACCCATTGACGTCAACCAAAAAAATCTACATTGTCCAGCTGAAAAAATCGAACGAAAAGTTCATGCTACTTGACCTAGGTCCCCAAGGATCCAGATCTAAGTATATCATTTATATAGTTTATCACATTTGATCATTGCATGTCGTCAGAAATAAAAAATCTAGTTTTACCGTGTACATAATATTTAAATTAAACTGAGTACTATTTAACAACGCTTTATTTATTGTTAATTGACTATGCGAAAATCAATTGATGCGAGTAAATAAAAACGTACCAGTCCAATTTTTGTCAACAACCTGTATGCGTTACGACACGTCGCTCCCGCTCGTCAACAGCCTGCCCTTACACGACTTGACGTAATGCGGGTAGTTAGCGTCAACCGGACTAATTTAGAACATCCCGTGGATGACACGTTCGTGACAGACAGTATGTGTATTTTTTGAAAATGCTGTTAGGTACTCATTTCATTTGTATGTAAAGTTTAGAATAGTAAAATATACATCATTTTACTTTTTGTGAAAGACGTGGACACGATAAAAGTAGGAATTTAAAAAATCAGATTATCGGTCCAAATTTTCAAACATGTGCATTTTTTTTAAATATTCATTTTTATTTTTATTAGTTACAGCTTAATTCGCAATGTACTGACAAAGATGATTTGACATGCTAAATTATATTATGTATAATAGTTTCACATGCATAAATATGTTGCAAACTTTGACCCGTTCTCTATCGGATTTTTACAATCAACCTGTATAACATCCAGTCCTTCAACACGTCTCGTTAAGTATGACTACCCCTCTAGTCTTAGCGTAATGAGCGTGATGCTCTTACGCATCGAAATGGCGGGATAGCTGGGATTACTCACGTTTCGATCACTTCTATAAGCTTTATTGTATGGGAAAATGTAGTAAGATGGATGAACATAGAGCTAATAAAGTAAGTAACTAAAACCTTTAATTGGCTTTCATTACAAAAAGCATTTTAAACTACAAGAATATGACTTTGGAGTAGATTTAAAGTTTGTTTCCATTAATCTAGTTACAATTGTAGAAATGAAAAATAATTATAATAAAAACTTTATGCAAAACAGCACAGTGTATAGCTAGGTACTTATTTGGTATTTAATAACAATCAGAGTGTTTATGGTTCTTATTAATAGCCATTACGTTAATGATTGGTGTAAAATAAACAAATTTACCCAGTTTTAATATTTGTAGCTTACTTACCTATATAATTTCTTCGACTTAACAGCAATATCTGTGATTATTATTTTGCTTTTATACCGCATTATTTCAAATTCAACTTGCTGACGTGTACTATTCAATAATTTTTATTAAAGGGTTTCTTTAAATATATTGGCAATAAAACACACGCTGTAAATACACGTGAAGGAGGTTCCTAAACTGTATGTTTGCGTGCAATTTAAGTTGCTTTACCATTTAAAACGGTCATGTTAACTTCAAGGTAGGCGTGTGTGTGTGTCATTAAAACTGAAAAAAAAGAAGTAAAATAAGCTTTTATTGTCGACAAGCAGTCCTTTCAAGGATTAAAAATATTACCAACTAATTACTTGAAACTTTCTATACACATATACTTAAAGGTATTTTTATGTAATAAAAATGGTATTCATATTTCGTTATAAGGGCTATCCAGTACACAGCAGTCAATAAAAAAACTCCAAGTAAAAGAAACTGTAACACCATGTATATTTGGGTATAACAAATGACAGCTCAGTCCTCATTTGGGCACATTAGGGTCTGCCAGAACAAGTTAGGCGCCCACAATACTTCGAGGCTCGTGTGTGCCGGATTCCTGTGTCCCCGGAGACGTGGTCCGCCTGAATAAGGACTTATGATTATCACGACTCCGGGAGAGGAGTCTTAAAAAATCGAAAACTATTCTGCAAATGTGTGTCATTTTTTTAACACCTTGTATAAAACGAATAACGAATATGTTTAGAGCCTAATTTAAAAAATCCCTTCATGTTAACTATACAATAGGTATTTGACTAATAACTTCTTTCCAAATGTGCAAATTTAAAAGGTCTTTTAATATGCGATTAACGGAGGAAATTACAAACATCCAATGGGTGGTTAATAGGTTGTTGGGTGTTAGGGTGTCTGGTTTTGACAGGGAAGACAATGTTTTACATGTTTTTTTGATTTAACTGAAAAGTTGGTTACGAAATCCTTATTATCGTTTGTTAATTAACTTAAAAAAAGACAAAATCAGAGGCATTTTTTAATCTAGCTTTAGGGTTAATTTCGCCAGCCCCTCGGACCTTATTCTGAAGATATTAATTTTAATAACAAACTAAACAGTACACGTCCAGCGATAATTGGCAACCTCACCTATCCTATTAGCAACCCTTGCCTAGGAATTATGATTACGGCAAATCGGCAAGATAACGCTGCGTATTTACTTTGATTCTCGTCGTTAAAAGTTTGCGGGGCCTCGTCGGCCGTCGTTAGGGCTCCTAATGGCCACCATTTGTCTTGTCCGGCCTCTAGTTGTGCCCTGCTAATGAAATTATTGCCAACTATACTAGGGTTATAAATACAGAGCGGACGCCACCTTGTTTCTCACTAATGGACCGGTCAAACTGTAAACTGTGTTATCAATGAAATTACAATTAGGGGGATAAAAATGGCCGAGGGTCGGAAGTTGCATTGGCCCCTTTTGTTGATCAGAGGATATGGAAATTACGCGGCCCTTAGTTTAATTTTGTTACATATTTGTATATGCTATTTGCTTTCCACTATTTGTATTTATTAAACATGATGAGATTGCGTTTTGACAGTATTAAAAATGTCGCTTTAGCAATATGAACACGGATTTTTCACTCACACTCGCGCCGAATGTCTGTGAGTTACAAGTAAAAATATAAATTGATGTTGATTCCGCCACAACATTACTCCTTCCAAATGACAGTTGGCGATGAGTTTCCAAGAGGAACTTGGGCGATATGAACACAATAAAACGGCATCTTGGGTGATCCGGGAATGTGTTGGGACGCCAGCTGCCGGGGACAATCAAAACTTTCCCAAGTGGAATTTTCTGGTTAGCGTCCGGCATATTGCCGCAGACGGTGACCCATGCATGTCTTGGACCGAGGTTGTAGCTCTGAAAATGAGCAATTTTAGCTGTCTGCTACACTTTGTCTGTGGATATGAGTAATTTTGTTGCGGATAATACAAACATTTAGGAACAGTAGTGGTAGTTTCTATAGGAACGTTTGCATTCGCTGGAATTACATATTGAAAAAATTAAATGTTTCTGAGTTAACCGTTTTCACCTAACGACGGTTAAATAAGCCGCTTTCCTGCCTCAAAAAAGGTGAAAGTACAAAATTTTAAAGTGTTTATGCGGAAACTACCCTATAAATTAAGTACAAACAGTGTCCCAGGGTGGTCCTTGTATAACCAAATGACATTATCAAATCACTGTATGTCTCTTTTCAATTTCCATGTTCTGTTAAATCACGTAAAATAGAGTAAAACGAAGTAAGAACACTACCACAAAGAGTTGTCGCTAGTACAATAGGTAAGAGAGTAGAAAAAGTTTGAACCGTTGGGTAGCCGCCAAGCTTCTATCAAACTTTGTTTAAGCTAAGTAGTCTACAACAGGACTTACCGTCACCTCCTCCGACGCCAACGAGTAAAATAAAAGAGACTACGAGTATAAAGACATCCCTCTACAAAAGAAATACGTCTTCTTACGTACCGATCCTCAGAGCAACATTTTCTTTTAGTGGGATTTTACAGAGCTCTACATATTTTAATGACTTTTAGGTACACGTATTAACATACGATGAACTTTACAAACAATATTTATATACCACATCAAAACATTGCAGACAGCAAAAAGGGAACCCGCAAAAATTTATCGACGCTTCATTCTTTGCCGCAGCGAAAAATAGGTACTCATATCCTCGAATACCCTAATCTTCCGACATCAAACAGCGAATCCAAAGCTTGATATTACACGCATCATTTGAACACTTTCAAAGACATTCTTTGTTGGAGAAAAAATTAAAATAACAATGCCGACTGGAGCGGGAGCGGTTTGTCAGACAGTGCGGCTACAGCAGATGACAATATTAAAAATTCCTTTTAAAAACCTTGTCTAATTAGAGTGGCAAATGATTTTAGGAAATTTCCCTTACCAATACGATCTAAAGTTACTATAAAATAACAATCTTATTTTGTTTTATTATAGATGATTGATTTTACGCTATACTATAAATAGTATAATCTATTTAAAAATCGATTACTCAGTAGACTTTAGTCCCACATTAAGTAGTACAGGTTAAGGCATAATAAATAACTTCACACGGAAAAGGGATTCCGAAACGTTATTAACATTAACTTATTATACGTAAATAATTTTAATTATTACTATACATGAAGTTTTAAATTAACCTAACTAAAAAGGTAACAAATAAACGCCATTCAAAGGGATTCCGACACAATATCTCCAAACCAAAGTCAATTCCTCACATGTGCTCAAAAACCGCGCCGAGTGCGCGTCGCGAGGCGTCGCATGATGGATCAGCGGCCGCTTTGTGCTTCCGAGCGGTTACCTTCTAATACAGTTTTCCCTCGACACTCGCGTTTTAAACGCATTCCACCATTTTGCGGGCCATTAGTCGACGTGAAAGAGCCAGTGATTATGATTGATCGCCCCACAATGCTACTTGACTTGTTGAATAGGACCCCTCACGTGTGTGATTGTTGCGAGTTGCAGTTTGTCAGAGTTTCAGAGTTGATGCATTGTAGATCTGAAGGCCCCCTTCAAATATTGTCAATTCTGCCTTATTTCAATTACCTTTAGGTTTTTATTGCAACTATTAAGGATATTTAAAACATAATAATGATTCAGTAAATTAGGTCAGACTCGTTACTAGTACTCAATTTTAAGTCATTATGTTGGTAATGCCTGTCAGTGAAAATTAAGTTCAGAAGAGCATGGCTAGATAATAACATTTCTCTAAATTCAAGAGTCAATATTAAATCTAATATTGTATAACTGATGTCTCTTCTATAACTGACGCAAATCAAGAAACTATATCATACGACAGCATAAACAAAGAAATATAATTTTCGTTTTCAAATCAGATAGCACAGTTATGAATATAGAACGATCGTTGGCTCTCTCCTCTCGAATGAATCCAATATAAGGTATACGTAGAACAAATTGAATAGAATTTCAGTCAATGCACCTATTATAATAGTGAATCGGCACAAGCCGTCGCCGCTTTCAGAGCAAATCGAGAATGAACGTAGATTAACTATTGAGAACTTGGGGCAAGTTTATTTCTAAGTTTTGTTTAGACATTGTACGAATCAGCTTGTACTATCTATTTAGCGATTAAGAATACATTTCAGTTTCTTATTCAAGCAATGCTAATTCATTATATAGTTCTAGATTTAGCATTTGAACCAAATTAATTTTATTTTGATCAAAAAATTATAATACTTGCACCCATTGGCTGAACGCAATCTTCATTGTCGTGGGATCCTTGTAGAACCAGTTAGACAACCTTCGATCCTTCGATATGATGATGTTCCTTACATAGATCTAAAGCTCATCCAAACTCACTCCTATCTCTCTCGCCACCTCTATCTCCATTAAATTTTCCTCTCAATAAAAGAAAAGGCATTTATATTCTAATCCAAGGTGACGGAAACAATTATTTTTTATCGATACGCACGGGCGGGGGCAGCGGGACGCCGACGCATTGCACCCGCGGGATCCGGGACAAATAGAACGGGGACGGAGGTTGCACGGGGAAAAAAACAAAAGACAACGCTCAAGAAGAGGAGAAACGAAAATATTTTCTAGAATGGTGACTTAGTATAAATAATAATTTAAGGGAGTTTTTCGTACACCATTACGTACACCATTGTGATGGTGATTATTCTGAGGGAAAGTCAGCAGAAGGAGTTCATATGTATCTCTCGAATTGTACATATATGTAATGTGTATCATACAAGTCAGTAGAATGTCAACTGCAGGAGGAAGAAATAATGTCGACTAAAGCGAAATCTGAAAAACATAGTCATAAGTAGACCTCGAACATACTTAGTCATCCGTTTTGCTAGTCTTGGAAGCCCCAATAAGCCAAACCAACCAGTTAATTTATTTTTATTTACTTAATAATTGCTGTTTTAACCAATCCAGTTGAACAAAGGTTCATTCAATTGATTATCGCCTTAAGTTAGTACAATTTTAGGATTTGGTGAATTAGAAAGTGACAGAAGGCGTCCTAATAGCACATTAGTGCTAATGAACGTTTCTTCAATGCTGTGTAAGTCTTATAACTAAAGCGTATGGCACCATAAACGTAAACAATCTTGGAATATTTATTCAGAAGAAGAAATAAAGTTTTCAAACTTGTCTTCAATTAAAAATAGGCTTTTATTTCTTCTAAAAAGTTTTTAATGTAATCATCGTGTGAACCTCTCTATTGTCTTTTTTCAAAGAATGAAGTGCCAAAGATACCCCGAGCTCTGTATAAGGAGTACTTATTTCCTCCTTATGCATACAAGATATAGCCGAAGGGCTCGGAGGGACGGTGACGTCTTTTTTATAATCTGTTTACATGTTTCCTCTCTTACCAGATAATCTTTTTGTGTTGATGTTGCCAAAAATGTTTCAGAAATGTACCGCCGTTTTTTGTGGAAATATTTTATCTTGGTTTGGGAATGTTTGCAGATTCCGGTATTATAAGTATTTATTGCTATTGAAGTCTGTTTTTAAGAATCACACAGATATTTTACTTTTTATGATCCACCCTCAAAAATTCACATCACAGTGTATCGAAGAAGATAGATATTATACATGCTAAAATCTGCCAAAATCCAGTCAATGTAAGGCATAGAACTATAGAAGTCATACATTTCTGTCTTTTTTTTGACAACCGAGCCAACAACCCGTCTGGTGGCATTTTGATCTGAGGCCTATACATATAATGTTCATATGCATTCTCAAGACTGCAATCCTCAGATTGCAAATTCGATACCGACCCTGAGGACCAAGTTGCAATGCCTCTATGCTAGTAATCAAGGCGTTACATTCACGCCGTTCTATATGCCCCGTTTTGATAGCTGTGTCAACTCAGTACAAAGTATGTGTTTGAGGCATGTTTGAGGTTATATTTTGTACTGCGTTGACAGCTGTCAAATCGGGTCTTATAGAATGCCGCAAGTATACTCACTAGTTCTGCTTTTTTATTTATTTTCCTGCTATCCCAATATAATAAAGGTGAGTCATAAACAGTCTACAGAAAAACACTGGCAGCCTAATTCAGAGGAATATGAAGCGTTTAACAAAGTTTAACTGTACATAAAATTTTATTGACCCGTATATGAAATAGTGAAACAATTCCGTCTCGAATCCCGGAGTTTCCCGCGTCATTAGACGGGATTTTATTGCCCAATGATAATAAACATGTCGTAAGCTATCGACTGAAAACATTCATAGTATTAGTTCTGTATCCATCCGATTATTGCTAAGCATCGAATCCGGTTCTGTTTATTCGTTTCACGATTATTGGGTCTTAATGACGTATTGTAAAAATAAACGGTTGTTATAAATGTCTTTTTATGGGAAAGATAAAAAACAGTAATATTCTGCCGGTTTCTTGAAACGGTTCCACGTTGACACATTGTTAAGTCTTTGGAAAAAGAAAATGACTGAAAATCTAAGGTATTTAGTTCTAAAAATATATTTTATTTAATGCTGAGTCAACTAAACTCTTAACTCTTTACTCTTAACCCATAGGCTTCGCATGGATGGCCAGGTCGTAAATATTTAAAATAAGTATATACATTTACGAAATGACACGTACGAAGTTAGGTCCACATTGACCGTAAAGCACCTGACAGTCAAACCTCAACGACAACTACACAAATCATAACGCCTCACCGTCAAGTATTATTTATCGCTCACAATTTTGCTTAAACTGAAAAATATAGCAGTACATTTCTCCAAAGCGCACTTCTCTGCAGAACTTCTAATTTCTAATGGGCCATTTGCCACTTTGTCAATTGCTTCAATAAATCTGAGTGGCTCCGCGCGCTGACTTATGACCTGTCTCGGGCTAAATGTCGTGACATTCTTTTGTTTCGCACAGAATCGCAACTGATTTTTGAAACGGGTGTTCTTTTTTTGAAGTATTACTGGCTGATAATAATACTTGAAGATTTGTTTCTTTTTAATAAGTTCCATACACACTGGTTCAAATTTCAAAAACCAATCTGGCCAGAGTGGCTTGTTAGTATTTCTGCTTTTGTAACGTATAAATAATTAAGTTAACCTCGGTTGCAATTCAAGGCTCTAATTTAAGACTCTAGCAGAACTATTAAATTTAATTGCTATGATTATACAAACATAATAAATAAGAGGTGTATGAAATGAGTTGATTCAAATTCTTAACTAGTGAAGAGGGGAGGTATTTGTTCCCTAAAAATCACACTTTACAGTTCATCTTATGTATAGAAGAATTCAATCGAGTTTTGATTTCACATTGAATAAAAAGCGTGCAAATAACATTTCCTACCTAACGTAGCTGTAAAAATAACTCCACAACTACTACAAATTTAAACTAGTTCTAAAACTAGCTCCCATTCTCGTATCTATATCATTGGAGTGCGTCCAGCGTGGTACTCCCCGAGGCCTCCGGGGCCAACTTCTCAGCTCCTCACTTATTCACCAGCCTGCTGGTGTCACCTTATTGATCCAGCACTATTGTTCTATTCCTAAAAGCCAATAGCACAACGTTATTCTGATAATAGATGGATCTAACAGTAACATTTTAAAAACAGGTAAAAAACATTAAAACTATTTATCTTTCAACCCTAATAACGAAATAGTTCTATTTCTATTCCATTGACAGCCAAAAACCATAAAACCAACTGTCTAGACGCTTTTAAATGTTTATTCGAAAAAAGTTGGACACGATTGATTTTAATTAGTAGAAAATTGAACTAAAAGCATCGATTTCGAATCGTTAGTCAAATAATTTTATTGCGTCTAGTTTAACGAATGGCTTTTTCGAAACGGCTAAAAGCAAAGTTTGAACATCGTATTCTATTTTCAAAAGTCTTTTTTAACGATGGTCGTGTGATTTGTGATATGGAGGTCGCATACTGGTGGTATTGGGGGTGGAATAAATAATGTCACAACCTATATCTACTGACTGTCCGGGTAATCTAGTAGTAGTAGCTTATTCTGTATGACCCAAAGCCCGGAGTCTGCCGTTAATAAACTATGTTTGCCAAATGTATCGTTTCCCAACTTTTTCATTCGCCAACCCAATTTTATACAAATATTTCAGGATTTATTTCAGTACCATCGTGTAGAATAGAAGGTTAGATTAGGTTAGTTTTTATAAAACTCTAAAATATATACAGTTACAGAAAACAATGCGGGTTGGCAAATGAAACGGTTGGGAACCGATACATTTGGCAAACATATTTCGCCGAAACAAAGGTATTTATTTATTTATTTATTTATTTATTTATTAGACACAGTAACAAATTACAAACACATGAACATTGTTAAAACTAAGGTAATTATGTAGATGACATTGAGTGTCCGTAACTTAATAACAACTGTGTACAGCGTTCTCTAAAAGTTATGTCTGGCGCTTAACAACTAAAACAAAAATAATAGTATCAAAATGAATTAAAATAACTATACCTAAAGTTTATGATCACAATGCTAGTCGGGATACGCTATTTTGGAATATTTTATTGTTCAACGCGAATATATCACAATCCGAGCAGTTTTGATTATACATGCGACACATACGGCTAAAGGGGTTATTACGAGAAACATTATTATTGGCTAGAGGAACTATAAACAATTGATGATGTCGAACCGGCCGGTTACTACATTTGAACTTAATCTTATCTACAAAATTAACATCGAGTAATGAGTTGACAATTTTGTGTAATGAAGACAAATCACTCACTTTTCTTCTATGTTCCAGTGATTTTAGATTAAGGTATTGCAGTCGATCTTCGTATGAGGGGAGTGCATGGCGTTTGCCAATTTTCCAACACATATACCTAACAGCCCGAGCCTGAATAGACTCAATCCTATCACTGTGGCTCGAGTAAATTGGGTACCAGATGGAGGAATTGTACTCGAGGATGTTCCGCACCAGTGACTGATACAGACTTATCAAGGATTCCGATTTCTTAAATGGTTTCGTGATGCGGACGATGAATCCAAGTATCCCCCTAAAGCCTTATGTTGCGAGTTTGGACTTCAACCAGTCAGAAACATACTACCATGTAGTGGTCTTGAGGTACGGTTATTTGTGTTTCTTCTGGTTTTATTGCTATAAATTCAACCCAGTTTAGAATAATGTTGATAGGCTTTAATCTTTTTAACATACTTGCACTTATCTTAACAAGGAAACTCAAGGTAACTGCTAGTAGGTTAAAAGGTTTTGCGTATTTAAAATGGATATCTTTAAATCATAAGTCATAAAGCTGTGCTATAAATAATATACTTTCAGCATTAAACCATCGCCATTAAAACGCCATACGTATTTTAAGTAGAACTTTTCAAAGCCCGCACATAGCGTAGTTGTTTGTTTATATACGCTGAGCAATTCCGCACTCTAATTCCAGAACGAAATCCGGACCGGTCTTTGGCTCGCATCAGACGGGCACTTTTGTCCGACATGTGGACGCGCCGCTTGTCTTTAATTCTTGAATTTTAGATGCCGCAAACGCCGGAGTTTCCCCGTGGTTACCCAGGTGGACAGACTACGCCACTACATTAGAATCGTAAAGTTAGCTCTTGAAATAGAACTGTCATTTCGCTGTGGTGATTTTTCACCGCTAACTTTTAGAGTGGCTAGTTGGGCTTCATAAAATTTAATTAAGGCGAGTCATCAGTCACTGGGAGCCGGGTCGCGTCACTGCTCCTGCAAGATAACGGCGGGTCCGGCTGCACCCGTCCGTGATGAATGTGCCCTTAGCAGACCTCAAATATGCCGCTGTTGACAGCTCCCAGCGAGTGTTTGAATAAGCTGAGCAATTACAACGCCCCTTGCGGGAGATGGCCGTTGATTCGTTAGCCTCTACTTTGCATCCACTGTCTTTTCGAAAACTACACGTCTGAGGAACTTTTGGCTTTTGTATTGTTCATTACTTAACTGTGTTCAACTGTTGCGGTATACTCATAAGTTTGTTATTGCCGGGTCCCCAAACAAACCCTGATCCGCATTATTAATGATTCACAGCTTGTTATCGAATAGTAGCGGCGTGATGAAATGGCGGCTACTCTAATTGTTACCATCTGACCAATTGACCCGCCGCAGCGATGACCGCTCCATCCATAATGCACAACCCTCGACCAAGGACAGCTACCTCAAGAATTAATTAAAACGAAACTTCCTGACTCAGAAATTAATCTTGCTTTACAAGCGTAAAGATAAAGGAAATCCTTGGAATACACGACGGCCTCATTATTAAAATGGATAACTGTGAACCGCTCACATCCTGTAACTTTGTATCGACTGGAACTGTCCATATAAAGGACTTTCTCGTTACACGAAAGCATTCACCTTCTCACTCCTCATTAAAATTTGTACGACAGCTTCTAAATTCTACTCTTTTCTCCGCACCTCCATTTCAATATACAGGAAAAAGTGGAAGAGCGCTGTGTACGGAGTACCGAGCGGGGCTGGCAAAACTTTTGCCTCCCCACCCTCCTGGGGGGGCAAAAAGTGTTGCCGACGGGTGAGCGTTTATACTTATACCTATGTTGGGGAAAAGTTTTCCGTGTTGCTGGTTGGGGTGGGGGAGGGGGGCGCATGCGCGGCGCCTCCGCCGCAGCGCTCGCGAGCCAGTCCTTCTCGGGACTTCACTCTCAGTGCAAGATCTTTACTTCTCATAATGGCAACATGGCACATTTCACGTTTTGTATGCTGTTTTTTAAATGATGATGATTTTTAGATTTTGGATTATGACAAAGGATTATTGGTTGGTAAAAGAAAGGTATAATAATAGTAAGGTACATGTCCTGTAAGAGATTAACCTTCTTTTGAAGGGTAGAAAATGCATTTGACAAGACAAAGGGCTTTAGACTCCACTATACATCAGGTGACTTTTGTGCTCGTTTTACTCCTCCATGTCCCAAAACCATTAAATTCGGTATAAATTTGCATGGGGTCAAATGTATGTTTTCAATAATAAAAATTCCTCCTAACAAATTTGTAAAGGTATCGTAATAATCACAAGTAAGACGATAGAAACCATAGGAAATGCGATCGATCCCATTTGCCTCGTGCGGAAGCAAACTGCTAACTTTTGGCAGCGGTTACTACGCGCCGTAGCCCGTAGTAGTCTCGAAGCGTCTTGTTACCCGCTACGACTTAGTTACTGAGCTATATATATTTTATGATTACAGATAACTTTAAAACATTTAAACATGCTACCAAATGTACAAATTAGGTATGGTCAAGACCATGTAACTTTTGTAGCACGAAACAATAGGCCATCCACAAAATGTAGTGCAAACAAAAACAAAGAAAAATTAGTTGATAATAATTTGTTTTAAACTGTTCTCACACTATCACGCCAAGTTCAGAGCACGCGAGCGCCGCGGGTTTGAACTTGAAACCGACTCGCGCGCAACTTTCAACGGATTTGTTGCGACTTGTTGTTGCTCCGTTTGTTACCAAACTAAATTTGAGTTGCTAAACTGAACTTGTGGATATTTAAAGGGAACTTTTTCAGAGTCAACGGCCTGTACTGTCACCCAGTTTCGGAGTACCTACGGAGTTATGGCAGTTGTTCGGAACTACTTGGACCAGCGGGCAGAGGGCTGCAGTCGGAAGGTCATGGCGCTAATTTGACCTTGCCCACAACTTCTGGGGCGCCGTGCTCGGATACTAGTTCAGGAGTTGCCAACTACAGTTGTTGGGCTACGACCCCCAGTTTGTAACAATGCCAATCGGAATTATAATGTTGAAATAGTGGAATTAGAAGCTGAGGTAAACGCAAATGCAACGTGATCCAATAATCCAATTCGAGCCTATCAAATTACTCTCCTGAAGCGAAATTAACAAAATCAAAGTCCCAAAGTCGTATCGAGGCGAGTTAATTAAGTGAATCTCCATCTCGGCCGTCAAAGGCTTCAAATAAATTGGCCACGACCAAATAATGCGGTGGATAATAGCCGTTCAGACTGCGCCGTGGGCGTCGCACCTGACTAACCAAATTAATTATATCTTACATCCCTATAAGGAAATATTAACCGTCCGCTTAATAAGCCATTCTCGAGGATGCCACAATTAAATTGGGAGGGTCGTGGAGTCATTATTTATAAACAATAATATATCAAAGCGATACGCGCAAGATGGTGCGGCCGCAGCGCTCGCGTCTCCCGGCATTCTTTAATAAATGGATTGCTTTTGCATACTTGCAATGTTCCAAATATTAACACACTCATTCTTTGTAATTGAACGACGCGGGAAACTCTTATTGATATCTACGTCGTTCCTACCATACAATTCAACAATAAAGTACACAAAAACATTATAGTTTATTGGTAGAGAGACTCACAGTAATGAAACACATAAATATCTCAACAAACTTCCGAAATGAAGTTCCTTACCGTTCGAATAACTTATGAATTTTGCAAAGGAGCCAAAAAAGCTCGCGTAAAAAAACGTGTTCTTTATTTCAAACAGCAACAACAAGAGCGTATATTACTGAATATTACAAGGAAATTCTAGTAGCTCGATGTACTGGCGCGGAGCAAAACACGCCGCCGCGTATTTATGGTTATACGACGAGAAAGTTTCGGAGCGAGGAGCTAAAGCCATCGATTTTCAAAACTTTTTCATGGAAATAAACCTACTTTCGGTGTGTACGGTGTCGGGCTGTGTGCTGGACTCACACAAACGCAGCTGGGTCAGAGGTCACACGTTCCAGATGTAGATTGATTAGCTATAGATGCCTTTATTGATGAGTACGTAGCGTATCTACTAATTGGTTACGGTAATTATTTTCCCTAGAAGAGACGAAGACAACCTTATTTTTTTAAATGAAGATGAATCTAACAATGCGTTCTTAAAAAGTCTTTACTTTTTTTCATGGCGTATATCACAGCAATGAATAATAATGATAGTAGTGCTACTTTGAACTGTATTTCTACTAGCCTGACACATCGACCATCGACCGCGCGCCGCACCCACACAGACGCCCTTGTAATGGGTCCGCAAAGAAAACTTTTTAAAACTTTTGCACCGAGGCAATATGGCTCGTGTTCTCAGCCGCTATATTTTATTTAGGCAACATTAAGCCATCCCTCTCTCTGACGTGAAGGTTTCTATTAATCTGAGAGTGTGAGGTATACTTTTGTCAGGATCGGGTGACTAGAACGGTGCTTTGCCCGGGATACGAGGTAATTATTTTAATTCTGTCATTGCCGTGTATTTTTTCTTTAACCTATGGACCTTTCATAATATCCCTAATGTTTAAATGATTTTTAATAAATAAAATATATATACGGTTTAATTGAGAAGCCTCCTCCTTTTTTGAGGTCGATTAAAAACCCTTTTTAGATAAAACGTCAACCTGACCGGATTGCAATTTTCTGTGTTCGATGCAATTAAAAAAGTTTTCTGCTGTTAGGGCAAAACTGTTATATAACGGTGGCTGTGGTCTTTTTCATCTACGACGGCGCGCTTCTCTATTTAATTTAACGAAGGTACAATGACGCAACCGTGCATCGTCAATTTGAGTGGTGGGGCGCATCGTCGTGTATTGAAAACACAATAAACCTGCACCATACGAATTAGGGATCATAGACAAATTCGTTTCACTTCTTTTGCCCGAATTTCAATTGCCATAATTATATTACTTGCAATAAAGGTTTTTTTCTGAAACCGTACCTATCATTATGTCAGCCGAAAGACGTCTACTGCTGGACATAGGCCTCCCCCAAGGCTCTCCACTCAGATCGGTCTTGTGTTTTTTGCATCCACCGCGTTCCTGCGATCCTTACAAGGTCGTCACTCCATCTTGTTGAAGGCCTACCTACAGCTCGTCTCCCGGTCCGCGGACGCCACTCAAGAACCTTCTGGCCCCATTGGCCATCAGTCCTGCGAGCGATGTGCCCCGCCCACTGCCACTTCAGTTTAGCTATTCTTCGGGCTGTGTCATGTATGTCTTTGTGAAACCGTATACCTTTCCGGTAATGTTTACATGCCATCGTATAGAGCCCAATAGGTTAGGTTCTGTAGGCTAGTTTTATAACAATTCTAAATAGTTAAATGTTTCTGAAAAAATGCCTTAATGGCAAATGAAATTCAGGCAAACGATAGAGAACTAGACAAATGGCATAATATAACATCGCAGTTGTAGTAAATAAACATAAGACATCATATTTAGTTGGAAAACTTCGTAGGGATTCATCTTGTTTTCTTAGACAGCTTCAGTAGTTCAGTACCCGTCTCTATAAGCTTATTGTTTGTGAAACCAAAGCAAAAACGAACTTATCGGACAAAATACGATGTCTGACATTTACATATTATAAAGAGCACATTAAAAAATAAAACATCCTCATTAAAACCGTTTTGCACATTACCTACTCTTAATGTTTTCCAATCAAAAAACAAATAAAACATCCTCATTAAAACCGTTTTGCACATTACCTACTCTTAATGTTTTCCAATCAAAAAACAAATAAAACATCCTCATTAAAACCGTTTTGCACATTACCTACTCTTAATGTTTTCCAATCAAAAAACAAATAAAACATCCTCATTAAAACCGTTTTGCACATTACCTACTCTTAATGTTCTCCAATCAAAAAACCATTTAGTATTATATTTTGGTTGTTAGTTTTAAAATATATTAACTTTGATGATTTGCTTAGCTTAAATTGTAAATATGTATCCATTTTATATCGCATCGGGTGATCGCAAGATGCACCATCACGGCGGTCGTTTATCACGATCGCGTCGATTGGGCGCGCAGCTGCGTTTTATTGCTCATTCAAATCATTATACCTTTCTAAAATTATTTCAAAACAGAAGCTTTTTCTCAATTTTTCACTTCATCGGTTTTTGCTTTTCAAAAATGTTATGATCAGCATTACCTATTTTCGAAGATACGAGTAAGTATGACGTTACTTAGGTACTTAACAACAGACCATACCTAAATCTACTCTTTATCTTCTGATATGTATCAATCTATTCGTACGTGTAATCCATGACATGCAGGAAGAATTTATTTTTAAAACTAACTTTAAAATAAATCAATATTACCGTGTTTATAATTTTTAGGCACCATATTATTGCATTGTCATCGAGTACTGAGCTATGTTTAAAGTTTTAAGTCTCTAGCTCATCAGTAACTAAAATCGATTGCAAAATTTGTACCTAACCCAGAAACAAATAAATATACAGACAAGAAAGCATGCTAATGAAAAATTATTAAAAAAGAGGTCGCTACCTTTAAATTACATGTTTTTTTAAACTGAAGTCTACTATAAGACACACGCCATGAAAGTTCGTATAATGAAACATCTTCGGTCCCCGCGTTAATTTCAAAAGCTGGCCTTATCAAGTCGTTGTAAAATGTGAAAGGTCCGAGTTTCCTCCGCTAACCGTAAATTACAGGAGCATTGTTTTATGCCCTCATTACATAGATTGTTCGCGAATGTTCTAGATGCTCTGGGGGAGCGTCGTTATGATTATGAAAGGACGGGAAAAAGATTTAAGTCGTGGGCGGTACGATTGGTGTAAAATTGGGATACATAGATTTAGTAAGAATTTTATTTTACTGACTCAGACGAATTAAAATAAAATAACGCTTTGCTTGGGTGAACGACAATAGACAAGACTTTATTTCTTGTAAACCTAACATAGTGTTGCCAACAGTAAATGCAGTAACAACTAAATGGGATAGTTTTTTGATTGTAACACACAACTACTACGAAGCATATTATCAAAATTATCTAAGTTTTTGCCGTGTGGTTGCCGGGTTAGAATAGTACCACTCCATGTCTTCCCGTGGATGTCGTATGAGGCGACTAAGGGAATAAAGGCTTGTAGTACTGTTAGGCGATGGGCTTGCAACCTGTCACTAATACGCTGGTAAACATCTTAGCCTATTTTTGCAAAATGTGGTTACTGAATTATCAACAAGTTTTTAAAGTTGTAGGTAATTCTGTAGCTCTGCCTACCCCACTCAGGGATTACAGGCGTGAAGGTATGTATGTATGTATGTGTATTAGTTTACAAATTATGACGTGTTCATATTTTTGCTGTTGTCAGTTATATTTCTCAGCTGTATAATTTTTCATTTTATTTTATGCATTTATGTTGTGTCAATCATCTATCTAAAAGGACCACGGAAAAATAGTCAGCCAGCATATTGATTCTGCGTTGTAAATTGGCAGCACTTCAAAAATGAAAAAAAAGTGTTATATTATGCGCACATGTCCACCTCTTGGACTGACGTTTAGATTTCTTGATCAAATACTATTTTCTGCTCGAACTATGATGTTTCAGAAAATGTTAATTAATTACGTTAGGTTAAGTTAGGCAACTAAAGTTATTCTCATGCGGTGAGAAATGCTTTTTGATGAAACGAAAATTCCGAGTACCTAATGATACGTTCGTTGGAAAGTTCCGATAAAGTATTATTTACGTTATGATAACCGTTATTGACTTTGTCAGTAAAGGCGGTTAAGTCACAAACCATAAGATTACAATAGGAGTAATACGCAGTGGATGTGAGTAAAACGAGTGGATGTCATAAACACCCAAAGACTTCCGAATTTCATATTCCACAGACGAATAATGAATGTAAAATACTTGTAACATCGTTACATAGTTTAGAAGACAGACCTTTTTACTCATTTTATTTAAAAGTGCAATTCAAATTTCTGCAACAAAAGGGCGACTGTAAAACTTTTCACTGAATTAGTTAAAAAACGTTACTTTGCAAATCCGCCGCACGCCATGCAATAAAATCCGACCACTCAAGCATTAAATCACGGAATTTGCAGTCAAAATACACGAGTCACGTTCTTGCGACACCAGTGGCGAATGGCATTCCTGGTTTATCTGTGGAATCAATTAATACGGGGCTCGCGGTGCCTGGCTCGAGCCTGGCTCGGGCTGGCTCGAGCCGCTGCTCGTGCTCGAGCCGGATGTGGCGATCGGCAGCGCATCCGGCCGCCCAAACGCACGTCACTTCCGCCTTCCAGCACGCCGGCAAATTCTATTTGTTATTTTAGGGATTTTGAAAGCTTTGCCATGTTGGTTTTGCACGCTTTGGCCATAAAATCTGCCGCTTTAACTTCGTAATGAAACTCGTATTTTGTAAAGTTAAGCGACACAGTTCGATTAGCGCTTTTAATGACTTCATTGTGACACTGTGTAATAATATTAAAATGGGTTTTCGTTTGTTTCAGGTACTTTCACAGAGTTTTATGTAATGAAGAAGTCACTAAAAAAAATAGAGAATAATGTTAATTTATAGAGCTAATAAATAAACATCTTCCAAGGTAAGTCCTATCCAATTGTGGAGTGGGCTTCCACCGTGCTTGGAGGAAAACTACATCTATCGGTTAATTGAAGGAAAAGTTAAAGAAGTTGTGGCTAAATAAACAAGATGAAACTGTTTGTTGATTTTTAGCCATGTTGTAGGTATTAATAGCTAATTACGTATGTAGTAGTATATATTTACAGCGGTTTTTTCTGTTTCTGTGTTATGTTCTGTTATTTTGTTGATTTATTTATCCTCCTGCATTATCTTTGCTTATTCTACTCCAAGGTTAACTGAAAGAGATCCTATATGGGATAAGTTCGCGTATGTACATAAATCAAAATAAACTTTCTTTTTTTTAAAGATGATTTTCTCACGAATAAATTTACCTGCGTGAAATCATTTAATTTTTATTTTTTTTAATGTTTGGTAAGTGATTCTTGTGCTTTATAAATCACGTCACAAACATTATAAACATTTTGTGATTTCTATTGGCCCAGATTCGTACATATTCAGTTTTTAAAAACCACTTCTCGATAGCACTGAACCCACTGACAGGCCTCCTGATGGTAAGCGATCACCGTTCCCCATAAATGTTAGCAATGCTTGGGGCACAGCCTTTGCGTTCAAGTCATAGCGTAAGCTTCCAGTTCTTTTGGAGACCTAAAACTTCTTTACCAGGGCCATTATTTAAGATCAGCAACATTTTAGAAAACGTCACAATACGTAACAGAGTATTTTGTACAGCTAGTTCATTTGATTTTGGCAAGCCCTGCGTCCGCTGCGATGACACGCGCGAGTGTGGCGCTGCATATTGTTGTGCTGTGTTATGAAGGTATTAAATTTACTGTTTTGAACTGTGCACTTTAGAAAATTACACGTATAAGTGTGATGCCTTGTTGGGATCCAAGAAATGTATGAATGAGGTCAAAACTTGGAAATTTCAGCTTCGGAGAATTAAAACCGTGTCAAGTAATGACCTACTCGATCTTGAGTAAGATTTTTCAAGACAAATCAGACCAGTTTGTTAATATGGTACCTTTGACTATGTGTAGCCAGTATGTGAAAATATTTAAAGTCACGTTTTTCATTTATAATTAACTATAATATACTAATGATATATTTCTTCTCAAACTCATCGCTTCTGTTGCAGTCGGCATGTGCATTTCTAACCTCCTGCAGTCGTCATAGTGGTTTTAGTAAAAAAGAAATATAAAAAGATTAAAAAAACAAAAAGCTATAAAAAAATAGTCATAAAAACGTTAGGTATTTTATTTTGTGCCTTGGACGCCAATAAGGGCTTAGCACGATGCCGAACCACGTCGTTAATTGTTAGTTGGACTCTTACAGTAATAGACAAAACTAACAAAATAGTAACATTAATATAATAATAATAATAATATAATAAAGCCTTTATTTCTCACAAGTGCATGCATTACAATTTCATTTCATTTCATAAAAAGATTTACAATAATTTAAAATGTACATTATATAGGTAATATAGAATTTGCAGTTAATTTAATTCATTTAAATAGTTCTATTATTCTTTCCTTTTATATGTGAGGTACCCATATTTGGGCGTAGGCCTCCTCAAACTCCTTCCAAAGTCCTCTCTCTTTAGCTTGGCGGGTCCAGGTGGGTCCGGCTAGTAACATTACACACCATTAACTAACCGTTATGTACCACTATGCAAAAAAAATACGATTATTTACATCAGTTCCAATGTAATGTATACGTTTGCATAAGTACTAAGCTGAAAATGACTTGTAAATAATACCAATTAGTATTTTTTTTAGTCCAACCTCTTTCTTTTCTCTTTCGTGCATTATTGCACCACATTGAAGTAATTTTCCTTTTTGTATAAAAACCCTAGTAAATGCAGTCGCGTTACCGTCGCAGGCACAACTTAACGGTCGCGGTGTCACGGCACGCTGCAGGCGCATAAATACACCCAGTAATTAGCATTCGTCGCGCTCACACAGCTTACATACGACAAAGACAGTCAGATATATTCATATTCCGAGCATGCTAAAAAATACCGAGAATTGCTAGAATTGAGTGGCGTCCGCGTACCGGAAGACGCATCGGTGGATAAGATGGACCGACCACGTGGCTAAGCTTGCGGGGAACCGATGGATTCAGGCGACGCAATAACGGTCCTTGTGGCAAACCTTGGGGGAGGCCTATGTCCAGCAGTGGACGTTTTTCGGCTGAAATGGTGAAGATGGTTGATGATATTTATTCCTATTCGATCCATTCGTGGCAGAACTGAACCAGCTTTTTGGACTGAGTTCAAACATATCAATGACACACACACACAACACCACACACACACACACGCAAATGAACACACACACATGCACACACACTTTGAAGCACACATGAACACATGAACTTTGAAGCCTTGTTTTCAATTTGATGTTAAGTTTATTGAAACTTACTACTTAGTAAATGTTGATTTGACGATAGCTTTTTACAGTATAACATTCAACCTCTCAAGAGTTAACTGCAAGATCCCTTAAAGGGATAAGTTCGTTTTTGAACATTCTTTTTTCTTTTCAAGGTATTGTTTTGGTTTTTGTGTTCTTTTGTTTAACACATACATTATGTGTATAAATATTGCTAGAAAATCAGTGTGTCCTCGCTGCTTTTATGAGAGCCGTGTAAGCTGTATTGCCGCGCCTTAATTTTTCCTCCTCGTGATGTCTATCGGTGCAATGAAATGTATAACCTTCATGGAACAGCGATTTAACTTTCTGTAATGAAGCAGAAGTTGTTTATTATTTTATACTTGCAATTTACATTGGTCCCTACTATATTCCATTACTTTGTATTTTTAATTTAAAGTTACGTTAGCATGTTTTTTTGAACGGTGGTTCATCTATAGGTACCTACTTAAAAATATTGTCTGATTCTGTTATTCGACATGTGAATCAGTTCGGATTAGTGTTCTCTAATTTAGGTATCTGTAAAACTAAATTTATAAACGTCAAACTGGATTCTTGTCTAACTAAATAAACTGTGTCAATTATAAATTAAGATATAAAGATATTTAAAATTAGAAAACATTAATCCGAAAAGACCCCATTGTAGTTATTAAATTGATGGGTAAATGACTTACTGCATGCATATTCAATACAACATGCAAATAATAACAAAACCTCATAGCAAAAAAACTAAAACAATGAGTAAACTATACGTCAGTTTAACTGCACCGTACATCATTATGCTTAAGGTCAAAATAAAAATAAAATGCAAATCTGGGAGCCTTGTGAAAAACGCCACTTAAAATATATCGACCGAAAAATCCATTTTTTAATAGATGGCTCGTAAAATCAAATAAAAGGGTTTTACGACTAATGGCTACAATACTTTATTAAGCAACGAAACTATAAATTTGTTAAATGCACGCTGCATTAAGACAGCACTCATAAATTTAAAAAGTAATAAAGTGATGATTACTTTCATTTTACTGAATTATAGCTTGAATTTGCGTTAAAGTTCAAAACCGTGTAATAAATTTGAATCAGCTATTTCAATTAATATGCTATGGAAATAAATAAAATCTAATGAAAGTTTTATTAAATGCGTCATTGCCAAGCTTGCAGATTTCTATATAAAATTTACTCAATATTAAGTTTTAGGCATTGGAAGTGTTTTGTACGTTCAACGATGCTAAACCTTGCGTGTCTCATAACAAGAAAATTATATCAGTTCCGAATGCAATAGAGTCATAATTTTCATAACATGACAAATACGCACAAATTACAATAAATTACTCGATCTAGCGACATTTAGCATCACGTGCGTTGTATAACTGCCTTTCATTAGGGTAGTGTTGACAGATGCGTGCGCGCCGGCCGCGCCAGGCACCGCTATCGCGCCACCATCGATGACTAATAAATACAGACTGCGTTCAGCCAACATAGAAAAATCAACAACAACACCCTTCCGCACTTAAACATAAAGCCTACTCTTTAATTTTCGAAACGCAAACGCGCTACTTTAATCTTGTAATCACAACATTATGAACCAACTCAGCGTTACAACCGATAAGTATCTTATGCTTTCAGATATAGAAGCAATTTTAGATTGTGCTATCTACACGATATCGAGTTTGGTGTAATCGCGACCACTTCTAGCGAACACTTTGGAAGTTCGCCCCGAATTGAGCGGTCTGCGTCGGGATTATCTACTATCCAATGTGCGTGGGCGATATTTCTTTATTTCCATTTATTCGTTCATATCGTGTTCGTTTGATTTTGACTTGAGTCACGACATGTACGAGTATTTATTGATCTTAGACAAAATAACACCTTCATTACTTACCTAGGGTGGTAAAATAAAGAATGTCTTGGGTGGCAGGTATTTGATTTCGAGCCGTAATCACCTGGTCAAGTAGAATTTCCTATTTTAATGGTACTTACAGCTCAGAGGCTTTATTCTACCTGATAAAACCGTATTGTTTTTACATGCTGTCGTATTATTTATAACAGTAACAATACAATGACATGTAAAAAAAATGTTCTTAATGTAATCATCCATTTGTACGAGATTAGTATCTGGTGTAATGAAGGAAACAACGGCTATTTTCGCTTGACTCTAACCTTTACCATGTTAATTACAATAATGATTTTAATAAGCAAACTTCAAACATTACTCCAAGGATCGTTTTAAAAGGCTCCTTCAGATTCTGCGCGTAAACCTGCAAGTAACAATCCGTAAACGCTTTTCTTATTCGGAAAGTCGCAAAAGTTTTATCTTGGGAGGCTGGGCACCTCGAGATTACTCATCTCGCAATAGCCGGAGGCAATTAAAAGCAAGGGGTAGTGCTATCATTAACTGGGAACGCTCCCGTCTTAACAAGAATATAATGCAATTTTAAAATAATCCCCGCAAAAAAGAAATTAATGCAGGCACCTCGCTGGATTCCCTTTTTATCTCCTTAATTGGTTTTCACATCTTACGGTGTAAAAAATATCAAGTTCTTTGTAATCTCGGGCGATGTTTTAATAAATATAACGAAGTGAGTTGGCCGGGGGATGGAAAAATATTGCCGCCCTTAGATAAACCTTCACACTCGAGAGATCACGCCGAACCGGCGAGAGATTTATTGGGAAATAATTAAACTCGTCCGCGTTTGTGAAAAGTCATTGAAGAAGCATAGTATCGATTATTGGAGTCGATAATACGTGCCTGTCATCCTATATTTTTTTAATAATTCATGAAAACTTGGGCTACGGCGTAGCCTGTACGCCGTAGAAGTTCGTAGCACTCTGTATTAAACGTAGCAAAGGCTGAAGTAATATAGTAAGGGAGCTAGCGAGCATGTCGGTATATGATTTGCACATGTTTCACATCGAGGTGCATTGCAGTTAAGATCAGTACAAATTTATTTAATCCAGTAAATTAAGGTCCTATGTCGCTGCGTTTTCGCGTTACAGCGGATTGAAGTGGCTTTAAAAAAGGGGGTATCAAATCAGTTGTGTAACGATTCAATTCAACTTCTGGAGCTGAAATCAATGAAATCCTTTTTTTATATGCCAACCAGAAAATAATAAGAAAGGCTGTCTTCTGTTTCTTTCTATTTACTTCTAATACTACGTCATACATCTATATGTGTATACATACAAACGCTATATATATTTAGGTACACAATAATGAAAAAATCGAAACTGAGTTTTACCGTTCTCACTCATATTCCCAAATAAAACAGAGACACTACGAAAGGAACTATGTAGATATTTTATACTTACGGGGACGCAGTTAACAGACAGAACCCAAATATTTCTGACGCGTTTTGAACATCGTTTCTATTGTTGAAAAAAAATCAAATGGTCTACCTTTCGAATATCAGAAAAATCTGATAAGGAATATCAGAGGCCTGAACGTCTGCCTCGTCAATTTTCTTGGTTTTCATAAGAAATCTAAACATCAGTCCAAGAGGTAGACATGTGCGCATAATATAACACTTCTTTTTACATTTTTGAAGTGCTGTCAATATACAACGCAGAGGCAATATGCTGGCTGACTATTTTTCCTTGGTCCTTTTAGATAGATGATTGACACAACATAAATGCATAAAATAAAATGAAAAATTATACAACTGAGAAATACTGACAACAGCAAAAATATGAACACGTCATAATTTGCTTTATAATCATAATTTGTAAACTAATATATTTATCAAAAAACTAAAATAGTGAATACAACTATTAAAAGTATCAAAAGATTTACAGTCTTACATACATACATACATACATACCTTCACGCCTTCATTCCCAGAGTGGGGTAGGCAGAGCTACAGAATTACCAACAACTTAAATTAGTTAAATTTAAAATCAGCTAAAATATTGAAATAAAAACGAATTCTACAACATTAGTACTCTATGTACCTATATCAAAAATACATCGCTATAATTTTGGGCCCGAATAGCGATCTACGCAAAAGGGGTCTATGATTCCAATAAATGTAACCTAATCCCGTCAATAAACAATTTGGCAGAGCATCGAATAGGCAATTGATAAACAATTGTACAGCGTTTATAGCTTACGAGCAAAGTTAGTTCCACGGGTTCGGATTAATACGTTTGTATCCTCTTTATTCCTCCTCGAAAGCCTCTTAGCGGTTTTTATAGTCGTTTCGAAGCAGTTTCCGTCGCATCCTCAAATATGGAATAGTTTTTCTTTACTAATGTTCGCGAGTTTTTCATTTGAAGTTCTAATGTGGCTCCTGTATGGTTATTGTTTTATTATTCGTCTTATAAATATAAAGTAAAGGACCGAAGTTTTTTTGTTTATCGATGACTCATCTCATAAACATCTCATACGAAATCCTATAACATTAGAGAGTCAAGACAATAGAAAAAAATTAAAATGATCTAAATAATAATTTGTTATTTTTTTCATCATCCATATATAAGTAAATAGTTTTAATCCAAATATTTGAAAGATGGAAAAAATAAACAAATAAATTACAACCCGTTATTATTGCTTGCTAATATTATAATGAAAAACATAGCCCTTTCATTCATAAACGGGCATTAGCTTAAGTGTGCTTGAAATATGCCCTGTCTTTATCTTTCATTATAACATTTCAATTTGACAGAGGGATAAAGAAAACTTTAACTAAAATAGATTTACTGAGAATTTAAGAATAAGTCTTTAGATCATATGGTTATCCAGAACTATAAAAAGTTACAAATTATAGATATTTTGTGATAAAAAACTTTTCCTTTATCATAGTTTTATTTACTGACTATTAACTTCATATCAATAAAAGCACTCATCACCGCACACCACGTAGAAAGCAAATTGAATCACAACACTTGGCTCGATGCAAAGTAATGTAATCCAGTCATAAACCCAACATTAATCCTTCCACTCTGCTATACTGTTGTGTCATCAACGGTAGCCGAAATTTTAATCACCCAGGCCCCGCAGGCCCCTCAGGCCGCTTAAGGCCCCCGCTGGCCCCCGTCGGCCCCCGCCCTGAGCGCTCAGAACGCTCCTTACACGATATTCCCATTACTTAGTCCAGGCTATAATAAAATTTAATATAATGCGAGGAAACGGATGCGACCGCGACGGACTGCAGCGGATACTGATTTAAAGTGCGGGGACAGATGGCATTGTGCACTGTTTCTCTTTTATTCTATTTAACTTGAGAGTATCTCGTACTTTTTCTTGCTAGCAGCGTGTCACTGATATACCGGATTGTGGGTTTACTTTCGTATTTATGCATATACGAATGTGAACCCACAATCTGGTATGTTCGGTATATTTATGTAACTGTGTAGGTACTTGTTTTTTTTGTAATAATCTTGTATTTTTTTTTGTAAAACACTAATCAATTAATTGTTGAACATTTTTAAGCGGATTCACAATCCAAACGCTAAGGCTGAAACGACGTTTCTCTCCTCTTAAACCAAATAAATTTTTACGAAGAATTTTTTTTCTAGTAACTGCAACGTATTAAAAAATCGTGCAAACCAGACTTAACTTAGGAAATTTGTACCGTTTTTTCATGACTACGTGATATCACCGGCACCTCACAATCATCGTAAGCTTATCAAACTAGAAGATTAAATAAAAAACTTATTCAAGTGATTATCCTAGGTCATCAACTTTATTCAGAAGCAACAATGTATCATAACAATATCATGATACCCCTATATTTTCCAAAATAGCCCGATTGCCCCAAAGTCCAACCGTTAGACGTTTAGTTAACCGATAATTAAAAGCAATAAAGCAAGAAGCCACGATTCTTCGCCGCGGGCTAAAGGGTTACCCATTGTGTCTTGCCGGATACCGGGGAAAATTGAGAAATGGACCGGGTAACTTGGTTACTGCTCCCCGGGATTAACGTGGATGAAAAATGCTTTGTTTTTGTATTAGAGTACTTAAATATAGCCAAATTTACGCGTGGGAGAGTATAAAGTAATTTCTCATTTGAATTTATTGTCAATTTATACCATCTTCCTCCTTCCTTCGTCCTTTAACCAAGCAGCAGTGTTCGCATTGTTGTGTTCTTGGTGGATAGAAATCTACAGGTCACATTACTAGCGTTCCATTGTAGCCCTCAGAGTTGGCAATGCATTTTGCAGTCTTAGGATTGCAGTCTAGAGAAAGGAATGTCTATCGGCCGCACTTAGAGTCTGCTAATTAAGTCGTTCCTTATATTTACTCAATGATGATTTTACATACTCAAGTTTCAAAAAAGAAATAGTTGATTGTCCCTAAAATGTCTTTTACTACGGTGATATGTAACATAGATACCACTACCATCAGGGATTGTGTACTAGTTTCCCTCTACCTTACCAAAAAAAGGAGAAAGATTAACCGAATAGTGTGTCAGATGTGGCAAGCTACTGTTAAGATAAAAAGAGTTATTATGACATAACGATGTAGTTCAGTTTACGCTGAGGGAAAGGTCAGAGCTATGTAACTGCTATAGCTCTGTCCTTTTCGCTTACCGTACAATGAACTGCATAGCTACGTCATAATAACCCCTAAGGTTGATAATGAATAATTTGTATCAAGTGGGTAAAATGTGGTGAGTGCAAATATTGGTTTTAGAGTCGTAGATGTTTCCTATGTGTATTTTTTATAAAATGAGTTCGTTTGTCTTTGCCTAGTACAGGGCGAACGACATGAAGTGTTACCAAATTCAAAAGGCTACGATTTTTTTTTGTCGTCACAAATTATTTATTATTAAGAAAAAAATGAGAAAAAGATATCAAATTTTTAAAATTACTTTATTTTAACTCGATATGACCACCTTTTGCTGTCTATGGCCTTCAAACGGTAGAAAAATGAGTTGCACGCTGCACGAATGTGATCCTGCGGTATGCAATGCCAATTACGTACGATCGCTTTCTTCAGTGCATCCATACTGGCATGTTTTCTTCTCCTCACCTTGCTCTCCACAATGGACCAGATAGAAAAGTCCATCGGGTTCGCGTTTGGGGAATTCGAAAGCCATTGCGAGGTCGAAATAAAATGTGAAACGCATTTTTCAGCCTATCTTGGATCACACGAGCTTTATGAGCCAGGGCCGAGTCTTGTTGTAATGTCCACGGTCTACTACCGAAATGTTTGCGTGCCCAAGGCTCCAACGCAGCTTCCAAAACATTTTCCCGATAGTAAGTTTCATTTACTTTGACACCAGGCTTCATTTTGTGAATTTGGTAACACTTCATATCGTTCGCCCTGTACTGTCATGAACGTAAATTAAATTAAGGATCCATTCAAATGCGCTTAAAGTCGTCAATGTAATTATTGTTGTAGAATGTCAGATTGATTTTGGACCTAACGTGTATCACAAATTTAAGTCTTTAACTGTACTCATAGTAAAATCAGCAGCATTATAAATTATTATATACACTTACCTATTTTCAAGAGAATAACAGCAGATAGATCAATTTGAGCTCTTCGACTGTCCAAGCTGTTGAATATACAAGACTATAGCTTAATTTATGACCAGGTCAATTTATGCAAGATTAGTCATAACTATCTATTCTAAAGCAAAAACGCAAGCGTCCAGTTATTAAAAACAGACATGATCACCTATAGTTTTTATTTCAGTAAAGATATTAATTACTTATCGGAGGCCTTACATAAGAGATGTAAGATGATATCGTAAACAACCGGCAGCTAACGTCAATCCTATACATTTGCAATAACAATAACGCTCTAGAAATGCATCTTGTCTAAGTACAGACATTTTGTTTCGCCATATACGTGATGAATCGTGTGTACAAGCCCCCTGTACATATGGACGTATACAAAAGAAACGCATACAATGTGTGTATAGTTTTTTTAATAATTTACCACGATGACATGACACGGCATCCTAACAATACTTGTAAACACTATCTGACCAAGTGGCTTCAGAAACACTGTTTTTACATGTAAATCGGATTGAAATATTGTTTTTATTAAAATGTTGTAATCAAGTATAAAAATATGTTAGTGAAATGGCAAAACTAATTACAAAAAAATTGCATACCTACATGTTGGTGAATACAATATACAAATTAAAATGTAAGACCTATTAAAGGACCGTTTATTCTACTTGTAAGTCTAAGTAACAATCTCATAAATTAGAGCTAGTTTCATTTTCGTTCAGCTTTCTTAACTTTATACACCGTTAATAAACCCATCAATGTCATCCATCTTGGCTCTCATATATTCACTCAAACGCTTATAAAATTCACCTTTTACTTGAGTACCTAACTAGTTGCCTTAGGTAAACATTTCCCCTTGACATCGCCGCTTCGGGCGAAACTTTAATGGCGGCCGACGCCTTGGCAAAGGCGTCAGAACTCTTGTACTTTTAAAAAGTTCTACTCGAGGATGCAGTAAACTCATTAACCGGAGTGCAGGCTTATTAGAGAACACGGGATACACGGGGGGAAGAATCACGTGCGGATTAGTTTGGCACGTGAAATATGTTGCAAAATAAAAGCGCACTGTTTTTAACTTAACAGTGTGACACGATTTCAAAGGCGCTGTCAAAGGTTAACAAAATTAAAATGACAAAATACGTAAATCATTAATATTTATTATAAAATAACAGCAAAATTGCATTATAATGGGTTCGAGAAAAAAAACCCATATGAGAATCATACACACATACACACATTAAATCACGCCTGTTTCCCAGAGGGTAGCCAGAGCACCACTTCTTTCCACTTGCTACGATCTTGACAAATTTCTTTCGCTTCTTCAACATTCATACATCGAGTCATGCACGCACGTCGGTCTCGGGTACTTAAGATTCGGCCCTTTTCCAGTATTTTTCCGATTTGATTCGAAAAAGTACGTCTAGGGCGGCCCCTTCCGATCCTTCTACTCACTTTCGATCTGTATATCTCTTTCGTCAATCAATCAATCGAATCACAACTTAATTTTTAATTTAAGTACATACTCTATTTTGTAGGTGCTGATCAATAGTATACGAGTAATCAATCATGCTTGTATGCTATTAATCAGAAGTTAATTGACATATTTCATTGATTTCTACTGGAAAAAACCCAAACATCAGCGGCTTTTACGTGACCAAAGTCCCTAGCAAACCTAGTGCACCGTTAGTATTTAGCTAGTATATATACGCGCTCGTATGATCTGTAGACGGTGTAAATCACGCGGTGTCCGTATTCTAGGAGCATCTCCACGCGGTCTGAACATGACGCGCTTTGCGCGAGCACGTTCGCAAGGAGCTTGTATGATAATTTATGTCAGATTTTGTTGTTATTTGCTGTTGAGAATTTAAATGATAAAATTAGTGTTTTAGTTCACCTGAACCTCGCAAGTGTCTTAAAATATTCGACTAGTGACACACGATGTCATGAAAGAAGAGATTTTGGTCAAAATTATAAGTTATTGGTTAGTATTTGCGTTTTAAACAGTTCACTATATTTCCTTCATCCCGTTTCCCTGGTCCCTTTAATTTATTAGTTTTAAAGCTCATTAAGTACTGGCAGAATATAAGCGTCACCAAGCCATTCGTGACATGATGCTGAAAAGCCTTTTCGCTACCGAAAAGTAACTTCTCAAATTGTGAAAGGTTCTTGAGAAGATTTATTAACTTCTGAGAATGTTCTGCAACTTGTACATTGCTATCTACAGCTTATCTCAAAGCATAATCCATTCCATTAATTGTTCTTTTACTTATTAGAAGCATTCACTCGTCAAAACCACCAAACATTAAAGCTACACGATAAATTATAATTAAAGATCATCTTGCAAAATACGTCGTCTTTTCTTAATATAAATTCTCCATTACGAGGGCCTTCGTCGCATCTCATCCTAATAAGCCTGCATGAATAAAATTATAATGAATGTCAGCGGAGCCTTACTGCTGCCTGCGTTAATCAAATGTGTCGCATGTGCATTAGATACCGATGCAGCGGAACCGCGTGTTCAGGGAAACGTCTGAGTGCTTGTACTCATTCGTTCAAGTAGATGAAGTAAGATTTCCGGAATTTAGAAATGAGATTCGTCATAATATGTTTTAAACCAGGAGGAAGGTGTGCGAGTTTGTCTTGCATTTAAGGGACATTTCGCGTTCATCAACATTTTTGTTTGTTTCGATTAATTGATCTAAAATCGATGCTCGCGCCCAAAAGCCTATTATACACGAACGCCCACAGCATTCTTAATGTCTCCAAGAAACGCAAACACCTCTCCTGGCTAATCGCTTAATCAAAATTTATTCCGCACTTTGATTTTAAATTTGGAACGCAACATTTATTACTGGCCCCCTCAACCCTTTGCGGCGCTTCATTATCGCGGATTAAGGCTGCGGAATATTTTATCGATCCCAGCAGCTCCACCAGTATTCATTTTCAATTAAGCGCCAAGTATTTTATTAAGTTTGAGCGCGGAATTGATGAGTTTCGCGAACTAATATTTACAATGGGTGGCGTGCGTGGGTACCTAGATACCACCTGCCACCGAACTGTCGATCGTTTTATGTATGTTGTACTAATAATTAATTTGAGCTTCTAACGTACGCTTTTGCCAATTACTCGTACCGTGCTCATAGAAACTACGTTATTATTAAATTCACTTTTCAACTAAAACATTGTAATTATTTTGTATTTCGATTAACCAAATACATTGTTCATTATTCTCAGTCGCATCGAGCTCCAACGCCAACTGCACAATTGCAACCTATCATAAAACTTTCAAAATCGATATTCAATTTAAATGAATCTCGAAACAACTCGCAGATAAATTAATAGATCTTCTTTCACAAAGCTTTGTTCGTGCGTCGGAGAGGTGACTTCAATTTCCTGGCAGAGGCTAGAGACTCGGGAGCGGAACTTTTGAAGGCACCTCACGGAATCCAATGCACCTATGCTGTGTTTACACGCCCGTAAGCAAATAGGCTATCGCTTTGAGGCGGTATACCAACGGTTGAAACGCAGCGGTTTGAGTTATGAAAAAAACGTTTGGTCGGCATTAAAAATTAACTATTGTTTAAATTTAGAAGATAAATTTAAGATTAAGTAAAATAATTGGGTGCAGATGTAGTAAAAAAAAAACGACATCGTTGTCAAAAAGATGATTTTCATATCGCTTACTAAGTTAGCCTTAAGTGACTATTGATAAGTAAACTGTAAGTAATGTTAGAATTATAAAAGTAGCTGGTCAATGAATTAACAATGGTTTACAGAAAAAAAGAGCCATACTTATTGGTTAACAGATCTTATCGACACTAAATAATTTCAACCTAATTTGGTAACTATTAAATCACAATAAAAATAATTTATTTTAATTCAGAACATTTTCTTTTCTCACACTTGAACGAGAGCTAAGACTATGATAGGGTAACATTCTTAGTAGGTTACATTAATCAGTTCCTCCCAATGTAGTAGGAAGGGTCCATCTAGGCGCGCTACCACAGTCTGTATGAGACCGCGCAGGCGTCCACCACAGGCAAGATGCGCTTGCGCATGATGGTATGGAAGCCATCCATCGACGCCTCGCAAAACATCCCCGATGCACAACAAAGCCATGGCAGCTCCAAGATGATTCGAGAGAGATCCTAAAAGCATTATTTGTTGGACGCATAGGGCGCAGTAAGATTTTTACCTGAGATTATTTTTGTGCTAATTAAAGAAATTTATTTTGGCTCGACTTAAAATTATTGTTTCAATTGCCTTCTTAAATAAGTAGACCTATTATCATATTAATAACTGCGTTCCAACCGAAGCGTTTCCCCCGCCCGTATACACCGCCTTACGTGTGAATAAATACACGCTTTGAGTGCAACGGTGCATCGGGTGCCTCTAATGCAATTTCCGCCGCAGGTGAGCCTGATAATGCGCCGTCAATGCACTCCGGTCATGAGATAATTCTTTGCACTCAGAATATTGTGTTAAAAGCATAATTGGTTCGCTGTTGTTTAAAACTCGGAACAAACTGATTTTACCTGTTAGGCGGCACGGCGTCAGAATTGGTTTCACACGGGCTCTGTTCGACTCGGTGAAACTATATTGCTTTTGACATTATGTAATTTCAACGTTACTTTAGCTCTTATTTACTTGACATACAAAACGATGACATGCTAAAAGAAATAAATTGTTTTACCGAATTGAAAAGACCCCTGGGACCTCATACTACTCGTACAGTCTGTGAGCACTTAGAAGAGGCTTCGGTTCAGTACTTTCTCACTCGCTCTTAATTAGATCGTACGAGAGCGAGTGAGAGAGAAGTACTAAACCGAAGGCTCAGTGCTCACAGACTGTACATGGTCTTTACAGTTATTGTGATCGTATAGTTTTTAACTCAGCTGCCATTACTGTCAAGTTAAGAAATGGTATCATAACGTTAACAATACGATAACAATGGGTGTAAAGACAATGTATAGCAAAGCCCTAGTATAAACGTATTCTGTTTAATATACATATAAGGACGTAATTATTCCAAAATTAAACATTTTTGAAAACCTATCCGAGTACAAGATCCTTTTAAAGAGCACATTATTATGCTCTATAAAATAAAGCTGTATTTTTCCTAATCGGGACACTTCAACTTATTTTTGCATTTCAAGGCCACATAATAAATGCAATTAAAGTAAAAAAAAACAAATATAATAAAAAACTACACGAAAAACTGTCATGGTTCATGTATGCTTTTGCTTTATTTCATTCGGTAATCAGTTGAGGTCGATGTTACCCGCGAACTTGTACTCATACTTACGTAGACGTCTGTGCACCTAACCACATCTTCTATATTCAGAAGCATCAAAAAGCGGCCATTATCCAGATTACTGCGTGTCTTAGTTCACTAGCTTTAAACGGGCAAGACGTGAACGTATCGTGTTGCATTAGCATACATGCACCTGCATAACGGGTGCACGGACGCATCTCCTATCCCATTTGCCTGACGAGCTCCCGGGACGAGCTACTCGCTTTTAAAGGATCCTAGTGGAGAAACTTTTCACTCTACGTGCTAATATTGTTATGTTTAATCAATACTTCCAAGGCTTGTTTGTGTAAGACCGGTGTTTCGTTACAAGTCTAGTTCACGTCTGGTTCGTAATTAACTGAATAGTTTGGAGGTTGAGATACTTATCTGTTATTAATATTCGGTAGCAGGGTTGGGTATTTCAAGTACGTTGTGTAAATCAATCTTTTACGAAGTTTACGATCATAATTTGGGCACGATTTTGTTGTCGCTTAACAAAAGTAATTACACTTTGATTAAACTGAAACTTTTGCCAGTGTAAAGGTGAAATCAGTTCGGAAATAAACTATTGTTAAAAAATAATATCTTTAGGGAATTTTCAATGCCCTATTTCTCTTTTTAAACAACTTCCAAAAAGGAGGAGATTCTCAATTCAACTGTTTTTTTAAATGTTTGTTACATCAGAACTTTCGACTAGGCGAACCGATTTTGATCATTATTTTTTTGTTCGAATGCTGGTACTTCTTGTTTGGTCTCATTTTTATCATGGAATACATGAGGTATCGCCGGAACTCTTCAAAATTTATAGGCACACCTATAGTAATTTTGGTATTTTTCATTGTAACTCATGTATTTATTTGGAAAGCACTATTTGCTGAATTGGAACTACAATACCACAGATGGCCACCGGAACTCCTGAACGGTATATTTTTCAAGGGTGGCGACAAGATATGTATTTCGATTAAGATAGTTGAGTTGTGGTTTAAATATATGACTGTGACTTTCTCACGGCGTTGCTTACGGAGGATTGAAATGTTCTATAGTTTCTTATCAATTGAGAAGTGGGACTACATAACAGCATAACTATGATCACTAAAAAGTATAAAATAAAATAAATGTTTTAGAAAACAAAAACCCGCCATCAAAAAGGCAAAAATAACTTCTTTTAAAATGGTAGCTAGTCGGCGTCCTACAATATTTTAACCAAATTCAGTCTTCAGTTGGACTGACCTATTACGTACCGTTTTATAAGAAGTTATTCTTTGATTTTTGAAGGCGGGTTTTTGGTTGTTATACTTAAAAAAAAAAGATACTATTACTATAAATACAAAGTCATCGCTGTAAAGGGCGAAATATACTAGTAAAATTAATTGCAAAAATTGATTACTGTCTCACTTTAAGTTCAGTTCTAGAGCAAGAAGCACAATTTTGCTGGTTTTTTCTTATTATTAAAGTTAGAGTCAGCAGTCAAATTCTGCAATTTTTATTACACGTACGTATATTTGTCCCTCGTGTTTCATAGAAAAACGTAGATTGCCGATAACTATTAAGGAGCTGGTAGTATTGTACTACAACAATAGGTGTAATGTATTAAGAATTTATTTAACCACTTTTGAACATTATAAATAGAGCCCAAAAATGTAGGAAGCTCCTGGTCTATTACACCAACGTCCCGTATCATTAAATAACCATACATTCCATTTTATTTAGTCGCTTGCAGCACAACATTACGGAGGTGTGACCGGGAGCTGACGCGTGACGAAGGTTCGCCGCAGAACGCAGTCTCACCGCAGCTGGGACTCCGGCGCACTCAAATTTTATTTTAATTGCATTACTTGCAGGGTTCGCGGTCGGGCGTATTTAAATTTCGGATCCGTGACACTTTAAATCGGGCTTGAGAACAGGGATTTCATTTTATATTTTCATGCTTGCGTCACGGTGACAGTGGCAATTTGTATTATTGTTTATTTCATACCATTTTTTATATGGCCGGCTTTTCTAGTTATTGAAATAAAATAGTGGAAATTACAAAAATCTCGAAAAATATGAAAGTAAGGAAAGAAATGGAAAAAACCCTTAATAATAAAAATATTGATTGACTCATAAAAAATATATTTTTAAATTAAAAAGGTTTTTTTTTTATTTTGGTTGTAATAATTGTTTTTTTTAAAAACATTAGAGAATCGTTTGAAAAGAAATGTTTAAAGCAACAACAATGTGGCCTTCTATCTTATTTAGCTTCCTTTAGACCGATAAATAGTAGTTACGTTAGCACTTTTGTTACTCATACTATTACAAAGCACAAGTATATTATTTTTATGAACAATAAGCATTGTACAATCCTATTTGTTTTGTATTAGTTTTGGCTCTCGTCTTTGTTTAACTTTTGCATATCATTATTGCACCTCACAGTTCTCTTTAAAACTCCAGTTGACTTCAAAACACACTTTAGACCAGCCAGTAACTAATTTACCTCTCAGTTAATTCGGTCTGTCTTGCCAGCTCACAATAACGCCGGCTAAATCCCAGCAGACAAAACTGCCTCACCTGCTCTCATTATATTTACGCCGCAATAATAAAACTTTCCTCGCGCTGAATATTGAATTGCGGCTAGGAGAGGCGGTCGCGTTACTTATTGCTGGCAGTTGTGCAATATGCTCTGTAGGTTTAATAAAGGCAGGCCGACGGCATTCGAAAAGTTTTCGCGAGCGAAGGATGCTGCTCGACGATGAGACCCCGCTAAGCCCCGAGCCTAAAAGCAACGTATAAAAATTGTATGACTGTTTATATAACATGCAGCACAACAAAAATGAGCGTAGCACAATCAACGTTTAACACAATGCTATGGATACGTCATGAGGCTGCATGACGGCTGATAGGGATGTTTGGAAAAAAAGCACGTGCTGCAGCGACCTCAGATGATTTGGATAAGGGAAAGAAGATGATGATGATGATGGTGATGATGATGAATAAATCATTAGAGAAATGAATGGCGCTAATGTGCTCATGTTAAATTGCACTCCAGTAGATTTTAACGCCCTTTTTTTAGATTATTGCAATATTTGGAACTTATACTTATATTGCATTTGAAAAAGTTCATAGTTATATTGTTCTCAGTCAGTTTAAGCTGAAACTGAAAGTAGCCATCGATAATCTAATTGGGCAGCAACGAACAAATTATGATGTCAAATGAACGACATCTGTATTTTATAATGTCGGTCAATATGGTAAGGTAAGTAAAACTATATTTATGTAATGCCAAAATTGGTTTAATCCACAAAATCAATTTTTAAATGTAGGTATATTTTACGTTACCGCAAGTTACTTGACGATTCTCAAACGCCATGCTCCCTTTTTGATAAATATTTAACATAATCTTGACAGGGAAATACATCACTATTTTAAGTATGATACAATTATGCACGCTTTTTCCTAACCGTCCCTCTGCGGTTTAATAAACACGGCAGCTGAATTTGTCATGAAAAACTTTGCAGAAGATTTATGCAAGTAAAAACCCATACGATCCACTAACTAATGGTTTACGCCCAGCTTTATCAAAGTCTGTATCATTCGCCATAAATCACTTTCCACCTAAAACTCATTCCTAAACCTACGCAGCTACTTAATACCAAAGGTACCCCCTCAATCTTCTTAGATCCACGAAACAATATTTAAAATAGATCGTAAATCAACATGCGCCAGCGGTGCGCATATTTCATACTTAATTCTTTCGTGCTTCCTTGGTTTATGAGACGTCAGTTCCGCAGGCCGTTGCATACACCTGTAGGCTTGATGATTATATAATTGTAGAAGGCTTTTTGATTATGTTCCAGGGAAAACATAGGTAAAGAGATTAGGACCTAAGATACATACCTGGGATACACCTTGTCTTTCAGTAAAAAAAATCTTGAACATATGTGACACTATGAAGTCTGTAAACCAAATTATATAAGTTCTTATATGAAACATATCTGTAAGCAATTATTTATTTTAAAATGCTTATTGACCGACCATTTATCATTTATAGGTACTGTTTGAAGATATTTTTTCACACCCCACATCGGTTTCAACCTGACTGAAAATTGATTATTATTCTACAAGACGGTAATAAATCTTATGTTTGCGCAAATCTCAGTAGTACGCGTGCTCCCCAGGCAGCCATACATCGCCATATCGTCCGACCGGGAGATGTGCTGTTTGGATTCCCTAAATACAAACCCTCTTACATTCAACTACGTTTTCCTTCCAAGACGAACGTATATTTCAAGATGCTGGTTGGCTTATACATCAATTCAATTATCAACTCTATATGTGGCTCCTTAATTACGTAAATTGCTCTATTCTACCAATATTTGCATTCAACAAAAGCCGAGGCACTGACTGTTGTACAATTTGTGCAAATTGTGTATAGGCGCCGTCCCATGTAAATGATGGACCATCACAATAGTGTTCGAACAAGTTTGGGTGAGCTCTTTGATTTCCAAATTCACACCCCGTTTTACGCTCAGTAATTTTCTTGTCCGAACACAATTTCGCCGGCGCGGACCCCTCACAATAATAATTTCGCTGCGAAACTATTATAGTCGATCCTCTCTAGCCAGTAATTAATTTTGCCATAAACTGGCTCAATTGAAGCGTGAAGATTTCGTGTAGGCTGACTCGACGCTACCGAGTTTTCTACGAATGATTACTAATTTATTAACTTTTGATATTTTTAGATGTTCCTAAACTTTGAAAATATATCCATTGGAATCATCAAAGTATTTTTGCGTAAAATGAATCAATCGATCACATCTGTAAGCTAAGAGTATAATATGTTACAGCTACCTAAAATGCCTCTCTAGATTCTAATCTAGAAACGCTCTCAAATAGGTTATGGAGTTTGCTCTACGTCAATAACTAATTCACATCTGACCAAACTAATAATTTTATAGCCCCGTTAAACAATCCTCGCTCTTAATACAAACAGGAAACAGGCAATCGGGTTGAAATTGGCGGAGCACGTCGTGATGTATTACAAAAGCCATTGCTATACCTGCGCGCCGCATATGCAATAAGATACATCACAATACCGGGCGAAGTTTCGAGAACAAAGCCGCAGCTCGCATCCTCCACTTATATTATACAAGTACCTACACCTATTCCTGCATTGTCGAATTCACTTATGCTGGAGACACACGGTGAAATAGTTTATTCTTAGTTCGGAAGTTAGACTAAGATCTTTGAGGTACGAGTACGGATGCCAAACTATTATCTCGCGACATGTGTTTTACTTCAGTATCGTTCAATTTATTTCTTTGTTCGACTATAATAACGATTATTTATATCTTATTCGTTCAGTTAATTAGCTGACTAACAGGTTTTTGGCCAGCCAAACTCTCTCAGCGTACTGGCTTTAGCCATTCTGCGGCTTGCATTCACGCTCTAATTTGCTTGTCAACCTTTCCATCACTGGGTTCGAACGTTAACATGCAACATTATTGGCTCGCGGGCAGCGTCTAGCCAGTCGGCGTCGGGCACATTCTCACCTGAGGCCCGGACTTGCTAAGACTTCGCAACTTTGACGGCGACTCAATGCGGCTGAATTACTGTGGGGTACCTCGACAATCGATCGCTCTTGAATAGCCGCGATAGCGTCAATAAACTTAGTTGAATTATAGCTTGGAATTACGTTTGTAAAATCACGTTTTACTTCATAGAAAATGCATGTGACTGTTGCTGAACAGAACAAAAGTTTTGCTGTTGGATTATACTATTTATCTTCGAGAAATTCAAATTGAAGTAGTTATGAACCTTCATGTTGAGTTTTAGCCTCATTTAAGTATTTTTATTAAATCCACAGCGAGTCTTTTTCTTCAGCTGCCATATGTCATTTTTACATCGTTCGAGGACTTCCAAATACAAATAGATCTATATAATTTGTGGCGTTAAATAATATCGGAGTGGAGATATTAGATTTGAGTATTCAGTTTTTGGTACTAAAAGTACACCCAGCTAGATATTACATGACATAACAAAATATGTTTTTTTTAAATAATTCTATCATAATTTACCAATTTAAGGCCGCTCACCTTGAAAATGTATGACTTTAACAAATAACAACGTTTTTACCCAAACCCCTTTAAATTTTTAACAGCGACCGAAAACCATTTTGGGATCCGTGCAAGCGCTCTCACTGCGCGAACTACCCCAACTGCTGATACGTACGGCCGCCAACTTCCCCAGCGTTTAGCCTGTCCGGGGCAGCACCGGTTTTTACTTCTCCTAATTAACTGGCGAGCCATGCCGTCACGTAACGGCCGCATTCACCATAAATACAGCAAGAAATCGGAACCATCCCCATAAATTCCTCTCGTAAAAGGCTCCACGATTATGTTAGAGGGTGGTATTAGCAAAGTTTGTCCGATAGGGGGTAGCGGGTAGCCCCCCTCTAATACATTTTTCGTTGATGTAACACGATTTCACGACGGCTCCCAGTTACGTGATGGATTAAGAAGCGGGTTTCGCCACCGGATTAAGAGGCTTCGATATTTAGGGCATCGCTGGCTAATATACAATGTTTGCCTGCCGATAGACTTAGCCGGGTAATGCTAAGGAGGAGTCTCCCCATGTAGGTATGAGACGGTCCCTGCCGGGTTCATTTTAGGAAAGCCATTTGCTGCATAAGCGGGAATCATACTTATAAGGTACTTGGTAAAATCCGCAAATTTATAGTATCAATTATATTTGCAAATTTATTTTAATTTTAGTTCTCAACTGCATAGGATTGTTATTATCTAGTTCATTCAATTAAGTAACACGAGGCTGGAGCTACCGCCAGCTCCTCCCGCCCACGGGCTCAATCCGACAATAATCATAAATACATTACGCGCGATTGGAGACCTGATCCCGTTCGTAAACAACGCTCACTCCCGCGCAACTCTTTATTGCCTATCTAACTTTCACTGCTTTTAATAATATGGAGACTTGAGGGGATAAACATATTTTTGTGCGGAAAATGTGGAACAAACTAAATTCTCCGTATTTTTATCACAGTATTTTAGAAGAAAATCAATATTTATATTATACCTATTACATTTTAATATCTAATCTGTGCCTATTGCAATTTTTTTTTTACAGTAGTGATGAGATGACCTACCTCCCTACCTACCGTTTTACCTACCTATATACCTACTGTTTTTATTATAAATCTCAAAAATAAAGCAAGGAAAGAAATGCATCATAATACGCCGCCGCTCGTGTTTTCAGCGTAATTCAATTCCGAGCAGCGCCTATATTTCTAATATCGCTATTTGTACTAATTACGGCAAATTTTACAAATTTTCCTTACATCAGCCGACATCTAGAGCCTGGCAGCCCCCTAAGCGTATAAATACTGAATAAGCAGTAAACTGTATTACTTCCGCGAACCCTTTTCACTTGGCGAATTAGTAAAAAGCTACCGGGGAGTGAAAATTTTAACTTAAATGCTTAAGGTACCTGGCGTGCGTTTGACAGTCCGAAGTGATTACATTGCATACCCCTCCTTTTGTTTGTTTTGATTCAGTCTAATTTGATTTGTGACATGTTTTATGGCTCACGTTTGTTTTTGGTTTTAATAAAATGGTATTTCAATAAATTTTTAACTGGTTGAAAATATTTACACATTAAATTAATATTAAAAGTAAACGGTTGTATTTTAATAATGTAATTTATTTTTACCGTCTAAATCGTCATATTTTTTTAAGAATTCATCATAACTTGCAACTTAATTTAGGGTTTCTATTTAATAGTCCATATTTTGGAATCCAAGCAAGAATATTATAGTACATGTTAGAAAAATATACCTCAAGATTTGGGCGTTTGCCTTCTTAAAAAATATGAAACTAACCACACTCAAGAACAATGAAAACGGGTCACTTTCTATGGAAATTCTATACAAAGTGAAGTGACCCGCATTACCCTTGACTAATTATCTATCATAATTAGATTAATTATCTTCAACCTTTGGCCCTGGCATCTCTCATAGTATCCAATCTGACCTATTTCCTTCGTGACGGTGCCTTCGCAAAACGTCAGTCAGACAAAATTATAGCTTGTAATTAAAAATGCCAACACACACGCTCCGGGCTGTCTAATTAGCAAAAAGTTAATACAGACGGTCTTGACAGTGACAGGCCCCCGTGAAAATACCAAGATGAAACACGTTTAATTTGCCACCCAGTGTACGTACGGTTACATGGTTATATGGAGCTTGTCAGAATGTTCTGGGTGAATTGCTTTGGAAATGCGTTTCTGTAATGTTTGTGTTCTACAAAAAAAAAGTGACAACTAAAATTGATAACACTTTTACAAGTTATTAATTAGTTCATGTGTTAGTCGGGTTCCTCCCTTTAGTTCATAGTGATTCTAATCATGCAAGAAAACACTGAAAACTGCTGAACATACATGGGAGTTAAATCGATAGCTTATGAGCTGCTCTATCACCCCCCCCCCCCCCTCCTTAATGACCTAACTATAGGAAAGTTTAGTTTCCTGAAAGTATTGTCACTTTAAATAACGCTTTTGATATTATTAGTGACCAAGAACTAAATTGTGCAGCTATTTATCGGGCTGAAATATTAACCGACAGAGCAAAGTTGCCTCCGCACTCATAGTAACATGAAGAATTCGGTACCTCCCGTTCTTTGCCGTGCTGCTTCGTCTCCAAAGCGCTAGGGTTTTTTTTGGTACGAAATGATTTATTACTCGATATACTTAACACAGCATAAATTACATTAGATCTCAAATAATATGCAGTTACATTGAGGTCGTCAGAAATAGAATTAAATGGGTCCGAGTGCAGGTTGTTGCATAGTTAACAATGGCTCTATGTATTGAAAATTTGGTATATGGAAATGACGCAATCAAGTTTAATTAACTAAAGATAAAGAGGTGAAAGGATTGTGAACATAATTAGGACGTAAGTATTGTGCGAGTTCAATCCGAATCGTATCTACCATCTTATTCTTTAACCTGCCGCCAAGCAGCAGTGTGCTCATTTTTGTGGTAGTAAGAAAACTATGGATTGCCAAAGTCTAGGCCTTCTGCCCCCTTATTATAAGTAGATTGTGTGCTTGTTCTCCTCGTTCATGCCACGAAAAACTTGAATAGGGTAGACACCAGTGGTCAGCCAGAAACCATTAGTCGACCTTGTATGAGTGTGAAGAGTGGGAAATATATCTTTCGAACTCTTCCCACTCATACAAAGTATAGGCAGAGGCCGACTTCACGTCTCTGGCTGACCACTGGTGACTTTACCCTATATAATCAACACCAATAATCATTGAACTTTGGAAGATGACACATGTGGCATCAACTACATCGCACATTTCCGTTATTAGTTCAATTTTATTAAAGTGAAATCTTTCCGTAGTTCTGCAACGCTGACTCCTGATGGACGATAATGAGTAAGGTCCAAAAAGCCACGCTCACTCACTTAATATTTTTTTCTATGAAATGTTTCCGCTGTGACACGAAAATTTGCCATACTTTTTTTGACTTCGCTGTTTGTATGATTAACTGCGCTTAACTATGGTCCAACTTTTTGGTCCTCACCCTAACACGTTTTCACATTCAGTGCCAGCAATGCTACGAGTGCTACGCCGTAGCCTGTAGCATTTCTCCGCTATGTATGTAGTAATAATATGAACCAAACAGAGGACCCGACTATCGGGTCGTTGACGCTGTATAGGTATAAAACAATAAATGAGTACTTATTTCTCAAAATAAATTTCCAGTAAAAATAAAGTTACTGACCATCGCGAAACTGTAAACTCATGTCAAATGCCTACAATTTCGTAATAAAAAGTGGCACTTAAATATGCCTATTTTGAGAAATCCTCAAATATGTCCATCTAAATTATTAAACTAGTTATATCCAGAAAAAGTCTTAATAAACAACGTCTATCCCTCATTCCCGTCATGTCATGTGTAATTAGTGCGCGGAACTCATTTCGGCAAATACTCGGCTAAGCGAATAACAAACTAACTTTTCAGCCCGTGTGCGTCCAGCTTAATTATCGCGATGAACCGCATTTATGTTCGTTTGAATTAGTGTATGTTTTTTAGTTTTCGTACATGTTGATTGGGCTACAAACTGCTATTTGGAAATCCAAGTTTAGGATGCTCGCATCCACATGATATATAATTGCTTTTTGAAATTTAAATAACTGTTTGGTTTAAGTTTTAATTAATAATTTTCATTAACTGTTTTGCTACTAGAGGTAAACAAATAAATTTATTACAAATAATTAAAAAAAACCTAGATTTAACCGTTTTACTGAACTCAAACATCCATTCCATGCATTCTGATATTATTAAACCAAACTAAAGTCGTCATTAAATTTTAATTAACTTACTTTTTTAGTTTGTCACTTACTCAGGCGACGTATTATGAACAAATTATTTATTACCTTCTCATCCTTCAGCAGAGGCATAGAAGCTGTCCGCTGATATTTAACCAGAGAAAAAACAATTCGTTTTAACAATCTACTTTAGTTATTATAAAAGTAATAATTAGACAGATAAGCATTTATTTGTATTGCTTCTACTACATATTGTAAATATGGTTCCATGGCTTCCTTGTGACGTAAACTTTGTATAATATATTCACCACCATGGGCCTAAAGTTCGTTCATTAGGTCGCAGCCTTTTGTACACGAAATAAAGGGTGATGCCTGTGGGGAGAGCCAATTTCGGCTGTCTTACGTTACACTCGTGCGCGGAACAAATTCGACGTTTCCGTATGTCATAATTTGCATGCAATCAAGCGTTATGATATTACCGTCTTTATGTGTACTAAAAGAGAAGGGTTATGTTTGTTTTTGCGTACAGTCCATACCTAATACCATATCACATAATATGTATCTACAGGTTCGAGTATACCCAAGTCCAAGCATCCTCCCGAGCAAATCATTAAGACCACCTCACACTACGCAAGCGGCGTTGACACATCGATCTGTCAAATTAGTCGGTCGAGCGCCACGAGCTCTCAGGTGCCGAAGACGGCATCGCTAACAAAGCCAATCAGAGGCACACGTCGAAGCCCTAACGGATAATCTATCATAATGACATCGATTTCCCATCTACCCGCAGAAACTGAACGTGACTGACGCCTGAGGAGCCATGTCTTGGTTTGCTCCGTGAGATCTTGAGATGTTCGAATGATTAAGGGTTTGATGTGAATTGGATAGCATTTGGGACGTAGGGAGGATTTCTTTTAAAAAATAGTTCTTAAAATGAACTTTAAGCTTACACCCAAATATTTTGTGTTGGATATAATGTTCTATCGCTTACTTAAATTGCCAGCTATGAATCAATAAAATGTAATGAACTAAGATTATTTTTACTTAGAAATGCGTTTATTTAAGCAAATATTTTTATGCGTATATTTTTTCCCGTGTGATTGCCGGGTTAGAAAAGTGCCACTTCGTGTCTTCCCGAGGATGTCGTGTGAGGCGACTAAGGGAATAAAGGCTTGTAGTACTGTTAGGCGATGGGCTTGCAACCTGTCACTAATATGCTTGTAAACATCTTAGCCTATGTGTGCAAATTGTGGTTACTGAATTATCAACAACTTTTTAAAGTTGTAATTCTGTAGCTCTGCCTAGCCCACTCTGGGATTACAGGCGTGAAGGTATGTATTTATATTTTTTTTACAAAATTTACGTACGAATAGCAAGCATATACAACTATAATATACCTACTCCTCATCCCCATAATATTATCTGCACATCACAATTTGACGTGAAGACGCTAACCGGAGGCACGCTCCGCTACGTGTCTAATAAGACGCTCTGTGGCCGCTCATTGCCGACGCATCAACGCGATACAATTAACGCTGCGACGCGTCTTGTGTGGAGGGCCTTATGCTCGAGGTTGTTGCCTTTTTGATGCCCCTAAATGTAGACCTGAAGTAGGGAATATCCTGGATTATTCTACTATTAATGTACAACCGTAGTATGAAGGTAATGTCGCGATTTCCGTTGCATCGTTATTCCATCTACTCGTGACGTAAGGAATCTATCTTGTATGGGGCGTTTATATTTAGAGGGGGGATTCCATCGAATTTTAGCAAGGAGTTGTAATGCAGTAGTATTAAGTCTGTTGTTTAATTTTAATAACGCTCTGTTGTTTTTTTGATGTTACAATGGTATTTTAATGCCGAGAGTGATAGTATAATAGTTATCATTTAAGTTAAAAATAAAGTTCACTGCGGTGCAAAAACAGAAGTACAGTCAAAGCCACAAATTGTATATGCGCTCCCAAGACGCCAAAAATGTCTACACGCATCTATGCCACTAGCAATAAGGTCTATGTTTACATATATTTGACACGATGACCCTAAAGTTATTAATGCTTTCGACTGTGCCTATTCTATTATTTTCTTGCAAAGTATCTTCGAGTGCAGAAAAGACTTCCAAACTTACTTCTTGACCCACTGGAAAAATATTACTTACAGATCGTAGGTTGCAAAAAAACATCGTAGATGCCTAGTAACTGTACGTATGTCTTGGAAATGCATATCTACTTATATTTGTTACTGCATATAATGTAGCGAAAACGCTACCGCGCTATCCAAGGTGAAGTCAATTTTGTACTTAAATAAATAATGATCCTCATATATTATTGTCAGCTTTAAATACTCTTCTAGGGATTCAGTGTTGATTATTACAACTTATTACTAACTAAATGTCTCGAGTTACCAATTTGTGTAATGTTTAAATAGATACTTAAGTCAATAACTAAGAAAACATACACGTATCACCCTTTAAATCCCATTCAAAGCAATGCATCACGCCATCTCATTAAGCGCCAAACATCTCCATCATCAAATACAAATATTGACGACAAATTAATAAATACAGTTTCTTTTGAGCCCAGTCACATCTTTAATTACGGCGTGCGCAAACAGAGGCGTGTTTAATCAACATCTGCATGCAACGGTAAGAAGTCTTAAGAACTATGAGGGTGTTTGTTTGGTGGGAGAAATACTTCGTTGAGGCGAGATTGGTTTTATAACTGGTGGGTATGTGACGAGATGTTTGTGTAAGAAGGCTGCTTTGAAAGAGGATTGATCAAGGTTTTAATATTATCCAATGGAATTCTTCTTTGCGTTCAAACGGAAAATATGTTTTTTTTACCTAACAAGAGAAAGTATTGAAACAGTTATTTTGTGGAATGAGCTGAAATTTGGAAAAAGCACTTAATTTAACTAAGGCAATACAATATTTTAGAGTCTAAGTTGATGGATGGTATGATGATGGCATTGAAAAGTAGGGGCTGACTCGTGGTCACTCCAGGTTGTCACACCACTGCTATTCGCTTTGGTCGGAAATTCGACGGTAAACATTTTTATTCCGCAAAAGTAGGTAGGTTAGGTTCGTTAGGTATCTTTAGATGCCCCAAGGGCAAATCGCTCGGAAATAGGAGCCCTGTCACAGGTATGGTTCCGTCGAATAGCAGTGGTGTGACAACCTGGTGTTGCCACGAGTCTGCACCCCGAAAAGTGCATTGCACCATGGCCTCCGTCGAACTTATGTCACTGAGACATTTTTAATTAACTGGTCTAAATTAATTCGTACATCTCAGTGGCAGGAATGATATTTTTCTAGGATTTGAAGTCCACTTTGACTTAACTTGAGACTGGCATTTCACTAAAGGCCAGTTTATTACAAGCCTCGGTCGGTAAAATTAGAACAAAATAAAAATGTATTGAATAAATATTTTATTTATCTATTTGTATTGTGCAAATAAGTTTAGCGCGAATATATTTTGCTGAGTCATGGATGTTTTCTATGTATTTAAACGTGACTTATACTGCTAGCATTTAATTGACTAAGATATTGAGTTTTCTCTTTTTATGTTATAACCGAGCGTACAAATAACGCTCATATGCGTAGAAATATTAACCAAAATTCAAATAATATTTATTTATTCAAATAGAGCATCGTACGCAACCTGTCGCAGAACTTGTCAAGTAATTACCGCGGCGTCACCTGCGCCGGTTCTATGCAAATAGGTTAAGGATCCGAAATTTTCTGCACATTATAAGAATGCGAAAATATCGGCAAGTAGGGTTGCTGCATCAATGAATTAGGGAAATAGAGTCTGAGTATTGAAGGCACAGATATACATTTAAGCAGGTTTTTATTATTAGGTCCTTACATCTTGCAGTGACTTTTACTTTGTGGTAATATACTCCTATTTAAAGTTTGTAGAGGTAATGTTTTTCTTTATACATGATAGGTATATTAGTTATTATTCACAAATCGATCCTCCCATCAAAGATTAAAGAAAATAATGACTTTTACTTTTTTGGAAGGGATCCCTTCGAATTGCATAATTTTATTATTTCGATTTTTGAAAGTCAAAAATTGGTATCCATATTAGTTATAAGTTATAATAATCTAAAGTCATAATAGTTGTTAGGTATAACGCGAAATAAATCTGTGGCCTGGTGCTAATAGGGCCAATATCAATTATCATTGTTTTCCGTAATGAGCGTTTTTACCATGCATCAGCATTAATAGTTATTATTAACATTAACCGACTTTGGCCCTATTAGCACCAGGCCACAGAAATATAATGATTAAGTACAATAAGGTTACATATTATACAGAACTGATCAGCATAATATCAAAAGGCATACCGCTTTCATAAATATTGTAAGTCATACTTCTATATTTAGTATCACTTTTATTCATATATCATTTTATTCTCTAATGTTTTGAAGGACTAATTTTAAAATGTAGAAATAATACATGTCATACATAAACAAAACAAACAAACAAATTACAAAAATGACCTCCTGACAAAAAAGTAGGTTAGGTTAGGTTAGAACTGCGTCCCCTTACAAAAAGTACCAGCTGACAGAAAAGTAAGTTAGGTTAAGTTAGAACTGTGACCCCTTACAAAAAGAACCAACTGACAGAAAAGTAAATTAATTAAGTTTAACTAATTCAAATTATTCTTCAAAGGTTCTGCATACAACAGCAACAACAACAAATATACAATCAAATTATTTTTATCACCAAAATAAACGTTGTGCACACTAATCATTTGTTTTTACCTCAATGTTATTATCGGTTAAAAAATAATATAGGGACTATAGGAATATAGGGAGACTGACCCACGGCACTACTAAACCGCACTACTGACCAAAACTAGTGTCATAAATATGAGGTAGGTTTAGGTTTAGGTTTATGTTTTTTGTTCAGCAGGCCCGAAGGGTAAAACCACCCAGAAAAAGGAGCTCCGTCAACTCCGTTTCATTTGAATTAGAAATAGAAATGATGATGTACAAAACATTTCTGATTCATCATTTCCATTCTTGTAAGCGTAATTTAAAATAATAATATGACTTTTGAATTTCTACAATACAATCAACGCATCGAAGGTTATGACCAATAACGGTATGAAATTCAATAGTTATGACTTATGAAAGGGGGATGAAAGAAAACTATGACTATTGAAATAACGATCAAAGACGACATGACAAGAACGATTATAAAAAACAACGGTATGCATAAACCAAATCGAAAGATTAATGTTATGGGAGTCAATATGGAGTCACGGTGGCACTAAGGGTCTCCCCAGACCTATCGACGCCGAATCGGCTTGAGCCGGTAAGAAAAGATTTTATGTCCATGCAATAAGAGCGAAAACGACGTCGCTCCTCTCGGTTCGGCTCGGCTCGGCGTTGCGAACCGAACGACGACGTTTTCGCTCTTATTGCATGGACATGGTCTGGGGAGACCCTTATTTTCTCTTTTATCGGTTTATCCTCGTAAGTCCTGTGTTTTCTTAATAGCGGTAGTGCTAAGTACCGAATGTACTCTACCAAGTAGATATTAAGAATAATGCTTTAGAGTCTTTTAATTAGTGCTTTAGAGTTCAAAATATTTTATACGATAGTGAGTAGTCAGGTCTGAACTACTGTCATTAATTTGTACTTGTACAAGTACGCGGGGACTTACGAGGTTAAATATACACTTAAATTTAACTATTTAATTGAGAAAAAAAATATGTTAGTAATAAAAAAAGTTATTTGATATTACCTACACCAAAAAGCGTTATCATTTAGCTTTTAACCTAATCGACTCGAATATTGACCACAGTTACCTAAAACATTTCTAGTGGCAACCCTACCCCTGCCACCGCCGCTCCGCGATACCGTCCGTACCATCTGATAACCGTGCCCTCCCAATTTCCGCGTGCTCATACATTCCCGTTCGAATAACATTTAGGGTGAAAATATTGGGCATAACTAATTTATTTGCTCTTAGTCGGAGCGAAGGTGTGCACAATATATTTTAATAACGCCCTCTCTGGAGATTCGGATAACGAACTCTGGTAATAGGCAGAATTTTTACTTTTTGGATACCCACCTCTGTAATTTTAAAGAGGGAGGCCCGTATATTTTTATTAGGACGTTATTATGCGTGTTTCATTAAAAATTTACAGGTAGTTGGGTCGGGGTAATTTAAATTGCTAGCAACATTGACACTAACGCAGTTATGCGTGCAGCATGTGTTCAAGGAATATAAAAAAACCTTGCGAACACGAATTTACTTTTCCATTGCAACTCACGTAACACAGATTATAAAAGCACCGTTAGGTGCTCCCATTAGCCTTTTTGTTCCTTATATAGTTATCAGTCAAAATATTATATAATATAATATAACATAGCCTTTTTTAAATTTTAATACCATAAACGCTTTTATGCCTCTAATAATGAAGTGTGAAAAATATGTTAAATGTTGGAAAATAAATAAATTATTGCCGGTGACTGCCTGCATATTTTGCTATACCTACCTAAAGTTACCAATTAAAAAACCTGAACCTATCATCTATCTTAGGTCAAGGCAGAGGCAAACGAGCACACAGACCATTAATTTGATAGTAAATAATTGGTACCTGGGATCCATAGACAACCGAGAACTAATGGAGTACCTCTATCTATGCTAGTAATTTTACCGGCTGTCTTATCTCCACTCCACCACATTAACTTTAAGAATGACCATTGAAGTGTTCATTTAAATTGAGAAAATATATGAAACTAGATCTTGAAACGCTGCATTTACCGCGGCACCAGGCCGGTATCAGCAGTGCGATCACGCAGGTCGCGGGCAGATTGGATCGAGTTAATTTCGCTCCACAAACAAATTGACAAAGTTTACAGCGCGGCATATTTCTTCGTCCCGCCCCGCGGATTCCCGGGCGGAAATTAAATTTCACATCCGAACAAGAGAGCGCAGGCGACGCGTGTCGCGGCGGGACACCGATCACTATTGATAGATCAACCCCGCTAACGTGCCATGTACATACATGAAGACAAACCTGACAATTAATACAGCAATCTGTTTTTGATAACACAGCTTAAATTTTAATGTACCTACACGGTAAAAGCATCTCTACGCCGCTTTACTATTCCCTAAAACTAATCCGGGTGTGTTCTATCAAAATTGCAATTAAAAGCCCATTTACGGCGGCGCTGAGACAGCCCCGGTCACCTCTGCAAGGACGCACGAATTGGCCATTAGCGGGCGCTTCGGACCTTGTTTACACCGCGCTTGCCCTAATGACGACCTTTGCTCTGCTTCCCTTCGTTAAGGCGAGCGAAAACCTCACACTAAAAGGCGCGGGTCCCCGGACTGGACCCACAGAGACGCGTGAGACAAAGAAAGCCGCAGCCTGCGGGTGTGACAGGGACAAAGCCCGATAGCTTTCGGATTAATGCCCATGTACACGCCTGTTAAAAGGCCAGCCGGCCCGCTCGGTGCGCCAGGGTTAACAAGGTTATTACGGGATCATCCCGACCAACCGGCGTCGTAAAAGTGTTAATTATGTTTCACAAAATGGAGTTACAGTCGCTTGACGTATGGATTGCGGTGTAAAAATAAAATTATCTAGCCCAAGATAAACCCCGGCTTCTGTTCTCTGATTAGGGGCATTACCATAAAAGATTTACGGTCAATAAAACCAGCATATCGATGTTTTTTTGCCGAAGCTAACGACGGCCGGGCGGACAATATACTGGGACATTAAAAACTCTCCAACTCTGTCGAATCCTAATGGACTCCATTGACATAAATGTTTTATTCAATTGGAGCTCGCGCCAAAACAAAAAAAAGTATGTCCTCATCATTATGAGTTCGGGAAAGTTTTTGCATTTTTACTCGTTGCTCAGTAAACGGAGATTGGAGATGGTTGTTCGGATAAACATACCTTGATAATTTGGAACAAACACGACGACTTAGTTTTTAATTAAACCTTGTTTACCTGACAACAGAACCCTTGTTAATAAAGGAATACGAACCAATTTCCAAATTACCCGAATCCACTCAATTAAGGCCCTGGCCGCGCACCACGTGTGCAAATTCACTATAAATCCACGCATTAGGTAAAAGCCTTCATTACTTAAGTCCCGTAAAACCCTTATCCCATAACGTTAATAACACAATTACTATAAATCTATCATCGCTGGGCAAACACGGTCCAAATCTGAGCCTAAGCTAATACATTTTGTCCACACCCGTATTCATACTTAACGACTAGGGTTTAGTATTTGCTGAGCACACACGCGGTGCCCGCACGCGCAATATAACCTGTAAGACGGCGGGTCGAGCCCCGGGGTCCTTCCAACCCGAGAGGACAGTAATTACGGTAGGCAAATTAAGCAGTAAGGGGCCGGAGTCTGGGCTGTGCCGCCCGTGTCCATCTTTGTGCCGCGCTTGCCAGTTTATTTTACGTTATTCCACCTCTTATTACAATGTAGCTCGCCTCCCCTGCGGCGCGCTCACCTCCGAAACTGATTTGGCCTCAGAGTTTCATTACGGTCTGTCGAAAACAATCCACTCTAAATATCTATTCTTGGGTGCGCACTGCGGAATTACATTAGTCTGAGGTGGCGAAGGCTCGACTCAATTTGTTTGGTGGTAATAACGCTACGCCATCGGGTTATAACAAATGAGCTATTGTGAGAGCAAATCGGAGGAAAACGGTTTTGCAGTGTCTGCTCGATTTTATAGTTGGGTAGATCGGATTTTGTGTAGGACGTTATGAATCACGACGTACTAAATTAGTCTGTGTGATGTTAAACCGTTTATCATTTAACATAATTTATATTCCTTTTGTATTCCTCTTATTATTTTTATCATTATAAACATAAACAGCTAACAAGATTTATGCTGTAAAGATACCTCTCGTATAGACAGTCGCGAGCACGTTTCGTGGCTTTAAGTTCGTGTAGAAAAGTTTCTAAAAGCTCGACCGATTCCCCTTTAAACGCTGACACTCCGTCGCATGTGAGTCTGGGGACACGCGAAAAGGCACACTTTCCACAATAGACCCCCGCCATCCTTCGGGATTTAAAGGCAAATATGATTTGTCCATTAAAAAAAACCAACAAGCGGTGACCACACTCGTGTGGAGATGGTCACAAAGCGTCTCGTTAGCGACCGTACGTGCCGCTTGTCACACACTTCAGTCCATCGGCCCTTCCTAAATAATGAGAGGGCGGCCCTTGCGGGCAAGATGTATGTGCGGCCGGAGGAGGCACTTGTCCGAGTTCGCGTAGTAGTCAACTTATGCTCGTCCCTATATTATTTCATAAAATTTCGTTACATCAGGTTTAAATCTGTCACGCTTTGTATGTGAATGACCATTCGTGGAATTCACTTACAGAACGTACTCGTACGTGATATGCAAACAATATCATACTTTTGAAGGTTGACTGTTTTTATTTATTTTTGTTCTTAAAATCTAACCATCATCCATCTGTATGATTTTAAAAATACAGATACCCAGTCTTGCAATTACATACAAACCCAGCTTGAAATATTTTACATATTAAGTACCTACAGCATTTTGATGGGATTAAACTCAGCTGCTCAGATTTAAATCATGTGTATTTATTTGTTACAACAAATTTTATAGATAAGGGTAACCTCCCAGCCCTCCCCAACCTGAGACGTGAGGCCTGCAAACGATTGGAAACGTTTTCTAATTATTAATACGCGCTATTTCATATCCGAATAATGCTTCGCATTGTGCTATCATTATAAACTCGCCCATTGGGAGATATTTGTGCACTAGATATCGTTGTCTCATGCCTATATTAGATAAAAATAGATAGTGTGAGACCGTCAATTTATGCAAGTTTGTTCCCTGATGTTTATAAATTATTTTTATTTACGGCCGGCACGGCCGCTCCAATTGCCATATCCACACTAGTACCTAGTTGACCCCGGCAACCCCTTGGGGAACTAAAACCTACGTGGGCCCGACTTGTCGTCGGCCGGCAAGCCTGAATACCTCTTAGATTGCCTCCGACCTCCTAAATATAGCCAGCCGCCAAACAAGGACTTGTATTAGACGCGTGAAATGGGATTTGCCAGTAGATGTGCTGCGGAGATATAGGATTCGGTCCGAAGGGATCTTAATAGAATGTATTAAGATTATTCTAACGACGATATGGAACGGTGGAGCGTGGGTTGGTTTTGATCTGATTGGTGTGTTGTCTAGACGGGCTTTTTTTAAATATTTATATTACCAGCCAAACATTTTACCATGTATTATTCATAAGTAACCGCGTAACTTTGATGTTAAATATTATCGAACAAACTGTCGTTAAAATATAGCCGATTAAAAATATAATCGGTAAAACATTAACGGTGGAAATATTACCCCAATTAATTCATTTCCCACGCTCGAGGGCCGCCATTATTTACCGTTATCTTTCAGGGGAACTCAAAAATCGAAGAGTAAAGCTTGCACGCAGCTATTTACATGAATTAGCCGACATTTATGCCTCCGCCGAGACAAACCACGCCACCTGGCGGAGAATTATGCGCTCGTTACTCGCTCCGCTGCCTCCGGCGCGATATCTTTTACAACTCGTATTTATTGAGCCACCGAAATGTGACCCGAAACACCGCTTAGCGTTTTAAAGAAAACTCGCGAGAAAAATGGCGTAAGTTGTTCTTTCTCTCTCTCTGTGGTTGGATCTCGAAAAATCTACCTTAATTTTCATCAGTATTTCCACGTATACCTCTATACGAAACGTACTCGTAATATCCGATTTAAGTGATAGAATTGAATTGTGCAGATATTTCTTTGTTTACAATGTTACCATCACATTTAGAATTAAGTCATCAGATATAATTTAAAGTAAATAAACATAACACATTGTCTTAGAACTTGGCGGGAATAAGTCCCCGTAACGCGCCGCTTCGCTGCCGGGGGCTGGTTATCCCTCTATCTTTTAAATAGCTCCTTTGTGGAGAATCTATCGGTGCAGCGACGGAGCCCGTGGAGTGATGTACGCTAATTTGAAAGTGTGGGCTTTGTTAGTCGCCTTGTAAGAATTTTCATTTAGGAGCAACAGTCAAAATTAATTTGCCGTCAGTTTTAAAAGCACTAGTTAAATTCTAGCGTTGAAAATAGAAAAGAAAGAAAGAAAGAAAGAAAGAGTGTTTATTCAGACATCTAAGAAAAGGACAAAACAAGTACTAAAAAAAAGGGAAAAAACGTATGGCTGACCTCATGCCAGATGCCATGAAATGGTCCCGGCTCAGTATGTTACCAGCGCTGGTCTTCCGCAGTACAAATAGAAGGACATTGTAGGTCATTAATTGATCACTTCGTTTTATATGTTACGTATAAGATTGGTTTTTTATGTTGGATAGGAACGTTTATTTTTAGTCACGGCTTTATTTGTAGGTATTAATAGCAAGAAATTGGTTAATAACTATATTTATTAAGTAAAACACAACTTTAACTATAGAGAGATCACGATGCCGCCAAAAGTAAGTTCGAGAGACGCCACTACTATCTGTCAAACGCGCTAGGGATGCGTCCCGATAATAGTGATGTTCCGAATCGATATTTTCCGTCTAACAGTTCGGCCATCCGACAGTCCTTCAGTCCCTGAAGGAAAAATCACCCGGCTGCAACGGCAGCTGAGGTCACATATTAGAAGCTCTTCTTGCTTGATATCCGCTAACCCTTGTCCAGATTTGGCTGTAGAATTCAACGCTATAGGCCCCGAAAGCAAGCGTTTAAAATGCTTCGTGAGGCTCTCGACGCGAGCACTGCTGGGAACGCTATGTAAACCTCGTAGGCAAGCATTTGACTTCATATGACAAGTACTGTAAGGCTCCGTAAGCAAACATGAATGAAAACACTGTAGGCCCCGTAGGCAAGTGTGTGTTAGTTAATATAGCAAACACTGATAAGAAACCACTGTGTAGGCCCCGTAGGCAAGTGTGTAATAAATGGATATAACAAGTGCTATAAGGCTCCGTAAGCAAACACTGATAAGAAACACTGTCTAGGCCCCGTAGGCAAGTGTGTAATAAATAGATATAACAAGTTCTATAAGGCTCCGTAAGCAAACACTGATTTGGTGGTATCCGTTGGCTAAATCCAAACAACAGAATACTGATTGCCCAATTAAAACATCCACATCTTGAATAACATCAGACACAATGTAAAATTTACTATTTTTTCAACACCATCTACTACAAGTAAGGCTGATGTAGATCCCAGTGGTGTTATTAAAGCATCACCATACCCCTTTATTACAATTTCATCACTGGGTGTCAACTCTAAACCTTGTTTCTCATAGAAGTTTTGTTTCATGGTATTACATGAGCTACCAAAATCAATAAAGGCATTTGCAGGATTTCCATTAATAAACACAGTTTTAAAGTACTTTTTATCTGAGTACTCACAGCATACAGCTTGAACCTTTCACACAATTCAATTCTAATGACAGGCCCTTGATTTTTTCCTACACTCATCCAAGGTGTGACCATTTATGTCACAAAAAGAACAGTGCTTATTCAAGTTCTTCTTTTTGTAACACTTATTTTCAGAGTGACCTGATCGTTCACAGAAAGCACACTTTTCATTTTCTTTATCTCTATGCATTCTGTTGTCTTCGTTGCTTTTGCGACATCTACTTGCTTTATGGCCTGGTCTGCCGCATGAAAAACATTTTGTTACCCTAATTGACCCATATTCAATATTTAATGAAGTCCCAGGTGGATTCTGATCCATATTGGCATCTGAGGTATTAATACTAGCCAAGTATCGCAGTAAGGAACTGGTGTCATGGCATCCAGCTGATTTTGCACCAACTTGTAATAATTGGTTACCCAGGGTTCCAATCACAGCTTCAGTGATAACTTCATCACTCAACTGACAAGACATTCCGATTCCAAGTTTATTGTAATAAAAGCCTATAGGGTCTTCATTTGGCATTTTCACTCGGTTGACTAATTCCCTTATTTGCAACAACTTGTTCTTAGTGAATGGAAATGCTTTTATCAACTTCTCTTTCCACTCACTCCAACTTATCTCAAATGATGCCTGTTGTTCATACCATCCTCTAGCATATCCAGACAATTTAGATGTACAATTACAGATAAGGGTACGCTCATCCCAACCATGCATTTTAGCAGTACTTTCTAAGTTGCGGATCCAATGTTCCACAGAGACAGAAGTGGTTTGAGGGTCAAATTGTGGAATGAAATCATTGCGACCAATATAACAGACTACTGGCTTTGAGACCACTTCAATAGGGGCAGCAGTTGGCACCACTATAGGTAGCTCCGACAGTGGTGGTGTAGTCCCCTCATTGTGATAGCTCTTTGTCTTTCTCAATTCTTTAATCAAACCCTCTAAAGCTTCTATGCGACTATCTTTATGTTCTAAGTCTTTCTTATAATTTTTCCTAGCTTGATTGGAGGAAGATGACGAACTTGAACTTGAGGTACTACGAGACCGCTTCTTTTGTTTTGAGCGACCCATTATAAATTTCAAATATTATGTACACAAATTAATCAATTAGCAACAGTACACAAAGGTTAACAATTCACTCATTAATAATAGTCAATAAAGTAGATCACTTTTCAGTTAAAATAAAATAAAAATAAGTTTCAACTATAGAATAAAATTAACTTCAGTTAAGATAATAGTTTTTGAATTTTCTCATCTGCACCACAAGAAGTCTATTTACACTAAAATAAGTCAACCTAAACGTAAGTTAGTTAACCCAAGCACCACCAATGTCAACAAAATTCGAGCTTGTAAAGTTTTAGTATGATACAGCAAACCAATTAGTTGAGTCCACTTGCAAGTTGTAAGAAGATGCAGTTGCATGCGCACGGTGCATTCCCCGACCACAGCGCTCATCAGTCAAGATGTGCAACCTTGGCCAGCTCATCCAAAGCCAAAGAACATTCACCAACAAAACCGGCGTCACTTCACAAACTTATCAGAACTTGTTTTTATTCGTAATAACCATAACACAAGTTTATACACAATACCTTAGGAAAATGATGGATTATACGCTACAGAAGATTAGTAATAGTATATTTACAAGAAAAAGCATCATGTTCCGATGTAAAACTATGTTAGAACAAAAAAACTTCCACCACTAAATTACAAACAGCGCTCATGCACGCAATTTCTTTGCGAAAAACCAAATAAATCGTGCAATGAATTGTTTATACACGTGAGAACTGTGCCACTTCTGAATCTAATAGCAAGAAATTGGTTAATAACTATATTTATTAAGTAAAACACAACTTTAACTATAGAGAGATCACGATGCCGCCAAAAGTAAGTTCGAGAGACGCCACTACTATCTGTCAAACGCGCTAGGGATGCGTCCCGATAATAGTGATGTTCCGAATCGATATTTTCCGTCTAACAGTATGTAAAAAAAATGATCTGGCTACTTTTCACAATTTCGTATTTACCTACTATTTAAATTCGAGTTATATGTTTTTTTTAATATGAAGAAAATCACAGCCTTTTTAAAGTAATGGTAAAATTGTCAAAAATAATAATTAAGTTTAATTGAAAAAAAAACAAAATAGGAACTCTTTTTTTTCTACCCATTTTGGAACAATCAAGTACCAGGCGGTCATAAGAGCCGAAGAAGTCCCCGGCCCTGCGCCGCCGTTTGTCTCCGGCGCACCTCCGCGCGTCCGATTTATGGCACAGTTTTGTGAACTCTTAACCGTTACGTGATCTGCTTCCGAATCCAATTTATGCCCTCCATGGGAAAAGTTCGCAAACGCCTATTCTTTACGACTCATCTCCGTGCTCTGCCAGACTCCTGTCTCCCTGGTGGATTGTTTTCAATCCCATTACAAAAAAATATAAAATCATATTCTGATTTCCTATTATAAATGTTAATAAAAACCAATACACAGATTAGACACTTGTACAAAGAGGATTTATTTTTCACTAACAATTATTTGGTACGTTATTAAAACGAAAGGTCAGAGACAAATGAAGTGGAAGCGAGTTGACCCAAACAGACAAACGGGGGTCCGTCTGTGTCCTAACAAAATACATCCTAAATAATTATCGTAGGGAGGCTCCTTCCAACGTGGAAACTTTGCTATTTTGTATCTGTTAATTTATGATAGAATTTTAATCAGTAGATTAATATTGTATACACACTATAGTATATATATATGTATTTCATTCTCGTTTAGTACTTTACTTACGCTTCTTGATTTCTCCTGTGTTGTTGAAATTAAGCACTGATTGTGAAACCGCCGTGATAACCACTTACAATTATAGATACAGTATCTGGCAAACTCTTGAATTAGTAAGTAATGATTCAAAAAATGAAGGCTTAACTCGTATCATTTGTAGCTTACATACTAAATGAAAATAAAAGTTGTAATTGCTAAAACATTTACAACCATTATTCTCAATTTCCCTTAAATATATTTTATTATAATAATATGAGGAAAATGTTTCAACCGGCGAATTGATTTCATGCGAAGCGGGAGGCTGCTCCGGTCACCCGATGGGCATTTAGCATTATTATTTATTGGCTCGCCTTCACTCCACCCTCGCAAACAAATCGGAACAAGTAATTATTAAGAATACTGCAAATATAGCCCGACTTTATTACAAAATATATGTAAATATCCCTTTTGAATGTTATATACAGAAGCGTTTTGGATTTGAGGATCAGGTTTAGTAGGGAAAGTTTTGGCATTATAAATACGAGTTTTTATTGGCACTTATTTTGTAGTGATATTTGAATAAATTACTAAAAATTTGCTTTAAATGTTACACAAAAATAAACACTCAGCTAATGTTGATAGATTTTTAAACTTGAAGACTAGTTCCTACTCGCGAGGCACCTTTGTCTAGATAATTTAATTAATTGTTCCGTGAGTCTGCAGTCGCTAGGTTGTTCCACCGGATCTTCCCGTCGCGGCCAGCAAAGCAGCCACATAACGTAAACAAACTTACAGACAATTTCAACATCGGAAATCGAAGGATTTGTAGTTTTGTTATTTCGCACGGGAGATCCTTTTGTTGCATGGATTCGCGTTAAATGGGAGGGAAGTTAGTGTGGGGAGGTGCGCTCGATCGGCCGAATGGAACAATCTTTGTTTCCTAAGGCTATGCAAGACGACCATCGTGGGCTGACACGTGGGGTTCTACAGCCCGAGCTGATTTTGACTGTTTCTGTTAAGCCCGGAGAGGGGCGGGGAGGGTCGTGGTAGGCCGGTGGTCGGACCGGAACGGCGCGTCCACCCCAGCAGGCTGCTGCGAATAAATCAGAATCTAATACGGTGCGACAAGATTGCTGGAGTTTTCCGTCTTATTGAACCTTTTTCATGTGGAATATAGGCAGCTGATTTCGCACGTGAACGCATTAATTATACTTACGATTCAAAAATTCAAAATTCCAACTCATATTTCATTTTTTTTAAATATTTGCATTTGCTATGTTTAATTAAAAATAGGAGCTTATTTTATTTTGTATAGCCTAACCCATTATCCATGAACGCGCTATAGCTAAAGTATGCTTAAAATATGCGTAATCAATTCACATCAGAACTATTAGTAGGTATGTACTAGGTACAGCATACAATACTGTTAAACATTAGGTCGTGTCGTGTTCTCGACCTGAAATCGCGTCTGCGGCGGGCCGGGAACTAATTCCATTGATTGAGCTCGTGTAATGAGACCGCAAGGATTTTGGATAGAAATTTAACAGACGATTAATACATCGCTAGTTCATGAAATCAATTTAATGTATAAGGGTCCAATAAAACCTTTGATTGAATAAAAAAAACACAATACTATGTTGGGCATTATAGCCCTTAGCTTTGTACCACTATTTTTCCATTGAGAATAGCAATGTTTGGTCAAAATACGACTTTTAAACATGCACAGAGAATCCAGCAGGTTTCTTTTTAAACACCATAAAAAACGAAACAGGAATTATATGCAGCATCGTCATTTTACTAGGGTTTTAAAAGCAAATTACTTAACCCCTTTTTAATAGGCCATCTTAGTCTCGTCTATCTAGCCAGCCAGTGATGCGTCCGCAGGCAAAGCAGTCAACACACAGGCCGCCCGACTAAACATGCATGGGCCATACACTTTGAGAGGACGTGTGCGCTTGCCTTATTTCATGCTCCATGGAACTTCTTATCGCCCGAGGACTGTGCAGATTATAATTACTAATGCTCGTATGCTCAAAGCCGTTGTTTTTGCGGTTTGAATTCTGGTTTGTTTAATCTCTGAACCGGACTGAGGCTCCGGCGGGAATTTTATAATGCATCTGTAAGCAATTAAGTTCTCTTGTACATTTTAATAGCAGATTTCAAAAATGGGGGAGGGTCTCAATTCTTCAAAATCTTTTATTCTCTCTTAAACCAACATGACATAGGCTTGCTTATCAAACACAGGTTATAAATGTTACTAACATTTTAAGTATGTTATCTTTTCAAACATGTCATCTCATTTCATTCTTCGTTAGGATTATTGCTTGGCTAATTGAACATACCTTAAGACACTCTTTTCGTTTGCAATGCGTACTATATTGTGTGATAAAGTTTAAAGATTACAAAGTACAAGAATTACTTAAGATGAATTCGTGTAAATTTTCCATTGACGTGGCAAGGGCGCGTACCAAGATTAATTGCTGAGTTCCCTAAATAATGGAATTAACTTGATCGAATAGTTGTTTACACCGTGTCACTGTTGCAATTAACATTGTTTCGAGGCACTAAATCATTGGCGCGAAGTGAAACATCACGGTGCACACCTGCAATAAATTAAACGATTACGTGGGAGTTTTACCGGGCCTTCGCGACATTAATTATGTTTAAAGTTGTGGAATGAATTCATTGGAAATAATATTATTGTATTTTCCTATTTACAGCTTTGTTGGCTGAAAGACAAAGAAGAGTGGAGTTTTCTACACTGTTTTATAGTCTATGGCTCGTGATTGGACGACGCAAAGAGGCTGCTTTTTGTCATAGAATTTTCAGACAGAAAATACCCTCTAATACTCATGTACGTTCGGCCTTTGCTTAATTTATACTTTACCATGACAATTTAATGACAAATACATTATATTATAGCGGATAATTTGTTTCAAGATTTTATCAGCTATCTGTGTATTTTTGCTGTCTTCTTCTTCTTACACTTAACTATTACGAGTACGGCAAGAGGACTCTCAGTGTCATAACTCCTCGAATATTCAACATAATTTTCCCAGAAAATTATTGTAGTATTAAAAACATTTTTTAAAGCAGCCTTAAAATGTTATTATAAGATGCTTCTAAATAGGAACAACGACATACTCAACTAAGAAACGGATTTTTAATTAAAAAAATATGCAGTTGGATCCGTGTGGCCTATTATGGGTACCGCGTGTATGACTGAGTAAAACCAACCAGGTATAAGTGTCGATTAGCGTCCGGTTCCTATACCTATTCAATCCGCGGACAGATAGGCTTACTTCGGATAAAAAATTGACACATTTTGTATGGGCAAATGTCAAATTTTAACCCGAGGTAAGCCTTATCTATCCTCGGATTGAATATAGGAACCCGACATAGGTGCACAAAGAATGTGGAAATGGGTGCAATAATTGCCATTAAACCTACTTTTGACTAATTGTTAAATCTAACATGTACCACACTGTTTTTAGTTAATATACCCACTCTTAAAAAAACCTTTAAATTATACCGCGATTTGCCATAACACACCGCATGCTACGTGGAAGACAAATTACGAAAATCTGGTAATAAGGGGTGTTGTTATTCGGTTTAATGTCGCGAGTGTCACGATGTGTACACATTTCGGCACTTAGCTGGTTAATTTGACGATGACTGTCGCGCTGCCATCCGTCATCGCCATGGGCTGTCGAGCGCGTCTTTACGCAAGAGGAGCAAGAGACAAGTAACGAGCGGGCAGCAGTAATACTCGAGTTGACTGTATTCAAAGATTACGTTGATGGGCCTTTTTTTTAATTGAAAGTGTGCTGTTCTATCTAAACTGTTTAACGCTACAACTAGAACGAATTTCTTTTAAATAAAATTGTGTACTTAGACAGCATTACAAATATTTGTGTGATAAGGACGAGCTTACGTTGCTAAGTTTTAAATTATTTTCTTTATATCTGTTTTTTTTTTTACAAAATTTAGTTCATCGTTATCTATCGCCCATGGTACATGTCTAGAGCTTCTCCTTATATTTATTTATTTTACTTGGCATCATCATAATAACCAAACAATGTATACACAATAACCTCGTAAGGCCCAGTGTGCAATAGGACGTACATAATCAAGGCAATTTACTTTGAACTCTGTTGCAATAAGTATAAGTTTTATTTTCCTATGTTCATTAACTGAAAATGGCATTTTCGAACAATCGCATTTGAACTTTATTCCCTTGATTGTAGATTCAAAGTCCCAGTTACAAAAACTCCCATTTTTCAGTATGGTGGGCCTTAGGATAATTAGATTGTACACCCGCTACACGCTTTGCACTTGTGACTTTCCTCTACACTCTAATTCTAATTGTAAGATCATCCTGTGAAGCGAGCGGGGTGACTGATTATAGGACAATGAGTAGCGATTTTTGCCGCCAACGGGTTAAGTCAAGCCTTTAGTTGGGAAAGTTTTCAATGGGTGCAAAGGAATTTCACTTAATTTAAAAGAAAACTGTCTTATTACACGCTCATTGCTTGCAAGTTTTGTCTTTGCAAGATTGAGTGGGTTTGTTTGTTGTAAGCGTAAGTACCGATTTTGTTTCTTGTTTAAAGTTATTTATTATTAGTTTAGTTTCATTCGTAACTAAGTCAAATACTATGTAATATAATCATGAAAGTTGATCTAACTTACCTACTTTTAATCGTCGAATTAACTTGAAATTTGGCATACTTATGCAACATTGAGGATATTTTATAGTACTAGAGTTTTATCTCATTGGACTGGTCTTTTAATAGTGAGTATATTATCAGTGTAGAAGACAGTTGGTAATAAATATGTTGATAATATATTTGTTCTTCGAAAGTAATTCATTTCTTTGTTATTAGGTTTACTCGTTTGTTTGTTGGTTTTCCGTTTTCACGATTAAAAGCGTCAACCGATTGACGTGAATTTTCGTGTATTGACAATTTACCTTAGACGTTGGCCTTAGACGGAAATAGGGTACTTTCATTACGCACCGCAATAAACGACATTGAATCAGACGGAGTCACGGGCCAAAGCTTGTAAACAATTAAAGAACGTGTTATGAGTTTATACGGGTAGTAAAATGATGTATTGAAACGCTGGTATTCAGCTAAATACACAATGCGTTCACAGTTTGGTTAGCTATCGAAACATCTCAGGTTTCCAAGTGGAAACAAAGGTCGGCCGCGATAATTGGACGGGGTCGATCTGAATGCGCGCTAGACGAGACTTAATTGAGGTTTTCGAGTTGGGCTAATTCGCCCACCTTCGATCAGGCGATCCCCTGGGCTGGGCCCGTCTGGCGAGGCGCCGGCCGTAACGCAGCCGGGAGCAACGGGTTAAGAGCGGTACACCACTTAGCCCTTTGTAGAACCACTCACAAACTTTGCTTCAATTCAAAATGAATATAACGACTAAAAATATTTACTGTGGTTACTATCACGAACACTCTGCAAACGGAACAGGCCACTATGATTAAGAATTCCCTCACGTCCCGCCGAACAAAAAGTAACAACTAAATATTTTGGAGACGGCCCGATGGAGGTCGGGTGCGGATAACAAAAAGTGGGGCCGTGCGGACCCTCGACACCCGTGCAGATATGATAATCCCAAGTATGTAAAATAGTGAAATTTAAGGCCTTTCCATGTGAAGAATTGTGCTCGTTCGGTAGGCAAATTATTCTAATGCGGCCCTTTTATTCGAGGCACACTCGACGCGCGGGTCGAGCTCCTCTGGCACTCATTTGTATTTCAATAAAACACCACTACGCCTATCTAAACACAGCTATGATTCTGATATCGATAGCGCCCGCCCAAGCCGAACGTAACAAACTTGTTATTACAATGTTTTCAGCCGGAGTATTTTCACAATTTATAATCGCTCATCCATCAATCGAGTTCTCGATGAATCAATTTGAATACATTGAGCTAGGTACGGCAACATTCATCAAAGTTTACACAAAGTTACAGATCATGAATACGGTCGGAGCAAACAAAAAACAATCCCCGGTTCGCCCACAGTGTGCGGGTCCCCTGATACGGTCGCGCTGCATTTGTGGATATGCCAATTCAGACGTGGAAATAGAAGCGTCGTATGGTTGCGTCAGAGCGCGTGGCGCGTCAGATTTGCATGGCGTCGAAAGTCCACAATCGCCCGGTCATCAGCCCGCGGGGAGCATAATTCTTCCTCCGCTCGTCTTCCTGTATCTACCCTTGCGAAACCTCTTTTTGTCCGGGTCCGGCCGGCGGCACAATTCTCGATACATAAATTTTCGCGATCGGTCATCCCTTAAAAACAAGTTTAGCTCTTTATCCGGAGGAGAGTAAGTTAAAGAATGGGTCGGTCGTACGTTACCCTCCAATTCGTTACGTATTCAAATTATTTCGCCGTCCTGTTTTGGGTCCATTTGTATTGCTATGTGTACCTAAGAATTCGGCACTTTTGTTAGGGTGATGCCATTGATTTTCTGTATTTGCGTTAGGCTTAATAAGCAAGTAAATTTTGGATGTGTCGAGCTCGGACCAAAAATAAATCTGCCTGTAGAGTAGTGGCAATGGTGGCGTGGAGGAAGTTAGTCTATGCCTAATTAATTGGCGCGTCATGTGGCCGGGCTAAGACGGGGCGCTACCCCTTCACGAGCCCCTAGACAGGCCCTTCGTCGAGCCGGCGACCAAAATATTCAGCCTATGAATAATTACTGGTTTATAATCAAGATCCTAACTTGAGATATTTTGCACGAAAAATCCTGAAAACAAATATATACAAGTAACTACTATCCATGTGCGGAAATTGCATACATTTTTTAAATAACAGTAGTAGCACAGTGTCAAGTTACAAGAACAAACAATGAAACGTGTGCTAGCGCAGTGGGATCAGTGACGTGGTGACGTAAACGGAACTGCGTCTTGTGTGGAGGAACACAATGGATAAGTGGGTTACGTTACGAACTTATACAGCTTTAATTAAATTTACTTGATGTTACGATTAAGTTAGCAGCACATTGAAATTTAAAGTGGTAGTCATTTGAGGATTCTGAAATCTTTTAGAAAGTGTGAATTAAAAAGAAACGGTTTTTAACACTTCTAACAAAAGGAGAAATAACAAGGTAACAAACAAAACTCTTAACATATAACTGGTCGAAAGTCATGTTTTTAATTTATTTAATGTCAATATTATAGCCATTCAAAAACGAAGAAGTCAGTGATACTTATGTTGGGCTGCAATAGACTGTTTAAGTCATAGTAGAGAATAACAAGGATTTTTTAAAACAAATATTGAATTTAGACATTTTTGTATTATATTATTCTCCATTAAAACAAGTCAATCACGCGTAGTCATACATGATTATGGTCTTAAAGGACATCCTTTTTTGCTCTAGCTAGCAAATAATCGTTTTTGTACTCGTCGATTAAAATGTTTGTATTACGATTTCATAGAGAATACTGTAACGTCACTCTTTTCATCGTTGAATAGTCTATGTTACTTCCGAAACAACCGAAATAACTATTTCGATACGCTCCAGACAACCGAAAAAAAATTGAAAATAGAACTTCGTATTTAAATAATATGTGCCCTTGTTTAAGGAGACTCGATGCGGTACAAAATTTGCCAATATTGTATGGCGTTTTGGAACGTAGCAGCATCGCGTCATCTGTCAAAAATCTACTTAAACATGCTGCTGTATCCAGGACATTAAAAAAAACCGGTGGTGTGATAACTTTTCTTTTAAAAGCCAAGAAGTTTATGTTTTCTCTGTGGAAATAAAAATCATCATTCATAAAGATTTCATAGAGAATACTGCAACGTCACTCTTTTCATCGTTGTTACTTCAGAAACAACCGAAATAACTATTTCGATACGCTCTAGACAACCGAAAAAATTTTGAAAATAGATCTTCGGATTTCCATATGTGTCCTTGTTTAAGGAGCCTCGATCCGATACAAAATTGCTAATCTGTGGCGTTTCGGAACGTAGCAGCGTCGCATCATCTGTCAAAAATCTACTTTTAGTTTTCTTATATACTCGTATTAATGACTTACATTATTAATTTTAATGAACTCGTACAAAAAGTATTGTTCACAATAGTGTCATAATTAAGCTTTTTAATCTCGTACCTTACTTAGGCCACTCAGCAAGCTTCGTGGCCTAAACACGGTACTCGACTAAAAAGCTCTCTATTATAACACGATTACGAAAAATACTATTTTCATAAAGGCACCTACGCCTATTTTGTATATAGTAAACCTCAACTCTGTTAACTAGGGAATGCAATGTAACCGTTTATTAACCGTTTTATTTATAAAATAACCGGTTATAACCGGATACTTGCATTTCCTACTGTTAACATTAAAGATTAAAAATGACGTCATTAAATTGCAAGCAAACGAAATACCATTAATTGCGCACGTTGGTGGCAGAAACATACACTTCACACAGTACTGCGCCCGCGCTTTCATCGCCTTTGTCCGCCTCATCCGTGTCCACGCCATTCAAAACGACAACGAAAACTTCACCAGCTCAAGATAAAGCCGGCCACATACATGCGGCACACGTCTCTTTACAAATTCCCGCTGATGTGAAGCCATTGAAACGGCGCGTAAGTTTCGTGTGCGACCAGCTCAATGCAGTGATAAGTAAACTTGACAATGAGCGAATCGTGAGCTGATTTCGAATTATGAACTTCGAGACACGGATTTAGGGTTTTAGATGTGGCTGGTACTTCTTGTTAATTAAAAGCTAGTTTTAGTGAAGTTACTTGCTCGATGGTAATTGGAAATTATTTAATGATACTGTATCTACATTTATAGTTGATCAGAAACGAGACACTGTAAAGAACTTCAGTACAAGTTAGCCTATTTATTTTGTCGGTAAAAAAAACAGGATACTTAGGTATCAATAACCAATGTTAACCTTGTCTGGAACAGATCTATAAATAAACATACATACGTGTATAATTGACTCATGTTTAAGAAATATATTTATCTTTATCTTTATCTTTAAGTGTAGGAAAATAAATAATTAGCGAAATAAAAACATACATCAAAAAGAAAGGACAAAATACTCATAAATGTTTTGTATGAAGTTTTTCGTTGAAATACTTACTAAAACTATCATTTTATATTGTAAAATATCATAGTGTCCTTTTATGACTGATATACATTAACAACAAAAAAAAATTTTTTAATTATTAATAAGGTAAGATACTAGTACTCAGTAAGTAAACCGCCGATGTCAAAAAAACAACTGTCATAATTATTACCTACATAATAAAATCATGTTCAAAAGAGTAGGTAAGCACCAGAGTACTACCTCTCTTTGGAATTTCAAATAGTCGATAGTATATACTTACCAGTCTAGTGGAACTACAACTTGTAATGTGCTGAATTCGTTTAAACTGCCGAACGTTTCGACAAAGAGCTAACTCCAGCGAAGCGTGACGACATTTAGACGTCCCAAACTAATAATCATGACAAAAGTGTCCACGCCGCTTGTCGAGATAGCATTAGCGGGATAAAAAGCGTCCGATACATCCCACAGTAAACTTTTAGTAACAGTAAGTAATGGTATAAGTAATCTAAATAAATTTGATTTCCAAAAATGCGTTGACCGTTGTTGAAAATGGTTGTTCTTCTTGAAATATAAAAAATTACGTTAGAAATCAAATAAGAATAATATTTGTATTACTTTTTGTAATGCATAATTTCAAATAAATTACACTTTTAATAGAGATAAAAATGAACATATTTTACTAATCAAGTGAAACACTGTAAAAGCAACCAAATGGTTTCATTGTTTCTCATAAATATGAGTCCCTATTAAAATGATGAAAAATGAAACCAATTTTTTTTTTATTTTTTTTTTATTATGGCAACAAACAGTCATTACAATATCAGATGTACAAATTGCACTGGTATTAGTTCAAGAAAAAAGACAAAACAGTGCCCAAAAGAAATACTTAAAATTAAGTTAATACTGTTAAACAAAATATTTGAGCTTACGTAACTAACAATAATGTATTGTTAGATACAAAAGGGTCTTATGATACAAAATAAAAGACCTAAATTAAAACAAAAAATAATCTAATAATCTACACTAATCAGAAGGCGCACATAGACAAACGTCCATGTATAGAGGCAGAGATTAGTTTCATAATAATAAACATAATTCATATCCTTCGAATTAAGTTAAAAAACGTTAGGGAAGCAACAAAGTAATAATTTCATTAATTTGCAATGTGCAACAACTAATGTTTTAAAATTTAGTGATAATGATAAGTAATTTTTGTAAAGTCTTACTCTTATTTCGTATGAAAGAACGAGATGTCTATAAATTGCCAGGTACATTTTAAAAAATTGAGTAAAAAAACAAATGCCGAAGATATTTGGCCGGCGGAAAGCCGCCGATTAAAAAACGATATTGTATAAAACCGGAATACTGCTTCTTTACTGTTAACCGCCCCTGTGGCGATCCATAGCGGAAAGAGGGAAACGCGGCGACGTCCCATCGCCGGACAACGTATGGGGGGCGCAGCGAACCGCGCCCGCGCCGGTGAATCATGCAGTTATTCAATAAGCCGGGGCTTACAAACAACCCGATACGCCAGAGATTGGAGCTGAGCGATAAACCAGTTTAACCGGTGAAAATTTACGTGTTTGTACAGTCGAGTCGAGTTCATAAATATGTATACGCTTTAGTACCTTGTCTATTTAATGTCATGTTTAAACTGCCATAATATTAATTGTCACAATGATTACAGTGGCAACGTACTAAGGTGTAAACATATTTATGAACTAGTCTGTATATATCAAGAAGTAAGAATTGATTGTACGTTTGAGATGTGCTTTTTAAATATTTGTTGGGTGCCTGACTATATTGTAGACGTCTTATAAGTGCACTTAATAAATAGATTACGAGATATTGTAGGATTTAAATTCGACCTTTCCGTTTTACCTAGTTTTCTTGACATACTGATGTTAAAGCGATACTAGATACCGACTGATAGTAAATGAATTGATTTGCTCTATAAAAACAAAGAGCTTACTTACTATTTAATACATAATAAATTCTGAATAAAATCTATTACCTACAAAAACATACATGTACATATTATTACATATGTTTTTTACATAGATGTACCTACATAAAACCCTGTTTTTTTATATGAACCATTAATATCCATAGTTTTCATTCCCGGTCAATACGCCAATAATACCATGTTTATTCCTCGGCAAGGGTCAGCGAAAAAAAACATTGGAACTAAAATACATGTCCCCTGCGCTTTCGAGAGGCTCAGCACGTGCGAACGACACGGGTTCGGTCCCGGCGAGACGCACAAATCATGCGACATTCGGCACTCGACTCCTTCTGTGTCGAAAACACAATTAAGTACGTGGCACCGTGAAAAATAAGGTTACATTGTGATTTACTCAAAACAGCAGTGTTCGTCTTGGTGTGTTCCGGTGTGAGGATAAGAGCAGCTGAAATTACTAGTATGGAAGCATTCCGTCTTGGTCCTCAGGTTTGGAAACAAATTTGCAAAGGATTGTATTGAGATTTTAGTCTTGAGAATGCAAAATTAAAATATCTATGGGTCTTACTTAGCTTGCCCTTAGATGGCCTGTGTGCTCGGTTGTATATCTGTGTGTGTGTTAACGTTCACAAAATCCATCTCTTTCGCCAATAGCGATGAAGTTAGCGACATTCGCTGCCGCAACTTTTGCCTCCCGGGGCGGCGATGCGCTCAAATTTGTCAAAGCAGAACTCACTGCAGCTCGTTTTACAACGCAATAAAATACAACGAATAAAAATTATTCGTTCGCGAACCAGCAATAAAATAAAACGCTAACCGTTTTACGGCGCCGACAATATAATGAAATAATCGTAACGGCCGTCGACGTCACGCTGAATGGCCCGATAAATCTTCCGCGGGTCATATTGTCCGCAGTCCTCTTCGCAACACTTTAATATCGAGAAATATCATCTCGATAATCGAAGCGCGCGCGCCGCCGCCGCCGCGGATAAATCACTCCCCCGCACTCGCTGTCGTTTATTTTTTAGACTTTCCATTTCCAAATAAAGTCCCTGAGCAGCGGGCCAGCACTTCCTCCTTCCGGGGCGGTTTTTATATGATTTGTCGGCTGTCGGCCATTTCCCTTAATATTGTCAATATTTCAAACATTAATTGTTATAAATCAAAGAACTTTTCAACGGTGCCGATTTTTATAGCCTCTCTCGGAATTAAATTTCTATTTTAATTGAGATTATGTACGTTTGCCATACGCGTTTATCGTAGTTATAAATTGAAAATAAATCGATGGGCGAATGCTACAAACGTCCAAGGGGAAATGTGTTAAATTATGTAGGTACACTTAACGCGTCAATCCACGCACTACTTTGAAAAAGTTACGCCCATAAAACATTAACAAGCACTCAAGAAAATTCCCGGGCACTGCCCCGTTCGTTAAGTAGTGTCAGCCGGTAGTTTTTCCCACCTCGAATTGGCGGCTGTCCACCGGAGGCCGGAGGGTCGCTGTCACCACGATTGGCGAGCCGATATCTCCCAGGAGTGTCGCCCTCGGCCTCCGGGCCTCTCGAGCACGAAGATCATTGCAAAGCCCTCAATTAATGACAAACAATGGCAGGCCCTCACGCGCCCAATTTTCAGTTGTCGCTCTCGTTTTGCGCGGTGACAGTTGGCTCGGGTCGGCCTCCCACGCGGCACCTATTCCCAACGCTCTTGACTTACATTATTCTGCCCAAATAACTTATTGGGTACGGGATGTTTGAATACTGGACTATATAAAACAAAATAATAACTCTTGTTTACAGTCAGTACCAAATAAATTTAGCAAGGTCGTAAAACTCGTAAAAATATGTCGGCACGACTCTAATGGAGTCGAGAACACGTAGTACCTAATAATGTATCGTAATTATCCGCTCTTGATGCCAAGTATAACTCTAAAACGACCGTTATTTCAATTTTGCTGAACACGGCGCAGTGTCTAAACTCGCGACTAACACAGTTTTCATTTTAAAGCCCCATTGAACATTAAAATCGTCACCCCGCGCGTCATGTTAGTCCTAGAGCGTAGTTGTCCGTTTTCGTGAGGCCAGATACACGAGCTCCGAGCGCTCCCTGCTATCGATCCACCCCGCGCGGGCCGCGGGGGGCACAAATTTGGGAAAACTTTGAAAGTTTCGCGTCTAATTCAGGAGCACGCACACACCCACCCAACTGTCGCACACAGCGTTCGGCAGCCTTGTAATTCTTCCATTTGATACCGTACATTTTCATTTCACGTTCTGAAATTACAACAATAAAATTAGCTGAACTCTAGTAACTCAGTAAGTTGTCAAAGGTACTTTGATACGCACGAGTCGGCGGCAGATCAAAGCTGGTGTCATTATCCATTGTGGCGTAAGTGCTTTTGAAAAGAAAACAATTAGAAGATGAGACGTAGGGTGACCGCGGCGGCCGCGACAATGCCCGAGACGGCGCTTCCTGCGATCAAAGGGATACTTTTTCAGTTTGTTTAATGACTAACTGAATAGTGGCCATTCATCAAGTTTAGGCTAAAGACTGATTGATGCTGACGGAATGATTAAATTATTTGAAAATATACACCAGGCCTTAAAGGTTAAGTCAAAATCATTAAAGTGTCAATTTGTATTTCAAATATTATTCAAATATATTCAAACCGTCAACACGGATGTAAGCAGGTTGTAAAGACAATGAGATAATAGTATTTAATCGCTAGTTGTTAATGCCTACAAAGTTTACAGAACGACGCGATGTACCGAATTTAATATTTATTTATATTTCGCTCATTGAATACAAAACGGACACATTCCAAAATAATTTTCTCTTGCATTGAAAATCTTATACGAACAGCTTCTAATTTTAAAATTCAACACTGACTGATTTTGGAATGTGTCCGTTTTGTATTCAAGGAACGATTTAATCGATTACTTACTTCAAATCATCTTGAGGAAATAAGAGACCACAAAAGAGAACTTACATTTATATTTGGCATTTTTTTTTCATATCAAATGTGTGGTGACTCTGACAATATGAAATTAATAACACGACTAAAACGCGTACCTACGTATGTTTCAGCGCCCACTGTTCTCTGTATTGTGTCTATTCACGTTTTACCCGTTCCGTCTATGAAATGTATTTTTCATTTCCCGTTAATTTATCGCGGGCATAATTTTTAAATATCCTTTGTCGTCACGGTCGTTGGTAAACAGGCTGTTTGTGCCGGAAATAAAGGAATTCCATTCACCGAGCCTTTTGAGGGAAAAAATTGGGCCGCTAAATAAAAACAAAACCACTTTGAAAGCGCAATTAGTATGATTTAATGGCCATTTAATTATGCTATAATTAATGTGATTTTTTTCGAGCTGTTGCGCTTTTGTGAAAAAAATCACTAACGGGTAATTTTTGAGGTGACGCATGATGATGCAGAATTGAAGTGCTATGTATGTCTGATAAGTGCAGGGATAAAAACATATTTGACATCAAAATACCTTAAACAACGGTTCCCTTCCCTGTACATACTATTAAACGATAGTAAAGGTTAAGATAAAGGGAGAACGAGGACTAAAAAGTAATTTCAACCAATCACACAAAAGTTTACTTTAGCTAGTCAGGTTTCCTGAACATTGGACCTAAGCCGACTTTTATAATCAAAACTAGAGGACGCCCATGACTACGAAGTCATAAGTCAGTCGAAGGCGTAGAATCTTTATAACCCCTATTTATTCCCGTTTGGGGTATATTTTCGAAAAATCCTTTCTTAGTGCACCCCTGGCATAGGGTACCCAAGGAATACTCCCTCCAAATTTCAAGTCCCTAGGTCCAGCGGTTAAGGCTGTGCGATGTCTATCATTCCCTCACTCAGTCACGGTACCGTTTTAGTAGGTTATGCAACTGATGCATAATGAGAGGCCTTAAAGTACGAGTTTGGTTTTATGAAACGAGCGTCAGCGAGTTTCATTATAGGATCATACTCGTGTTTTAAAGCCTAATTATGTATAGTCGCATACACTACTTTATTTTCACACACATGATAAGTTTAGAATTATCCTAGTTTCGTAACAGCAAAAAAACAACAATCAAATGACGACAATAATGGCGGATATTCCATCCTCCCTCCGTCAAGACGACTTTTTTTTATATAGGTATCCTTCTATAAGGACTACACAAACGAAACGAATGAAGTCCTTATTCTCAAGTCACTCGAGATCAAATGTCGTGCGGTTTATATAAAAAAAACAAACTGAATTGAAATTTCGAGTTGATCACTGTTTTAATATCTGAATACTAGAATAGAGAGCCGCTTGAGTTTGACAGCTGTTCCAAAATTAAAATCATAAACTAACTTACCTACTACCACAGACAAGTTCTCATAGTAAAACTGGTTGTAATAATGCTGGTCATTTCTCGTATGAAAGAGGACTTATGATATGTGTGTAAATAAAGAATATTTAGAATATTATTCTGATAAACTTTTTAATTTTACATTTTGCTACTAATAACTCAACGCGTATAATACGTTGACAAGTCGCCGTCGCCGCGCAAACTCTATTGTAATTAACATGCGCCATTAGTGTAATGAAATTCTCTTTTCTATGATTAACGCGGATTGCCTTCATTAGCTATACGTAATGAAGATAACTAGCTGTAATTTGATATTGTAAAGAAATTGTTTGGGTAATTTATGGATGTTATTTGTAATTTGGAAAAGTTCTTAAATGTGGCTTAATTGTATTGTTTGATTTTGTTGCGCTCTTTGAATGTTTGTACAATATTGTTTTGTTTTCTATAACGTTTTGTATTTTCTCTCATTTTTTCTTTGATCATCGTTACAAGATTAAATCACAGAGTTAAAGTTTTAGCATTCAGTTTTCGATGTTATTTTAATTTATGTTGTAGTTTATTGCAAATCATCAAAATTAAAAATTTCCAAGCCAGGTATTATTTACTTCTGACAATTCTCCACCTGTAAAACCTATTTTTCAATGAAACATTTTTTTTCTTAAACTTCTTAATGAGAGCTATGCTAATGACGGTAACGACTGTTTTTTGTTCCAAATTAATAAAATAAATGATTTTGTACAACACATGCACGAAAATGCCCAATTATATATCAAGCTAACCCAACCTTAAGTAAGTCATTATAGCAATTGGCTAACCAGCGGGTTATAATGAGATTCAATATTATGACCCGGCGGGTTATAATATGGTACAGAATCTCATTATGTATGTATTATGTATGTATGTACGTATGTAAGCACTTTATGGTACAAAAAAAAGAGATTTGAATTCCTATGAAAAATTACAATTTGTACGTTTTTTTGAAAATAAGGTTCTTTAAATTTTAATGAAACGTTGTTTCTTGTAAGTAGCCTTGCTTTTAATTGTCTCGCAAAAGGTGAGAAAAGTAGAGTATTCTCCTTTGGGATAAAGCTGTTTTCATCTTGAGCGAGCTTGAATCCTTCGCTGCACTCAGGACTCCGTTTTAATTCCTTCGCTTCGCTCAGGAGTTAAATCTGGAGTCCCTCGTTTGCTCACGATTAAAGTGTCAAAGCTACATACAGAAAAAAATATCCTGAAACCACTATCGCATTGAAACTCTCAGCGAGAGAGTCTGAGTGCGTTTGCAACTTTACACTTTATTTCATCTCCCACTGAGAGTGCGATCAAAGGTTTGTTTTAAATTAGTTTAAAACCGCGATATAATTTTCTAGTTACACAGCCCGATGTTTTCCAATTTAAAACTTGTCAATTTTCTAAGGCGTTGGCTGCAGGGATTAACGGGAATTAAGAAAACCTTGTACTAGGGTGGCAGAACTAATAGCGGGCTTAATTAAACGGCTCGGGAGCAGATGGCATTGCAAAAATTAAAAGGTCATGGTGAATATTTTGCATTTCTGGATTCCTAGTATTTCTGCCGTTTAAATTCAATTCAAAGTCGTGTTATGTACGATAAAATCTCATGTTAAAAAATAACCAATACATAAAAGAAAGATGAGAGTTATTTTGGATTAAATTTTCATATATTTTTTTTTTTTTAAATCGCTATTTTGTCACAAGTTGGCTTTAAAGCAACCTTGGAAAGTAATACCGTACTTACTGTACAAGCAATACAGTAATATTATGCAATGGATGCATACCTACTACATAATAATTATCAAACCTTGAATTACCTAACAGCTTTCGGCAACCTTGGACCGCCACTCAGAATAAAAAAGAATGTCGATTTTAATTTTCACTCCCCTAATTAACCAGTTTTACTTTGTATGGCTGCACCGAGCACCTGGGCGGCCGCGTGATGGAAATATCCACGATTTTTTGGTTACCTAATGTTTTGATTTGTTTGTTTTTACTATTGTGTAAAAATATGTTATGATGCGGAATACTAGTTACTATACTTACTGCTCATTTATAAGAACAAGTAAGAAAGTGAAGTCCGATGTGCCTCTCACATTACTTCATTTGTACCTCTTGTGCTAGTATAGTAGTAATCCTTGGAGTGTTTACACACGAATAATTTTGTATAAATGCAAAAACCTGTCTATTTAAAATGCGTATACCATTAAAATATATATTTCCGGTCCAGAAAAATTATGGGATAGGTAAAGGTCTTCGCGAACGCCTTTGAACCTTTGTAAAACAGTTTGAGGTGGTAACAGGGGGGTTAATATGACACAGCTATGCAATTCAGTTTACGCTGAGAGAAAGGGACAGAGTTATGTAGCATATATAGCTCTGTCCTTTACACTCGCCGTAAAATGAACTACATAGCTATGTCATAATAACCCCTCTGGTCGAATAACAATATGGTACTTGAGTGGCATATTTAGGAACAGTGTTTAGGTAAAGAAAGGGTTTTTAGAATTTGGATCATGTTGCGTTTTTTTTAAATATAAGCTTTTAATTAACTTCAAATGTTGCATTTAATTTGCTGATCGGGGGGGTTATTATGACATGGCTATGCATGCAGTTCATTTTATGGCGAGCGTAAAGGACAGAGCTATAGCAGTTATATAGCTCTGTCCTTTTCTCTCGGCGTAAACTGAACTGCAAAGCCACGTCATAATAACCCCCCTGATGATGGAGTCAGAAGCTTAAGGCTATAGGATCTGGACCAGGGACAAGAGTTTAATTGCAATTCCCTTGCAGGCATTGTGTTTGTGTGCTTAGTGTTGAACTGTTGACGTATATAATAGTTTTTTCTCAAACATGCTCGGAAAAAACGGTTTTCCGATTGAAACACAAGGACGGAAAGAGCCTCATTTTACTCCTAGGAGTAAAAAAACCATATGAAAACACTTTCCGTCCATGTCCATATATTTCTTAAAAATGCTGTCAATTTGCATACAAAATCAAAAGGACCAAGACAAAAAATCCAAACAGCCAAGGTAACTGCTCGCTTTTTATGCACAGTGCGTGCGTTTCTTTTTGAATTTGCATTCCAATGACTATGGTTAGTATTTAAAAACAATTGACAGTCGGCAACATTCGTTCATTCTGCATAATATAATTGTGAAACCGAATATTAAACTATTTGTTGTATGAAATACTTAATATGAAAAATGAGCTCAAGCGACGAAAGCGACGAAATAGGTACCACACCGCCTATATTAAAAACTATTAAGTTTTTATTTACAAATTGCCCAAACATGACCAACATAACTTTTAATGTGAATTAAATTAAATTACTTGCTTTTTAGAAATGTATTTGTATTATTTCCTCACATGTTTGAGAAAAGCATTATGTATGCCTCGGCGGAAACGAGGATTTCCTGACTCGTATTTTAGCAGGCCTCGCTGTTGCTCGGCCTGCTAACCACCTCGTCAGGAAAACCCTTACTTTCCGCGCCTAGGCAACAATGTACTATTAAATGTTTTTGCACAAGATTAGGCAATACTACCTAATATAATACAATAATGCCGTGTGGTTGCCGGCTTAGAATTGTGCCACTCCATGTCCTCCCGTGGAAGTCGTAAGAGGCGACTAAGGGAATAAAGGCTTGTAGTACTGTTAGGCGATGGGCTTGCTACCTGTCACTAATGCGCTGTTAAACACCTGAGCCTAATTATACAAATTGTGGTTACAGAGTTATCATCAAGTTTTTGGAGTTGTTGGTAATTCTGTAGCTCTGCCTACCCCACTCTGGGAATGAGGGCGTGAAGGTATGTATGTATGTATGTATGTTAGGCAATAATATATGACTATGACTATACTTACTTGGCTAAAATTTGCCGTACTTAACGTAAGCCCAATAAGTTTAGACTCGTTATGCAGATGATAGTACAAAAAGACATTTACGGCACCAAAACATTTTTCAACACTTACCTATTTGTTTTTTTTTTTCAAGCTTGGTTACGGTAAAGCTTGTACTAGTATAATGGTAGATACACACGTGAAATCATGACGTGTCGAAGGTTGTTTAAAAGAGCGGTGGCAACAAATAAAGCTGTTAGCTATCGACATGCGGGTCACGGGGCGGATCAACAGCACAGGACCGTGGAGACGAAATACTATTTAATATATTATTCATTTTGTTAAGGTAGCTGTATATTAACGATAAACGCCTTATAGGTTACAAACGACTTTAGCATAGTATAGGCGTAGTATAGTGAGTTCATACATTATGACGTAAAAAGTTTATTTTATTACTCACTCTGATTTACTATGAACGCAAAACGGTTGGAAGAAAAGTGACGACTTTTTGTGCATTTTTTATGGTTCCGTAGTCAAACTAGGAACCTGTATAGTTTCGACATATTCGTCCGTCCGCAGCGTATGCCTCCCCGTACGCGTAACGTGGGTACCTATGTTTTTTTTTTCTCGTCTACCCCATAGTATGGGATGTCGTTGGATAGGTCTTTCAAAAATATTGCTGGTTTGTGGATACAATTTTTCGATTCAGATGTCCGTTTATGAAATATTAAGCTTTAAAGCGCTTATTTTTGTTAGAGTCAAGTGTCCCCCACCTACAGCCAAAACTACAAATACAAAAAATCTGAAAATATCTAAAATTAAAAGCACATACCTATAATGAATTTATTAGTAAAACTATAATTTTTAATTAGACTTCAGTGGTTCTTGAGTTACAATCGGTTTAAATGTTTCATTTACGTATTGCTACACTGACCGCGACCTATGTCGATGTATGGGGATATTGGGGATAACAGTTTTCCAACGGCAAACTTAAGTTTGTCGTGAGGTCTAATTTGTTTGTAGTTACCCAACACTGAGCATGGTCTTACATGCTCTTGCTCGGTTTTTTAAAGTTATTTAGAAGAATATGAAAACATTTAAACGTTCTACACAGATGAAGTGTACGAATTTTTATTATTGTTAAGCATCAATTTCAGTTTTGCCACGTTGTGTGTGTAAGCGTTCATATCTACTTCTTCTTACACAGGGTGTGTTCTTTTATACAGGGCGTAGCGTTTTGACGAGTGCAAAAACGGTTACACTAGTTATCATCTTTATTATTTTTGATGAATTTAATATATGATGCGAGTAATATCTCTCTTATACAATATGTCTATTAATGATCTCAAGATAATATTATTTCATACATACACATACATACATACCTTCACGCCTTCATTCCCAGAGTGGGGTAGGCAGAGCTACAGAATTACCAACAACTCTAAAAACTTGTTGATAACTCTGTAACCACAATTTGCACAATTAGGCTAAGATGTTTAACAGTGTATATTAGTGACAGGTAGCAAGCCCATCGCCTAACAGTACTACAAGCCTTTATTCCCTTAGTCGCCTCTTACGACTTCCACGGGAAGACAAGGAGTGGCACAATTCTAAGCCGGCAACCACACGGTATATTATTTCATAAAAATACTAAATTTAATTTAAAAACTTGAAGTAACATTACATAGTCACATGAGTAAAACGTTGACGATAATATTCTTATTGATTGCAAAATTACTTAAAAGTTACTCCTTTGAGGAGAAAACATGCACGTTACGGAAAAACTTTTACAATTTCCTCTCCATCCGTTTCCCTCATCCACGTATCCCAGTCCACCTCGCAAGAAAACCGTAGCGAAGTAATAAGAAAAGGTAGGAGTGCCCCATTGAATGATAACTCCGGTCCTTTGTCTCTCTTGACGAATCGAATTAAAAGGCTTATTGTGTCTACGTGACAGGCCGACCCTCGGCGTTTGCGCCGCGTTTTTGTTTCAACCAAACTAAAATATTACGGCCCATTCACTAGATCTTAGGGCGAGCAGGATAGGGAGGGATTCGCTACTCGAATTTGTACTCAATTTTTAACCGTCCCCGTTAATTAAGAGCTCCTCTTTATTAGAGACCGTCTTAATGCGTTAATTGTCGAAATGCAATCTCGGAAGCGGGACTTTTTAATCATTCAAATGCGTCATATTTTAATTTGGAGGAAAGTTTCCATTTTAAGTGACAGGGACTGTAAGCTTGCTAATGGAATTTGTAAAACGCGGTACATTTTAATGTATTGTTTTTGAAATGCAGCGTTGAATTTACATTTTCATCTGTATGGTTACAATACAACTTTCTTACAATGTTTTTTTGTTTCAGGCATCCCTCCGACACAGAATTCCCTCGCCATCAGACCAAGGTAAGAACATTTCTCAAAAAAAAACAAGTCATTTGTCGTGCAACCTGGAAAAACCACTTCCCTTGTAAGACATCTTAATTATTCATTACATCCCACGACGCCGACCAAAAAGGCGAGTCATAAAAATATACTAAAACGTACACGCACTTTAATGAGGCTGGTGCAATATTTATACACAAGCCACCCTAATTGCTGGGGTGGAGAGTGGAAAAAATGGGCAATTTCACGTAATGTAATATGTATATTTAAGGTGAAATTCCCGAAGCCGGCGGGAACTCTGTCGCGGCCGTACTTATTACACGGGACCACTTCAAACGTCTTTCTGCTGCGCTGATGAATGAGCCGCGCGCGAGGTGGCTCTACTTCCAAGAACGATTAGCCACTTTTTTATAAATGTTAGGTGGTAGGACCTTATGCAGGGTCCGTCCGGATCGCTACCACCATCTTATCCATTTACCTACCGCCAAACAGCAATGTTCGCATTGTTGTGTTCCGGTTTGGAGATAAGACAGCCGGTGAAATGACTAGCATAGAGGCATTCCATCTTAGTCCTCAGGGTTGGCAACGCATTTGCAGTCTTAGGATTGCATTGCAGTCTTGTGAATGCGAATGTCTATGGGTCACAGTTTCCACTTACCATCAGGTGGCCTGTGTGCTCGTTTGTCTTCTCAATGCCATAAAAAAAAAATGTTGCAATAGAGCATTTTTTCAAATAAATGTAAATAGAATAAGAAAGTCTTACGTCATATGTTTAAGGGCACATTATAGTTTTTAAAGGAAAAATTACATTTCTTATGCCATTTCTTAATTATTTTAATATATTTCAGGAAATTACACAGTTTTCTATATTATGTCATTTTCCTCCATTTTCTTAATCATGACAAACATATTTTCATTCATTTTAATTTTCATGACATAAAAAAATTAAAATCAATGTTATAAAATCTACAAAATATACACAAAATTTCTGTTAAAAATGTGAATTCCACTAATTCTACTAAATCTAAAACATTTTAAGTAGAGTATCCGCAGCGGCGTCGGCAGTAAGTAGCCGGGATTTTATTTTTTCAATATGTTTAGGTGCTCAGCGCTCCCCTCGCCACAATTTCCTCTTGACGGAAACCCTCAATCTAATGATACGGCTCCGTTAAAAAACACAAGGAAATTTAATAACGCCACCGAGCTGCCAACGAAAACAAAGAAAATTTAATTCCAACGATTCCCACATGCTCAATATCGCTGAGAAGTTGGCCCCTTGTAGAAATTGCACGCAAATTAAAAACGCCTCTTGAAGATTTATTTAAATTCAACACAGATCTTGTAACAAAATATAAGCACATTTTCACTCTATCCAAGCCTTTTCTGATAACATATATTCACGCAAAAGACCCCTCTACCCGATGTTTAAGTGACCGTCGAACGGAAAAACCAACAAGTGACAAAATCTGCATATCGCGTTACGAGTCCGGGTACCCTGCAATTACGGCGACAAAGCTTCGCACATTTCAAAGGTAAGCAAATTAGTTCCGCACTTAATGATCCGACAAAGCGCGTAAATCTTTTTAAAATGCGCACCCGGTGTTCCTTCCTGTGGGGTAAACAACGTGAAAAAATATTTGCATAAGGCCCCGCATATATGCAAATCTGCGGCCCGTACGAGGAAGGCGGTGAAAATTGTATCAAATTGTTCTGGCGACACGTAGGCTTTTCCGGCAATTTGTCAAGCGAGCTATAATTATTTAACATCCTTGCTTCTGAACTCCTGGTACGCGTAGATTTTTAGAAAGGAGAAACCGCTTTGGTTTTGTTTTAAAATTGGTATATTTAGCCACTATTATTACCTGATGGTGACTAAATGACGGTTGAATACTAATATGAAACCTACTCGTACTTAGGACTTGAAATGATCGAGAATATATTTCAAGAAATACTCCGTAGAAATAGGAAGAGACTCAGTTTAGTTTGTGGTTCTCAGGATAAAGGTATAGCCAAAGCGCTTACGAGTTGATGTCAACTAAAAGTGTACTATCACGATGACAGGAAGAAAACTATTTGAACTAGTTCCTGGTAACCGCACAAATCGGAGGTGTTGAATTAAGCCGAGTACCCGGGTATCAGCTCGGGCCGGGCCGGTGAAAAATGTGCGCCACCTGTGGCGTGTGTAATCGTATGCGTTTATCCTGCGCGCGTGCACGGGCGTCCTGGCCGACACCGATGTCAGATCAGACTAAATACTAGCTAAAAATACCTTCCATTTTGACAGGCATTTATTTAAGTTGCAAGGTAGGTACGGTACGGGTCAAAGCTTGCAAGTTAAATTTGACCAACTTCCCGGTTCCCAATGAAGTTGAAATTTTGCATACATGCGTAAATTGGATGACTATGCAATACTATTATGACATGGAGCTGATCTGATGATGGAGCCAGAAGGTGGCGACAGAATCTCCGCTATACTTAACGTAGACTCACCGTGTTGGGACTCATTTGTTAGGTCTTGAGCAGATAATGACTGCAAAAAAAGTACAGTCGGCAGCAAAAGTTTGTCCCAAAAATGTTTTTTTGTCAGAAACTTATTCAATTTATAAGTTTCAGGTGATAGTTTAGACTAAAAGAGCGAGAAAGTGTGGGCAGTGTAACTATTAAAATAAATGCTGACGACTGTAAGTATTGTAAGAAAAAAATGATTACAATAAATCATTAAGCCAGATACATACCATTAAAGATAGATCTTAACTTATTTAACAGATAATCCTTACCTATTCAAAATAACAGCACATTATTGTAGTTTTTAGATCCTTTCCAGACGATTCTAACATCCTTGCTGCACGTCCGAGCCTGCAGTCGATTCCCCGATATGGCCGATTCCGCACCATTCGCACTCGCCAATTATCATCCGCGTGTCCACCCGGCCCGGGCCGATACACCCGTTCAATTAACACGCCCATCGCACCGCACCCGATCACCCAATTGACCGTGCGATTTATACACTGCGTTCCATTTTTAAAAAGGTTGGCAGATAATCGGGTGTTTATGGGTTTATGGTTTATGTAACTGGCCATTCATTTGGCGATGCTTCGGAATATATTACTGGCCAGTACCTTAATAATGTTTATCACAGAATATGGAAAAAATTGCGCTCTTTGTAATGAAATGAACAACATGATGAAATTTGCGTAATAATTGCTACTTATTGTAGTGATTGCTATCTTGGGGATATTTTAAACCTGATGGCACTACATTTAATTCAAAAGCTATATCTACTTTATTTCTAAGTTCAGAGGAATTAGTAAGAAATCTAGGATAATGTTATTGTCTTTTTCGCGAACACTCAAAACTACATACATACATAAACTCACGCCTTTATTCCCAGATAGGCAGAGCTAAAGAATTACCAACAAGTCTTCTTGATAATTCAAAAATGTTTTGATAAAAGCGGAATATATAAAGTAACAAATATCTTCTTAAAAATCTAGTTGATAACTTAACTTATGAATATATATAAGTGACGATCCATTTGAAGAACAACATATTTATTCAAAACTTACTGGACTTTTTCTTTAAAAACGACCTTTCTCAACAATAAAGGCTCCATAACGCGCTCTTAAACGTTAGAAAAGTTAGAAAATCTTCAAACCTCAAGTGTTCATCGTTTTTCCCACGGTTATGAGGTCTTAATAGTGAGCCGCGGTCCTTTATGAACTCGGGCGGACACAATAACGATAAAGGTGAGCGGGAAATCCGGACAATAAAGCTGTGCAAAAAAGCTGAGCGAGGGCTAGTGCGGGGCAAATAGTTCGTGAAATTCGGAGGGACCCGCTAGTGGGAGAGCCGGGCACTTTACGACGGCCCTCGGAGTAAACCTACCCATTACGTTGGGTTAAAGGATCGTACTACTCGAGTTATAAAGATGCCGAGCAAGATTTGTAGCCGGATGGCTGCAGAAGGGTTGCCGGGCTGGCATTACGATCATGTCGAGTCAAGGGCTCGTGTCGTTCTGCGAGTCAACACGGTGCGATGGAGAGGGCTTACGTTGAGTATGAAATTCTGAAGCTGGTTTCGTGAATGGGATTTATATTATTACTATTGTACGGTTGTATACAGCCAGTAACAGATATTATAATTGAAAGCCTTTTTGACGATGCGCTTTTCTAGTTAGTATAGTAGCGATGCTGCGTATGAAGCGGACCAGGGTTCATGAAAGCAAATATTTTGCTAATGTATGTGAGTTTTAAATTTATTCCTGGATATTGAAAGTTTTAAGTTTATATTTATGTATTTATACAATAAATATGGTTATCGATTTACCAATAGTACAAGGCTAAAGCTTATAGTCTGTTACTATGTCAATTTGTATGAGATTATCCCCAGATGTTCATTCTATTTATTTATCTCATTCTATTTATTTATCTTAATGCAATGATTCACTTTAAAATTAACTAAGCGGAGTATATGTGTAAACTGCTACTTAAAATATCACACCTCGGTGCCAGATGTATCGCAAACGTCATTAAAACCCAACATTCCCAAATACAGCCACCTAGGTCCTTAACAACGCTCTCAAAAGGCCACATCTACGTTTCAACGCCATTCCACAACATTATCTTTACTGTCCATTAGAACTAAAGCGCTCTTATTTCTAACTATTACGAGCTAAAATGGAAAGCAGTAGCACGTTTCAGACGCAACTGTTAAGTTTGTGTGTAGGTGAGACGTCGGTGGCTAATTGTACACGGCAGCCGTGACTGTCCAGTACAAACAGAAGGCAAAGGCGTTTACGGTGTTTGCAGTCGGCCCTCACGTAAACAGCTCAGTGTGCGCCTTTTGCTTGCTGTCTAGTGGCTGCTACACAGGAACTACTCGTTCTATACTCGAGTGAATTCACATCTAAGCAGCTGGAAACATGTGTATTATTTAAAAGAAAAAAGACATGACATATACGTTGACGATATGACGATAGATTGTCGCTCTTATTACCACGTTACCACGAGTTATATCATAATCAATGCGAATATTAGTTTCTGTAGTTGACCCCCATTACCCTTTGCAAGTTTGCCAATATTAGGCCGCATTCAGTCTCGCCTCAGAGATAAAACCATGTTTTCCCCGAAACCCGAGGCGGTTGCCGGAGCAACTAGGCTGCGGTCTAAACATCCCGCCATAGACACGTTTCGGTCAATCCTTTTGACGCGACGCCGCAACCTGCCCGTGTGAACTAGCCCTTTGAGCTCGCACCTACGACCGCAAACGTTTGTGGACACAGCTTTACAGACGGTATTTTGGAAAATAAACGGATTCCAATTTTGAAATTTAGAATTATGGCCAGTTAAAAAGGGTTGGAAAGATGCTCCGTGAAGCGTTTGTTGGGCGCTCCCACACTCGTAAGCCAATGTTAAGTGAAACACGCATGGTGGATTAAATTAATCCTTAATCGTAAATTTCAAATCATAATTAACATAGTTATGTAAGTACGTTGTTTATTGTTACAAAAATAGGAGGTTTAAGGCTTACTCTGCCCTCCAATAATACTGTTCCAATATAATTATAAAATATACACATACATTTTACATGTATTTAAAAATGGAATTGTATAGAACCTAGCCTTCCAGTTATCTTATTAAAATAATTGATTCCTTAAAATATGACACGGCATCCTCTGTAAAGCAGGTCGCGCATCACAAAATATGCAAGCGGGCCGCATCCGCGCCGCGCTGCATTTTACATGAGACCAACTTTTACCGATTTCTTCAATATTTTAGCGTGGGAAAGCTCCGCTAGATGCATTAAACTGAATAACATTTATATTTTATCCAACCTTAAAAAAATGTTGTTTGCTTAGTATCTCGTATTGCTATTTTGTACAACAAAATGTTTTATATCGTAAGTACATAACAGACTTGCATTACCTAAATAAAATACTTACATGGATTCATTTGGAGGGACCATTCCTGCCTATTCTTGATAAGTGGCGCCAATCTGTTATAATAAGTTGTCTTTTGTCACACATGGTTGTCAATTACAAATTAATTTAATTCCAATCTGCATTTACTGGTCACGATATTCTTAATATTTTGTTCTATCTCAGTTAAAACGTTGAATATCAAATCGGCCACAAAGCAAGCGAAGCGAACTCTCATATCAATAGTGCCCCTGACTGCCTGCAGGAGAATACATTAGCATTGTCTATTAAACGCAGCTCCGGCTCCATCAGAAAACACATTCAATGACGAGATTGCGAGAGCTAATTTCATTTCCTAATACACGCTCGTATTTGCTCGCCATCCATCCACGTTTGCACACCGCGTTTTCAGACGAAACCATATTTTCCTTTTGTCTAGACAAAATCTTAACGAATATTTAAAGGGTGAAACTTAAGGTAATAAGGATGCTAGAAGTACGAAACAGATACAATTATATACGTGTAGGGGCGTATAAATGTGAGTTCGGAATTGGTGGTATCTCCAAATTGCTCATGTAAGACGAAATTAACCCTCGCCCACATTAACACAGATAAGTCGGCGGGCTCATTTGCGAGCCTTCCGGCCCGCGCTCGTTACATCTTGATATTCTTTACCCCTTCGCGAGGCGCGGGCTCGGCGCTCGGCGCTCGGCGTTCGGCGCACCACACGAGCAATAAATGGCGCGGAAGAAGACGCTATCGCACCGCCCGATATCTTCCATCCGAATTAATTTCAAACCGAGAAACGAAGCAAGTTCGCGGACTTGTTATTTCTACCGAGCGAGCGCGAGTTCTAATCGCGAAGAGTTGCTAGATAAAATGGCGACCCGTAATTACCATAACGCGCCTTTCGAAGATATGTGGAGAATCTTAATGGTACGGTGGGTTCGTAAATAATGGGCTCTTATGGGAAAGTTGGTAAAGAGCACTGTTTCGAATGTAATTTTAGGGGCTTCGTGGCTCACGTGCTTTTAGAATAATGTGCTAAATACGGGGTAGGTACGTTAATGACGGCATTTGTTTTGATATAAAGTTACTCGATGGCTTCGCGTTAATGTTCGGTGAATTCTGCTTTCACAGTGCAATTACTTAAAGAATATTAACCAGAGAGTATTAAACATCCACGTACCATCAGTATATAAGATGTTTTTATGCCACGTCCGAGAAATAAAATAAGTAGATTTTGTAGCTGCTGTTAGGGTAGTGTAGTTGTAACATTCATAGACAAAAACAACCGTTTCCTTTGTGAACAATTTCAGTACAACTTGTCTTCGTTATTCTTGCTCGTGAGTGACTTTTACTTTTATTAGCGGTTACACACTCAATTCCTAATTTTGTACCATCATTGCAACAATATTCTCTGATCCGAATTAATCGCTCTAGGGCACAACAACCTACCAATATTTATGATATCCCTACCTCTAATCAAGCACACCAGTGCAATTAAAGCGGTTAACATTTCTCGTTCAGGATGCTATCACCGTAGCCGAATGCAGGCGGTCTCAGATTACTTATGAGTTATGATCCGGGCCAAGCGCGGTTGCCCGCGGCGCGTCTTCCCCTTCAGACGACAATTTAACGCTTTGTAAAACTAAGGCTGACGTACTCGGCTGAGAACGATGCACTGCAGTGTACTAATTACCAAGTTGTTAGGGATAAAATACGTGATATACCGGTTTTAAGACGACGTGACTGAAGTACCTAACAAGTTCATAAAATGTTAACGTACGGAAAACACATTATTCTTCACTACAAAGATCCTGGTGACGTTGAAAGAATATGAACAGCTCTCTTAAAAATGTATACAGAATTCCCTAATTTCTTAATGACGAACTATGTAGGTACGGTACGTTTTAGCAGAAAATGCTCCTCTTGAATTTCCAGTTTTTAGTATCCGTTTTTATAATTTAGAATCTATCTCTACTCTACTCTCGCCACAAGTACTTTCCTATGATTACTAGGTCAACTCAACCTTTGGAATTTTTTAATTGTGTGATAATGATAACTAATAAATCATTTTTCATTTTGATTTTCATAGAGCCCAAACGATGTTCGGATCGCAACGTCACGAAGGCAACTTGACAGGTCGTTTTTTTGTCAAAGAATCCGTTTTATTACCAAAATCTTTATAAAGAAATAAAAATCGGAGAAATACTGGAAAAGGGCCGAATCTTAAGTACCCGAAACCGACGTGCGTGCATGACTCGATGTATGAATGTTGAAGAAGCGAAAGAAATTTGTCAAGATCGTAGCAAGTGGAAAGGAGTGGTCTCTGCCTACCCCTCTGGGAAACAGGCGTGATTTAATGTATGTATGTATGTATCTTTATAAAGTTTAGCTTGAAACCATATTCAAGTTCAGCCTACTTGAAGTATAGAACAAAGAGTAACAAACCATAATAACTCGCTTCTAAGTTCATCAACCATCGACCTATCCACAAGCTAAGCATCCACATCTAATGAAGCACAATAATATGCAATTTGCGGGAGTGCTGCACAGATTACGCATGAGTTATAGCGGAGTGCACCGGCCGCCCGCGGCGTCTTGCTTCTTTCAGCCACAATTAACGCCGTGCATTGTAGTCCTGTTCATTTGCTTATCTGTGGTAGATTTAGGAGGCTAAGGGGCTTTAAAAGTGTCTTGAAAATTTTAATATCATAAATAATGTGTACCCCGATTCGGAACACAATAGAAAATCGTAGATAGCGAGATAGGCTTGATGCCTGAGGTAAGAATTTAGAATAATAGATATAGCGTCACACGGACGGACACATGGAACGGTGGAATTGAGGCCTTTGAACAGCGGTGGGATATTCCAAGCTGCTTACAAAAAATATAAGGAACTTAAAGTATTTTAATGTCTCTATATTTTGTGTATATTTGTAAATACCGCAAACCATTAGCATATGGGTATATTTGCACACGTTTAGTTTATTACCAAAGCTGCAACCAGCAGCTAAGTGCAAGCCCGCTCCCTCACATTACAAGCATTGTAAATTAGGCACCAAAAACGGTCTCATTTTCCGCTCGAGCTCCGCGGTTAATATTGTCTCGCTCGTGAAATATGCAGTCTTACCTGAAGTGCCGCTGTAATCGTTGGATATAGTGGCTCATTTAATCCGAGCTACATCTTCTGGAATGTTCGAGAATGCAGCCAAGATTTGCAGGCAGTGAGACTTGGCCGCGGGCCTGGCAGTGGCTTAATATGAGCCTTAATTTGCGGAAGGCATTTGATGCCTTGGAGGATTTTCGGTACGATATGTTTGCGAGAATTCATATGTAAGCTAAGATTAACTCGATCCTGATTTACGCAAAGAGAGATTGTTTTCTCAACAATTTCTTAAGCCGTGAGTGAACACACTCTGTTAAATTGCCTATCGGGAAAATGTTGCCCGGTAACGCCCATGACACACTCATCACACCTGCCTTAAAACTGTAAACGAAACAAAAACTCGTTTACTCACCCAAACCCTTTCCAAAGAGTTGAAGTTCAACCCTCAGCGACCCGCTTCTGGCAAACTTGAGGCACGGCAAACAGCCGTCAGCCGTCGTGGATGAAATTGCAAAAATGTAAAAGAGCTAATGTTTGCTCACCTTAAACCCCTTCCGACCCCACGTGCGGCGTGACGAGCCGGATAAAAGGCTTTAATACACCCTCATCCCTTATTACGAAACTTGAAAAAGACAACAATATAGATCCAATGTGTCGCGGGCGCAGGCAATCATACGCGCATCAAAGGTGACGCGCCTGCGAGCTAGCCAAGTGTGGAGGCGCCTTTATCACGCCGTTTTGTGCTAGCCTGTACGAGCGAACAGAAGGACGTTCCGAGTCAAAGGGCCGCGTTTTGACATCTGAAACAATGCAGATTGTGACAATCCCGTTTCCTTCATATGTGAGGAAATGTTATTTGAATGTGTAATGAGAATCTTCGCTTTGAGTAATGTAAGCAGTAATGTAACGTCGTCGACTCACATCATATGAGATTATCAATGAATCAAATGTTATCGTTTCAAAGGCTCACTATCGTTTTATTTGCTCTGGCTTTTAAATAAAACTTGAATAGAGCTTTGAAACTGTCTCCATACTGGGCAAGCTGAAACACATCAAGCAGTCATTACGTCCCCTGAAAAATCTCCCGGCTGCTTTGCAAGTCAAACCGCTCGACGCCGCGTAAGTGCCGCGACTGTCGCATGTGTGAACACTTCCAAATCATCTATAGTCTTTATGAATACTGATTCACGGCTTCTCGGAGAATGTTTTAGGTTAAGTTGAAGTAAACAATGTGAATTGTTTACGATTAGAAATTATTAATTGTTTTGGGAATTAAAGGATAGGATACATAGATAGGGTAGCATAAAAAAATATTTACATAATACATGACGGTTAAATGTCCTAGCCCTAGTCCTAGCATAGCCTAGTAGATAGTGACCCTGCCTATGAAACTAGCTATCCTGGGGCAAGTCACGGTAAGTTTTATGTGTTTTTCTATATAGGTAAGTTTATCGCTGTCAACACATGTCATAACAAACCTAGAACTTAGTTTGGGACTAGGTGAATCTGTGTGAGGTCGCCCCCTAATATTTATTATTATTATTTATATTATAATCTTGGTCCAAATTTTCCGAAAGCAAACTATATTAAGTAGAGAAGCTGTTTTTTACATTTAAATTAATATGTAAATCGAAAGAGGTCAACCTGTAATAATATAATATCATACTCCGAGTTAATACGAAACACTCTTTGCGAAATTTCAGAATTAGTTACTATGCTGACATTTCCTAACTGAACGTCCATTAGAGATATTGCGCATTGACAACGTGCAAAAAAATCCACCATCTGTTGTTCATTATGCGTGTAGACTTGGTAATGCTCCCCCGTTTATAAGAAAAACAATCAATCCATAATCGATTCAACGAAGACAAAATCGATTCCGCACATCCTCACATCGTTAAAGCACTTAGCATTCCTTCCATGCATCTTCCAGAGCTCCATCTTCCTTGCCTTCCACGTGGGAGAAAGTGACAGCAGCATGGTTCCTGTGTTGTCTTATTACCATTAAGGCATACGGGAATTATTCCGGCGACAGCCCGCACCTCAAATTGACATTCAATCAGTGTCGCGACATTGTTTCCCTATCAATCCTTATTGGGAGTTAGCGCACGCGCGCCCGCCGATATGCCGCCATCAAATCGCAATTTGTTTATGAAAATTTATTGTATTCGCCATTACCGCGGCGGATTCTTTTCCTACGGGAGCGACCCCGAACGAAATCACCTTATTCAATTCCCTTTTTGCATACATCACACGCTTGTGGGGGAACATCGTTTTTGTCTGAACATGCGAACCGCGTTTTCGTGCGTGTTCGCTTCTTATTAGTCTGGATTGCGTAAAGGTTTTTCGCATCGCCTCAGGGCTCCGTGTGTACCCAGCGCTCCCCTGGTGTCTATTTATCTGAATGTGTAAATCAAAGCAGGCCTAATATCAACTGCGCCACCTAAAATTTAATGATTACAATCTTTAACTTGTCTTTGATCTTTATTAGCATCCATTTAATTTTAAACGACTTTAGTGGCAGAAAGATTTGTTTGAAGACACTAATAAATTTGATGTGAAGTTTACTTGTTTGCCGCGTGATAACTACAAAATACTTAATAATACTCCTTTAAGACCGAAAGCTATACTAAAGACGCATGTAATTGCACATCTCTACCATTACCTGCAAAAACCTCCCCGCATTCCAGAGCCTCAAGCATCTGACGAATCACCTGAAAATTTCCCATTTGCACATTCGAAGGCATTCATTTATCAGCATAGAATTAGCACGTCTTGCTCGTAGTATACGTAAATCAGTTGAGAGATGCTGTCTGAGCGTGTAGAGGTGAAGCCAACAACACAAGGAGTCAGAACAAATTTAACACACACACACGTCAAGACGCTTGTGTGATTGAATATCAGTTACGATTGTCATCTGTTTGTACTTGCTTTCACACACGTACGCAATTGCAAAGCAGACGCGGTTGAGTTAGTGAAGCGCGCGATATGACACCGCTTCCCTTCTGTTTCGAGGATTTGGGAAAAGAATCGTCGCATATATCACAGTTAATAGGGTGAGGAAAGAGCACTACTTATGCCTAATGCGACAAGGAAACATGCTCCGCGCCCGTACGCCCGAATACATTTTCAGAACTGGATTTTCAATGGCAATAAATATGTGAGCGAGCGGCGTGCTTTCGTATTTATTGGAAAGATGGAGAGGCTTTTGGCTCTGCTTATTATGTTCTTATGCTGTAGCCAAGCAGGAGGTACAGATATATATATACAGAGCCATTTGTTGAAAAACACTGCTTAAAACAAGGGAGAAGGTATATTTGGCCTTCATTCTGAAACCTGCCTTAGGTACAGACGCTCATCGCGCTTTAAAAACCCTACAACCATCACTTATCTTGAAGTGCTGACCAGATGATACTGTCAAAAAAACGTAAACACCTCTGAAGCTAAACTAACACCTGTTCCTTTATAAAAATGATACATTAACCCCTTTTTCTTGTGACATAACAGTAAACCGATGACATGCCGTAAACCTGCGGAACGGCTGCGTAAAAAGCAACGATCATTGTAAATATGGACAAACTGGGTTGGGATGATGGTGACGAGGTTGCACCTGATAGGAAAGAATGATACTGTATTAGTCAGGTATGTTTTGTCTCAGCAAAATTTCGATCAAGTATTATGTTTTGTCCTTTCTTCTGAGAATTTTGAGTACTAAATAAATAAATAATAATAAATAAATAAATATCAGAGGACAATGTCACACCAATTGACCTAGTCCCAATTTAAGCTCTAGGCTTGTATTATGGGTACTAGACAACGATATAAATAGAGAAATATATACTTAAAATACATAGTAAATATCCATGACTCAGGAACAAATATTCACGCTCATCACAGAAATATCTGCCCTTACCGGGATTTGAACCCAGGACGCTAGCTTCGTAGGCAGGGTCACTACCAACTAGGCCAGCTCGTCACACAGGAACACGTAATGAAGTTTGTACTTGGGATCTCAGTAGAGGTTACGGGAATAATGGGCAAGGGGTATCTATCATATTTTAGCAATTCTATCCAGGCTGCCTGATAATGAAGGTATTTATTAAATAAGGCATATGCCCAGCAGTGGACGTCTTTCAGCTGACATGATGATGATGATGATGATTATATTATGTTATTTTAACTGATTCAAGTATCTAAGCTTCTGCTTAACAGTAAGGTTTTTTATGGGCCTTTCTGCCGAAAATAAAGATTTCTCTATTATTTAATATTTAATAGTACCTTAGCATACAATTTTGGGAAATCGATTATGTATAATCTATATCATGTAGGACATGGTATGATGGGATTGATGGGCTACTTATTTTAAAAACATGTTTATTAACATAAATTGAAACAGAAAAATTTGTTAAATTATTTATTATCTACCCGTGGAGCCATAAAGGCATAAATCATGCACTAAGGTACAAATCGTATTTTTAAGCATAGCGAAATATAAAACGAGGTTTCGGGGATAAAATTATTTTATTCTACACGTGCTTAAAATGGAGTTAGAATTTTATGCTAAGAGCTAAAGCACACATTTGCTCTCCAAACATGCGATTAAGTACGCGATAACACTGCATTGTGATGCAAATCCGCTGAGCGATTTTTTGTAGAAAAACACTGGAATTGTAAAAGCTTGTACTCGTAAATATAACCCTTACTGCATATATGTACTTGTTGAGTGAATTTGGCTTAAATAATATTCAGGAACCCTAATGATGTGGTTTGTTTTAAGTATACATTTTCCAACGTCCTGGATAATAAACAAGCGATTGTCCACGACTCTATCCGCGCAGAAAAATAAAACATAGCCTATGTTACTAAAGAATTTTTGAAATGTTTTTGAGTTTATTCCTTACAAACATACAAATCTATCCTCTTTATAATACTCGTAATAGTGAAGATTGTTTGTGTAACTGCCCAAATTAAAAGTTAACATGACGACTTTGAAAACATACAGAAGTTCTAAATAAAGATATATGAAAACTTACAAAGCCATATACATACCTGCATATTTATAAATACCTTAAAGCACTTTCTGTCTTATAATACAGAATGAATAATTGAAGTTCAATACACTAGTAAATAATAAAGTATCTATCTACAGCAAAGACATAATATTTCCACAGCACGAAAACCATACGAAGATTATGCTACATAGAATTGTATTTATTCCCGCACGCATACAAAATTGAGAGTTTATCAACCGCCCCTCGCTTAAAACCTGTTATATTTTCAGCACATGATTATGTAAAAGAATTCCCAGATTTCAACATACGAGGGAAATAAAATGTGTCGTTAAGATCCAAGCCGATTTGCATCTCTGCCGCGCCATGGGGTGTGTTTTCTCACGCCGGAGCAACACTGTATTGGGCGGCATTATGTGGCATTGTCGAATAATTTCAGGATTTATTAAAAGTCGGAAATTTGCTGCGGGTGTGGGTGATTTTCTTTTGTTTTCCCAACACATTATGCGAAATTAGTAGGGAATTTATAGTTTAAACATGAATGGTCGTTGATTTCGCATCGCTTCCGTACTTCTCTTCTGTCTTTAATCTATTTGTCATACAGATTTCTCAGAAATAAGGCGCTTAGCTTTCAAGTGTGCATGTCAATGATTTATGTAACAGTTTATTTATTGTTAAGGGTTCTTATAAAAACACCATTGAGTATAATTTTATTTTAGCGCATTTTAGGTTAGTTTTTAATCACGCAGGTTGTGTCTACCAAAGGGACGTTAAGCCATTGCTTAATCAATACGCTGCGTACTGTTATATACAACTTATACATCTGCTATGTTTCTTGTCACAAAATAAAATTTAATTAATTATTGTTTCAATCAGAGACATTTACTTAAGTTTAGTTTTAATGAAATTCCGATGCCAAACAAAAAAAGGGAAACAAAATCACACTGTTTTAATTAGAGCGCAAATTCGTGAGTTTTCGCAACAGATGCGATCGCTATTCGATGTTGTTAAATGAGGCCATTTGTTTAATCTTGCGAGCGGCTAGCCTGGCGACAGTTGCTTTATGTCCGCTGCTCGCAAATCAACAACTGACAAACAATTATTAAGATTAAATATTATAATCTGTAAAAGAGAAACTCCACAAAACGTGGTCGTTAATGTGTAGTTTACTAAAGCAATTTTTTCCCGAAATCAACGTTCTGTTAAATAATAAACGACTAATTTTCCAGCTCAGTTAACGACTTCCCCTTCAAGTTAATAACGCAAAACAAATTACAAACGAAATCTCCTAGCAACATCAAAACAATTAATCAAAACGTTGAACGTTGCAAAAAATTAAAGAAACAATCCTTCCGACGCCGAGAATGCCTTTATTATTATTTAAATCTTCAAAATGAGTCGACAAAACTGTGGTATATAGATATAAGTCTGCAATAACCCATTTAGGAGGATAAGAAAAAGGGATGGTAGTCGTTAGCATATAATGACAGTAATTAAAATACACAAATAGTGCTATAAAGAAGGCGCGGCGGTGAAGGGTGTCTTCATCATCTCTCCGAGAATTTATACATGGCAAATATTTTCGCTGCGGCTCAAGCAAACCGCTGCAAAATTAAGAGCGCCTTTGTTTAATTTATTAATTAATGGACCCACTGACTGTGACGTAATGAAGATTGTGTATTCAGCGGTAGAGATTACTCGACTCATTTCAATATAAATATCGCATGCGGGCACTATTACTCGGCTCGACGGAATTAAGAACTACGCGGGGATAGTACGTAACTTCTACTTGGGCGTTCGTCTGGAAACTTACAATGTAAATGGATAATAAAGCGTTGTAACATTTATTGAATAAGTTATCAACGCGGACGGCGAGCAAGCCCGAAGCTGACAGCCCAGTTAAAGACGAAGGCTTCTCCAAGATATAATTTCAATTCATCCGTCAAGTCCGCGCCGCCGCCTCGCAGACAATGGCGGCTAATTACGGGATGTAAGGCTTTATTAACGCAATCGCGCAGTTATTAACATAAAAAAATAATATTTACGTGCCGACGCCGGCAAGCTCTTAATTTACGAATATTGCGGCATTAGGTTTACTGCCGGCTCAACCCTTCTTACAAATAATTGCAGCGATGTTACGCCGAGAGGAATGGGATAACCGACGAGATTAAAGCTCATCAGAGATGTTACGCCCTAGAAAATTTAACGTTCGAGGTAATAGCAGGCATTTCACTTTCCGCGCGATGCAAATGTCTTACAAGAACAAATTGATATTTCTGGCACGGATTCTGCAAAAATTTCTCTATTGGCCCGAACGTCTTAAATTATCACCTCACAAATTACTCACCCATTGATATTTTAATCAAGATCCATCCCTTCAGTACGGTTGGTATTAGCATATAAATAGCGAGTAAAATATGACATCAGCATTTTAATTTTTCGATATTACGGAACGATTTACAAATTAGCGGTTAAGAAAAACGCCATAGAAGCCTTGAGAGGGTCGAGTTGCCCGCAGATGTTCTATTTAAATGTAAATTTCCTTCGACACGCCGACGACACGGATGAAAAAAATAATTTAGAATCAAAATATTTGACAGGGTCGTCAAATACGCAGGAATATTAATGGAAATAAAAACAGCATGCTACATAAAATTCAAAATTTATAAATCAGAATTGTTAATTCTGTAAGGGCAGGTATTTAATAAAAGCACCCGGTCACTCAATAGAAATTCAAACCCTCGTCTTTTTTGCTCTTGAATTGTCATCAAATCTAAACTTTGTACTCAGGGAAGAAAAATTAACTAAATTTGACAGCAGTATTTAATCAACGCCGCTCACAACAAACACTAGGAGGGTGACAATTGCAGGCGCCGGCGAAAAAAGAAGAAAGAATTCTTTGGTGTAAAGGGCAACAATAAGAAAAAGAATGATAGAAAAGGGACCGCTGCGGAAGTGGAAGTGACAGATCGTCGACAATGGTGGAAAGTCACACCTCTTGTTTACGGGGCGCCGAGCACGGCCCGAATTAGCCATCATTTACTTAAGTATTTTATATAATTAAGCGGAACTGCCGGCACGGTGCAGAGGGTCGCTATATTCTTTCACGGACGACTCTAATTGCGACTATTAGTTGGGCCACGTCGAGCGTGCCGCGAGCCTTTCCGCTAGGACATATAAACATGGCAAGACTCTCCCTCCCTCTCCGGGTGCGGAGCCCACAGAATTGCTTTTTGTTTGCGAATCCTCATTAATCCCCTTTGCATCTCGAATTAACGAATCGATCATAATTGATTAAGTACAGCGCCGGCTGAGGAATGCCACAAAGGAGTCCATTCCGGCCACCTCCGAGGGAAACAAAAACACGCTCCCCCCCAGTTTTTGACCGAACCGTCGAAAGCGAAATCTGGCTTTGTTCATTTATTCGGTAAACCGATAAATTCATTAAACAACAAAGTGGGACTCCTCCGCATCTCTCTGTAAACACGGTAAGAAGCCAATGTCCCCTAGATAGAAAACTCATCTCAGGAAAAAATAAGGATAGCATGCGCCTCCATTTTGTTTTACTAATTCATTGCTGAAACCATAGATAGGAAATTTAATTCTGACTTGTGATCGATCGCGCCAAGTTCATTCGTAAATACCGTTTTACGCTACTTTCTTTTCATCGGCCATCTTAACCCTACCGTGATCACGGGCTCTGCTAATATTGTTCGTGAAACCCAAAACGGGTGCATTCCGCACGTTAAAAATATCGCGGAGTAATTTGGAGCATTCGGGCCGGCTACTCGCATTAAAGTTAGGTAGCGGCAAATTAAGCCGAACCCCCGATATATTGCGTTTGTTCTTTTGAAGCCGTTGGTGAAGGGTTAAGCTAAGAATGCTTTGCTTTTTATAGAAGTCCAATAAACCGGGGGAGAGGGTTGCCAGTGGCGAGTAATGTACGAAACTGGATTTGAAAAGCAAGCATACGATATTGATTTTGTATCTGTAAGTTATTATGCTGATTTAAATTATTTAAGTGTAATATAGAGCCCGTTATGACAAAACATTAATTATCACACATATGAGCCCATAAAATACCCGTTATGCGAAGCCAATGAATTATACCTCAGCCAGGTAATTAGACCGAAAATACCATTAAATTAATAAATAAAAAACAGAAGCGGACCCCATCGGCTCTCGGGACGGCACAGACCCCTCTGTCGAATAAATTTATGTAAAAAATTTCATTAATATTTTTGAGGCCGAGCGTCCGCTAGCCCTTGGGAACGGAATCGAGTTCGCGGTCGCGATGGAAAAATGCAAACCGAAATTATGGGGTCCCTCGCCTTGTATTTGCGTATGAATACCTACCAGGTATGCCCTCCGCTGGGTATTAATATGTGATGCGATACGGGAAAAAAATTAAAACATTGTTTCCGGGACCGTCACACACAGGTATAAATATGCACAGATGTAATCCCATTCGGATAGTGTCGTAACATCCATAATATATTTGAACGCAGAACTTTACTTGGCTTGCCCTCAACTTGTAGGATGCACTATGAAAAACGCCCCTCCCGGGATCGGCGAGATTATGAAAGATTTGTGAGACCTCGAGTGGTCGCGAGCTTAAGAGTTTGAAGGGCGCCGGGAACGCCAGATACAAACAGATTTCTTACGGAGCCGCAATATCTTGGAGAAAATAGTAAAATACTTTTTTCCGTACTTTTAAGTGCCTTCCTTAAACATTCAGGGCGGTTTTTTTTTAGATTCAATAAACAGTGCTTCTTTAGACGAAGTTGGCTCTGGTATACATAGCAGAAAATTATCCCTATGTGATGTTTTAAGATTAAGTATAATCATACTAATAAATTTAGAGGCTGCCTGCCCTCTTCTCCAATCTGTCTTAATATTTTCTCGATATTTTACTCACTAGGGGTTAATTTTCCAACATCTAAAGCGCAATTTTATATTTTTTAGCTGGATGTACTGTTTTAGCTGGAAAGAACGTAACTTGTTCAACTTTGCTTATAACACAGAATAAATAAATCTCTAGCCTAAATCTCGGTAAGTTCTCCAAGCCCCGCAGGCAGCCACAATGCAGCCAAAATCTGTTGGCGATATCTTGCTCAGAACCTGTAAATCTTCGAGCCATTTTTATATTCGGCTCCCCGAGTGAGGGCTAAGCTAGTCGCGCCATCCGAGATTATATCTTGACACTTGATGGATGAATGGTTATTGGATCTCTACATTTTTATCATTTTGATACAGTTGGTAGGGCAAGGTGCGCCCTTTTGTATTTTTTGCGCGGTAGGGGGCATAGTTTACTGAAACGGCTGCTTAACTTGTTTGAGCGGTTTTCGCTTTACGGTAAGTTTTTGAAATATAAATTCAGAATTAGAAAAAAATAATAGTTCATGTCATTGTTTTCCAAGGATGATGCAGTTTATACAGCGTGTTTTTAACTGCTGTGCTTAAAACCAATATTATTTTTCCTCACGATTCTCCCTTCAATAATTAAATTAGAATTAAACTAATTACAAACATTTATTGAAACTTATGACACTACTATTAAAGGTACTTTTATTGATCAATCCCCTATATGTAACCGGAGCCCTCTTGCCTCACATATAATTTTATCTGATTCATATATCACTGGAAATATCTCGCTAAATAAGAGATGTGCGCGATCGGCGATGTCGGAGCGTCTGACACGACGACCCGATCGTTTGCACTCTTTACTACACCCCTATCTCATACTTCACATCGTGTACCGTCTGCAGAGAAGCTCCGAGCCTGCCAACTGTATTTTATACTAGGCAAATCTGAAAAGTATCAAAATTGTTGAGTATCATAATGATTAATAGGAAGATATCATTAGATTCTACATTAGAAAAAAAAATAGTTGCAAAGAAAATTACACGTTTTTTTTTAAATTAATGAATGATTTGACATACAACAATAGAGTATCATAAATTATTGTATTTTTTTATTGTATTGTAAATATTATAACATTAGACAAAGAATTCATCTATGAATGCGTAGGGGAAACTGGGGACACTTGATCACCATTTTGGTGTCTTGCTTATATTTTTTTCAAATTTAGTTCTATAAAAATAAAACATACATGTTTATTACTGTTCCCCATTATTTGATTATTATATTTATGAGTGCTTCATTTTTTTTTTGCATTTTCCCAAAATTTTCCAAAAGGAACAAGTGTCCCATATTCTGGGAGACTTGATCCCAGTAACGGGTAGACTTGATCATAGGGGATCAAGTCTCCCTAATGCAAACTTTAAATAAATGAAAACCCGGTTTGGTTATAAAAGTATCATTTATTATAACAAAATTATAAATATAATTAGCTTTATACGTCTTAAGTATTAATTTTAGTGACTATTGAGTCTCAATCTCAATGTAAGTTCTACATTTTCATAAATCTAATAAGTATTAACAGGTTTTATTGAAGTATCTTGTAATAACTCTATTCATATCACAAATTATTAACTCTTAAAATAGAGCTTCAGTCGTAGTAGTCTATAAGTCTTAGCAGTGTCTATATGAACTGACCATCACCTAAAGGTTAGACTTACATTAGCAACATTTGAAAATCACTTTGGTACTTAAAAAACTGACAAATTGAATGTATGGGACACTTGATCCCGGGATCAAGTGTACCCCATCTTGCCGTGATCAAGTGTACCCGGGAGTGCTCTTTTAAAAAATATATTTTTTTCATGTCAAGAGAAAACGTTAATCAAATAAAATACATGTAAATGCAAACTTTAATAAACTACTTTCAATGATTTTGACACATACTCAGGGAATTATTCATTCAGTTATTTAAAAAAAACAAATGAAAAACTTACCGAAACCAATGCTGACACAGGAAAATAAAAATAGCTGCACTGCTCTGAAGTGGTCTATATAGAGAGGTCAAAATGACGTTTTTGGTTCACCATAGACCACAAAGACTTATGTTGCCAATATAAAAAATAGAAAAAGCGTTTAGTTTTTGATTTGTTACTGGGTGATCAAGTCTCCCAAGGGAACAAGTCTCCTCAGTTTCCCCTATGGTTAGTTTTCAGCATTAAACTATTTCAATAAAATCCTTTAAAAACCATTTCCAGCAGTCCATTACGGTCTAAAAATTCAATATAAACATATTGTTTATTTACACTTGTTTTGTTATTAGTTTATTCAGTTCGATTACTGCAAGAAACTTGCCAAAGTACCTATAGTGGAAAACCACCGATTCTAAACCAGCGTGGAAATATACCGCATACTCTGATAGGATCACCTAATAGATTCCCTTTGATAGACTTGACCATTGACCACGTTCTTTAAATTAACCAGAGTTTGCTGTCAACAAAAATATGTAGAGTATCAGCGAGATGTCATTGTCTAACGCTATCCCATAGTAACTTTAAACAAAACAAAACCGTTAGTTGAAAACTCTCCTTTTCAACACATTTAAAGGATGCTGCGACCCTCTCCTGCCAACGCTACCGTTCCGCCCGTTTGCGCGTCATACGCGATATGGTCTGAAAAATGCCGCGGCCGGCGTTAGCGGAAACATATCAATTCAATTTGAGAACGCACCGCGTGAAATGGGGCTGTCGCGCTAAATCATGCCTCGTGATAAACATAGAAGGGTTTGTTTTATCAGACGGGAGTTTATCTACCGAACCGTCTGAAGGAGTTGAGTCTCGGAAAATATGGTGCATGGGATGGTAGATAGTCATGGCTGTTGTTTTGTCCTTAAAACTGATTAGGTGCGTAACTTTGGCTAGGTGAATGCTATTTTAATTCTTGGAGTTATCATATCATAAATGGATTTGGTTCTGCTCCAAACTTAACCAAACGAACGGAAAATCTTGTAATTACCTTGTAACAATATTAAAAAGGTAGTTTTTTCAATAAAAAAATTAATACTAGTATATTTTACAAAATTCAATGTTTAGGACCAAGACTAATAAAACGACACCACGAAACACTTCAACAATCAAAACGAACCACTCACCGCCACTACCATGAAAAAGGTGTTATAAGAGTTGAAGTGCATATGCGCCATATTGCCTTTTTGCTTTGGTAGGCAGAATGACAAACAAGCTCAAGCTCAGCTAATCAAAAAATACTCTTAAATATAAAGAAGTTTAATAATGCAACCCGTTGTCAGCTCGTCACCTGCCTCCGCGAGTCGCTCGCCAGTTAACCCCCCGTTACAAGACGAGCCTTCAGTAAAAATTCAACGCGTCATCCGCGGCCGGCGGAGATAAAAATTAAAAATGCACACGAGCCTCAAGGAAAATGTGTTTACCGAGCTTGAACAAGTTGGAAGAAAGCGGATTTTTAATAGAGGGTAAAAATAGCACCTGCATTATTAAATATAACGTAGAAAACTATGGCTCTTTTTTAAAATTGATTTGAGTAGAAGTATAACTTTCGAGGCGCACTAAAACATTCAAAAACATGTAAACACGACTCTGCTGCAAGGGAATATTAACCTTGTTATTGTATACATACTCGTATTTATAGACGCGACCGTACATACATTAACTAAACGTTTACGTAGTTTGACGCATGAAATTGAGACTATGCGCTACCAGACTGTCTGAAAGCAAGTCCTTGGCATTCATTAAATACTTCATTTCGTTAGCATACAAAACTATTCCATCATTTTTTAAGCTATTCAAAACAAAGCCAATACATTGTTGAATATTCCGTACACAAAACGTTGATATGGCTTCAACATCGCATTACAATACGATTCTCCTCACAACAGAAACGCTAACCCTCCACCGTGATTGCTAAAACGCTAGACAATGCATAGATACGAGTAGCTACCAATTTAATAACACTCGTAATTGAACCGCGCTTCTTCCAAACCTATTAGATGCAGCCAGACTCATCGAGGGCTTGTAATGAACCTGCATTATGAATGCAACGAGGCATCGCCTCGCCGATGCACCGCGAACACACCCGACGAAGAATTAATTCATTTGCATGTAAAATTTCACCTACGGAACTCTACTTAAGATTGGGGAAGAGATCGATGTACGCTGTCTTAAACGTTATCGTTCAGTGGGTGTGTTAATTAAGTAATTTATTATACGTCTACGTTGACTGACTTAGTTTGATTATTATACATACATATGAGTGAATAAAAGGTATTTATATAATGAATGATTGATTGATATAAAGTATAAGGTCACGGGTAACCGAAGGATGCAAGCAACGCAGGACCAATCCTTGTGGGAAGCCTTACCGGAGGCTTATGTCCAGCAGTGGACGTCTTAGATAGAGATTAGATAGTTTTTGTAAAGGGATAAGATTTCAAAAAAAAAAGTTATTATGATGAGTAACTTTAGAAGAATCAAATGATATAACCTTATATTTATGTATAAGACATTGTCACATATCGCTAATTAACACAGGAGCATACAGTTATTGAATACATTTAAAATTACTGACAAATGCCTAATACCCTTTTTGCGTTTTAAAATTAACAACCTATAGATTATTTGAAAACACAAGACATCACAAGGCTTCTTAAAATCCATCCAGCAATATTAAAACATAAACCACTTCCACAGTTATTAGCATACGGAGTTCGTCGACTCGCTAAACTCGCCCGAGATACCTGGGCCCTATTTTACGAACTTTTACAAGGGTACAAGACGGCTAAATTCTGCAGTTTTCCATACAAAAAGTTGTTAATTTTGGCGACTTGTACGCTTATAAAGCTTTGTGGAAAAGGTCCCAGCATTACTAAGTCTCTAACGGGTCCCCTCCTAATTCCACGTGCTGCGATGCTTTTTACACCGGCCTCTGGAGGGCGATCGGATGCGAAATGACTTCAATTTGCTAGTGCTGTTGATTGAGAGGGAGTATGAAAGAAAATATTGCCCAGGCTATAATAATGATTATTTCAATAGAATAAGGTAATGACACAGTTTGTAGATTTATTTAGTAAATAGTTATTTAAAAGTGATAATTGGCAAGACTTTGCATAATTGCGTCTTACCGGGTTTCAGTCTTTTAATCTTTCAAAACCCGATAAATATAGCGAAAAAACAAAACAGTCATTAATGTCTTAAATTAGAATTTAAGTACTTTTTGTTACTGGCTCCTTTGGGAGCCGGCGGGTACCAAAAGGTTAATGTCGGTTAAGTAGTTGCTTAGTAACGAGTTTTCATAAACAGGTTTGAAAAAGGAAAGAGGTATTTATGAGTCTCTTAAATATGTGAGGTACGGCGGTATGAGTGGTTCTTATGATTCACTGTTGTACTACATTATTTAGGCGAGCCGGCGAGGCCTAAAAAACCAGACACACAAAATAAAAAGGGCTTGACCTAAAGATTACGACGTGTACATGTCTTATTGTGCTTTAGAAGACAGTGTAATCAGTAAGTGTAGATACTTTTTTATGACTTTTTTTTACTTGAGTGATCTTAGGCCGTCAATTGTTTCTCTGTCTAAGAAACTCCCTCCGCCGCCAATATACCCCATCGCTCCCCAGGGCCAGCACTTATCATTGACATTAACTTTTTTGTTGTCTATAACATTAGCATAGCAGTAAAGCTCCGGGCTCGGCTTCTGCCGGGAGACTACTTTGTAAGATCATTCCCAGACTCGTGAAACTGCTGTCCTTCGGGAAATGTGGATAATTTGAAGGATTTTTCTACAAAAATGTATAAATCCTGTTTGTTATTCTAACCAATTTTAGTTTTAGAGATCGGTTTTAGAAATGTGACGCCTTGGTTAGCCTTGGTGGTAATACTAGTAACACTGCAGCACTGCTTGCACAGCTATCCTTGCGATCCAAGTGCAAAATATTGGTACTTTAACGATGGATGAGCACGAAGGTAAAAAAAAAAAATTTTAGTCTTAGTTGCTTTTAAAATGTTTACATACATACTAACATGTTTCCATTTTTGTGTTTTATTTACCAATTTGAGTACTATGTTGATGATATTTATTTAATTTTCTATGTTTATAAAATATGTATTTAAGTATAATTATACCATTGTCTAGTCCCCATAGTACAAGCCTAGAGCTTAGTTCGAGACATGGTCAATTGGTGTGACATTATCCCCTGATATTTATTATATTATCTAGTTAACTGAGAACTTCGTTTAAGGCCAATTTAGTGTGGGCTTCAATCGTTACATTAATAAAAATTACATATATTTTTATAAGTGGACCATTAAAAACCTTCTGTGGTATTCAAAAACAATATCTGTAGACTTACATTTCCTTTTAAAATGAATTATTGAATGTACAATATTAGGCGTAAACGTAAATAACAATGTGTATATCGTCATATTAAGTTAAAACTAAACTGTATAGTATAACAATACTAATACTTACTCGTAGTACGGAAATTCGACAAAGAAAAATAAAACGCATAACGAACATCATTGTTACAAAATGCCTAACCTTTCAAAATGATTACTAATTACTTCCTCAATCCAGCTCGTTGAGATAAAATGTCTCGTTATAAAGTTGTGGAATGAATCTGTGGGAGCGGGAATATTTTGACGGCTGCCACGCGCAGCCGCCCTCTGGCGGACGAAGCTAATTCGGCCGAAGCTTAACGTGATGGGATGCCGGAGAATTACGTGACCGCTGATGCTAGTAGTTTTAATAAATATTTTTATCATTCTGCAGGAGGCTCACGAGCTAGCAGGTCACGTGGTGAACCTGATGAGTGGTCACCGCCGCATATGAACTCCTGGTGTATCGCAGTTGCGTCGTTTGAGAAAAGAGTATGCTCTTCTGTTGAAGACTAGAAAACAGTTATTTGGGACCAAGGACTATGTGTATACTGGTGTAGCTTCATAAAAGAGAGGAAGTTCAAGTCTCTCTTTGTCTCAAAACATTCTCAAAATATGATATGCTTGACAAAATCCACATCCCAGCCTCCTAAATATCAACCGTTACAATTACAAGCAACAGGCGACCATTCGGTACATAAATCCACGTTCTTACCTTTTTTATGCAAGAGGATAGCTGTTCCAGCCCTAGGGAAAAGATAATATTAGTCTCACGAAGGTCCTCAAGTCATAGTGGTCCAAAAATACCGCCATAACAAACTGGTTCCATAAAAATGCGGAGCGGTAAGAAATTCTGCAAAAAAAAAGTACACACCTCCCTATAGCATAGATATGGAAGGGAAGCGCAGAACGTCGGCTGAGAGGTGTAACATGGTGAGATCCGAAAAGTGCATAAAAGAAGTTAAATTCGCCCTTTTCAAAGCATTTTGCTTGTATCATTTTATACCTGTAACCTTCGGATACATTTTACTTGTAAGTCCCACGATTCCTTTTGCATCAAGTACAAAAATCGAGAATACTGCTCGGATTACCTTGATTATGCAGAGCATTAGAGGTGTTTGCTGAAGCCAGCTCTTCAGATCAGCTTTCCTGATGTGAAGAGTTTGGTGGGCTCTTGGGTGCATTTGGGTACAAGTGGGATTGTCAAGTTTTAAGTCAATAGACGTCTCACTAATTCAAAACTGGACAATCCCACGGGCTTCTAACATATGTCACAAATCCTTAATGCCACTTTTAGATGACTTACTTTTAGTTGTTATTTGTTAACTTTCACTATTATTTCGAATATTGGAATACGCTTACATTGATGACTGTTGACGGATACAAATGACTGACTGTTGAGTTTCTTGCGGTGTTTTTTCTCAGCAGTGGTCTTTTTCGGGAAGTTCTGGTAGATTTTTGTCGTGTAAAAGTGCCCGTACGGCCTACTTACTGAATAAACATCTTTTATCTTTTTACCTTTAACCAATTTTATAAAAGCATTGGCCTAAAATATATTGTTGTATTCTTTATTCTTTTATTACTCAGTAAAAACTAGTTTTTTTCATAAAACTGTAATTTGTATATTTCAATTTCCTGTCATTTTTGTTTATGGAGTACCAAATAATTCGGCAGGCCAATTTTGTTTTTCAATTGTAAGGTACTTTGTTCGTATAATTTACATAAAAGTAGTGTCAAAAAATTCGCAAAGTGGCAAAGATGACGTTGATTCTTCCTAAATCACATCGATTACTGTTTGGTACCAAATATTTGATCAAAAACTCATTTGATTTGTAAACATTTTTTATGCGAAAAAAAGCTATATCTTTAAGATTACCCCCGGTGTAATGGCCTCCCGAGCTTGTCTTTAAGGTGGTCGATGTCTTAATAAGTAGGTATCGCGGCCGCAGCTGCGACAGCTAGAGTGTCGCTGCAATCACCCTTAAAATATAATTTTAAGATAATGTGGAGAGGGACTTTTTGTATTTTTTAATTTCCTCACAAACAGCGGTCTATTTTTTCATGTATCAATATTTGTTTTTTAGTTTTGGTCGTAAAGTGCCTTAAATAGGATTGGTTTTTAAATAAATTGTTATAATGGCATTTGAGTTAAAGTCTGTTTAAGTATATATATAACTAGCGACCCGCCCGCGGCTTCGCCCGCGTGGAATGTATTATACATATAAACCTTCCTTAAGAATTACTCTATCTATTAAAAAAAACCGCATCAAAATCCGTTGCGTAGTTTTAAAGATTTAAGCATACATAGGGACAGACAGCGCAAGCGACTTTGTTTTATACTATGTAGTGATGTAGGTAAATCTCACTGTTTTACAGATTTAAATAGCACATGAACAAATTACTTAATAATTTTTGATTTTGGTGTAATTTGTTTATTGTACTCAAATAAAAACATATTTTTATTTGACTATAGGTACATATGACTCACCCAAAATTTTCCTAAACACCCAATGCAACTTAATTGAAATAACTCTAAATTCAAATGCAAAGGAATGCGGTCATAAATTGCAATCTCGATTAACCTTCCGCAGCCAGATCCTCCGTAAATCACTCCGTAGTAGCGCAGCTCGGCCGCGATCGCCTTTTTTCGCCCCGTCTTCGGCAAAAAATAGGGGAGATTCCTATCTTGTCGCTTCTAATTTACTTATTCCTCTTTTAAAGACTTATTTACCTTCAAAATCCCATTGTCCCCGACTAAGCGGGGATTTCCTCCAGTAATAACGGGAAACGCGACGTGTCAAACGAGTTTTTTTCTTAAAAAAGCAATAACAATTTACATAAACAGCCGGCCTAGTTAACAGTTAATAAAGGCAACGAGCACTCAATTGACGGGCGTCTCTTAAATGCTCTTGAGATGGAAATCTTGATGGCGCGTTGTTCTGAGACAAGGTTTTTACAATACATTTTAAACGTGTTTTTTTGGCAGCCATTTCCGTTTTGGATTTAGTAGTGTACTGTTCAAATTAGCTTAAATAATTCGTATGAATATATGCAATGTATAGTGCAATAACATCTTTTGAACATCCTTCCGTGTGAACGAGTGGAAAAGCAGTCTGTTCCACTCGCTCTCGTTCGCTAGTTTATCCGATTTTACCCGAGCCTGAAAGTTTTAGAGCTATTGAACTGTGCATATGCGCCATACATACGTAGTTTAGTAGTAGTTTTGCTTTTGAATTTGTAAATTCGAAATAAATAGCAAGCGAACTAACAGCACTTTTTATGTTTACGTTAGAGCGTACGTTCGTAATGAAATCCCCGGGCCCGCTGCACGGAGTGCGCGATGACCCAAATTCGCTGAAGTTGGCTGACGGAATTGTTTCATTAAAGCGGACCCGAAAGTTTGAAGCCGCGACCGCGCTGCGTCCGATCGATCCGGTTCATCGCACTCTTCTCGAGCAAGACACCGGCAGGGGCAACCAGCAACCCCAATCAAAAACCAAAATTACCCATCATAATTTACCCCAGTGACAAGAACACTCACCAACCAATACTCCACATTAAAAACTTTCCCTAATAGTAATCCCAAACAAACTCTAACCAGTTCAAGGTTGCAATTTAAAGTTTTTTCGAAAAGTTCCTTTCCCGCTCACTTTTTTATAAGTATATAAATCTTTTTGCCGGCAAAGTTCCCGAAAGTTTTTGGCCCAGATTGTCATCGATTTTTGTTTGGAGAGTTTGTTTTTTCATTGTTCTTCTTTACTTGTTTAACGGTTAATTCATAAAAACTTTGCCGCCTGTGCAATCGATAGCGGTCACAGTCGGTTTGTAAACAAAACCCAGGCTTGCCGACGACATAGTATCTATTTTTGGCTCAAGTTTAAATTATTTTCAACAGCAAATATGATTTTAATAGCAATATGTGCTATGACACAACATACCTATCGTCGTCATAGCACGTGACAACGCTTGCTACAAACTAACGTAAAACGCGTTAAAAATAAGATGGGTTAAAACGAACTTTTCCAATGCACTACAACGCCAGGAACGCCGTTTGACTTTCATAGCCAGAGATAGGGTAAAATATAAACACAAGCTTGCAATAATAACTTACAATTTCCTTTTTATCTGCGAAACAATAAACCGCTTAGTGGCGGAATGTGCTAAAAATCCCCTCGCATGAATAGCTGCGCTATTTCACTCCATAAATATTGCGTTTTCGCGCGGCTGTAAATATTTTCCCCGCCATAAGGCTATGCATAGAGGTCGAGCCGGAGGGCTCTCATCACCTCCTGAATATTTCCCTGTATCCTCCAAGCCTCTGTCTCGACTTATGTAAATTCGCCCTAACACTTTTGCCGTTTTTCTCGCGTTTGCCGCACAATACAGCACAATTTGATGCTAGATCCTGACATTATCCCCGTAAGTGCGCCCTCGACGCGGGCTACCATTCCCAAATGGAAACTGTGATTTGGGAAAATTTATTTTCACGGATTTGAATGGCACATGTGAATCTATTAGAGCTCTCTTTGAAGATGTTTACTGCAACATCCAAGCGAACGATAAAATTAGCAATAGAAAATCAGAATAATAAATGAGACTCTTGTTACTTTTTACATTAATTGTTTCGTAGACAAAGAAAACATAATGAATCGTCCCCTGTCCGTCTCGGCTGATTTATTTCATGACTTTTCGGATATGCAAATATCATTAAGATTCAAAGATGTAGGTATCCCCGTCCCCTTAAAGAATCCGCGCCGGCCGCAGAATGATGCCAATCCCGGGTGAATCTTAATATTTTATGTTGTATTATTTCCCTTTTCTTTTCCTTCCTGATATTATTTATTTCCTTGCCGACAATGAGATTCCCACTTTGGCGCGTAATAAAAAAGAATTATTGTTCATCTTTTTATAGCGAGCCGTTTTGTTGGGTTTTATATTGGCGAGATTGAATGACTGCCGATCGGGGCCGCTTGCCGCTGTCACCTCATCTATTTCCTTTATTGGAGATTTTTAGCACCTCAGGAATACATTTCATCAAACGCTTGGCGAACTCCACAGATACGAGTACCTTAGAAGTTATAAGCACGCATTCGTCTGATATAAATGTTTTTACATTTCATTCATAGGTTCAACACACCACTCTTGCTTTAAAAAAACAATAAACCGACTTCAGTTAGACTTACTTATTACCTAGGTACCTTTTTAAAAGAAGTTATTTTTTGCATGTTTGAAGGCGGTTTTTTGTTCTTTAAAACATTTGTTTTATTCTATACGTTTTAGTGATTATAATAAGCTTATGTAGTCCCACTTCGTAGTTGATATGAAACTTTAAGACATTTTTAGCTCGCCGCAAGCAACACCGCGGGAAAGTCATAGTCATATTTAAACAATTAAACTAAACACTCCTAATCGAGATCGCCACCTTTGAAATTGGTACCGTTGAGGAGTTCCGGTGGCCATCTGGTGGTCTTCATCATCAGTTCCACTTCACCAAATGATACTTTCTCAATGCAAATGCCTGACATGTTACTAAAAATACTTAAATCGCTATATGTTTGCCTACAATATACGTATGAGGAGTTCCCTCGATTCCTCATTGATTCCCAGATTCCATCAGATTCAGATTTGGTGACTATGGGACCACCTCGAAAGTATAAGCTATCAAAGCAAAAAAATTTTTTTTTAATTCGTTTACAATTGACGGAGAAAACGGTGAACATACATAGACAAAATAAATACATACAGTGGAACGTATAACATCCTCCCTTTTTTGAAGTCGATTAAAAACTGTTTTACTACAAGCTGTGTAAAAACTATGCAAAATTAAAAAGTTATTTACAAAGAGGTCTGGATAAAAATGCTGGGATTTGTATAAGTCATACATTTTCTAGGTGAGGCCATTCGTAAAAGGGGTAAATTATGACAGAATTCTTCAAAAAAACATTTTTTGTTATGTAATGTAATGTAATCCTCTTAAGTGCATAGGAGCCGAGATATTTAAATATTCATACTTTAGTACCAAAAACTGAAAACCTTGCCTTTAATATCTCCGCTTCGATATTATTGAACGCCATAAATTATATTATCATTTCCTTTTCTTCATGCCGTTTACAATATCAACCTTAACGTAAAATATAACATGGGTGATTTATGTTTTCGTTTATTGTCTTCACAACCCGTATATAAAATAAAACCCTTCACACCCGTTTTTACCCCCATATTCATAAACAAGGCTTACAACAAAAAAATCATAATCTATCAATAGCACGTACCCGAGTGATTAACAAGTCCCCAGTGGTTCAAATACAAAAACGAGTGGAAAAAATCATCGAGGTGCGTGGCTTGGGGGGTGATCGGGCTGATGATTGATCACCGCGCTAATTGGGTGATGGATGATGAGGCTGGGGACCTACTGCACGCCGTAGTTTGCTGCTATCTTAGTAGTGTGGATGCCGTTCAATTTTGGGTGACTGGATTTATTTGGAATATAGAATAAAACATTTTAGTAGCATGGCTTACTAGTGATAAATTGGAAATATTATTTAAAATATTATTATTACAAGTTTTTTTTTTATTTAAAACTATTTAAGTATCAAATTTTATTTCTGCAATTGCTGATCTCTATTGCTAATGAAACTTACCAAATCCGCAGCTAGCTGATTCGAAGTATATTCATTCGTGTAATTTTTGTTTTGATTCAAGCATCTAAGAATTTCTAAGAAAGGGACAGGCTAGTCTTAATGTTTTTTTTTCTATAAATTGGTTTTGTAATTCATAGCTTGCTTCAGCTTGCAATACCTTTTCCAATATTCAAGTTATATATATAACTAGCGACCCGCCCGCGGCTTCGCCCGCGTGGAATGTATTATACATATAAACTTTCCTTAAGAATCACTCTATCTATTAAAAAAAACCGCATCAAAATCCGTTGCGTAGTTTTAAAGATTTAAGCATACATAGGGACAGACAGCGCACGCGACTTTGTTTTATACTATGTAGTGATAGTATAAATTGTATTATAAACTACATTGCTCTTACAACTTTCTATAAATTACATTGTTTATTTTTTGCTTTTCAGTAAGTTTTTTTACTGCTGTCGAGTTTTTTGTTTCTTAATGATTTACTTTATTTCATTTTTTAACATTTTATTAATAAACGAGCGGTTTAATTAATTATTACAAATGACAAATTACAAGCGGGACTCTCTTTCTAGCAAAAGTAGTTTATTACTTGACATTTACATTTTTTTTTTATTTGCGTGTCAAAAAAGCATCAAAGTGTTATAATGTATATATATTTGGGTTGGGTTATTTACTAGCTTTCATTTGAGACCTTTATTATTATATTTAAAAAAAGTTTTCTTTAATTCCCTCTCTACATTTTTTTTGTGGGCTCCATATTGAAATTTTATATACCCTATGTCACTCCGACAATTAAGACGAATTGAATGGCACGCATCTTAAATAGACATACATACATACGCTCGAAAAACATAACCGTAAAAAGGAGAGCCGCCGTTCAAATAGAAAATGGCAAAGCAAATTTTAGATGTAAATACAACACACGATAGCAATTATTCCTCAAACAAGACAGCCTCGTGATCTACCCCGAGTCACGCGCACGCAACGTTATGTCGAATGATAATTAAATTCCACATTACAGTACAAAGCAGAAGATAGGCGGCGGAACATCATTTTCATAGCTGATTAGACTTACCCCACATGGGTTCACACGATTACCACGCGGCCTTATTCGGATCCACTCACGATCCAAAACGAGGTCATCAAAGTTAAAATAACCAATTTATACTTAACATGATGCATAGAAGTTCTGGTATTTAAAAAAAAACCCTTTACTTTAGATTTCGATTATCGTTATTCCCTCAGTAACTTTCAAGTTATCCGGAATAAAAAGTACCCTATGTGTTAATCCAAGGTATTAGTAATCTCCGTTTCTTTATTTAATTATTTATAAATTCTGTCTAAACCCGTCAAGTAGTTGCAGCGTGATGGAATAATGTACTAACACACACAATTTTGCATTTAAAAATATTAGTAAGTTACATTCCTATTCGACTTTTCAATTAAGTAGCGTCAGCGACACTTACAAAATTAACACAAATCGGTTGACATAAGAATCATCGAAATCGGTCCCCGCGTTTAGTTTCTAGAGCGCCACAAAGGAACAAACATACATATATAGACAGACATTACTCTCCTCCTTCGGCAGTCGGGAAAAAACCAAATATCTCCATATTTTATGTTTAAGTTAATTAAGTTGGTGGAGGTGCTCTTTTGATTCCAATAAAATATTTTATTATTATTATTATTATTTTCTTAACTTTACTATACCTTCGATTTCTATAAATAATAAAAAAACTTTTAAAACCAAACAATTTAATCTTTAACATAAACAACATCACCCTATAGCAATAGCAACACGCCTCGGCTTCGCACAATACCGCCGCGCTACCCCTATCATCTGTCAGTTCCACGTCGACGTCACGTTTGACGTCGAACCAATGAAACGTTACGTTTTTCAGCCGCATGCTAATTGAGGGCTAATTACAGCTGTTATGAGTTTCAGTTGTCTTAGTTGTCTATTGCGAGACTGGAGCGATTAGCGTTTCAGTTTTGTGGACCATTTGACGTGGATTAATTGTTGCTTGCTCAAATAGAGCTAAATGATAGCTGGTTGCAATTTTACCACGGGAAATTGGGGTGTTATGGTAGAGTTAAGGCGGTATTTTTTATATGTATTTAACAAGATCCAGGATTAATTCATATGCAACATATAAAACACTAAAATTTAATGTGCTGAACTTAAAAATGGAAATTGTACTAATACTAAATTTTTGCTTAAAAAGAACTAAATTAAATATTTGATATAAGATAAGATACTGTCTATAATCTTGTCATACAAATAGTCGTACTCGTATTTTAAGTCAAGCTTCTTCCAATATCTAAAAAAGAATATACAATTTTTAAACAAGTCAAAGGACTAAGCTGCATTATTTGTGTCGGTGTTCTGTCTGTACCCAGTTCAAAAGGTACCTACAAGACTAATACCTAATGATGAATATAATGATGAATTAAATGATGATGAATTAAATGATAATGATAAATTGTTAAAGTAAAATTTAATATAATGATGAATTAAATGATAATGATAAATTGTTAAAGTAAAATTTACAATCAGTGTGTACTTTTTTATTGTATAACTAAGTAAATCACATACAGCATGCTCTAAAATTGCTCAAGTCCCCAACAAATGTCACATAAAGTGACGTTTGAATTAAGGGCCGAACGCACCGCGTTCATCGAAAGAGCGCTGTATACTCACAGGGCAAAGAGTTGGTGCATATAAAAGCTGTCTAGAAAGTTTTCTGTCGCTCGGTGCGATCGATACGGCTGAGGTACCGAGTACGCGGTACGGTACACCAACGGTAACAATAGTTTTAGGTTATTATGTCATCTAGTTTTGCTCTTGAATATGCATAATTAAGCGTTATGTAACACTCATCGGACTAAATATTCTTATTACAATAGGTATACACTTGGCGTAATATGTATTGAATTATTCGATCTAAAAACACCACTTATACTTGAGAAATGAAATATAACACAGTTTTATACTATTTTCCGTATCTTTTTAAATTACAGATTGAAGCGTAGAAATAGTGCATAGATCAGTTTTGGTTGTAATGAATATTTTTTTTCTTCAAAAGTAAGAAACAAAATGTTAGTAAATACGTGTTACTTTGTTTACATTAGCAGCATATAAGATTATTTATTGACCAGTATCGGCGTGTACACAGGGGGTAGCGGTAAATTTGATTAGTTCCCCCGAACACGCGCTAAGAAACCTGTCCCTTCGAAGTCGGCCTCCAATAGGGATTTGGTCCCAATTATGTATATGATACTGTTACACTGCTGTAGACTTGTGTTACATTATTTATGCCGTCGAGAAAATAGTGAAAAAGTTTTGGCAATTAAACAAAATACTGTCATGTGCAAGATCTTGAATCCAACTGAATACCGCATACTGATAAATCGCTTAAAATATGTAAAAATTGCAACTCATTTGTAACACATGGCAAATAAGTTTTTTTTTTCCAGAACGTTCTAATTCGAAATGGTTTCTATATCCCAAAAAAATATACAGTCTGCATTAGCCGCATATCGATAGTTAATCCCAATATAAAACTTATTTGATAAATAATATGTATTATTGTGTAATTACTGTGTTTGTTATTACTGTGTAATTACTGTTTGTTATTTAGTCACAAAACTGTTCATATTTTATTGTAAAACATCCTACAACATTTTTGTACGTTTGCAGCGTAAAGGCACACTAAGAGGCGAAAACTTAGCTATATCAACTCGCGCGTCGACCGGGATTACGGATTTACGTGTCTTAGCGAAAGCCACGCGAATACTTATCACGCATTTTCTACACCCTGTAGTTCGATACGGTATAGTTATTGTTCTTTGCGTGCAGTGGTATTGTTATGGGCTTGTAATGTTTTTGGGTTATTTCCGAAAGTTCTCGTGTTTGCACGATTTTTATTAATGAGAAAGGATTGCAAAGTAATCATTATTGCAGTATTTCATGTCATACCACAATCGTTAAATTATAGGATAAGTGTCTGCTGACACACATTAGTTTACAAAAATGTTATCTAAAACCTTCTGTTGTTGTAGTTAGAGAGAAAAATGATACCTAGTTATGAAATTTCGCGTAACGCTTTTTGTTTTTATTTCTATTTTTGTTTTTGTGCCTTTAAAGGTATCCTTATTATTATTATTATTTTAAACTAATGTCACATTTTCAAGTAATTAATACCATATTGCTCGGTTAGTATTTGTATTATTTAACTGTGGTAACTTTACTGGTTGATGTATAATTTAAGATTTTTTATTGTATGAGCCATATTGTACTGTTTGTACTGATGCATGTGATCTCGTAAAATAAATGAGCGAATAATAAGACTATATCATTTCATAATGACAACGGCGAATATTCGGGCGTTTCAAGCCTTCATTGTTGTCTAGCAACTTCTGATGTAAATAGAAGCAAAACCGTGGATAGTTTCCATGTTATGACATAGAAAAATTTACTTATTAATTTAATTTGTAATAATATGTCAGGATCACATTAACGGCGATCAAAGCCGAAAATCAACTAAGTACTACTCAAACATACATTAAACTGTAAAAAAAGAACACCCTTTATGTTCAAAATCTTATCTCAAAAGCCAAGTCATATATTCTATCCCTCAACCAGGCACATTACATTCACTCACACATGACGGTCTAATTTATCCTGCCGTGTGTCCGCACCTTAACCCCGCTGACAAGGCGATTTATGGACCGTGTGCACCGGCCCTAAACAAATCAACCACTGGTTAGGGCGCGACGTGCCGAGGATTTTAATACTGGCTACGGAAAGGATTGCTTTCTTGTAATTATAGTGGTGTGTTACTAAATTGTGGTTTTGCATACGAGTAGCTGTTTTTATTAAAAACAAACATTATTCAATCATTACTTAATGAGCTTTTCGAAGTAAATAATAACGTGCATCAGTAGAAAACTATTGAATTAATGATCGAGAACATTTTGACTCGACTGCATGTCTTTATAAATGCGATTATTGCAACAAACAAACCTTAAGTAATGAAGTTTATTTTTACTAATGAAAAACAGTTTATATTTTAACACATTTACGTAACGGGCATAACAACTACCTCTGAGTCAATATTTAATAATTTCGCCAGCAGCAGCTAAACATTTCACGTTTTCAATTCTGCAACTAAGCAAACGGGAGCTACTCCAATATTACCGACCTGGTTCTTTTCACTAGAACTAAAGTGTTTTCAGTACGCTTCTGTTTTCGCTCCGCAATTAAACTGCTGTTAAACTTCTTGCAGCGTGTTTGCAGAGCACCTGAATGGTCGAAAGTTGTGCGGGCACCGGTTCCTTGTTTGCCTGCTAATTATCTAGCTGCAGAGCGGAGTCAGCGGCCAAAACGCTGACCCGCTCTAAAAGATCACGCAGGCGGACCATTCTCGTCTACACCCTGTGAATGGCTTCCGTAACCATGGCGACCGCCGCGCGCCATTATCGCATTGTATCAAGGTCCATGTAGGCAGGCATCACGTGTATTCGATTAAACGAGCCCGAAGCCAGATCAGTCTCCTTTCAAATTAGACGTCCGGCGCACTTCACGCGACGCTTAAAATCAAAAGCGCAAAGGGTCACATAATCCGGACCTTTTTGGGCGCGACTTGTGTTTGTGTGCATGTCTCGTCTTTTGTCACGTATTCTTAATTAACGGCCGTTGCCGAGCTACCGCGTATCGATTGCGAGGGCAAGCTTGCATTGTTGCGATGATTTTTAATGTCGCATGGAAAGTTGAGGTCGTGTCAAGCGTACATGTTCAGAAACGCGAGCATTCCATTAGGGAAATCGCTTTGCGTTGTTCGCTCTGTATCCCAAAATTGTCGTCGTCTAACTATGCGGTTTTAAGGGACGTACTACCACTAATCCTGACAACGAAGTATGTTAAATTTGTTCTTAATTTATAAAATGAAATGCGTAAAGTGTTTTGGTTGAAGTAGACACTGCCAGCCCCCTGTTTGCCGATGGGAAGCCAAGCCTAATAAACCAGCGCTTAACCTCTCGCAACAAAGCCGATACAAAGTGAGTGACATCCCGCCAGAGAGCTCGCGAAAAAATCCGGCGACGTGTCAAAGACGCCGCGAGGAGGGGCCGCTATCGAAATATTTTTTAAAGCTTAACTCCTTAGCGAATTGAGAGATTAAGTCCTCTTTGAAGAGGCAACCGGTCCCCGGGGTCGGCGTGATCATTCCTTCAGATCTCATTTCCTCGGATGCTCTATTTGATTGTTATTTTTGTTGCTTTTTCCCGCCGTGTCCGGGCGCCGGGACTTGAAGTGACAGTCGACGATTTGCACTTGAGCGCGATAAGTGTTTTCTAACGTTTTTTTATAAGCAGCTTTGTTAGTGTTTCGTTCTTATCGACGTTTCCCCTCATCTGTTTTAACGAGGTAGAAAACAGTGGTTGGACAAATAATGTAATTTCGTACAGTAATGAAACGATGCGAATTTATGTTATTTGCCCTAAAATTGGAAGCATTCATTTTTCATCGGCTGTTACAAGCCTTTTATTAAAAGACCAGTCATCTATTTTCAGCCGTCAGTTTCGACAGGTTAATACGATTTGGTGGCGAAGAAATTAACCCTCTCCATGCAACCGGGATATTGAAGAGCCGCGCAGTCATTTTTCATACGCCTTAAAGTGTACAGCGCATTTTTGAGGTTCCGGTTGTGAATAGAAGGGTATTTTACTAAACGGTTTTATAATTCGTTTACTTAGTAGGTATAAAAATCTTTTTTAACCATTTTTATCTTATAACACTCATTATTCAAGTGTAAAAACAGACATTTCAATATTTCTAAAGGCTGTATATTTAGTTACATTGCAATATACTTACTGCCCAAAAATGTTTAGAAAACGTTCGATGCGTATCCTCCCCTAAATTGCATTGGCTTTGTTTCGAACCCCTTTCCCTCTTAGAAAATCTCTGAGGCAATGGTCTCCAGTTAATACGCAGTAACGAGTAAAAATTTCATTAAGGAACTCTTCCAATTACATTATATCGATCTTTACAATTTTATTAACAATCTCGTACTAACTAACTGTGTGATAGATAACGCCATTTGTGATTGTAATCCAGATAAATCGTATGCGTAAATGCATATTCACTTTCTGTGAGTACGTAACCCAGTGGACAGCCGACATAAAGCCACAAGAAAATATGCAAATGCCTATAAGGCAGTAGGTAAGCGGTCGTAAGCCGTGTAATTATTCACATCGGCTTTGCAAATCGCGCCCGGAGCGTTCCGTTTCCGCACGCGAATTATACTGACCCTTAGCGCATTTAAATCAAAACACATGTGCTAAGAGCGGACGGCTTAGGTTGATTTTCGAACCCCCTTTTTTGCGTCCCGCGTCGATTCCTTGGCGAGATGATCGATACCGGCCCGGCCCGCCCCCTCGCTCTTAATTAGGACTCGGAATCTGTGGCGGACACACACACGCGCGTCTCGCGTGGGTATAATGTTAATCAACTTTCATTATGCACTAAGGAATTATATGGGTACGCCTGAGGAGTGATTATCCGAGTTAGGGCCGCGTCCCCGACCAAGAAATCATACTTTATTATGATCATTTCGTATTCGGCGGGCTTTAGGGGCACCTCGCGGGGCCACCGCATTAGAATTTACAGCGCATATATCACCGCCGCTCAGCATTGTCTACAAAGTAAGCGCGGTATAATTGCCCTTTGTTGCTGCTAAAGTTCTGGCCTTTTTCAGTAATGGCGTGTACGACACAACTAACTGGGGAATGATCAGCCTCCATCTTGACTCGATTGCAAGTCCAAATTTCCATTTTCAAAGTTGCACACTAAATTGACATAGGAAATGTTTATATTCATATTCAACCCAACCGTTTCATTCAATAAAAACAATTAATTCCTCTTGCCGAAACGGTAGCCAGTCCCACTAACGCTTAGCTCCTAAATATTCTTGACCGTTTCGTTTTGTCAGTCAATTTTGTAACGGATCTGTGCAAGGCACTATTGCACAGAATTTGCGTCTTTTTTCAAACAAGTTAAGTTTTAAATTCGTATACTAAATTTCAAGGAGGTATTCGAGTTCGAAGTGAAGCGATTCAATTGGTAGGTATAGGTCTAACATAAAGTTAACGATATGATAACGATAAAGTTTGATAAAAGTGGAATAACGGCTATGCCACTTATTATGTACTTTTATGTAGTTAGAAAGTTTTTTCAGAAGTAATGATAATGATATTCGTACAGATATTCGAAATATCAGAAAAAAACTGAAAAAAGGTACTTTCTACCCACCCTTACACCCTCAGCACACCCCCTCCCTTGAGGACTTTTAGTATGTACATCTGGATACCGCAAGGCATAACTGTATACATAATTTTCTTGAACTCTTACGAAAAGTTCTGGGACACCCTGTATCACACTACTCTGCTACGAATACACTACTGCGCTTCTATAATATAACCTTTACAATACAACATTGATAATAATGATTTGTTTTAACAAAGATAAAGGTGATCTATTCTCTTCGATAAAACCATATCTCTTTTGAAATGTTATCGTGTTGTCAACGTTACGACAGCTCTCATTTACTTGACAAAGCAGAGAAACGATACGATATCATATCAAAAGCAATAAGGTTTTACCTAGTAGATAGATCCCTCTACATTAATATTGTGATATACCGTAATAGTGCGACGTGTTATTGGCCCCTGCTCACGGCGCGTGAGATTGCCCGGACCCAATCCTTGCTTACTCAGAGATTAATATTACCAGTTATCATTTAAGTTTACTATCATTAAATTTGAGTCGATCTTAATGAGTTTAAATCATTTTTATATTATGTTTCAAAATTAAATGTTACTTGCATATTTTTTAATTATTTTATTGATTGAGACTATTACTTTAACTTGATTTAAAAAAATGAAGTTATGTTTATTTTTACATGTTCTTAAAATATAAAAATAAAGTCAAAACAAACAAGTAAATGGCTTTAACACAATGGTGGCAAAACAAACTTGTGCTGTGTCAGTGTCACGAATATGAATGTTTTTTTAAATCATAAGCAAACAAATGAAGTCGCTATTCTCATGTCACTTGAGATCACATGTCGCGCGGTTTATATTAAAAAACATACTGAATTGTCGTTTCGTATCGATAACTGTTTTAATATCTATGGATACTAAAATAGAGACCCTCTTGTGTTTGGACAGCTATTCCAAATTTAAAGTTATACTGTAATAAAATAACATTAAAGTACAGATTTTACCCACTACCACAGACAAGAAAGTTCTCATTGTATAATTAATTGTAATAATGCTGGTCATTTCCTACGGTTTCTGAACGCATTTTAGAGCACTAATGATTTTTGCGTAGATAAAGTTATTTTATAATATTAGTGGGATGTCTCATTTGAACACCTAACAAGGAATCATCCAGTGCACACTTGAGCCAGTTAAGCTCTTAGCGTGCATAATCTTCTGGTAATTTATTATTTTATCGAATTTAACTTCATCGATTGTACCATTTCATCGAACGCTGCTTTCTGATAGCGATGAACGCTAGTTTATGATAGTTAAAACATTAATTACGTATATATCTTAGCCCTAGCCCCTTTATTATGTTATGGCGCAGTGAGCCAAGGTAAATCAGAGCTGCGGTTATTTTTTTTAATAGTGGCATAGGCGGGGCCTGAGCTTTTTGCCACCTCAATATACTGTCTCTGTATTGTATTATTCTTTTGTTTTTGTTTTTTAATATTTGGCTTGTATGATTGTGAGATGGGTGGATGTTAAATGCCTGTATGGTGTACATAATTTAGTTTATTTTCGTTAATATCTAAAACTTTAATGTACCTGTAATGAGTTTATGTAATGTGGCAATAAATGTATTTTGAATTTAAAAATAACTCACGCAACGACAAATCCTTTTCGATGAAAAAAAAACTGCGTAATGATACTTTCGTTGAAAGATTTTCGAATAAAATAATAGATACGGTTATGTTATATATACCCATTGCATTGTAAGGTTACCTACTAATGCCCATCATAACCCCTTCGAGTTAAACAGCCCTTTAATCGCACTACCCTCAAGAAGGGCTATCGACGCTAAGCCCAGGTTCTGGGCTGAACCTCCGATAAATCTTTCACTTAGGCCCTTTAATTAAGGCGTAATAAAATCAAATTGATCAAAGCGAATAGTTTGGACGATGATTTATAACCCTTTACCTTAATTGGTATTGGGCTTATGATTTAATTGGTAGATTATCAAGGAGATTATATGGTACAATATATACTTATTCATTATATTTCTTTTACGTTATTTACTTGTATGTATTATGTAAGAATCCTTCACAGTCCGTGGTGTCCAACTGTGGAATGGGCTTCCGTTGTCCTTAAGACAATCCTCTTCTGTAGTCTCTCTAAAGATAAATTTAAAAACATTGTGGCTGAATGTGAAGCCAAGTTCCTATAATGATTATAGTTATATATATCATATTATATGTGTATTATATATGTAAGTTTATATTAGTTTGAGTACTGGTTTATTTGTTTAATATTTATTTATTCATAAGTATTATCATCTGTTTGTGCATACTTGTATGTGCCCAACCCCATGCATTGTCCTAGCTGGAAGAGGTCCCATTTAGGGATACGTTCGCCTTTATACATTAGTTTAATATGAATATTGTAATATTTATATTTTTGTGCAATAAAGAGTTTACATACATAACATGTGGTTGTGACACGATGTATGTTTGACTTACTTAATTACAATACATTATTATCTCATTAACTCCACTATACAATCTTACTATACTACTGGGGCGTTATTATGACATAGCTATCCAGTTCATTTTACGGTGAACGTAAAGGACAGAGCTATAGCAGTTATATAGCTCCGTCTTTTTCTCTCAGCGTAAATTGAACTGCATTAAATGAGTCGCTTAACTTCAAACTTGAATAAATCAATTCAAAAGGACAACGGAATTCGCGTAAGTTTTAAATTCGTATACCAAATTTTCAGGAGATATCCGAGTTTGAAGTAATGCGACTCAAATGCGAAATTTTGGATGTTTGTTACTCAATCACGACAGAAGGCCTGAACTGATCTGGACGGGCAAGGGATAGATTATAGTCTGGAAATATCACATATGCTACTTTTTATCTCAAACAAATTGACAGTTCCCGAGGAACTAGCGATAAATGACTTTAACGCGGACGGAGTCGCGTGCAAAAGGTAGTAAGCAAATGAGAAAGTTTACTCTGCAATGATTGGACGGATTTGGATGAAATTTGGAATGGAGATACACTCGCGGTCAAATAATACGGGTCAGAATGCGTTTTTCATACTAAAGAGGCTATTTGGAAGCCTTGGTTCCTCGCCAGGAGATGCTTTTAGTGAAATCTGATGATGGACACCCTGAGCATCGATACAGGACTTCCAGATTGCCTAAGATACCCAACGGATTGAATCTGTGGTTAACGCCGGAATTGTGCATGTTCAGAAAAACATATAAAATGGCAATAAAATGTAAGGAAATCCAAATGCTGACCCATGCTCACTCGCTGTGGTGTTAACTGATTGTGCAATCTGTTAGGTATCTTAAGCACTTTTGACCTCCACTGTTTAACCTCGGAGTATCCACCATTAAACCTCACTCAAAACATGCCTGTGTCCAGGAACCAAGGCTTCGAAATAGCCTCGTTTGTATGAAAAATGCACTCTGACCCGTATTATTTGACCGAGAGTGTAGCGTATACCCTGGATTATAAAGCCTATACAGCACGCAAAGTAAACTGCCTGATTTTATTGTTATTCACTAAATAAAACATACAACCTTTTTTTGGGTTCCGTACCCAAAGGATAAAAAAGGGACCCTATTACTAAGACTCCGCTGTCCGTCTGTCCGTCTCTCCGTTTCTTTGTCATCAGGCTGTATCTCACGAACCGTGATAGCTAGACAATTGAAATTTTCACAGATGATGTATTTCTGTTGCCGCTATAACAACAAATAAAAACAATATTTAAAGGGGGCTCCCATACAACAAACGTGCTTTTTATAGATTATGGTACGGAACCCTTCGTGCGCGAACTCCGACTCGCACTTGGCCGGTTTTTTTAAATAAACTTCCCAAAGGCTGCCAGAATATTGAAGCTGTAAACAAGAAGGGTTAACCTTTAATTATCAAATCCATCACACACTGTCGAATCTTTTGATAAATTAATCTTAATCATTTTCTTTGCAAGCAACATATTTATCGAGTTATTTATCCAACCAGCAACCGAAGGCCCGCGATCCTTGCCCGCTGCCTCCAGAGTCTGTATTTTTGATAAGTTGCCGGTGTCTTGGTATGCTGGTCATATTAACATGTGTAGGAAAATTCGCAGGCCCTTAAACTAATTTAATAAATGAGGTGTTGCCATTAATTATGGGAGTCGTGCGCAGTCGCCGCGGGAAACACACGAACAATTAACGGGAGTATTAACTCCTTCCGACAAGTCATTCTTTCGCGCTGCGGGGGTTGCCCACTTTAGTAGGAAAATTGATACGTAGAGATTTGTTATTTTTACGCAGAGTTGGTTAGTTTTGAAAAGATTTATAAATACGTTTGTAGTAGTGTTATTTTTTTATGAAATGAAAGAAATCTGAAATAAAATGAAATGAAATCTTTAATGTGTGCTAGATTCAGGTTAGTTACATTGATTGCTGTTATTGTTGCTTAATAAATAGTTTAGTCCCACTAAATCCTACCTTAACCTTTAACTGCCGACCTATACGTCTCACAGACGTCATTACTTTTATTTTGAAAATATTTTTTAAACTACGCCACTCGCGGTGCTGCCCCTCCTGCTACCTTCCCCGTTCCGCGTCTGCTGGCCGTCAGGCGACGCCGCTAGCCCGGTGAGTGCGTACTTGACCGTCGCGAAGCTATTGCCGTCTGAGAGACGTAAGAACGGTGTTAATGTACAAAAAATTTGACCCGAATATATGCCCGAGCCTCCAACTGAAATCGACATAAATCAGGAACCAGGGGTTCGCAAACCTGTGCTATCTGTCCAAGCCGTCTAAAAAGACGTACGAAGTACTCTTGTTGCGAATGCTTTAACCCATGTGCCCTACGTGCTGTCTTAAGATAGGCAGTGACTGCAAATTGGCCCATTAAATGTGTCATGTCTGACTGTTGTCATTTTTTTTATGTTTTAATTTAGAAGAGATTTTATTTTTTCAATTTGTTGAATAGTTCAAGAAGTAAGAGTATTTCATGTTTTTTTGTAAATTTTTCCCTAATTATAAGAAAAACGAAGACTGATTAATGTTCTTAAAATTTAGTACTATGATTTTATGATCACTCTGATAAATGCTGATAATTCTAAAAAAAAAGCTGGTTTTGTTTGTATTATCCTGTAATTAATTACCTTTAACAAGTGTTTATGCAAAAGGGAAACTACAAAAAAACTAGCATGTAAATTATATTATTATTAATGAAGATTAAAATTTAAGTCTCTCAGACACCACATCGGTGAAAGTGCTACGTAAAAACCAGGTCGGTAGTTAAAGGTTAATAGGTGTACACACTTTTTATCCTAAATTAATACAATGTCAACGGGTAAGAAAAAAAATAAAAAAAATTAGGAGTTTGTTTATTGAATTAATTGCATCTTTTAGTTGTTGCAACAAGCAATATGATTTTTTTATATTGGTTATAGATACTTGAGTAAAATAGAAAACGAAACGTATGTAATAAGTACTCGTACAAATTAAATTATACCGTTTTTTTTTTATAAAATCTGAAATATAAAGCCAATGATTAAAAGAGGAAAACCCAAACTTGTAAAATCAACTTAATACAACATGCAATTATGATAAAATACCAACCAGCGCCTGCGCCACGATCCGAACTAAAGTCCTCTTAACATGTAGTGCTACAAGAGGCTACGACTCGTAGAGTTAAATGCTACGAGCCAAGACATTTACAAACCAATGCTGACGTGAGCCTCTTTGTACTTCCAAAGAAGGAGGGTGTGTGTCTGTATGTGTCCATGTACCTTTGTGACCCGTAGACTAAACAGCTTGTCAGAATTTAACATGCAAAGGTATCGTAAGATTGGTCTTTATCCAAGGAGCCAGATACAATACAATTGTTTTTGGTTGTTGTATTTTAATCCTAGTTGATGGTTTGTAAATTTTAAATTAATTAAAGTCACTTTTTAGGTATAACCAACCCTGCTGTGGAACAATGTGCCACTAAATATTTTCTAAATACGTAATGTTAATATTTAATTATCTGACCAGCTATCAACTCCCTAATTATCAAACGTTACAACGACAGATTACAAGTAACTGTTCGGTATACATTGAAAATCCGGTTCACTAATGTTTCACCGAAATACGTTTGGCCGAATGAGTCGTTTGGCAACTGTTTCATTTCCTAACCCGCTTATATTGCTGTAACTGTAAATATTTCAGATTTTTAAAAAAAAAGCTAACCTAACCTATAGTCTACACAATGGTACAAAAATAAATCCTGAAATATTCACAGTTACAGAAATATATGCGGGTTGGGAAATGAAACAGTTGCCAAACGACTCATTCGGCCAAACGTATTTCGGTCAAATGAACGGACCCCTGAAAATCCGCGTCCGCGTGGTTGCCGGGTTAGAATAGTGCTACTCCATGTCATCCCGTGGATGTCGTAAGAGGCGACTAAGGGAATAAAGGCTTAAGTAGTACTGTTAGGCGATGGGCTTGCCACCTGTCACTAATGCGCTGGTAAACATCTTAGCCTTATTGTGCAAAGTGTGGTTACAGAATTATCAACAAGTTTTAAAAGTTGTTGGTAATTCTTTAGCTCTGCCTACCCCACTTTGGGAATGAAGGCGTGAGTTTATGTATGTATGTATGTATACATTGAAAATTCCACCATTACCTACTTTTCCATGCCTCATAGTGATTACGTAATGTATAACGAATTGTCACATTTGTTGTTTAATCGAAATAAGGTATTATCTGACTTTAGGCTTTACTCTTATAATGCCTTTTTGGACATCAGTACAGTAAGTAAGAGAAGTCCTCAAAAAATACACGTTATTAATCAAACCAAAGTGTCGGGTTAGCTGTCCGGGGCAGCGGCGTGATGGATGGTTAATGAAGTGGCGATAGTTATTATAGACGCCTCCGGGACTTCTTTATTTACCCACTACCACCTATTAGACGCAGTGGAGACATACACAGCCGAACGATAATGTTGGAACTTTGTCGCGCTAAATGTAATTTCTAGTTTCTTCTCAGGTAGTGGTCTGCTCTTGGGATGCGCTGGTAGGTTTTAAAAGTTCCCGTGCGGCCTACTCACTGAATAAACATCTTTTGCCTTTTATTTCAATACTAGTAGTACACTTGTCATTCAGATTACACATAAACTCACGCCTTCACTCCCAAAGTGGGGTAGGTAGAGCTAAAGAACTACCAACAACTTTTAAAACTTGTTGATAATTCTGTAACCACACTTTGCACAATTAGGCTAAGATGTTTACCAGCATATTAGTGACAGGTTGCAAACCCATCGCCTAACAGTACTACAAGCCTATATTCCCTTAGTCGCCTCTTACGACATCCTCGGGAAGAAATGGAGTGGTACTATTCTAACCCGGCAACCACACGGGGAGTCATTCAGGTTAAAAACGTTTATTAAAATGAGTCAAGTTAATAGCACTATTCAATAATTATTACCATTACGGATAATGGTATGACATCACTCATTTTGCAAAAAGATTATGGTGTCAAGTTTTTAAGATATTGATGTATTTATCCAAGAAGCTCATGTTTAATTTAAAATCAGAATCTCTGGTTTATTTGAACATCTAAACAATCTGGTTACTCTACGGATCATATTGTCCTACTTTCTAGCCTACTGTAGCTGTGTATCCACTGTTTGATCCATGCAGTAACGTCCAATACACACACATACAATAAATCATCTCGGCAGAAGCGAATCAATCAATTTAGCAAATTATGATGAGACATAAAACTGTATACATAAGGGGTGTTGCGGAGTATGCCCATTGCAATACCAGGACCTGTAACTAATAATTATACAAAAGGAAATTTAAATGTCAATGTGGTAAGAGTAGGGTTACGTTAAAATATTTCCAAATCGTGACAGCCCGTCACGGCTAGAGAATTTGAATCGCAGACTCAAATAACAATGATCGGGAGGCCTCAATTCTAAGTCACCCTCGGATATTTTGTTTTATTTCAATTAAGCAGCAATTTCAAAGAGTTTCCAGACCGCAGCAGTCACTCTATCGTCGACGATTTAAACAGATGTCGTGTTAAGGAGGTCCTCTCAGAATATTCGTTCGGAATTTAAATTGCAAATTCGTGCGGCAGGTGCAGCCCCGCGATTGAACGCCGGCCTCTCTTTCTATCCCCTACGAAAACACATCCCTCCTCTTTGCACAAGACGCTCAAAATTAACGAATAATGACCGTCAACAAATAAAACTCGAGCGTCACTAATTACTTGAGTTCGAAGAGAGGTAATTCTTGCACTCTATTTCGAGAGGAAATCTTAAGCTAATGGCGTTAATTTAAAAGGAGGCCGATGACTGTGATTTTTCCTTGTAACTTTTCGACTTGTGATTTATTGGGCTTGTTGTCTATACAATTTGTTGAAACAGGAAGCCCCTGTATATAAAATGTCAGTCACACACTAGTCCCAAACTAAATAGAGGGTGCGTTGATTATGAAGCGGCCACTCGGGCCGCAGGTAGCGGTCTAAATTAAAGTTTAGTTTATCGGCGCAGGCGACTTGGCAGGCCGATCACGAGCCGCGCGGCTTAATGAATGAAGGAATTCCGTGGAGCCCCACACGTGCCCCGGGGGCCCCTCGCATACATTGTAAACTCGGGTGTACCCACTGTTTTAATGATGAGACGTGATTCTTGAGCGGTGGACTTTTAGCAAAAATGACAGTGAAAAAAGGATTTCGCAACCTACATACCAACAGAGCGGAAATACTATTCGGTAAAAATCATATAGTCTTTGACCGGTCTTCGTATTTTCAACGTTTTTACAGCTTTTTTTTACTTAACAGTAATGGTGGCCGAGTTAAAAAAAAAACAGGTCAAAGACGATATGGTATTTATTGCCTAGAATAGAGGCCGTGCGGTTGCCGGGTTAGAATAGTGCCACTCCATGTCTTCCCGTAGATGTCGTAAGAGGCGACCAAGGGAATATAGGCTTGTAGTACTGTTAGGCGATGAGCTTGCAACCTGTCACTAATACGCTGGTAAACATCTTAGCCTACTTTTGCAAATTGTGGTTACTGAATTATCAACAAGTTTAAGTTTTTAAAGTTGTAGGTAATTCTGTAGCTCTGCCTACCCCACTCTGGGAGTACAGGTATGTATGTATGTGTAATAGAGGCCCAGAATACGTTCTTTCAAGCATGGCAAGGCACTTAAACTCGGGAGAATTTCTCTAAGGTAAAAGGCAATGAAATTAAGCCTAAGCAATAGAATTCCCCACTAATCTTTGTCGTCCCGCGCCTCGGCCTCAACCGAGTAATTAGCTTTCCAATTTTAAAGAGCCGCGCCGCTGGGCTCCATCAATCCGCTCCCCCGCCTGAATCGATAATAATTAATTATTTTTGACATAATCACAACCAAAATCCATTCTCTTTTTGCTTATTCACGTCTCGATAATAAAACGGGGCGACGCTTTTAAGGCTCGACCGAGTGAAATTGATAAAAAATAAATAAGATTCGGTCCAAGTTTTCGCCAAGTCAAACAAAATTGTGGGCTCACGCTATTGGGTGTTGCGTGATTAATTACGTTTTGGATATTGTGGCTCTGGCTGGCTACTTGATCTTGGAAAAGATGGCGAGTGCAAGCAAGGCCAGCGAATTCAGCACCCTGTGACATAAAAAAAATAAGCGTAATTTTTTTGAACTTACATTTATTGCCATCTGGCAATCGGGAGGGATTTCTTTTATATACTTTAGGGACCACTTGCACCATAAAATGATTGAAGCACGAAGGCTAAATTGTATCAACTACTAACTTCTGCTCGTGATTTTGTCCGCGTAGATTTCGATTATTGCCATGCCCTCGGGAACTGCCAATTTTTCCGGAATAAAAAGAAGCCATATTTCATCCAGATCCTCTCAGCCGTTCTGGAGTGATTGAGTGATTGAATAATATAAGATTAACGTACTCTAAAACACTTTCAAATGAAATTAAAGACATAGTTAAACGTGATCAGGACTCCTTTAGCAGTGGGTGAGAAATTGAGAATGGAGGTTAAGAGCTGAGCTCGATATGAGATTTATGCAGTAACCATCTCAGTAATCATATCTTCTTAAACCACGTTTAACTTTTGTAGTGGCCAGTTTAAATCATGATCGAGTTTAATAAAAGCACGTTACTATCAATTAGAAGTTATCAGTCCTATGATTAATTTCATTTATTTAATCTTCAAAAAGTACAGCACTAATAAGATGTACTTACCTCGAGACAACATCCTCAAAAAGAATCCACAATCGAACCAGCCCAAAGACGGGGCACACCTGACACTCGGAGCAGGGTCCCGGCTGACAGGGGATCTTTGTGCCCGGCACAATCGTAGCTGTGTCAATATTGGACACGGCACATAATGGACCAAGACTCGGATGTGGGCGTCCCGGCGCTAATAGTTGTTTGAGGGCCTTACGGAGATCAATAGCCGATTGTCTTCGTTTGTCGTTCATTTGACAGTTGTTATGCTCTTGAAATATGTATGGTAGGTAGTCCACAAGAGCATGTTAAGAAAATAAAGCAATCCCAGTAGATTATTTGCAAAAATTCACACCTATTCCGTGCTGACAAGCCAGCCAGAAAAATTGCGCTGCAGCGTTGACGCTTTGGAGTTCAATCATGAGTCCATCCCATTGTCCTGCATCACAGTACGAGTACTTATTCTGTTGCATGTAGCACTGTCTTTTCTTTTTATTCTGTTAGCTATTAAGTCGCTATTAAACGTCCATGGTGTTTTTTTTAATGTCGAATAGAGATTTGGTCATTTGTCAAATACTTAATTTAAGACGCCTCTTACATAAGCTATACTGGCAATGTCACGTATTTGCGTTTTTCTTCATTGTTGAATTGAAATTGATTGAAATTCGCAAAAATAATCAATTGATTTTGGATATCTGATGTTTTTTAAATTTGTGTAAGTATACAGGGTGTTTGGTAGCGGGTTCGACAAACGAAAATGGGAAATACCTGGGTCCAATTGGAACACATTTGCCATAGTAACCCCTATGCTAAAGTTGATAGTTTTTTTTTTAATATTTTTTTTCCGTTTTTTTGAAAATATCCCAAAATTTTACCTTTAAACCTTCTTAATTACATACCTAAGCAACTGAAACCGCCCAATTTTTTTTTAAATCATGCTCTGATAATGGTTTTATTTTAAAACAAAACCAAAACCCATAGGTAGTGCTTTAAAAAAAAAATATGGGCCCTTAAAGCTATGACAAAATGAGAAAAATAAAATGACATCAAAAGTCATAGACGATTTCAAATTAATTAAAAAACTTCTCTGGTTAATACTCTTCACAACGATATGCCATTTAAAAGAAAAAACACAGAAAAAAAAAATACGCAGTACATTGAAATTTCCTCACGAAGATTTATTAAAGAAATCACTTATACCACGGTTATGAATATTGGTGAATACGTTAGAGTTAATAATCGCTGGTAAATTACCATTAATAAAAAACATTTTAAGAGTAATAATAAAATTGAAAACCAAACACTTTTTTAAATTTTGATCACAAAATTTAAAAAATTCTTTGAGCTTCACGGGCGTTATTGCGAGCTCGACCATACGCTAAAATAATATCAGCGTACTCTTCATTGGTAAATGGTGTACGTTCACCCATTGTAATGAAAGTTTCAAAAACCAATACAAATCAACGTGTTTTTCTACAAGTTTTCTGTTTGAAAAAAAATTACAATTTGCCGCCTTTAAAAAAAAAAGTGTACTTTTCTTTTAAAGAACTACAAGCTATTTAAGACACAGATTAAAAAGCTTATTTAGCTTAATGTTTTTTTCAAATCAATGTGGCAAATGCGACGAAAATGTACGGAATGTATTCCTGATCAAGTGATCACAAAATTTAAAAAAGTGTTTTGTTTAGCGTATGGTCGAGCTCGCAATAACGCCCGTGAAGCTCAAAGAATTTTTTAAATTTTGTGATCAAAATTTAAAAATGTTTTGTTTTCAATTTTATTATTACTCTTAAAATGTTTTTTATTAATAGTAATTTACCAGCGATTATTAACTGTAACGTATTCACCAATATTCATAACCGTGGTATAAGTGATTTCTTTAATAAATCTTCGTGAGGAAATTTCAATGTACTGCGTTTTTTTTTTTTCTGTGTTTTTTCTTTTAAATGGCATATCGTTGTGAAGAGTATTAACCAGAGAAGTTTTTTAATCAATTTGAAATCGTCTATGACTTTTGATTTTTTTTTTATACTTGGCGAAACTTTAATGTCATTTTATTTTTCTCATTTTGTCATAGCTTTAAGGGCCCATATTTTTTTTTAAAGCACTACTTATGGGTTTTGGTTTTATTTTAAAATAAAACCATTAACAGAGCATGATTTAAAAAAATAATGGGCGGATTCAGTTGCTTAGGTATGTAATTAAGAAGGTTTAAAGGTAAAATTTTGGGATATTTTCAAAAAAACGGAAAAAAAAATATTAAAAAAAAACTATCAACTTTAGCATAGGGGTTACTATGGCAAATGTGTTCCAATTGGACCCAGGTATTTCCCATTTTCGTTTGTCGAACCCGCTACCAAACACCCTGTATAACGGCCACACTCAGAGCCAATTAATGACGATTAAGTCGTTTCTTAGTGATATTTTTTTTGCACAAGTTTTAGAAAGGAACGAGGTAACTCTGTGTTAAATATCTTTGAGTACGGTGGTAAGAGGCCTTTTAATTTATTTAGTGATACACTAAGTGAATTTTAATTGGTGGAAAAAACCAATACACCCTATACCGCAGGAAAATATGAGTAAACTCAGCAGACATGTTAGCCTTTTTACCGTGAGGCGGGTGGGTACACAAATAAACTCGTCGAAGATTTTGTTCTATTTTCAATTCCATTGAAATCCCATCGTCCAAAAAACCAGAACAATTTCCAAATAAAATCCAATTAACGTCGAGGGTAGAATAAGAACATTGCGAACAAAATACCGGTAAGTTACTGGTACTTAAAAAATACATAGTGAAAACATTAGGTTAGCCAGGGGCGGGTCGTGGTCGTGATTAAACCCAGCGAGGCATGCTGCGCGTTTCAGGGAGATCATCAGAGCCTCGCGGTCTTTGTATGTAGTTGTAAACCCAACACAACAACGGTTTACAGCAAAATTTACGCACACATGTAAGTGCTTGTATGAGGTGGGATGTACACACACCTGTGCAAACGTAAAGGCGAAGCGATTAGCGGTATGTTTGAACGGTTAGGAATACTTTCAAAGTTCCCGGACAGCGGTTGCGCACCTGCGCTTGTTTATAGCTAAGACTCGCTCAAGAGGTATTATTGTTTGCTTAGGCGTGACCTACTTTAGTCTATTTTAATTTGGTTATAGTAAAGGTAAAAAAATACGTTCAAATTGTGATGGAGGTTGAGCAGTTTTTGAATTGTATCTGGATTTTTTGCCCGTGACTAAGTCCGCGTAGATTTCGAATATCGTTATTCCCTCGGAAACTTTCAAATTTTCCGGAATTAAATGATGCCCATGTGTTAAACTGAACTGCTTAGTTATGTCACAGTATATAAATAAACCAGTAAAGAAACTAGGCCTACTTTTCAAGATAAATACCTACGCTCCAATTGAGCGTAAGGGTTGTCCACTAACATTTTGTAGAATTGAAAAAAAAACTTGTTTATTGTATCTCAGCTAGTTAGTGCAAAATCGATACGTGTGACCTGCGACAACAAATCCGTTGCAGATTGAGAAAAAGTAGCCGCCATCTTTAATTTTTTAGTTATTCAACCGATTGCTTCCAAAATCGATATCTAGGGATGTGCGTGGTTTCCGACAGCGAATTTCTTGGCAGAATGAGAAAAAGTAGCCGCCATCTTGAACTTTTTTATTATTCGACAGGCTGCTTCCAAAATCGATATCTGGAGATCTGTGTGATGTCCGATAACGAATCCGTTAACATAATCAGTAAAAGTAGCCCCTGCAGATAAAATTGGGTAGGTAATAAACATAACTTTAGCATTTCAAGAAGTCTTTATTCTTCGTTAGTTATACATTTCAGATTAACTAGCGACTGCACTACCACAATATCAAATTAAACTGAAGAATAAACAAACCTAATTTATTTATTGGCTGCTTTTAACCTTTATTACAAATTACTCACTGAAAAATACTTTCGTCTGCTACGACATGTTCGGAACGCTTTATTGTTTAATTTTATGGTGTAAAAAATCCCCAGATATCGATTTTGGAAGCAATCGGTTGAATAACTAAAGAGTTCAAGATGGCGGCTACTTTTTCTCATTCTGCCAACAGATTAGTTGTCGGAGACCATACACATCCCCAGATATCGATTTTGGAAGCAATCGGTTAAATAACTAAAGAGTTCAAGATGGCGGCTACTTTTTCTCATTCTGCCAACAGATTAGTTGTCGGAGACCATACACATCCTCAGATATCGATTTTGGAAGCAATCGGTTGAATAACTAAAGAGTTCAAGATGGCGGCTACTTTTTCTCATTCTGCCAACAGATTAGTTGTCGAAGACCATACGCATCCTCAGATATCGATTTTGGAAGCAATCGGTTGAATAACTAAAGAGTTCAAGATGGCGGCTACTTTTTCTCATTCTGCCAACAGATTAGTTGTCGAAGACCATACACATCCCCAGATATCGATTTTGCAAACAATTTTTAAATTTTTACTTTTGCAACACGTCATCGTATTATAAAAAGCTCTTTATTTAAAAATATTTTATTTATTCTTACCTTTCAACACCAGCAGGGAGTTTAAAAAATGATAGTTCCGGGTTTGAAGAAGCCGAATTCAAACAACCGTATACCACGCAATACTTTTGTGGCATCTTTCTCAAGAACAAGCGTAAAATGCAAAGGAGCCCATTCGTCTCGAGCTCGACGCGACACACGCGACTGACAGCACCGCCAAATCCTCTTAGCGGTCTCGTAGAGGCGTGCGTCTGTGTGAGTGCGTCGTTTCGAGCGTTTGTTCGTAGCTTCTTTACTGGTTTATTTATATACTGTGGTTATGTCTTGATTCATATCTCATTAACGGTCAAACTCATTTGCATGAAACCTAGCCAAGATCCATACCGATTTAACTACCTTTCCTACAAAATAGCGTTCAAATCGGTGTCCATCTGTTTACGAGCCACGGCGCCACAGATAAGCACCTTAAAGTTATGACACCCCTCTTTTTTATCGGAGGTTAAAAATAATATTTAACATGATACACACTTGAAAAAATTAGTACCAACTAAGAGACATTTTCTCTAAGTTGACAAAAAATGAAGACAATAGTTAAGATATTAGTTATATCAACCAAAGCTGATAGTAACAACAGCAAATTTATTTAGTGATTCAACAACAATCACAATCTTGTTAGAAGCGACCTTTTTTTTACAGTGCATACATACATCAAATAACGCCTGTTTCCCAGAAGGCAGAGATCACTTCTTTCCACCTGCTACGATCCTGACAAATCTCTATCGATTCTTACACATTCATACGTTCTGTTCGTCGGTTTCGGGTACTTAAGATCCCTTTAACAAGATAAGGGCCACACAAAATGTAGATTTATCAAATGTGTTACGATTTCCCAGTCAACAAAAATAAAATAAATTTTAGCGTTAAGCAGCCATGGCAACCCTAGCAATGCACATCGCGCTACCGTTCTAAACTTGCAGCCTTAAAAGCGCTCTAAAGGGCTACACGTTTTAAACTCACATCACAATTAATAACAAATCAGTCTAAGTACTGATATTAAATGATATTTTAGAGGGACCAGTGGCCGTATGGTAATACGGCTAATGCAAGAAGTTTTTAATTAAAAACGGAACGGTAAGACGGGTAATGGGTATCCTGGAGGGATGTATCGGGAAGCCGAAGTACAAACATATTTAGGTCTGTGCACTGTAATCATCGGACAGGCTTGTGTACGCATCGCCTTATGGACCGAACCCCTTCCTACCGATATTAATATATTAATTATTTATGAGCGTGTTTGGAGAAGAAAATGTATATTGATTAGTTGATATTGTGAATATACAGAGTTTGATTGTGTCAATATGAAACTTTGTAAACGTGTGTCACGCATTATTATATAAAACAATTTTCTATCGAAAAAAACAAGCTTTTGTTAGCGACTGTACTTTTTTTGTAGTCTTCGTCTAATCAAACTAACGAATTCCAATCCGGTAGGTATATATTAAGTGCGCTCCTAGATACGATAATATTGCAGTTCGGACTTGATTTAGGAGGTGTGAAACGTCATCGCATTTTTACCCGACTGCGGCAAGGACCAAAAGGAAGGTTATGTGTTTGACTTGTATATGTATAAGTATATCCGACTCAATGTCCGCTCGTAACTACTAAACGGCTAAACCGATTTTAATAAGTTATACATGGTTAGATTCGTATTAACCACCAGAGTGTCACAGGCTATATTAAAATTATTTAAATGTTAAATCGGCCTATAAAAAAATATATGTATACATGATAAGTTACATTAGTTTGACTACATTATCCAAACAGCAGTTGAGTTCTTTTAATGCATGCTTTACGTTAGACTTGTGTAAGGATTTTTCGGTTTCACATCGCATGTTGCATCTAATATAACGTTTGCGCTTCTAAATGAACGCTCTCATACATCGCCATATGCTTGAATTCCCTGCGGGTTACGCTAAACAACACGCCGTTCAGCGCTCCACATCTCCGTAAAACAGCCCTTAGGGTTGGCCACCCATTTCAAATCTTGGTATTACAAATGTCCATATTTCATACATTACATCCCGCTTGCTATAAAATCTCTACTCCATACAAAAACTGCAACAAGCACCGCAACTGTAGACCATACCGCAACGCTTGCCAATAATACAATGGCGAGATAAATAACTGGTCAATTTATAAATAATGTCAGTACACATAACTGCGTTATTTTTGCTCGTGAGCATGTATCGATTATGCCGCCATGGCTTTCTCTTATTGCGCAATATGAGTTTCTTAAAAGACTATCGGACCGGCAACATTTCAGCTATGTTTTTTGACATTGTGAGATCTGACCTTTTACTGTACCACCTCTGGCCCTGATCAGATAACCGACGAATTGTTTACCTTCGAGCCGTTGGTTCCATCTTAGTCATTAGGGTTGGCAACGCATTTGGTGTCTTAAGTTTGCAGTCTTGAAATTGCATTGTCCTCAAAGCAGACCAGGTGGCCTATGTGCGTCAGCTTGAAAACCCAACCCCCAAATTCTAGCCCGTGCGGCCCAGTTACTAAATAAATAATTTAATATTTATCTTGTTTTTTTTTGTGTTTTCCAATTTACTTTGACCAGATATAAAAAACTCTTTTCTTTTCCAGATGCACGTGACTGCCACGAAGACGAACCTCAACCGGTGAGTACACTGAGTTCTATCTAAACTAAAACTACATTTAAAAACCACTCCGCCGTCCCCACAAGCGCGATCCAAACTCCGCCGTGTACGACCGACCGCCAAAAGTCAAGGAAAAGTGCAAGCTTGTTTACACATACATCAGTATCTCTTCGCGATAAGCTCCCCCGCCGCCAATATAGTGATTAAGTCACAAATCGTGGCAAGGGGCGGCATTTTTATAATTCGGGTGTTTTCGTTTTTCTTATCGATTCGGGATGTGATGACGTTACACTATTGTTAGAGTTTGTATTCAGCTGTTTACATTTTGAATGGGAATGGGTGGTGTTTATATTTAGGTGTTTTTTTTTCGCAAAATGTCTTGATATTTTTATGCGGCCACGATTATTTTACACGAGTTTAAAGATGGTGAAACAAATTAACATAAATGGTCAATATGAATCAGAATATATATTTTTAGTTATACTGTATTTACATGATTTTTGTATGTATGTAAACTCTTTATTGCACATAATAATTACAAGACATATTTGTATTGATAAAGATAGTGTACATAGGCGAACTTATCCCATTTGGGATCTCTTTAAGTTAACTAGTTAGTAGTTAGTTAGTTACCTTGTAGTAGAATAAGCAAGTTCAATGCAACAGGATAGATACCTAAATCATGAAAATAACAATTAGTACATACATTCGAGAAACAGAAAAAGAATCTGCTTACATAAATAAAATAAATGCATAGATAAATAGATATACGAAAATATACTACCACATACGTAAACAGAAATTGCAAAAGTATGCCTAATTCGATAAAAACATCTTAAAACAAAGTTTTAAGTTTGAACCTTAGATAAACATTTGTAGTTCCCTTGCTTCCCATCCAATTTGACTCGAACTTTCAAATGCTAACTTATTAATAAAAAAATCAGTCCATTAATGATATCAATGCCATATTACCGACATTAACAAATCCTTCCTACAACGTAACCTGCTATTGTTAGCTCCAATAAATTGCCCTTCGCATACGTGCTGAGAAACGACATACGGCATTATTTATTACTAGGTTTTTCGGGAAAAGACATTGTGACGTAATTGAGCCTTTTATCGGGGCACGCTACAATTTGCCGCTACTTTCTACGATAAGAAAAGGTTTTCACGGGTATTCTATATTATTTTCGTATGAAGAAGGTTCTTTGACTTATGAAATATCAAGTAATTTTTGCGTCTTTAAATTACAACTTTTCGCCTTTTTATTCAGTTGGGAAAGAAGCAAATTTAAATTTGATTTATATCGCATTTATAATAAGCGACCATATGCCGATATGCCGTGTGGTTGCCGGGTTAGAATAGTGCCACTCCATGTCTTGTCGTGGATGTCGTATGAGGCGACTAAGGGAATGAAGGCTTGTAGTACTGTTGGGCGATGGGCTTGCCACCTGTCACTGATACACTGGGAAACATCTTAGCCTACTTGTGCAAAATGTGGTTACAGAATTATCAACAAGTTTTAAGACTTGTTGGTAATTCTTTAGCTCTGCCTACCCCACTCTGGGAATGAAGGTGTGAGTTTATGTATGTATGTAATAAGCGACCACTTACGGAATAGTACCTACAGATGTTGTGCATAATAAAACGAAGTCATATTTTGTTATGTAAATTCCTATTTAGCTTGAATAAATAAATATCAGGGGACAATGTCACACAAATTGACCTAGTCCTAAACTAAGTTTTAGGCTTGTTCTACTTGTTGTATAGGTACTAGAACACCATAAACTTTGTTATAGAACAGAACAAACTAATATGTGGTAAAATACGATGTCGTTTGTATATCTGTACATCATTGTAACCATGTATGTATACGTTCCATGATGAAAGGTTTTTTGCAACTGCCATATTGACACGGTTACTATTTGGGTCAGACATGTTTCATGAAAAATACAACGTTACAAAATGGGCATTGGGTCTGTTACACGTATCGAGTTGACATGTAGGTACGTTCATTGCAATACATCAGTGCCAAATTAATTTGAACCAGTATAAGTTTTTTTAACGGCATACAGAAGGCAAATGAGATAGATAGATAGATAGTACTGTATATATCTGAGAACAAAGATAGAACGGCTGTATGACCGAAATACCTACCAAATTTAACTTGTGGGAGGACCTTGTGCAGGGTCCGTCCGGGTTGGTACCACCATCTTATCCATTAAACTACCGCCAAGCAGCAGTGTTCGCATTGTTGTGTTCCGGTTTGGGGATACGACAGCCGGTGAAATTACTAGCATAGAGGCATTGCATTCCATCTTAGTCCTCAGGGTTGGCAACGCATTTGCAGTCTTGTGAATGCGAATGTCTATGGGTCGCAGTTTCCACTTACCATCAGGTGTCCTGTGTGCTCATTTGCCTTCCCATGCCATACAAAAAAAAAGATGTTGTACGATGCGAATGCCGCTGCTTGGATTTAACTCTGCGCAGGTATAAATGCATCTCAGCATGCTGGTGTTGTTTGGAATAATATAACAAAAGAGTTATACAATCAAGGTACTAATGAACTTCATAGATCTATTTTATTTATAGTGAAAGAAAAGACACCGGAGTATTAATTTCAACTATCAACACGAATCCTCACTGCATGAACTTAAGCTTATTTCGTGTTGCTCATTAGCACACAATTCCCACATTACAAATAAGGTATAAATTCCCTTGGCTTGGAGTTAAACATCGGGTGTTAAATCTAATGCCCGGATCGCGTGAAATTGAACAATATCTAACGTCGATTGACTCGGCTCAAAGGAAATGAATAGATTTCATTTTAGTGTCATTTGTAGGGCTAATGGCGCCTGTGTCTAGCACGAGCAAACCCGGGGGGTAATGTTGGCTGACAGATATCAATCGTGACGTGATTATTTACTAATTTGTTTGTGGGTTAACGTAAATTTAACAAATATTATATTTTCTACGAGTAATTATGGAGTGTTTTTGTGCATTAGGAATGTAGGCTTTAGAGATTATAATTTTAAGTATCTTTAGGTAATACTCTTAGTTGGGCTCATATTATTTTATCGAAATACCTTTCAACGAATGCACAATTTTCATTTCATCGAAAGACATTTCAAGATTTTCATTTCGCGTGAGTTTTTTTTTGGTAGCCACAAGTCTACCTTTCCTAACCTTAAGTACATAATTAATGTTTAAAATATGCTGAAAACATTATGGTTTCAACAAAATATAGCGTTTTATGAAATGAAATTACATTAAGAACCGTTTTTAGGGTTCCGTAATCAAACTAGCAACCCTTATAGTATGGTCATGTCCGTCCGTCCGTCCGTCCGCAGCCTAGCTCAGAGACTCTTAGTACTAGAACCTGTAATTTGGCTTGAATATACATATTAGTCGCACCAACAAAGTAGTAAAATAAAATCTTGAAAAATAATATTTTTTTTAGTGTACCTGAGAAAGCAAGATACGAACATATCTGACAAAGTACGATGTCACTTGATTATTCACGAGGCAGTGCCCCTAATATATTGTATTACCCCTTCTGCAGTCTTATTCTTCGTAGCTCTGCCACCTCTGCTCTCAAGTTCATAAGGTTCATCTTAGCGTTAACAACACGATTATAATAGGAGTAAAGACAATGTAGAATAGAAGCCCTGTACATGCCTTTACACAATTTCTACGAACTTATTGGAAAATTGCCTAATACAATTTGCAAGTCAGACGTTTCCTCTCCAGCAATATGGCTTTGTCCCGTCTCCGTGACCTTGACGTGGGCTGAGCTGAAGATGGATGTTCAGGCGCTCGTTAGCCATTGTGGGCGCCCATCGATTATCAATTACAACGGCCGGGAGACAAATTGTGGGTAGCACTATGATTACCGGCCAAGGGGCGAAATATTAGGGGATTACATTTTGCATACATTTGTTTGGGTTGAAGTGTTTCATAGACGTATAAGGTGGTAAGGTATTTGACTACCCCACCTGATAGTAAGTTATTTAGACGAGTAACAATATGAAATATGACGACGTTTTATATTTATAATAATAAATATAAATCTGCATGAATGTGAATGCTTACCAATAAAATAATAATTATATTGTCATATCCACGGTATTTTCCTTTAACCTAGCGCCAAACAGAAGTGTTCGTAATGTTGTGTTCCGGTATGGGGATGAGGCAACCATTGAAATTACTAGCATAGAGGAATTCCATGTTATTCCTCAGGTTTGGTAACGCATTTGAAATGTTAGGATTGCGATCTTATGATTGTAGTCTTTAGAATACAAATGTTTATTGGTCTCAGATCCCACTTCTCATCAGGTGTGTGCTAGTTTGTCTTCTTCATGCCATAAAAAATTGGTTTGTTTTAGCTCAAAATCTATCATTGTAAGTAGACGTAATTCGCGTCGATGTCTAAGATCCGAATAGGAGACTACCTTCACCGGGCTGTTTATTCGATAAAAAGTATTTTATATCTCATTAAATATGTCAAGTTTTTCATAGCCATACTGCCATATATTATGGCGAATAAGTAGGCTGAAAAATTTCAGTCCATGTAATTTAAAATGATCTTATTTTAATTACAATTGCTTGTTTACTTAATAGAGAAATTACATACTAATCGAAAGTATGACGCCTTTAGAATATAAAACGTTAAGTTTAGTGCATACCCGTGTGGTTGCCGGGTTAGAATAGTTCCACTCCATGTCTTCCCGTGGATGTCGTAAGAGGCGACTAAGGGAATAAAGGCTTGCAGTACTGTTAGGCGATGGGCTTGCAACCTGTCACTAATACACTGGTAAACATCTTAGCCTAATTGTGCAAAATGTGGTTACAGAATTATCAACAAATTTTTAGAGTGGTTGGTAATTCTGTAGCTCTGCCTACCCCACTCTGGGAATGAAGGCGTGAGTTTATGTATGTATGTAAACTTTCCTAACCTAACTTTTGCATATTCTGTAGGCATGAAGCCTACTTTCGATTGGTATGTAATTTGTCTATTAAACATGCAATTGCATTTTTTTTTTTATTATTATATCTAAGTCTACATTTTTTTAGCCTACCTAGTCGCCAATACATTTTACCAAATAAACAGCCCGGTGAAGGTCGTCTCCTATTCGGATCCTCTACTATAATAACTGGTAGAAGGTGAGGAAAGCCTTAGTTAATCCTATACCAGCCACCACCGCCTTGAACGGTCTGTAATCATGCTTAAATCAATAAGACAATTCATTAAAAAGCACTTATTTCCTTACACAAAGGTAGTTACAACTCTTGGAAATTCACGCACCAATTAGCCCGTACATTGCACTTTTTCAACAACTATTTAATAGCCCAATAAACCAAATTGGAATCAAACGCTTACTGCTGTAAAATGACATGACCGCCTGTATAATTTACTACTTACAGGCTGCTCAAAATCCACGGCGAAGCATGGTATTATCAAAAAATTGGCTTTATTATCGGCGTTTTCGCTGCTGGTAACTATCTTGATCAAATAAAAAATTAACTGGCCGAGGGCGGCGGTTACGCGACAAATTGGTGCGATCGCTCAACTGCCCCTCGTACGGGTAGGATCACATGTCCAAACATATCCATTTATTCGACATGCATTTTTATCGGAAATTGCTTCAGGGTATTTGGAGTAAATTATTTGTTTTTTTTTTTAAAGAGTTGTCTTGTTTTGTTATCATTACTATGTTTTTATAGTTATTATTAGCTATGAGTTCAATAGTTAAACTTAAAAACAATATTATTTCCGAATTGAGACAAATTTTTGGGCTAATTTCGGACACAGTAAACTAAACGTTTTCTACTAAGGAATACCAAAACGCAGCACGTTGTATGCGACAGTGCTGCCCACTTCTCTTATCTCTGAAGGATTTGAACCCGTGTACGCAAGCAACGGCTGGTGCATCCAATATATATACCTATTCTTCTCGGCTCAAAAACCTATGGGACGTGACACGAATCCTAGCAGCAAATAATTAAATAAAATTCAACGTACGCTAAGTTTCGGAAACCGGTGAGTGTCTGTGATTTTCCCCCTGTCGTTTTAATTATCGATGGATTTGCCCAAAACAGTCTTGTATTTAAAAAAAGGTGTATATACATTTCGGGTCTCTAATAAAACCTAGAAACATGAAATTATAAACCGCAAATCTAATTCTTTCCCTTATGTTATTAAAATATTTAAATGAATATTATTCAATGTGAGCAGGGTTCACCAATCGAATTGTGATTAGAATACAAGTCGAATTCTTGGAATTTCCATCGAATTATAAAATCAATTAGGTGGTGGTGACATTGCTAAAGCGGGGTTTTTAAATTTTGCGTCCTTATATTCTTTTTAGTGTTTAACCGACTTTAAAATAGGATTCGGTTTCTCAATCCGACCGTGTATTTAACTTTTTTTAAGTTTGTGTTCGCGTATTACTTCGTCGTTTATGAACCGATTTTAAATATATTTTTATTTTGATGGAATCGGAATATCCCAAGAGTGGTACCATGATAAGGAAACCAGGATCAGATGATGTCATTATAGAGAAATCGAGGGGAACCTTCAGAAATCGTAGTTGTGACTAGTGCGTTTGTTAATTTTTAATAACAAGTCTAGCATTTGCATTCATAAAGTATCATTTGGTGAAGTGGAACTGATGATGAAGACCACAGATGGCCACCGGAACTCCTCAACGGTACCTATTTCAAGGGTGGCGATAAGATATCTCGATTAAGATAGTTGAGCGACTACAACAAAGAACATTTAATTGTTTAAATATGATTATGATTTCCCCGCGGCATTGCTTGTGGCGAGCTTGAAATAAGAAGTTTAAGTTTAAGTTTTATACCAACTAAGAAGTGGGACTACGTAAAAGCGTATTATGATCACTAAAAAGTATAAAATAAATATTTTTAAAAACAAAAATACGCCTTCAACATGCAAAAATAACTTCTTTTAAAATGATAGGACTATAATGAGACTATAATGTTTTCAACAAAAAGCCGACGTCAGTTGGACTAACCTATCAGGTATCTAAGTATCATTTTAAAACAAATTTTCTTTTCGTTTTTGAAGGTGGGTTTTTGGTATTTAAAACATTTATTTTTTACCTACTTTTTTCTTAGTGTCTTTACGTCTTATCTATACTATATGGATAGTAAACCTACTGGAGAAGGCGGAATCTGTAAGTTGGTTTATATAATGTTTATATATGTATCCGTAATCACTGTACCTATTTGATAAAATATTTTACCATTTGAAATATTCATTATTCCAGATGGACATAGGCTATAAAGTAGGTAGATAATAAATATTTTATCAGAGTTTGAAAATATGTTGAACTAATTTGTGTAACAATAACTAATCACAATCAGGCCTCCGTAGTCTAACAAGTTCGTTATAAATAATTTTCTTCACAAATTAATATCACAGAAAATAAGTACCAACATTGATTAAGTAATCAATAAACAAAATCTAATAACAGTGATTCAATTAACTTTGCTCCAACAAAATTATTCATCGTTGAGATTTTATAAAACTCGTCGTCACGCTCGAACAGTCAAAAACAATACTTATTCAAATGAAACAAAAAGCAATTAACGAAGGAGATATCCCTCGGCCCTCGGAGGATACGAGAGAAGAGATTATTGAAAAAATAATTAATAAATATTTATGGGAAGCCACCTGAGGAGCGACACGGAGCGGCTTCCATTTTTATCCAGTGCTCGAGTACGCATCTGCAGTAACAGGGAAAAGCGGTTTATTATAAATGCAAAATTTTCCATTCATATTCAAAATTTTATATCCCGATGTGGCCGGGAGAGAGCTAATTTATTCCGGGGGATAAGGAGACGTCCCGGCGTCTTGGGGGGGATTAGGGAAGGGTTGAATGCCGCGAAATTGACAGGTGCCTGTCAAAAATTACAATTAATAATAATTGAGACAATTGTGGCCGCGGCAGCGGCAATGGGCGCCAGGGCTGAAGAACTGACTTTATTAGCGTAGAAGAAATTCACCCGTCATTGACGAGGTCTGTAGGGTGATTTTTTACCGCAACCGCTAAGTAAGTTTATAGTTTTGTTCTTTATGATAAAATCAGCCCGATCGTTTTCAAAATGCCGTCATAACGTTTATCAGCAGACAATAACTGACCAGAGACAATTAACCGCATCGATCACACGTTTTATTGCTCGGTTAATGACTGCAATTACGCTAAGAGCAGTTTATACTAGCAACACTGAAGTCGTTAAGACTTGACTCATTTCAGTACATTGACGCCCAATCACAGCTTGAGCGGCAGTGTTGACGCTGTAGTGTATAACTAACAATTTTTTCTAAGCAAAATGATAAAAAATATATAAAGCGACCATTTCTGACAACTTGACTAAATACCAAATTAAGCTCGAAGCTTGTACTAGGTATAGTTACACTGATAAACAAATACTTGCGTTGCTTGTGAGAGGACCTTGTGCAGGGTCCGTCCGGGTTGGTACCACTATCTTATCCACTAACCTACCGCCAAGCGGCAGTTTTCGCATTGTTGTGTTCCGGTTTGGGGATAAGACAGCCAGTGAAATGACTAGCATAGAGGCATTCCATCTTAGTCCTCAGGGTTGGCAACGCATTTGCGGTCTTGTGAATGCGAATGTCTATGGGTCACAGTTTCCACTTACCATCAGGTGGCCTGTGTGCTCGTTTGCCTTCCCATGCAATTTTTTTTTTTTTTTTAAACACAAAAATATTTGCGCATTCCGGGAATCGAGTCCGGGACCGCTAGGAAACTATATGTGCTACTACTTCAACAATCTCACAAAATTCCTAAAGATTTACAAATTCATCATCATCAGCATCATCATAAACTCACGCCTTCATTCCCAGAGTGGGGTAGGCAGAGCTAAAGAATTACCAACAAGTCTTAAAACTTCCTGATAATTCAAATTCTGCTTGGCTTTTGCAGGTATGTATCCGCTATCCACCTAAAGTCAGATTTGTTATTACATAAAGTAAACTGAAAGTTCATGTATATTTTAATTACAATCTAGCCGTTTTAGTTGTGAAACTACGTAAGCTAATTTATTTAATATTAAAAAAAAAATGGTTACATTTACTATTAATTTTTAATATTTGATAAAAATCTCATCTTTTGCTACATAAAAATGAACAAAGACTGTTAAGTGAAAAACATCATACTGTAGATAAACATTTGAAATCTGCTCGACTGAACCCTACGTAAAATTCCCTTTAACCTACAACTAAAAATTTATACAATTATTCCGTAAAATAACAACTATAATTAACATGGACCTAACGATGTCTATTTTACGATTTTCTACGGCTTTAAATTCTCTCTAATGAAGATTTAATGTCGGCTGCAACAAATGAAGGGCACAGCCAGGTGACTGTTAATGCTCTTAAAGGGTTACATTGTGCAAAAGACGTGATATACCCATTAAGTCATAAAGTCTACGACAGATTACATTAATGTCCCATTAATAATAAAGGGCAGTGTTATTTCTTCACGTGACATGATGTTTTCAGTGTTTGTTGAACAATATCTACCGATGCGCGATGTATGATATTGACTACGACATTTTTTTCACTTCGCTTTATCTCATATTGCTTTGCCATAGTAATTATACTGTTGACATTATGGAAGCTCTAATCCATATGGCAGTAAAAGTTACTATAACGATTATGATTACGTTATACAAGAGATTATCTAAACAAAGTAGAATAAAATCCAGGATCTAAAAATAAAAGAGAATGTCTTTAAAAAATATCGATACAATAATCGTTTCTCCTTGTAATACTCGTAATTATAGTATGAACTTGAAACTCGAAAAAGGTTTCCTAAAACATATTTTACAAATATCTCAATCAAGCTACTCCAATAACTTTAACAAAATATCTTACAATAAATTATGTCAAATTTCATAACTACTTGAACGTTCAAAACTCCAGATGCATTAATTAAAACCGAATATAACTGAACAGCCTTTATTTGCTGATAATATATTTATTTGATAATTATAAAATGTGAAAAATATTATTACAGTGTACGTGCTTAACTAAATTAATATTTTTTATTGTTATTATTATGTAGTACTCATTCCCAATGTCCCTTTAATATTTCAGTTATTCCTTATAGTCTACCTCATCGGCCTTCTAAAGCATTCCTCAAGCTCCATATGCTTTAAGAAAACATTGTCAACCAGTGACATATCTAACCTCATCTAATTGACATAAACCCTACAAAATATTCATAAACAGCAACACCCAGCCCCATTCACTATCAATGCGTTGAGTTAATTGCTGCAACCATGAAATCAACAGCCATTGTATGAAGTACACTAGACGGCTCCGTGACAAACGATGGCACTCCGTCACGTGGCCAATAGGAGCCCCATAAATGGCCGATACATTCGGCTAACGGAGTGAGATAAATCAACATGTGGGATGTTTCCTATGTTTATTGTCTGATTGATCTGACTGAGGCTTTATATGTTTTTTTTTATGGCATAGGAAGGCAAATGAGCACACAGGCCACCTGATGGTAAGTGGAAACTGTGACCCATAGACATTCGCATTCACAAGACTGCAAATGCTCTGCCAACCCTGAGGACTAAGATGGAATGCCTGTATGCTAGTAATTTCACCGGCTGTCTTATCCCCAAACCGGAACACAACAATGCAAACACTGCTGATTGGTGGTTGGTTAATGGATAAGATGGTGGTACCAACCCGAACGGACCCTGCACAAGGTCCTCCCACAAGTACACCGTAGTGTTAATGAAGTTGAATTTTTTCAAGTGGTTTTTGTACCTTCCAAGTTGCATTCTACGGAAGTTATAAGTCTGTAAAAATTATGGAATTGCACAGGGAAACGCGCATCTAAAGTCAGTCCTATACAATTTTATTACATTTTTCTATTGCATCTGGTATCCTGAAGTCGAACGTATTCTTAGTATTAACTTTAACAGAATTAATGACATAATGATATTGTAAGTTAGTGAAAAATATCTATTTATATGTTAACCAAAAGGTTCAAAGGTCAAAGGGAAGGTTCTTGAGTGGCGTCCGCGGACCGGGAGACGAGCTGTAGGTAGGCCTCCAACAAGATGGAGTGACGACCTTGTAAGGATCGCGGGAACGCGGTGGGTGCGAAAAGCGCAAGACCGGTCTGAGTGGAGGGCCTTAGGAGAGGCCTATGTCTAGCAGTGGACGTCTTTCGGCTGACATGATGATGATGATGATGTTAACCAAATGCTTGACCACTGATATTGATCACTTGAAGTGATTGTTCCATCCATATTTTACGTCGAAATAGCAGTAATGCCCTGCTCAAATACCTCACTGAATAATCTATCATATTTTATAAAAACAACACCAAAAAATACCCACTCGTATAACAAATAACACACGATCGTCCTCATACCGTATCAATTAATCAACATTCATGAACCAATGCATCAATCCCACTCGGTGCATGTTGATACAGGTTTATCGGTGTGGGCATTTTTCACTCGTATGCCTCAATGACCGGGGCATTTTCCCGATCACTCAATATTACTGGATGACCGAACCAGTCGTTTTTACGCTGTTCATGCCACTTAGCGGGCGATGGGCGATGTATGTTTGATGTGGGCAAAATTGAGTGTTTATGAGTTTTTATTTTTAAAAGGAAGCGGTTTTATTTGCAAATAAAGGTTATACTTGGAGTACGTTTGCTTGACATTTGTTGGTTAGTGTCAGTCAAATAGGCATGAAGTAAAATATTTTATCTACAGAAATATCATTAAGTCCTTTATTATGCGATGAGAACTTTCTTGTCTGTGGTAGTAGGTACAATCTGTACTGTAATCTTATTACAGGGTTCTGAGTTTAAATTTGGAACAGCTATCAATAGTCAACATATTCTAGATTCATCGATATTAAAACTGTTATCGAGTCGAAACGTCAATTCAGTATGTTTTTTTTTCACGACTTTTAATCTCGAGTGACTTAAGAATAGGGACTTCATTCGTTTGTCTATGATTTTAAAAAACATTCGTCTTGACGGAGGATCCAATAGCCGCCATTATTGTTATCATTTGTTTGTTGGTTTTTGCTGTTACGAAGGAGTATAATTCATTTATGATATGTGTGTAGATAAAGTAGTGTATGCAACTGTACATAATTAACTAAACCACACTCGTTTTTTTAAAGTCCCTCATTATGCATCAGTTGCATAAACTACTATTCCCTGTATTGTCATGACACGTGACACTTTCTAATCTTACAATCCATGAATGTACTAGACGATCGGAGTTATGAATGATATGTGTCACATTGACATAAAATCTTTTTTTAAATATAAATTGAATTATTCTCTAACAGACTTCAAAGAATCTGTTGAAAAGGAAACCTAATTAGACTGCACTTTGAATTCGTCAGTCAGGTGCAGTCTAAAAGGCTCTTTGCTTAAAGTTGCAAATTTATTCGGATCGCGTTTTTCCCTGGGTTGATTTAAAACAAATTGCTCTGATTCAAGACCATCCTGTATATAAATGGCTCTGCGCAATTAAAATAGAGCTGGAGCAATTAAGGGCGCGCGCGCACCGCAAAAATAAAATGTATTTTTTTTTGTTAAAATGTATTTATTGTACTGTTGGGAAAATAACCTTGTCGGAAGCGAATGAGAGTTAGAATTCATAGTAAAGTGACATACGACTTTTGGAAACCGAGTCGATTTTCATAATCCAAATCGACCCAGCAATTCACTTGTGCAATTTCATGGTGGAATTTCCAACGCTGCGTCATAAATATTTTGTCCGATAAACCGTTCGTTCGACAGCCGCGAGGCGCAAGAAAATGTTAATTAACGAATCCATTGTTTCCCGCCCGGCGGCTCCAAGATGGTGCCGCTTCCGTTTCCGTCGGGCTTTCTTTATGTGCGTTTCCCTTATTTTTAGTCGGGTAGATGTGGCGGGTGCGCGGCGGAGTATAATGATTTTAATTTCCTCTAATCAAGGGCCTTCGGCGCGGCTTAAGAATTCTAATCATGCACACCGCACGATGGGTGACAGAAACATCAGCACTTATTCTGATTGCGTCGAGTGTGGCTCGGAATAATTAATTCGCCTTTATTTTACGCTCTGCGGCCAAACAAAAGACTGGTGAATTGCGATTCGAAAGCGCTCGCTATCCGTTCTGACGATTTAAGATTAATGTTTACGTTTTGTACCAATAAAGCACTTTGAATACTTGAATGCAGACGTGAAACAACTTCATTGTTTATAATATGCCTATGTTTGGCTATTTAAAGATGAATGTTCTTAAAATATTTCAAATAAATGCTTACCCCAATCCTGATAAGCAAGTTTAAGGCTTTGCGTCAGGAATTACGAAAACATTAAAGCAACCCTTCTTTCCGCTTGGTGCGCTTAATGTTTCGATTCCAAACGCATATTTTATTATTTTATCCATATAGCGTCCACATTTTTTTATTAAATTTAAGTTGCCTTTAAAGACAAATAATATCTAAAAAATACCTTACTATGTCTAGTAGGTATATGTAATTACATTTCATCATACAATACTAATTAATATATTTATCACCAGAAACCATACGGACACTGAAAAGGATGAGCAAAAATATCGTTGCATTTGTGTTCAAACTAATATTTAAAAATAAAAATCATCCTTCATGTCTCGTTATGAATACGAATACGCGTAATATAAAGCAAAATTCAAAAATTATACCCCTAATTTCTGTTTTCACCGAGAGTATAAACCCGTATATTTTTATCAAAACAACAACTTGTGCTTTGAAGACTATTTTTGGCTTCAATCGACGAGGAACGCACAATTAAGGCAACCCTTTCTGTGCGTACCGAATAACCAAGTAAACCGAAAGACAAACCAAGCAACAATAGCTTCATTTCGGTCGATTCAAGTGCTATAATGACAGCATTATTATCGTGGTTCTGGTATACTTAGCATTCTAATCACTCGCGCCGCCACAATGCGACGCTTAGCGCCAAAATTAAGTGCGAAAATAACAGGATCTCCGCACCGCACTAAATTATGGCGCAAATTCCCATTTTACTTACCTTGAGATCAAGAAAACAAGCCGTTGGAGTTCATTGTGATTTATATTACTTTAACAAGGTAGAGTTTGATTTAAATCATTTTATAAACGTACATGATACTTTTTTGAATGGAAATGGCAAATGAGCCTATCGCGGTCACCTTATTGTACCTATAGGTATAGTAGGCGAACTGAGGCTCAATGATATATGCTCGTCACTAACGTAGTCAAATCTTGGCTGCTTCATAGCAAGTTATAAGTGGTGGTGGTTATTGGTGGCAGTGATTTGGACAGACCCTTCGGGAGGCCGTACTACCACTCAATGACCTAACATAAAAGTGAGCCACTACTTGACACGTCATTGTATAAGTCAATTCCCGTATAAGTCTACAGAAATCCAGGTGATTAGTTCGTACACATTATTGATTTAAAATTAGTCTTGGCTTTGTGATGACAAATACTTGCTAATGTGTACTAAGAAATGCAGCTGGATTTACTACGAAAAAACCACAACCAATCAAAATCTTTTGCCATTAATGAATACATATTTACATTATCGTTTAATCGAAACTAATTTCTCCAACTCCTGCACTCATAACCCTCGACTAACCAAAGCGCGGCAATAAAATGCGAAAAACGATTACAGATCAATGAAGCGTGCCCTCCCGGGGCGCAAATAAAGCCGAGTACACACTTCAAATATGCTTTTCTTAATCGTTCTCATAAAACAAAGATCAGCCGGTCTCCCCCGCGGTAAAAAGTAAAAAAACTCCCTGCATTGCTCATATCGCGGGCCTATCACTGCGGATTTTTACCGCAAATTGTTTCCTTCCCTCCGGAATCGATATTGTTTGGATTGGAATCGCTTTAGAACTTATTAGTATTGGAAAAACAAAATGGAATTACGAGCAATTCGGCACACTCGCGGCTTGTTTGCCTAAATTTCTGGTTGATTCTGTAACGATTTGAATATCCCGTTACCTTTATACTTGATATTGATTGTACAGTTTTTTATCTGCCTAATTTACAAATTGTTTTATTTTGTATTTGTTATTAAAACCATTTATTCCCGCACAATACGCAAAAAAAATATACGTACATAAACTCATTATTATCAGCAACAGTCTTCGTCAAATATTACATACTTAAATAGCCATCTCTTCCAGATAGCCTTGGTAGTATAATTAAAATTATTTAAATAACGTGGTTGAACAACAAAACTGAAGATGCAATGCTATTTAGCAAGCAACCATTTTTTTATATATTACATTAATAATAATTACTTTTTCTCTGCAACAGAACAATATACCTCTACCTATTCTACTTTATACAACACACCAAACGCACTTAACGCTCCGGCTTAAGGCTCCCAAAAATTCCATTACAACTTTAAAATATTAACCTTCCCAGGGAAAAAGCATGGAAAATCTTGGAGTTTGAATTGGCTTAAAACCTCCCGGCGGATATGTCATTATAATTTGTTGGGGGAGATGACGGATCCGCCCCAGGCGCGAGATTACAATACCGTAAGCTATTTTAATCTTAACTTAGTTAAAAATCTTGCTCACGACATTAGCATTAATCACTTTTGACAGTCCTCGTAATGGATATTAAGTAATTATAAGGGTATGGATTATATCTTGAAGTAATTATAATAAAAAAATATATATTGTTTACCATTTAAAAGTAAAAAGATAAAACACAGAAGCATCACAAGTGTTTAAGAGTCTAACCTCATGTATTCTGGGACTTCTCATTACATTTTTATCAGCACAGCTTAGTAAAAATAATGTAGATTGATATATGGTTAAACTTAACTTGCTTAAAACGTGACAAATCTACAAAAATCCTGTAGTGTAAGTTGTTATCATCTTATTGTTGTGTTTTATCGATTCAGAACCAATGTAGTTCAAATCAGTAAGCACTTATTGTTCGAAAGCAAGTACAAATACATCTGTTTAACCGCATTAACCACAAAGGCTTGAACAAAATTAAATTATTTTATAGCAAGAAACAAAGGAACGAGAAATCTAAAGCTTAATTGAACGACGACATTGAGAGATTTCAATTCAATTACTAGACCATATTTAACGAAATCCAATCCCCCTTTCCCTCGAGAAATAATATTATTTATTCACAAAAAATAATACAAAACAGGGCAACTGAACGTCGAACGCTCTGTTGGTTTAGCGGAGATCATTCGATGTAAAAGTTGGATGTGGAGGACGAAGGCAGGAAGAAAACTTGGATAAGCGAAACCCTCTAAAAATGATTGATGCCGTGGAGCGGCGGGGGAGCGACTGTACATTTTAAAACGAATAAACGTCGAATCGTTCGAAATTCGAAAATTAAGATCATTAGCGCTGTTTGGCGCGCCCCGCGGTACCAATTTTTTTCATTGGCCTGTCAATCAAAATTCGAACGGCACGAGTCGATTCTTTGAACAAAGGCTCGCATGGCAACCGAGCAATTTCCTAACGTATTGGAAACATTGAACAATTGTTTAGAGACATGTTATTACGGCGTTTAGCCTGGCGGCGCGTTGTTTCTCGCATTGTCGGCGTAACAATTAGGAGACAATGCGGCCGGTGGCGAGTGCTATCTCGCGACAATGGGCGACTGCGCTCAATATCTTTATGCTCCTTGTGAAGGCCGATGCACCCGGTTGAATCAACCTTCTTGCTGCGTTTTAGGTACGAATGTAGAGTTGAGTAAATGGCAGGAGGTGATTTGCAAACAATGTTCTTCATTTAAATACACATTTTCTTGAAATAGTTTTTTATCAATATTGTTTCATCGAACAAGTCTTACAATTTAAAAGCATTCCATATCTTTTTACTAAGAGTTCTTAATTAGAATGATAACTGATTCATCTAAACACACCTCTAATTTTTCTTAAACTGCTTTTTAGCTTATTAAGCTGGTTCTTGCAACTTTCTTTAAGTGGAACCATTTTCTTCTCCCCGGGTTTCTAATTCCATACAATTATTTAAGCCAAATGATTGTTTTCTTATAAGTAACCAGACTAATTCATATGTTTAAAAAAGCGGATACCTCGTATATTTATTTGCAATAAGCCATCATTATGCATACTATAGTATACTTTAAATTAGGCGCTTAAATTTGCCAGTTCATGTTAATTAAAGAGTGTCTACTTATTCTTTCTATTTTGTAAAATGCTATGATGTTGTGACACTTGCTAATAAAACATAAAACAATGTACCACTATGGGATTGCACTATGATAAAAAGGCATTTTTTTTTATATTCAAATTATTTAGGCCCTGGATCTTCTATCAGCCACTTAGTCGCAGTCGTCCCGCCGCGGCGCCGCTTTGTGCCCGCTTCCTCTCCGCCGTCTGAATGCGTCTTTACACGCGACGACAACAGCGATTGTTCAATTTGCATGTGAACAGGGTATTTTACATTTAAAAAGTAATTTTAGTAAATTAATAATTGCTACTATGTACGGTTAAAAATGTTTTCATTTAGGTGTCCAATTAATATAAATAATAGAATAAAAATATGTAATAAAAAGCTATATTTTCCAAGTAACTGCAAAAGTATTTGCAATTGATTTTAGTTAAACATAACTTCTATATGTGACCACGTACATGTTATAAAAATACCATTGACTAGGATTTTTATACTACAAAATCTAAGATACTTACACTTCATTCAAATTCATAATCGTAAAAGGGAATCAGGAGTTGACCTAACGCAGATAGTTCCAATGATGGGATAAATAAAAACAAACGTGTATAACATGTTTCATTATAAAGGTTTAACTAACGCTTGGCGAGATATACATACATACATACATATATACATACATACATACCTTCACGCCTGTAATCACAGAGTGGGGTAGGCAGAGCTACAGAATTACCTACTACTTTAAAAACTTGTTGATAATTCTGTAACCACATTTTGCACAAATAGGCTGTTGTATTCGGTTTAATATGCTCATAGTATTTGTCTGTTATTTCATTTCTCTCTCAGTATTTTCATTGCGATACCCAATCCTAACCAAATGTCCCTGTTCATCATTATGAAAATGAATCGTTTAAAACTGAATAAACGAAGATGGACTGTTATTAAATATATGTGTTAGAATCTCGTTACAAGAGATCTAGGTCTCTAGGTCAACAATTACCTCAAACCCACAGCATAATAGACATCATGAACTCTACAACTGACACACAAAGCAGCGTCAAATCACAACAGCTTTTAGCAATAAACGTTAAACGGTGATGGCGTGTCGACACCTGCGTGCGTTAATCGGCGAGGAGCTAATTGTCTGTGGATTCGCAAGTAAACACTACGCGTTTACACGTGTGGAGCTGCCATTATGCGGCTGCGGTTTGGAGTAAGTAATTTCGGTACCTAGTTGATGTTGGATTCCGGAGATATATCAGGGGATTATGTCACACAACACAAATTGACCTAGTGGCTCTTTACACTATGGGCACTAGATAACGATAAACTTACTTATATAGAGAAATTTATGCTTAAATACATAGAAAAAAGTCTCAGAAAAAATACTCGCGCTCATTATACAAATATCGGGATTTGAACCAGGGACCACTAGCTTCGTAGGCAGAGGTAGTACCAACTAGCCTAACGTGTCGCCAATATACAGGGTGTCCCAGAAACCAACGTCAATCCGCCTAGGGCTGATAGAGCAGCTCATAAGCTATCGATTTAACCCCCATGTATGTTCAGCAATTGTTATTAGTTTCCGAGATATTGATCATTTAAATCAGAGTTTTTGCCATTTTTCCTTATGTCCGTGGTACGAAAAAACCCTAAATTCATGTATTAATTCACATTTTTTTCAGTGTTTTCTTGCATGATTAGAATCACTGTTAAACAAGGAAGTTTTTAAAGCTACATGCCAATTTTTTTTTCATTACAACTTTTTGAGAAAACGCACAGAGTTACTTTCTCCATACTAAGAGAACCCCGCGTCTGTTTTTCACCAAGTATGGAAAAACCAATTTTGTGTGTTTTCTCAAAAAGTTGTAATGAAAAAAAAATTGGCATGTAGCTTTAAAAACTTCCTTGTTTAACAGTGATTCTAATCATGCAAAAAAACACAAAAAAAAAATGAATTAATACATGAATTTAGGTTTTTTTTGTACCACGGACATAAGGAAAAATGGCAAAAACTCTGATTTAAATGATCAATATCTCGGAAACTAATAACAATTGCTAAACATACATGGGGGTTAAATCGATAGCTTATGAGCTGCTCTATCAGCCCTAGGCGGATTAACGTTGGTTTCTGGGACCCCCTGTATAGTTATATTCTTATTAATTTTAAGTAGATACGAGCCAAAGGTTCACTTTGAAAGAAATAAAAAAAGAACATGGATTAAATGATTTAAAAAGTTAAGCTTTTTTATTATTTGTTTGTTGGCTCGACTCACATAGGATTAATGTCACATCACTAAAATCAACACAAAAATGCTACGTTAATATCGACGTGTATTTATTGCTGTATGTCTATGCTACCTTTTACGGTTTTATCTTTTTAAATATAATAGGTGAGAGGTTATATTTTTGTTTTTGTAATTTTGTATTTGTTTAATATTTATTAATTTTCACAAGTATTATCATATCTTTTTATTACTTTTAGTGCAAAACTTGTATGTGTATTTAGGGATAAGTTCATTTCTGTACATTAGGTTAATACTTATATTTTTGTGCAGTAAATAGTTCACATACATACGTGTGCCATTATGATATTGGAACAATTTAAAAATAGGAGGGACAAAAATAGACGATTATAACATGATATAGCTGAACATTATTAAATATAAGCTTTCTCCATTACAATCGCAGCTCGCTAACGAACTATCTCCCGCACGCATTACCGTCGATCGGTATTCCGCCGAACTGAGTTCGAATCGGTGCGGAAGTCGATGACGAATGCGAGCGTGTCATTACTGTGTCTACGTACCAATTAATACGTCATTCCGTGGACGTAATGGGGGATTTAATAAGGGAATCAAAGTGGAAGTTAATGACGTTTGAACTAAATACGTTTGTGATTGCGTGGAATTAGTCAATATTTTTTTAATTAGGATTAATTACAGCAGTGATTGTGATTTAAAAATAAACTGTGGAAAATAGGTACAGTTAAGAATGAAATAAGAAGAATGAATATAGGTTAAAATAAAGTTAACATAAATAACAGAAAAAATCGAGGGTTGCGTGGTCAAACCCAATAAGTCGATATAACTTGTTGTGTCAAAAAGAACACTAATGAATACATCAAAACAATTCAAATTTCAATAATCAATTATTTCGATTTATCGGGTTTGACCACGCAACCCTCGAAATATTAAAATATTGTAATCAAGTATCATAATTACTTGGCATTGGTCAACATGCTAACGAGAAATTACTAATTTTTTTTTTTTTTTTTAATGACATATTTATTGTTTTATTTCGGAGTAAAAACTGTCACTGGTAACGTAAAAGCTACAATAAAAGTTAAAAGTTACTCTTACGAAATTAATGAGGTATTTATCAAAAACAAATGGTTCAAAGAATAATGTTATTTATCAGACGCAGGTAACAACATAATGTATAAGGAATCTGCGTCTCGATTTAACGTTTTTATTCATTTCGAAGTGTTGATTTAGTCATAAAACCCGAGTAAAGCTAACAGTAGTCGGGTTTTACAACCGCTCGGCTCGGGTATTTTATAACTGGAGGGGAGATGTTAAACAGAACGAGAACACGACGTACGGGGTCTGTATGAAAATCGGAGTTATGTTTTATAGTGGACGTGCAGCGAATAGGCGCCTTTACGTGTGCGGGTTCACTGCGACGAATTTAAAGAAGTGGTAGTTTTAAAATTGCGTAAAATGTTGAAACAGAGTTCAGTAACTAGTATAATTAAAGAGTACGAAGAATTTTTGCTGTTTCAAATATTAAAAAAAAGTTTCCTTTTTTATTTGACTTTGTAGTGTTAAAAATTAGAATTGACTTACCTACATGTCATGATAAAATTCTACAACAATGTTCTTTTTCAAGACCGAAAAAACCTAACGGCTTTCTAGCCATATTTTTTGCTCTCATCGCATATCAACAACCTCTCTCTCTTTAAAATTGTCCCAAAAATCTCCGAGTTCGTCGCATTGAATCTTCGACGCGCCTCGACGTCGGCGTTCGGCAATTCTTTATTATTCATGGGCCGATCTCGCTCGCAGAGTGTTTTATATGAACGACAATCGAGTATCAATTTGTACCGAACGACCCCGTATTAGCATTTGGCAGGCCTACATTGTTTTACTAGGGGAGCCTTTTTTCGTTAGTTCAAGCCTTTGTTACGGTGGAAATGTTAGTAAAAATACTATAATTTTCATGCAAAATTTGTTATAACTCGTTTATTCGAAGATAAAAGCACGGAGCATATATTGCTGGAAAAATATTTTATAAAAAAAATGTTGACTTGTTTTTGTTGCCGACTGTACTTCTGACACTGGTAATAAGTGCTTCAAAACGGACTTCCTACATTTACAGTGTTATAAAGCGAAGCTAATATAAATATGTTAAAACTACATTCTTACCGAGATGAGGTGAAATGATTCTTAGATTTTTGTATATTCTTAGCATACCTATTCTGTGGTAACAGCGATTCGAGTAATACTGGCACAACATAATTTAATTTGAACTACCATAATAGAAACACTATTCGAATTTCGAACGGCGTTCGCGGCGGTGTTCATAATTAAAGAAACAGATGACGATCGCAGTACAAAACGCAAATCCCACAAAGCGCTCAGCGCGACTCTCCAAGAAGCTAGGTAACATCCAACCGAAACAATACTACTATCCCAAAACCGTACCACGCATACACTCTGACTTGTATTTTGAACTTAAAACTAAGCTAGTTAAAGTTATTTCAGTATGTAGTGGTGAACTCGGATACGAGTTTGTGTGAGTTAATAGTGGATACGTTAAGTAGTGTGTGCGCTTATGAGTGTTCATTAAAGATACGATAAAGACGGCGAGGCGACGCCGGCTAAATTGGCTGTTTCTAGGTATTAAGATAGGGAGATGTTTTAAATGACAGCTGTATTAGGAATTTTGCTTGGAGAGTCGTTTAATGTTGCGGGTTTCTACGTCGCTTTGTTTGAGATGAAGACATCCCAAATGTGTATAACTATAAGTTCCACCACTTACATACACCCATAGATTACGTAGTATATTATGTACGCATGTATGGACTTAGGTGCATAAGTTATACATGTACAGGATGTTTGATAGTCGAATGCAATGACTTTCAGGGATGGCAGGGTCATTTTGTTTTTTTTTAACATGTTTACTATTATGCAAATCCTTGTAATTTAAGAGATGATGCCTCTTTTTATTTTATTTGTTTGTACTCTGTAAGTCCTTGCGCTCGACTTCTGAATACCTTGATTTTCATTACCAACAAAAAAGTAACAGCTGATTCATATTTTGCTAACACTAATAAATATACCTAAATGAATCATAGATAGACTTAGTAAGTTAGTCAGTTACATGTTACTTACAAATGAAACTAATATAACCTTGTTAATAAGGTGATGAATGCTACGACGCGCTACGAGCTACGCCGTAGCCGTAATATGTTAAAGTTTGAAATTATTAAAATTAAATACAACCACGGCTAAATATTGCTTTGCACAAAAATTATGTTTAAAATAATAATGAATTTAACATCAATAGTCTAGAAATCTTAAATTATACCGATTAAATTACGGTTCCAGAACTACATTGGTGAGACACTTTGATCATTGAAAACACGCTGTACCTAAAGTTGAAAATCGCAACACCCTATATAATAGAAAAGCGACACTATGATTTCCGTACGAAATGAACATTCGAGTGCGATGTAGTTCAGCTAACAAGGGCTGTTAATTTAAATTTAGTATCTTAGCGGCGTAATGAACGGGAAGGTGATTGTTATAATGGGAATGCAGACGCTGTTTGCTTTGTGTGTTTGTGAATATTTGAATAATAGGATTAGTATTCTCCCGTTTGATTTCTGAATTGAATAATATACATTACTTTAGAATAGATTAATTAATCGCGTTTTTTTAATAGTGGTTAAATTAATTACCTATATCACCTATAAGTCTTAAATAGATAAAATCCCCAATCATGACGATGGCCTCTACTTTCAGTTGCTATCTCTTAAACCGAATTTCATGAAATCTACAGTCAAGGTCAATAGAAATGGCAAAAGATATAAACAAAACCAAGCGGACCAATTTAACATTATTACTCCTTAATCACGTACTTTTGGACATTGCGTGAGGTATTATTTACACGCTTGATCGTTACTGTTTTTATGAAATAACCATAAACTGTAGGCGTTTATTTAAATAAAAACTCGTTTGCAGAAAATTGAGGTTATGTATCAAACAGTACTGCTTTAAACAGACAGATACAGACATTAAACATATATCACCCGCTTGTTGGCTTAATAACATACCTGCCTGTATTATATTTAAAAAAAAACTATTATAAACAAGGAATACCATGCTTGCGCTTACTTTAATCAATTCAAATCAGCCCACATCACTATTGTCCTAAAAATGAATTTCCCAAAAGCTTACTAGTCCGTGAGACTCGCAACACCTGTTAATAATTACCGAGACACCCTGTAGATCGGCGGGCACATTTGTTCGTCTCGCGTTTTATGTAGATTTATGAGGCGGAGGCAATTTTTAATTACCGATCCGTCTGAGCATCCGTCTGCGAACCGTAGGGCTGCGACACACGAACGAATCTGGCCTTGGTTTTTGTCGTTAATTAAATGTCTTTACTGTAGTAATGTCAGGCTTGAAGAAATTTACGTGGGTTCGATTTGAATTTGGTCACTTGTCCTTTTTAAAAGCATTAACCGGTGATGGGGTACCAAAGCTTTTCTACTTACAATAATTTATAAGGTTGTTTTCAAATTGTTATCAGAGGGTACTGGTAGCCTAATAGAACGGTGTTTGAATTTTAACTATCCTTGGTAAATCACAATTTTACACGTTATCAAACAAAAATCCATCCAACCAATGTAGCTGATTACGCTTAACTCTTAATTTCTTTTATGAAACACTTACTGCTTGATCTGTCTATTCAAATTCTGTTTTATCTGACTTTATCCCAAATTTAGAATTGAATAGAAAATAATACAATTTTATTTAGATTACCGAAGATACAATCTTGTGAGTAAAATATTCTGATACCAATTAATTTTGCTCCTTCTTATTGTTATTTAACTCTAACCCAATCAAACAATTAAAAAAGTACCCTGTATATTTCTAAGCACTTATTCGTAATTCCCAATCGCATTACCGCGCCTCCAGACATGCGTCGGGCCTGCAGGTGACTACGCGGTGGTTAAGTGCGGCGTTTTATGTCTTTTATGCATATTTGATGGCGCGCCATAATCTCTGCGGCGCCTCGCGTCTTACCTGGGATGAGGAATGGAATGGTGGTTACAGTGGAATGAGGGATATTGCTGAAAATATTTAATTTATAGGCAGCAATAAGATCTGTTCGCAATTGCATTTTTTAAAAGAAATTATTTAAAATGAAATGAATACTATTATTATGATTACTAGTCCTCAGGGTTGGCAGCGCATTTGAAGTATTTAAGATTGCGGTCTTGAGATTGTAGTCTTGAGAATTCCAATATCTAATTTTTAAGATTTACTATCACCCCTGATTATTGATTATTAGCCTCCTGAGGTTCCTTGTACTAATATTAGGACATAATACGACCATTGAAATAAAGATCTAGTGCAAAGGAAGTAAGGTGGTATTTATTTTGTTTCAATGATTAATGATCAATTCAGAAAATTTAGTTTATGATCATCCGTAATAGATTCATATTCTATTGACAAATTTCATTGTATGGTGGGTCTTAGGAGGTTATGACATAGCATGCAGTTCATTTTACGGCGAATGTAAAGGACAGAGCTATAGATGCTACATAACTCTGCCCTTTCTCGCAAAGTAATCTGAACTGCATAGCTAGGTCATAATAAGCCCCCAGGTGGCCTGAGTGCTCGTGCGCCTTCTCCTTGACACATAAAACTAGTTTAAAAAAATAGTTGCATAACTGAGCTCTACAATTAATAATGTATGTACTCAAAATGTATTCGAAACGTGTTAGGACTTGGTTTTTATAAAGAAAATAACCGTAAAGCAATGACTTTTTAATAATTTAAGTTTTTTTGACAGAAATAACATTACTTTATTGTCTAAATATATAATACAAATATATATATCTAAATAAAGCAGTATGCAGTAAGTACTGTGAATCAAAGTTTTATAAGCACGGAAACTTTTGGTAATGGTTATGAACATGATATTTATTCCGTTATTCTATGTATACCAACGCCCTCAATTTTACGATTACACTTTACTAAATAAACCAAACCCGTCATCAGACCAAAAACACCGCTAAATAAATTTAAATTTGGAATATTTAATCAAACCGCGTAAGCCTGAATCGGTATATAATAACGGGCATTACGGTAAGAGCGTATCAATTACTGCCGTAAGCAAACGGTGTTACGTGCTCAATATTAAAATCGAATTTACCGGAGGAGCCGGCGACATGTGGACCGCGGTACGGACAGCAGGGGCTATTCTTACAACATCTCACTTTTATTCATAAACGCAGTATTAACCGGTAAATTAAAGTTACCCTGCGAGTTCGTGCGGTACGTACGGCAGAGTAATAGGTACCGCCTTGACCGTTCTACTTTGTCGACGATGCCTGCGATCAAATTAAAATGTACGTGTTAAAATAATAATAATGCTTCTGACAAGACAAGTTAATATCGCTAACGAATGAAAAAAATAGTTGGGAATGAAGAATGAGGTTGTAATAGTGAAGATCATTGAAATTGCATCACCCTGTATGTCCAATGTACAGAGAGTGACCCGTATTTTTAAGACTTGTTAGTACGAGTACGCTCGCCATACAAACCGTAGCTAGTTTCGTTTTAATTTTAAAACTGTACATCCAAATGGAATAAACCTTGCAGTCGTAATGGAATAGTATTTTTCAATACAAAAAACCATGGCATTTTTTCATATAATATTTTCTTAGCCAAAACTAATTGCGGATATTATTATTTTTTCTTGTTAAGTATTTATTTGTATGGGAACGCGAGCGAGTCTTAGTTAAATAAAATGGTTGACTACCAAATCTAAAAAGAACTTAGCCAAGCTTTAACGAAGCCGCTTCTATACGATGTAACTTGCTGCTTGATTTCAAAACCCAGGCTCGAATAACGTTGGTCAGATGGCTTCGTGAAAACCAATTTTAAGAACGAAAAAAAGTAACTTGAATCGTGAAAGCAGGTACCCTGCAAATGTGATTTTTCATAGGCATTTTCCCGCTCACCGTACCTTAAGAGCGAACGGTCGCGTAACATCAATTAAAATCGCATTTAGGCCCACCGCCCACGGCACGCCACAATCCCCGATCCGATAACCACGGTAATACCACTATTACGCTTTGTCAACAACTTCTAACACACGCTGTTATTAACTGAATTATTACAACTAAATTGCTGTTTAACAACCAAATTTTAACTACCCTTAGACCTTAGGTGGTTCTTTTTGTCTATAAGGGACACGACATAGTTGTGACGCTTTGTCTAACACTTAAAAGATTTAAAATGTCAAAAGTACGAATCTTTAATATAATTTCAAGGCCTCTATTCTACACGGTAAATCCACATTGCTGTCAACATGTTATGGTATTGTTTTGAACTCGACCGACATTACTGTCAAGTAAATTAGAGCTATCGTAACGTTGACAATAAGACAATATGTCAAAGGCGATTTTTTTTTGACGCTGAAGAATAGAAACTAATTTTTAAAAAAGGAACTGTTTATTTCTTACAAAAAAAAAAATACATTATTAATTTACCTTAACTTGTCATCTTAAATTAATCAAAGATTTTATCAGTTAAGAGAATACATAAGTTCTACGGTTTGTTAAGATTATAAACATATCTTTTTTTATTATGTTTTTTGTTTGCGTTTGACCCAAATATCGTTTCAATATGTTCTTTACCTATTTACATTTTGCATTTTCTAGTTTGCTTATTAGTTGACTTGGTAAACTATTTAAGATGCCAAGTAATGTACGCGTCCACACTCTTTTACCGTACTCGTTGTTACTAGGATATAAGAAAAGTTATAAAAATATGATATATGTATGTAAGGTCAGATATCCGCCATTTTTTGAGACGGATACCAGATATTTACAAGGTTAAATGTTTAATTTTACTCTAGTCTTGCACCTTGGGGAAAGATGGAGCGATGACATGCGCAGATGGGCCGGTGTACGTTGCATGAGAGAAGCTGAAGATTGGGGGCAGGGCTGGTGATTATGATGATGATGACTTGTCTTGACTAGTATTATCTTATCTTATCTTATCGGTGGGTTCCTTACGGATACACTTCGACCCTATGCGATCTTTTGTGTAATTACCCCTCTTTTAGCGCTTAATCCAATGCAGTTTCCACCCCTTCCAGAAAACGGATAGTGGAGTGCAATGGCAGTGCCTTGAATTGGTTGGGTTCTGGCTAGCAAGGGCATCACATTCACACAATAAGTGTTTCAATGTCTCCACCTCTTGGCCGTACATTGTACAATCAGTATTGTCATAAAGGCCCATCTTTACTAGGCGGTGTTTAACCTCAAAGTGCCCGCTAAACACTAGCATATCAGAGTTGTCTTCAACTGAGAGTCTCGACTAGTACTACAAATATGAAAGTACTACTTACTTGTGGGAGGACCTTGTGCAGGGTCCGTCCGGGTTGGTACCACCATCTTATCCATTAACCTACCGCCAAGCAGCAGTGTTCCCATTGTTCTGTTCCGGTTTGGGGATAAGACAGCCGGTGAAATGACTAGCATAGAGACATTCCATCTTAGTCCTCAGGGTTGGCAGTGCATTTGCAGTCTTGTGAATGCGAATGTCTATGGGTCACAGTTTCCACTTACCATCAGGTGGCCTGTGTGCTCGATTGCCTTCCTATGCCATAAAATAAATAAATTAATTAATAATGTATGTTTGTTCATTGTCCTTTCCCGGGGCAACGCCTCAACCGGTTGATGTGAAATTTATTACAGAGACTATGACATAGTCTCTGGCCCTCCTAAGCTAAAACGCAGTATGTCAGATAAAATTCCTGTAGCAATATCAACCTTATTACTAAGAGATGAGAACTAAATCTGCTTTGGTTATTGATTTTGGGATGCTGCTTATTGGCTTAGGAGAGCAGATGTCCGTACGTAGGCTACTTTAGGTGCTGGAAAATTGGAAAGTTTCCAAACGAACATCAATAAACAACTTTTACGCGCACAGAGTCACGTGCAAAAACTAGTAGTTTAATAGTGCAAAAACGGAGACCTCTTTTTGCAAGCTTAATTTTACTTGCAATGTGTGTATGTATGTATGTACGGGTCAAATCTTACAAGTTAAATGTGACCCACTTCCCGTTCACGTACAGGGCTGAAATTTGGACCACATACGTAAACGATGGCAATGCGATATTACCTATGTTATCTAAGAGTTGATCTGATGATGGAGCCGGAAGGTAGCGTCAGGGTGTCCGCTATTCTCAACGTAGACCCACCGTGTTAGAACTCAATAGTTTGATCTTGATAAGCAGATAAAGATCTGGCAAAAAAAGTAAATAAAATATTTATTTTGTTTCAGAATTACTGCGATGGTATTGTGCACAAGCGGTTTCGGCCGTCGACATCTAAAACGTGAGTATTTCCCTCTCTTTCATATTTTGTTCCATCCACACTTACATATTTTTACCATTAAATCGAGAGCTTTCAGCCAATATCAAAGTACTTAATCTAAACCTTGAAACCACATTAAAAGGTAGGTACAGTATTCAATCCAAGTAACCAAATCGTATTTTAAGTTTGATAGTACCACACTGACAAAAATGCTGCTTCTAATAAGATGACTTTAAATACATATTACGAGTAGTTGAATGACAAAAGAAATTGCTGTTGTTACTGCTAACTTTGGTTAGTATAAATAAATGTCACGGGTCAATCTCACACAAATTAATCCAGTCCTAAATTAAGCTCTAGGCTTGTACTGTTGGTACTAGGCAACAATACATACACACATACATAAACTAACGCCTTTATTCCCAGAGTGGGGTTGGCAGAGCTACAGAATTACCAATAATTCTTAAAAATTGTTGATCATCCTGTAACCATATATTGCACTATTAGGCGAAGATGTTTACCAGTGTATTAGTGACATGTAACAAGACCATCGCCTAACAGTACTACCAGCCTTTATTCCCTTAGTCGCCTCTTACGACATCCTCGGGAAGTCACGCAGTAACACTATTCTAACCCCGCGACTACACGGGAATTTGCCTATACCGGATATCGATTAATAAATAAACTAAATAAACATTACGCAAAATGACGTAGCCCCAAACTAAGCTTGAACTATAGATACTAGACAACGACAACTAACTTATACAACAGAGAAATACATATTCGCGCTCATTACACACATATTTGCCCATACTGAGAATCAAACCTGGGACTGCTAGCTTCGTAAAGTTAGGTCACTTAAAATCGAATCGATCGAATTACTCTGAATTAGATTCCTTTTTTTCATGTTAGCAAGATCCCTAAATCACTTCCCCTTTATTTCAATGACGTAATACGCAAACGGACCCTATCCTTAAAATTCAAAAATAACAACTCCAACTCATTAATCTACCAACACGAAACATTCGAAGTTCCTCGAGTCACGAACACCTAAAATTATTACAGTTACCTCCAGTTAAGAGTGCCGCGAGCAATCACTGCAAGCATTTGTCGCCATATTTAACATTTATTTACGTTCAAGCATAAATATGTGCGCGTGATTCGACTCGCAGCAATTATGCGTGACTTATTGTCGAAGCAAGATAACACGTACATCTTGACCAGTCTTATTAGACCCCCGAGAAGCCCTCACGCGTCCCCTCGCGGGTCCATTTTAGTCACAGTTAGAAGGGGAGAAGGGCTCCAGTTGTGTTGGCAGGGCCATCGCTCCGAGGGTTGTGGCAGCTTTATCTGCCAGTTGACTCTTGGTCGTGACTTTCCGACAGAGATTTCGCTAATTACGCTGATTATGGGAACGAATCGTGCTTCGCTATTTATCGATACCTCTGGGATTAGAACACGAGCAAGAAAATCATGATCGATAGACAATTTTGAAATTGGAATAGAATAATATTTCACTTGTTTTTTTGTTATTTGGTTGAGAATAGGGTACTTATTCTTCTTGGTTTTTTACCCCTAAAGTACACATTTCGTTAAGTGACTAATATACAAACCTTCTTGTAATAAGGCGATGTATGGCAGGAATGTACAAAATGTGTATGGAAATTTATAGCCATTTAACAGGAAGTATGAAGTCATTCACAAGAATACTTTTCAAGCGCATATTGACCAAATGGCTCATGGATACATGTTTTATTGTGTTGAAGATTATTTAAAATTTAATGTAAATGTAAATAACACATATAATTAATCGATTTTCTTTTTGACCTGATAAGTCGATTTAAAATGAACAAAATTTTTGCACGCCTTTTTAAGGCCTTAATTTATTACTGTATTCTAGATTCTAGCAAATAAACTTATTTGATTGAACGATAAAACATAAATAGAGAAAAAGTCCAATTTTGCGACATAAAAGTCCAATTTATCGGCCTTTAAATAAGCGGAAATGGTCGTTTTCACTAAAACGGGTACCCAAATTAAGGACTGAAATTAAGGAACTGCCAGTGTCATATGGACCATGCCGCGAGCGGACCTGCGAGAGGGGGTGTTATTTTTATAGTGGTGATTATTATTTACATCTTTAATATTTGAGTAGCTTAGTTTTATTTTAATTTTAATAAGTTTAGTTTTAACTTTTAATTGTAGTACCTATAATTTATGTGATAATAAAGGAAGTTTAACTTTGTCAGTTTTATGACGAAAATTAGCCATACAATGCGGCCGTCGATGTATAGCAAATTTTCACAAAACGAACTAAGTTAAAGTTCCTTAATTTATTCCTTAATTGGGTAGACATTTTAGTGAAATTGCCTAAAATTCTCGTATTGCTCTTTAAAGAATGAATCGCAAAAGAGAGAGTTTTTATTGTATATAGTAATAATAAGTAATTAGTAATAATAATGTACGCGGTGGATGCGAAAAGCACAAGACCGGTCTGAGTGGAGAGCCTTGGGGGAGGCCTATGTCCAGCAGTGGACGTCTTTCGGCTGACATGATGATGATGATGAATAATAATGTAGCAATACATTTTTATTTTTCTAAAGTAAGTAAAATACATAAATCTACTAAAAATAAGCAATATACATCACTTTGATGTCGTTGCGATTCAATTTCTGTTGTAAAAAATATCATCTAATTCCGAACCACTGCAAATTTCACCAAGACAACGGAAACCATCTATTTAAATGTTTTCTTCGCTAAAACAACATATATCTACCTACATGTAATACTTATTTAAATAATACGAATATGAATTCTCATGAAGGTATTCCTAGCTGCATAATATTATCAATGCACCGATTCAGTTTCAATGCAGTTCCACCCACAAGTTGTTCCGCAAAGCAAGCAACCGCACTCTGAATATGTTACCGCCACTTCCTGCTGTTATCACTCCCTAAAATAACAGTGCCAAAACAAAAGAAGTTAGCGTCAACTACCCGAAAATTAATCGCGAAAAGTTAGTTTTCAAGTGTTCCACAAATGAAACTGCCGGGAAGTTTGAGCCAATAAAACAAAGTTCGAACAAACGAATGCATTAAAGTCACCCGCAAACCTGATCCAATCGTAATATCGTAGACATCGAAAGTTAGTATGCATTGACTTTGAAAACTCCAAAACTAAGTTGGGTTATGTTTATGAAACTATTCGGGTGCGGGGGTGTGCCGCCGATACATGCAAGAACTCGCGCCAACTCGAGGCATAGTTCGGTAAGTGGAACAGCTGTAAAACAAAGTAGCGAAGGGTCTAGGAACTTGGCGGGCCGAAGGGAGCGCCTGGGCCGCTGCTCACCCGTCGATCTTCAGCCCAGTTAAACTAGGTCCAACTAGAGCGATGATAACGAAGCGCCTACCGCCCCCCACCGCTCGCGCGAAGATAAACTTTTAAAATGACTTTGGAAGCTTTTGAGCTTTTAATCGGTAAAGTTGTACAGACAGACAGTTCGGGCACAATCCTTGAACCGCTGCGCCGGCGACGGCGGCCGCAAAACTTTGTTTTACAGGACTACTTTTCTTCTTGTTTCAAGGTTGGACTCTTAAAACAAACTCCGGTTCGACGGAGTTCGTGAACTCCGGCGCCAACAATTTACAAATTTCTCTCTTTCATAACAACTAACTGCCGGCGCGGCGAAAGTTGTCCTGCGTAGATCTTAATCGCATTGTCTGGTGCGCTCGCGGCTCAACAGCTGATTGTGACACTGCGGGCCGCTCGCGGTGCACCCGGCGCATGCATCGCGTGCATTCTCAGTGATGGGGTGTGATGAGTGGTCTGCGGAACATGAGGGATTCGTTGACAAGCGTTGACACTGTTTGATTACTAAATGTCTATTTCGTTGAGAGTTTAATCGCTCCTTCAACTTTTTTACTTTTTTACTCGTTGTTGCTATAGGGTGAGGTCGTTTATACGTTTTTCTGAGAGGGACAGTTGTCAGTTGTTTTATTTATTTATGACCGCGTAGGTGTCAGTGTGCGAAGCGTCCGGCGCCCCCAGACGTGCATATTCAATTTGTTTAAGTGACATTGATACCATCGACTGCGGTCGAAAAAACTCGTCCGCCAAATTTGACGCGTCCCCCCGGCGTCGGCTTTTTACAGTTCACGCCTCACCTGCCTAGGGCGAGAATTGATTGGCGTTTAATTTCGTTTTTTTTTTCGCCCTGCAGATTGGTTTTGCCCGCTTTCGGCTAGTTACCTGCATTGGTTTTCAGCCATATTGTAACGTAAGCTGCAGTATTGGGTATTGCGCGTAAATTTTACGTAACTAGAAATAAATAGGTTGCGGGTGTGTGGGGCGGGCCGGTGGGCGGCGGCCTGCGCGCGCAGACGCCCGCGCCCCGCGCCCGCCGCGACCTCGCCCGAGCTCGCGCTCCGCTAGTCCTCGAACCGCCGCGGCCCTCGCTCCTCGCACTCGCTACGCCGCTACGGCCGAGTGCTACGACTACACAAACTTTTCCTCGCGCTACGCAGTGCTACGCCTCTGAGATGGCTCTCTACGCACTAGCGGTGTGCCTCTAAGTGCAGTGAACTATTTTTAGTGACCCAGTGCGCAGTAACTTTCGTGTGTGATGTTGGCTCTTGATTTATAGCGATGTCGGCTCTCGTCCGGCCCGTCTGGTAAGTCGCCGCTCTATTTTTTACTAACCGTCAACTATTTAATTTAGAAGGTTAAATAGTTGATCGTGCGGTTTTTTAACACGTCATTACTGTTTTTTCTGCGGCAAAACTTATTTCAGTGAAGTTCGTCGGTGAAAATCTGAGGAAGAAGATTAAAAAATACGGAATCGTTTGCGCACAAATCCCACGCTTGTAAAACCATTTCACGAAATGCTTTCAAATGTTGTTGATGAATATTGAGGTTAATTTATGCGTATTTGATGTTCTGTTAGGGTTGATGTGGATTAGCGGTGTTTGCTGTCGCGGCTGATTATTCCTCCCGCCGTAATCGAATGAGCCGCGACTACGCGAAGACGGAATGCGTAATACACGTAATCGTGCGGCTACAATCTGCTAAACTGCCGCCAATTACATTAAGCCATTATTTAATATTTTATTATCCAATTTTGTCCTCTGATTTCGCTTTAAAAGCTTGTTGTAAGCGATTATGGATTCGTTAGACATCATAAAATAATCATACTTCAGAATTCAGCTAGTACTTGTTATTTTATATATATCGTTTTTAATATAGATTACTTGTACATGTGGAAATACTTTTTATTACTTCATAGAGCTGGATATTATAAAATTTATGCGAGAAAAACAAGGCTTTATGATAGGTTTCGGGGTTACCGATAATAGAGAAGAAGTAGGTTTATTTCTATGAAACCTTATTATTTTTATGCGTTTTATGGTTCAAAACAAATTTTGAATTAAAGTAATTGCATAAAATTACACTGCGTCACTATAATAAATGTACCAATCAATCGTAATTGTAAAATTTTAATCCATGACCTAGCGTTGATATTAAAACGGAATAAGCTCAGCTTTTGTAGATACCTTGTTTTTGAAAAAAGCAATTATCCTTTTTTTTAACCCTTTGGAACCATGGAGTATATTTGGTATACGCGCCAGCTCATTTCCAAGTAGCAAACTTAGGTACCGCAGAGTGCGGAGACATTCGCTTTTTCAAAAGCAAAACATTTATATTAGTGGGGAAAAATATCGAGCGTACCTCGGGATAAAATCGTTTTTTTGCGAAGATGACCTCTTGACAGATCGATTTTTTGACCAAAGAAACACCTACTCCGCAATCATCAAATCCGATACAGCCGTTTTGAACAACGTAGTGACGAGTACAAGAAAGTATATAAATATCGCTCATATAATGGATACAAATAATTTCTTTAACCAAGCGCTACATCCATATTCATCGAAAAAAACTAAACTCCTGTCCATGACCTACACAAATCAACACCCTGTACAAATGAAATACCCATACTTTATATAAACAATTGTCTTGTCTCAGAACTGAAATGTACGTACAATTCAATAAAACACAGCTACCTCAAAACCCTTTAGCGTCAGGTGTCGAGTACGGAGCGTGCCCATCTTGATAACGGGCAAATTGTTTCAACTGAAGCCGCTGCTATCTGATCGGCTGTGGGTTTAATTGTGGTATATTTTACACGTACGTTTAAGTTAATTCCTTTGAGGTTCTGGTTTTCAAATAGTACTCGAAACGACTTAATATACGAATGGGTAAGAATAAAAAATAATGACAGTTTCAGAAGCAACCTTTTTTATTCTAAATACTAGATTTACGAGATAGGTTTAGGAGAAGTAATGGCGTTAGTGATACGAGTAGGAGTTTGTGCAGTACTACGCACAGTTTTAAGAGGATATCTGCTAGAATAACATAATTAGATACTTCTTTTAGTAGTTTCATAAAACGCAGAAAATTATCAGATTTGAACTTTCAACCAGAGATATCTTTCATGGTACATAGCGTATTGAGCTAGATTTTGACTATTTTGGATCTAAATACTACTTAGCTTTAGCCCATTTTCGTTTTTATCTTATACATACTGTTGCCGTTATGGTAGCTCCTATTTACTATTTTACAGTTTCCATGGCGCTTCTTCTCCGCAATGAAGTTCTTGTCCGAAGCGCTAGTAGAGTCACTTTATATTACCGACGTGTAAAAGAGCGATTATGTGGCCAATTTACTGTACATTACGACATAACGACAACAATATGATCAATATATTTTAACAAGAGTAGCTAAAACAACAAATCTACTATAACAGCTATTCCTTCTACCTAAAACGAGAAAAACGAACTTCAGTTGCAAAACATGTGAAGGAAATAAGAATAAAATTAAGAGACTAGTAAAATAATTTCATTGTATAAATACACGTAAGGTTTTGAACGGTGACTTTATTTGTCAAAAAACTTTTAATGGTCTACAACTGAGCTGATACATTAAAATTAATGAAGTTAGCTCGAAAAAATAGCGTCCTGTATCTAAAATTCATTTCTTTACTTAAAAAAACAACCAAACGTCATGTCAAAGACTCAACATTCCAAATTTAAATCGAATGAATCGTGCAGTGTTAAAAAACATCGATTATTTAAAACGGAAGGGGTAAAGCAACATGTGAGCGCAAAATCGATATCGCAATAGTTTGTTGCGTTCGGATAAGTGGGGTAGTGGTAGCATGCACCCTCGCGAATAACCCTCCCCCGCGCAGGGCTGCCAAAAGGTCCTGCGATTTAAAAACTGGTCTAAAATAATTGGCACTTCGATTAAAAATCAGCGGTAGACGGAAAAGCTGTAATATAACGTTATGTATGCTGCTTAAAATATGTTTTTTGTATTTTTACATTGAAATAATTACCCTACCTTATCTTAAATGACATTTTTTTTCGGTGTCGCTGGGGCTGGAGTCAATGGATAAGAAATTGTGGGACAGAGATAGGTAGATATCATAAGATAATATAGTACCCACAGGAGATTAGTAGTGTTTCTAAGCCATGACTGGACTGTAGGCCGAGGCAGCTGTCATCACCTTACGTCAGTCTTATGCATTCTGATGATTTTCGAAAATGGCTGGCTTATCCTTGTGTATCCTTTAGCATCGAAACTCGCAGCGAATAGTGTCCGTACACACAAAATAATTCTTTTAGTTTTTTTTTTATATAGAAATACTTTTGTCTACAAAATTTTCATTTAGGGACTATAATTCTAAGCCCTTGCTTTGTAAGCATTTGAGATTTTTTTATAAATAGCAAGTGACATTTTTTGTCGAAACTTAGTTTAAGAAATAAAGTGATTAATAATTTAAATTTGTAAATTGAGATGAATTTTTAACTAACTTATATTTTACATGGCGTAACAACCTGGAACGTTTAGAAAGGAAAATAGTTTTTGATTTTTAGTTGAATTTATACTTTTTAAAGGAAAAAACGACAGATTTATGTTACATTATGTAACCCAGTCCTAACAATCATTAATCACAACTTTCCATCATTATTTTCTATCTTCGCTTGTTTAAAATTCGAATATTAACAGTCAAATTCGCACAAGTTTTCAGTTACGTAGATATTAGTGTTAAACATTTGTCAACGTAATTGTTGTTATTAATTATTAGAAAAGTACCCATTATTTTCAATTTCTACCTCTGACTTTTATTTAACCCTAAAAAGGGCACTTTTAAATTTGGTACTAAAAATTATCACTTACAGTTGATACTTTTTGTATTTTTTATTAAATGAATTTTGTGCTATTCGCATTAAAGATTAAAAAGGCTAGAACTTTTTTTTTATAATTTTGCCCTTTGAAATCAAATAAATTTTATTTCATTTTATTTAATTTCATGAAGGGTTAAACCAAAGTATTTTGCAGAATAACGGTAATTCGTTCGAATTGCAAGACATGTTGAAATCTAGTTTTTAAATGACGTGTGAATTGTAACACATCTATTCTCCATTTATTAAAAATGCATCATGTGGCAACCCTGCGTCGTGGCCACTGTGAGGGCCCGGACTCTCCAGCCCCGGACACATTGCGTGTTCCCTATTCACGCTGCTCTCCTTATATTTACTACACTAGCGAGCAAAAATAACAGGTCATTTGTAAAGAATTTTAGTACAACCTGACCCCGTTTATTTGCTCGTGAGTATACTTATAGTATTCATCGTATCATGCAGATATAAAATTACTTGAATCATTGAGGTTTAGCGGCAGACTATTTAAATAATTCACAGAAAATTGAATGTAATGTAAAGTTTTTTCGTTTGAACAGCTAGAACAAAAGGTGTATAAGGTTATATTGGATTTATTTTGTATGATGAGTGATGACGCTGCATTATTTCAAAGAATAGGTCCACTTCCATGTATATATATTAAAGAAATAGCTGAATTTACAAAGAAACTTATAGAACTGTTTGGAAAAGAAAGTGGATATAACAGAAATTTACGAAATAACTCCAGATTGCCTGTTATAGTTCCGTTCGCAATATATATTTTTTTATAAAAAAAGTGCTTCTGGAATGGCAATTCAACTATGTAATAATATTCCGGACATGTTTAACAGTTTTGAAAATGATGCTTTTGAAAAAGCTATTCATAAGTGGCTATTTAGAAAAGTGTTTTACTCTATTGAAGATTTTTTTCATAATAAAGGTAAATAATAAATTAAGTACCTACAATAGTAGGGAGCGATTACTACTGTATCACCTTATATACCTATAATCATACAATAAATGATCATTTGATTTGATTTGATTTGAATAATGTCGCAAAGTGGCTAGATTTATAGTTTAGCATTAGCCACAGAATTATAATCTCAAGGAAAGGAACCAAATCTATCTGCAGTCTAGGTACATATTTTGAGACGGTTTCTTTTTCACCAGACTATGTTGGATCTTCACAGTTTTCAGTTAGTATCGAAAACTGGTTTTCCCAGTGAATAAAGCATGTCATTTTGTCACGATCCCCATTCATTGTTGCTAGCTGTAGCTCGTGGGTTAACGCAAGCGGGCCTAAAAATAATGGACAGTTCTTCACTAGTCAAAAGCTCCGGAACGATTGCCACTCGTTATTTCTTTAGAATCTTCCAGCAATTGTCATAGAATATGTTTGAAGATTAGACCTGACAGTTGGTTGATACAGGCTGATTGGATAGATCATTTTATGTAAACACTTAAATTTTTATTTTCCAAAAAAATAATAACACAATGAAGATGAAAATCCGTTAAATATTGTGCATCTTATCCTTTAATATTTTGCTAAACAGCAGTGTTCGCATTGTTGTGTTCCAGTGTGGTAATAATACAATCGGTAAAATTATTAGCATAGAGATACGCCATCACCAGTTCTTAGGGATGGCAACGCATTTGAAGTCTTAGGATTGTAGTCTTGTGATTGTAGTCTCGAGAATGCTCATGTCGATGGGTCACAGATTTCATTACTTTCAGGTCTGTGATGCCGTTTACCTTCTCCTTGACATATTTTTTCTATAGAAAATCTGTTAGATAGTAAATATTCAAAAGGTATTTTATATCTTAATTACAATGCCGACAACGTTGTTGTACCGGCGTTGACGCAGCATTAACATAAGGTTACGACTAGGTCGAGCGGTGTGCGGGTGTGTCCACCATTTTTACGTTTTAAAAAAGCTTACTTAGCAATTATTGTAAAAAAATCACTTAATTGCAAAATGCATTCAAGATGTTGTTTCCTACTTTCGCAAAAACGGGAAAATCTCATCTTGTGCTGTTAATAAACTCACGATTAGGTTTTTAACTTCGTAACTCTGATAAATTTTAGTCTTTTCAGCACTTGTTCCCTGTACATCTATACCATCAGTGAATCTCTTGAATTTTATCACCATCGTTCAGTGAAAGTGCATCACGCTGTTAGTAAACTGCGCTTTATCTACTCCTCTTTGTCACACTACCCAAGATCCTATACTGAAGTCACTTTTTTTATAGAACACTAATTAACCTAGCCCGAAACTTAGATTTAAACGTGTACTAAGGTAAACATACTTAAGTATACTTATAATGTTAAAGAATGACGTTGATTTCTTGCGACGCTTCTTCTCAGCAGTGGTCTTCTCTTGGAAAGCGCTGGTATTATTAGAAGGACACGAGAGTTTAGGTTCATTTTGAGTGAGATTGTCCCCTGATATTTATTTATTTATTTATTTATTTATTTAATTAACACTTTAACGCTACGTAGACACTTATAGACGCATATTTTTTACGAACTAATGGGTCAAATTATGATTGCTGGTAGAGTATATGGTCCAGCAAGGTAGTAAGAGAAAATCTAGTGATTTCTTGCTTTATGACATTCAGTGTGACAATGCATTATCGTCGCCACGTTTGCTGTAAGACGTCCAGAGCTGCGCCTTTATTTAACTTAGTAAACATGGTATTATAAAAATATTTCCTCCTTCTATTAACGTTTTTTGTTATATTAGATAAATACAGCATGGTGCCGTGTGGTTGCCGACTATGCCGTGTGGTTGCCGGCTATGCCGTGTGGTTGCCGGCTTAGAATTGTGCCACTCCATGTCTTCCCGTGGAAGTCGTAAGAGGCGACTAAAGGAATAAAGGCTTGTAGTACTGTTAGGCGATGGGCTTGCCACCTGTCACTAATATACACTGTTAAACATCTTAGCCTAATTGTGCAAATTGTGGTTACAGAGTTATCAACAAGTTTTTAGATTTGTTGGTAATTCTGTAGCTCTGCCTACCCCACTCTGGGAATGAAGGCATGAAGGTATGTATGTATGTATGTAGATAAATACAGGATGAATTCAAACATTTGAGTATTAAGTATGTAATTATTTAAAAAAATGCTTCAAATATGGTAATAAGTAACTAAAACATTACATGGCTATTAAAATACAAATAGATATTATATTATTAAAGAGTAGTCTCCCGATCACGCCTCATATACAGGGTGGGCCAAAAATTTTTGCACTTTTAAAACATCGATAAAAATTTAACTTTTCATGTTTTTTTATATTTTATTTATTTAACCTAGTAACAGATAAATGCAATTTATTTTTGAAAAATAACGTCATCCAGATCTCCTCCGTCTTGTCGTTGCACTCCTGCAGTCGACTACACAAACACTTTGGAAAACTCGCTGACGCATGCTGCGAGGGATCGCAGCTATCTCATTCTGAATGTTTTGTTTTAACTGGGGTATTGTCATCGGATTATTAAGGTACACTCGACTCTTTAAATATCTCCACTTGAAAACATCGCAAGGTGTTAGGTCCGGGCTCCTTGGCAGCCATGGGAATTGGGATGTCACCTCTGCGAGAAATCAACTTTTTCGGAAACATTTCTTTCACCACCGGTAAACTCATGTTTGACGTATGGCATGTTGTTCCATCTTGTTGCATCCATGTTCTGGTCACCTTCAAATTCATGCAGTGGGTGCAGTTTCAGATCTAGATGTAAAATTCGCCGTAGACTAGTTCTTGGTATTGCTAGAGCTGCTGAACGTTTACGCGTAGATAATTCTGGATCGTTCTCTACAGAAACTTTAACCTGCCGTATGTTCTCATCATTTCTTGTTAAACGTGGACGCCCTGTTTGTTTGATATTCAGTGTCGAACCAGTTTGCTTGAAGTTTTTGACCTAAGATTTAATTAAACTAACACTTGGACACTCACTCACTTGGCGTTATCCTTATTCAATTCTAAGTAGGCGTCGTACAGAAAGATACAAATCGTTGTTTTTATAAAACTGTTTAATACAAAAACCCCGTTGCTTTCCCGTGAAACGCTCCTTTATAAATAAAATTGCATGAAGTGACCTATAGTTTCCCACAAATTTCCCGCCGCTCACTCTGACAGAGTCCGAAAAAATCAGTGTTGCTATTTGCAAAAATTTATGGCCCACCCTGTATTATGCTTGGCAAGATTTAATTAATATTCAAAATTAAATTAATTAAATTCATAGATACAATTTACTTATTTATCTTTCATTGATTATTTTGAACAATAGAATGATAAACAAGTCAATCATACCAAAATTGAATACTTGACTACTCCTGCAGCATCAAAGGTTGTAGCTCGAATTATAGTGCAAAATTGTGCTTGATATCTTCATCATGAAATTTAAATTTAAAGGCCTGCGTTGTACATTTGCAACACTAGAGTTTATCAAAGATTGAATATAGCATGTAACGATAATTCATTCTATCGGTTTAACATAAAGGAGATCACAAAGAAACAGATACACCTATACCTACGCCCCCTATATAATATATAGACAGCCGGGTAAAAAGTGCTCAATTTTCCCTGCTTTACCTTACATTATAAGCCCGATGCACAATTAAAGCTCAAGAAACAGGCATATTTCCTGAGAAAATGAAAGGTAAGGCATACCCGAGACCCCTTCCGAGCCATAACCCATAACAAACACGCGTCGGCCTCCCGCGGCCCCTCAGAAATCACGGCTTCCAAATTCAAATTGCACCTTAGAATTCTTAATTATTGAAATCATAAATCAAAACGTGCCGTCTGGGCGGGCGACCATAAAATTGTGGGGGGGGGTAAGTAAAGTAAAGTCGAGTGTGGTAGGATTAAGACATTATCACTTTTCTTTCGAGCGCCCTCGGGCGCGCTCGGGCTTCCTCGGGTTTCCTCGGCTGTAAATCAGCGAGTAAATCCCGCGGATTAGATTCATAGAGTTGCCACGGCTGAGGATCGCGCGCGGGCGATAATGGCGGCGTGTGCTTGCGTGATTTTGCTTTTAAATCGACTCCGGGCTAAGATAAATGCGCTTCCAATTTGGCCCCGAATTGAGTTTGCCTTTTAAGGATTTAGTCGCTGAAGTTTATGGCGGACTGGAACTGGCTGATAACCGGACATAATCTACCTCTCTAAGATGTTGTGTAAAGTTAAAGCCACTTGAGCCCTGCACAGCTCAATGAACAGATTCTTCTGCTACAGCTTCCAGTACAGTAACGAATCGGCTATATTTCTGTTTACATGGATGTTTATACGAATTTAATTATTATTATAGTTTGCAATGTGACAGTTAATTGCTAGGTCTATTAAAACATGAGTTTCCTAACTGTTTCCTAACTATTTCCATATTTTTGCTATCTCTACAATCGTGTGACTGTAACTAATTTTGAATGGTTAATAAAATGCGACAAAGATACTGCCATCTCCTTCTGTAGGTGTTTTTTTCATGCATTAAGCTAGCCATGGTAAACGATTGGTTTCTAAATCGCTACTTATTTGTGAATTGATGGGAAGAGCGAGCCAAAAACAATTCCCAGTAGTCGTAGCATTTCTAACTCATGTACACTACTTGAGTGTTAAGTTCTTCGGTAATAATGGACGACGCACTTCAAACATAGTTAAATTATAAGATATAGGCCATGTCAGGTAGGTATATAAGCATTTATCAGGAGATGTTCTCTCTCCTTGAGCTAAAGCCTAGGTTATCCCTATTACGTAGAAAATACGTTTAACAAACTCCTTTTAGCACTGATAACTGCTGGTCAAATAATCAGACACTTACTTGGCACAAGCATCAAAGCACGGATAAAAAAGGGCGAGGGTTAAAGGCTGTGTTTACACACACTACATCTCAAACAAACATACCCGTATCATGGACCCGGTATTAATATCTTAACGCTGAAGATCTGTGTTCAATATTATTGAACGATGTAAATATATAGTGATAAAAATCATCTTAACTGTCAAAAATGTATGTTGTCGCCAAACGCGCTCAGGCAGAATTGGCATTATGGACTTCATACTCTTATATAGATCACCGTTTAATTCAGAACTGAATGTACCTACACTAATCGACCTATGAAACATGCATCCACAATCCACATATAAGCGTAAACACATTGAAGAGCACACACATATTTTCGACTAAAGAATACAAACTCAACCCCAAAATATGCAATTATGAAACCGCTTGAGATATAGCCCTTAAGTGAGCGTTTTAAAACGCCTCCCAAGACAAAGGCGAGTCTGGCGTATAGTAATCCGGCCCCATATCTCGTAATCTCGCGGGTTTACAATTAACGCGTGCAGATAACCCGCCACTCGCCACCCACTGATAGGGCAGCACTAGTTTAAACCGGTTAAGCGACCGCCCTCAGGGTTTATCTAATTACCCTACGCCAACAGTTCGATCGTGCAGGGTTGCCAGGTAATGTTTGCGGGGAATCGGTTTTCTGATAGAGGTTGTGTTTTGAAAATACGTGGGGTTAATAGGGAATAGAATGAAGAAGATATTAAATGTATTCACTATACAGAAGACACACAAATGATAAAAATAAAAGAAATCAATTAGTGTAGCAGGAACAGCACGGAGTGTCCTCAAAGTAGTAAAATGGACACTGGCTCAGCATTATGCTGAGATATCAGACAACTAAATTACTGATATTTAGCTTTCGCGATGTTACTGTTTGTTATTATTGAAAACGGGACTAAATTGTTTGAAAACGTGATATTCACCATTTACCTCGACGTTTTAATAGTGTTGCAACGACCGTGGACGCGAGCAGACTCACCAAGTCCAATATTAACCTTTCGTTTTCTTTACTACTGTTAAAGCCATTACGGCGAATACTAATGGCGAATATAAGTCTGTTATAAATTATGGTACAGTAACTTATATAAAATTGTTTAATGTATTTCTTTTACTTAACGTGCCTATTTTATTCTATAAATATTATTGATTTTATTTAGCAAGTTACGTTTTTAGTGCGACTTCAAAAATTAAAAATCTTTTTTTAGAAAAAAAAAAACCCAAAAGCCACTAACAAAATCGGAAAATTTTTCTTTATTTCGGTCAAAACTCGACAACCAACGACAGGTTATCACCAAAATCAACCCCCAACCGGCAACCCTACCGCCCGTTCCGCGTCACGTACGGTTACCCGTCCCCGTGCCCGGGTACTTCCGGGCCTCCGTCAAGGACCATCGATTACCATCTCGAGGCATATTGCACAACTTCCCGGTCGATGCCATCGCTTTATGGTCCTAGCTTATTCGAGATAGTTAGCTGTGTTTTGATTTTGAAGGTATAGAGAGAGGAATTTACTTACATACATACATACATACCTTCACGCCAACCAGAGTGGGGTAGGCAGAGCTACAGAATTAACAACAACTCTAAAAACTTGTTGATAACTCTGTAACCACAATTTGCACAATTAGGCTAAGATGTTTAACAGTGTATATTAGTGACAGGTAGCAAGCCCATCGCCTAACAGTACTACAAGCCTTTATTCCCTTAGTTTCCTCTTACGACTTCCACGGGAAGACATGGAGTGGCACAATTCTAAGCCGGCAACCACACGGCAAATAAGAATTTACTTTTTGCTATAATTTTAAACTCGCATATTAAATGGGCCATAATTATTTGTAACAGACTGAGTTTTTTTTCTGGGTAATACGTAACGATTCCAAAAAATAAAACCTTTATACCTTAATCGGTCTACTACGAATATGAAAAAAGGATAGGCATATCTGTCTAGGCTCCAGGCGATCAAGCAAAATTAATGTGGATAGATGTAGGTATTTATTTATATGTATGTATTTTCTGAAAATTTAAGCAATTTATATTAAATAGCTTTCGCCCGCGACTCCGTCCGCGTGGAAATCGTTTATCGCTGCTCCCTCGGGAACTGTCTGTACTGTAAAAAAATATCAGATTTGACGTGACGCGTGACATTATATTTTTTCGGGTGAAAACTAATATTGCATTTAAGGCAAAATAACTTTGACTCACGTAGTTGTACGAGTATGTCAGAATATTCACTTATCCGTTTTCTTGGGCGGCATGATAATTTTGGACTTTGTAACAATCGTAGCAGAATATTAATGAATTAATTATAATGAATCGCACGGACAGTAAATCGTCATTTCATTGAAATTACTTGTATTATCTTAAGAGGCTCGATATCAGATATGATATCGAACCTTTTTACAGTAATCGACCATTTTCAATGAGCAAACGTATATCGACATCTTTTTTATCGATATCAAATGTGCCGTGTGCGTGTGTGTGCAGTGTGCATGTGCTCTTAATAAGATCGTACGAGAGCGAGTGAGAGAGAAGTACCAAACCGAAGCCTCATCTAAGTGCGCACAGACTGTATGAATATTAGTATGGATCTTCTAATAACCTCTAATTTACTCGTAAGGTAACCTACATGACACGCGTAGACTTGACAGCATATGAACTGCAACCCAGCTGCGAAATAGCAGTTCGAATGCAGTTCGAGTGTAAATACGTTTTGATGCAGTTACATCAACTGCATCAAATCAGCACTCGAACTGCCACTTTGCAGTCCGTCTGTACCGGCCCTTATAAATTTGAATTCGTCCCGATCAGTGACCTCACGATTTTCCTTTATGACTCGGTACTCACAGATATATTAGAATAAATGTACTTATTTAAAAAAAAAACTTGGTAGCTTTTTAATGTACTAATCAAAACTATACCCACAAAAATCTTTTCAAACTATCGCATCGTAGGTCTGAGATATTTTAGACTAAAAGCTGAATTCAGTTTTTCTAACCTCGAATGATTTCAACAGCTGATTTTCCTTTTTGGAGTCGAATTAATTCATATCTATGGATAAGCGAGTCTTAACACGTATAAAAAGGTCTATATTAACCGGGTTCCGTACAAAAAATGGAAAAATCTGTCCGAGATGGAGTGGGACAAGACAGCGGATCGGTGAGCGAGTTAAAAATCCACCAATAGGAATTCTTTATTTTTCTAGCCTCGCTCAGCGCAGTTCTCCTATTGGTGGACTTTTTCCTCGCACGCCTCTGCGCTGCCTTGTTCCACTCCAGTGGACAGGCAGCCTTAAACGAGTAACATTAGCGGGAAACGCAACGCGCCGTTGCAATCTTCGTTCCGAACCGTACATTGTTTACTTTTTTACAATTACAGTTGCATTTACACGTACCTACGGTTCGGAACGAGGATTGGAACGGTGCGTGCCGTGGCGTTTCGAACTTTACGTGTACAGGCCGCTATTTCCATGCAAAGCTTGGCATTTTTATAACAAGTGTACGCTTAACATCGTTACGTATAACATTAACTATTTATCAAATATTATTATCTATTATTTTATTCATTATAATAGTCATTTGATCGAAATAAATTTGGTTAAATAGAGAGTTTAATTTGGTCTTCTCATACCAAATGATCATGTTACCGGATTTAATTTTGGTATAATGTTATTTAATTTTAAACCTTCAACTACCACAACTTGACATTCCTATGGTCTTCCGAAATTTATCTTAGCAAAGACTAAACTCTATTTCCACTTTAAAGTACCATATAAAACAACATAAAGCAAAGTACATTTATTGTGTAATGAACAATGAGTTAGGGCCTCTGCAGGCCGCGTTTTTTTAACGCACCGTCGACGCGCGTTTGTTTCCATACACACGCAATACGCCTGCGAGTCAGACGCAGCTTGTAGACCTTCACACACCTTAATTCTATTAAGTAATGCATTTGTATCGATACAGACGAGGTCCTAACGATGTATGGTTACAAACGCAAACAAACTGCTCCGTGAAATAAAAAACACGCCGTTGACGCGCGTTAAAAAACGTCGTGTGCATAGGCCCTTATACATTTGGACAATGTTGTACACTGCGCGATATTATTGAATGTAACTAACTTATTCCGGAACTGAATCCACCAATTTGAAACTATCCGTTTTTAGGGTGCCGTAGTCAAACTAGGAATGTCCGCGTCCGTCCGTCCGTCCCTCCGCAGAATCTTAGTTCTAGAAAGCTGTTATTTTGCACGAATACACACACTAATCTCGCCAACAAAGTGATATAAAAATATTCGTACCTACGTAACTTGAGAATGGTTTTTATCTCGTCTATACCATGACGTGGGGTGTCATTGGATAGGTATTATAAAAATACTAAGGGATCCATTTGTAAAATATCTTTATTGTTAGCTTTATTGCGTCTGTTCGCTTAGATATTTTAAACTACTCCCCGGATTTTCGTGCAGTTTCAGCAACAGATAGAGTGGTTCAAGAGGAAGGTTTATAAGTAATAATAATAGGAAGCGAAGCGAGGGCGGGTCACTAGTTAAGACAAAGTCCAATTATTTATTAGATTCGAGTATCCAACAGCCAGATCTCCAATTACTAATAATCTGAAAAATATCTTAAATGAAATCGCATACAAAGAATTTTAACACCTGCCAAGAAAGATTTATACAAGAAACGAAATAAGCAAATAACTTTAAAAAAATGCGTATTTTATGCCCATTCAAAAATAGTATGATACATGATATCCTAATCCAAACTAGAAAACACGCTTTCAAATAAAAAAAGCCGCATCCATATCGGGTCATCCGTTTAAGAGCTACGGTGCTACAGACAGACACACACACACACTTACACGTCAAACTTATAACTAGGCATCGGAGTTTTTGTCGCACGGTAAGACTAATAGCAAGCTATGGAGTCGTCATTAGCCATAAATCTAAACTCTTATTCATATTCATGCTCATTTAATTATTTAGGTTTTTTTTATAATCAAGGACAACAACGTTTACGAGTTCAGAAACGATTATTTAATGTTATATTTGGAAAATAAATATTACAATAAAAAACAATTACCATTTTTATACTGATTTAATTACGAAAATTTTAAAACAAACAAAAGATACATTAAAACACGGCAGAAGGGAATTTTTTAATCCACACTAGTGGCGAATTGTATGTTAAAATAGTTCAAGTTATGAATTTATAATCTAATCGTTTTTTTTTTATATAACTTGACTAAGATAATTATACACGACCGACCGCTATAGAGGCATTTTAAGATAAATTAAATAAATGAGTATGAATATGAATAAGAGTTTAGATTTATGGCAAATGACGACTCCATAGCTTGCTATTAGTCTTACCGTGCGACAAAAACTCCGATGCCTACTTATAACACCCCTCTTTATTACGTCGGGGGTTAAAAAGTAGGAATTCTTATCACCTTTCCCAATATGGATCCTTGGAAACCAATGCTAGTAATTTAAAAAATGATCGTGTACTCTACGATATCTTATTTGTTTTTGCTCTTATGAAGAATATCATTGGTTTTTGGTTGATCAAGGTTCAAAGACAATAAAAACAGGTTTAACTTTCATTCATTTATTCACAATAAAGGGTCAAATTGTTTCCCCCCGACTCTACCTAATGTACAAATGACATCTGCTAAAATTAAGGTTTAATTTTCTTAGACTGCTTCCCGATATGTCTCGGTCTACGTCTTCTTTGTTTCTTATCGGTTTTAAATAAACTTTATCTTTTAAAAATCCCCAATAAAAAAGTCCAATGGGTCCTATTATTTAAGTTAGGTCACTTTAATAGAAATAAACTACTTAGCAATAAACAATTCGGCTTTACCAGAGGTCGATCAACTATTGATGCGGCTTCTGTACTCATTAAATATATATATAACAGTTGGGAGAAATCTTGCGATGCAGTAGGAATATTTTGTGATCTTTCTAAAGCTTTTGACTGCGTTGTTCACACAACCCTTATTTTAAAATTAGAACATTATGGATTGTCCAATAAAGCTATAAGTCTTATGTCTTCTTATCTAAGTGATAGAACTCAAACAGTTGTTGTAAACAAAACGCAATCTGATGGAGCTACAGTAAAAATAGGTGTGCCTCAAGGCTCTATTTTAGGTCCTTTTCTATTTTTAGTTTACATAAATGACTTACCACCAACAGTAGATAAACTTTGTGATATTGTACTTTTTGCTGATGATACTTCATTAATTTTCAAGGTAGACAGAAAATCCATAGACTACAGTAGGATAAACACCACTTTAATTAAAGTACTTAATTGGTTTACTAGCAACAATTTGCTACTAAATGCTAAGAAGACTAAATGTGTTAGGTTCGCTTTGCCTAATGTTAAACCGTTAGATTCTAGTATTTTTATAAATGACGAGTGTTTTCCAAATCGTAGAAAAGGCAGTTTTCCTAGGCATAACTATAGATAAAAATTTGCAATGGAGTCCCCATATAGCTGTACTGGCAGGTAAACTAAGTTCGGCAGCTTACGCCGTTAGGAAAATTAGACATCTAACCAATATTGAGACAGCTCGCCTAGTTTATTATAGTTATTTCCATAGTGTCATGTCGTACGGTATTCTGGTTTGGGGTAAGGCAGCTGACATACAAACTATATTTGTGTTACAAAAAAGGGCCATTCGTTCTATTTACAACTTAAATTCCCGTGACTCGCTGAGAGAACTTTTTAAGGAAATTAATATCTTAACTGTAGCGTCTCAATTTATTTATGAGAATATTATTTATGTTATTAAAAATTTAGATTCTTTCACAAAAAATTCTGATGTACATAATTTCAATACTAGAAATAAAAATAAAATCGCTATTCGCAAATTCCGCGTTTGTAAAGTATATAAATCATTTGTTGGTCAATGCATTCATTTCTATAATAAATTACCTGACATAGCTTTAAAGCTACCCTTTCCAGCACTTAAAAATTACTTGAAAAAGTCGTTAATGTCTAAAGCGTATTATAGGATCGAGGACTATCTAATAGACAAAAATGCTTGGCCTAAACCCGAAACTTAATATTTTTTATTTTTTTCAAATTCAGTAACTTTGTCTTGTCTAGGGGACACCGTTGATGTAGGAAAACATATCAATCTTATGTGGTCGTCTTGCAACGTCTTATATACTTACACCTAGGTAGGTGTTCTCTTTTTTTTCTTCTCCCTCTATCTCTCGCAAGATTTTGGTGTGTTTTCCTGCTGAAACTACGCAGCTTATTTAATATATATTTTTAATTTAATATTTATAGATTTATATAATGCTAGACTAAGTATACCATTGTAACATTAAATATATTTAAAAAATGACTGACTGCCGAGTTTCTTGCGGCGTTTCTTCTCAGCAGTGGTCTCCTCTTGTGAAGCGCTGGTAGATTCTTGACGTGTAAAAGTGCCCGTGTGGCCTACTTACTGAATAAATGTCTTTTATCTTTTTTTTTTTTAAGACCGGTAGAGTTGCCGGAATTATCTGCAGTTTTTGGAAAACGATCTGCCTATTTTATTGGACGACATGCCATTGGCATTGAGGCAAAGAATGTGGTTCCAGCAAGGTGGCTAAACAACACGAACCCTGACAGATGGATTGGGCTTATCCTCCAATAAAATAGGCAGATCGTTTTCCCAAAACTGCAGATAATTCTGGCTATTCAGACTTGTCTTTTGTACACTATAAGTGTATTTTTTTAATTTCTGATAATAAGTTAATTCCTTAAATTGGCAAAAACGCTACAGCAACACCTCTCATCGTCGTCCACGTTCTTAAAATTAGTTGTACTCCTAACATAGAAGTTCACCTTCAAAACGTTCTAAATCTAGTAGCTTTATTCATAGCTTCAATAAAAGCTGGTTCAACTAACAAACAGCTGAGAAAAATCATGTTTTAAATAAATATAAAAATAACCAAGATATAAGCTAACAAAGATTTGTTCGTATCTCTTTCTAGCAAAACGTAATTTAACAAGGAGGTTTTATGATTGACCTGTTACATGACGTCACATTGTATATTAGATCTCTCTGTTTAATCACCAATGATCGGATATCCCGGTGCAACACGGGGTGAATGACCTCAAACATTATGCTAATATGGATATGCCCCGGGGTTCCGGGACTTATGTTGTTAAATATTATTCTGATTTTATGACTTCAAATAAATTTCAATACAATTTGAATATGTAAAATAAATATTTTCACAAAAGTAATTTAGGTATGTAAAAAAATAAAAAAAGTTAGTTTTTATTATACTCTGTTTAAAATTGATCTGCCAAATAGTCTTTGGGTATGAATATAAATAAAATATATAATACGGTACGCATTATCAGTTCACCACACTACACACATATATTATATTTTATTAGTTTGTATGAAATTGAAATAGCATACAATTATTTTCTCAATATTTTATATGTTTAATCGATTTCTTTACACATCTAAAATCCTACCCTAATGCCTATTTATAAATATCCCAACCATCGCATTTTCTTTTCGAACCAGATCCCGGGATTTTAGTCATATCCATATTAAGATTTCTACTCTATATCCCGCAGTGTTGCACCGTGAAATCCGATCACTGTTAATCACTGTCTAATTAGCAGTTTAAAATGCTTGTGTCAACCGTATTTCATGCCCGAATTTTATTTTTATTTTACTTTTGCTGACCTCTTTTACGGTATTTTCCTTTTTTTTATTAAAAAAGCAGTTTAGAAAATTCATGCATATTCCCTATTGTATCTGTACTAAATTTCACGTCTATCGGTTGGTTGAATTGTGAAAAAGGAACAAACTAACAAAGACACGCACTTAAGCATTTATAATGTTAGTAAGAATATTAACACGGCACGATCTGAATAACTTTAACATTTTAAACTCTTCAATGGTAAAACGTAGGAATATTTATTCAGATTTTTGTACGTCCCTACTTATACAAAATAAGTTAGTTTGATTATAAAACAGCTGGTTTCGTAGCTCGTAACTTTAAAACGGTCCAAACTATGTACATCAGCCTAAAAATGAATATCATTAAAACAACATTAGAAGTCGTTCGTTCTTTTCGGGGCCGCGCCACACGTACACACAAACAGACAGATAAAAGAGTCAGATTATAACACATCTCATTGTTCTAATTTATTTCTATTCATTTCTTAGTCTAAGGAATAATCTCAAGAAACTAGTAATAATATCTTATTCAGTAATGTTTCTTTACGTACAAAAATATCTGATACGCTCGAATATAACGCCTCTATTATTAGAGACGTGGTAAATATTTTTTCAACTCACTGTTGCCTAAATATATTATTGCTTGTGACTGTACTCAAACGAAAATATCTAGATCTTATAAATCCGTGCACAAAATATATAGTGACTGTTTTTTACATACAAATCCGACGTTAAACATTTAAAATATAAAACCTCAAGGTCATGACAACTTCCTTTGTCTTCGTTTAAACTAAAGCATGGCCGTTGATAAATCGTTAGAAAAATAAATCAACGTTCCAGTTGAAAAAGTTTATTTTGACAGAACTCATAAACTTTCAATAAAAGTTTTACTTTTGTGAAAGTTTTATCCCGTTAATTATGCGCATCGAAACCATATTTAGCTCCTAGCTAAATCGGAAAAATATACCGTGTAAGTAAAAACGTTTTTCACCGAATTTGAGGAAACATGTGTAAGAGAAACAATACTTTCCAAACTTCAAATTCGTGTTGGTCGCGATAGGACGGCCGTCGTACAGAAAAAACGATAGGACTGGCGTCGGACGCGGAGTAGGTAACAATAGCAAATTCTTCGTGCTTACATTGTGTAAAATTTAAGACCTTTTTTAACTTTTTATTTTCGAGTTCTAACTTTTTGACCTACATTCTTACTTACCATGTAAACATATCTTTGGTCTGAAAGCTCTTGAGTGAAATGGTTTTTACGTGGGAACGATTTTTGTGCAACCAAACATAAAAACCGAGTGCTTGAAGTGTTTCAACGTCGATGGGAAACGCCTAGAATCATTTCCGCGTAAAAATATTGTGATTGTGGATGGAAAATCGAATCGCAAGTACAATATTTCAATATTTTGATGTCAATATCTTTGTTGGTTATTTACCGAAGCGCGGAGAAGAGTCTGACGGGCGGCTTGTTGCAGGTCGGCGCCGCTGAGTGCGCAGCCGGCGCTCGCACCGCTCAACAAGAGACGGCTGGAGTTTGGAGTGGACGTGGAGTCGTTCAGGGTGGCGGAGCGACGCGGCGAGCGCACCGGGAGCAGCGGCTCCGCCGATGACGAGGACGCCGCCGGCAAGCGCCGCCGCCGCCTGCTGGACGACGACGAGCGCCGCCGCGCGCCCCAGCTCTACCGCCCGGCTCGCAGCGAAGAGGACGACGAAAAACTCATCCGAGAAACGCAGGCCGCCCTCAAAACCCTCTCCGGCTGGTCCAGGGAACAGCCTCGCTACAGCGGTGACGAAAACGACGACGCCAACGGCTTTGAAAACCTCTTCGAAGAAAAACAATCCCAGAAAATGCTTCCGTCATCCCCTTCACCGTCTTCCGATAGCGCAGCATCACAGAAGAGCTTCTCGGCCCGTCACAGAAGCGAGGAGCAGAGCAGAAACGGCTCAATTGAAAATGAAGTACAAATCAAAAAGACTCCTCAGTTGGACCGTGACAAAAGTGAGGACGAGTACGATAAGCACAACAAATATGTGAACCACTACGAAGGGCCAAATTTCGACGAGTTAGTCGATTCATCTTCCAACGAGCTGGAGATCGATATGTCGGAGCGCAACGAAGACAAGTACGATGACAGAGACTCGAAACAGAAGCGCAAGAGCGAGACGATATCGGTGAATAAGCAGTCGTTATATAACGCGTATAAAGCGGCCACGGCGGCGCTGCCGTATTCGACGCAGTCAGCGTTCAAGCCGCCGGCGGAGGTGAAGCACCGGCCGTCGTTTCCGAGCGAGCCGTTCGGCGGTTACTCGAATTCGTCGGAGCACGAGAAGGGGTCCGTGGTGAAGGGCTGCAAGCAGTACACGGTGCTGCAGCCGGCGGGCGCGAGCTCGCGCGCCGCCACGGCGCTGCAGGAGGCGCGCGCCGTGCCCAGCGCCACACCGGCCCGCGACGCGCGCCCGCTCGCCGCGCTCTCCCCGCCCGCCAACAGAGGTACACCACGACGACGCAGCTCCGACTTCCCTAACGACGCGACGTTACTGTAACTCCGGCGATACCGAACAACCCAACTTTGTTTCAAGGTCGCTCGATAACTCATAACCCGCAGTGGATGATGTTTTCCCGTGTAATGATTCTTGTACCTCCAAACTGTCTAGACGATTTATGTGCCGTCTGTGAATTGTATGTAGCGTGTTGGTTAATGAATTATAGTAGCCCGAACTGAGAGGTCTCGAAATGGGTTTTATCATTCAAAACAATCCTCATCTGTCCGAGCAGATGCCAGTCGCAGAGGCGGGCAACAAATCATCCTTCATTTGTAAGATGCCTCTCATAATTTAGCCCGCGACGGTTACAACGAGGCTCCACCTACGTCGATATTGTATATAAGACGGTTAAATATTTTCCTCGTATTGTTGGGCGATAGCTGGGTTTATGTTGGGGCGACGCGCAATAAAAACGGGTCAGGCGGGCGGTGGGCGGGGTTTATCGTGCCGCCCTGTTTTTCCTGAAAGAAAAATCGCGAGTCCGCCGCGCAGCCGCCTGACGTTCTTTATTTTTTCTTTTAAGTGTTATACGGGGTGGGGCCCCGGCCCGAGCGGGCGGGTGGGCGGCGCCGCGCAGGTACGCCCCGGCCGGCACGCCTGCCGTATCGATCCCACGCCCCGCCTGATGATTAGGGAAATACTGATTTGTGCACTGGTCGATTTGTTCGCAGAAGGCAACAAGTGTCCCACACCCGGCTGCAATGGGCAGGGCCACGTCACCGGTCTCTACACACACCACCGGAGGTGAGCGCGATGATTGTCATGTATTTCAGTCGCGACGAGGTAACCTCGATATTCACTTACCGTAAATCAGCGAGAGCAACACACTACACGATTCCGAGCACAAACAATAATGTAACAATTTACTTGACTAGCGTAACTTCAAAGTTGAAGGTTCAGTCTGCCGACACAGTTGTTGCCTGTAGAGCGAGCGCCTGGTATACTTAGTTCTCAACTTCAACTTGAATTCCCCGGTATTGATCTGTTACCTGTTTGTGCCCTCAGTCTATCAGGATGTCCAAGAAAGGATAAAGTCACACCGGAGAGTGAGTAACATGAAATTGCCAATTAGCTCTTCACTGGTTCTGTTTTGTTTGTCTAAGTTTTGTTTGTTTTCAGCGTTGTTATTTAGTTATTATTATTTTGATTGGTTGTTGTTGTTATAGCACTGTATAAAGTTAGTACTTGTAAGCTTAACACGTAGGCTTTGTAAAATTGAAGACTATAATATTTTGAACTAGTTATTGTAACCTTCAATACGTAAGCTTCGTAGAAGAGTGATCCCTAGAAAATTACTATCTTTTAAACTTAACGGCGAAACTTCACCAACACAACTCTATATGCATCGGGAAATAAAAGAGTGAGATAACAGGTCTTTGTTTGCCAGAACGATACAAAATAAACGAGGAAAAAGGTATTAAGAGTACAAGAAACAGTGAGAGCCAGGTGCTTTGGCTGTCCTCAAAGGAGGTCCCATAGCATTCACCCTTTGTTGAGTTGGTGACAGTTAGCTACAAGTATTACCGAGTTTGGAATTAAACCGGTCTTGAGCTCAATAATGTCTTAGTAGTCCAGAAGTTGTGATTGAATTGAACTGTATTCCATAATCGTTGACAGTAATTGCGTGTGGTGTTGATAAAGTATCGTTTTCAAATTGTATACAGGGTGGCCCATTTAGAACGGTCAGTATGGGCAAGTCTGTACCTAACTATAACACAAAGATTTGTTCGTAGGAAACATGCCATCGATTTTAATGACAAGAAAATCTGCATACATAGATTTAAAAAAAAACTTTAACTTGTTTCGGGAATCGAACCCGGTCGTATTGAAAAATAAAACTTACATTATGTCTATTTGGATATCGATTGTGTAGATCATAAGGGATATGAAATACAATGCATTTTATTCATTTTAAACAGCATGTTTCATAGTAACATCATTTTTCAATAGGCACGACCTGGTTCAATTCCCGAACCAAGTATAAGTTTTTTTATCTATGTATGCAGTTTTTCTTGTCACTAAAATCAATGACATGGATCCTAAAAACACATCTCGTATCGTACGTCTTATAGTAACAGACTTGTCCATACTGACCGATCTAAATCGGCTACTCTGTATAAATACTGATATGTAACGGAGTGTCATGTTCTTGTGCAGTATTGGCGCTGCACGAGACGATCTTGAAGTGCCCTACGCCGGGGTGCAACGGCCGCGGCCACGTCAGCTCCAACCGGAGCACGCACCGGTCTCTCTCTGGCTGCCCCACCGCTGCCGCGAGGAAGGCAGCCGCGAGGTCGCAACGCGCTAGACTCACTGGTACTATCACCACTAGCAATACTAAGCCGCGGCATCTCAACCGTAGCTCTCACGGTTTCTCTCCGCCTCCGCGAAGTCTCATCGAGCTAGATTCACCGGTCACTGACCATCCTTTACAACAGTGACACATGTTAGATGTTAGCATAGACTTCCTTTCGACCGCCGCGTAGTTAAAATCGCCACTGCACATACAATCTAATTATCACGACATGTGATAACTGGCTGTGACTAACTCTGGTGGACCCATACTTTACCTCTCTTTTCCCGCATAGGTCTTCCGTCAGTGCCAGCGCCCACCCCTATAACTATAACGATAGAGACCTCGCGCGAGCGGCCGGACACGGCGACGCCAAGCCCTGCCGTCAAGCGGGAGCCCGAGCTGCTCGTGCCGAAGCGTGAGGCGGAACCCGAGCGCGCCTCCCCGGAGATGGAGACCCGCCACGCCGGCTACGGCGCACCGCCGGACCAGCGGTCGCCCTACGAGCGCCCGCCGGACGACCATGTGCGCTCCTATAGGTAAGGAGTGTTCGCTACAACCGCTCAGAATTCCACATGGTTTACATCCTAGCCGTTTTGACTCCTTTTTTACAAGATCTTTTCTCCAAGCACTATTTGAGATTGCTTGGAATATAACATAGTTTTTAAAGGAGAGTCGGGTTTATGACGATTCTTGGTACAGGTCTCTGTCTAGGTCTGTCAGCTGCAGCAGCAGATATGATGATGATAACGATGAAATTTGAAAGATAATAACTCTGTCTTGTATCGGTATTCCATACACAATCACTTTAGCTTAACGTCTTTTCTCTTAGCCAAATGAACGAAGCCCGGTACGGTTACGAATCGCGGTGTTACGACGGCGTGCCCGCGTTCGAGCGGTACGACCCGGCGCAATGCCCCCAGAGGCCCTACGGCTGGGAGGAGGAGCGGTACCACGACCCTCACCTCCCCACCCCCATGAAAACTGACCAGTCCGAGCAGGAGACCAACTCCGGGCCCATCTACCCCAGGTACGTACCTTAGCCTAATCGAGTCGGTAGCAACTATGTGGTAAACGCGACACTAGTAACTTTAGTGGTCGAGTGGCAATACTTAGAGATGAGAGCTTGAATGACCCGTCCTGTCCTAGACCAATGTACCACTACGAAGCGAGTAGCGGAGTGGGGGGTGTGGGTCCGGTCGCGATGGGGCCCGGCGTGCCGCCCGGGTTCTCGGCCATCAACCTGTCGGTGAAGATCGCGGCGGCGCAGGCGCAGCGGCCGCGCAGCCCATCGCAGCGCGACCCGCGTGACCCCCGACCAGCCATAGATCTCTCCACGTCAAGTGGTAGCCCACAGGTGAGATAATGCCTTTCTTGCTTGAGGTATCGGACTTATGGCATCTAAAATTAAAAAAAAACACAATGGCTTTGTAAGTTTTCCAAACATAACCGAGTAGTCAATCAAGCAAGCCTGTCTGCTTTATTTTGTTTGATACTGCCTAGGTGTCACGTCCGATGCTCAACGCTGTAGTAGCCTTACCCACTAATGGAACTGACTGTTGACAGGGCCCGTACGCGTCCCCGGTGTATTCGAGCGCGGGCGCCCGCGGGTCCCCGCAGCCCGGGGCGTCGCCGCAGCTCACGGCCAGCCCGCAGGTGCCCAGTCCTCAGGGTCAGACCCTCGACCTTAGTGTGTCCCGTTTACCACATAGGTGAGGCTTTCTGTTCTTAGGAATAGTCTTAGCTTTAAAATTTATTATTTAATTTGTCCAGTGACTATTACAACTATTTACTCATCTACATTTATGTTTTCTTTATTTGCTTAATTGAATAGCTTTATATGAGAACTCTCTTTGATAATAACCACTTGAAACAAAACATCGCTGACACTAGTGGTCCTAGGTTTGTTGTAGGCCAGGGAAAATATACCTATGAACCATGGCTGCGATATTTTTTTGTATTCCGTTGAATACTATTTAATATGCGTATTTTTTTAACTGATCTTCCCAGAGATGCCTGTCACAAGACACGTCAGAAATGACAGTTTTCTACTGCTCTAACTTGACGTTTACTTTTCGTGTCATACATATATTTATGCCCTTGACTGTACATACATACATAAACTCACGCCTTCATTCCCAGAGTGGGGTAGGCAGAGCTACAGAATTACCAACAACTCTAAAAACTTGGAGCTTGTATGTTTCCTTGTCTAACTAGTCCAGGACTTGCTTGGGACTTGGTCAATTTGTGTGAGATTGTGCCCTGATATTTTTCTTTACTGAGTGAGCGGTTAGTTAATTGGTGGTGTTTCTCACCAGCCGCAGCTTTCCCGGCGGCGTGTCCTACAGCAGAGAGTCCACGCCCGATAGCGGCGGCAGCCACCCATACCTGGAGGCCTACCACAGAGACGCAGCCGGTAAGTAGACAATAACTACTGAAATTGCAATTTATCAAACTTAATAGGCCACGGAATCCATCGCTACTTTGCTATACGCTAGGCTTTTACTGATGATAAAACTTTGCATTACGTGCTGCGCCAACCCTAAATGATTATAATAAGGGACAGATGATGATGATGAAAATTAGTAAAGGCAATTGTGCCTCCAGAAAAGTATAATAAACACCCCGAAAATACACACGACATTGACATGGACAATGACTCAACCAGCGCGCTCAAATGCCGCGACAACAAAGGTCATGCGTAGATTATAGGGTGTTTCGTTCCAAAAAAATTACAGCAAATAATATGTTTAAGTACACTTTAAATAGAATTTATAATCATCTTCACCGGAGTTGCAAAAGTCAAAGACAAAGGCTTTCAACAAAATCATTCTGCTAGGCTAGATTAAAATTGCTGCACGATTTAATATCAAAAGTAATTATAAAACTTGAGCGAAGGTACATTTTTACATCAAGTACTTCCCAAATTTTGTTTCTCCATGAGGGGTTAAGGGTTAACACAGAAGCAGTAAAACACGTCGTACAAATTAAAACGCGACCGCGATAATCACCGCGCTCCCTGCGGCGTGAAGCGAGCAACGCGCCGTGCGGTGTAATGTTGCTAATCTTCACCGACAGGCGCCGCGCCGTTGATCGACGGTGCAACTTCGCTATACAAATACGAACACATGTGTTCAAAATAATAATTAAATTGTAATTATGTGAAACTAATGATGTAATGTAATAGAAACTGTGGAGTATATTTTAAAAATAGATAAGCTTGCTTAATTTATTCTAATGTAGCGTTGCGTGTGTAGTTAGTTGCTAGGAAAACATTAACATAATATCAATAGATATTTGTATAACACTCAACAAGACAATAACTGCTTCGAGATGAAAACATTTATTACTAGGGCAATGTAATATGAAACGTTTACTTATTGTAGGCATTCCCTAGTGGGAGAATGATGGGCCGTATTTAGTTTAAGCTTAAAATACTGAATAGTTGTTGCGGTAAAATAAAATTATACTCATTTTTATCATGTCAATAATTAAAACAAAATAAATTCGTTAAAACTACATAAAACATTAACCATTTTTTTATGAAACTCTTTCAAACATTGAAACTTCTTACGGGACAGAATCACAACCACAAAAACTGATAGACAAAATTACACCCTTAATATAGGAGCACTCACTGGCGCTCACGCAGCCTAAATATCTCGTTAGTCAATTGATCACTTTTATCACATGGTTAACATGGTATTTCTTGAGCTCTCGTATTCAACTGTTTTAAACCACAGGCTACGGCGGCGTTAGTCCACACCCGGTGGCCGGCTACGGGCTGGCCCAGCCTGACTACGCCGCGGCAGCCGCAGCGGCCGGCTACGGCGGCTACCAGTACCAGTGCGGCGCCTACCCCCCTCCCCCCGCGTACCCGCCGCACGCGCCCCCCTACTCGCCCCCCTGCTACATGCCCCCGCCGCATGCGCCACACGACAAGCCCAAAGACAGCAGGTAATTATTGCACTTATTACCCTAGCAATCTCTTCTTGATGTCTAGACAGCTGTTTAGGTAAGTACATAGGTACAGGCTGGTAGCGGAATCTGCAAGGTTACTTCGAAGTATTAGATATAATATAGGTGTATATACGTCTGGTGGGGTGGGGCACTTCTCCTCTTTATCGTAAAACTAGACTTCATTACACTGAATGAATGTATTTCACAACGAGACAAACGGAGAGACCAGCAGCCATGTTCTCTACAACTCACGTTTCAACTCGATGGAATTATTACCCGGCGAGTTTATGGTGTCACGTCTGAGCGTTACATATACATTTAAGGGCGTGCATTTTTACTCAGGTAGCTTAACCCTCGCTCGTTCCATCAACTGATCGACTAGAAGCCGTTTTTGGAGAATGACTCCAAAGGTCGTGTATAATGAATATAATGATTCGCGCTTTAAATAAATCTAAGACAGATCAGTAAGCGTTATTCCTAACCAATGTGTTATATTTGGTTATTAGGGTTCAAATTTGAAATGTTTTGTGTGTGGCAAATATGACATTATCAGTCAGTAACCATTCTCTCCGCGCTCTGACGTCGCGTTTGCTGGTTGACCCTGCCAACGAAGCTAGCCGTCCCGGTTCGATTCCCAGTATGGGCATATAAATATTTGTGTGATGATCACGAGTATTTGTTTCTGAGTCTTGGATATTTTCTGTGTAGGTGTTTGAGTACAGTCGTCTACAAAGAGATGTATCCACTTTTTCACTTTTTGATAAGGTCCAAGAGTGGATACAATACATCTCTGTGTGGTCGACTGTAACTATTTAATGCTCTATATAAATAAATAGGTATTACTCTGATGTTTATTTATTTTATTATATATTGGGTTTGGGAACTAGGATGAGCTATATTGTAATCGATCAGCTTTTTATCGCTATATTACGTTACGTCTCAATTACTCTCAGATTATCGAATTCAAATGATGGTTAAAAGTATTGTTTGATTCCGACTTCAGTTGCCTGACCTATCATAAATTATTTTTTACTTTTTTGGAGGCAGTCTATTGTTTTTTTTAAAACATTTAATTTTGATTAGCAAAGACATTAAATGTACCTGTAATGTTAAATCTCTGACTTTTAGATATCATAATATTATGCTGTCGTTGTTTAACCACCTTATTCATAAACGCACCATAAACCTATTTTAGTATGCGTTGTCCATTTATGTCAAATGGAAATGTCACAATGACAGATACGGACAAAGCTTATTTCAAGCACACACACACACCGTGTTTTTTTTGATTTACGATAACTTTAAGGGAACGTGCTTTAGGTCAAATAAAGTTAATTTCCCGAAGACAGACAAATGATAACTGTAACGGTTTTAAAGATATTTAATTTTTAAATTTAATCAGTTAATCACGTTGAACTGGTCTAAAGGGCTCTTAACTGTCTGTGTATGTCACGCCAACATTGACGTATTTGACACTGACTATGAGTTAACTCTAAACCCCCTTTTAGAATGACCAAAGATACAACATTTACTTACTTTGTTCTAAACAAAAAAAAAATTTTTTTTTGCATTATTTAAAAATCTAATCCACCACTTAGTTTCTATGGATGTACCTAGTAATATGCCGAAGTTATCGTAAATCAAAAAAAACACGGTGTATATTTATGAATAATATATTTTCTTAAACCATTTAAATTTGCGTAGTCATAGTCGCTTAGCTGTCTTAATCGAGATATCTTATTGCCACCCGCGAAATAAGTACCATTGAGAAGTTTCGGTGGCCATCTGTGGTCTTCTTCATCGGTTACACTTCACCAAATGATACTTTCTGAATGCAAACGCTAGGCTTGATACTGAAAATATCTAAATCGCTAAGTGTATGCCTATAATATTTCAGGAGTTCCCTCAATTCCTTATTGATCCCCTCATCAGATTCTGACTTGGTGACAATGGGACATTTCAAAGAAAAAATGAATTTTCAAAATCGGTCTACAACTGGTGGAGAAATCGAGAAACATGTAGGTACAGTCAGCTGCAGAGATAAGGATATCCCCCCTCCTGGTAAGGATCGTTTTTTTTTCAAAAACCTGTGGTTAAATTTATAGGATTTTTCGGTGAATTGAAGATTTTACTGTTGTCTACACATAAACTCAAAATCATTTAAATCTAACCACATGTTTTCGAAAAAAAACGGGCTATTCCCAGTAGCCCGCACTGTTTAATTCAACATAACTGTGTTCAATTTCATATGGTATTATAGGAGCAGGAATACAGTGTGTCTCTGACCTTGGGGCTTTAATTTCAACGATCGATTCTACTCACTAAACTGAACTACTTTTGTTCTGCAACATGAAAAAATAACTTAAATTTAGATAACTAATTGATGTCAGTCTAATTGTAAAATCAGTGTATTACATACTGGCCATGTAATCACTATCTCATGGTACGGGGGCGACATTACCTTGGTACGAGGGCTAAAGGAAAATGGAGAATAGGATCGCGTACATTGAAAATTAGATTTAACTTGTATGATAAAAAATAAATTTAAACTGAACATATTTTTAACAACTTACAGAACAAAAGAAGTTTAGTTTCAGGAGTAGAATTGATCTATGCATTTAAAGCCCCAAGGTCAGAGGCACCCTGTATAAAAAAGTAATTTTAATTTAACACATTTATTTAAAATTACACTGACAATTAAAAAAAAAACAATAAATATTATATATATAGAGTAAAAATGCTTTACTATGTTGATTTGTTAAATTTTTCGTTAAATTAATGTTTTTTTTTAAATTGTCAGTCTAATTTTAAATAAATGTGTTAAATTAAAATAACTTTTTTATATTCCTGCTCCTATAATACCATATGAAATTGAACATAGTTATGTTGAATTGAACTGTGCGAACTACTGGGATTTTGATTTTCCCATTTGTCCGCAGTGCGAACTACTGGGAATAAAAATTCCCAGTAGTTCGCACCACTTGCCGGAGGTGCGGACTAGTGGGAATTCGCAGGGAGTTTGCAGTGCGAACTACGGGGTGCGGACTACTGGGAATAGCCCAAAAAAACAATCCTTACCAGGAGGGGGGGTATCTTTTTCTCTGCAGCTGACTGTACACAAAAACCGATCGAGTGCGAGTCGGACTCGTGCATCGAGGGTTCCTTACACTCTGCCCTCCTACGGAGAAAAGGCGCATGTGCAATTAATTCATAGAAGCATATTCAACTCTCATACGTTATAATAAGGTTGGATGTTCAATACAATTGATATAGTAGATATGCCTTTATCCGTAGGAGGGCAGCACAGTAGGTATTATTATGCTTATTCCGATTCCGATTCTGATTTCGATTTAGAATCGAATCAGCGTGAGCCCAACTCACACTTGACCTTTTTTTGTATTAGTTGTACTCAATGTACTCCTTTAGGGTTCGTTATTCATACCAAATTTGACGGTTGTATGTTTTACCGTTTTTACGGTACAACAAAAATGAAAATACAGTTGAAAAAACGTTTCTTGTATGGGGTCCCCATACAAGTCCCTTTATTATTTCACTTTTTATATTTTTTTTATTTGTTAGTAAATAAAGTAGGTAACACAGGTTCTTGAGTGGCGTCCGCGGACCGGGGAAAGAGCTGTAGGTAGGCCTCCAACAAGATGGAGTGACGACCTTGTAAGGATCGCGGGAACGCGGTGGATGCGAAAAGCATAAGACCGGTCTGAGTGGAGAGGAGAGCCTTGGGGGAGGCCTATGCCCAGCCTAATGACTATGCCTATGAAAAAAAACAACCCACTATCTTTTACGGTTCAAAAGATACAGCGGTTAAGGACAGACGGACAAAGGAGGCTTACCTGTTAATAGGGCTGGGCCCTTCGGGCACGGAACCCTAAAAACAACTGTCGAATTAAAAACCCTTTTTTGTAAAGTCGGTTAAAAAGGAACGAGTTAATCGTCTCTTTTTATGGCTTAGAGAAGGCAAACGAGCACACAGGCCACCTGATGGTAAGTGGAAACTGTGACCCATAGACATTCGCATTCACAAGACCGCAATCATAAGACTGCAAATGCACTGCCAACCCTGAGGACTAAGATGGAATGCCTCTATGCTAATAATTTAACCGGAACACAGTAATGTGAAGACTGCTGCTTGGCGGTAGGCTAATGGATAAGACGGTGGTAGCGATCTGGACCCTGCACAAGGTCCTACCACCCGCAAAACGCCACCCGCAAAGTGTTCTATTTACTGAGGCTAACGCCTGCCCTTCGCGCGACCTCGCCTTGTGTTACAAAAGGAACGTGATGCTATTAATAGTACCTAGGTATCTATGTATATAATAAAGCCACTTGATACTTAAACTACTTAAAACATCCGTTGACGACATCTCAGCTATTTTTTTATTTTTCATTTATTTATTTAAATTTTATTGCACGATACACAAAGTAAGTACGAATAGCGGACTTAATGCCTTAAGACATTCTCTACCCGTCAACCAATGGGCTAATCAGAAACAATTTACAAAACAAACTTATGTTTTATAAAACGTTTCATGCCAGCGTCCTCGGCCGCTGTTTGTTTTTTTGACATTATCTCGTTTTTAAATTTCATCAAAATCAGTGCAGCAATTTAATACACTGACAAATAAAGAAACATACTGTCTTAATAAAAATAAAATCGAATCGTACTTAATCTTACTAAACGCATAAAAGTATTAGGAACCTAGGTACCTACTCAGGACTTATAGTAGGAATTTATTACCTAATTTGTAATTTACAGTACGAGAGGGATGGGATGGGTGTACGATAAAAATAGGTAGGTACCTAAGATAAACTAAACTCTTCACAAAAACATACCTATCCAGTTTTTGACGTAGAATTTTGTAAAGAGCACAGGATTATTAATCAACCTTAGCACGTGTCGCTTGCACCGGACATTATCGCCTTATATGATTGATTTTTAACCGTACCTATCTTGATAGCATAAATTTAAACATACTTATTGCCGAAGTTTGAAAACTTTTTTTGTCGAGTATAAGTACGTAGGTAAGTATGTATATTTTTAGGTTAGACAAGATCTAACTTTACGTCGAAATCATTCAAACAAAAACTTACTCCCTAAAACTTTTGTTAGAAAAGGTACCTTATTAAAAAAACAAAAAATTGCTACAGTACAAACTAAATAAAAACTCCTCAAACTTACAATGCGACTAAATTAGGAGTCACTACTCTCCGAATACATCGCTTACTGGCGAGGGACACATCTAATTAAATCGGGTTGGTATTACTTATTCCTTTGTAATCTTCATCCCTTATTAATAGGTGCCATATTTATTAATCTCACACAAACTTACGGTCCATTATATATGCATTTCGAAGAAGCGTCCTTGAATATAGACAATGAAAACTTGTCAAAACTAAGCCAGGTAGGTATTAAAACTTCTAACAAACTACTTAAACTTTATAATTACACTCGTTCTTTAAAGGCTTGATCATTATAAAAGGCACCAAGTCACCTTGATAATAGTTACGTACCTATGTACGTATCGAATCATGACTTGCGAATGAATGTGTTAATTTTTAACCCGGCCAAAAACATCGCTGAAGTGCTAAAAAACTTCTGAAACTAGTTTAAAAAGTTGTATTGGTAATAGATTGTTTGATAACTATGCCTAAAAATGTAGTCAATCGCTCTACATAATTAGGTACCCATGCGGTTTAGTGATTCTGATTGTATTAGAGATGTTTTCCTGTGTAGAATTTGTTGATCGGTGACTCGACGCTCAAGTGACGTAAGGAAGGCAGCCCTCGACGCGATGGCGTGCAGCCGTCCGGATTCACGCACCACGCGCACACCCGACGCCCGAACGTTCCGTGCAACGTTTGAATTTATAACGGTTTTTTTTTAATTTATATAGTAAAATAAAAATCAAGTGCTCCTAAAATATCAAAACATTCATAGCAACGTTTAAAAAGTGTGATAGGGACTTGTTAACGCTGTGCTAACTTCATTTGAGTGAGAAATAAACACGATGAATAGTGTGCAGTACGCGCAGTATCCGAACGCGTACGAGTCACAGTCGACGGATCAGTCTAAATATACCGGCGCTAGCGCACCACGCCGCGCGCCGCCGTGCTAGATAACCACTTGAACGATAAGATATACAAACAACAAAATCCGTGCCATTATAGACTTTACGCCGAACACAACTATGCAACGGAACGGGTGAGTGTCCATTATCAACTTTGCATAACTTTTAAAAACTTTTTACAAACTATTTAAAGTACGCCAACTAAATGATGCAGACAAAGTTTTGTAAACATTACACCACGCTTTATTCAGATTGTGAGCATTTATTTATTAATGGCGACTAGTTCACGCTAATTTATGATTTATAGCGTGCGTTCTAGGTTAATGACTTGAGTAGATACTAAAATTGGATACGTTAAGGTCGCATAACAATGCGTCGGCGTAACTTTTTTTTTAGTTTTTTGTTTTGTCAGTTGGCAGTCTGTAGCGCCTTTATTGCGTTTCTGTTTTTTTTTTGTTTTATCGAGTTATTGTTTTTTACGCTAGCTTTCTTCCGGAAGACTTTTTCGGTAATCTGGACTACCGGATTCGAGAGGCGGCCAAGGAGAGGGAGCTGATTCAATGCCCGGTGAAGAACTGCGACGGCACGGGCCACGTTTCTGGCAACTTCGCGACGCATCGAAGGCAAGCGGCCCAGTTCGCATGCGAACTCATTGCCGTGACTCTAACCAGCCTGTTACTTGCTCTCAAGTCAACAGGCCTGACGTTTATCGGCTACAGTTTACTTATAACAAATTATGTTTTTGTTTTGTTGGCCGCATTGGATTCGTAGAACTGGTAAAAAAATGTTGACAGTTTCGCGCGTACTAAACTTTTTACAAGATTTTTGGGAGCACTTTTTGACAATTTTGGCGGCAACACTGATAAATCGATGTAACTAATGCTTTCTCTAATAACTTTTTGCGTGTATTCGTGACATTAACTTAACTACAAAGTAACTTGAAACTTTAATCCTTTAGCATACAGTCTCTGTTTTGGTTCTTTAGTCAGTATGTAACGTATTCACACGTGTTTAAAAAACATCCAAGTTTTTTACAAGTGTTTGCGTGCGTGACGTCTACGTTTCGGAGGCATTATGTACCTACTTTGCTTTGGTATTCACTTCTCTTTTTCTCCAACCTATCGCGCCTAGGGAGTGAGAGAAACAAGAAAAAGTTTTTAATATTGATATTACTGATCCTATTGCTCTGCTATGCGAATAAAAATAATAAGTACCTTTTATTAATTATGAAATTATGCAATATGATTACAAAATTACCTTTTATTAGGTAAAAACTAACTTTTATCTCGATCAGATAAGAAACAAGATAACATTCAAACAAAAGTCCTAAGCCTCGAAGTTTAAAATAAAATTGTTGAACACGGAATACTAGATTTACTAACTGATACGCTGTTTTATTCTCTAAATGTGCGTGATAAGGTTGTTTTTACAGTACTTCTACATTTACAATAGTATGAATAAAATTGTTTCGCTCACCCTAACCCGGCGGCGATCTTGTTGTGACGTCATCGGTGCGATTTCAATGGCAGCCTCGCAACGTCTTTCTGAGAAGGGCTGGGAGCCCAAGTAACCCCTCTAACAAAATAGTCCCTCGCACTTTCACAATAGTTAAACGTGATCGGAGCACTCGATTTAAAACCTTAGCTCGTTTGAAGGAGATTGATTTTATTTGTAGCGTAAAGCTACAGTGCAGGTACTAATTATGCAAGCATGACAAATACCTAATACCTGTATGGCACATTTTTACGTTCAGTATGGATAACAAACAAAGAGAAAATGTAGTTTTTTTCTACTGTTGCTTAGGGATGTCGTGTGTTATTTTAACCAACATCAAAAGCCGAAAGGTTCCATCTATACGACCGATTTTAATAAAACTTTCGTTCGAAAAAAATCATCGATAAGACAGAACTATTGGCTCAGAAAGTACGCAAATTATTTTACAAAAAATTAAATGAAAACTTGGCACCAATCCGTGCTGCATTTGAGGGGTTAGGTAGGAGCAACCTTTGAAATAAATGTCAAATTAAAAATGATTTACGCAAGTTTAAATAAGATCTTACGATTTCTACTTAGACGTAGGTACTAATTAATCGTTATTATTATAACCTTTTATTCAAATTCACATATTTGTTTGTTTATAATGTCAGTAGGTACCTATGTTAAATTCAAATCTAACAAGTCAATTTAGAACGAGTTTACCGTTATTGGAATGGGCTGATATTTGGAATAGAGGCGGAACGTGGCAACAGATCTCCGCTGTAGCTTAGCTACCTAGGTACCTGCTTAGTTAGAACCACGGAGTTACTCGTATTATAAGCAGATAATAGACCCGATTCTACAGTGGCCTCTAAACTGGTCTTAAAATTAGACAATTTAGGTTTAGGCTATTTATTTAAGCGATGTGCACGTAGAATCGGGTCCATTACCAACCTGACTATGCAAAAAAGTACATTCGGCAACAAAATCTTGGAAAAAGACCTAAGACCTAATGAATCGTTTTCTTTACTCTATTTATCAACAATATTATCTACCCATCTTTAATGAATAAAATTCTTTTAAGAAACTATTTTTATGTATAAACACAGGCTATGATTACCAACCTATTAGATATTTTGCAATAACATTTTGCGATTCTCTTTGACAATGTGCCAACTCATGATTGTGATGACGGAAACAAAACAAAAGTCCCCCTTAGAATTTCTCGTGTCAAAATCTGCCGCCGTATTCTCGAGGGCAATATTCGCAGAGTGCAGTATTACCACATTAGCTCAGTGCAGTGACAATTTCGCCCCTGAATGGCAATTTACGTATTTCCGCGCATCCAGCCGCGCCAAACGACACCGTCCCGCATCTAAATCGCCCGACTTTCTCAATTTACTCCGAAACCGACTCTTTTTGGAGCCACGGGCACATAGCGATGCACCTAAACTGCCAGACATCTTCAACTCACTCTGTACACTGGCTCCTTTTGGACGCACGGGCACTTGGGGCAGGTTACGCTAACCGCATGGTGAATTCTCTTGTGTGAAATTCACATTTACTTGGTCGTTTTGTGAAGCGTAACTGTGGCTTTTGTTAAACCGGATTAAGTGTTAGAATTTCCAAAAACAAATATACTTAGCAGGTTGGAGCTTAGATAGGATTTTTTTGTCTAAAAATGCGAAAACTCATGTTTTTGGTTAAATGGAACTACTTACAAATTTATTTTCCATTGTGTTGTACGTGCATACATATAACGTAGGTACTTCTGGGTACTATAATTTAAGCAATACAGTTTTGCTCCGATTGCAAAATATAAAGCCAGATTTGCGTATTGATAAAACGTAACCAGTGTATTTTACTTTTCCCGGTCGAGTCTCTTAAGTACTTAACTTACATTTGTTTAGTAAAATTGTCTTAAATAAGGTACCTAATCCCAGTCATAAGTCATAACCACCACATTTTAGCTTGGACTGCGAGCAGCAGCCAAATTATTTTCATAACTTTTATTTTTATCAAGCTGTACCTCAGTTTGGAATTAATTAAATAAGTAGTAGGTACCTATTTTATTTAAAGACTACGTAATCATACGTAACAAAGAATCTGAATGCAATTACCCAATTACCGACGAAGACGTATTCAATCGTCCCAAAAACAATTGACTGTTTGACATCTGACAAACCGTGACAAACGAAAACAACCAGTATTTTCATTAAACATAACAACTTATTATAAGACATGGAAGTTTGTTATTATTATTAAAATTATACAATAATTCGATGTTTACATAATTGAAAGATTTTATAAACTCTTAACTATTTATAAATACCGTTGAACGTATATAAAGCTAAAATGCTTAGCTAAGTTTCAAGTGTTTCAACACTACCGCTATATATAACCTAATATAAACTACGCACTAGCTGTAAAAGAACAGATGCATCACATTCACCGGAAACTATTTTTACCGCCAAGTGCATAACGACTGAAATACTTCTAGGTTACAGTTATATCTTCGCACGGCACGGATTAATAGAGCTCGTATGATCTGTCGTTATGTATTTTAATATGTAATTTATTCCAACCAATTAGAAACTTGGTACATAACCTTGTTTTGACGTTTATGAGTCGAGTGAGGGTTAATGGTGTTTGATTAAAAGCAAAACTTCCTCAAACAGGTTAACATTGCGAAACAATTATGTCCTTTCTTACACACATTATTTCTATTTAAATTCCATTGCAATTCCGCCTATACAGGAAGAAATTTGTGTTTTTTAAAAGATTATGGAAAACTGGAGCAAATCTCTAAATCATCTTCAACTGAGTTCCTATCTTGTCTTCCAAAATGCTAACGATACTTTTGTACCATCTCGAACAAGTAGGTATACTAGACCAGTTCTTTGAAACCGTATGGCAGAAGGTCGTCCGAAACCTTTGCCGCGTTAGGATATACGAGTAACACCCCTGATTCTATTCCAACCACATGCGTTTCCCAAATCTTTTAGCCACCTTGGTTTCTGATCACACGGCAGTGAACATCCCTATTTATTTACCTTAAGGTATGAGATGCTACCCCGTCACGCCATTGTAAGCAGTCTGTTTATGTGCAGCCTGTCCGGGTGTCCGCGCGCCGACCGCTCCCAGCTGCAGCCTCATTCCCAGGAGCTGAAGTGCCCCACCCCGGGCTGTGATGGCTCCGGACACGTTACGGGGAACTATTCCTCGCACCGCTCCCTCTCCGGCTGCCCCAGAGCTAACAAGCCCAAAAGCAAGCCAAGAGATGGACAGGACTCCGAACCACTCAGGTGAGTAATCTCAGTTTTTGGCGAAGGTTATTTGTTAAGCTTGATTTGGTGGACGGTTTAACTGGTGAAGGGGCATTTTAAGGGATTGAGAGATGAGCTGAATTAAGTCTAGTTAAAGTATTGTACTGTTTTAGAATAACGACTCTTAATTAAAAGAGGTCTTTAATGGTTTTGGAAACATTACCTGTTTAAATCCGTGATATGAGATTCAAAATCTTTATATTTTTTTGCATTTGCCTTCGTTGATGTTTTGTGTCAAACCATAAATAAAAGAAAAAGCCTTGGACAGTATCTAACCTAATGTTTATTTAACGTTCCGTAGTTATAATCATACACTTATGCTATGGAAGTAAAGCTTTAATACTGCTAATATTTTCTTCGGAACTGTTTCTAATAACACCCACCCACCTGTAAAGAAACTGTGTAATTTATTTTATACGATAAATTGGTTATTTGCACGCTGCTTAGATGCCCTATACCGGGCTGTGATGGATCTGGACACGCTACAGGGAAATTCTTATCGCATCGGAGGTAAGACGACTCTATGTGAAAAGTAGAATGTACGGTAGTTGTAATGCTAAGTAGTTAGCGTAATTATGAGTAAGTGTGGAGAGTTTGGGAGATATTTCTTCGTTGGAATAATATTTATTTTATTAACCAGTGCCTCGGGGTGCCCGATTGCGAATCGCAACAAGATGCGAGTCCTGGAAAGTGGTGGGACGGTAGAGCAGCACAAAGCGGCGGTAGCGGCGGCGGCATCCGCCATCAAGTTTGATGGTGTCAACTGCCCAACCCCTGGGTGTGACGGGTCGGGCCACATCAATGGCTCCTTTCTTACGCACCGCTCCCTCTCGGGCTGTCCCGTCGCGGGCGCCACCACGCCCACACCACTACCAAAGAAACCCAAGTACCCTGATGACATCACGCCACTCTATCCTAAACCATATTCAGGTAATTTTTATTTTATTGTCTCATTCCCGTCATTATTATACTACAACCAGAAAATAGCTTACTAAACATTTGCATTACAACTGTCACTGTCGCACTTGTTGTTGCTGCCTTATTGATGAAATTCTTGGCTTGTCCAAACACGATATTTGGTAAACAGGCGCGTTGACTAATTTTCACGAATCCCCACCATCATTATAACTTCGGCTTAGATTGTAAACCTGCTAAATGCATTTTTGCTCTTGGCTTTGTCTAGCGCAAAACTGCTTAATCCTAAAAATGCATTCAGCAAGTGTATGCTCTAAGTCAAAGATAAAGGCCTTTATGAAGTTAATAACGTAAATGTTTATCGTTTTCCAGGAATGGAAATGAACATGCAAACGGGAAACGGTGAAGATCTGATGACCCTTGAACAGGAAATCACGGAGCTACAGCGAGAGAACGCCAGGGTGGAGTCGCAGATGATGCGCCTCAAGTCAGACATCAATGCCATGGAAACACACCTCAGCCACGGAGAACGGGTAAGCGTCGTTCCACGATATCACTCACATAGCATGTTGAACAAAACATTCAATCAAATAGTATCGATTAAATATATGATTTTCTCTGATAACGTAGATGGTAGTGTCATGGCTCCAAACATCCAACTTTGAGTGCTACTAACTTCACATTTGTGAGTACCAACAAATTACTATCCGATCTAGTAGCCACTGAAAGTAAGAGCACGGTCCTCATAAGGAGTTAGTTCACTTTAACACTTAGCAAGAATCGGGAATTCCATTTACTTTTTCCTTTGATAAATCTTAATAGTTTCAATGTTGTTGTCTACAGGAGAGCCAGTTGATATCCCAGCGGAACAATAACCTGACGGATTACTACGAAAGCCTGCGTAACAACGTGATCACGCTGTTGGGGCACGTGAAGCTGCCGGGCGGGGAAGCGGCGCCGGCGAGCGCGGCGGGCGGGCCGCCGCCGCCGGTGCCCGGCGACAAGCCGGCGCATGACAACTTCGACTCGTACCTCACCAAGCTGCAGACGCTCTGCTCGCCCGACGGCTACTGCCCCGACGAGAACCGCCCCATCTACGAGACCGTCAAAAACGCGCTCCAGGACTTCACAGTGCTCCCGACCCCCATTTAAGGGTCACAGAGCGCCGCCGACCCCGAGCGCCACTAGCGGACGGGCCTGTTGGCGCTCATCCAGACTAAACTGACTTAGTGCAATTCAAGTGACTCAAGTGAACGTTAAAGCTACGCGCCAAAGATCGTTTATCGAGTGTTCGAATATTAGATCGGTAGAATTAAGTGATTGACGATTCGTTCGAATTGAACTGTGTACAGTGCCGCCCACGTGCCGGGCTATTCTCGGAGTGCGCCTAGGTAACGATTGCGATGCCTGTGCAAACCGTGTATACGATGTCTGACTCCGAGGACGACTTCCCTCGAAGATATGTACGACTCTAACTTAATGATAAGATGGACTTAAACATTCATATATAAATGAATTTTAACCACCGTTACTCATATAATAATATGCGTAATATAAATGTAATTGTTAGGAAAGAAATTTATACTATCGTATGTAAGCGATTTTAGCCCCACGGACGCATAACAATTTCGGTAATGTAAATATTGTAACTTTCAACAGGATAAAGATAATTCGTCTATGAAAATACAGACTGCCGTCAAAGCGGTTTAGTAAAAATTATACATAAGCAGACTCAGATTTTTATCATAAAAGTAGTAGGGCGTAAGGACAACTGTTAAATATTTGTTTAAGTTCTTATACGGGATGTGCCAAATGCTTCAGGCGGCGCGCCGGTCGGCCACGTGAGCCCACGTGGCACGACACGACAGGATACCTAATGAACGAAACTATTATTCCTTTAAGGACCTTCTAGTCAGTTTTTGTAAATAACATTGTGAATATGTAGTTGTTACGTCGCAAGGCGTTTTTATTTACACTAGGACGTAAGATCTCATTAGATCGGGTAAGTTAATTCAGTCATTAATTGATAATTTTAGGACTAAATTAATACTTTCTTTGTTAGCCAATGTTCACTTCACTGTGATTATGTTACGTGTTACGACTTATTCGTTGTTATCGACTACGGAATGTGATAGCTTAATTGACTCAAGTTTGTTAATTTGCGATGTACGTTTAGTTAGTTTGCTGTGCAATTATTGTTACGGATCGTCAGTAGGTGAACGGTCCCGAACGATTTTGTTTATGATGCGGACTATTGTTTGTTGTTTTTATTTCATGCAATCACATTGATAAACTGAAATCGATACTACCTAATTATATTCGCATTTAAATACTAAAACCTATTACTATGTTACTACTCTGATTGTCATATACGTTTCTGTAATATATTGAGTATGTGTTGTTAAAGAGAATAAAAATAATAAATAACTACCAAGATTATCGCACCAGTTTCCATTTATTATTTTCCTTCCTCTCTTTATATCCCGTTTACGAGGAGTCAAACAGCAAACAAGTCTTATAAAAAGCTATTCTACCCAGTTCGTTTTTAGGGTTCCGTACCTCGAAAGGAAAACGGAACTCTTGGAGGATCACTTTGTGTGTCTGTCTGTCAAGACCCTTTATCTCGGAAACACGTAAAGGTATCGAAATGAAATAAAAACCATAGACTCAGGTCTACAGTCCCTTGAAGCTGTGAAAAAATCAAACTTCTAAGTTAACGTAAAAAAAAGATACGGCCGTTTATGCCGCAAAAAACTTATATTTCGACACTCAAGGGAAATTTATAGGGTATTTTCCGTTGACCTAGAACTATGTAATTTGTCAAGCAGTGCCGTCTTATACTACCAGTATAGGGAAAAATCAGAAAACAATACATTTTTAAATAAATCACTAAAAAAATGAGTATTTATGCAAGGAACGGCAGTCCAAATTTTGAACTGAATTAACCGTGTCATGTGAGTAACCCTCGGTGGGCGTCCGGTTTTTTTATTTTTACATTAGAATAATAACGGTCAAACTTTGGCAAATATTTTAATTATTGTTATTCATTAGATTACTTATAATAAATACGATAGTGCAGTGACACATCAAACGACGCAGCATATAGACTAGGAGGTCACAACAAATCTGGAACTATCTCCGAAATGGGTTATTCCCACAGATCACAGAAACAAGGGAGATATGTCATGAACGCCAATTCGTACAAGACCCGGTGTCGCCACTTTTAAACATGTGTGCGTCTTACGCTTACGCTCTATTAACTACTACAAAAACAACCTCCTCATAATTGGTTACAGCTTACGAACTAAAAACGCCGTAACATAGTTTTGATAGTAGCAGAAAATTAAGCTTTATACTAAGTTCTCAAGGTTGAAAAATGCTGAAAGATCGTTTTTTTTTCATCGTAGTTCAGTCACTGAACGTAAGGTAGCGCTTACTCGTCACTTAGCTGCCATCTATGCGACGAGTAATTAATTAGTTCCTCAGAGCTAGATGGCGCCAAGATAGTAGTCCCTATGTTCAGCAGGTTAAGGACTACCCACACACAGCGACATCTAGTTATACTTTTTTCAAGAGGTGTGCGTTTCTCTCCTGTCGTCCACTTAGGGATGCCACAAGGAATGTTTCAAAATATATCGATAAACAATTCAAACTTGTTTGCAACGTTAATATAGGTACTATTCAATTTACAGGCAATAAGTACTATTTTTATTATTTTACTACTAGGTTAATACAATTACATCATTTAAACTTAATATATTATTGTTAGAATAGAATAATATTTTATTAGCAAGAATACGGTTTGCGTAAAATTGATAAGTACATAAGATTTTAAATTTGGAACGATACCTATATTAGAACGTAACAAAAAATGGCCGAATTTCTTTGGTTAAATTTTCTGGAGCTGTTAAAGATTTTCGTTTTGATTAGTACATAAAAGTCTAAATTGTAAACTTGGACTTTATGATGTTAATACAAATATACTAATAAAATTAATTATCACCAAGTTTTTAAAGTTGTAGGTAATTCTGTAGCTCTGCCTACCCCACTCTGGGATTATGGGCGTGAAAGTATGTATGTACTAATAAAACTGGTTCGGTTGAGTGTCACGTCACAAGATCTCAGTTTGGGACAAACCAGTAGTTTACCGACTTGATTATGTAAACTTTATTTCATAAATGGTACAAATTACTTAAAACAGAAAGATAGACTTAATACTTGGGGCAATCTCTACCATCCAACCTTTAGGCTTGAATCCTTTTAAGAGTGAGTCGGCGCGAGATGTCAATCAGCGCTGTGTGCAAGCACAGCTCAATACTGAGCCAGAGCCCTTTGCCTTTGTGGTTGGTTAATTTATTTTTATCTTAATAAAATTGTATGATTCGCCTACTTATATTTGAATTGCTAGAGTCCTTCGTCGTTCGTCGTTCGTTAATATTGTAAAGAAAATTAAATTTTGTATAACGTGAAAATTTGTTAAAATTATTTTTCTTCTGTTTTAAGCGTGTCGTGGTAGTGATAAATAACTAGAACTATTAACACATTGAATTCTATTGATAGCTGTAGAATAAGCCATTTATCGATAGTCGATAGAAATCACGTCAACACAACTTTCACAACCTTACGCTCTGAAATCCATTCAAATATAAAATATTCATTTAAAAATATAAATAATGCTTAAAAACAAAATTTACCGGTGGTAAGTTATGCCCTTTGATTTTATATTAACGTTTGTATTTCGATTTTTGCACACTTTCACGCTACATACAGTCATTTTATCATTTAAACGGAGCTTCTATACTGACAGCGTTCAGTGAGTGACTGTGTCAACGCTTGACACGCCTCGTGCCGATATGGTCAATTTGACCATATCGAGGCGACACGAACCACGCCCCCATAACATATCTCCCTTGTTTCTGTGATCTGTGGTTATTCCTATTAACAGGATAGAGGGCAACTCCCAAGATATGTCGGTCTGCCTGCACAGTTTCGCACAGTGGTTGCGTTATCTTTATAGGTATGGCGGTTGAAAAACGTGTTATCATACATACATACATAAACTCACGCCTTCATTCCCAGAGTGGGGTAGGCAGAGCTACAGAATTACCAACAACTCTAAAATCTTGTTGATAATTCTGTAACCACATTTTGCATAACGTGTTATCATTCCCAAAAAAAAACGATGAGGCAAATGTTGGGCAAATGACTGAATCTTGTTGAGTAGGTACTAGTTGTACTCTTGTCAAATATGCAAAAACTGACCAAAACACTCAAAAATTGTTTATTGCATAGAGGTAGGAAATTATTATATATCTATGGTTTATTGTTGCCAAGAAAAAGGCGATCAGAGAAATGTTGAATGTTATACATAAAGCAAGGACTAGTCGATGCCAAATATGTAAAAACTGAACATAATCTTGATTGCGTTATGTCTCTATAGGTACTCGCTCAAAGATAATTTTGTGACCAGAAAAAAATAATAGAAAATAGCTGAATGTTGCTGTATATGTATAGTTGTATGCTAACGACAAATATGTACAAACTGACCAAATTGTTGAATGCTGTAAGTAAAGTAAGTCCTAGGTGGTATTCATGTTAAAATTAACCAAATATTTTGTTTTATTTGTTTGTCATAACGTGATACGGTCGACAAATAAAAATAAAGTTTTGTGAAATAATATTAAATTTAAAATCGCAATATGTCACCTAATCATAGAATAAAAGCAAAGTACTTATTCTATGCACACAATCCGTCTCATTTGGATTTTTTAAAGTTGTAAAAGACAGTGAAACTATCACTCTGTTAAAAAATAAGTTACAAAAATACGATTGCGTATAATAATACAGGGTGGTAGGTCACTAAGTGCAAAGCTTGATAGACGAGGTGTTTTTTTTTACCTTTTTTAGCTGTAGGTACATCTTAGACGAAATTTGGTAGTTTTTATTTTATTGAAAATTAAGGAATTTTACAGAAAATACCCCGAATTTGATTTATGTGTCGATATTGCCCTAATAAGCGTTACCTTGTACACAAAATCATTTATTTTGGATAGTTTGATGTCTATTGGACCAATTTAAACAAGTTTTAAGCGTCTTTGTTGTAAGTAATAAAAACCAAATAGAGGAATCCGAAATTATTAAAAATGTCTCAGGTTAGATCGTACGTGCCGTAAAAAAATAAAAAAACTTGGAAATGTTCAAAGACTTAAATATAAACGATTAATACTTATTATGCAATCCAATAGGTTCAATTTATCTTTTCCATCATTTTATACAAATCATAATAGTTAGGGAGGCGAATAGGGGAATTTTCGGTAATACTCGAGCGTGGCAGTTTAAGATATGAGAGATACCTTAGACCTAATAGAACAACCTTGTAAAGTATTTAGCTCTATATGTAGTGACGCGCGCCTAGGATAGACGATCAGATTAGTAAAAAAAAATCGATAGTCTGAAATACTCGAGCGCGTCAGATTAAGATATTGGGGGTTGATTTTAGTGTTTTAAGACTAAATTTAACTAATCTGACGATAAGTCCTTGACGCCGCCGAGTTACAGGGTCGCGAACTTGTAAAAAAAAAACGTTAATCCGGCATTCCCGAGCGCAATTTTTATTTTTTTTATTTTGAAGAATATAATCTAAAACTTACCTACTAAAAATACAAAATCTGCCGGTTTCCGCATGACCGGAAGTGTGGAGGAGCCATTTCGTCTTCCGAAAAACGCGTTGCGGCATATAAGTCGCGAACGATAAATTTTACAAAAAAAAAAGGTTAAATAAACAAAAAAGGGAATATCTATCTCTTTATTGTCATTCTTAAATTCCCCGTTTTATAAAGGAGAAAGAAAAGAAAAAAAAGAAACCAAAAAACCTTTTTCGGTCAGATTAAGAGAACCCACCAACATTTTTGTCAGATTAAGAAAATATGCTTTTAGGATACCGAGATAAACCTCCCCTATGAAAATCTGACGCGCTCGAGTATTTAAAAAAAACTTTATTTTTTTGCATTTTCAAAAATTCATCGTAACTTATCGTCACGCCGAAATCGACAGTTTTTTTAAAGGGAGCTTCCTTGGGGCCTACTTAACACCCCTTCCGAAAATCTGACGCGCTCGAGTAAATTTTTTTTTTTTGCATTTTTGACTACTTTATTTGCCTACCCCCACCACGCAAACCGGCAGATTAGTATACCGTTGTTATCAGAGGCACTTGGGGCATATCATCTGACGCGCTCGAGAATGCCCAAGTAACTGTTTTTTTTAACAATTTTGAAAAACCGTACACGCCAAACCCACCGCTAAAATGGTTTTTACCATACGAGCTTTTCTTTTCGAAATTATTTTATCTTTCGATTTTGATAGGTCTCGACGGCGCCGTTGAATTACGCCATTTAGCTACCTCGCCTCCCTAACTATTAAGGTATCAGTCATTCACATCGCTTGCCAAATCTCTTTCAGCCATTTACTTTATCCTGGTCACAAAAGTATCTTTGGGTAATAGCCTCCTAAGGCCCAACGAAAAATTCAGCATGTAGGTAGTCACTACGGCCCGTAGTCCTACCAGTAGTACTATTGTTTTATACTCATTCAGACCCAAGTAATTAACAGACAAAAAGGGCGGATTTTCTATTTAGTCCGACTGGTAGGACCGTGGTACGCTATTGGCGGGTTTTCTATTAAGTCTTACTGGTAGGACCGTGGTACGCTATGACTATACAACTGTCGAAAGAGCTGGGTCTGAATGACAAAGTTAATAAGTACTATGGGTAGGACCTTGGGGCCTTATGAGGATATTGGCAGAGTGCAAAGCGGGTGGAGGGGGTAGCCTAAACGATCACAGTGCTCGCTACGGCTAAAATTGTCATTTTTGTCGCTGACTTGAGCTGTCAAATCCATATTGCAGTAAACATTTTCTAATCGTTTTTGAGATAAAAATATGGTGAATTACTATGTTACAGTCCCGATTGTGTAATATAGTAAAATAACACAAGATTTCATTAATATTTTTCACAATATTTACTTACTTCTTGTTTGACAGCGGTGACAATATTGTCCATAAAGGCCGCCTGTCACGTGGCGCTGTCGTCGCGCTCGGTCCCAATAGCTATAATGCAATCAAAATATTGGTATTTTTTTTTATATTTGGCATCGGTTCAACTAGATACTTACTTTATAAACAACATTCAGCGATTTCTCTTATCGGTTTCTTTTTTGTATTAGTAAACCATGAAAAGCCATGTAAATCATGAAAAGTCCGTAGCGCCATAACGTGAACAATATTTTGGTCAGTTTTTTCACTTTTGACATGAGCCGGTACATCTAGTACTTACTTTATGTACAACATTCAGACGTTTCGCTTGTCGTTTTTTTTTGGAACGATGATACGTTTTTCAGCCTCATTATACCTACATATAGATAACGCGCCCACTGGACCGACATTTTAGCATCAGGGAGGTGCTCTCTATTCTGTCAACTTTGAGTAGGTAATCGATTTAATTTTCTTGTAAATAATTAATATAAACCCTATAAATGAAAGTTAAACTAAATTTAACTCTGTTACATTTTTGCCTGAACCGGTATTAAAAAAAAGCATTAAAATGAATTTGCGTTGATACAATTTGTTTAATTTTGCCTGATAGCGTTTTAATATACGTATTATTGTATCTTCAAAAATACTGTTAATACTGTTAATATTTTTGCTTGAAGTACAATTTAAAAAATCTTTTCTTTTTTCTTTGGAGGAATTTGTTTAGTTCCGTAAAAATATAGTGGTTCTACGTTACTACTAATTCTTTAAACATAATAGCCAGAATTGTCCTGTTAATTATTTTGCCTTGAATTTTATTCACAAAAACACGTTTTGGTTATTTTTACCTTGTTTCGGTCATGGAAAATGTTGAATTTTTTGATTTTATTTGGAGAGGTAAGATGAAATACATGATTCAAAAAAAGCGCTGTTCAGATTTTTTTGCAAGGTTAAAAGCTAGAAGGTTTAAAGCTATAACAACTCCCTGTACTATAATATACCCGTGAAAAGCAATGAATAAATATTATGAATATATGAAAGCAGCCCACTAGCAAGCAGTACAGTGTTAACATCAAAAACAGTCCTTTTATTTATTGATACACCAACGGTATCTATATAGATATAGGTTGTCAAATCAAACCAGTTTATTTATTTCTGTGATTTATATAGCATTTAATCACATTAAAAGCCTATCAAAAATTCTAAACGTTTTGATTGCATGGATTTAACTGCCCAGACAATTTGAAGTATGGTAATACCAGGTAAACGTCAGGATAAATATAGCAATACCGACGTAAACTTCAACATTTGTATACAATGAAACACGTCAAACGTCAATGTCAAAAAGTAAAATAACCTCTCAGTGTTTACACGTGAAGTGGTAGAAACACGGTCAACTCAGTGAAATACTTATAATAATTGTTCAAATAACGCATAAGAAAATGAAAATGAAGCCCAAGGAAAAGGTATAGCTAAAATTCCTAAAGTATTCCTTTACCTATGTACCTAATTTATCTAAGAAATTAATTTAATATTTTTTGCTTGCAGAAGCGATATTTTGAAGTAAACTCCGAAGATAATGATGAAAAGCGTGACAATAAAAAAGAAGAAGTGTACACTGTGAAGGTTACCCCTCGACTGCTAATGAAACAAAAGTTTAGAGAGGTAAGGGGAGACTGTTTATTACCTATTTTTCCCCAAAGAAAAAGGAGGATTTCGGTTTAAATTGTATTTGTATGAAAACATTGTAAAATTAACTTTTTTAGAAAAAGAAAACATTAAACAAGTCACAACAGGGTAAGGGACCAAGTGCTAACAAATCAGATAAACAGAAAGTAAAAAAGCAATTTCCTGGCAAAGCCCCAATTGAGAAGATAAAGTTGGAGCAACATTCCCGCGGCGAAGGTCTGGGCAAGGGTGTGAGGCATCCATTACATGCTGTGAAGTTAAAGAGGAAAGAGCAGAAATACAACTATGCGCAAGAACAGGCTGCTCGGGCTGAGATTTTACTAACAGAAGAGCAAGGGTAAGAATTGATTGTTATGTCAAAGAAAAACTATCTATTTAGAATGGAAAATAATAGATCATAAAAATCTTTATTTCTCTCTTTATACATGCAACTTATTTTTTATCAAAATAGGTTTTTTTTTCAGACATCTTCAATATTTTGCAAGCTTTTTATAAGCACTGCATGTTAATCTTTAAAAGTCAACTTTTGAAGCATTTTTGATTAATGGAATGAAATATGGAACACATTTTATGTTAAACTGATTGAAATGCAATATTAGCATATCTATGAGCTGGCCTTATATTAATACAAAATATAAGTACAATAAGTTTATTTCCAAAAGTAGCAACATACAAATTACAGTTTGGATATAATTTAAAACCATATTTTTTCCAGTTATGTACAAGTTGGTGAAGACAGTAAAACTACTGAAATATCACAGAACTTGATCAGAGACAATGTTGACATCACTGCCGCTACAAAAATATTTGATCTAGATCTAGACTTTGGACCCTATAGGATGAAATATTCTCGCAATGGCAGACATTTGCTCTTAGGTGGTAAGAAAGGACATTTGGCAGCATTTGACTGGGTTACCAAGAAATTGCACTGTGAAATTAATGTTATGGAATCCATACATGATGTGAGGTAAGTAAGAATAAAAATATCATCTATTGTATCATTTTATTGTACTTCATTTCATCCAATGCTATTTTCTGCTGAAATCATGATGATTTCAGACTATATTAAAGATTAATTACGTAAGTTAGGTCAGGTTAGACATCTGACAACAACAAAAAAAATAGGTAGGTATTCAAACAGCAGGAAATGCCATTTTCAGTTTTTTTTTTTTGCATAATGACAATGTTCGCTGAAAAGTATTTCGTTAAAATAATGGGTACCTATCTATCACACTATCTTCTCAAATTCTGATGTGTTTTATTTATTACTTTTCTGTGCTTCTACAGTTGGTTGCACGTAGAGACAATGATGGCAGTGGCCCAGAAGGAATGGCTCTACATTTACGACAATACTGGCCTGGAATTGCACTGCGTCAAACGGATGGACAAGATTTTGCGCATGGAGTTTCTCCCTTACCATTTTTTGCTGGCAGCTGTTGTATGTATTATTATTAAACTAAAACTACTTCCTACTTATAATAATAAATATCTTTGGGTTGGGGCATGCAGGCACCATTGCATCAATATACGTAAAATGAAGTACTCTCTTGTGAATTTAAGGATAATCCAATTAGTACTTTTGTATGCCAGCTGCTAGTAAAATGTGTGCAATTATTTACAATGGGTACCACATTCTGTATGAAATAAATATATTTATATTTTAAGTAATAGGGTGTCCTATTTAGATTTGATTACACTACAGTTTAAAGAAGCTGTGAGCAATTGCTTGTAGCTGGTTAGTCTTGAGTGGCATAACTTTTAAAGTTCTAAGATCCAATATTTGCCTGGATATTTTCTTTTTTTTGTAACATTTTTGTGACTTAAATATTCTTAAAAAATTATATTTTTGCAGAATGAATTTGGCTTCATGTCATGGCTAGATATATCAATAGGAGAAATCGTAGGCCATTACAACAACCATTTAGGGCGGACTTCAGTGATGGCACAAAATCCCTACAATGGTACAGTCTGCTTGGGAAATTCTCAAGGAGTTGTGTCTCTCTGGTCTCCCACGGTCAAAGATCCGTTAGCTAAGATATTGTGCCACAAGACACCTTTAACCGCCATAGCTGTTGATAGCAAAGGCATGTAAGTACAATTAATTAATTTAGTGCATACAGACCAAAACATTACTTGAATGGGCAACTGCAGGATTGGGCAGTATATCAATTACTTGCTTAAAATGTAATTTGTAATTCGTAATTCAAATACCTGACGCCGAGGTATTTTGTAGGTAGTATTTCAAAATATATTTTAACATAAGTAAATACATTTTACTTTCATTTAGCAAGCTTATTAATGGGTGCATTCTTAAGAAAATAGTGCTCAATAACTTTCGTAGGCAAAATGGCGACCGCTAAATATGTCGATCTTCAGAGTTGTGCATCTGATGATGTATTTGTATCATTTCCTCGCATTGTTTGAGAAAAGTATTATATACATATGCCTCGGCAGAAACGAGGATTTCCTGACTCGTATTTTAGCAGGCCGAGCAACAGCGAGTCCCTTACTTTCCGCGCCTTGGCAATAATGTACTATTGTATAAGTACATAGGTACCTTTGTTCAGGGAAGTGTTTGTCCACAGGTACATGGCTACGTCAGGAGTGGATCGCAGTTTGAAAATATATGATATTCGGAATCTAGATGGGCCCGTACAGCACTACAAACTTAGGAGCGCTCCGATGGACCTGGAGTTCTCACAAAAAGATATGTTAGCCGTTGGCTTAGATAACGTTGTGGAAATTTACAAGTGAGTACATTACCTTGGGTAGTTTAGGTATACTACTTGTGTTGTGTGGAAATTTACACTGACGTAAGTTCTTCTTTTTATATTGTGCAAGAAAGAAGAAGAAATATTGTTCGCGCAATTTTTAGTCCTAGACTGTTTGTTTGTGCGGTCTCAGCAGTGGCATAGGCTCGCAGGATTCAGAGTAACGGTGGATTCACGATAAGGAATTTCACGCGATAAAATTTCTACTATAGATGCAGATCGCGAGTGAAATCATTTTATACACTCGAATTATCCACATGATGAATATTTTTTAACACTTACTTTGTTAGAAGTGTATGTGTTATCTTTCATTTCAGTAACTGCTGCACAGAAACCACAGTAAAACCATATATGAGGCACAGGATGTCCAAAAACATTTCAAACTTCAAGTTCTGCCCATACGAAGATGTATTAGGAATTGGTACCACGAAGGGATTCACGAGTATCATTATACCAGGTAAACAGTTCAGTTTCAAGTTGAAACGGATAACGTTTATTAAATACTAACTTTCCTCAAACCACATATAAGTCGCAGACATAAGCGGCAAGGGACTTATAATACGTACTTACTAGAGTTTAATGTATAACGTCGATATACAGGGTGTTTGGTAGCGGGTTCGACAAACGAAAATGGGAAATACTTGGGTCCAATTGGAACACATTTGCCATAGTGACCCCTATGCTAAAGTTGATAGTTTTTTTTTTTAATATTTTTTTTTCCGTTTTTTTGAAACTATCCCAAAATTTTACCTTTAAACCTTCTTAATTACATAGCTAAGCAACTGAAATCGCCCATTTTGTTTTAAATCATGCTCTGATAATGGTTTTATTTTAAAACAAAACCAAAACCCATAGGTAGTGCTTTAAAAAAAAATATGGGCCCTTAAAGCTATGACAAAATGAGAAAAATAAAATGACATTAAAGTTTCGCCAAGTATAAAAAAAAAATCAAAAGTCATAGACGATTTCAAATTGATTAAAAAACTTCTCTGGTTAATACTCTTCACAACGATATGCCATTTAAAAGAAAAAACACAGAAAAAAAAAATACGCAGTACATTGAAATTTCCTCACGAAGATTTATTAAAGAAATCACTTATACCACGGTTATGAATATTGGTGAAAACGTTAGAGTTAATAATCGCTGGTAAATTACCATTAATAAAAAACATTTTAAGAGTAATAATAAAATTGAAAACCAAACACTTTTTTAAATATTGATCACAAAATTTAAAAAATTCTTTGAGCTTCACGGGCGTTATTGCGAGCTCGACCATACGCTAAAATAATATCAGCGTACTCTTCATTGGTAAATGGTGTACGTTCACCCATTGTAATGAAAGTTTCAAAAACCAATACAAATCAACGTGTTTTTCTACAAGTCTTTCTGTTTGAAAAAAAATTACAATTTGCCGCCTTTAAAAAAAAAGTGTACTTTTCTTTTAAAGAACTACAAGCTATTTAAGACACAGATTAAAAAGCTAATTTAGCTTAATGTTTTTTTCAAATCAATGTGGCAAATGCGACGAAAATGTACGGAATGTATTCCTGATCAAGTGATCACAAAATTTAAAAAAGTGTTTTGTTTAGCGTATGGTCGAGCTCGCAATAACGCCCGTGAAGCTCAAAGATTTTTTTAAATTTTGTGATCAAAATTTAAAAAAGTGTTTTGTTTTCAATTTTATTATTACTCTTTAAATGTTTTTTATTAATGGTAATTTACCAGCGATTATTAACTCTAACGTATTCACCAATATTCATAACCGTGGTATAAGTGATTTCTTTAATAAATCTTCGTGAGGAAATTTCAATGTACTGCGTTTTTTTTTTTTCTGTGTTTTTTCTTTTAAATGGCATATCGTTGTGATGAGTATTAACCAGAGAAGTTTTTTAATCAATTTGAAATCGTCTATGACTTGTGATTTTTTTTTATACTTGTCGAAACTTAAATGTCATTTTATTTTCCACATTTTGTCATAGCTTTAAGGGCCCATATTTTTTTTTTAAAGCACTACCTGTGGGTTTTGGTTTTGTTTTAAAATAAAACCATTATCAGAGCATGATTTAAAAAAAAATGGGAGGTTTCAGTTGCTTAGGTATGTAATTAAGAAGGTTTAAAGGTAAAATTTTGGGATATTTTCAAAAAAACGGAAAAAAAAATATTAAAAAAAAACTATCAACTTTAGCATAGGGGTCACTATGGCAAATGTGTTCCAATTGGACCCAAGTATTTCCCATTTTCGTTTGTCGAACCCGCTACCAAACACCCTGTATATATTTTTTATATGCAATTAGAATTAAGATCTCATTGTAGGCATAGAAAACTACCAGATAAGATCTGATAGATCTAATTACACATTAAACTATTTACAGGAAGTGGTGAGCCTAACTTTGACGCATTGGAGAGCAATCCGTTCCAGACCAAGAAACAAAGGAAGGAAGCAGAAGTCAAGGCTCTGTTGGAGAAGATACCTCCTGAACTCATCACTCTTAACCCGTTCGAGGTTGCGGAGGTCGATGTGCCAACTATGCAAGATCATTTGGAAGCCAAGAAAAAACTTTTAGTAAGAAAGACATTTATTTATTTAAATAGAACATTACTCTCGCGAATTCAGACATGATTTTCTCTTTCTTTTTTTTACAGTATGTGAAACCTCAAAAAGTGGACTTTACCCCTAGACGCAAGAATAAAGGTAAAACAAATATTGCAAAAAAGAAGATCATCAAAGAGACCAACAGAAAGGTACTCAGATTTTCCGTTTTCTATTTTTCTAGCAAGTTTTGTTTGTAATAGTTGATTGAAATAACGTTTTTGTTCGCAGAAACAAATTTTAGAACAAATAGAAGCACAGACGGCGCTTGCGACGACAGTACAGCCACCAAAACCAAGGCAATCGTTCGGCGTGCTTGACAGATTTGTGTCCAACCCTAAATCTAAACCTCAAAAGTAATATAAATTTGTAATAAAAGTATACTTCTGATTTAAGTTTTTTATTTTTTTCCCTTAATTTTACGGACAAATGTAAATCTTGATTTGTATTTACATGATTTATTTATTTACAAATTAAATTTAAACATGATCACAAGAAAATTTATATAAAAAAAATGTCTTTAAAAAATACGTAAAATATAAGTCAAATATGATGAGATCACGGTCTTAATAACTAACAAGGTATATCAAAAAGATCACACAGGCCCTCTGACCCGCATAGGGAAAACGAGAAATCTTGCATGGTTGCTGGCGGACTCAATCTGAGTAGGTAATCTGAAAACAATGTTGACAACAGTAAATTAGTGACAAATTGCAATTAATAGTCCATTACTTATATACTCACACAGAAATAAATATCTATAAGGAGAATTACCAAATATAATATATAGAAAATAACAATGTATTCTAGAAGATTTTATCAAATATTTTAGAGATGTAATTGTATGTATTTTTAGATTTCACTTTTGTTTAAATTACGTTGTTTATTGTAAGAAAGAAACATCATATCAGTGTCATAAATAAACATCGGTATCAACGTTCAATTTTCATGGCACCCGGTAAGGGCAGCAAAAAAAGAAATACATTCGAATATTTAATTAATAATAACTTTTTCTTTTCTTTTACTTTTAAATTAATTGTGCTGCAGCTAACTGTACCTATATTTATGCTGTATTTATACTTAGAGGTTTTTATTCTTAATAATGTCATAGAACCTTAATACTCATTTTTCATTCGAAAAATAATATATGCTAAATAGAAAACAAAAGTCAATTTAACCGTCATACCAAATAAATATTGGTCAGTGAGTGTGGAAAGGCAATTCATTCATATCAAATGGGCAGTTTAGTGGCTAACTAACATTAGTTGATGTGTAGATCCCGGACTTTAGTCGCAATGACGCCACAATAGGGTAGTTTAGTAAATGGAACGGTGTTAATTAACATGACAACCACAGCTACGGAAAAGTGCTGTCAAAAAATTCTCTGACATTTTAATCATTATTTTTTCAAGGAATTAAATATTAAAAAAAAACAGAGTTATACTCCTACCCATCATTTGTAGCTATGATTTGGTTTGATTGCTCTACCTTATATAGTTCAGGAGAAAAACGACTTTGAAAAATGTGTCCATAAAATGACGTTTTTCACTTTTTGTATCTCGGTGACGGTTCAAGATAGGGGGCTGAAAGTTAGGGTGTTTCTATATTATGAGATAGCCAACAAATGACATTATAAAAATCCGATATTCGTCACAGGGGCCACTTCTCCTTCCTTAGCCTGCTAGACCCTTTTAGTTGTCTATTCTAACCTTTAAAACATTTTTAGATACCTATTTTATCTATACATAATAATGGTTAAAAATACTAAGTGTATTTGTTCGTATTTGTTTTTTTGCCGACCATACTTTGCCATGAAATTTGAACGTTGATACCGATGTATAGTCATAAACATACAAGGTGCAATTTTTCTCTTTTAGATACAGCCACATATTACAGCGGTACACACGCTACGTAAATGAACTAGTGATGCAACGAATACTACTTTTACGAATACGAATACGAATACGAATATCAAACCTACTATTCGGCGAATACGAATACGAATACGAATATCTCGCCATGGTAATCAAAGACTTATTTATTTGAATAATGTTTACTCTTCTAATAATTAAAATTTACAACAGGCAAATTTTTATTTAAAAAACATAAAATTTGTAGATTTTCTGGTTTTAGGCGATTTATTTTTTCAGTCTGGATGTTCCCAGCCGTTGAAAAAAGTCTTTCCGAGGCGACTGTACATGGCTTCAGTGAAAAATATTTTTGGGCGAGCTTTTTCAGACTTGGAAAATGGACATCTTCTCGCCAAAAGGCCAAAAATATTAGTTTTTAAATATTCGTATTAGTATTCGCCGAATACGAATATTCGGTAAATGTCTTCTATTCGGCGAATACGAATATTCGTATTCGTATTCGTTGCATCACTAAAATGAACCCAATCTTATTAATCCCCTAGAAATTTCAATAAGGTTTTAGGCTTGCAAATGCAAAAGGCTTGTGTTCCATACGTATGTAAATATAATGTAGGTAGGTACATAAAAATGTCCCATGTGTGGCGCACAACAAAGATTAAAATTATCATGAGCTTGGTAAGATTGCTTGGTGTGGATGTTAATGTCGAAAACATAAAGGAAACTTTTAGTATGTTTGTCTCTTCTAACTATAGTCGAGTCCGGAATTAGGCGAACTAACTTGACAGCCGAAAATGTTGCCAGACATAGGAAAAAATAAATAGTGATAGGTTTATGTCGACTCAAATATGTCGATATAACCTTGTGCCTTCTATAAATCTGATTATATTTATATTTTATCAAGTAATTGTCATCGAAACTTTCACACTCATACATACTTGCCAAATAGGGAAAAACTACAGCAATTTTTACGATATAATATGATCTGAAGGATGTACGGTTTAAAGCGGATATTTACGATACTTACTCCTCAAATTAGGAATAAAATACAAAAATAATGCTGACATTACAACAGGCCATATTGTGATCCTTTTAGGTGGCTTCCAAATTATTAGTTAGATTTCAAACACAATAATAATGATAAACTAGACTTTTTAAATATCGATATTAACAGCACTAGCCAAACTGTGGCAACATTAGTGTACAATGAACTGTCAAGTTAGTTCGCCTAATTCCGGACTCGACTTTAGTCCAAGCAAAGTCCTGAAGTCATACTTTCTGCTTTCCCACTTTCCCAGTCCACAAGTATTATCCACAATTATTTGTGGCCCGGACTAAATTGTAAGATGCTTAAATAAACAATTAACTTACTTTCACTGTCTAGTGAGGGATCATGGGCATCTGTTAATTCCTGAACTTCACTATCCATATCCATAGAAGCATCTTCAACATCCTAAAAATAAAAATAAACTATATTTTACATTTTAGAAGCCTACATTTTATCAACGTTATGGTATAACTAAAATACACTGGAAGCTTAGATAGTATGGGTTAGATCTTCCAATAATTTAATAAAAAATACTATTTGAAAAATTGTACCTTTTCTTTTTCCGAGTCACAAAGCAGGATCACTCCTACTGGATCAGCCGATTTAAGATGCAGGACGTAATTTGGCTCTCGACCCTGAAAGGAGATAATATTTTTTTGAACAAGCACCTTAGCTATGATCCTAAGTGTGCAAGATCGTGTCAAGATTGAATGTATGTCTCCATGGCCATGTGCCCCATGTGGCGTCGTGCCTGTGCCCCATTATCTAAAATTACCGCTAAAAACCACATAGGCATTATCAGAGTTATTAAAACTATTTCAGTCAGACCAGAAAAACTAAAAATCCCACTTTTAATAAAATATATTTAATTTGTATTTCAGTGTTAATGTAAAAGCCAGTTCATGTTTCTCTCTATATAGCAAGTTGTTTTTATATTCCTGTTACACCTAGTTTAGATGAAGAAACAGAACTTATGCAGAAATATGCGTATTTGTTTGTTACTCCTTGACGCTGCAACAGCTGGATGGATTTAGATGAAATTTGAAGTAGAGATAGCTTATACAATGGATAAACACATTTATGCTACTTCATCCCAGAAAATTTAAAAGTTCCCGAGGGAATAACGATAATCTAAATCTACGCGCACGAAGCTCGCTACGATCTTTACCTTGCTAGGAGTTGTTCCGATGGCTAAGCTGGCACCTAGCGGTGCCTCCAAGACCAAGATTTGGCTTTCTTCAAACAACTTGTTGATGTCATTATTTTTAACATAAACAAGTGATTCATTATCAATGTCCTCTAATACATTTTTGATGCTTTGCTCCATCCAATGAATTTGCCTAAAAAAAGTTGTACTACATTAATTAAAATTCACATGTCGTATGGTTTTTCATTTTTATATTTATATTTTGAAACACAATAAATCCTACTAAAATATTGTGTAATGCTTAGTATTTCTCTCTCACTTGCTATCATACACTCTTATGGTAGTCTAACTAATTTTCCCTGAACCCGCAAGACTTTTTAAGACCTCTTGCACTGTACACCTTAATTATCAGTTCAGTAGTTTATGTTAACCCACATAAGATTAATTGAACATCTTGTACATATGAGTATTTAGTGTTGAAAATACATGGTGATTAGGTGTCATATAAAAATAATAATGATTAAACCAGTAAGTTTGTTACACAAATATTATTAACTCAAAAACTACAGTTTTCTACTGTAACTCTAAACTAAACTCTACTTTTTTGTGTTTCTAAAACATTTAATAAGAAACAATAGAACATTTCAATCTCTTTGAAGCAACACCGGGGTATGTCATAGTCACATATTTAAACACTTGATTTCTCCAAGATCCCATCATCAGAACCGGACGTGTTAACAATGGGACCAATTAGAAATTATAAAAAAAAAACATTGGTCCAGGGCCTTTGCATAATTGGACACAGTTCTGCCAGGAACCAACCAACAAACATTTTGCAAACTGGAACCAACCCACAGTATTCAGCATGACAGTTGACATTTTATTGCTAAATATGTGTGGGTTGGTTCCCGTTTGCAGAACTGCGTCCAATTGGGAAACATATATATTTTTGAAATCAGTTAAGAATTCATTCAACTGCAGAACGATTTGTGATACCTTGTATTCTGTACCAGGCATAGCAACATTAACAAATATGAAATAACAAATAATAGATAAACAAAACACATTGCCTAATCATAGGACTTACTTATCAAGCAAATCTTCATGTTCCTCAAGACGTCCAATTTGTCTGCGTAGCACAGTAACTTTCTCCCCAATGTCAGAGGCAGTGCCATCAGGACCAGCACCTCTATCAACAAACAACCTTTTTGATATAAGTGATAACAACTAATATACTTTAGACGCAATAACATGAAGAATTCTGAAATTTGACAAATGTACTAACTTCCATTGAATGCTGTTTTTGCTCCGTTTCTCTATCAAACCAATGCCTTCCAATACATTTGTTATGTCGTAAATACGGCGCTTCTGTCTTACCGCAAGTAAATCAGTAGCCTATAAGCAATTAAAAACGTTATAATATACATGTAACTGTTAATTCAAAATGTTCATTTTCGTGCCAATATAATTTGACAGAACGCAACATCGCGTACTCACGATTTTCAAATCCAATACACCATCCTTAGCTTTTTGTAACAGCGATACGAATCGTGTCGTAAGAAGGCCCAAAGATTTTTCATATCGTTTGTAAATTAAGTCGGTCATAACTTGTTTCACGGGAATTTAAGAGGATTATAATACAGCAATCGCCATAGAATTTTGCGTTGCGGCGGGATATAATGTTGGCATTACTGACGCTGGTCGCTGTCACTGGCAAAAAAATAAAGTGTTGTTGTTGATACCTGGCAACCTTTTCAAATCATCCCGAAATATTCAATTATTATGTTGGCTAACACAAAATATCAATTAGTTATGTTGTTATCTTATGTCGGGTTCCTATATTCAATCCGAGGATAGATAAGGCTTACCTCGGGTTAAAATTTGACATTTACCCATACAAAATGTGTCAAATTTTAATCCGAAGTAAGCCTATCTGTCCGCGGATTGAATATAGGAACCGGACGTTACTAGAGCGAGCATAATTTATAAAAACCATCAAAGATGATGCATGTATACCTTTATACTTTTTTTACAGGTGTAAAAAAAACTCATCAAAAAGCTTGAAAAATGAATGGCGTTCTTTAAGGTGAAATAGACAAGATCCAATTTTTAACTTAACATCTATGTTTTTTACGTTACGTTTACGTTTTTTTTCAATGTATATATTTTCACCGTCAATTGTAGGCCGATTTTGAAAATCCTTTTTTCGTTCGGTAGGGTCCGACGTGGTCCATTGTAACCGAATCGGTATCGAGTGAACTCCTTAAATATCATAAGCATACATATTATAGCGATTTTAGTATTTTCAGTGATAAGTCCAGCATTTGCATTCAGAAAGTACGTATCAGTACCTACCTGGATATCCGGTTTATTTTTGTAAGTTTTCTAAAAATGAAACCGAATGAAAATGAAAAAATGAGCTAAGTAGATAGATTTATCGCCTCCGAAACCCCCTGCATACTAAACTTACCCACATACCAGTATTTTAGAATCATTAAAAAATATGAAATAAAATACTTAAATGTTTTTTTTTTAAAACACCTTCAAAAACGCAGGAAATAACGTCTATTAAAATAGTAGAAGGCACAGTCAAACTGAAGTCGGCGTCTCAACTTATTTTTAACCAAAAACCGACTTCAATTTGACTGAGCTATTACCTGCCGCCCATTTTAATGCTACTATTAGAACCACCGAAATAATAAATTAATTAATTATTTTTTTCGAGGATACCTCCAATACAAAGCTACATGAAAAGCATTTTTTTTTACAATAGAGTGAGGAATCATTGGCTAAGATTGATTAAGTAGATTGGTTCCTGCTGGGGTCAGTTGAAAAATCATTTATAACAGCACCAAATAAGTTTAATAAGAAAATTGGTTTATACATGCTTTCTGTTCATTTCTATCGAATAATCTACGGAAGTGGCTGCAAATGTTTCCACTACATAGATGCTGTTATTTTCAGTTTGGAATCACTAATGTTCACTAACTACACTTGAAGTTCACTAATCAGTCTAATAACACCATATTTTTAGTCTGCTCTGAAGTGGTTTGCGCATTAAGTATAGCCAGTTTATATAATGGCGACGCTAATCATTGCATGTTCAGAACGGCCCAGAAGTCGGGCATGATCTGCAATTAAAAAAATTGACACATATGCCTTAAATAATCATTACATTTATGAATAAATCTCTTAGTTAACAGACCTACTACAAGGTAAGGCAACATACCTACTCTGCCCTCCTAAGGAGAAAAGGCATATCTACTATATCAATTGTATTGAAAATCCAACCTTATTATAACCCTTGAGAGTTTAATATGCTTCTATGTATTAATTGCACATGCGCCTTTTCTCCGTAGGAGGGCAGTACTATGTAATAATTAATTAAATATAAACTAATGTAAACTTCTTAACCTTTTGTGTTCCACTATTCTACTAAGAATATTGCATTTATCTCTTTCAATTTGAAGCATCTCTTCTTGTTCCTTCTCTTTTAAGCGAAGTTTTTTCAGTTCAAGTGCTTCTTTAACTTCTAAATCCTTTCTTCTTAGTTCTAATTCCTTCTCTCGTAACTTTAGGCTTCTATCAAACATGTTGTCCCTCCACTGCCTTTGATCTTCTTGTCTTCTAAGGAATTCCAGCCACTGCTTTTCCAAATTGATCTTACTTTGAGATCTATCAGCTTCTATTCTATTTGCTAACCTAATTTTTCTGAGTTCTATTGTAGCTTTACTTTCATAGACACCCCTAGCATGGCCGGACTCACTCATGGATAAATTCAAGTAATTTTTGCGAATATTCTTCTTGCTCTGTTCTGAAGTGGTGCAATCATCATCATCTTCACATTGACCAAAAATGTTGTTCATTTCTTTAAAATACTTAAATCTCTTCTGACCATTATCAACAGATTGTTTGTATTTCTTTGTAAGTGCATTAATTTTCCATCTTACTTGGTCTGGAGTCATCTAAAATGTATATATTAGTTAATAACAATCATAAAAAAGTAATACAACCTTGACACAGAAATCATAACTTTACCTCTATATTGTAGCTTTTTAAATTCTCTGATATAGCTGCCCACAATCTAGTTTTTTTCTTAGGCGTTTCCACCATTTCAATATTAGATTCATAAAGCTTTAAAAGTGTCAATGTTGCATTGGTAGTCCAAACTGCACCTATAACATAATTTATTATCATAGTTTCATTTCTTTACAGTAGGTACGTACATTAGTTAGTAGGTTAATAATAATTAGTCTGCAGTTAGAGGTAAAATATCCAGACATTTTTTTCCTGTGTAAAGCAACCCAGCTGCCAATAAAAAACAAAAAATACAAAAAAATTATTGAAGAAAACATTGGACACTTAAATTATGATTATTATTATATTTGTCCAAACTTTCACCTGTACTGTTTTTTTCTCCTTCTTGAGTCAAGTTATGTGTTACGTTGGATATATCCTTATACTCTGATACTTCTGGAACCATATGCCCACCTGGAAATGAGTAAAATCACAGTAGGTACCGTTACCGTTATTTGTAAAAGAATATCCCAGCTGGTCGTTTGCTATCTTGGGTCGTATAATGGTACCTTCATGTAGTATTTCTTCAACGAATCCATCGTTGTGTCCATCCATGGTTAAGTTAATAAACCCGTCAGTCATGCAAGTCAATGCGCAGAACAAGTATACATCTAAAAAGGTTCGACTACATTCGATTATAGTATAACTAACACACTAGTAGTCCATTGCATTCAACGACGAACAATGAGTCAAGTTGTGTACTTGTGTTGTTCGAAAATCGACCGATGCCACAGATAGTGAGTGTATTCGATGTGTAAATTTGACGTTACTGATATCCGGAATGACCGTAAATAATGCTATAATAATAATTATAGAACCGTTATTACTATAGCAAAGCTTATTATATAATTGTTTTCCCGTTTCGGTAACGCTATAGGAGGTATTCTAATACCGTTAATGATATCAACATTAGCGGTTACGCGAGTAGAAAAAGATAATAATTATAACACTACGTTCCATTAGTACCTACACTAAATACTTATAATCTGTGGGTATTACACTATACTCTTTGGTACGGTACTACGGTCGTGTCATACAGTGTTGCCAGGTCTCCTGATTTATCAGGAGATCTACTGAATTTGGCATATGTCTACTGATCTACTGAATTTGCAAAAGAAATTTAGATAATCTACTGAATTTTGTATATATCTGAATTTACTTTAGGTTTTTTGTAGAAAGATCAATGGATTTTTTAATGTAATTGCAAGCATTTTCCGTACAAAGAACGTATCTAGCACTCATTGGGAATCTACCTTTATAGTGCGGGTGCGTAAAATGGAATGATTCGAATCATAGGTACTCTAATCTATGGAAGCGACTGCGACTACTATATTATCCTATAATCTGTGACTGTGTTTAACGTTCTTTCTATTTTGTTTGAGTTTGATTAATTGATCAGATCAGTTTGAGTTTGAGTTGGCGGCAAACAAAATACAAATGCAAACACTGTCTTTTCTGCTGTAGCACTCCAGTTGTGTAGTGAAGTGAAGTACTATTAGTGTTAGTGCTAAATATAATTAGGTAAGTCAATGAATTTATTATGATTAACGTGGTTTGATTAAGAAGATAATGCAAAAGCTGTTGTAAAAGGTTATTCAGGTATTATAACAAAATCTCCTGATTTTTTTATAAATCTCCTGATTTTTTGACCTTATATCTACTGAATGTTTCAGATTGGACCTGGCAACACTGGTGTCATACGACGGACTAAGCCGACTAAGTTTTATTGTTGTTTTATTATTTAGTCATATTCTATTTTCTCCAGATGTATTTTATAAATGGCTGGCCCCGAAGCTATTCTTTGGTTGGCGGAAACTAACGTTAGCAGCAGCGAGGATAGTGATACTGGAAGTTGGAGTGATGTGTGTAGTGTAAAAGCTTATGATGTTTCTTCAGAGAGCGAAGGTGAAGATGAAGACACCGATACTTTATTTTTCCCTTTAATGCAATATCTAATTAGACTGAGACGGCAAAGAGTCGACGACTACCTTCACATTGTGGATTCATGGACTGATGCAGAGTTCAAAAACCGCCTTAGGCTTTCGCGAAAGACTGCAAACCGGCTTATAGGTGAAATAACTTGAATTTACAGAAACAACTTCTTTTGCTGCTCTTATCTGCATTATTATGTATGGTATTCATATGTTTCAGATGATTTAGAGAAATCCGGTTTCATAGCATCACATAAATTTGGACTGAAGCCACTGGAACCCAAATTGTGTTTTTACATATTCCTCTCATTCATTGCAAACACAGAACCACTGACACCAATTGCCACGAAATTTGATATTTCAATCTCATCTACCTTCAGAGTAATAAGACGAGTAGTGGCTTGGATGTTAACTAAACTAAATGATGCTATTAAATGGCCACAGAATTTCAATGAAATCAAAACTATTTGTGATGCATTTCAAATGAAAACAGGAATTTCAAACACTTTAGGAGTTGTTGATTGCACACATATAAAGATAGAGAAACCTAAAAACGCAAGGGACTACTGCAACCCAAAAGGATACTACTCTATCATTCTTCAAGCAACTGTTGATTCTAGTATGAGATTTACAAACATTTTTTGTGGTGAACCAGGTTCTTCAAACTGTGCCCGTGTGTTGAGGAAATCTCCATTATATAATACAGCAACAGCCAACCGAAATTCATTATTCCCTCAAGACACCTTCATCATAGGTCATTCTGGGTATCCAGCTCTGCCATGGCTTGTGCCACCATTTAGGGAGAACAAACGTCTCACACCTCATCAGAGATGTTATAATACAATACATGCAGCTACCAGAAAATTGAGTGATAAGACTTTCAATCTTCTTAAAGGCAGATTTCGAAGGATCAAACTATTTACAGTGTATAGAAATATAGCATTTATTACGGACACTATAGTGGCAGCATGTATATTACACAACTATTGTATAAATGAAAATGATCATTTAGAGGAGAATGAGTAGCAAAACAAAGTAGATTAATGATAATGTGTAAGTAGAATGTTTAATTACTTACCCCCTTACTTATAAACGTGGAATAAGCTTGGAATAGTTTATGCCATGCTTTGTCTTTATCTGTAATTGTGACATTTGCATCTGACAGAAAGTGACAAAGCATGTCATAAACTATTCCAAGCTTATTCCACGTATATAAGTAAGGGGGTGGAGGGCATTTGCAACGTTAAAAGATGGCGGACGTGTAATTTGTTTTAGACTTTAATTTTTGGGTAATTAGGAGTTCAAAGTTCTTTTCTGATAGTGATTTGTACTTTTTATGCCTTAGTGTCGCACAGTGATTGAAGACTTGGACTTATTTCGTGTATATGGCATCTTTCTTCTCGTTCCAAGTGGACTCGCAGTGGTGCAGAGGTTAAAACTATCTTGACCTCTGACCTACAAATCACCGTATAACGTTGCCCCCAATCTTCCTAGAGAAGATTGGATTGTGTTTTATTGCTATATTGATTGATACTCATATATACCTTGACACTGGCGAAATCACTTCACGTGGAAACGCCATTATCCTCGCGGTAGTAGCTGTTCAAGTCGCCGCGGGGGCAAAAAAAATAAATAAAAAATAAGTAAGGGGGTATATGTATAAAGTAAGTATTACAACAAAGTATATTTTTATATCATAATTTATTGGCATCTTCAATATATGTGTAAGTATCTTATTCCAATGAACTAAATAAAGTTTTGACTTTCTTATAAGGTTAATAATCTTGTACATAGTACATACTCATGTAGAGTATGCACATAGTAGATACATGCATTATGATCATTCAAATATTTGTTGACTTTCTTTTGTTCTATATTAAAGTAATACAGGACCAGCCTTGGTAAATGATCTCATACTGCAATTTCATTGATCAGCTAATAATTTTCTTAATAACTCGCACTTTTCTCTTTCGATTCTCAGAATTTCTTCTTGTTTCCTTTCTTTCAATTGTAATCTTTTGAAGGCTAATGTTTGTTTCATTTCTAATTCTTTCCTTCTAAGTTGTAACTCCTCTTCTCTTAACTTCAAACTTCTTTCATACCTTTCATCTCTGACTAGTTTTTGTTCTTCTTGTTTCCTTAAATATTCTACCCATTGTTTGTCTAAGTGAATTTTGGCTCTCTGTTCTAATCTTAAATTTCGGAAAGGTATTGATGCCTTTCTCTTTTTGTTAAATGAAGATGGGTCTCGGTCAGTATCTTCTTGGTTTTGTATAACTCCTGATGCCAATCTGTAGGTGACACTGTCATCACTGAACCGTCCCAGGATTTGATGCATTTCATTGAAATATTTAAATGTCATTTGCCCCTGTCCATTCTCAATGCAATCTTTATACTTTTTTGTAAGTGCATTGATTTTCCACCTTACTTGATCTGGGGTAACCTGTAAAAAAGAAAGTAAATAAATAAACATGTGTAAAATGTTTAAAGTATTTATTTTTAGTCATGTTTCATACCTCAACATTCAATGACCTTAACTCTTCAGCAATTGATTTCCACATTTTCGTCTTCTTTTTCGGGTTGTCCATCACATGCATTTTAGTCTCATACAAACTTAAAAGCATTAATGTGGCATTCTTGGTCCAAATCACATCTAAAATTAAAAGAGTTATTGTTAAATAATTTCTCTAAGAACCGGAGATATTTATTAATATTTTTTCTATGGTTCAATAGTTTTATTATCTTCTACTTTGATGCTACAAATTTCAGGATAAATTGTACATATTATTTTTTCCAATAAAAAAAAAGTTTTAACGGAACATGTACCTGATAGATTTTAATTGAAGCATTAAAATTTGATTTTTTTACTTTTGTCAATAAAATTTAAGTTGAAAATTCAAATTAGAATGGCTAACGTACAGGTGCTTCAATGACAAAGGACAGGTCTGATCTTATTCAATAATACATAATTTATACATACTTTGTTTGTTAATTTCACTGGGTTCCGGATCATCGTGAGGAGGCATGGTAGTTAAAGTGTGTGCCTGGGTGTAAGTGGGCAGGGTCATATTGGGTTTATATGGAGATGCTGATGGCGTGCCTATAAATAAAATTGCAGTTTTATATATGAGAACACAATATCACTCAAATTGACCTAGTCCCAAAGTAAGTTTGTACTATAATAAATGCTAAGAAAACGCCCAAGACTTGAAACAATAAAATGTGCTCATCTCACAAATATGTTACCTTACTGGGAATTGAACCCATTAGCTTAGGTAGCTGTGTTAATTTTAATTATAATTTCAATTTAAAATGTAGTTTATGTTCTGAATACCTATCTGTTTTGAATGTTAACTTTCCATAAAATTAATTTAACCAACTATGATTGTATTAGAAATAGTATAAGTTCTGTCTAAGTATATCATATTTACAAAAAAATATACAACTCATGACAATTACTCTTTTATTTTTTCTTATTGAAAAATAGTAAACAGATTTCCAATCTATTTTTAGTTAAATTTATTTTTATTTTGTTTACTCACACTGATTATCTAAAATAGCCAAGACGGCAACATTATTTTCATCCATTTTGCTTGCCAAATGGGAGTTTTCCAACAAGAGTAAAATATACCAATGCACCGTGTTCAGCTTGATAAGGTGCCAGTTGGAAACTTGCAGATCACACAATTTCCATTGTTGAACACACTTGTGTGTCGATTTCAAGCTACACTGTGTCGGTAATGTTCTACTAACCAGTTCTCTGTGTCGACACAAATTACGCCACGGTCGGGCGCCAGAGCGACCAAACTCGCAAGCGCTGTCATGTCACGATAGATTTTGATACGCGGCTGCTTTTTAGTCGCACATCGATATCGACAAAATCAATAAAGCGTTTTACTTAAAAAGTAAAATGGTAATAACGCCTAGTTCAAGCTAAGTATTCTCGTACCCATTGCACGTAAATAAAGTAATATCACAAGTGCAAGATTTCATCTTCAGTGAAGAATATTGCACTTTGTATAACTAAAGGATTATACTAGCAGCGTTTTTGAAAAGACCTTAAATAAGCTGTTCTTTTGTCTCTGACCGACGTCGAATTGACATTTATGAAATTATGACAGATAAAGAACTGACGTGACGTGACATCGGTCGGTTCGTGCATTTAAAGTACCTATTTTTTTTAAAATAAATGTCAAATGCAGTAGTGTTCGCTTGGTAATTACCAAGTATTTATTGAAGCGACAATGGCCAGCTGTGGTGAATTTCTTAAGAGGCAATTCCCATTAATAGATGAAGAGTTAAAGAAATATGTTGAGGGTGTGTATTCTTGAGGTTATGATTAGTGCTGCTAGTTTTTTTTTGTTGTAACTGTAAATATGGTGATTCAATTACTATTTTTAATGAATATAACCTACATGTGAACGTCACGTTAAGATATTTAACCATTATTACTTTGATTTTCATGAACGAATTACTTGACGTATTCAGTTGTTCCAATGATTGAAGTAGTTGAAAGAAGTTTATGAAATGCTTTTAGATATCCTTGATAACAGCGCTGGAGAGTTTGAGGACACGGATGAAGTGTATGAAGCCGTCGGCGAAGTGCTTCAAGGCATTTCTGAAAAAAGTGAAGATGACATCAGGTAATGTTTCTATGTGTTAGTAAATATCATGTACCCAAAAGTTTCAATGTCCGATAAAACATGTGGTGTTCATAATTAATTAATTGTGTATTCGTCCACAAATATAATAGAATAGAATAGAATAACTTGATTTCAGGCTACAAAGCCCATATTTACAAATACCTTACAGAGTACTTTCGCGGTATCTGCTAGCCGGCGGCCACGACATCGCCAAAATATGACACCCCTCAGCCAGAATTCCTTCTTTAAAAAGGTCGACAGAACTTTGGTCGGTACTCTCACCACAAATGACTTAAAATTAACCTTGTGGTGGGGCTCCAAACACTCAACTGTAGGAGTAACTCCAGTCTCGTACATACTCTATGAGATCCTTTGACTCTGTAAAGTAATATCACAGGACAGTGTAGCAGGACACAGCAAGTGGTTTCGGTCTGGTTGGTGCGGTGCCACTCAGGTTCCTCGGAGCAGGCTTCTTCCTCTCCACCCGGGTAAAACTATCTTTGTCCTTCTTGGGATTTGACACCTGGCAGCAGCAGCATATGAGCGATTTGAGGTCGTCAAATGTAGGACCTGTTGCAACCAATTTGCATGTTATGTTATGTTAATGTATGCAACAGTTGATTTTATTATGATAATTTGTCTGGAGTAATAAAACCCCAAGTTGAATTAGAACTATTATTCTTGTATATTCATAGTTCTATTAAATAATTATAATATACTTGAGATTACAATGCTTATTTAACAAATTTATTTTTTCAAAGGGGAATCATTTGATTTTCCACACTAAAAAGTACCCTATGTCAGTCTACAGGACAAAAAAAAACCTGTTACAAATTTCAAATCAATCAGAGGAAGCATTGAACTAACAAACATTTGTACATTTATTATAATCACTAAGAATAGAGTAAATTATTGTAACATTGTATTTTATGTTCTAACTCAGAGATATCTGCGAGCAACTCCTTCAAATGCTGCAGCCTGATAAAACAAAGAACAGCAACGGACCTCGGAAAGTTCTGGATGCTCCCATACATCTTGCCTCCATGACCACTCATCAGGAATCCACTGAAGACCTAAAAAGTATATGGCTTCAAACTAGGGATGATAATTTGGTGAGAATGCTATGGTTTGCAACTGATCAACAATCATATTCATAATAATGACAATATCCATCACTATATTGTTCTAACTAGCTCTTTTCTCAATTTCACTGATCAATAGGTGAATTTTGTACTGTGCAATACAAATTAGCCGTATAAATTAGATGATAATTTTGTTACAGTGATTTTTTTTGTTGCTAACTTCCTTATTTACATCTTTGATGTTAATTTCATAACATTTTTTATTTATTTATCTTAGAGCTTACTGATTTTTACTTTTAGTTGAAAGCCCAATAGCATAGCTGGGCACTGTTAATCAAATAGTTAACTTCGTTAATCGTTAATCCGCTATAAAAAAAGTTAGCTTCGTTAAACGTTAAAGCGTTACATTTCGGAAGAATTAACGCAAGTTAACGTTAATCGTTAATCCATTAATATGTGTAAAAAAATGCATTTTTATATCGTTGCGTTAGTGAACTTATAAAACTGTTTAGGTTCTGGAAGTTAACAGGATAGGAACAAAACAAAATACAAAAGGGCATAAGGTGCATATTCCCTTTCATGAACATTAACATGTTGAAGTTCTCGTCTGAAAGCGAGGCTCGTTTTGGAGTTAAAATGTCTTTACCCGTGGAAAACAGACGTTTAATTGCTGCGCTTGAGGGTATAGCAGTATTGTATTTAATGAATAGATTTCTGAATATCTGTTCCCCGAGGAATGCAGCATCTTTGAACGAGTCTTTTGATTTCATGTCCAGCTACATTTTAACGAGACTTTGCGCTTTACTGTTTAAAGACGTGGAGCTCTTTGGTTTTTCTATAGACTGAGTGACAGAATTGAAAAAGTCTTCCTCGTCATCATCGTTGTTTCTCACACTACACACTCGCTGCTACGCGCCGCCCGGCATTTGTCGTTTCATACTTGTCTGAACCTGTTTTTCTTGCCGCGCCGCGGTGCCGTTCGGTAAATAGTAGGCATTGGATTAACGATTAACGGACTTCTGCATATTAACGGAAGTTAACGTGTCCGTTAACATTTTAAAAAGTTAACTTAAAAGTTAATCCGTTAATCATAATGTTAACTTCGTTAATTAACGATTAACGGATTAACGAGTTAATGCCCAGCAATGCCCAATAGCAAAGTATGGGGTTTTCATAAGTGAATGTTTATATTACTTCTGGCCCAATGAGTTGGCCTGTTATTTAGTTCGGCATTAATTTATCCTCCTAAAAGCATTCACAAAATAAGCATGTCAAATTATTCTTAAAATATAGACTAGAAAAACAAAATATTTAAACAGTATATTAGAATCTAGTCTATAATCCAATTTCAGAAAGTAGACGCTAGGAAGTTAGAAAAAGCCGAAGCCAAATTACAGCAAAAAAAGGACAAACAAAAGGAAGGGAAAGTGGTTGTGGCTGCCCCTGTGCTTCAGACGGCCACTGCCTCACAGGTCACGTCCAAAAAGGACAGCAAACTTGAGGCCAAGGGCACCAATCGGACACAGGATATTAGGATAGAGAACTTCGATATTGCTTATGGTGATAGGTGAGTTTTTAACACTTGTAATGTTTAAATCTGCACATGAAATTTATATTATAAGCTACGCTAAGGGTTTAAATTAAACCTTAAACGTGGCATTCCATAGTGTTTGCCTACGCCATTGGGAGACCGGCGTGAACGTATGTATGTAAGTATATACAGATAAATTATCACCATGATAGGTGGTCTCAGTTTAAAGTATGATTGATCCACCCTTTTGCATGTTGCTGTCGTATGGCATCCTGATGGTGCAGAGAGCCTGCATCCTCTAGAACTCTCTCACATGAGCCAACTGCTCACCACAGCTTGGTAGCTAACACAACTGGTTATTCTTGCTTATTGCTCAGTGTGTCCTTTTTGTATGTAGACTATTTAGAAGAGAGAGAGTGTTATGAGCAGCACTAGTGCAACATGTTGCCAGACAACTCTGTGACAGTCATCATCAGCTTGAAAGTCCGCTTACGAAGCTTACAAAGTGTTCTAATATTTGTCCTCCTTTTTTTCAGAGTCTTATTACAAGGAGCGGATCTCATTTTAGCATTTGGCCGGCGTTACGGCCTCGTTGGTCGCAACGGGCTCGGCAAGACGACGGTCCTCAGAATGATCTCAGCTAAGCAGTTAAAGATACCATCACACATTTCCATCCTGCATGTGGAGCAGGAGGTGGTGGGAGACGACACGATAGCGCTGCAGAGCGTGCTGGAGTGTGACACAGTCAGGGAGAAACTAATAAGGAGGGAGAAGGACATCACAACAGCTATAAATAATGGGTAAATATAATTTAGCTAATAAATTTATCGTTTTTTTATTGATACATAATATATAATAAGTATATATTTGTCTATATAAGTATTTATATTGTTGTATAGTGCCCATAGTACAAGCCTAGAGCTTAGTTTGGGACTAGGTCAATTGCTGTGACATTGTCCCCTGATATTTATTTATTTATTTTATTATTGACTCATCAACTATCCAAAACGACGACAGGTTAGCCTGCCTAGGTGTTAGTGACCCTGCCTACGAAGCTAGTGGTCCCTGGTTCAAGTACCAGTAAGAGCAGATATTTTGTGTGATGAGTGTGAGTATTTGTTCCTGAATCTTGGATGTTTTCTATGTATTTCAGTATTTTTTTCCTCTATTATATGTAAGTTAATCGTTTTCTAGTATCCCTAGTACGAGCCTATACCTTATATTAGTACTACCCTGATATTTGTAGATTTCTATATTGTATTGTTTGTTTGGTATTCACCTTGTGGAGTGTCAGGCTCCCCAGTCTTGGTGCCGCAGAGGTTGGGTAATGTTTGGATTTTGGGTTACTATTGATATTATAATGGGATCTATTCCACTTTGTGTGTAATCAAGTGATCAAAAAAGTTACAATTAAGTTAACTACTTAATCAATTACTTTACTGATTATAAATTAATAACTCAACCAGCCGCTATTGAGAGGTCTTTTGGATAGATTTAGGTTTCAACAACATGATTGTATCACCCAATGAGGCCCCAAAGGTCGTCACATCGATCGTTCCCGTACTGCCCGCATCCAGGGGCCTCCTGGAACATTCAGCAGGGTGTCAAACTATTCGTCACTTTTGTGTTCTCAATTTAAAGTTCCCAGTGAAATTCGTGACGCTAAGGTGAATGTAAAGACACATCGTTTGTCAAATCGGACCATCCACCAGACCAAAAAACCACCATACATACCCACATACTGTATGGTCTAAAACATTTCCCTCCTCATAAAAAAATATAAATCATTTTACAGATCAACAGACGCCTCATTGTCTCAGGAGCTGACAGAGATCTACGCTCAGCTGGAAGCGATGGAGGCGGACAAGGCGCCGGCGCGGGCGTCCATCATTCTCAGTGGCCTGGGGTTCACGCCCAGCATGCAGGCGCGGGCCACCAAGACCTTCTCCGGAGGGTGGCGGATGAGGCTGGCTTTAGCCAGAGCTTTGTTCTCTAAGTAAGATATTGATTGAAATATAACTGCGACCCCTTACAGATTAGGCATACACTTCGAACCCTTTGAGGATCTTTTGTGCAATTACCTTAATAAAAATTATCTTACCTGTAAGAATCAATGTCTGCAATAAAAATGTTGACAAATTGACAAAAATGCACGGCGGTTTCTAAGTTTATTATGATTAAAATCTTAGTAGCCCTCAAGAACTTCTTATTTCCAGACCTGACCTACTGCTTCTCGACGAGCCGACTAACATGTTGGACATAAAGGCGATCATCTGGCTCGAGAACTACCTCCAGAACTGGCCCACGACCCTACTCGTCGTATCCCACGACAGAAACTTCCTCGACACGGTGCCGACAGATATCTTACACTTGCACTCACAGAGGATAGACCCTTACAGGTAAAATCTACATTTTGTAATGTACAATTGTGTTCTTTTAAACGCAAGGTAAAACGATAACGATGTGTCGCAAATTTTAATCCAAAGATCCAATCGCGTTTTGAAAATTCGGAATGATCTTTATAGACGATACGGTTAGCGAAGTTGGTAACGACCGCGACCTTGCCTATGAAGTTAGCGGTCCTGGGTTCAACCTTCAGTACGGGTAAATAGTTTTTGAATGATGAACGCGAATATTTTGTTACAGATGTATTCTTTAATATAAATATTTTATTTCTCTATTCAAGTATGATTATGATTATCGTTGTGTAGAACCCATACTACAAGCGTAGGTAGAGGTTACTTTAGGACTAGGTATTTGCCCGAGATTGTTATTATGAATTTATAACTCCGGTTCTTTCCCTATTTGGAACTAGTCGGATTTTGACAGTTATTAATGAACCCTTAACCTACTTTATTTTCAACTGCTTCCTATTCCAGAGGCAACTACGAGCAGTTCCACAAAACGAAGACAGAGAAGCATAAGAACCAGCAACGCGAGTGGGAGGCGCAGCAGCAGCACCGCGCGCACACGCAGGAGTTCATCGACCGCTTCCGGTACAACGCCAACCGCGCCTCCTCCGTGCAGAGCAAGATCAAGATGCTGGAGAAGCTGTGAGTACACTTGCCCGTGCCATATACTGCAGCAGCGCGAGTGGGAGGCGCACACGCAAGAGTTCATCGACCGCTTTATTTAAGTGCAACACACACATACGGAGTACGCGGGTCGGGTGCGAGTCTATGCAAGATAAGTGATCAAACCCGCGCCCGACCCGCGCCCGCGCTCGGCGTGTCTTGTGCGTTGGTCGCACTGATTCTTATATTAGTTTTAACGACGGGTTTAGGGTGGGTCTAGGCATCAAAGAATCAATGGAACAAACTTGCTCCGTATCACAAGCTACTTGTTCAATGTTTTTTTGTTAGATTGATTCAAAACCAATTCCAGAAATGTTCTCACTTACTCACATCTACATCTAGTACCCACAGTAAAAGCCTAGAGCTTAGTTTAGGACTAGGTCAATTTGTGTGACATTGTCCCGTGATATTTATTTATTTTTATTATTACATTCAGCTGTCTCTTTGTTTTAATATCGGGTGCGTCTCACGAGATATAACAACAAAATCTATAATTTCATGTAAATAACGTTAACAAGATATAATAAACGTTAGCTATAATAACAAAATCAATATTTTCATAAGGAATAACGGTTAATTAACATAATATTCATTTTATATAATGTTTTTGTCTATAATACTCACATTGTCTAATTTCAGTTCGTATAACATACATGACATATAACGATCATAATACATAATATCTTTTAGTATAAGGATTATAAGATCTAATATCGTATGCTATACTCAATGGGTGGGTACTGTAAGGAGCGGGTACAGTCGAGTTCATAGATATGTGTACCCTATAGTACTTTGTCATTTTAATCGCTGTGACAATTCATATACTTATGGCAGTTTAAACATGACATAAAATAAATAGACAAGGTACTAAAGTGTACACATATTTATGAACTCGAGTCTACCAGAACGGTCTTGCTTCTAATTTGTCTTAATTAACCAGAAAATGCCACGAGCATGACGAGTCAGGTCAGAACCGACTCGGTTAGGTTAGGTTAGAAGGCCTAGGCGGGAGCAAAGCTCCCTCCTAGGCCTTCGAGGTTATTTTTTTTTCTGCCCAGAAAATTCAGACTGCTGCCAGTAAAGTTAGTAAGGTAAGGTTGATTGTTAATTAAGAAGGCCACTTAATAGGTACTAAAGTCGTTCTAGGCGTTTTTATATTATACGTGTATTATGATTTTTGATGTTAGATAATTTGATTAATATATCTTTTAAATCTTAGGTGTTATGAACTTTATACGTTTCAATAGTTATATAAATTGATATTACATATTAATAACGTTATACTTTATGGAAATAGATATTTTGAAATTATATCTTCCGTTCATTATATCCAATGAACGTTATACTAAACGTGTTTATACAAAGTGAACGTATATATTATGAGTGTTATATTATCAGTTCTTATATCTCGTATTACTTACCCTTTAATATCGAATCAACTAATTTGGTCATTACCATGTTTTTCTTTACCAAAAGATATCAAAAGGCACAATCTTACTAAATATTTACTCAAAGAAAAACATATATTACTCTCATCAAATTGTGTATTCTTTAATATTTTTAAGTAAGTATCACAAGATATTCACGGCCTCTCTTTCTTTCCAGCCCAGAGCTCAGGCCTGTTGAAAAAGAGATAGAAGTCCTCCTACGGTTTCCAGAAACTGAACCTCTCTCCCCGCCTATACTGCAGCTAAACGAAGTTGGCTTTTACTACTCTAAGGATAAGGTCATTTTTACAATGGTCAACCTTGGAGCTACATTGGAATCTAGGATATGTATCGTGAGTATTATGCATCTTTTATTTTATTGTTATTAGTCAAATTGATCAGCCTCCCGTATATCATTCTTATCTCTGCCAAAAGACGTTCACTGGTGGACATTATACCTTCCCCGTAGATCTGTCTCCACCGACCCTCGTGTATGTTTATCCTTATCCTCATATTAAGGGCTTGATTTTAGAGATATTATGCCGTTTATAATAAACGTTATTATAGTTTCGTTCCACCTAGAATTAGCTCATCCTGCTTCGATATCTTAATCAATTTCAATTATTTAACATATGGATACTGTCAGTGGGACAATTCTGCCAGATATCTTAATCATATTTTTCACGCTATGACTCCTCTCCTTGATCACATTTATCGTTATCCAAAATGTATAAGATTGACGTAAGCTGTCAGACGGTTGCGTCTCGGGCGGCTACGTCAATTCCATACATTTTGTCAGTTTTCGTTTACGTCGCCATCATTCGTTAGACGACTTCGATTCGATACTTCTGTGACGTTTGAGTGACAAGGTAGAAAATTGATTAGTTATATTTTGGACTGTACTTGTTTACTCTTGGCATCACTAGAAATACCTATGTATTCATAACCATGCTTTGCTCGGAATAGGCTATCCTACAAAAAGTTACTAACATATAGTGTTTTCTTAAAAACCCTTTTTCTTAATTTGTTACCTAGGTGGGCGACAACGGCGCGGGTAAGACGACGCTACTGAAGATCATAATGGGCATCCTGTCGCCCAGCAGTGGGATCCGGAACGTGCACCGCGGGCTCAAGTTTGGCTACTTCTCGCAGCACCACGTGGACCAGCTCGAGATGAACGTCAACTCCGTGGAGCTGCTGCAGAAGAGTTACCCAGGTAAGGGATGTTGCCTATCAACATCATTCAGCTAAAGAGCTATGCTCGTGTCGGTGAAGTAATTGACACTTTTCTCTAAAGTCTGTGTCCCATTTTACCATTATTACTCGAAGATCAAGCAAGCTCTCCATAATGATTTATACACTTGATTGTTACTTTCATATTAAGTTCAAGATTAATTAACTATACATTATTTTAAATAAAAACTAGTTTGATGTATATTTGAGGTTATGTATTAATCTTTACTAATTTGCTTACATTTTTCCAAATTCAATTGACGCAGAGTATAGTCCCTGCCAGCTTTTTCACCTTTCTTATTTGTCTAAAGAGAGTAAGAATAAGTCTTCCTCTGTATGTTGAATATAGTTTAGATAAATTATTTCGCACAATCTACGTAAACGCTCTCGCAAATACATGACTATAAGGTTAGGTTAGGTGAGGCCGTATTTCATTATTTTCGAGATGCTATGATTAAATGTAGGAATATTTGTGCCAAATTGCAACCATACAAATGTCTAACATATCATCAATCATCACTAAAGCCACAAACGGTGCGGCGTGTTCCCATACAACAAAATCCTCCTTCACGCTTTGGAAACGCATTTTAGTATGCACACTACCTCCGCTCTCAGAGCGTTTGTGGCTTAACAGTGTATACATTTAATATAAGTGCACTTACTATATCTCATTATCATTAGCCTAAATTTTTTAAGAAGTTTATTTTAATCCCTTCTCGCGTATTCAACCTTTCACTTTTATTATCATACTCAGGCAAAACGATAGAAGATTACCGACGACAGTTGGGCAGCTTCGGGGTGAGTGGAGACCTGGCGCTGCAAACCATCGGAAGCCTCTCCGGAGGGCAGAAGTCGCGCGTCGCCTTCGCCATCATGTGCATGGGGAACCCCAACTTCCTGGTGCTGGACGAGCCGACGAATCACTTGGACATCGAGACCATCGAGGCGTTGGGCAAAGGGATCAATAAGTATACGGTGAGTTTGGTGTTTGACGTATCAAGTAGGCCGAAGAGGTCATATAATTTTGGCTAGGGGGCTATAAGAATAAGATTTTTTTAGGGAGTGCTTTGTTTCACATCATTTAAGAGAGTTAAGTCGACTTGTACCTTTTTTCAATATTACCCCAGATTTCCTCTCCGAAAAAAAAAGGTTAGGTTAGTTTGACTTGCGATGATAATGAATCACAATAGCGAATATGGGCCCCTAGATTAAGGATTTACTGCTAGCACAAGTTGTATTTTGTCGCTAGTCGCTCAGTACGTCTCTATCGTTTCAGACAAGTTAGAAAGAGAGAGATCCGATGGACAAACTAGTCGCGAACTGCTTGTGCTAGCCGGCTAGGCTAACTGTCTAGGATAGGTTTGAAGTCCCCTTTATAAACCCTTAATTTAGCGGAAACTCACAAAACAGTTGGTCTTATAAGTACCTGCACACTTTGTATCTTGTTGCTTTAACGCCTTTGACATACTAAAGTCGCCGTCAATAGAACTTGTGAACGATGTAAACAAATATTGATTGACACATAACCTCAAATATTCACCAAGCATGTTTTTATTAAAAATAACGTATAATGAATATTTATTTCATCCTAAATTTATATGAAAATAATGATCTAGGGTATAAATCATTGCAAAGACCTCACTAGATCTTTAAAAGTACCTGATTATGAAGTAATCAAGGTGAATTGGTTTCGTTTGGTTTTGTTTACATCTTTTGCTGGTTCTATTGACGGCGACCAAAGCAGCATGACAGTAAAGTGACAAAGTACTAAAGTGTGGTGTGTATAAGGCCGAACGTATATTCAGGTATGTGCTCGTTTGTCTTCTCCATGGCATAAAAAACACCCGCAGGCTTATTGCCTAACGCACTCGCAATGGCAATCGTTTTAATTTTGACAGTCCGAAGGCGAGTCTTCATACAAAATGAAAACAATTGTTCCACTTTGAATTTGATTGCAATTGCCAATGCGTTAGACAATAAGGCCAGCAGGTTTGCCTTTTTCGCCACTGGCGATGGCGCCCCCCTCCCCTCCGGGAATTTAAAAAAATAATGTTTCGAACTACTGAATATTATCTATATAAGATTGAATATTTTCGAGTTTTCTACATGAAAATTAGAACCCTATCTTCAAGCAAGTAAAGTCCATATTCAAATAAAACGATTAAATCAGTTCTGTACGGATCCTTATCATACGCAGACGCCGGGTACATTTAGGATCCTTATCATACACAGAAGAAAGGTTAAGGCAGATCACACCTTAAAATTTGGTACACCAGCAATGTTTTTTCTCTTTCATTGTTTTAGGGCGGTGTTATTCTGGTTTCCCACGACGAGCGATTAATACGAGTGGTATGCAAGGAACTTTGGATCTGCGGCAATGGCTCCGTGGCCAGCATTGAGGGCGGCTTCGACGAGTACCGGAAAATCGTCGAGAAGGAGCTCGAAGCGCAGAATAAGTAGACAATACGACATAAATATAATCTGCTACCTACTGTATAAAATATGCATAAATTATATTATTGTAATATACAATGCCTTTCATTATGCGTCTATATTACTTAGCCTACGCTGTCCGTCCGTCCGTCCGTTTGTCCTAACTTTAAACAGCTGTATCTTTTGAATAGTTGGAGATGCGCATTAATTATTTCCAAATACGTGTTATTACGGTTGATTTCCTAACAAAAAACGATAAACATACAAGCGTCAAATTTGGTATGCCTTGGGACTGACTCTAAAGAAAAACAACAAATACTAAAATCCGGTCAAGTTTAAGTGGTTTTCGCGCTAATGATTATAAGCTCTAATCAATATTCTTATTATTATTTGCTTAACGCGTAACATTCAAATCTAAATATAATAATTCTTACTCTGCGGCGGTACGAAACGCTCGACGCGCGGGACCTACCTTGTAGTCGAAAGGTTTTTAACCTTTTGAACGCCTTACGTCAAATACAAAGTGCGTCACTCACACGCCAAACATGTTTGCTATGCTACGCAAATTACAACTTAATCCATACGAAACAAAGTCTCTTTTAATCTCTAACTTGTGTCGGCTGTGGCCGACGGTGGCGTCAGTGGCACGACTTTCAGTTGTCGGCCAGAGCCGACTGTGGCGTTCAAAAGGTTAATATTTTCAATACCATGGATATATCTGATCTGGGGGGTTATTATGACATAGTAATGCAGTTCTGTTTACGCTGAGATAAAAGGACAGAGCTATATAACTGCTATAGCTCTGTCCTTGGGCCCAACGTAAAATAGACTGCATAGCTATGTCATAATAACCCCTCTGAAGCCGTATTATGAACAGGTAATACCTGAAAATATCCAGGCAGTTAAAGGGACAGAAATATACGACTTCTTTTTTTATCGTACGTTCGATTAAGGTACGTTTAAACCACAGATCACAGAAACAAGGGAGATATGTTATGGTTCGTGTCGCCTCGATATGGTCAAATTGACCATATCGGCACGAGGCGTGTCAAGCGTTGACACAGTCACTCACTGAACGCTGTCAGTATAGAAGCTCCGTTTAAATGATAAAATGACTGTATGTAGCGTGAAAGTGTGCAAAAATCGAAATACAAACGTTAATATAAAATCAAAGGGCATAACTTACCACGTGTAAATTTTGTTTTTAAGCATTATTTATATTTTTAAATGAATATTTTATATTTGAATGGATTTCAGAGCGTAAGGTTGTGAAAGTTGTGTTGACGTGATTTCTATCGACTATCGATAAATGGCTTATTCTACAGCTATCAATAGAATTCAATGTGTTAATAGTTCTAGTTATTTATCACTACCACGACACGCTTAAAACAGAAGAAAAATAATTTTAACAAATTTTCACGTTATACAAAATTTAATTTTCTTTACAATATTAACGAACGACGAAGGACTCTAGCAATTCGAATATAAGTAGGCGAATCATACAATTAAGATAAAAATAAATTAACCAACCACAAAGGCAAAGGGCTCTGGCTCAGTATTGAGCTGTGCTTGCACACAGCGCTGATTGACAGCTCGCGCCGACTCACTCTTAAATGGATTCAAGCCTAAAGGTTGGATGGTAGAGATTGCCCCAAGTATTAAGTCTATCTTTCTGTTTTAAGTAATTTGTACCATTTATGAAATAAAGTTTACATAATCAAGTCGGTAAACTACTGGTTTGTCCCAAACTGAGATCTTGTGACGTGACACTCAACCGAACCCATTTTATTAGTATATTTGTATTAACATCATAAAGTCCAAGTTTACAATTTAGACTTTTATGTACTAATCAAAACGAAAATCTTTAACAGCTCCAGAAAATTTAACCAAAGAAATTCGGCCATTTTTTTGTTACGTTCTAATATAGGTATCGTTCTAAATTTAAAATCTTATGTACTTATCAATTTTACGCAAACCGTATTCTTGCTAATAAAATATTATTCTATTCTAACAATAATATATTAAGTTTAAATGATGTAATTGTATTAACCTAGTAGTAAAATAATAAAAATAGTACTTATTGCCTGTAAATTGAATAGTACCTATGATATTAACGTTGCAAACAAGTTTGAATTGTTTATCGATATATTTTGAAACATTCCTTGTGGCATCCCTAAGTGGACGACAGGAGAGAAACGCACACCTCTTGAAAAAAGTATAACTAGATGTCGCTGTGTGTGGGTAGTCCTTAACCTGCTGAACATAGGGACTACTATCTTGGCGCCATCTAGCTCTGAGGAACTAATTAATTACTCGTCGCATAGATGGCAGCTAAGTGACGAGTAAGCGCTACCTTACGTTCAGTGACTGAACTACGATGGAAAAAAAACGATCTTTCAGCATTTTTCAACCTTGAGAACTTAGTATAAAGCTTAATTTTCTGCTACTATCAAAACTACGTTACGGCGTTTTTAGTTCGTAAGCTGTAACCAATTATGAGGAGGTTGTTTTTGTAGTAGTTAATAGAGCGTAAGCGTAAGACGCACACATGTTTAAAAGTGGCGACACCGGGTCTTGTACGAATTGGCGTTCATGACATATCTCCCTTGTTTGTGTGATCTGTGGTTTAAACAGTTTGTAATGCGGCCCCAGTAAAGGTAAATAAATTAAATTTTTAATGTCCCAAATAAAGCTCTGTATAATGCAATTTCATTTATATTTATTTAGCAGTTTACACTTGCTAAACAAACGATAATTCGCACTGCTAGATCAAGACAGAATCAACTCAAAATCATTGTTAGTTTTATTTCAAGCTCATAGACGTTGTATTAAAGTTTATTTTAAAATACAGTTGTATTTTGAGTTACTACACTTTTGATCTAGCAGTGCGATATTTGACGGCTAAACCCATATCGTCTTTGATCTGTTATCGTATTGTCAATGTTTTGTTAGCTCTTATTTACTTGATAGTTTTTATGTACTTGATATGGTTTTTACCGCCTGTAGGCCCAGTACTACTGGGGCAATTTCACTTTAATACAAATATTGTTTGTAACAATATTCTATAATTGAGTAATATAATTTAAATAAGAGTATTTCCAAAAACAGTTATTTTGGTTTAGGTTGTATAAAGTTTTACTGGACTACTTTAACATGTCCTAAAGTAAAATATCTATCATTATTTTAGTCGTGTTGTACCCTAATATAGATAGGTAGGTAGGTAAGTAGGACACAAAGGAAAAGCCAAATTATATTAATGCGAATTTTTATTTATACCTTCAACCTCCGTCTTCATTAAATACTTTAGCATACGATTCCATACAAACTTCGAGTACTCTCAATATCCATGGCAATTAAAAAAATATAATTAACTTAAACAAAATAATATTTACAAATTATCAAACGAATACATAATATACAACTATAGTAGTGACTAATATAGCAACAGAACCAGAGTAAAATTTTAAAACTCTTGAATATGTCGAATTTAAATAAAATGCAGTACTCAATTCAAGCCATGTTCAACTTCGTTTTACATAAATGCAAGATTGTAGTCGCGTGTAAGGAACGCATTATCTCGATTTCGGAGGGTAGTATAGTATTTCAGAGCTATGAACAGACTGTTCTGATTATGATTATAGAGGTATACGAACAATATACCGGTTCAAATTATGGCAATTTCAGATTTCGAATACAAGTTAGGTACAAATAATAAAGTAAAACTAGCAGATCACAAACAAATATTCCTAAATTAAATGTCCAGTTGGCAAAGACAAATGGCGTTTGGATCACTCGGCTCCTACTGATGAGTAAGAGGGGTCGATGTAATAAAATTTTAAAACGAATAAATTACTGGTGCTTCTTGCGCCGCGGTTTGGTTTTGTCCGCGTTTCGGAGCACCTCCGCGTAGGAGAGTTCTAACTTGCGGAGCTTGTGGATCTCCTGGGAGGCAGTGCTTTGTTTGATGTCCCAGGAGTCCGTCTCGGGGTTCCAGCCCTGGTAGATTTTCCCGGTTCGTCCGCTGGCGCTGGGCGTAGGAGAGTTGATGCTGCGGTTGTAGAACTGCATCGTGGAGCCGTTCCACTCTGCCGCGCCTTCGGCCGGCCGCACCAGCGGGCTCACTTCGATCGGTCTGTAGTCCCTCCGTTTCTTACTCGACGACTTCTGATAGATGATCTTCGGAGGCGACGGGAACACCGGTGAGTCGGCACCCTGCCGCTCCTGACTGTGTTTCCTATTGCGATGCCTAGACTTCTTTCTAGTGGCCGCTATGTACTCCAAAGGCTGACGAACCAACGGAGTCAAGACTCGCTCCTTTTCTTTATCCTTTTCTGAAGCGTTTTCCTTTTCGGGCTCCTTCTTATCCTTAGGCCTCACGGCGGAAGTCCCTTCCACCGGTTTGTTTTCTTTGTTCTCGATTTCCTTCTTTTTCATAGGTTCTGGAGCGAGCCTCTCTTTTGGTTTGAACGTGGGAGTTTCTGGAGCAGTAATATCGGACACTGGAATCGATTGTTCAGACATAGCAGAAGAAAGTACGCTTTGCGTGTCATCGGTGAAGTTACCCGGAGGTTCCTCGTTCGCCGGGGTAACCGGGGGTACTTTTCCGGCTACGGCGTCGTCTAGTAGAGGGAGTTGTTCGCCCTCGTCTTTATTTTCGGCTGCCTTTTTGAGGATAGTAAATATCTCTTTGAAGAGTACGCGGTATTCCGGCCGGTTGCGGAACCGGCTATCCATGGGACTAACGTCGTCGTAGATGCTGAAGCGGTAGTCCTCGCCGTCGGCGATGGTGCAGAGGAAGGAGCCGGGCCGCTCGCGCTCCGTCTGCGTGGCCTTGTTGCTGGTTTCGTCTGAAAAGCCGGAGCTGGAAGTCTCGGCTTCAGAGAAGTCGGGCGTTTGGATGAACTTCTTGCGGGATGCTGTCTCGACCTTCTTAGGCTCTTTCTGCGCTTCCTCACCGTGGCCGCTCTCCTCGTCGGTGTCTTTGAAATGATTGTAGTCTCCCGAAGTCTGCAGCTCGTCCTGCAGGGAGACTGGCCCGGACTGCGCCGGCAGCGTGTTGGGCTTGTTCTTGCGGATGTTCTTCACTTGCGACAGCTGGACCTCCAGCAGCGCCTCGTACTTCTCGACGAGCTCTCGGTAAGGGTTGTCGTGGCCATCGTCTTTGTTAGCCCAAATGCCTTGGAGCAGTTTTTCTTTCGCATTCTGCAGCATAAACACGGAAAGTGGTTATTGTGAAACTGTGATACAATTATAATGTGCTTGTAAGTATGAATTACAATCCATGATGTATTATAGCATTCTCAATGTATGGGAGATCTGATTACTTTGAATAATGTGTGTTACTGAAATGATTGTAATAAAAAATTATGATGTTTCGAATAGAATAAATAATGAATAAGCAACCATTTTAAAGTATAGATAGATATTAATACTTAATTGACATTGTCCATACTGACATTTAATTACATGTATATTTGAAAATGAATGAACACACAACTTATTACTTTAATTCTAGAAGATGATTAGTCAAATTTACACCCATTACTCCACATTCAAATACCTATTAGACGCACAATAAGCGACAATTCATTAAATCTTAAATACTATATGTACATAAGGAAGAATTTGTTAAGATAATTATAAGTACAAGTTTAAGGACCATGCAATTAATACGTGACTGAAATCAATTGCCGTGCGGTTTACCCAATACTGATATTCGTCACAAGTACCTTCACCGTTCAGTTAGCGTGCTGATCGCTTAGTCTAGTAACGTGTCAGTAATGGACGTACCTTCGACTACATACGATAAATCCAAAGAAAACTACTGCAAATGCGCTTCATAATGCATATGCAAAGCGTGAGCAACAACATCAGGGGCAGTTGGAAAAGCATTGTCGCCTAGAAACGAGTGAAACATCCAAATGAGATTTAGACAAAGGGAAATGCCATGACTATGTAGGAATGGCTCGCATGCGAAATCTAAGGGAGTGCCAAAGGTAATCCGTGATCTGTATTCTGAGCATTTGTCTTCTCGACTATCAATCGAACTCCAATTGGGTCTTCGTGGCTACCTAAGTATAAATAATGTCGCACTGATCCCAACTGAGATTAGTCCAGCGGTAGTTAGTACTGTTAGTTACTTTGCAGATATTTTCAGGACGGTGCAGTTAGATAAACGATTAATTAAAATGTATTTTTTTACAGACTATACAGAAAGTTAATAGGACAAGAGGTATTCACAATGACAACAGGCTCAAGAAAGGGTAAGAAAAAGACAAGGAAAGAATAGATTTTTACACCAAAACTTTGTACAGATACTTACGTCAAACTTGATGAGTTTTGTTGTGACGACTTCGTCTCTGGGACTGCCCTGGATGGAAGGACTGAGAATAAGAGAGCTGATGGCACTTCTGTCATCGTCGTCTCCGTCGAGCATGGAAGACATGTCATCCCCTCGCTCCACGCCCCTCAAACAACGGATGCATAATTGACCTTGTCTGCAATGAAAAGGGATAGTGGATTTAGAAAATTTCTTGAGGAAATGGTTGTAAGTAATTAAGAAATACAATCCTGTGGATATTTTGCCCTACCTGACTTCTTCTAAGATTGCGAATTCCTCATGCATCGATTTAGGCTCATCATCTTTTTGGTTCCAATTTCGCAACTGATCTTGTATTCTGTTGTTCTCTTGGACCATGGAAGCTAACTGCTCTTCAAGTTCGGTGACCCTCCTCTGTTCCTGTGCGAAGGCGACCTTGCTTTCTCGTAACTCGTCGCTTACCCTGAGCAGATCCTCGTCCTCTTTTGTAAGTTCTGGGAGAGGGGCGAAGGTTTTTAATGGTGTGCTGCTCACGTCAAGCTTTTTCGAGTTAGGTGTGATGGGCTCAGCTGGTTTAGATTCCTTCTCTTTGGGTTTCTCAGTGCTCTCTGGTTTCCGCTCTGCGCGCCGCCTCGTGATTTCTAGCTGCGCATTCAGGTCGTCCACAGTCTTTTGTAGTTCCTCACATTTACCTTCGAGCGTTTCGATGTTTGCGCACAAACTGGAATAAGAGGAAGTAGTTTTAAGTAAGTAATTTGTTTCATCTCCAAGCTGACGCTAATGCTGTCTGAGATTAATGCTCCGACGCATTCATACATAATTATGAGAAATGTGTTTATGTGTAATTTGGTATTCGTAATTGTAATTTATTATTTATGTGCCCTGACCTCTAGAAAATAACTGAACATGCTATCCTAATCTACAGGAAATTCGAAATTAATCATAATATTACATCCCCGTATGGTTGCCGGGGTAGAATTGTGCCACTCCATGTCTTCCCGTGGATGTCGTACGAGGCGACTAAGGGAATAAGGGCTTGTAGTACTGTTAGGCGATGGGCTTGCAACCTGTCACTAATGCGCTGTTAAACATCTTGGCCTAATTGTGCAAATTGTGGTTACAGAGTTATCAAAAAGTTTTTGGAGTTGTTGGTAATTCTGTAGCTCTGCCTACCCCACTCTGGGAATGAAGGCGTGAAGGTATGTATGTATGTATGGTATTCAACAGAAAAAGTTAAACACGCTACGTGCTACTGTAGTTTGATTTAATGTGGTGGTTATGCTGATAGGTTTAAGGTGTATAGTTGTTTGTAGTAGTTGTATAGGCTTGTAAACGACTCACGTCTTAATGTTTTTCTTGTCGCCGGCATGGTCGACGGCTAATCTGTGGTTGGCGCGCTCCAAGTCCTGGATGCTCACTTCGAGTTGCTCGTAGATTCTCAATCTTGAGTCGTTCACTTCGCGTAGTGCGACGGTTTGTTTTGTTAGGTACTGGAATTAAAAAAAAAAACTATGTAGCCACTTTTTGTATTACGGCCAAAGTGTAAACATGATTATAAGATTAGGAACGTGTTCGTTTCAAAATGCTAGCGTGTGGAGGGTACAATTAAAGTAATCAAGCTGTTCACCTCGAATTAGAAGTCGCTAGTCGATTTACGCAACGTCTCACAACATCGCTTGAAAACATTTAAATATGTGTATCTTACTTCGATTTCCTGGGTCTGGTCCTCGATGACATTCTGGTGCTGACGAAGTGCTGTTTCAAGTTCTTTGTTCCTCTCGAGTAGGGTCTTGCCGAGTTCCGCCGCGAGCTGCAGGTCTGTAACAACCGAGACATTCTTGTAAGCAGGTGTCTTTGTAGGTAAATGGCATAAATAAGGAGAGAGCGACGCTAACGCAGCAGTGAAAGACGTGGTGACTTGAGACAGGTAATTTTAGTATCGGTATAGCTCGAGACTGGCGGGTTACGACAGCCGTTGATGAAGCGGTTAATGGTCCGGCGCAGGCGCAACGAGATTTTTACCGCTGACTCACCGAGTCACGTGCTAGGCGACTACGTCATTTCATAACAACGATGCACATTGCGGACCCTGGCTCGCCAATTTAACCACTACTGGAACCAACCGCGCAGCGCCGCATGCGTATCGGTAATAACTCACGTGAAAGGCGTTCTTTACTTTGGCCTAACCTTGGCGGTGGAGAACAAAACATTTAAATGCCTATTTATGTTCTGGGTCTTATTGGGGTCAATGAAATGTTTTTGCGACGAAAGTAAAAATTGAATTTTAGAATTAGGTGTAGGTAGTTTCTTCAAGGTATATTGGATGACATTTCAACAAATTGATTAAGGATGTTCCGCAAGAGAGATTTGATAATTACAATGATGACATACAAATGGTCCTATTATGTCTGAATCATCATGTAAGTCAAAATACTTTTCTACTGCTGGACAAAGTTAAGGAGTATAGTGTTTCTGAATAGTACTTAAAGCTAATGTATTTCGTTGCAGTAAAAAAGTTCAGTGACAGAGCAAATATATTTAATTTTTAAGTTTCTTAAAAGAATAGTCCTAGCTAGCAAGAACGAAAATTATAAGTACGGTACTCAACAAGGCTTCGCGAGACAGTTTTATGAACGGATATTAGGTAAGTTCGTATAAGGAAATATTTTGCGCTCTAAAAATCAGCTATTTCCACTTTATGACAGCGTGTTGTGTGAGCAAAAATTTGCAATTTTACGTGTATTATATGCATGTATACAAAGACTCATTAGTTTTAGCCATTTATAACATTAACGTCTAATTATTTTTTATTTTCTTTGGACCACACATACCGACCCACTGCGTAACAGTCGACCACGTTTTTTTTTTGTACCTAATTGGTTACATTGTTATAAAATTTACAATTCTACATCTGCTGCAGCCAAACAGGTTCAAAAGTGTTATACCATGACGTTTCAACGCAACCGCGTAAAATATAATCGTATTAGATATGCATCAATGCAGTCAGGAAGCAGCTCCTTTCCTTGATAATCCAATCATATAATATAGACCATTACAGGTCTGGGATTGTTCGATTGTTATGCTATTGTCGGCGTCTTAAATCTGCGAACGTAACTTTCAAATCCAAATTGTTGTATCACAATGCCTCAATTTCTATCCATCGGCTATGAAATAACGGATGGAGGTTAGTATGATAACTTTCTCGCACGTTCTCAGGCTGATCTAATGGTTTGGACTTGATGCGCAAGCACATAATCGGTGCCTTTTCTCTGTAAATCGTTCTACTGGATTGTTTTCACTGCCAATGGTAGAAGGCCAAGGGCCGTTAAATTTGCATGATATTTATGAGGTGGTATTTGTAATGCAGGGAGAATAAAGATTAAGTTAAGTATAACGTTGTATGTAAACTAAGTGCTGCAAAAATGAAGAAAGATTCTATAAATGTCTGCTCTGGTTTGCTTAGGGCATTCATAATCTTTCGTAATCAATATAAAGCCTAAACATTCTTATAAATGTATTAGTGATTAGGAAAAGTAATAAACGAGTACCTAATGATTAATCGACAAATGATTTGCAGATTATCGGTTCGCAGACGTTTCGCCAAGTAACGATTCGCGGTGTGATTTTTTCGCGAATGCATTATTTGGCATTTGCAACTTATTGTTTTGCACAGATTGCATTTGGCTTATGGGTGAACAAAATCACTTAAGTAAAAAAAAGCAGGTAAGGACAGATCAAAACTTATTATTTAGCTTGTTGCATATTTTTCCTTAAGGCTAAGCTTAAAGGTTAGTAAATATGAAAGCCACGCAATGCGTTGTGGAGCACTGCCTAATCACCGGCATCGTCAGATCAGCAATAATTATGTGGAGTGCACATGTTTTTGACCGTAGGTAGGTATATTACGTTTTTGACGTATACTTTTTAGAAACCTGATATAATTTAATAGCGGGAAGCCTTTTTAGCTCAAACTTACGAGCCATTTCAATTTTGTACGTAAGTATCATCAATATCATCATTCTAAGAATACCTTATTAAAATTCTGTTGTTAGCAGTTTTAATTTCCATTGTTTAAGAAAAAACTTGCTAATGACGGAGATTGCCTTAAAACTCTTTGCCGTAATTAAGTTAAGTCTGGATAAGTTCATTAATTAGTTTGTTATTAAACAAATTGTTATCGCTGCTAATATAATAATAATAATATAATAAACAACCTCTAGCTTCATTAGCTGAATACCTCAACGCTATAAATTGCTGCTTTTTCCTAATTATCCTGAATCTAATTAAATCACAACTTTTTCTTTAAAAAACATGCTGGTTTTTACTTTAAGTTGTAGTATTATTAATGCCCCGTGTGGTTGCCGGGTTAGAATAGTGCCACTCCATGTCTTCCCGTGGATGTCGTAAGAGGCGACTAAGGGAATATAGGCTTGTAGTACTGTTAGGCGATGGGCTTGCAACCTGTCACTAATACGCTGGTAAACATCTTAGCCTAATTGTGCAAATTGTGGTTACAGAGTTATCAACAAGTTTTTTAGAGTTGTTGGTAATTCTGTAGCTCTGCCTACCCCACTCTGGGAATGAAGGCGTGAAGGTATGTATGTATGTATGTCTTATTAATGTTGTTGTCGAATTAGCATACAAATGCTGTGTCTAGTTGAGGCTGTATTGCTTAAGCCTATGTCCAAAGCGGCTAAAATATTGTAGAATGTAAATAAAATCGCTTTTAGCCTTCCGTTGTTCACGTGTGTACATGTACAGTCGCAAGTGACATTGAAACTCACAGAAACACGGACAATTTAATTCTGAATCATTGTCCAATGCTTAAAATAATTATTCTTATAGTTGGTTTAGCTTCGACCCCTTTTTACCTTAGGTGACCGTTTCTGAACCTAATTAATTAATCGCTAATATAACAAAAAAGTGTTTACATTAATTTATTTGAAGGATGGCCAAATTACTTTTAACTGTGAACTGTGAACATCCTGTATCGTACCTATCATTCGGGGCTGAAATGGCTACTCCCAATTATTGCATGCCCACATGTTTCTTCATCTTTAAAGTCATAGCAGATTTAACTCTTTTTGGCTACAAATAAGGTTGCATACCTATTACTAAGCACATACCAATAAAATAAAATAAAAAAACATTTACGTTCAATCTGTAATCAATGTTTTTACGTGTTTACATTTTTTGAAATAACTACGGAAGCCGAAATAATGGAATAACGTGTAGGTACTAGGTATACGTAGGTAATTACACGTAATCACGAGGCGATCGTATGGTGTTTTTTTGTATTTTTGCACGTATTAGGTAAGTGACTGCTTAGTTATAACTGATACCTACATTCGGTAAATTCTGCTGTACTACGTTTCTAGGCGTCCCCTTATTGACATAACAACTTCTTAATGAACTTTTGAAGGGTACAATCGAAGGAAAGAGAAGGAATAAGAAAATAACACGGACGGTGCCGATTCGTATCGAATCGAGCAAAGTAGGATTAACTTTATCAAAAAGGAAGTACATAGTTCTTAAATGTAAAATTATGAGGAGACTTTTCTTACGCCACAATCACAAACCCAAACCATAGAATGTTGTACTACATTTAAATAAATAAATAGTACGGTAATATACCTGTATTGTATGTAAATTCAATCAACAAAGTCAGTCACTATGACCTGGCAGGTTAATGATAACGGAGTTACACAATGCGTCTGCGCCGATGATAAGCAGTGCAACCACTTATCAGCCTTGTGGGTATCTAGTTGATTAAGTTATTTATGAGGTTAAGTCAACACCACTAATTGTATGATAAAATGAGCAACTGACAGTAAATATTAGAACACCTTAACCTACATAATGTAAGACTAGCTCATACTAAATGTTGTGATCTTTATTTCGCAATGTTAGACTTAAGACAGGATGACTTCACTTCAATTTGAAAGAGAGTACGCATACTGTATACTCGTATGTAACTGGTTTAACAAACATCCAATAATACAATGAAAACATTGTATCATTGTCGCCGAAACTTGTCACAATAACGGAAACGTCAAGGAACAAGAATAACAATTAACTCGAATATTAAGTTAAAATTGTAAGATTTGATGCCGGTTGTAATAAAGGGATGACTCTTAAACGGATCATGCGGGAAGTTCAATTAAAGCAGGATGACGCGATTATATAAACCAATAGAACAGACCTAGTTTCACTAGTCGCTTAGTCAATGACCCAGGAAGCAGCAGCCAATTGGCTTTAGGGAACAATAATAATACCGTAAACCTCGAGTACACAAACACAAATAACCATTTGACCTGTAACTCAGTCTATCTTTCAGAATGACGCAGAGAACTTGTAGGAAAAACACTTAAGTATTAAGAACAAACAAAAACGTTAACACCGAAGCTGAGCGCGGCTTAGACTAATCTATTTTACCGTTAAAAGAGTTATAATACCCAAGTGAAACAATTTCATGGTGCAATGCAAAGCGATCTGAGCGCAACCGCTCCAGTAAACGTCAGAACGCCTCTCGCCTTGCGCAAATCTGACCTTCGGTTCCCTGCAGACACTCCAGCTCGACGGTGTAATCCCATAGGTCCAAGGAGTTCAGTCCGTTCAGCTCCCAGGAATTCAGAGAGTCACACTGCTCCTGTTCCTCACTCATTTTCCATAAGTACAGAACTACTAGCAAACTTTTCTATAAAGCGGCGTTTTCAGCCATGATTTTTTTAACTCGAAGGCGGAATGGCGTGCCTTCGCTGGCGGCGCAGAACTGACTGAGGCCCGCAGTGCGATGCAAGCGTGCCGCGCTCCGAACCAATCCCCAAGATTTTCGATTACTCGCCGATACTAGAAGAAATTAACGAACGTTATCTTCTAATGTAACATAACAAAAACCCGGAGAAAGTGATTTGATGAGTTGCCGTATCAATCAAGATTCTGAGTGTGTGTGCTCGCGAAAATTATGTTTGTACTGTGCACTTATCGCAACGTAAAAACGTAATGACGTCGGTTACTTTTTATTTTGCCGTACGTGCTTTCTCAATGTTTGAAGGTCAATTAAAACTGCATTTAAAATAACTTCAAAATGTTGTAACAAAGTTGAATTAAGATTTAATAATTAATCATCAAACTGCTAATAGTTTAAGATCTCTGTAGGCACCTGCACTTTTAACCAGCTGTACGGTTGGTCATTTTGCAGCTTTTTTACCGGTTGGTGACAGCAGGTGCACCCGATGCGGTTGATCGAGCCAGTCGGTTGAATGCACTCGGTCTTGATTCAATCGTGTATGGCCGCTATGGCGCCCAAATGTCATAGACCGACAGGTTGCGCAATCATTCAGTGACCTGGTAATTCTATATTACGAGTACGAGTACCTACACTGAAAATGTATGGATGGTTTGGAATTGTCATATCATTATCAACGGTCTTCCGCTTCGATAAAGGTTTTGAGAATGACTATTGAACTTCATAGATGGCTTACCGTCAAAATAGGTTCTATATTTAAAAAAATTGGTACTTAGTATCAGTGATTCCCTAGAGAACACCACACTGGTTGAAATATAGCACCACAGGAGCCTGGTTTTAATTTTTCAAATATATATGAATGTCTAAGTAATATTTGTGCAAGAAAAACAGTATTTCACCGTAATCTTTTTTAAGTTCTAATTACACATTTAATTATTCGCCAACTTTTAAAGATCAGCTGATTTCAGTTTAGAAAGAACAACCTCGTGCGGAATCCCAGAGGCAACAAAGTGGAACGGGCCACAATGGACGGACGTGAAACGTAACAAGATGATTAAAACGATGAGTTGAGAAAAACTAAAATTATTCATACCGAAAGTGATTATTATGACTTATCAGTTGGTAGCTAAATGAGTAATAAACGTAGATAGCTAATCTTAGGTCCTGCTGTTGTCCGATACAGGATCGTATGATACTCGTAGTTGGGATTAGTGAGCTCTTTAGCGGGTTACCAAACCAATAAACGGTTTATGACCAAGATTAACTTCCGGGTTCATTGTTTTTTATATAATGGGTTTGCTCTTGACTAATTTGTGCCCTCAGAGGACGAAAATTTTGTCGACGATGAAGGGAGTTTAAGTACAGTGTAACTGGTTTTGTTTGTTTTTGCACTAAGGCGATTCATGTCTTACTTTTCTAATCGCGTTTTGCCACCATGATAATGTGTAGTCAAATTCAAATTCACATAATTTATTTGTGGAACGTAGGTAAAGCAGATGCTACATTTTAATAGTATGTACCATTACATCCCGCACAGAGGCATACTAATATTTAATAAGTATCCACAAGTCTAGCAAGTATCTTGAATATTCTTCAACCATCCAGCCAACCCGCGCTACACAAAGTATAAATTAATAAATATAACGGGACACTTACACAATTTAAACTATTTTTTTATAGTCTTAAACTAAGAACTAGGCGTTTACTTTGAGTACTAGACCAAGATATACATACTTGGGTGGATCAAGTTTTTTCTGTTGTTATTCTGTCCCGTAAGCCAGGAGACAACAGTGATAGAGTTTCTTAGAAAAAATGTTATAATATATACTTCCAGCACACTCATGAGAAAGGCCATAAAAGAATGGGTGTTTAATTGCCAATAAAACAGTTTTTTAGTGGACTTATATCCTTTGAAATCACAGTTTTAAAGAGTGACCCAGGAGACGTCACCATGGCAACGAGCTACAAAGAAAAGTTGATTGACCCACTTATATTATAAATTAGCGAGCCACCAGCGTGTGTACAACACCCGTACATAATCCAAAATTATACATAACGTCGGTGATACTGCAAAACCGCGTAAGTAACAAATTTATGATAGAGCAAAATAAACCTTAATTTCTTAATTAAAAGGTGCATTTTGCTCCATATTAAAAATGTTACTTACGCGGTTTCGCAATTTCACCGACGATAAAACCTTCCTCTTGAATCATTATATCTATTGATAAAGACCGCATTAAAATCCGGTGCGCAGTTTGAAAGATCTAAGCGTACATATAGTCGGTGATAACAGCGTAACTAACAAATTTATGATAGAGCAAAATAAACCTTACTTTGTTATTTAAAAGGTGCAATTTACTCCTTATTAAAAATGTTACTTGCGCGGTTTTGCAGTTTCACCGACGATATAAAGAGGGACCGATGGCGGGAAGCGACGTTTTCGCTTCAAGAATCTTTTAGCGCTTTGCAAGAGACCTGCTGATAGGAAACGCCGCAAGAAACTCAACAGTCAGTCGTTTTTTAAATATTGCTTATGATATTATACAGTTATAAAACTTAACCCAGGATTATATAAAACAATGAATCTAACATTAAAATATATATATCACACTGCTAGATCAAGACTGCATCAACTCAAACTCATTGTTAGTTTTGTTTCTAGCCCATAGACGTATTTTGAGTTACTACAATTTTGATAAATTTATGATAGAGCAAAATAAACCTTACTAAGTTATTAAAAAGGTGCATTTTACTCCTTATTAAAAATGTTACTTGCGCGGTTTTGCAGTTTCACCGACGATATAAAGACGGATTGATGGCGGGATGCGACGTTTTCGTTTCAAGAATCTACGAGCGCTTCGCAAGAGACCTGCTGAGAGGAAAGGCCGCAAGAAACTCATTGCTTATTATATAATACAATTGTAAAACTTAACCCAGCATTATTTATACATATAAAACAATGAACCTAACATTAAAATATACGTATATGTCGCACTGCTAGATCAAGACTGCATCAACTCAAAATCATTGTTAGTTTTGTTTCAAGCTCTTAGACGTTGAATTAAAGTTGATTTTAAAATAGAGTTGTATTTTGAGTTGCTACACTTTTGATTGCAGTGCGATATATCATGCGTAGTTGAGCAGGAAAAAGTGTCAAAACTTGTTCAGAAGAACTCATAAAATAGTAATAATAAAAAATAAAAATTATACTTACCTATGACGGTGCAAAACAATCACATAAATAGTTTCGACACATACTCCTACAGAAACCGTGTCCCCTAGACAATATAAAATGTTTACATATTTTTAAGACTAAGCTATTTATTTAGCTGTTTAATTAAGGCTAAGCATTTTTAGTATGCTTTCTACTTTGTACAGATTAATACTTATATGTTTGTGTATACATAGAAAACATCCAAGACTGCTAAGAAAATACTCGACCGCTCGCAGGCAGGTTCACAGCCATACTCGTACATGTAAATAAATTGGTAACCCATTATTTTATCGAACTTCATTTCATCGATTGTATCATTTCATTGAACGCTATTTTCCGCTGAAACCACGGTGTTTTCAGGACATCTTAAACATTAATAACGTAGGTTAGGTTAGGTTAGGTTAGGCTAGACTTCTGACTACCAAACTTACTCATACGACGAGAAATGCCTTTCGATGAAATAAAAATTCTGCGTAATGATCCGTTAGTTACCTAAATAAATTATAATTAAATAATAGATTATGTCTGAGGTACTACCTACTAGCTAAAACTAACCCCAACGTCCATCATCCACCGAATAGTGGTGCTCAAAGGCGTATGTCGCTGCTTGCGCCAACACGACTCGTTGACACACCACACCTCATTCATCTCAATCATCCTTCCTGATTCACGCACGTCGCGTCTCGCTATTGGACGGGTGTTTTCCCAAAGATAAAATCTATATAGGTGTATATCACGCGAGGCCGATTTTTGTACATGGCATCAGATCTACAGTTATGGTCTGATTTTGATAATTGATGTCATTGTGTTCACTCGTTAATCTGTTATAGCTAACAATGGTGGGTACAGGGGGAAGGAAGCTGGACATGCAACCATGAAGAAAGTCAACTTAAAACCATTTTTGAAATTTAAAATATTTAAATTCAAAAATGTGTGTGCATCATGCCTATTAAGTTAGTCAAGGAAATATGTCAAGAGGCTGTATTAAGCCTAAATTTAAGTCAAATTCGATGAAACCATATTGCTTTTGTTATGGCATCGTATTGGTTTTAACTCGGTCCTATTACTGGAAGACCGAGCGTCGTTCGGGTTGAAAACGATTTCGAGATGACTTGACAGATCGATTTCTCGCCCCTGTAAACCCCTATTTCGCAAATTCCACCGAAATCGTTGGAGACGTTTTCGAAAACGTGACTTCAAATAAGTAAATATAAATATTGCACGTTAAATAGTAAAGGATAACGATGACTAGGAGAGCCCCAGGCAGTGAATGATACCGATATAATGTTACCGACAAGGTGCTGTTCCTTTGACTCCCTGAACAGTAACAGGAATTGACTCCTTCACGGCCCCCGACTTGAAAAGAGGTTTTAAGCGTATAGGTACCTTCTGAATTTAAATTCCGAACAGCCGATTCCTCTAATGACTTTGGTGCATGTGTGTAAAGTAGGTAAACATGTATATGTATGCAACAACCGCAACTGACTTTGCATATTACACAAGTGCCAAAGCGTGTGAGTGTCTTTTCTAAACAAATGCCTCGAGCTACGTCATTAAACCCAAATATATGCATATTCAAAGTGATTAAAGTACCCATCTATAAGATATCCATAGCTGGAAATTTGTCAAGATCGTAGCAAGTGGAAAGAAGTGGTCTCTGCCTACCCCTCTGGGAAACAGGCGTGATTTAATGTATGTATGTATGTACTAATACAAAAAGATGTATGAAAAGGTAAACGTAGGCTAATGACGTTAATAATCTAGTATTACAGATAAGTTAGATCGTCCGGTTGGTCTGGTAGTTATTTATTACTACATAATATGTATAGTATGAAGTCAAAGATCATTTGATTGCAGCCTAGACTCAGACACTCGTTTCATAATAACTTTGTCTAGTGACCTATGTTGTCTTTATAGATAAAAGATAAAGGTCATCTTTGTTTGAGATATTGGCTGCAAAGGTAATGCATGAAATTTTTCAGCGACAGAAGATAATTGACCTAAGTATATGTATTTCCTAAAGTAAATAAGTATCAGCTAGAAATCTTGCTTTTTACAAAGAACATGCCTGAGAACGTACTGTCGCATTCGTTTTTTAAATCTACAACAGAAACAAGAAGCTACGGTGCGTTAATCACTTATCTGTCGTGTCATGTCTACAGAAGTTATTTATTTTTTACTCTCCGCTAGAAAGCGGCCTCTGTTCTTATATGTTTGAAAGGGCATTAATATACTCTTCAGTGTGTTTTTTTCTAATATTCCTTTATTGTCTCTCAATTGATGTTTGTTTGTTTATTTTTGTAGACACTTAAAAATAGGTTTTGTTTTCAAAAGCACTTTACTGCTGGCCACATACATTACCGTTTCCTTTTCTTTATGGTCATGACATGATACTCTTTTCTTTTAGTCATAGATTAGGTCGGCATTTGTTTTTAATGGGAGTCATCACCGTCCCCTGTACCAATGCACTATGGTCCCGCTCATAGGTCATAAGTCCAAATAATCAACAATAGCCGAGCTATGATTTGTACTTCTCTGATAACACATTCATTACCAGCCTACTTAAAACTATAAATAGTTTTGAAGTAATCAGTCGGGATCATTGTTTTTCAGACCTCCGAAGTGAACACACTTAAACCGCGTAATTAGTCTTATCAATAGATCATTAAAGTGAAAGTTGTTTGTTGACGGATTTCTAAAAACTTGTTGTGATAAACTCTATTGAATCATCATAGAAATTAATGACAAAGGTATGTGTTTTAATAATAATATTTTTACTAGCTATTTTTACTATACATTTTATATTTATTTGAGAGCTACGAGACACCTAATTTTATAAAAATATTTAAATTGTTTGTGTATTACCATTGAGTTTTATCAATGACGCCATGCTGTACCATTAATAATTTTGATTGTTTAAAAAGCGTATAAAAGTCTAGTTATTGTGCCAATAGTCATCTTCTGCTAGATTTTGCTAGATGTTTTATTAATTCGTCCTCTACGCTGTTCGTAGAAGATGCTACGATATTTGTCAATTTCTAATGTATTTTGTTTTCTTTCTAACAGGTTCTTTTTTGCAAGTTCAGTTTACAAGAATGCACATATTTGAACTATGGCATCTTGCTAAAGGATCACAGGTGGAAAAATATCGAGTTTTGGAAATGGTCCCGGAAGCTGAAAACGTTGAAATCGAAGTTCTAAGTAAACGCGTTAATGGCATAATCCAAAGGATCGCAGATTACTGGAAAAAAGCAGAAAGTAATAAATATGAACTAGTCAGAAAACATGAAAAATGGTTAAATGTCCTTGAAACTATAGATATAGCAAAGAATGAGTCGGTATCTGCGAGAGAAAATTAGTTTACTGGTCAAGAAATGACATCAAATCTCGGTCGACCGAAGAAAGATTTTGAGTCTTGCAGTAAACGAACTCAGCGAAGGAGATTAGTGGACCTCTCAAAAATTGATAACTCGGCCGTCAATGCTTTGATAAATACTTCGTCAACCTCGAGTTGTGGGCCAAATGATAGTCATAAATGTGAAGTGAATCCAAGTGAGATCCTATCGCTAATCACAGAAGCAAAATTAACAAAACACCAATACCTTTTAATTAAAGAGTTCATTAATAGTAAACAATATCCAGTTTTGCCTTCGTATCATAAGGTTTTAAAAGCCAAGAAACAGTGTTACCCTGAAAAATTAACTATTACTGAAAAAAGTGCCGAAGTAGAGTTACAAAATTTGTTGAACCACACGGTTAAAAGAATACTGGATTCTCAAAATATACTGTTATCAAGTATCGATCCCGAGACCATAGGTGATGTTATGTTAGTTGGTAAGTGGGGTTTTGACGGTAGTACCGGACACAGTGAGTATAACCAGTGCTTTTCCGATGACCCAATTTAGAAGATGGAAGTTTATTCGTCATAGTTGCAACAACAGGAGAAGAAACAATATTATGGAAGAATCCTCGCCCATCATCAACTAGGTACTGTCGCCCTATTCGCTTCCAATTTGCAAAAGAGACAAAACAATTATCTAAGAACGAAGAAGATTATTTTAAAAAGAATTAAAAAAATAAATTAGGTCTGATAGTGGACAAGCCGCGTAGCGGAGGAAGCGGCAACTCGAATGATGGGAATACAGCACGTAGGTTTTTTGCTAACTCTGCCATTTCTGCTGAAATTACAGGAATTAAGCAAGAGCTTATTGATAGTTGTGGTACAATTCTTAACTGTCTCAATTCCGGTTACAAAATTAATTCTGAGAGATTTAAATCGTTTGCTTTAGACACGGCTCGACAGCTTGTTGAGGAATATCCGTGGTACAATTTGCCAGCGTCCATTCACAAAGTTCTGATTCATGGGTCTGAAGTAATCGATCAGTTCGATCACATGATGGTATCCATGGGAGAACTATCAGAAGAAGCTGCCGAAGCTACAAATAAAAATAAAAAAGCGTTTCGGCTCAACAATACTAGAAAAATGTCACGTGTTGCGACGAATACCGATGTTTAAAATCGACTTTTATTAAATTCTGACCCACTAGTTACGGGTCTTAGAAAGCTTCCTAGGAAAAAAAAGTGTTTCATCTAAATCTGTCATTAGTTTATTACATTATTGCTAAGCTCATTAAAGTTTCACTAATGAGTGTTAGATAGTTTAATTATAGTATTTTTAAGATAACAACTCTTTACGTGCGGTTCATTCTACTGCATGAATTGCACATAACGAAAAAACTTAGTAAATATGTTTGCGTTCAATATAAGTTGTTTTTTTTTTAAATTAAATAGTATTAAGGTATTGTTTATTATATTTTTAAGTGAAAACATGTTACTTACTATTTATAAGTGTTAATTATACAGTATTGAAATATAGTGAATTTTGAAACGTTTTTAATTGTTTTTTTTTTATTATTATTCAATAATATATACACATAAAATTAATTGTAAGTCAAATAAATTCATAATTAACAACAATATATGCATTTCTTCCCAATAATGTTGGAAGTTTTGGACAAATCGACTTATGACACTCTCTCCATACACGCTGAACCACAGTGCAATGTGGCCAGTTACATAACCGTTTCAAAATAAGTATTTTGCTTAATACACGTATCGCCTACTGCGGGGTATAATCACTCAAGCATTGTGAAATTAGTACAATTGCTTTGTAACTTACAGTTGCGATTTTGACAAGTTATTTTCGGAATTAGAGTTTTTTGTTGGAATGTAGTAACAGATTGTTGTTTGAATTAAAACAATGAATTAGGATTATTTACGATTATTTGTTCTTGAATTTGACAAGTTAGTATACGTTTTTATTTTCCTACAAGACAGATTGACTTGCCCTCTAAAAATACTGCTTTTTCATTCAATTTTTAAATACGTAGTGTGCCATTGATCTTGGTGCTTCATGTCTAACTTTTACAATTAATTCTAGCAGGAAAAACATGTTAAAGAGAGTTCTATAGTTAGTGAATAAGGTACAATTTCCAGTAACCGATGAGGAGTACACGCCCGTTCAGTTTAATGGCGCCCTATTAATTACCCGCCAGCCGGCAGCACTTTACGCGCCATTCAGTAGGAATGCCATTCATTCAATTCTGAATTCCACAAACTATTAAATACGAGTATGGTTTTGTATTTTTTCACTTCTCATGCTCTTAAAATGCTACTTAAATCTCTGCAAATCGGGACTAAAGCTCCTTATTAATCTCTAGGGATTAAAGTATTTTTTTTTTTAATTTACTTTGGAAACCCCTAAACAACCAATCACGGTGTTTGTGAATGGAGGATTATCGCCATTTTCAGTGATTGTGTATGGACCATATTTTTGGGCGTCGAAATAACACTGTGCAAATATATAAAAAAAAAGGATTTAATTTCGTGAAACACGATTATTTATTACGAATATGAATCTATTTAATCATATTAAGGCCGAACTCTTTTATTATGCGTGGTCCAATTACTTTAAATGGTTTCCAAGTTTGAATCTGTTGGCTAAATATGCAAGCATTTAAAACATCAACGAAATAATAAGGTATAATTGCACTTTTAATATATCGTAGATTTGGTTAGCTACTTTTATTTTATTAATGTTAGATTAACGATAGTAATAATAAGATACCTAATTGTTAGTTTTAAGTGTTAGAAACTTTTTTATAATAAGAGAGACTAAACAACCATAATGACACTCGAACTACAGCCACCCTCGCTCGCAAGCTCGCTCGCGTGGCTAAACATCTCGTGTCATTATGGCTTGTTTTAGTCCCTTGTTGAACAATCTACTATTGTACAATATTACTGAAGATTTTTTAAGGTAAGTTAAGTGGTAACATTGCGTGTTTGTTTGTATTTTGGGGGTATACTCTGGAGTAAGGAACCGATTTAAAAAAATCTTTCGCTTATCGGTAAACAATATATGCATGGGCTTTGTTTAACACGTAGCGACGCGAGGGCGGGACGCATGTTATGTTAAACTTCTTATGAATATTAAGAATCTAAAGTAAAGTATATCGTTTATAATCAAGGATAGGTAACCATCGATTTTGCCAAACTGAAATAAGACTTGCTTCGAGATTAGTCTATACAAATTCGGCGTTTAATCTAGGTATAAGACCGAATCCGCCAAATCCTCCTAATGAAATCCTTAACCATCCCGTACAGAAATAAATACATGTCCATTTAATGTGACTTTCATTTTTAATTGACTTCACTACTGGTTAATTAATGAATTATTTGACAAATCGTCGGTGAAACTGCAAAACCGCGTAAGTGACATTTTAAATAAGGAGCAAAATGCACCTTTTTGATAAGAGGGTAAGGTTTAATTTCCTATATCATATATTTGTTAGTTACGCTGTTTTGCAGTATCACCGACGAAATAAGGGTGCAATTGCAAGTGCAAAAGCATTTTCACACGCTGTCCGTTTTGGTTGCAGGAAACCCGGGTTTGAGATTTTGTACGGCGATGCTAGAAAAGAGTGAGGACTACTTGTCCTGTCTTTATGGTTTTTGATGATAAAAATTAAAAAAATAAAGCTGTTTCATTTCGTGATCAGTCAGTAATACTCATGGATCGGAAATTCGGATCGATATTTACCTAAAGTTGGCAAAATCCCGGAAGATAGGTAAACATGGCGTCGGCTTCTTAAAAATATTATTTTAATAATTTAAGTTCTGGGATTTTGGGATTCTACAAAACGTTAATATAATAATTACTTTACATGTAGGATAAAACGTTCTGATTTGCTCCTATAAATTCGTTAGGTTAATAAGTTACAGGTAAATTAAATAACATTTGGTTAAACATATACATGGAAAATAACTTCAAAATTATGAATTAATGCCGGTGTAATTTATTTATTTTGAAATCCCGGAAATTTTATATGAATTATATGATTGAGTCCACCTCCATACAACTGAACAACAAAGCCGGCGCTAAAGTATAGGTAAATATCGATCCGAATTTCCGATCCCAATACTATCCACAAGCCTATATATATATTCGCTCATACGAACATAATAGTTATTACTACAGAGGCCGGGACAAAATGGGTTGCAGGCCGAAGACATAATATAGACGGATAGATCTGAGGAGGGCAACCCCATATTTCCTGCTGAAGTATGTATATTGCTTTTTTCAAACATGCAATGAAATAAACAACAAAAAAATCAAAGTTTTATTTTAAAGAAATTATAAGTAAACAAGACAAAATCTAAAACTAACGTGTGTACTTATATTACTATTTCACTATATTTTAACTCGGTTTTAATAGATAACAGATACTTCATACATTTAAATTTATTATCATAATCAATTTTCCCGCCAAACATTTTTTTCTATACGGTTAGAGTCACGTTTGAGTAGACATTTTTACCGCTACCTACCTAATATTTAGATGAAATATTAATATTTCAATGCGTATATGTATAGTAAAGAAAAAAATTGATAATAATGTGTTATTTGTTATGTTCATGTGGATTTATTATGTAAATAAAACTGCACTAAGTACATACCAAATCGTTTATTGATATTTTTAATACGCATTGTGGCAGAATGTCATGATGCCTGTGCCACAAATTTATATGTAATGGAAATTAAAAAAGAGGACTTTGCCGGCCTAGGCCTGCAAGATTTGTATGAAATTCCATTAACGACCTCTTGTCCTAGCCGCGCCTGAAACGTCATACTTCGCAGCCTATTATAAGGAACATAACATCAATATTTCATTGCATGTTTGAGAAAATTGAATTACGTACCGCCACTTTGGATCAAAGGATACAGATAAGATAGACGTTACTACAAAACATACAGATTCGAATAGGACGCGGTGCGAAAACATTTTAACAAGAAGACCGATAAATAATAAGCACCTATCATGTAAAATAGAGTTTTCCTACAAACTAGGAAGTACCTAACTACGTGGCCAGTTAGCCACAGCCGCAATTTCACTGTTTCTTTTCAAAACTCTTATCTCCCGAATCGTTTCATTGCAAACACTAACATCGGAAGCTCCAACACAAGGTCTAGAATCCTAGTCTATAAGTTACAGAATTACGAGACGGAGAAGTAAGAATACGAAATGTCAGGCTATCGCGGGACGCAGCCGCGGGCTCAATTTGTCGAAAGTCGAATCAATTTGTTTTAGAAAGTAGTCTATGGTTTGCTGTTTGCAAAACAAATTTGTTTTATTTTTTGCGAAGTCAAGTCCAGTGAGACACTAACACAGGATAAAAAATAGTACGTAGCAGGGTGGGTTTGTGCTACCGCCTTTATTAACCGTAACCGTAACCCCCCAAATGAAATACTTAGATGTTTCTGGGGACAATATCACACAAATACATGAGTCCCAATGCCTGCTAGACAACGCTCATCGAAAGAGACACTAATAAATACATAGAAAACCTTTCAAAACTCACGTTGGCACCGAAATATTTGCCACTAGCAACTAAGCTAACTGTGTCATCGTATATGTAGATATTTAGTTTAGTTTAAGCCTATATCGCCACTAAGTGGAGCTGTCAGTATGTCTGTCCAACGACGGTAGAACATCAAAATAGGTTAATCATGCAATTGCTTTTAATTAAATTTATTTGGTACGTATAGTACCTCCTTTTAAAATGAGTTTATTAATCGCTTGAGGTACATATAAACACAGTTTGTCAAGGTAACTATAAAAACGCATTAATTATCTTGCAAATTATATTTAAGGCTAAAAGGTTAAATGTCAACCTCATTTGTCAACTACTCATATATACATCTTGACGAACTTCGGACCTGTCAGTCATACATACAGGGTGTTGCGGAAATCAACGTTATAATAGTGCAGGAAAATCACTTGGCAGTAAAGGCAGCAACATATTTACAGAAATAAATTGACGTGTCACGTCACGGTGTGTCGAAAGAAACGTCAGTTGTGATTGTTATTTGTAAAGTTAGTTTGTTATTTATTTAGTAAAGCAAAATTAAGGCACATGTTATTTATTTATTGTGATTTAAATTCCAGACGCGCCTTAAAACTAACCTTTATGTTAACTCAAATATACATTAAAAAGTCTAAAAAATATATTTTTTACACAATCTATAAAATGCCCAAAAATATTTCCGGTAGGTACCCTTTGAACCCGATTACCACAAGTGGAGCAGCCTCGCGTGTTAGGGCACATCTGTGTTTGTGTTGACTCATAGCTCATAGCCAACTGGGACGCCATGTTGAAGTCTCATGGCTACCATTACAAGTGGAACATTTAAATAAGTAATATTTTTATGACCGTAAGCGGTTGTTGTAAGTGGTTTTATATATGAACGCAGAAGACAGTAAGCTATAAACATATTTCGCTACAAATTTACGAGTGATGTGTTTATTATACCTACTCACTACTCATGTACTGTTTCTTTACTGACTGGCTGGTTGACAGGTAGCACAGATTATAAACCTTGGAGAGGTGCCATTAAATAGTTTTTTTTTTAATTTAACCTTAAATTTACGGATATACATCCTCTATAGTTAGGAATATCACTACATAGTATAAAACAAAGTCGCTTGCGCTGTCTGTCCCTATGTATGCTTAAATCTTTAAAACTACGCAACGGATTTTGATGCGGTTTTTTTTAATAGATAGAGTGATTCTTAAGGAAGGTTTATATGTATAATACATTCCATGCGGGCGAAGCCGCGGGCGGGTCGCTAGTTCCAATATAATACAGAGAGCGGTTAATAAATTTAAACGACAACGCTATGAGACTGGGAGAAAAGTCACGACCTTTGGCGTATAATAGTCAAACAGTTGAACTATCTTACAATTAGAGTTAGATAAGGGCAACTGACGTCGGTCATGACCTTATACTTGCTGTTATAGTATAATTTATTAGACATTGTTCCCTTTTCAGTATCTGAATGATGATCGCATTGATAGCGTTGTTAGTTTGTTTAAATGAAGTTATCTTAAAAGCGTTGTATATTTATCGCAGTAGTATTGTATTAGTAAACAAAGTTTCATCCTAAATAAGGGCGTTTTTTTAATGGTGAATTCTATTCAAGATACCTTCGTTAGGGGAGGAAACCGGGTTATGTGGGATTAGCCACTGCATGAGAAGATACACATTAAAACCCCCCTCGGTGGTCTATCTCTGTGCATTTGGGCAACTCTGGGATCTTCAAATATGTGCTCCACTGGTTGTTAATACTGTTCTAAGTTTGCATTCTTACATTGATGATAGATTACATCAAATTAAATTTATGTGGGAATATAATACCCCCTGTATGTAACCGTACTCGTATCTCCATTCGTATTTTACATTTGTTGCTAAAAATAATCGATTAAATATCATCATAATTATTATTATGGTTGTTATTCTAATTAGGTAGTTTATTCAATAGTAATTAGTAATAACAGTGATTAGGTAAATCATCATCTAAATTGTTTGAACAGTTTAATTTAAATTATTATAATTATCAACTATTGTCAAATTAAAGTTCAAATCGCGATGTCCATTAACAATAAATTGTATTTATCTAAATTTCAAAACATACGTATAATTAGTGGTCTAAAGCCTAAAGCATCTAAGTTTATCACTTTGGCTTTGCATTTGATTAAGTATGTTAAACATGCACATAGAGACTATAGTAACATATTCAATCTCAGAAACCGATTAAAGTGTTGACTTTTACCAATACACCTGAAGACACCCGTTGTTATATACCCCTACTAACTTTTTTGCACAACTAGCTTCTGCCAGCGACTTCGTCCGCGTAGAATTCGTATGCAATTTAAAAGATACGTATTCTGTCATCCCGCACAAGATGAGAGTAAAGTGGGATGCTAGGATGACTGAACCGATGCCCGCCTGCTCCGCCTGGGAGTCCCCACCCATTGTCATCTTATAAATGTGTCAGACGGAGAATTACATTACAACTTCAAGTTCTATTCATACGTCAATTTAATATGACTAAAACAATGTTATTCATTAACTATACATTTACATCTGTGCAAGAAGTTAGTATGGTGCAATAGCTCTTAAAAGATCTTCGGGTTAGTAACACCCTGTACAATGAAGTTACTTTGGTAAGGGATGTTACGTTTTGTCTGCAGATGGCTGTTCTTTTTTTCTAGTCTTTCCGGAATTACCCGAACCAAAAATAGCTTTCAAGGGCTATTGCACTGTACTCACCTATGAATACCAAAAGAGACAACTTTATTTCCGTTTAAAACTAACTGATCGTCAACAAGATGCAAGAAATAATTATCGGACCGGATCAAACCGGTCGGAGCCGTCTTGAACCAGTCAGTTCAAGGGTATGATCATGAGAACCGACTTCAATGCAACACAAAATTATACATTAATATTAATTAGTAAGTATCCTGTCCAAGGCACTGGATGGCTGGAAGTTCTCTAATAAGTGTAAGTGGAATAAGGTTATTGTTTTTTTTGAAGTACCATAATTTAATCAAAAATCGAATTTCCTTATATACATAAACTATAGGTAGTTGCCACGTTCTACTTATAGAACCTTACAGAGCTTTAGCCCGAAATAAAAAATATACATATAACCTCAAACACATTTTAAGGTTATATTTTGTACTGCGTTGACATCTGTCAAGTCGGGCCTTTCAGAACACGACAACTATAACCTCCTATAATATAACACATCGAGCAAAAACGTATAGAAATACTTTACTGTAGGTGCTAACAATACGAAAGAACAAAATCCCGCTGTTACCTAAAAATAGCCATTGCTCTAAGTAGTATTCATGTACATTCATTGATGTTTGTAATCGGTGCTCGTTGTACTTATTTTTAGCTCTTCAGTACACGAATGGGCAATAACACGCCAGTTTATGCGGACGAAATGCAAGCTGGGAGCTGGAATTATCAGTTAAGTATCTCAGTGAATTACTAAAGTACAGTGTCTGTTCAAGAAAGATAAAGTGAACAAGTTTTTTTTATATCTGTGTATATTCCTTTTTCGATTATACATAAATATTATCAAGCGACGCCACACTTCGATTGGATTTACGTGAACTTTTCTGCGACCGTGGGTATACAAACACGAATTTATTGTACAAAAAAACCTTCCGTGAAAAAATATCTGATGGTGAAAATCGCATGGAAATCTGCTTAGTAGTTTTTAAGATTATCGCGAACATACAGACAGACAGAGGCGGCGGGGGACTTTGTTAATGTAGTGATTTGCTGGACTATTCGCAGTACTTAGTTCGTTCATGCAGTACGTTTTGAAGGATATATTTTCTACTACTTTTTTATACTAAAAGGTACTGCTAAATGAACTACTAAGAATAAGCCAATTTACCACCAGTAAGCGTACAAAAGTTGTACTCTATTGTATCAATTGTAGAAAACAGAAAGATACGGATTAGTACACATACGCTATGGGCTATGGTGCGTAAAATCTCTCATCTCATCTTTTCTGTTTTCTATTAATCGTTCGATTGATGGAACGCGATGATTGTAACTTTATGTTTGTATATCTAAGGAACTTAAAGTGCAGAATAGCTGTTTTTAAACCACTGTTTTTAGGTAACACCTATAAGTGTTTAATAATGTGATGTGTAATTTAATTAGTTGTTAACTATGTAATAACAAAACACCAATAAAATTTCCAAATGAGTTGAAATGAAATGTTTGTTTTGTAAAATACACTTTATAACCGGACACCGTATTGCTTTATCCGAATCCTATAAAATTGTGTAAATTATATTTAAAAAAAAAACGTGTCATCAAAAATAAAAAAAAATACTTGCCAGTAACAACCGGAGGCCCTATAGTTATAGTCAAATTAGATGAAATTTTATTGAAATCTGCAAATAATTCTAAGAACTGGTAAAAGATGCTTAAAGCTAAAACGTAAACAATTATCGAAAACTGTCAAAATGTAGTAATAAAAACGAGTGACAAGGCTGGTGTTACATTATTATTTGAAATGCTTGCAAAATTATTCGCAGAATTGACCGTCCGGCATTTTACGTCAATCCTATTTTTCTATAACGGTAACGTTCTCGCAATGCATCAGGGCCACAGAAGGGTTATAGCCCTAGATATGTAGATGCATAACTTGCGATGTGATTTTCATAAACTGACCAAATGACGAAGGCAATCTATCGCGTCGGCCGCATGTCAATTCTTTTATCAGTTTTCAGATTTTGCGTTAGCGTAATGCATGTTCTCTAGACCACCATCTACCAAAAGCGAAAACATTCAGTCAGAACAATACTACAGCAATTGTGTACAGATTAGATGAAGTAACGGCTGTTGTATTAATTCATAACTAGTCGATACGCATCATCTGTCGCGGACGAAACGGGTATCGATCCAATGTTAGCCGCAGAACTCGATACATCTGGTGCTTTCATATATTTGCATATTAAATTTGCATTGCAGTAAGGGGTATAGATTTATTAGCTTTACCTAAAGAGCGTAGCTGTTGTAAAAAATTGAATTTTCGATACACCTGGACCTGGATATTATGATAGTATCGCTTTTGTCAAGTTATTTGGTTTTGGGGGTCGATTGCTGGCAATGCATAGTTGCATACATATTTTTGCACTTGACCTAACAGTATGAACTTGAGTTTTGGTTGTAGGGGAGTGTGCCCGCTTAAATCTAGCGAAAATGGCGTACCCTACTCGTAATTCCAAAAATTGATAATGACCTGCGCATAATAGTTTATTAATAGCTATCCAACCATATAAAATATAACAAAAGGTACGTAGTAAGTAAAAAAATACTGTTGCTGTAGGTACATGTACATAGGTACGGTAGGTAGCCTAGGTAACCTAAAATTAACTTTTTCTTTATTGCATCAGTGCGCAGTAAATGTACGAGTATAATTATGTACAAATAAAAAAAACAGATTTTTAACTTTCATAGTTTCTGATAAAAAGTGACATAGAGACAGATGTACTGACGGACATGGCCATACTATAAGGGTTCCTAGTTTGACTTCGGAACCCTAAAATAGAATAGCGAGATTGGTACTCAAATAATCGGAAGAAATCTTTTTATTGCGTCATCCACCGTAGATAGTTAATAGAATATCTGTAGCATATATTATGTCTGCCATTTGTATAAAAAAGTTTTTGTGCAATAAAGTAAGTAAATAAATGTGCTTTATTCCCCTATAAATTCCCTAGTAATAATATCACAAAACTCATTCGCCTACAAATGTCTACGCAATCTCTTCAAGCTGTCGTTATCGAAGCCATGGCCACTGTTTAGGTAATCAACTTAAATATTGTCTTTGTCAAGTCAACTACCTAGTTGTTTTCAACTTTTGTTTTCAGAGGTGGTTGCAATATCGGCAACAACATTGTCATGTTGTCTTACCTCAAGGTATTCCGGGTACGGTGTAAACTGAACGGATTAAACGTGAATGACTCCTATAACACTTGCAGGTAGGTCACCATAAGTCGTTTAATAAGAACCGTGATAAATGGAAAGACCGAAACTAATGTCACCTGTATTTGTGTAAGTGCACACACACAAATCCTAAACCTGTAGGTATTTATTTTACACACATCTGCACAGTTCTTGCGAAACTCTACTTTTCCTATACTCGTACGCTGTACGCTGGTCTTGGAGTTTCGATGTGTGTATTGAAACTTACTGTTATATTATAAACTAACTTTTGCCCTCGACTCCGTCCACGTAGAAGTTTATCGCTACTCCCTCGGGAACTATCTCATTTTCTGGGATAAAAACTATTGTACTATTCCAGGACCTAACCAATATGCGTGCCAAGTTTCATCTCGATCCGTTCAGTGGTTGAAGCGTGAAAGACGGACAAATATACACACTTTCAGATTTATAATATTAGTATGGATTATTAAAATTAGAGCATCTGTTAATATTGAATTAGGTATGAACAATATGAAAACAACTAGCTCTATAAAAAAAAAGCACTAGTTAGTAGGTATTTCGTTAAGTCTTGTTGAAATTATTAACAAACACTTCATAAAGAGGTCACCGGCAATTAGAATATAGTCGTTCAATATTTAAACAAGATGTATAGATAGAGTTAAATATTTTCTTTTTTGGCTCGAGCAGTCAGATACAAACACAGGATTTTAGTAATGCAACGTGCTTATTAATACTAGTCCCGGATATTATGCAAATGTAGATACGGATTTATCTACTAAGTAATAAATAAATTTAATCTTCGATTTATACCTAAGTGATGTATCCTCGTAACTGTACGTAATCGTAAGGCCTTTGACGTGTCAGGGAAAGAAAGCGGTCACGTATTTTATTTGTATGTAGGAGCTTTGTTACATGCCTAATAAATGCATAAATATAAGGTCGACTATTGGTCTCTTGCTGACCACTGGTGACCATTTTTTATACCATTTCCGTTTACAGAAAGTCCTAATTTTTCTAATATTACTTTTACAGGCTTTGTTACAAATAAAAATGACACAATCCGGACATTATTTGATTGAACCAGAATCAGCATTGTGTAATGCTTGCTTATGTTTTGTATTGTTCTTCCTTTTCCAGGAAGAAAGGGCCCCAAATGGTTCCAATATAGTTTGGACCATTTAATTGAAAAGAGTTTAGGGGTGCGAAGCCGCGTGGCACTTGGCAGGTTTTGTTTGAGACGTAACATCTCGCTAAGTTTTGTCCTCTATATTATTATCTATACGTAGATCAATGTCTAATTAAGCAAGAGGCTGGTCAAATTAAATTTAAAAAATGGAAGAGTTTATACATAAACCGGACCGTGAAATTTCGCTTTAGTTATATTATAAGGAGTATAGTTTTTGACATAATTTTGAATTTAGGTTGAAATAGTTTGCAACACGCGTGACTTATGTTTCTAGCCTTGAGAGTGCATCGATGCACTGCGGACTTATGACAGCTGAGAACTGCGCAATATAACAGCATACATGTGAATAAACAAACGACATCGTTTATGGTCGGAAAGGTTCGTTTTTATCTTGCTTTCTCAGACTGCTCTAGTCCCCATAGACAAAACAAGACCAATACTTACTTTTCCGGCAAAATACCGTGTCTTATGATTATGACTATAGGTACTTGTATAAAGAACTTAAATTTGGGACCCACCTTAGGTTCAAAGTCCATCTGACATTATACAACAATAAAGTTGAGTTTCCTATAAGTTACAAATGATTTGGCATCTCTAATGGCATTGACAACTCCAAGCCAATTTTTTTTAAATAGGTCACAAATTAACGTTCGTGACCGTATATTCAGGTGATTAAAACCATATTACTTTTAACATATTTACTTCACAATAATGCACCGAGATTAAAACAATACGATAACATGTCAAAGGCCATAATTATGTCTTATCGAGTAGAATAGAAGCCCATTACTTTCAACTTCTTAATAGCGTAAATTAATAGCATTCGGCTGGCTATCGGTATCACACTTACACTGTTTCTAGAAAAACGAAAACTTCCTATTTAACTATTAAGTACTGTACTTTCCTGGACTTGACAGACTATTAAAAAGGTCTGAGTTTTTATGTTATGAGTGTTATCACCCATGATTTATAGATTGCCGTTGTTTATCGATTTTAACTCCGTCAGTTGCTTTCCAAGCAGCCAGTATTAAAAATTAGCATATTAATTTGTAAAGCGAAGGGCAGCAAACTTTTTAACCGGTTGGCTAAAAGACTTATCGATTTTAAAACCCTATAAAAGTTAGCTAGGGGAGTCGGGGTGAATGCTCGCGACGGCACGCGGGGATCTGAACACAATACAAAAACCTTAACTTGCCAAAACAGGATACCGACTGTCCTGTAACCCAATAACTTTAAGGAAAGACTTGCTTCTTGCCTCCAAAGTTGCAATTGTCTTTGTTTCGATGTGATTGTAATACGTAATTTGTTAGGTAAGATTTGATGCTGGGTTAGCAGTGACACTAATCGCGTTTTATTTTTAGCAATGATTGATTCGTCGCACCTTCTAAACGGGCGGGTATAGCTATAAAATAAAGTGACAAGCATGTATTGCTTGAACGGTTAACTAAGGTGCATATATTTTAAATTATTTGGTTATTTCGAATGATGATTCGAGGAAAATCTATAATCATGTTTACCGTGTGTGGTAAAACAATAAGGTCGATTGAATTAACATTTGGTATGTGCCTAATTACGCGTGTAAACAACAAGCAAATGTCATCCGGGAAAAATCAATACCATCCCGCTGCTGGCACAATGGGACGGCCTTCGTCGGGGTCGATGCGTGATCTTTGCACTTCGCTCTTTGAATTTCAAATCAGCAGAACTTTGTAAATTGCTTACCATCAAGCATGCACCGGCGGGACGTCTTCTCATCTTCTTCGAACTCCTCCTTAGCGGTTTTGGCGACATCCATGGTTGAGTCACAGCGACACTATGGCATTTTTCACGCACAAGCACACACCGAGGCGTCGATCGGCGTCCAGCTGATCGAGGGGTCGCGCCGACGACGCGCGTTATCGCGGGCGCCGAACGCAAATAACTGGCCGTAATCACCCGGTCGACCGCCGTGCACTGCCGTTCAATGTCAGTATCGAATGGACAATCAATTCATTATGCGACAGGGCCGCGCGAAGAGGAGTCGGGTGTCGCAAGTATCCGCGACGAGTCTGTGCGGAGCGCGGGCATGCGTCAGTCCTGGGGAATGTACCACGCATGCGTGCGGCTCGGCACCGATATCGACGCGCTATGGACGGCGACGCGACAGCAGGACGCCAGCGGCACTGACCGCTGATATCACAGATGATAATTAAGCAGCTATCAAGGTCTCATTTAGATTATGATTGAAAGTCCGGTCAATCAAGTTCGATGTCGAGCATTTTTTCTTTGAAACTGGATCAGGGTTAACTTTTATGACTTACACGCGGTTAAATTTAAAATCAACTGTAAAGTGTTGATGTAAAGCACAGTTTACTTAATTTTAAAGTTTAAGCAAAGTTTGTAAATTGCGTTACGAGACTTACGAGTTTGAAAGCGCCTGCAACCTATCCTATCAACGACTCGACCGATCTCCGCGACCAGCTGATTATTGCTATAATTATTTCTGCAGGCGTCAAATTGTAACTATCGTATTTTTAATGTTATTTATCGAGGTCGCTAGGATGTTTAGTAATTGACACGTGATTAAAAATATCCTGAAAGTTTTTCAGTTACATATACATATAGCATGAAAAGTTAATCTTCCAACAAATATTTCCTGACTTAGCAGAATAAAGAGAAACTGTAAATTTTGACGTTCTGCTCGATATAAACACACTAGAATATTACTTTGTTAAGCACAATACTAGATTAAGTGGCGTACAAATTAAGAAACCTTACCCTGCAGTGGGTGGGTGTGGGCCGAAATGATGATGACCGTAATATGTGGGCGTTGGGAATAAAAACAACTAGGTATTCTATAGAAACTAACGACATTATTTGCAAAGAGACGTGAGGTTCTTATAAGCAACAAATTCATTTCTTTGCCATAAAATATAAAATATTGAGTAAATTCATAATATTAAGGATTTAAGTGATATGTTTAAGAATAAAATGATGAATACTGAATTATCTGCGAATTCATAATATTTATTATATTTTTTTATATAAAAGTAGACTAACGAAATCACCAAATGAAACACAAGGAGTTACGAAATTATTCAACAAAATTGATCGACTAACAGCCGATTCTACAATGGTATAAATCCTAGAGGTATATGTTCAAATGGATCACCAGATTAAAAGCCTAATAAATAAGACACAAAAATACCTTTCATCTCTAACAACTGTAAATAACCATTAAAATGTACAACCCATTTCAATTTAAAATGATATCCAAAAATCGACTATCTTGTTACCCGAAGAATATAAATGCGAAATGTTAACCCTATTTAATTTACAACTGCATTTCAAATATTGAACATAACATAACTAATAGAATAATTTCTATTAAAGAAAATTAACCCGAAAATAGTCAATGACCACCAAAATTAGTAAAAACATGAATAAGTGAGATCCCGCAAGAAGTCTCATTCGTCGCTCCTTCACATCACTCGCACCCTCGACTTTCGTGCTTAGGGCTTACTCGAGTTATGAGCTTCTAGGTCCACGCTTTCCATATACACTTTAGCTAGGGGTAGGACAGACAAGACTACGTGGAAGTAATATGATTCGAATTTTGGTACATTATACCACTTTAAGTCGGTACATTAAAACACTAGTGAGCTGTTATTAAACCGCTAGCCTAACACCATTTTACACTATTACACTTTATTTGGTATAATATAGCAATCAGTACTTTATTGAGGTGGCAATGGTGACTAAATTTGATCGCTAAGATTTGGTGGTCATTTACTGAATTTGGTCCGCTGATACAATTACAAGTACCTACCCACAGACATGTTACTAAAATAGTTAGGGATCTTGAACATTCATAGCTCGTGATTTTGCGCGAATTTGGTCAACAGAGGCAATTTAATTTGGTGGCCGTTTTCTGAATTTGGGTTTCATAGAAAATTTTGGTGGTCACTATTATAATAGTTACCATCATTAATTAACACTACAGGATGACTCTTAAGTCGTGAACCAAAATTATGGTTTCTAACGCAGCATTTCAATTCAGCGCATTAACTCCAAAAACCTACAATTAAAGTTTGTTGAAGTAAAACTTAATTTCTTTAAAGAGTAGAAATAACCAGCCCGGTTGTTCACCCTATTCTACTATACGAGTTATGTAGATTAAAGTACTCAGAGTCTATGACAGTTCAACGTAAGACATAGGATAACCATGAGACTCGGTAAATTTAAAATTAATGATTTACGGTAAAGAGCCAGAAAAAACAAATTGGGTTCACGACTTAGGAGTCACTCGGTATATTTTTGAGCACAACCTCACCTGTTCTGAAATTGAAAGGTCGAAGATGAAGCATGCTACAGGTGATGCTGAGACCTGAAACACCGACTCACTCGCCCCCTAACGGTATATAACAGATTTTCAAGACCTGAAGGGCACCATAGACTAACAGTACACCGGCTGATATTGGCCTCTCACTTCATCGTCTTAGAACACAGACACGAGTTTTTAATAAGGTTTTATACATTTTTTCACAGATTTTGGGCTGTCAGGCGGCCTGACAGGCTTTCGACTAGACTGTCGGTCTGTGAAACCTTTACAGGTGTCAAGATTTAACCCCAAAGAGCTCCGTGCTACGCGGTGGACCGTCAACGACTAGCACTTACGTCTAATCACACGATAAAAATCAATAATGTCTTGACATTCATAACGTTATTATATTTTTAAAGAATCAGTACAATAGCAAATAAAAATATAGCAGATGACATCATGCAAGGTTTAGTTTACACTTCAGTGATGTCAAGTTTATTTCTAGCCAGTATTCTGTAAATCGCTGATGTCAACAATTCAATGTCCATGCACATGTCAGCGATACCTGTTTATACAAGTTTTTTATCAAGCTTAGCGTAAAACTAAACAAGTGCGAGTAGCGTTCGCTTAAAGGTCACCGCTCATTGGACCCACCCGGCACCCGACCCGCACCGCCGCTCGGGTGCCGGGTGGATCTAACGAGCTGCTTAAAGGTTCCTTACAAACTCAATTATGGGTAGGTATGCGCCCATCTCGAGAAACGACACTCTCAACATCATACATATATGCCTGTCTTAGAGCCCGTTGTTCGATCAGTAGTTAACTCAACTAATTGTTAAAATTTGAAAATGGAATCGAAAACTTGACACGTTTCCTTGAGATTTAACCACTACTTACGGTTTTCAACGATCAGTTAGTTTAACTACTGATCAAACAACAGGCCCTTAGATTGGTATTTGCCTAAAAACAAGGCGACTTGGATTGCAGTGGAAAAATTCGCCCATAAGTATATGTATAGAGCTACATCAGGATTGACGCTTTAACAGCTAATTCAAATAAACACAGAACTCTAAAAACTATAAATTATGAGAACCGGATGTTTACAACATTAATCAACTAAGATTTAAGTGAGATCATCGACCAATCAGGCTAAAAATGACCGCAGTTATCTCGAACAAGATAGTAATCAAGGCAACAAAGGAGGCTTGTAAATTAATTAGGCTCCGGTTTCTTTACCGGTTAGACAGTCAAGTGCGATGCGATAACATCGCTGCGACAAATTAATCGCATGAAAGTTTGGCGCGATCTGTTACGTCCCACGGGCAACAAAGGTTCTCTCCGACACAATAGTAACATTATTTTACAGCGCGCTTGCGTAAGTACCTATCTAAACGGCTATTAAAACCAAATTAATGGACAAACCTAATGACTTACATCATAGGCTGTTTAAGCCGGTGATAACAAAGCGCCGTGTTCTAAACTACATTAATAAAATTTGCAATTAAACTACCTACAGTCTTCTCACCGTCATTTAACTTAACTGAGCTAATAAAACACTTAATTTTATTTTAATTATCATAGTTAAAATACATCAGAGAAATTTCCATACATACGTTACGTAACGCTATCTCGATCGTACTAATAACTAAATACTACGGCGCTCCATCTATTCTCAATAACGACTTAATGTCTTTATGAACATATATTTTCGCACGGTTTTAATTGCCCCATAAATACAGAAACATTGTTCTTATCACCCATCAGCTAATAAAAACAATTTGATTGGATAACAGCACGCAATGTCTTCGCTGAGATAACCTATTGTTGCAGTCAAGTCATCGTTATATTAGCTGTTAAAGACATTAAATTAGTCAAGTAATCGTTATTTTTTATTTAAAGAGTTAATCAATATTTTCATTAAAGGAAGTAATGTACTTATGTATTATTTGATTACTGTGCGTAAAATTTCACACATCAAAACCTAAATGCTCACTTGTATTTTTACAGTAAAAACAATTATTATTTTCGAGTTATGCGGTCTAAATGTCTAAAGACTCGTTACTCTATTTGCAGAAGATTAATTTTTCCTGAAATTTACTTCAAAACATTCTCCTGTACAAATCGCAACTATGGGTAAAGGAGGCAAAATCTTGCGCTTTTTCTCATTCCAATTTGTCGATATAGTTATACCAATCGATTATCAATCCTTTTCCTTCCCCAACTACATCATGGATAAACTGTCTCAGAGGGCCTAGTTGACTAGTATTCTTATCTAGAGTGCGAGGGACACAGCATTCGACTCGCTAGCAAGTACGGTAATTGTAACTCATGGTAATCTACGGTTACCAGGTCGTGCAAATATGAAAGGCCAGCACCGCGTTATCTTTTAACTCTATTTTAACTGAAGTCGAACTAACTGAATCAAATATGTAGCCGCATAAGTACTTTATGCTTGTATGGTGCCTTTTGTTTTCGAACGGCAGAATTATTCTTGGAACCAGGAACAACACTCGAGCCTTTTAATTCTTGTATAAAGTGGCAAGTTACGATGGAAACGACTATACCGTGCTATGAATTTATCTGGATGGTTCCTTAATTGGAAACTGCGAATGCCCTATCCTTCTCAAGTTCGTTCGTGATTAAATCGAGAGAATGGAATGGAACTTCGAACTTTGAGTTTCAAAGGCCTAGGATCAAGAGCCGGCGTTGTGTATCGCAGCAATTCCCAAAGTGTTCCGCAGAACCTTAGGGTTCCGTGAAAAAGTCAACAGGGTTCCATGAAATCGATGAGATGGGGTTCCATTCAAAATTCAAATTCAAAATTCAAAATATTTATTCAGTATATTGGCCACATAAGGGCCCTTTTACACGTCGGTAACATGGAGTGAATCTACTAGCGCTTTGGACAAGACCATCATTGCGGAGAAGAACCGCCGCAAGAATCTCCAGCAGAAGTTTTTTTAAATTATTAAATACTAATTAAATACAATCATACTTAAAAGTATCTAAATCATTAAAGAAATGTTTTGGTAAATGTTTTTTGTTTTAATTTATAATATTTAACTACTAACTAACAACAAGTATGTTACAGGTTATTTAAGAATGAAACTAACATAGATATTATGAACTAAGTCATCAAACTTTTTACCTTTTGATATAGTAAATATCAGATACCTATTTCAATATTAAGTTGCTACTTGAAGCTTCTCGAATGACGCAGATGACATCAATAAGAATGATGAAGTCAACCGTTCAAAGCTCAACCGACCGAATAACACTTCAAAGCTCACTGAACTCGAAATATTAACATATCTACGTTTGACGTATCTTAAAGACATGTTTAATTTATTTTGGTGTCTTTGAATGAATCTGAATGTTATCCTAGATTTTCGCTCGCCTAAAAGTTTGAAAATGATTCTCAAAACGATTTTTGACAGAAAATTGACCAACAATCATGTAATCGCACCCAAAAAACCGAAATCAATAATTACAGTCGAAAAGGATTTCGACGCCTGCTTCTTCTGTTGGCTCTCGGTACATAAATCATGTTCTTGACGACATTTTTTATAGGCGTTTTTATGATATGCTTATAAGTGCCCTGAAAATAGCACATCATGAAGGAAGGCTAACCCAAGTTGCCCGCGAGTTGTTGTCGATCAGGTATCCTTTTCTAACTAGTCTGTAACGATAGCGACGCACTGTGTGACAAACGAGAAAATACGAGATATACTAGACGCTATTATACAGCCATATGCAGCACACACGTTAGCAAAGCATTCCAATTTAGCAGCGTGAACAATAACACCTTCAGATACGGCATCGTCTATGAAAAACAATAACAACCATAAAATTGATTCCGATCAGATCGAAGATACAGCTCGATTGCACTTATTAAATGCTTTTTATGGCCTTGCGTGATACTTGTGGGACTAAAAAAGGATTCCATTGTTCCAGATACCACCAGCGTATTCATTAACAGCTAACATTTACTAAACGCACCAGTTAAATTGATCTCCGATTTAGAACAGTTTCCTTAAATTAAGGGATCAAGAATAGTTAGAGGAGTAGGCGTCGAAAGTTCTGCTGCGTTTAAGAATAGCGCCGCGGAATATTCCCACTGCAAAGTAACAGATGAATTAGAACAGGGAGATGTCAGATGAGGCAGAAATCGAAATTGGTTTTTCACTCGGGAAACGGATGATGAGTAGGAAGGAAGTGATGTTTTGTTCTTGTATTTATCCTGTCAAAGCTGATGGGTGTAGCGTGGCGTAAAACGTTTGATTTAGAAGAAGAAAAACGAAACGAAACTACTCAGATTCAAAGCATCTCAGGATTTATGATAGGAATTTTTTACTTAACAAATGTGTAAAAATCGGTGAGCTCGTCTGGTGAGCGCAAACTAAAAAGATCGTAGGTATGTACCTAACACGCGGTAATATGTTTAGGAGCTGAGAGGTCAAATAATGGTGGTCAGCCTATCAGGGAAGAAGAGCACGAAGATGTTTTCTAACTGCGGCGCAGAATCTCGGTGTTTTTGGGCGCAGCCGAGACCGCGAAATCTCGCAAAAGATTTAGCCCCGAGATTTTCTGAAATCAACCGAGATCACGGTCAGGCCTTACTGGTAGATTGAGATGAGTATCGTATATCTAGATTGAAAATGAGTGTTCCTAAACAGGTTAAGTATATGGCCAATGTAACTTAGCTTGATTGATTAATCGTCTCCGACCTCTTAAACTCAAGTAAAAAACCGATTTTCTTGAAGGTGATATATTTAATCATGCAGCGGAATCCACGTCGTAACTGCAAGTGAAACATTTCTAAGTTAGAAATAGGAAACTTTACGGAAGGCTATATTTGCATCACCATATCTATCAACTGAGAATTATTTTGAACCCACATAAAGAATAAAATAAGACTGCGGGTGTGCTAATGAATGAAACGAGTAAACTAAACGTAGCTTCCTCAACAAAACTCAAACGTATTTCATCATCATTCCTACACACAACAGTGCCCATAACCTTATTTTATACTTCAAACGGGTCCAATTTGGAGCTCTTGGCACTCAACGCGTTAATTTCTACGTTTTTGCCTTAAGCTACATGTTTAAGTTCACAATTATGTCATCGCCTCATTATATCAGGCTGTATATCACAGTCGAATGCTTATAGTGATAATTATTTATTATGATCTTGCGGCCCAGGGCGAGTGAGAGTGATCATAAGACTTCGTAGGAGGACAGTTGTGCAACTACAATGGAGTATTTCTTATGCACAAGATCGCGTAGGGTAGCTAGACGTAATAAAGCTACGACCCACGTAGTCCCACCGTCTGTCTGTGTGGTCCTAACGAGCCGTCCAGTACTTACATTAACAGTAGACTAGATGTATAGTCTAACACAAAACCCGATTTAGATGTCTACAGTAAAATATACTATAGTAATTTCACCGGTTGTCTTGTCTGACTCATCTCCAATGGGAACACTGCTGCATGCAGGCTTAACACGTTCCCTGTCCGGGTGCCCTTAATGTGGGGTCATAAAGTTTTTTTCCGGAGTCCGTGGTTCCACTATGGGGTCACATCCCCATACTAAATGCACAGTTGGACCTGTGACATTGTCAGATCGTTTTGTATGGGGACAGTGAACGTGTTAAGGCAGGCAGGGTAGGCTAAAGTTGTTTATCGAATCACGCACCGTACGTTATGAAATCTTTCATAACAGCAACCTGTCAAGCTTTCGTATATTTGTTACAAATTCACTGGCAGGTTTGATGTCGTATTAGCCAACTACGTCCTTGTACTAAAGTACTCTTAATCTTTAAGCAAACAGTATCGATTAAATGAAAGTAATCGATTCAAGTCGACTACACAATGGTCTCATTAATCATCGTAAGTACGAGCTCCAAAATGCGGTAATGACTAGGGATTATGTAACTGAGGTATCTTAAGAATCAAACATAGTTTTTATTAATTACTCGCGTCATGGATTGATAGAGAATTTCCTGGTTCAATGCCTCCGTGATTGTAATATGATTGCTAGTGTTATGATTGTTTTAGTTGTTAAAAAGTAAAGCTTAATTGTTCCTCCTTTAAGTAAGGCTAAGGGACTGTTGCCCTTTCCGCCATCTAAGGGCATGTTTTTGCGAAACTCAGAGCTTTGTTTTTTATTTTTAAAAAAACTTCTCGTTTTACTACTCATGTTTTGTGTTCAATTAATTATATGTGTGTAACCTTCCGTGGTTTCACCTGATGGTTCCAACGGAAGACCAGCGCTGACTTTAATGCCAGCATTACGCTGAGTTGGGACCATTTCGTGGCTACTTTCTTCTTATATTTGTTAATCTGTTCTTTGTTATGCATGTCAGGAATAAATGATTTTCTTTCTTTCTTTCTTTGCCCCGGTTATAAATAAAACTGCGGTTCTTGTTCATTCTTGTTAAAACACATGGATCGTTAACTCGTTACTATCTACTTTATTATAACCCAATCTAAAACTGACACAGATCCCAATTTGTCTCATAGATTCTTAGAAGCGCCTACGAAAAAACAGCTCTACATCTTAATCACATTATCTAAAGAAAGTCTCTCCAAAGTGAAATAACATAATTAATTAGCTGACAAACGTAATAAAAATAAATTCAAAGAAATCGATACGTGAGATAAAATCGATGCATGATTTATTCGTGTTTGAAAGTTCGCGACAGGAAGTGATTGATTCGTTAGAGCTCGTCAATCACTCGGCGATCTTCGTAACCGGTAGCTTATTAATTTTATCATACACGCGTCTTTAGGTTAAGTTAATTATTTTGATACGTAAGATTACAGTTAGTTAGCGCAACTAAGCTAATATTTTTTCATCTCAAAGCCTTTTTTGTTTGTTTGATATCTATTGAGAAAATCGCTTTTATCCACAAGTGAGGGAAGATTTTTGACATTTTAAGGCAGCTTAAGTGATATTTGACAGCTAACCAAACGTAAAACCTTACAAGTGCTGAATTTTTAACATCACAATTAATGAATTGCATCGAGTAAAAAACACTAAATACAGTCTTACTACTTTATTTTAATTCATAAATATCAGCATTCAAAATTAACCTTAATTCTTGTTTTAAAAACGGATAAAATGTTCTGACAGTCCAAATAAGTCGATGTGCAAACAAAACGCATCCGAAATAATAAAAAAAAAACTTACGTCAAAACTTTTCTATTAAGCCGTCAACAAAACAAAAAATGAGTGATTCGAGTGATAAAGACGTATTAACACCCGTGGAATTACAGGAAACCGTGCAAAATGCGGAATTGAGCTTACAGTACAAACAATTTTCCTAGTTTCCTCGCTTTAGTCAACGTTAAATATTCGCATGTTTTTCTAGTTGGTTTTGTTATTATAAATGAGTGATTCGAGTGATAAAGACGTATTAACACCTGTGGAATTACAGAAAACCGTGCAAAATGCGGAACTGAGCTTACAGTACAAACCCTTTTCTTAGTTTCCTCGCTGTAGTGAGGTGAAAAGTTTTGTGTTATACACGGGTGAAAAGTTATTTTACGTCTCGTGTCTTGAAACACTCGCAGGTAAAATACAACTTTCCCCACTTGTATAACAAATAACTATTTTTGTCAATTGAAGTCAGTATTTTGTTCTTATTTGAGATAACTTCTCAAGAATACGTTACCAGTGTTGATGGTCGCACAAAACTCAACACTCTGTAAAAAAAATCATGAAATAAAATGGAGATTATGCGTGTCCATACAAGGCTATCTACTCTAGAATTTCTTGCTTAGGTTTTACGAATAGGCGCTCACCAGAATGTGATAGCGGGGCACAGTACGGCATTTTTTTTGTATGCAGAAATGATTTTCAACCCAATTATCTGACTCTATTCTATCTAGGTGGTAAAAACCATGTCGTCTTTGACCTGTTATCGTCTTGTCAACGTTTTGATAGCTCGTGTTTATTTATTTAGTAAGGACATCAACAGCAGAATACAGAAAGTATAAAACCGATAACACCAAATAGCAAACAAAGCGAATTATAGATATCCACAGATTAACCAGATAACATATTTTCACCTCAGCAGCTCAAACAAGCAGGTTTTGCTGCTTAAAAACAGTGAGCAAAATTCAATTTTGCTGCGAGCGAGAGGCAAAGTAGCTTTTTAAATATTTTTTTTAAATGCCGTGAGCAGTGCTGGGGCTACTCACAACATTCGAAAAAATTGAACTTCACTTTGTTCTGTCACTTTCACTTCGATAGGAAAAAAGCGAGAGATAGAAACAACTTGATTCGAAGTTCTATTTTCAAATTCCACACATAGTAGGCCCAAAAAGAAACGCACGTTCGGATGCACAGATAACCGTAAAATTGCAAATAAAACTATCTGTTAAAGTTTGAAATGTGTTTCTTATAACTAATTTATACAGTAATCATTTTTTTTATTTAATGTTTTGAAGACAAAATTAATAAAAAATAAGAAGTTTATCATGTATCTACATAATTTTGTTATCGTTTTAACAATCTTTAATTTCGTGACATAAACCGCGGGGGCAGTTTCAGAACGCATTTCAAAAATAGCGGGATTATTGTAGCCAACAGCCATATACAAGGCCTAGTTAGGTTTTTTTTAAAGCCACAGACTACATAAAGCTGTATAAAGTTGTGTTTGCACTACGGCATTATCAAGTTGAGTGACAGGTTTTATCTGTTTCATGTTTATTTTTTCCACTTTTTATTTTATTAGTATTTTGCAAAAATGCTTGTGATTGATGCATATGCGATCGTGTCGTTATTTAGTCGTGTATTCACCAAATGGTCACAACGGAAGACCTGCGTGGGCCCTACCAGCTTCACGCTGTGTTGTTCTCGCTGCTGAGGTGAAAAGTTGTATGTCTCACACGAGACCAAAGTTTTTTACGTCTCGGATCTTTGAATCCCTCGCTACGCTCAGGATTCTAACCTAGAATCACTCGCTACACTCGTGATTCAATAATAGAATCCTTCGCTTACTCGGGATTCAAAATCATCACTCGCAGCAAAAACCAACTTTGCTCTCTTGTTGAACAATAGTTATTTGTTCAACAAGAGAGCAAAGTTGGTTTTTGCTGCGAGTGATGATTTTGAATCCCGAGTAAGCGAAGGATTCTATAATTGAATCACGAGCGTAGCGAGTGATTCTAGGTTAGAATCCTGAGCGTAGCGAGGGATTCAAAGATACGAGACGTAAAAAACTTTGGTCTCGTGTGAGACATACAACTTTTCACCTCAGCAGCGAGAACAACACAGCGTGAAGCTGGTAGGGCCAACGCAGGTCTTCCGTTGTGACCATTTGGTGAATACACGACTAAATAACGACACGATCGCATATGCATCAATCACAAGCATTTTTGCAAAATACTAATAAAATAAAAAGTGGAAAAAATAAACATGAAACAGATAAAACCTGTCACTCAATTTGATAATGCCGTAGTGCAAACACAACTTTATACAGCTTTATGTAGTCTGTGGCTTTAAAAAAACCTAACTAGGCATTGTCTATGGCTATTGGCTACAATAATCCCGCTATTTTTGAAATGCGTTCTGAAACTGCCCCCGCGGTTTATGTCACGAAATTAAAGATTGTTAAAACGATAACAAAATTATGTAGATACATGATAAACTTCTTATTTTTCATTAATTTTGTCTTCAAAACATTAAATAAAAAAAATGATTGTACCTACTGTATAAAATAGTTATAATAAACACATTTCAAACTTTAACAGATAGTTTTATTTGCAATTTTACGGTTATGTGTGCATCCGAACGTGCGTTTCTTTTTGGGCCTACTATGTGTGGAATTTGAAAATCGAACTTCGAATCAAGTTGTTTCTATCTCTCGCTTTTTTCCTATCGAAGTGAAAGTGACAGAACAAAGTGAAGTTCAATTTTTTCGAATGTTGTGAGTAGCCCCAGCACTGCTCACGGCATTTAAAAAAAATAATTAAAAAGCTACTTTGCCTCTCGCTCGCAGCAAAATTGAATTTTGCTCACTGTTTTTAAGCAGCAAAACCTGCTTGTTTGAGCTGCTGAGGTGAAAATAACTATTAACAACACTGGAGCGATTAAATAATAAAATGAGTTGACTGTGCTCATGCAAACCACAAGTCAGGCAAAAATAAACTTGAGTAAACTAACAGTAAAGAGAAACGGCAAAAAAGCAAAAAGCTGCGCTTGTGTGTTAAAAGCAATACTATAACAGGTCAAATACAATTTGGAGTTTACCGACGAGAATAGAGGAGCCTGGTCAAATACAATTCGGAATTTACTGCCCAGAATAGAGGCACTGCATTCGTTGACATCGTCACAAATATACCGCAGGATGCCACGCAAGGTTCACCGTTTATAAGCGCCTGCCATTATAGGTACTATTTGTGATTGACCTGTATGTAGTGTCACTAAGCGCCCTGTCACACAGAGTTTTTTGCTAGAACCAGGACACCAGACAGCGGGCTTCCTCTTGTGAAAGACGAGAGGCGATTACAGAGGTACGTTGCTAAACGGCGTTGTGTAAGAGGTCGTGAGCTTTGGTGTAAGTGCCGTTTACTGCGAACTTGTGGGCTTTTTTTTCAGGGTACCGCGGGGAGAAGAACAATGACAATGTTTCATGACAACGTTCGTTGAATACCTACCTATGTTGCGAATATCTATGGGTCACAGTTTCCACTTACCATCAGGTGGCCTGTGTGCTCATTTGCCTTACTATGCCATAAAAAAAATATGTAAAGAGTTGGGAAAGAATTGGGATATACCTGAAATAAAATTGATTATTTAAATAGATTTTTTATTTGATTCAGTGGGGTTTTATAACTTTGTTTGTTCATTGTGTATTTTATAGATGACGGCGTAATAACATCTTGTTATTTGAAGTATCGAATTAAGTTTTATAGTCAAATGTTATTTATTATAAGAAGCTAGTGAAAAATGCGGTGTTGGTTTATTTCTCTAAATGGTAGTGGTGTTTGGAATTATCTACACCTACAAATTCTAATTAGCCGATTTAGAGAAATAGGGTCTTCACAGACAGACAGACGGACAAACGGATACGAAGTCATCTTAATCAGTGTTTCAGTATTTGGAACGAAATCCTAAAAAACGAAAGTGAAGTACCATTAATACGTAATTGGAATAAGAATTTACATTTTCGGATACACGTTATCGACGCGCGCATTAAAGACGGCGCAAGTGTTAATAATATCGTTATAACACCTTTATTATTAAACAACAGTTTAAAACGGGGCGAAGTACTGTAAACGCCATTTGTATATCTGGGAGGTACCCACGCTTTTCTTAATAAGAAATCACCTCTATATGTGACTTTTATGAACTATGAACTGTTTTAAAATAACTCTGTAACAAACTTCATTGAATAACCATAGTATTCCTTATCTTATCTTGGAGTATTGGCGCCATATCTTGTTTGTTTATTGCAACATTAGTAGAGTACAAATACTGCAAATGGGGTGGGTAAATAACACTTCACACCGCGGAAAACCCTTAGAATAGGAACATGGAACGTGAGAAGTTTACGAAACATCCGGGAGTGGACCGGTATCGCTTCCGTCGAAGAGCTGTTCCGGCTGGCTGCGGATAGGGACGAGTACAAGAAGCTGACGGCCAACCTTCACGATTGAAGAGGCACTGGAAGAAGAAGAAATAACACTTAAGTTTATCTTATGTCGTACTTTGTTCTAGACTTCCTCTTCCTTAAACCGTTAGCGTTTAATATGGTCGTGTTTATCGACGCGGATAAAAGTCGATATATCAACTGTCACTTTCTGATCAGTATGTTAGTGCGAGAGTGACGGATGCTTTGTCCACCGCGATAAAAGCGACCTTTAACTTGTGGTAACTTTAGTGGTTGATGTTGTAATATATTTTCTAGCTATAAGTTATATTGTACCGTTTGTTACCCTAATAAACATTAAAACATTAAAACATTAAAGACGGGTGCTGGTTAGCATTGTACCGAGAAGAAAAGTTTTCTTCTCAAATTGTGAAACTATGATAAATTAAAAGTAACTTTTTTTTTATTGCATGGGAAGGCAAACGAGCACACAGGCCACCTGATGGTAATAATAGAACTGTGACCCATAGACATTCGCATTCACAAGACTGCAAATGCGTTGCCAACCCTGAGGACTAAGATGGAATGCCTCTATGCTAGTCATTTCACCGGCTGTCTTATCCCCAAACCGGAACACAACAATGCGAACACTGCTGCTTGGCGGTAGGTTAATGGATTAGATGGTGGTACCAACCCGGACGGATCCTGCACAAGGTCCTCCCACAAGTGACTTCTATTAATATTCTTAGTTGGTTTTTATGGAAATATTCTCAATAATCAAGAATTTTTAGCAACGTTTTAAATAATTCCCATTTATTTGGGGACAAAATTGCAACAAGCTTCAGTTCAGAAAGAAAGAAATGAAGTTTTTCTAATGTGTCCAAATTGTAAATATGTGTGAATCACATACTTAATCATAATGGTGGTCATCAGATTTCCATGGACCTTCTAAAGAATAAAATGTGATGACGATCACAAATTTTACTGCCGTGAAGAAAAATGACGGGTCTACTTGTATTGTCTTTTTAACTTTAAAGTTACTGGCAACTCGACTAAATACCGGCCAAGTAACATTTTTTATTCATCCTCATTTAACTTAAGAGCTAGGCTCTTGTCACTTTTCTCTGTTCTCTGCCAGCTTTTTCTTCTCCTGGCGGGTTATTATGACATAGCTACGCAGTTCATTATACGGCGAGCGTGAATGACGGAGCTATATCAGTTATATCGTCGGTGATACTGCAAAAACGCGTAACTAACAAATATATGATAGAGAAAAATAAACCTTATAATCTTATTATAAAGGTGCATTTTGCTCCCTATTTAAAATGTTACTTACGCGGTTTTGCAGTTTCACCGACGATATAGTTAGCTATAGTAGTAAACAGTTAGCTATATCAGTCTTGTTGGGTGTTTATTATGGAAAACCGATATAATAAAACGGTATCCCTTTGAAACGCATATTTTTTACGCATTTTATCTTTTCGCTTATCCCTTTTAGGCTGACATTGCAGTATTTAATAAACGTCCATTATGTAGATTAGGTTAGGTTAGGTTAGTTTTTATGATAATGAAAATATAACGTGTTAGCTCAAATTATTTTATGCGTAAAGATACATTACGCGTAAAGAAAATATGCGATCCAACAGTGACCCTAAAAAACCATTTTATTGGCCAGACTAGTTGCTTGTTATGATAGCCTAATCTCTTCAGTAGACGTAAGCGTACCCATTAACCACCTTTCTCCTTGCAATTATCAATCTTCCTGACCGATCGTATTTCCTAAGCGGTGTCTTCAAACTAATCCCATGCCAAGGACTCCAAAAGAGGTGCATTTTTTCAAGGCAATTACTGTCTGTTGGCACAGAATGTGTAAATATGCGTTTGCTCTAAATAATTACTTCTTCATTACGTCACGCATTATGAAGTTTGATTGATGAGTTTGGGTTTAGAGCAGCAGATCAGTTTAGATCTATCTTGCTCTCTGACATTAGGGGCCTTTACACGTAAAGTTTGGACCGCGGGAAACGCCACGCGCCGTTCCAATCTTCGTTCCGAACCGTACATATTTTAATATTTTACTATTACAGTTGCATTTACAGGTACGGTTCGAAACATGTTTTGCTAAGAGGATATCTAGGAGGAGGATATTGGCCCGATGATGGTCATCATCATCATCATTAAAAAAAAATGTAATATTGTTTATTTTTTACTATGTACCGTACCCTTACTTTCATGTGTGTGACGAAAAATGTGTACAATATCATTCTAAGTCGTAAGCTGGGCATGCAAAGTAATTGAATATGTTATTGGGTTATTGGTGCGGATGAGTGCGCTTCCGTTATATGGGGCCCACACTTCATTTTGCGTACAGTGAACTGCACAATCATCGTGTCAATAATTACTCTAATTCGAAAAAAAAACGAGGAATAGGGTTTTAAAGCCATTCTGCATAATTAAGTTTTTTAAATATTTATCTATTTCGGATATTTCGACAAAAGTACATTTAACCTATGTGTGACGGTCGTTTTCGACTTAAAGCCCTCGTAGGTACCTATCTTACGGATTAAATTTATTAGAAAATCCCAACCTAAATTTAAAATAATCATGTCATCTATAAAATGTCTGCTAAATAAATAAAGGTATTAAAAGAAAACTATTGGGTCAAATACAAAATTAATAAATACGGTCTCTTCAAATTACCTATTCTTTCGAATTAAATTGTAAAATCCGTGATTTTTTTTTGATCAGGCAAGTTTAGCTGATCTTTTGCTGGCTAAATTTCTGTGGCTGACTGTATTAGATTCAAATGAGGCCCAAATCACTAAGTAATTTGCACAGGACGTGGCTAACCCACTGTGCAAATGGGCGCGAAACTATTATCGCATAACACACGCGTAATCCAATCGATTAACAGATAGCAATCGATTTCTATATCTCTCTCGATCATTGTAATCTGAAGAGTCTGATAATAGCTCTTGAAAGGCAACTGATTTTATTGACAGATATTATGAATAAGTACCTACTTATCATGTCAATTTGAGATGGTCTTTACCGTGTGAACTTTTTTTTTACGTAATCGAGCCCAGTTATAATTAGAAGTTCTTGTTAGAACGATATTCCGTTATTAATAATAAATTGGCGACTAAGGGAATAAAGGCTTGTAGTATTGTTAGGCGATGGGCTTGCAACCTGTCACTAATACGCTGGTAAACATCTTAGCCTAATTGTGCAAAATGTGGTTACAGAATTATCAGCAAGTTTTTGGAGTTGTTGGTAATTCTGTAGCTCTGCCTACCCCACTCTGGGAATGAGGGCGTGAGTTTATGTATGTATGTACCTAATAATAAATTGTGTTAATTGACGACGGGGTTAGCTGAGATTATAAAGACCGTGCTTCCTAAGCTAGCGGTATCGGGTTCGATCCGTAATCTGTTTAGGAGATAAGGTAGATGTTTTTTAAGTTTATATTGGAGGTACCCGAATTTCAATGTATGACTATGCCATATTAAAGCTTTGTAGTAGGTACCTACTAAGAGTTTCAAAGTTAAACCGCGGACAGACGAACAGAGTGATATGGCGAAACTATAAGGGTTCTTTGTTGACTGCGGAACCTTAAAAACGCCATGAAAATCACGTCGTAAGTACTGCCCGAATAAGTTGTCGTGCAACCGGGACGCAATCGCTTACTTACCACGTAATCAACCCGCTTCCATTCGCCATATATGAATGAGTTCTTATATCGGCTTACTTAATAAGTACGTATGACAAGTCGCCATGTTGGTTCGTTGTCGTTTATTTTGAATTTTTTGAATTTTGACTGACTGCTGAGTTCCTTGCGGCGTTTCTTCTCAGCAGTGGTCTTCTCTTGCGAAGCGCTGGTAGATTTTTGACGTGTAAAAGTGCCCTATCGGCCTACTTACTGAATTAACATTTTTTTATCTTTTTTATCGTTTTATCTTTTATTTTATTTTTTTATTTTTTTTGTCAATAAAATTGGCCGACTAAAAAAACATTGTAAATTGTTTTCTCACATCGAAACTAAACCAAGAGATTTTTTAAAAACTGTCGTAATATATAGAATCGACATAAGTGACCGACGCGATATATTTTGTTAACTTTCGAAAATCGTTGACGTTAGCGTTATCCTATCTAGGCCTCCACGAAAAGTTCATGATTATGGTTATCTTTATGGCCATAGATAAAGCATCTGTCACTCTTGCACTAACATACTTGTCAGAAAGTGACGGGTATTTTATCCACATTTATAGATAAATGCGACTAAAACAGGGCCGCGGAGTATCAGAGAGGTAATGCGATTATTTCGACTCGATGATAAATTAGTACGACAAAGTAGGTCTAGGTAGGCTTTACAATGGTCGTGATTCGTGTGAGACCATTGATCAATATGGATTGTTATTATTCTGTGTAAAGAGAAATGCGATCATTAATAAAACGACCTTAAACGTCAACAATCTACAATCTTAATTTGATAAAACTAGTTCAAGACTGGAATAATGTAAATGTTTAATTTGTTTTGAACACACGGCACACAGCGTATTGAAATGAAATAAATAATAAAGTGAAACCTAAATAAGTAAAGTACCTATTTTAAAAAGTGTCATTCAATAATATCGAGGTGAACAAAGCATCCGTCACTCTCGCACTTGCTTACTGATCAAAAAGTGACAGACGTTTTATACACGTTTATCCAAATCGATAAAAAATACCATAATAGCCCTGCAGCTGTTTCTATCATTTTAATCTTAATTGAAACTGAAGTAAGAAGCTGTCGTTATGCCATTTCATCACTCGAAATTATAGGTTAGCTATTATCTGGTTCTCTTATAAAGACTACCGTTTATTACTAAAGTTTATTACTTTGCTGATGCAAAAATAATTGCACAAAAAGATCAAAAGACCTATAGCGCAACATAAACAGTCTTGTATAACTTTCATTTCGAATAAACATTCTGCAGCGTACCTAATTAAATAAATTGCTAAGAGTTACTTGCGCATTCTGTCTCGTACTTTTTCTAGATTCCGTGTCAGTCTCCCTGAATCCACCAACCATATAAATATGACGTTTAGTTGGCAGTATTACTGCGAATCCCTAGCCTCACATGCTCCACATACGAAATACAAAATTAAAGAGATTCAATGAAAATATTTGAAAAATAACAGCGTGAAGTGTTGCGCCGCATTAAATTAAAATACCTGTCATACAAACAGCCACACACTTAACTGCCCATTGAAGACCGAAAGTGAGAAGATGTAGAAAGAGATGAATGTAGATTTTACATAAGAATCTCATGTGCACGACAGAGACAGTTTCTCTCTGTTTATCTTCATTTGTCACTCAGCTATGTGGGCGATTGTACAATCTCAAATCATAACCTTAAATCTAAGAATAGGACTTCAACCCAGGAGAACATACTTTTTTTACTGAACATTTGTCCTCGCGTGTTACATCCATGGACTCATCTCTCTAATAAATCCATGAAAGTGTCTTTATGCAGTGTGTAACTGGAATACGAGTAAATATTTAAACTAGACCTAGGCTATAACTCTACAAGTCATGTAAATGTGGAATTTCGATAATAACTCTATTATATAGAATCCCATAGAGCAGCAATGTATAATGTAAACGAAGATTTATGTCTCAGTTAATTGCAGGTTCATTGGGCTTTTTATGATACATTGCACGACAAATTAATTTGGATGAAAATAAGAAATACCACATATGTTAACGATACACATGTTTTTATGTTGATTAGGATGCATGTAAACCGTCATTGAAAGTTTTTCTCCTATTCCATTTACAAATTGTATTACTCAACATTGGCGAAATAACATTCACAATAGTGAAAGCCATTAATTAAAATTAGAATAAGAATTCCTACAAAAGGTTAAAAATTGTACTGCGATGACAGGTGTCAGGAATCATGATTGAAACAGAAACAGAAAAAGATTTAATGCCCTCAGCACAGTAGTTAAATCAATTATACAAAAAGGACAACAAGTCTTAACAATGTATAGTTGTATACAATATTGTGGCAAAAGGTTCAGAACTCAGCATATATTTACATATCTATCTATATTCTTATCTTACATTTACCAAACATTTAGCAGATGTTGTCTGCATCTGCAACACACAGCACAACTCATTAACGTCGGCACTGGTTTTCTTATCCTGCGGGCGTAGTATGGTTGCATTTATCGCGTGACAAAATTTGGTTAAATCTTTCGTCACTCTCGTTCTTATATACATGTCAAAACTTGACGGATGTTTAAACGACGTGACGTTGTTTTAAAGTTACCATTTCCAGTACTTAAAACTTACTTGAAAAAGTCGTTGATGTCTAAAGCTTACTATAGGGTCGAAGACTATCTAACAGATAAAAATGCTTGGCCAACACCTAAATAATTTAATAATAACTTAGTCATAAAAAATATGTAAATATTGTATATTGTCTAGGGGACACGGTTTCTGTAGGAGAATGTATCGAAACTTTTATGCATGTTGTCTTGCACCGTCACAGGTAAGTATAACTTGTATACTTTCTATATATTTTTTTTATATTACTTTTGCTTATTAGTTTTGTGACAATTCTGAGTTTTGACACATTTTCCTGCTCAACTACGCATGAATATATAAAATGTTGGTGTTATGTGAGATTCATTGTTTTATATAATGCTAGGTTAAGTTTATTATTGTATAATATCATTAGCAATATTTAAAAAACGACTTACTGTTGAGTTTCTTGCGGCGTTTCTTCTCAGCAGCGGTCTCTTACGAAGCGCTGGTAGATTTTTGACGTGTAAAAGTGCCCGTGCGGCCTACTTACTGAATAAACATCTTTTATATTTTTTATATTTTATCTTTAACCACATTTTGTCACGCGATAAACGCAGCCACATAGCCGTAGATAACGTAACAAGTATGCCGTGCGTTAGTTTTTCTAGTAAACATTTTGTTAGATACACTGTACTGGTTACGTAAGTCTTTAAAGTCTTTAAAGCTCTAGCAGTCAATATAGTTTTCCACCGGCGCACTGTGTTTCGTCTAGAACAAGCTAGGTGGACCAAAGTCATTAGCAGATTACTACTAATGAGTAATTAGATATGATAAATAACATCCTTAATTCCTAATTGTCTAATGTTATTAGTAATGAGGTGCTAAAGTCAGCTAATGAGGTAAGTGCAATAACATTATTTTATCACTTGCATTTCTGTGACCTGTTTAACAACATCTCTTGTGATTATACTGTTTTTTTTTTAAAGTGTTAGTGATGGATCTTATATATGAAGGTAAGTCCTATATGATTTTTATTTAAACAAGTCTCAATAACCGTTACGATTATACAAAAATTGGCTGTAAAAATATGTCGAAATACTGAGTATTTATTCTAAGTTTTTTAACTTTGATAGAGTGGGAAATACCTTACACCGCTTTACACACCCCTGGATTTTTGATATTATATAGATTCATTCCTCCTATTTACCTTTCTGTACTTTTTATTTAGCAGAAATGAGTAGAACAATTTTTTTTCGATTTTTTTCAGAACATCTGTATTCCGTACCAAAGATATGGAACTATTTGAAGAATGGTTGAAAAAAGGGAAAAATGAAAGAAATAGTCATCTTTATAGCTACGTGTCAACCAAATATTTATTTATTATGATAATTATACAATTTTATATGAAAAAAATTTTTTTTACTAAATGAGCCCCCTTTTTTCTTTATTAAAAAAGTAAATTGTTTTTAATTTTCAATTAGTTATTAATGAATCTAAAACAACCCAAAAACATAGAAAAATAATATTGTCCACCTAGCTTGTTCTAGACGAAACACTGTGCGGCGAGGAGAGAAGAGACGAAACATTTCAACCAAATTCTCGTCAAATAAATCTTCGAATCATATTTTCTATTTCGATTGTGATAATTAAATGTCAGTAACCGTAGCTTCATAAAATTATGATGTATCCCAATTATGTTTCGAAAGGCTACCAAATAGCCGCAGCATTAGATGAGAGGAAAACGAAGATACCTTTCCCTCTGTAGCTTTATCTAATAAAGCAACATGAAATAACGAGGCCCATAAATGCTACAAACATAAACATGAGATTGAACATGCAGATAGCGGTTTACTGGTGGATATTTAATTAGATCTCAGTTAAGAACGGAAACTGTCGGCCTGTTCACCCGCAACGAGCGAGGAAAGTGGAAGGGTCGCCAACAAGCAAGGAAATGTAGCAATTACTGATTTCGTGCATATCTAAACATATCATGTACATTTACTAAAGTGCTTTGGGGAATATAAAAACTGATGATTATTTTTAGCGATCAACAAGAAATCCAAGGAAGGAATAGGTATAATTAGTAAATTGCAATTATGATGACATGTTTGAATTGAATTGAAAAAGTTAATAACGTAGTTTGATTTATTCGATTGCAGCGCCCTTACAGGGTTTGTTTGGACTAAATATATTTTTAAGATCATGTATACACGTAATGCAATAAATAAATGAGTATTAGTATGAGTATGAGTATAATTTCGCCACTTCCGTCTCTACGTCTGTCCGTCTATCCACGGTTTAACTCAGACTCACAGCACTATAGTTACACATTTTCATTATACGAAAAAGGTGTAAAATAAAACCTTGATAAAAAAAAAACGGTTTCCTCCCAATCATGTTAACCGAAGGAACGAGGATCCCTCTTTCTTGTCTTTGACATTATAACATCGAGTAAGGTATCATTGGCTAGCATTTAAAAAATGATTATGAATATGTAATTATTGATTTTTAGGTGAGGAAATATTGAATTCGAAAAGTGTTATCTTCGCTAGTAGAGCGTAATCTTTATTTATACTTGTAAGTATTATAAATTAGGTTCGTATATTTGCTGCCGGAAAAGATCGGTTTTCCGCAAAAAGACATAAAGATTTACGTTTTATTACAAAATGTCTATGATGAAACCACAAGGAAATAGTTTCAAAGTCCATTTATAATGAAAACAAAGGGTTTGCTAAAGGAAAGCCCGAGTTCCGCAGATATCTGTCTTCTGAGACGAATCAAGACAAATCTTAAATCTAACGTTTGAAAGGTAAGCAATTTGTAGAGTTGTCTTACGGTATGAAAGCAAGCTCGTTTATTTGTATAACTGTGGGTGGACGTAGAAATTATGTACAGATTCTATCGCGATAATGCGGATTAAATTACGGGCGTAAATGTTGTACCGTTTATAAGACATTCATTTGTACCATTTGGTGTAAATGTCAAATAGTTTTTGGCATCCTGTGGTGCGGCATGGTAAACGAATAAAATTTCTTTAGCGCCGGTCTGTAACAATGATAGGAATGAAAATAATTTAGTTTCGATTCGTTTTATAAAGTTCTCTGAGTTGTAACTATGGACTTTGACAACAGTAAGACTTTATTAACGACTATAACGATATCGTAATGAGAATAAAGTACCTAAATAAAACCTGATAAAAAAGATTGTTTTTGAAGCGTTCTTACAGTCAACACTCAATTTGTCAATCAATAATTATTTCCCAGTCTCTTATTATGCCAACAATACCTTGATAGCTTTGGGTTCACCCAATTTAAAAAAAAATAATAACTGTCGTATTTTTCCGTATTGTATATTACTTAATAACTTTTATTTCAAAGAGAAGGCAAACGAGCACTCAGGTAACCTGATATTAATTAACCCATAAACATTTGCATTTTAAGGCTAGAATCTCTCCCAATCCCAAGACTACAATCGTAAGACTGCAAATGCAGATGTCGCCAACCCTAAGGTTCCATCTCAGTAGATGGAACATCTCTACTACCGTAAAACGGGGCTATTTGGGAACCACGAGGCTATTTGGAACCCAAGTAATTATAAGCTTTTAGTTGATATATTTTTGTCATGGCAATAATATAACTAAAAACTTAGCCTGACAACAAATTTTACAGTTCTAGCATAGCCATGACAAAAAATATATCAACTAAAAGCTTATGATTACTTAGTTCCAAATAGCCCCGTGATTACCAAATAGCCCCATTTTACGGTACTACTAATTACTAGTAATTTCACATAATTGTCTTATCCCACACTACACATGCTACCACCACAATGCGAACAACGCTTCTTGGCGGGTAGCTGATTATTTTTAAACCCGGGCATGTTTAGCTTCGTGCGCACCGAACCGACCTTTCAATTAGTGTTGCTGCATGCTTCTGGCACTAAGTGTATTAGGTATCTATGGGATCAGTCCTATCCTTTCTACAGTATCGATTCCCACAGCTTTCCCCGTATACCATCGAGCTTTCAACATGGCGGCACGACTGAGTCGTGACGGGATCGACTCGTAATCGATTAGTCTCACTCTGGACGTCCGTAACTTTGATCTTGACGGATAAATTGTCCCTAAGTTTGCCGTGACGGAAACCGGGACAGGAATCTTGGTTTTATAACGTGTTGTGAGAGTAATGACGCTCATTTATGCTTTGAATCTTCTTTGTGAATTATGGCTTTGTCTGCCATTTGAACAACGGTATCGGCGTTGAATGGATATAATCTTGGTGAATCTTTTAGGGATGCTTTATTTTATTTTATTATTGAACTTCTGTCATTATTAACGAGAGTTCATTGATAAGGATAACGACATACTAGCAAAACTTTTTGACTTAAAAGTGCGTCGTATAGAACGCGCTTAGGCGAATCACTTAAATAAGCGAAATCGTTTCTAATGTTGCAATAATTTGAGACTCAAAGCTTATTATCGGAAAACATAAGTTAAGCCCTTTTCAATTTAGTTGTAACATATAATGTAAAGACGACCGGTCGACATTCTATATTTGAAATTTAACGTAAATTCCATATTAGATTTGTATACAACTACATGCAAGAGGAGCTTTTAGTTAAGTTTACCTTTGGTTATTCTACGCAGCATTTTGAGATGAGCTCTATTAATTAAATCGCTTTAATCAAACCCAACAGAGCAAATAACATATAAATCTGTTTAGTTACAAAGGAAAAACCAGTTCGCAGCATTTCAGTGGTTAGGGCGATTTCAGAATAGCGTTTTTTCAGCGCGTATTGGCTCGTTTTTGTATGCTCGTAAACGCGCAAATTTGCCACAAGCACATCTCGTACGGAAGATCGTTGACGCGCCGAGCCACGAAAATCTGACACACTAATTCAAGCGAGCGCGCAGGAATGAGCGCGTATACGCACGTTTGGCTTATTGAAGCGCGAAATGTAGCGCGCGTGTAAGCGCGCATGTCACAACGAGCGTAACACGCGGAGAAAAAACGCTAGTCTGAAACCGCCTCAATCACTGAAATGCTGGGAACTGATTTTGCTATTGTAACTAATCAGATTTATACATTATTTATCAATAATTTATAAGTAACCTATAAAAATGTTATGAGAATTTTTATGCTTCCTCTGCCATTATCGTCTAGACTGTCACGATTGCTTGGGTTAAATTTATTAAAGTAAACGAAGCAAATGCACTCTCTGTCTCTCTGAAGTCTGGGTTACTATTATGTCGAAGGGAAGACCTCTACGTATTACATACTAAAAGTCTTCTATTTTTGTCTTTTTTTGTGAAAATCTTGGATTAATTCGCTCCCAAGAAGAAGAAGAAGCTTAGGATAAGTAATAAAGGATGAAATTTCCTACAAAATGGTATATTAATTTATTATTTGACTCTGCCTTCAAAGCTAGCGGTCCAGGTTCAAATCCCGGGAAGGGCAAATGTTTGTGTGACGAGCGCGAGTGCATGACACAAGAACAAATATTCGCGCTCATCACACACATATCCTGGGATTTGAACCCAGGACCGCAAGCTTTGTAGGCAAAGTCACTACCAACTAGGCCAGCGCGTCGTCAAATGTGATCGTCGTCGTAATGTAACCCAGTTATAAAGAACGAATGTGTTATCAAAATGCAATTTATTAATTTCTTATACATCTGTGATAGTTCTGCCAAGTCGATCGCGATGGCGCCAACGTTCATTCGCTTTCGTACTATAAGGTAGTTACCCAGTTACGTCGTTTATAAATCTTAGAAGTATGCTAAAGGAACTGTAGTTACATCTTTTTGTTTGATAATGTTATGCGATAAACGATCTGCACCATGTCTTCTTAACGTGGGAAACTTTCTTTGGTTTCAGTAGTGAGACTGAGGTCAAATGCAAACCCATTTTTGATAAAAAAAGGTACTTTATTTACGTTTCGGTTAAAGGCTTTGAAGGGTTAAGCGCTAAAATATTATATTATATAAATACTTACAAGTACTCACCCTTTTATCACGTAAATATTTAGTTTTTGCAACTATATATTTTTCTTTCTCTGATCACTTATAAAATGATGATAACTCGATAACTACTGGTCGTAATAAACAATTTCTAACTTTATAAATACCAAAGTATTTTTTGTTGGTTTGTTGGCAAATCCTTTTTACGCGTGGCAATGGAGCCACAGATCGTCGTGATTTTTTTACACAAGATTAGCTGGAGGCCCAAAGAGTAACCAAGCATTATATTTTATCTCGAGAAACTACACCTTTCCTGTTGAAATAGCGATAAATTACAACTTCGCGGCCGAAGATTAGCCAAAATTCCTCAAGTGATGCCGCAGTAAGAAATCGTCTACCGTTAAGTGTTTTGACGTGTTGTAATCTTGTTTTACTTATAGCGTGGGCTGAAAATGCTACAATGTCTAAAACGCTCGCGGCGTCGCATTCGCAAAGCAAACTTACGCTACTTCTGATAGCATCATCCGTCTATGATAAAAGCGTAAATTCAATTACCGTGAAAGCACTGATCGCCATCAAACAATTAATTCCTAAGATCATTGTTCCACGAGAACTTATCTCTTAGCTAAAGTTCATCACCTAAACATCCAGGCCATAGACTTTCCCCAAAGGTAGAGCACTAGCCATTTATCTCTTTCTTACTTATGGCATAAAATAGAGAAAGCATGCTAGTCTAGGGCTTTCCCTAGCTAAGAACAAGGCACTTAATACGATATGTTTCCTGTTTACGAACACATGTAAGTTTAGTGGATTTAAGTTAATGAAGCTTTACATACTGTCCTGAAGTCAATAGGCGGTAGCCAAGGCAAATTCAATCCTCTCCCGTTAGCAATGAGGTTTCACTTGCTGCTGGGGTTTTGTTTAAATACCGTCATTTGTCTTAGCAGGGCGGCATATCTTACCAGTCTATATTGTCTAGCATCAGCTGCAGTTTGTACGCTTAGAGAAAATATCTGTAACATTTGTTCATTCCGGACCCTAATTCGCTCGCCAATAATAACCTAATCATGATAGAGCTGCGTTAAAATGATCGTCATTACCAACGTAGCAGATACCTAATGCTGCGTATTGTTTACGAGAAGACAGACCAAGTTATGATTGACGTCATAATGCTGGATATGGCTCTTAAGCTCAGAAGTCTGTCTTTTGATTGAATTTATCCTGCTACGTGATCGTCATACCGAATTACCGACAGTCTCAACATATGGCTATGGACTAGACAAGTCGTCGAGATAATTATTTCTAAGCAACATGATAGCCTATAAAAAGGCAATGTATAATTCAGTTAGCAGAAACATTCGCACGAAATAGGACGAGATGCCTGACCATATAGATAGGTTTAATGACACATTAGACGTAATGGAAAGTGGTAGAATAAAAACTGGTAGATCATGTCGTATGATTGGTTGTGGATCGGGATTGCGAATTTTTTTATTTATGGTGGGTACTGAGTTTTTGTAACATTTGATATTTCTATTGCTTTTTAAATTAGAATTACGTTTTACTAGCTTTTACGCAACGCACAAGTTTATTAGAAACTGTAACTATACGTGTGACGGAATAAAAAGTACAAATCTCCATCTCCGTGTCCAAAATGGACGCGATTTAGCGTCTACGGCATTTAACGCCACATTTACATATGTAATTAAATGTAAAGGCACTGTATGCAATAATGTGCAAATAACCTTTGACAGCATGATCGCTCAGGTTGCGCAGACGCAGGCGACAGATTGCACAACATGTGTGCAGGACGCGTGCGCACCTGCTTTTCACTCCACTGGAGATCTAATCAAGTGGTTATTAGAAATCAATATTACAACACGAGCCCTACTGGGTTACGATGTTTTGACGTGCACCAGTTATCTAATACACGGTGATTTTTTATCGGTGATCAGGAGTTGAAAATTATTAATAAGCAATAAAAATGGAATTTAATGGTTGATGTGTCAAACAATTAACTCACTATTTAATTTACTTAAGTTAATGATATTGTTAAAACCAATCACCACTGGATACATGGACATCCTACATTAATTATTGAAGTGAAGTAGATACGTCAAGTGCCATCGCTTTGGCGGGAAATTTGACAGATATTACTTACTAACAATTTTTTACTAATAATTTGTTTACTGTCATTAAATTTACTATCTTTTGAAAAAGATTGTAAACTCATAGACTAAACAATTAGCAGGGTGACAATTAATTTCAAAAAAAAACTTAAAAAAAGAAGTTTTGTTTCATGTAACTGCGACTTAAACGTGATCGCCATTCATAAATGAATTAGAAAAATTGGTTCCTGATCACCAAAAAAAATCACAGTGTATAATAAAAATGAATCGCTAAATGTGTTGCTAAGCACAAAACTCGAGAACGGCTGAAACGATTTGGCTGATTTATTTTTTGTTGTGTTTGTCAATGCCAGGACAAGGTTTTTATGAAAGAAAATAATTGAAAAATCCAACGGGTAAGTCAGGAATTTGCAGCGGGGCGAAACCGCTGGCGAGCCGCTAGTTACAAATTAAAATACACCCACATTCTAAGGACTTATTTACTTATAAGTTATTTAAGACGGGATATTTAAAGGGAGCAATATTAAAGTTAATGTAAAAATAAGAATTAAATGGGTATTTTCATTCCTCTTGCCTTAGGAATAAATAAAAGAGATTTATGATAGTCTTGTAACTTAATTCGAGGTAATAATTTTTTATGATATGTGATTGAGATCAAACTGACACGATCACGGACTGCGATCTCCATGACCTTGTAATGGCTACCTTAGAATGTAAGCTTCTTGGGTAGGACTGGTCGAATGGCATCGGTTTAGTAATAGGCTCCCATTTGCGCCCTCTGTGTAGGGAACCCTAAGAAATCAATACAAAAGAATTGCATTCAAGTGCCATCGAATAGCAGTTAATTGAGTGGTCAATGCGAACCTGTCACGCTCCGACGAAGGCTTTTGTGCGACCGACTCACCTCCAAAACCTGAACACTTCGACACGTCAACGTTTCTAAACACGGTGTGGGAAAAATAATCAGGTTTACAACAATAAGATGCGATTTCGATTTACAACAATTAATTGAACTGTTTTTAATTTATACTATTTCTGCCCGGCCTCCCAGTGTTTTTTTTTAATACCGCTTCGATTTAGTACCAGTCTGCCCTGAAGGGCTAATCTGAGGAATTCCTGAAAAAATCATCAAACTCGGTCCATCCGTTTTGGAGTCCATAGGGGAAATACACACATACCTACACGAATCAATTTTTATATACTGATGGAGAAAGTATACGAGCAAACAGCACCTAATATGAAGACGATTAGTAGGCATGTTTCACTCGTAAGGTTTAAGAAATTTTGATTTTAAATTTTTTTCTGCACTTTTCAAACGATTTTTACAAAAAATAACACATATCTCACATGTGTTAGACAGTGTCATGTAATAGACAACCCTAGGAAAGTTAAAATTTAAAAATATATGAAGGTGGTTGGATGGATTTTTACGTTTACAATATTATGTTGATTTGTACATACAATCAAATGGCTAAACATGCCATTTGTATCATACAATGCCGTTAACGAAAAACATTTGCATATTTTTAATATTTCTATATTTATAAGAAATCGACTTTCTATAAAAAACGATACATAATAATTAAAATGAAAGAATTTAATTTGTTGATCGCAAACTTTATTTTGATATAAACTCTTTGTTGTATTCATTTACAAGGAGAATACGGTTTTTGTATAGATCATTTATTTATTGCACTGGTATCATTGACTCGATACACCCGCGTCAACAAGTTTAGGGCCGCTTGATTGATGTGAGACGTCACTTAACTCGCATCGCTTCAAAGTACGTGCTCCCGTGTTGTAATCGCTTTCCGTAACTCATTTGTGCGGTTTTAATATCATTTATTTCTCAAAATTATTTTTAATATCACGTTTCGAGCGAAACGATAACTTAATATTATATTACACTTTGAGATCCCCTGGAATGTCACTTTGACTGAGACGTAACTTTGTTTACATTTTTTCTGTGGGAATAAAAATCCATACTTAGGCAGTTCGATTTTTAAGCTCGCTGTTTGATATGATAAGTTATTGAAAATATTATAAACAAGCGACCCTCACGATAATAAAACAGGTAATACGAGTACTGCAGGAAAATGAGGTAATCTCTTTAAAAACCTTCGAATGCTCAAGTACTTTTCTGATCGGACCAGGAAATAGTGAAAGCGGTCTTTCTAAAGTGTAATGGCCCTAGGTACCGCATGTGTATCGGAAATGTATGATTCAATTATTTACGTCGCTCTATACGACTGTTGTACACCAATAAATATATCGAGAGGAACGACATTAAACCTATTTTGAGATTATAGAAGTTATGTAAGAGTAGGTATATGGATGGGAACAGCCCATTCCAAAATCGCGATCATGTCTTTTGAGTAAAAAAAGGATAATGATACTGGCCAAATAAAGTTGATTTAAATGAAGCGTAATACAAAAATTAAGAGTATTGTGAAGTTTGAATTTTTAAACCATTTTGGAAATTAATCGATGTTCTCACTCGTTTTTATAGACCCCAAACTAAGTTTGTATTTTTTTCTTTCGTTTTTTTGATTACAAAATTTAAACTTCAAACATATTTCGCCGAAAATATCGAATATTGGGACGCACTTGTATAATCTTCTCAAAACCAAAACCTAAAAACCTAGTTTTAACTCGAAATATGTTTTGGGGACAAGAAACGTTACATTTTGTATGAACATTATCAGGTTCAAGAATCGCGAATTAAAATGATTCTATTCTGTAATTACTGAATTGAGATATAACGTCTCATTGCAACGTGCTAAAACAATAGAAATATCAATACTGTAATATTATATAACATTACAAGTCGGAAACAATACGAGGAGATTATACTTCATTTAGAACAATGGAAATTCAGGATGGTGCGATTGTTCGCTGATGGGCTAATGATTTGATACGAATATGAAAAATTGCTTGGGTTATAAAACTAACTATAATAGTACTACATCATAAGACAGACACATTAAACCTAGATGCATACTCTGGTCTGTTTGTCAAATATCGAGCTGAAGTGGGAACTGCGTATTGCATTATGGATGAGAGATCACATAAAAACACTTCAGAGGGTTTTGAAGATAAGATTCATACAAATTGCGATAACGTTTCTCACTCTCTAGATCAAGTTCGATTTTTACGGTTTTTGAATATGTTGTAATTATTATGAAAAACTATTTATGTAGGTTATCCTTTTCGAGAAAAAAATCTTGGAAAGAAACAACGAAAAGAAATAACAATGGCAACGTCCAAACTTAATTTTTCGTAATGTCTACATTATAATCAAACATCGTGGAAATCAGACTTTATTTAGGGGGTGAGAAACGCTATCGCACGAAGTTAAGTTTTTATGTTTTTTTTAGAGCTCTCTGATTTATGCGACGCTTCGGAATCCTCTTGATAACACGAATAAAATAAACATATAATTTATCTTAGTTTCTTGTAGCTGACATTTCGTAACTGATCGGAAACATCAGTTTAATTCACGAACGAACTAATTTCCGTAAAACAAGATATAAGTAGTTGGCGTTACTTATATCTAAGCGATCTAATGCAAACCAACTGGTTACCTGTCTCAGTAGATTTAGCGGAGATTGTACACGTACCTGCAAATAAATAAAAAAATTAACATTTACAACTGTGAAAATACTTATACTATGCTAGTATTTTTGTAAAATATTGATTTTGTAATGGTAATCTCCACATATTCCATAAAAAATACGAATATTATTTAAAAAAAAAAAAAATTCGCCGCATTCGAACAAAACACGTTATTTGAACAACAAAACGAATATAATTTTGCTCTAGATTTAATACCAGAGACATTTATCCGTCCATCAACCCGTCCGTCTGTCTGTCAGTGGGCAAGAACCGTTAATAGGTAGACGGTTAAAGTTTTCTCAGAATAAAAATTAAAAATTGAAGGAGCCTCCCATACAAGAATGGTACCCAGACCACCGTGTACCAGTCCAACTCGCACTTGGCCGATTTTTCACCATGTTCATAATTAAGAAAACATGGTATTGGAAAATATGTGGAAATAATAATCTGATATTTCTCATTACTACCGACATATGTATAAATACGAGTATCTCCAAACCAGTCCGTCGGATTATGCATTCCTGTAGTTGGCGACTTCATTCGAATTTGGAACGAATTCACAGAAAACGCCATTAAAAAGTTAAAGTTCGCTCGTTGAACTCGTGCGCAGTAAATCCAATGTGTCGATTCTAGATCTGCTTGAGTTATTGCTAAGTCGGGCGTTGTCTAGGACGGCATTTCGACTTTCTTCGCCATCTTGGGCGTTGGTCAAAGACCTGCCTTTATACCACAACTATGTATTGTCATGTTTGTTGGTAATAAGCGAAAGGTACATCGAAAGTTAGCGTCATTTGTATCGAGGAAAGTTTAAGTCCTAACCCATGTTTTAGCACCGTAGTAGTGCGATTTCATCACTTACGTCTTGTCGTTTACAAATAACATACGACCGTATACATAGTCAATTTAAGTTTGGTCTTTGAGTGTGGTGATAAAGTTACGATGACACCAAATCACTTACGCTGTTTGGTGTTAGATTGAATTGAATCCCACAAAAAAGATACATAAGCCAAGTTCTACGTCGATGAATTGGGTGAGCGACATTGATTTCAACACACTGAAATCAAAGTCGGTGCCAAGTGTAATTAAAATCAATGTTTTTCTTTCGTGGTTCCGTGGTTGAAGTGAATAACTTGAAAATATATTATTTCAGATGCAATGTATACATACAGTTTGTTTTTCACTCTTGCCTGTTTCCAGTTTAATGATTTTTCTGCGATATAGTTTATTATATGTAATAACATATCATCTTGCCAAATTTTAAACTGATAGAAGATGCAAAAATTGCAATTTTCGGAAGTCTATTGATAATTAAAATTTAACTATCTGCATGAAGACATGTGATACATAGATTACATTTTGAACTACAAAGTAATGTAAAGAGGCTCGAAATGGATCCTGTAAACGAATGATGCTCGGCGTGTATAGTATATACCAGCGCTGCTTTCGGAACTTGGCCTGCGCACTACCGATTTTAATTGTGATTGTCATCTGTTTGTAAACTCGCACATATTATAGATGTGAAATAATCGGGCAAGATTACAAAATTGTTACAGATAAGCTGACATGTAAATAAGTGGAGTGTGTGGTTAGATGTGTGTGTTAGAGAAAATGTGCCATTATGTGGGAGGTGATACAACACGCAATGTAGGTGCGATCGTCGGAATTATGGGTTAGATAGTATTAAGTTTACTTTGACGATGTGTTAAGAGGAGTGTGAACGGACGCTTAAAGGTGCAACCTCACCGCTGCGTAAAATACGGTGTCGTTGCGTAAACAAAAGACGGAGTCATAGTAACAACATGGCGCCGTTTTTGACGCACCGTAATATACGCACCTTTAAGGAGCGGTGCGAGCGCAATTTTTTATCGTGTAGCTTTCAATTTTTTTACATACAAAATTAGCTTTCAATAGCGTTTCTCATCCCCTAAATCGAGTGTGATTTCAATGTTTTTTGTATATGTTGTAGTTATTATGAAAAACTAGGCTTGTAAGTTTCCGGTTTTTTTTTATTGTTTCTTCCGAGAACACGTACAGACCTAGTTTTTTATAATATCTACAGTTACTTAAGACTAGGTTAAAGAGTTGAAAATACCCGTATTGTACACGGTAATACCACATTGATTTTGACATGTTATCGTATTGATACTTTATAAAAACGATATAAAGAAGAAAAACAGTGACGTAAAACAACAACAATAACTTAAAACCTAACAATGCCTACGCTAGAAAATGAGCAGACACATACGAACACTTTTGTATAGATTCTGTAATGAGCACAATGTGTAAGTATATAAATTTATTTATTTATTCGCTTGTAACTATAAACCTAATCCTATAAACTAAGAGCTTACATAAAGTATCTTATAAAATGAGGCATTATAAATTAATACTATCTAATGATCATTCTGATTTATGGCACATTTCTGCAGTGCAGTGTATCGTTAAACGTACGCGGATTAAACGTTTCGCTGTCAACGTTACTGAGTCCTAGACAGACAAGATTATTAACGCTAACTTCGAAAACTGTCAAAACGTATGGTTTTTTTGGGTATAGTCCATCAGTTTCTTAAAATACTAACTTACTATAGATGCACTATAGTTAGGACATTGTAGGATAATCCCTGTGACAGCCTGTGATTTAGTAATTTTAGACACAGACATTATAGCTATATACTTGTAAGCAAGGCGTTCAAAAAGTATTTAGTATATAGCGGCCTGGTTTCGCCCCGCTGCAAATTTCGAACTTTCTCGGTGGATTTTTTTTCCGTTACAATTTTATCCACTTTGTTTTTTTTCACTTCTCATGCTCTTAAAATGCTACTTAAATCTCTGCGAATCGGGACTAAAGCTCCTTATTAATCTCTAGGGATTAAAGTATTTTTTTTTTAAATTTACTTTGGAAACCCCTAAACAACCAATCACGGTGTTTGTGAATGGAGGATTATCGCCATTTTCAGTGATTGTGTATGGACCATATTTTTGGGTGTCGAAATAACCTCAAAATGACAACTATGCAAATATATATAAAAAAAGGATTTAATTTCGTGAAACACGATTAATTATTACGAATATGAATCTATTTAATCATATTAAGGCCGAACTCTTTTATTATGCGTGGTCCTATTACTTTTAAAATGGTTTCCAAGTTTGAATCTGTTGGCTAAATATGCAAGCATTTAAAACATCAACGAAATAATAAGGTATAGTTGCACTTTTAATATATCGTAGATTTGGTTAGCTACTTTTATTTTATTAATGTTAGATTAACGATAGTAATAATAAGATACCTAATTGTTAGTTTTAATTGTTAGAAACTTTTTTATAATAAATGTTGTAATTTTGTTTAGAACGTCGTTTTTTTCCTCGCATTCAAAGTGAAAAGTAGAGTGTTTAACGCGAGACTAAACCACCATAATGACACTCGAACTACAGCCACCCTCGCTCGCAAGCTCGCTCGCGTGGCTAAACATCTCGTGTCATTATGGCTTCTTTTAGTCCCTTGTTGAACAATCTACTATTATACTATAGAAGGAAGAAGATAAGATAGATAGATAGATACATACATACATAAACACACGCCTTCATTCCCAGAGTGGGGTAGGCAGAGCTACAGAATTACCGACAACTCTAAAAACTTGTTGATAAATTATGTAACCACATTTTGCACAATTAGGCTAAGATTTTTACCAGCGTATTAGTGACAGGTTGCAAGCCTATCGCCTAACATTACTACAAGTCTTTATTCCCTTAGTCGACTCTTACGACATCCACGGGAAGACATGGAGTGGCACTATTCTAACCCGGCAACCAAACGGGGATATATAGATTTATCATTTAAATAACGATCATCATCGCAAGGTTTGTATCAATGTAGTATTTATGAAAAGTCACGAGAATAAGTGTAATAAACGTTTATTTATAGGAGCTCTCAAAGGGATCATTCAAGATTGATCCATCTATGGATGTCTATTAATGCGGCTGCAGGTTTGATTTATAAAGGCTTCTTTGACAGCTGGTGAAACTGTTTATATTACTCAGCGGGCTAACAACGCCAAGCTTTCCCGGTCATGTCAAATGTATGGTCAAATAAATCTTCACCATAGCCGGTGGATAATAAGTATAATAACCAGGGATCGGAAATTCGGATCGAAATTTACCTAAAGTTGGCAAAATCCCAGAAAAAGATAGGCAAACATGGCGTCGGCTTCTTAAAAATATTATTTTAATAATATAAGTTCCGGGATTCTGGGATTCTACAAAATAACATCATCATGTTGTTTTAAAAATGTAGGATAAAACATTCATTTTTGCTCCTATAAATTCGTTAGGTTAATGAGTTACAGGTAAATTAAATAACATTTGGTAAATCTATACATGAAAAATAACTTCAAACAGTTAATATAAATAATTGATTATGAATTAATGCCGGTGCAATTTATTTATTTTGAAATCCCAGAAATTTTTGTAATGAATTCTATGATTGAGTCCGCCTCCATACAACTGAACAACAAAGCCGGTGCGAAAGTATAGGTAAATATCGATCCGAATTTCCGATCCCTGATAATAACACGCCGTCACAATTTCAAATGGCGTTCGAGAAATGCGCACACGCATCGTCCGCAATCACTTCACCATTGAACGGCTCTACTCGCTTAACCGCTTCACGCACCTTATATTTTAATTTTTAACCAAATAATTGTGTGCAAGCAAAAAGTGAAATTTTGAGGTATTTAAATTGGTGAAATTGTATCTAAGTAAAATGTTTATTTCACTTTCAATTATATGTAATTTTACGTCATGAGCGTCATAAGTCGGAGCGTGTGATTGATCAAACGATACCGCAATGCGAAGTAATAAATACTGCATAATTAGCTGATTGAAGGAGTTATTCTGTAATGTTTTTTTTTTTTTGCATTGAAACATTTCCTGTTGACGCTATCATACAACGTGCTTGTTTTCACGGGTTCGTTTAACGGGTTTGGTCGAAAGCTGTTTTAACAATTCACCTGTTTTTTTTTAAATTATAAAAAAAAAACTTACCTAACTTAACTATTTAAGCTACTGTTAAAATTCTGTAATTTCAGCCTAAAGCGATGTTAGGCGAAAATATGGATACAAAAGGTTTGTTTTTACATATACCAAGTAGTATTTAAGTCAGTGTTAGGTGAAAGCTTTCATGCTGTCGATTAAAGAAAGAAGACGTATGCGCATATGGACCTCGATCTCTTATTCTCTTTTATGTAAATTGGTTACTTAACCATTTCCCGTGTGGTTGCCAGGTTAGAATTGTGCCACTCCATGTCTTCCCGTGGAAGTCGTAAGAGGCGACTAAAGGAATAAAGGCTTGAGGTACTGTGCAAATTGTGGTTACAGAGTTAGCAATAAGTTTTTAGAGTTGTTGGTAATTCTGTAGCTCTGCCTACCCCACTCTGGGAATGAAGGCGTGAAGGTATGTATGTATGTAAATTGGGACGGCAGCGAAGAGCTGTTACCACCAATAACTGTGTGTCGGTAACGGGTTGTCGGGCTGTTACTAATATGGAGTTGTCGCTACCTTGTCTTATCTTATCTTATCTTACAGATGGGCTCTTTCGGATACACTTCGACCCGAGTTGACGCTAATATTTAAGTCTGGTCGAGAAGAGCCTCGTCGTTGTCCCATCATTGATTTCATTAGAATTTCCTGTTAATACTTATGCAGTCTTAAACACGAGATCTAGGCTAATTTCTATCCATTTGTGCCCCCAGTCACGTTTTCAACGCGTCTGTATGACTAAGAATTGTCTCAAGCTGCTATATCCCATGCGACAATAGCAGAAAGTTCACAATGCAAAAACACCAATGCCAAAATATAGATGTGGGACCATCAGCGTACCAGACTTGAATTTTAATAAAAAGGTATGTCGTTTTAAGGAATAAAGTCAGCAAGATACCTTAACCGATAGAGGAATCACGGTATTTGTTATTCACTTTTCTGTCCTGGATTCTGAGCGAAGTGGCAATGCCATATAATATCAGAAACACACATGTCACGGCGCTTATGTTAAATTTATTGTCAATTATATTGACGATGTAGTCTAGTTGATAGTGACTCTGCCTACGAAGCTAGCGGGCCCGGGTTTGATTCTTTAGCAAACACTAGTGTCCGAGCGCGACTTGTTTCTGACTTCCTGAGTCTTAGATGTTTTCTATGTATTTCTCTATAGATATTGATTATTCATCCAAAAAAAGGTGTGACTGTCAACTATTTGAACAAGCGTTTACGCATTCCTGCTCAATCGCATCCAACGCTAGGTTAAAGCGATTTAGTGATAGTATTAAGTTCCCGTTTCCCATATTGTAACAGACAATCTAATTCTATCTAAATTTCTCTGGTACCCTATTTAGATTTCTGCGCCTATTCACGGCTGCTATTGTTACATAAAGCGGCTATTAAGTAGTTATCTTGATTTATTCGTTTCATAGTTTCCCATTTATCCTAATGCGGAAGCTCGAGCTGCATTCCTCCCGGAACAGAGTAGCAGCTGCATGCTGGTGGTGTTAACGTATTCCTTGCCCGGACACCTCCTAGGTGAGCCCATTCTGTGAAGAGATTAGAAAGGTGGGCGCTGAAAGGGCTAACGTTGAATGCTTAGCCATAGATATAGTCGACTTTCTATGCAGATCCGAAGATTTGTATTCGGGTGGGTGCTTATTGCTTGACATAGGAAGTCTGATTTCTATCATAGTAGTAAAGCTTATATTGTGTGGATAATGAAGATTAAAACAATTTTATGAACTGCTGAACTGAAATGAGATTACTGTAGTAAGTTATAAATAATTATTAATATTACCTAACCGCAGGTATTTTTGAAAACTTAAAAAAATATCTGACTCAGCTAAAGACCAGTTTATGACAAACAATAATTCGGACAAATGATGCGTTAGGACAAACGTTATTGGGCATTTTGAGGGACACCGGTTTTGTTGCCCTGGGATCTAAGGTGGGTGGGAGTGAGGTTAGCTTAATACGCTACTTATTATTACTGGAAGGGAAAATTACGAAAAGGTAAATATTAAAACTAATAAGGTAGGTAGTAAGAGAGTTAGAGTTACTTCCTAATAAAATAAGTGTTTTGAATAATTATAATTTTTATTTAGTAACGAAATACGTTATTTAAACGTATTTTATTTTAATAGTGTTTATAAGATACGGTAAAAATCACCGGTTATTGCTATAAATTACCGGCTTTTACCGACACCAAAAAGCGGTCAACCGGTTTGCATTCCCTACCAACAACATTAAAAACTGAACTGAAACTGAAGACTGCGGGGCCTTAGTAATATGGTCCCGTTGGCATCCTTTTGATACGAAACAAAAAGTAAAAAAAAAAAACTTTTATCATTAAGTACTTTATTACACTTTATTGCCACCCTTATAAAATGCAACAGCGAACATCCTTGACACAACCTGCGATTATTATCTGCCTCGTGTTGTAATTGTAACGTCATATTGGCGATGAAATCTTTCTAAATTATGTTCTTATTTGATCGGTGTAAGGTTAAAAGGTTAAAGTGATTTGTAATTTAATTTGAATTCATATAGTTAGGTAACAACATTAACCAGTAGCGAAATAATGACGTTGCACGGGTGAGTTTTTGTGGGTACGTAAAATTAAGTACAGTCTGTGAGCACTTGAAGGTACAATTCAGATTTGTACTTCTCTCACTCGCTCTTAATAAGATCGTGTGAGAGTACAGAGTTATCAACATTTTTTAAGAGTAGTTGGTAATTCTGTTGCTCTGCCTACCCCACTCTGGTAATAAATATAGAATGACAATCTTACGCAAATTGGCGTAATCCCAAACTACGAGTAAGCTCTAGGTTTGTACTATGGGTACTAGATAACGATAAACTAACTTAAATTATAGAGAAAACATCATAGACTCAGGAACAAACATTCGCGCTAATACGCAATCATCAGTAGAAGGAAGTGGTATCTGCCTACCCCTACGAGAAAGAGGCGTGATTGTATTTTTGTATGTGTGTATCACACAAATATCTGCCGCTATCGAGATTTGAACATGGATCCGCTAGCTTCAAAGGCAGGACCACTACCAAGTTACGTGTAGGTACAACAGGTATTGAAGTATAATAAGAGTGTCTGATTCCATCGGAAATCGAACCCACACCGTCTTGCTTGTTAATCAATCACTGTAAACACAAAGCCAACCGTTAACTAATAAATTAAGAAATCCGTGTCCACTACACGACCCAAAAAAAACCTTACATAACACTAACGTGAGAAAACACGAGCGGAACTCCCAATCGCCGGCACCTGTTCCCGAACAATGGCGTCGTTCATAATCTCGCGCTCACTTTCTGCGCCCACGCAAATCGTTAACATTTACGAAAATCGAACGCGAATCGTGACCGGACGAGATCGGCTCCCTTTCAAACGTCACGAGTTAACACCTCGTTATCGGGATAGCGATTCCAATCGCCAGTTCACGGGGTGCGTTACGAAACGTCCGTTCATATTTATTTGCGCTTTTGACCCTTTTAGGAAGAACGGTGTAGAGAGAAAACTTCAGATTAGACATATGTATAGTCAGGGTAAAAAAAGGTTCGTCACTTTTCGACTCTATTACAACCCTGTTAAGGTCCAAAAGTGACGAACCTTTTTTTACCCTGACTGTACATAATTGTATATTATTCAACTTTACTTATTTTATTATAAAACAAGCATAAATTATACGGGTAATTTTTAGGTTACAATCTTAACCTAAAAATTACCCGTATAGTTTATTTCCTTCCGTCAAAGCATTTGCAGATACAATTAAAGCAAGAGATCCACAAATTGCTGTCCCAAGATGCTTATTTCAATTGTTTTGTTTGTAGTTGTTTTAGGTATAGTGTTTTTCAATCCATGTCTTGGCATGTCTGTTAAGTCAAGTTGACATGGCATGGTTGCGTTAAAAGTACGAAAATGAAATAGTTGGACGGGAAGTCTTGGATTAACCTTAACTTAAAGTAAGAAATTTGTTTAGATGATTAAAACTAGTTTAAACTAACACACTTTTGATAGACCAAATCAAATAATTAATTTCACGACTCAAGAGATATTTAATTTATGAAATGCCAAAAGTGCTTAACATTAAAATATTTAGTTTAGTTTGCTTGTGAACTATAGATAAAAGTCTCGTTTTTTAATGGCCTGCATGCATATACATATATTTATATGCATATATTTAGTTTTGGCAAACGATGCCATCAACATGATGAAATCAGCAACACAGAACACAGACCATAAAGAGTTGCGTGACCAGCATATATAGTATCACTTAAAAACGATGATAATTTGGCATTTCTTTTCGTTCACTAGTTCCTCGAAAGATATAACTAACCGTAGAAATATTTTTTAAACAAGCTATTCCTAATTGTTACCAAAATGTGTACAATACCTCATGTGTCATTTTCGTCTACGGGCGTAGCCGATAATAGCCGAGAAAAGTCGAATGGTTAACTGATTTTAATCGTACTGTAAGAATACAAGTATAATAGAAAAACAAATGAACTCGTACTCGTTCCATTTTCAAAGTATTTACTTTTGAGTTTTGTCAACGTATTCTTACACCACGCCAAGGTGTAGGTACAATACTTGGTTGCATAAGTTTAGATACCTACTAAGAATGAATTACAAAGTGTACTAAATGTAACATTTATTTTGATAATCATTCACCTTTAAACGGAAAATATTTAAAAGTCCAAGCTAACCAAGTCGTGAGTCTGTTTTGCAACATCGTTCAAGTATCTCATAAGCGCTGTTTGGTTGCACTTGTTCGAAATAATCTGACATTTAAAGGTGTCCGAGTATCTGAGGTAAAACAAACTTTACCACGGTCTAAATTATCTTTATCTTTGAAAGATAGTATCAACTTTGACTTAGCTGTGATTCAATTCAGCCGAGCTGTGGTCGCACCTTTTTCACTACCAGTTAACTGTAACTTTACTTTTATTATTTTAAGATGATGCCTGTGACAGCCATATTTCGTAATTTCAATCACTTACTAGGTATACTCACAAGCAGGATGTTTAGAAAGAGGCAATTCATTATTAAAATTCTTGGACGGCGTCGTAAGGTTTGGACCAATGTAGTATTTATGTAAAGTTAAAGAAATAAGTGTAATAACTTAATAAGCGTTCTCAGGCATCATTTTAGAATAATCAAAGTAGGTATACCTTTTTTTAATTTTGTACCTATAGTTGCGCTGTCAAAAAATAATAATTTGATCACTGGACAAAATACTCAAACATGCCTCAAACATATTTTGTATTGAGGTGTGGCGAGGGTAGCCCCTCGAGCAAAAGTTTTTCAACTGCAACCGTATTGTCAACGGCCCTCCTTACGATATCATCCCCTCCAACATCCCCACCCTGTTAACATCCAGCACCTTCTTACATTAGTTTACTCCCCTTTTGTGTTTGTCCTCAGTAAATTTATTAAAATGAACTAATTGTTATTGTAGTAGTAAGTCTAACAATAAATGTTCGTTCTGTCTATTAAATTACGTGCATTTCTTGACACTGACATTGGTGGCATCATCGACAACCTCGATGGAGCCATAACCTACAAAAAAATATTGATTGATTGAATTCGAATTTTGAATTTGAATTTGACGTATTTATGCAGAACTCAATGGCTGGTTAGTGCAATGGGCAAAGGCAAAAGAGTGCTTGCATTGATGTTCCGGCGGCGGCGTGGGGATAATACGACCGGTGATATGACTAGCATAGCGGCATCTTTGTCCTTAGCGCTTGTCATAACATAAGGTGACCTAGTGACCTCGGTTCCCTACTCTATGCCATAAATAAAATAAGTTTGTGTCAAATTTTTCATTTTTGTAACAAGCTTATGTTGCCGACTGTACTTATCATCGTCGTCATCTACTCGTCAAGAAGATTCTAACGAGTCCCAACACGACGGGTTTATCATGCGTAATTTAGGAAGTGCTATGGCCACCCTGAGTCACCATAATAAGACCAGCTCGATACTACTATATTATTGTATTGTCATCGGATCTAAAGGTGTTCGCAAATTTTCAGCTTCATCGAAAACCGGGAAGTGGGTCAAAGTTAACTTGCAAGATTTGACCCGTGCATACATATGAGTACAGTCAACGTCAAAAGTAAGTGATCAAAATTAACATTTCAAAACATGTTCAAGCATGACGCCCCAGATAAAACAGATTATAACAAAGTGTCATTTTTAACTGAATATTTAATCAGTCAAAAGAAAATGATCATAAAAGATGCCATAACTGTCTCTTTACAGAACATTTCAAAAAATAATTATTATTTATTTTACCTAAGTGTCAAGACTGTCAAGTGTCCAACAAGATAGTCAAAATTACAAAATCTCGAAATGAAAACTAGGGTAATCACGGCAGTAAAAAAGGATTTATTCTAAATGTTGCAAAAAAAAAACAAAGCGATGTAGTAGGAACTTATTTCAACCCTTGACGGAAATGAGAGGTGTTATAGTTGTTTCGCGTGTTTGTCTTACGAGTATAACCGACGTTAACCGAACGTCTGACTAGTATTCCGAAGTGGTCTTGAGAAGACATGAAGGCCCAAACATTCATATTCACTTACATGTGATACTTTGGTAGTATTACTGACTATTGCTATTTTTGAAAATCAGTTTAGTTTGGAAAACTCAGTAATGACTTTAACTGTTTGAATGGCATGTCACTTACTTATGACACATTACGAGCTAATTTACTTATGCTAAACTACAATAATCAGAGACATCTGTCTTAATTTATTGTATATACTATTTTGAGACCCTATTTCATCAGTTTATTTTGCTGTTGACTGTACCTACATACATTGCAAGTTAAATAAAAGCTTGTAATAACAGTAGTTTAGACTTCTATATATTTTTTCCGAGAATCTTCCATCCTGCATGCCTTGACCCTTTTTTCTAGTTATATTTTTTCTACCTCCCGGTTAAACTGCTTTGCTGTCTTATTCTTGGTCGTCCTTATGAGTTCAGGACTTAGAAACTGAATTGAATAATTTAAAGTAATCGTTGTCATGTATTATTTAATTAACAGAATATACATTGTAGATAAGACAGCACGTGATAACATTCTTTTTTCATTTTAATCGGGCTTGGTCTGACTAACGATGCAAAGTTGTATGAACTTGACGGCGTTGTCATAATGTAAAAAAAACCTGTGCTTTACACGGATACCTTCGGATGGATATTTTTTTAAATCTTTTATTTTACAACTTTGTCGTCGTAATTTAAATACATTATGCCAAATTACAGCCTTGTAGTACAAGGAGTCTCTGAGTTAAGCCGCGGACAGACGGAAAGACGGACATAGCGTCATTAGAAGTTATATACAAGACAAAACGATAATCAAAAATGGTTTTTGAATTGTGTTGGTGTTACTGATTACTTTGACTTTACCATCATATCATAATATATAATGTTGCGCCACTTTTACCTACCGCTACTGGAAAAGAACTCGATACTCGGATACTCGGCATATTGGCCTTTGAAACAATATCCTCAGCCTTTTTGCGTCATTGTCTCCCATGTACGAAATGTGAAGTAAAAAATGTAATTAAGATTGTTTTTGAAATTATGATATTGTTATAGATACACCACTTACTTACATTTAAAGTATTGGGTTTAAAACCGTTTTTTGTGCGTGTTTATGGTTCGTTTGTTGGTGTTCGTGACAGGGTTTTTTTGGTTTAGGATTATCGGAATACTATTAAAACGAAATACTATTAGTGTCTGCGGTGCAGATTAATATAACACTTAGTTAACATAATGAACGAAACGTATAACAACAAATTAAGTACGTATTTTCATAATGTATCTCTTGATATAACAACATTAATAATCAAAATCTACAACATTTGTTTAATCTAACAACAGAAAACAATGTTCAAAAAATATAAGAGAATAATAATATAAATAATAAATAAATAAAAAGGCCTTTTCATCTATTCCAGATGATTTAGGTAGCACTATGTGTGAAGACACTTTCGCTCGTGACTTAACAGGCCGATTCGGGATAGAATCCTCCGGCCTAGTGATGGGTCGTTACCGGGAATATTCCCATGGCGGGAATATTCCCAGTAATGTTACCAGTAATATTTCCAAGTATTGGAAATTTAGGGAAATATAGAAAAACTGAATTATAAAGTAATGTTTTTTTTGTGTTTTATGCTTATTTGGTGAACATTGGAACAATTTAGAATAAAAAAAAATACGGAGCTCCCCCCCAGAAAGTAAATTCCCAATGTTACCGGGAATATTCCCAAAATTACCAGGTATTTTTCCAATGTTACTGGGAATATTCCCATCGTGTAATTATGGCCAAGTACACTTTAAATCACGGTAAAAACATCTTAGTTTCGATCGAAATGAAAGAAAAAGTCGGAAAATCAGTTTAATTATACAAATACACACGGCGTCAAAAAAATCGCACCTTTTGAAATTTTGATTTCAAGCGAATAAAGCTCTTAACTTATTTATTGTATCCTACCAATATTAGTATCATTTGAAAGCACAGTTAATCAACTTTAAAAACGCGAATCGTTCTTTTTCGTAAAAACAATGATCACGACACGTTAGGGTCTTTAAAAAAAAGTGATGGAAAACTCATTAGAGGACTCACTACTTGTGCCACCCTGAACACGAATAAAACGGGGGGGTAAAAATTAATTATGGGTAATTTGCTATCCAGACATCACAGAAGTCACACCTGAACAGCTCCAGTAAGAGAAAACTCTGAAAAATGGATATCACGGTAGAAGAAGTAGCTAAAGTGGTAACACTACTGCAATCAGGACTACGGCAGGTTGATGTTGCTCGACAACTCAACATAAGCCGTTTCTGGGTGAAACGAGTATCCCAGCGGTTCCAGGAGACTGGAGGCTACATCAGGAAGCATGGATCTGGGAGACGACGTTTCACTTCCGACAGAGACGACCGCTATATTGTGTCAACGTGTTTGCGTAACCGATTCTCCAACGCTGTTGAGGTGCAACAGCAGCTCCGAACAGCTCGGAGGACGTCGGTGAGCGTCTCCACAGTAAGAAGAAGATCCTGCCTCGTAGGGCTGCTACGGGCCCCAAATTGACAGCAGAGCATAGGCGAGTCAGACTTCAGTCTGTCCTCTTCTCCGACGAGACGAGGGTATGCCTTTTCTGCAACGATAGGCGTAGAAGAGTGTACAGGAGGCAGGGAGAACGGTACTCACAAGCCTGCTTTGAAGAAACCGTCAGCTACGGAGGAGGATCCTGCATGTTCTGGGGCGGAATTTCAATCCAGGGCAAAACCGACCTTGTGTGCGTCTCCCGCACTGGAGGTGGACGTGGCCAGGGGTCCCTGACTGCTCATCGGTACATCACAGAGATCCTGGAGGACCACGTGGTCCCGTATGCTGGTTTTGTCGGGCTTGAATTTACATTCATGCACGACAACGGCCGCTCTCATACGGCGTTGATTGTTCGGGACTACCTGGATCAGGTTAGGATCCCCGTGATGCAGTGGCCAGCGAGAAGTCCTGACCTGAACCCCATAGAGCACCTTTGGAATGATCTGAAACGCCGGGTGCGGTCTCGTGATACTGCCCCTGCTACCCTTGAACAGCTTCGGGACGCCGTCGTCGAGGAGTGGAGTGACATTCCTCAAGAACGAATCGCGACATTGGTGAGGTCAATGAAGGATCGCATGGAGGCTGTAATTAGGGCTTGGGGAGGTAACACTAGCTTTTAAGTTTAGTTTTAAGAATTTGTTTTACTGTATTTTTTTAATTTTGTTATGTTTTTAAATTGTGTAATTTTGGCGTGAATAAATGTTTTTCCTCTTTTCATGAAAAACGATTTTTTTAAGCTTAGTAATCATTATCACATTTTTCACAATCATCACAAAAAGCACGTGCATTGAGTCGAGTCAAGGGCAAAACTAAGTCCTTTGTGTTTGTGCCATTTCAGAGAAGAAGTTTGTGTGAAAGAGAAAAAAGGTGATATGTGTAAAAGAGAAAGGAATATATATATGCATATTGCTTATTTAACTAACTATATAATCATTAAATCTCATATAAATCACCAGTATAGTATATTCCCACCTTTTGGGAATATTACTGGTAACATTAGAAACTTACTGGGAATATTCCCAAACGGAAACTTACTGGTAACGGGAATATTACCGCGGCCCATCACTACTCCGGCCGCACGCACGGCAAGTGTACGCACCCTCTGTTGGTCGGGGGTTGGCGGCCCGCTCGTGACGCCTCGCGCGTTTGTCTCTAAGGACACCCAACCAGGTGAAGTCGTGTTTTGTTTGACCTTCTTGAACAAGGCGACGCCACCTACTAAATAATAAATAATGTCCTGAAAATTAAAGCTAACGAAATGAAAGATAACGTTTAGTCTACAGTACAAGCAATACAAGCTTTATTTCACTTAATTTGTATGTAAGTACGTACTTAACGTAGACCCACGAAGTTTCGGTTCATTCGTTGGGTCTCGATTAACAGAAGAGATAGGGTGTAATAAAAAGTAGTCAGCAATAAAGATCAAACAAAATTTATGCTCCATCTTTTGTAAAGCAGAAACATCTACAGACAGGACTATTACCAAAGGCTCCTTTGGTAATGGGCGAGCAGACACACGGCCAACCCTGACGACTTAAGTATGATGGACGCTAAACAATCTCTCTCTGTCTTGTTCTTATTTGTATCTATGTAATGTAATTTTGTATTGTTGCGAATAAATTTATTTTTATCTATTTCGTTGGCTGTCGTACCCTCAATCTTGGAACACAACAGAACAAACACTTCTCAGCGGCTGCAGGGTAAGGGGGTTCTTCCAGTTATGCCTCAACCTTGCAAGTGACTAGGGAGTGAGGTTTAACCGAACTTGGCTTTGACACACTGCATGAAGAGATTGATGAATGTAGAGGAAGCGAAAGTTGTATGTTTAGATCGGTGCACCTGCCGTTCCACCTTCAACCAACCTACCCCATTGGGAGACAGGCGTGAAGTTATGTATGTATGTATGTATGTACACTGCCGTGTGTCTAGACTTTGGATACCAAATAACAAAGTTCTATAAAAGTATAGCGCCAAGTCATCTCAGTAACAGTATTTGTTTTAAGCCCAGTTTTTTCTCCATTGCAGCATTGAGAGGTTAGTTCGAGCAAAAATACACATCAAACAAAAACGTCTAACGGCCGCAGTCGGCCGCACTCAGTCAGTTAATGATAGTAAGTCGTTCCTTAAGACGATTTTTCATAATTATACAGGTTTGAAAAAATAGCGGGTAAATTGTCTCCGAGTAAGTACGTACGGCGGTAGGATCAAAAATATGCCTACATCGTTTTGACATTTTACTTTTTGATGTGTGTACTTGTGTCGATACCTTTCCTCAAATCATTTATCTACGCTGATTTTGCCGTTCATAAAAATCTATTTGAAATACGGAAAGTTTATTATTTACGAGCGACCTGCCCTCTGCCCTGCGGTCTGAGTGGAGAGCCTTGGGGGAGGCCTATGTCCAGCAGTGGACGTCTTTTGGCTGACATGATGACCTGCCCTCGCTTTGCTTCGTTTTATATAAGTTTTCTGTAAACCCGTACATAGCCCAGAATTCATGTATTATACATAAAAACCTTCTGGAATCACTCTATCTAGTAAGTAATGAAAACTGAATTAAAATCCGTCTCGCAGGTTGAAACTTCACGTAGATACAGAGGGACAGACGCAGACGGCGCGAAGCATATGTGACGTGAGCCTGCGCGGCGAAGGTCTCTGCTATGTCTACCTCAGATTAGAGGTTGGCGTATTGTGATCGGTTGCAATCACGATATATTACAAAATAATAAAAAATATTGTAAAAAACCGGCCAAGTGCGAATCAGACTCGCGCAAGAAGGGTTCCGTATTATCTATTAAAAATCACGTTTGTTCTATGGGAGCCCTCCTTATATATTTATTTTATTCTGTTTTTAGTATTTATTGTTATAGAGGCCAAATAGAGGGTTGTGCAAATTGTGGTTACAGAGTTATCAACAAGTTTTTGGAGTTGTTGGTAATTCTGTAGCTCTGCCTACCCTACTCTGGGAATGAAGGCGTGAAGGTATGTATGTATACGTATGTATGTTATAGAGGCAGCAGACATACATCTGTGAAAATTTCAAGTTTCTAGCTACCACGGCTCGTGAGATACAGCCTGGTGACAGACAGACGGACAGACGGACAGACGGACAGCGGTGTCTTAGTAATAGGGTCACGTTTTTACCCTTCGAGTACGTAACCCTAAAAATAATGAATCGAATAAAACAACCTTTTGTTTTAGAATCCCTCGATTGTTCATTTTACTTCAACTAAGTTACATGACAATGCTCGGCTCACTCTATAAATCAAAGAGTGGATAATGATAATTTATTTTATTCTCGTAGAACTCTTAGACATGTCGGTCGTTACAGTAAGCTGAGTCTATAGTTATACGGTTTTAATCGCAACACGAACCTAAAAAATGAGATCGTGTAAGTATCCAACACAGCTGAATTTTTTTTTGAACAGCCTTTTTTCAGGACATTTTTAATAAGTGCTTTTAATATATATTTTGTGTTTTCAGTGGTGACAAAAGTTTTAGTTTTGTTGTTCAGTAAGCTTGCGACCGTTTTGGCAGATTGCCCGATGATGTACCGGGTGGTCGGCACGGTGTGCGGTACGGACGGGGTCACATACCCGTCCCTCTGCGAGTTGGAGGTGGCGAGGGAATTCGACAAGTTGCTGGACATCGCTTACTTCGGCAAGTGCACCACATATTGCAAGGATATCTGGGATCCCGTCTGTGGTAACGACTTGGTCACTTACTCGAGCTTGTGCTTGTTAGAAGTTGAAGCCAGAACGCTTACCTCACTGGAAGTCCTTCATGTAGGAATATGCTGTGGTGGAAAGGATAGAGAATCGGTACAAGAAACACCCTGTAAAGCTATGAAAATTAACCACTCAGGTGACAAGGGTACGCAACCCTCAAAGCGTATTGAGGGCAGAGCAAAAGTCGAAGAAGATAGGCTACGCATCAAAATGAACAAAAAAGTAAAAGCTAAAAAGCAAAAGGAAAACAACTATGCTGATATCGTCCAAGAACAATGGCAAAGGGTAGGAGCTATCTCAAGATAAAGAGATCGAGGATATTATTAAGACGGACGATGTCGATGTTCTGTGGACAAGAATTCGATAAGTGTGCATTATCTATTTTCCCCCTTCCACTCTTTAAAGTGAACCTTGTGCCGAAGTGGAGTAAGATATCTTGGTTCGGTGTCAGGGGTAAGACTGGCATTTTTTTCCATCTATTCATTCATATCATTGGACCTGTTTGAATTAGACTCTTACCCCCTTACTTATAAACATGGAATAAGCTTGGAATAGTTTATGCCATGGTTTGTCTTTATCTGTAATTGTGACATTTGCATCTGACAGAAAGTGACAAAGCATGACATAAACTATTCCAAGCTTATTCCACGTTTATAAGTAAGGGGGTTAGACAATTGCAAATATCCACTTACAATCAGTTATCCTAGTTTACCTTCTAGAAACTACCAAAAGGCATTTGTCGTGTTTTATCGGAAACGGCTTAAAATTCTGATCATTTTTTTCCAAATGTCGGTTAATTCGAAATGTCAATTTTCCAAAGCTGTTGTTAAGTATCCACTTAATTTAGAATTTTGATATGGCAACATTCAACAAAATGTCAGTTGGACTGTCATAGTCTCCCCCCTCCTGTTTGGATAGCGCAGGAGCTGCCTCGTATAAAGTGTCGGTTACAATAATTTAAATGTTTGGTGATTAATTCGTGTCGGTACCACCTCCAATACCTTGGACAATTAGAAGGACGCTTGCAGATAATCAAGCTGCAGGTAGAACAGGAGCCTCGGTAAGCCTTTAGTTCTTCCGAGTAAGCTCGGGGCCTGGAGAGCCTGCACTTGGAAGCTGTGAGGATTCACCGTTGCACCGCATGAGGTGAGTGTTCTCTTGATTATTCAAGGTATTCGACATTTAATATTGTAGTATTGTCGTTTTCGTTTTATCTATCGTGTCGTGTCGCATTAATTATCGCAATAAAGTCCATTCATAACAGCTACTTTAGATTATTTAATTGTTACACGTTTAAGGTTGGGTTAGGTTAAACACAGTCGCCTATCCAAAGAAGTCGCCTTTGTCTGTGAAAATATGAAAATTCAGAATATCAATTTGAAATTATGAATAATACATACATACACATACATAAACTTAACCCTTCATCCCCAGAGTGGAGTAGGCAGCGCTACAGAATTACCAACAACTCAATTTCTTTGTTGATATTTCTGTAACCACATTTTGCACACTAACTACACTAACTTTATGACTATATAATAGGAGTAATGTGATAGGGATTTGCAGGCCCGGAAGACCATACACCATACCGGCCGTTAGTAGACTGATCTTGAGTACGAACCGCGTCTTAAGACATGTCAAAGTAAATGTCAGATCAATATGGCCTGATGGCTAAGAGCGTCGACTAGTGATCGTAACGTACCCAGTTCGAACCCCCGTGATCGCCATGGACCAATGAGATCTTCGGTGAAAGAAAAACCTCTTCAGGAACCCTGCACATTCGAATAGCTTGTGTCTAAGAGCGTAATTGCACAAAAAATCTTGAAGACTCGAAGAGTATCCAACAGGGCCCATCTTTATTTAAGATAAATGTCAAGTCATGATAACTGTTATCTCTGTCGCGCCTGGAAAAGAGCATTTAATCAATTAAGCGATTTATGTAAAAAAAAATGTTATGTCCCTAATACGTTCTTAATGTTATATGTGATCTAAAACTGATGCCTAAAATTCGAAAGGATCATGGGCAAATTGGGTGTGCCACCAACAGAATTGAAACCTATATCATTAAAAAGGTTTTAGTTAAAGCATCATTTCTTAATATCGCCGCAAATATCTAGCTCACCGGAGAACAAAAATATGGGCACTTGAAAACAAGATATATCGTCCGTAGAAACTTCGGCTACTTAATGTATATTTGTTACAGTTTATTATAGAACTGCGTGTAGGGTATTTGATGTACAAAAATATGTAAACTGTAGTGTTCGTGCTTCTCCAGAACTTGTCTAAAAAAGTATATTTAAAAATATTCGTAACAACACGTAACTCGCAAGATTACAAAGTATCTCGTAGAACTCTATCATCAACATAACCTTCGAATAAGTTACTTAACTGAAAAAATCCACGAATATTTTTTTTATGTAAGTAGGGATTTAATGTGATGCCCTCGCCGGAGTAAGAATGAAAATCCTCGGTTGTGGCTACCCGGAACCAAGCGATTTCAAAGCCTTGCCATTGCACTCCACTATCCGGTTTCTGGAAGGGGTGTAGGCTGCATTGGATTAAGCGCTAAAAGAGGGGTAATTACACAAAAGATCCCATAGGGTCGAAGTGTATCCGCAAGGACCCCATATACAAGATAAGATAAGAGATAAGGGATTTAATGTATCTTATAAATGGTGTATTTATCTACACGACAAATAAACTCTCGATTTCAAGAAAATACTTCAGTTTGTTAATGTATATTACCTAAAGTTTATATGGACTGTCTTGTTTTCAAGTGATCATATTTTTGTTCTCCGGTGAGCTAGGTATTTGCGGCCATAATAAGAAATTATGTTTTCACTAAGTTCATTTTAAATATAAAGGTTTCAATTCTGTTGGTGCCACACCCAATTTCCATACAAAAAAAATGCCCATGATCCTTTAGAAACACTTTTTTTTGATGTTCCCGTACCGGCTTCTTCGAATGACGTACGTCATGCTTTAATCTCTTGAGAGGAATCTGGTATCACACTAACAGCCGCACTCAGAGTCAGTTAATGAAGATGATTGCATTTCATTTTGCATACACTGGTTTGAAAAAGGGATGGGTTAATTGTCTCTGGGCAGAAGCTGTTTTTAAGAAAAAGTACTTGCAGGCAGGGTATAATGGTGCAGGTGGCGAATGACATCGATTACTGACGCAGATAAATAATCTCAACTCAGTATGAATACAGTGCTATATACGACGTTTTGACTTCGTTTTATTTTATGAATGGCAATGACACTTTTGGTCATAGTTTGCATTTTAATCAGCTTGAGTTGCTTTATTCTGGTTACACATACATTACGTATTTTGTTCATTCATCGAATCCATTAGTACCAGGCGTACTGTTTTTTTTCCGCCCGATGTACTAACAATTAAGCGTCTTTTTGAATCCTAGTTTTTCACAGATGGGTGAAGGCCTCTCCTCATTTTCGCCATTGAGTGTATACTTTGAAACTCGTCAAGACTAGGGAATGCAAATAACCGATTATAGCTGGTTTTAACCGGTTATTTTCATACAAAAACGGTTAATAACCGGTTAAATTGCATTCTCTAGTCAGGACGTCCCTATGGAACTTTGAAGAGAGCAGCTGGCCTATTGCCTAACGCACTCGCAACCGCAATCGACTTCAAAGACCATTGTTTTGATTTTTTATGCAGACTCGCCTTCGACTATCAAAATGAAAATGATTGCGATTGCGAGTACGTTAGGCAATAAGCCCTCTGGTCGCCTTCTTTCGCTCCTTTAATGGCCGCTGTACACATTGGGCCAATGCATTGGGCGAAGGTATTCGTCCAACGTGTAGTACCGGGCAACGCTATTGGCTTGTTTGTAGTTGGTGACCAACACTGGCCGGCCAACTACCCGGCTAGTGTCGGTTTTTCGTGCACGCATCAAAGGATCTTTTATAAAAGCTCCAATTCAGAATAATCAATACGCCAATGTGTAACCGTGATTCGATACTTTGGCCCAAGCACTGGCCCAATGTGTACATTGGCCATAAGGAATTTGTCGATGCGGGGTTTTCGGTCGGAGTATGCAGTTTGATACTGGCTATTCAGTAGTGTTCAGGGGATATATCACGCTGGCGATTTTTGAAAACTGACAAAACGTATGGAATTAACATAAGCTGCTGCAGTATTTTATTTGAATACCCACTATTAGGTGTATGCCTCTTCAAGCTTCTCCCAATTTGCCCTATTATTAGTTAGTCATACGTTGCAATTTTAAATGTTTATATCGTCTTCTAGCTTCATTCCGTCTATTTTCGAATATCGCTTACGTTAGTATTATGTACCTTGTCTAAGCCCCTTGTCACCCTAGACAGGATGTAAATTGTTTACGGTATCGTTAAGCATCTCGCCTGCGGCTCCAGTAAGTTGGTAAATAGTGCCAACAAGTTTAACATGCTATCGATGTTGTGATAGCACCTTGCAAAAAATACAGTAAGGTCTGACGTTTTAAAACCCACTTACTGTAATTTACAAATAGCCTAAGAAAATAACCTAAAAATCGTCGATCAGACCGAACTATTCGTGTAGTTTTGAAAATTGGAATAATTCATCTATGAGTGGTCCAGATGAACATACAAAAAGTCCCTGAGTGTGGAAGACGAGCCCGCGGTGAGGGACGGGGAAAACGTATATTTTTACAGTTTTTTTTAAATAAAATATTTCTTTAGTCATTTCTACATTAATAACCTAAATAAAACTTTCTATTAATTTACTGAATGAAGTATCAATACTTTAGGGGATAGAGGGTATCTAAATTGGTAAAATTAAAAATTGAATCATAGGTACATACAAATTTTAACTATGAGAAATAACCAATGGAAATCCACAGCCGTATCAATCTAATTGTCGTCGTTATCTTTAATATCAACGTCAATCGGGGCTCTATTAGTGCAAGCGCCGATACAGATAAGAATGCAGTTAATGCCCACTTTGCGGTAACCGCATTTTCCAGCACTAGCAATAAATAAGTAAGTTTCCATTGACCCCTGGTTCCTGGCATTTGACCCCTTATATCTCCTAATTTATTGATCCTACGGCAAAAATATATATAACACAATTTAAAGTAAATTGAATGTAGATAAATAAAAACCCGTGTAATGCCGTGTGGTTGCCGGGTTAGAATAGTGCCACTCCATGTCTTCCCGTGGATGTCGTAAGAGGCGACTAAAGGCCTGCGCAAACCGGCGGAGCGCAGAGCGGATCACCTAACTAGGAGGATTTACTCCGCGCAGCGCACACCGACGAGGGAAAATCCCCCGCGATACCGCGAGCGCCCGCCAGCGCAGCGCCGGCGGCCGGCGCACCTGGGAGCACTTCGGGCACTTCGGCGCATACCGGGGGTTGCCGCCGCCTGCCGTGGCGGTATCCTCTCCCCGTGGCGTTGAAGAGCGCCGACGATACTGCGGCGGCATGCCGCGACCTCTCCCGGTATACGCCGAAGTGCGCTGGGCCTACGAAGGGAAGGTGCGGGGTAAGGGAGTGGGGTAGCACAAGCTAAGCGGGGCGCGCTTTGCATTCCATTCAGTCTTGCCGCCGCATTTGGTGTTTGTGTCTTCTATTATAATGATTTCTACGTGTCTGTTCTTCTTCTTTAGCTAAAATTGATATGAACACTAAATCCCAGTCTGCCATTACGAAACCTCCGACACGATCGACTCGTACAAAAACAAGTTTTCGGCTGTTGGTCGCTAGTGGAACGGAATGTATAATCACCAATCATGGGATGCCGTGGGATCCCGCGGGATGCCGCGGCATTGTGGAGGTGCTTGCGGTATCAAAATTCGTTTTCTCCCCCGTCATCCGCCGAGTTGCGCCGAGACTTCCCCTCCCGCAGCCCCGCTACCCCGGCGCACTCGGGAGGCCTCGGCGCATAGCGGCAGATGCCGCGGGATGCCGCCGCCTACCGCCGCGGTATCCTCTAACATGCTCCTCGATGCCGCAGAGTAGAAATCCCCCGTGATGCTCCGAGGTCGGTTTCGAGCATTCAAATTTATACCTTAATGTAATTAAAATAGAAAAGAATATACATTGATGAATTTAAAGTGATCTGCCCTGCGCTCCGCCGGTTTGCGCAGGCCTTAAAGGAATAAAAGCTTGTAGTACTGCTAGGCGATGGGCTTGCCACCTGTCACTAATACACTGGAAAACAGTGCCTACTTGCCTACTTGTGCAAAATGTGGTTACAGAATTATCAAGAAGTTTTCAGACTTGTTGGTAGTTCTTTAGCTCTGTCTACCCCACTCTGGGAATGACGGCGTAAGTTTATGTATGTATGTAAATAATGTAGGAATAACTAAAGAGGTATTTTTATTTTATAGTTTTCGAAATACAAGCAAAACACTGAAAAAATGTTTTCCCCTCCCATCCTCGGGGATTTTAAAAATCTTAATCTGGACTCCTCAAAGAATAACTGTACCAATTTTCAAATCTTCACGAATAATTCGATCTGATTTCCTTGATTTTACCAGGCTACAATGCAAGATAGACAGGTTTGTTAAACTCGTTGGTCTTACCTGTTATTTCATTTGTAGTATAGAGGTGTTACTATAGTTGAAAAGCTTATTTTTTTATATTTTTTTTTATATCATAGGAAGGCAAACGAGCACACAAGCCACCTGATGGTAAGTGGAAACTGCTTAACCGAAAAACCAACTTGTTTCGGAGATGGATTGACTTTACTAAATAATTTGTAAAGAATAGAATAAAAAGTAAGTACAAAAACATAAAACAAAAGAACCGCATTTGTTTAAGACTGTAAATCTAGTTGTCTGTATGTTTATCGATTGTTTTTTTTATTTTTTTATTTATTATAACATACACAAAGTTAATATATTATTAATTGTTCCACAAAACTGTTCGCACAGTTTGACTGCGGAAGTTAGATAGGCATGCCACATATTTATACGTTTTTAGGTTGCATAGTCAAACAGTTACCTATACTTACTCGTAGCTTAGTTCATAAAATGAATGTGTATGTACGTCTATTTAATATAAGTTGATAAAAATGGATTTTTTAAATTAAAAATTTCGGGATTGTAAAATTTAATAAATTATAACTCAATCTATCATGTATTTTTTTCCAAACAATCCCAACAATTCTTGAAACAAGTAAGTACCTAATATTAGTAACAAGCAAACCTGCAAAACACTAAGAAGGTGTAAGCGAAAGTGCGGGTGCTCAAAAAAACTTCATAGATAGTCCGATTTTTATACTTTGGAGTAAATGACTTCTTTTCATGGAAAAGTGCCGTTTGCTTCCACTGCACTGCCACTGATGCAAAATTTATATTTGCGATTTTCCCACACTTCATTTTTTCCAGTCGCATATCTTCCGATCCAGACTACTCTCAGGTTCCAATTTTCCCACTTATCAAAATAGGTAGGTAGGCTTAAGGTTGCGGCTCTACTGAGGCAGGGATGAGCGGAGCTGGCAATATTAACCAATAGAACGTCGGTCACGGAACGGTCACGTCGAGCGCGCCTTGCGTAGTGATGGGCGGCTTGTAAGTTTCAAAAGTGAAACTTTCACTTAAATTTCTGCACCATTCCGAAAGTTTCAAAAGTGAAACTTTCACCTAAAATGACTATGAAAGTTACTAAAGTGAAATCATTTTATTTCTGAAAATTACTAAAGTTTTGTAATGTAACGTAAGTAACGGAAACTTTTCATGAAGTTCACATGTGTCAGAATCATTTCCATCTAATTATGTAACTTTCAGAAGCTGTAATTTACGTAGTTAAGGAAAGTTTTGTAATGTTTCAGAAATCGCCTATCACTAGCCTTGCGCACGTTAGTTTAGATTCTATTGGTTGATATTGGCACAGCTCCGCTCCACTCCGGTCATCTCCGCCTCAGTGGAGCCGCAGCCTTAGTTACGTTAGTTTTGAAGCAGGTCTGAAAGAGAACATAACCCAGAAATAGGAGCTCCGCAATGGAATGGGGAACAACGGTAGGTGTTAAAAGAATAATTTGAATGGAAAATCTGATAAGAAAAACGATTTTAGAAAATTTATTGAATAAATCCTACGTGGGCAAGTTAACGAGGTGTTTTGCTTTCCTTAGAGAGTAGTCGGCCGTGTCCAGCATTTGATCACCATTGAAGGTTTATTTATTTAAAAGTGAGAAGAATCTACTCACGATGTCAGTAAAATGACAATCATTAAAGTAGCGTATCACTTCGCAAAAAAATAATTTCATCGACAGTCTAACCTTACTTAATTCAGAAAACCTGATGGTTTTACTAGAAAATAACTTTCGATGAAGTGAAATTCGGTGAAAAGTTTGTGATGTAGTTCGAAAATCATAAGAAAAGCATGCGTAGCACAAAGGTTCCACTCAACATGAATAACCAGATTGAAGAAAGAAACATGTCATAGAAATTCATAATGTTATTCATTCAATTATTCAATAGAGGACTAAAATCGTGACAATTATTACTTATTATTATTATTACTAGATTACAGTGTCCCAAGTGCTGGGCAAAAGCCTCCCTCTTGTCCTTCCACACTTTATTGACTTATGCAGAATCAATTAGCTATTAAAAAAATGTTACGGTCGAAAGACGGCTGCAAGGTCCCTTCACAAAACTATCGCTTGTCATCGCATGTCGCTGTTTAGCTCGCTCGGTTCGCGCCACTTGACGCAGCGAGGGCCCTGAGACAATACTTTTATATGACATTTTATATGTCAGTGGAACGAAAGGGTAACGTACGGTGTACGTTTAACTCTGTAGTCACATTGTGATACATGTTTTTCACTCGCTTTATCTATTCTGCTCCACTGGATAACAGTGGAAGCCCTTCGATGAAGTTTACTGTAGTTAGTTAAAGAAGGCTGCACTGACAACGGTGACTAGAGAGAATTTTTGTAATAGGTAAACCACGATTTAGACGTGTCGTAAACCGGTCGGTTTACTAATTCTCGAAAAAGAATCCCCGGCATAAAGGACTTCCACTTGGTGATCTTCTGAAGTTCGCTGAAAGAAATAGTTTCTCTTTCCAAAGATTCTTGACATATATCACAATACATTAATTTCAAATGGCGTTTGTATAACCTAGCCTTTTGGAATTCGCAGTTGTTGGCGTAAGATTGTGCGTCGGTTCCGCAGATTGGGTCCCACTTAACTTTTACCTCGCCCGAACATTCGCAAGGGCCTTTCCGTTTCATTTTAATGTTTCGATCATCTATCTGAGCATCTTCGTAGGCGCAGTAGTCTACATACGTAACCCCGTTGGTCCCACATATTCGAGGCTCGTCTAAATCATCTATGACACAGTCTTTTCTGCCTGCATACGTTTGATCCATTGTTAATACACCTGAAACAGGAAATGAGGTTTTTTTTGATAGACCGGGATGAGCGTCACTGGAGGCTCAAACTGGATCCTTTCCCTTCCCCCTCATTACTTTCCAACCCCTTATCGTCCCTTGGTTTGTACTAGTTAAATCACTTATAATACACTGATAAATAAAATCTGGTTGATGTAGTGATTAAGAATGTAAATTATTACACTCACTAGGATTTCGTTATTTTAAAATCATATGCAAGGTTAAGGTATGTTTACAATTTATCAACAAGTTTTTAGAATTGTTGGTTATTCTGTAGCTCTCCCTACCCCACTCTGGGAACGAAAGCATGAGTTTATGTATGTATATGTATACTCGTATAAGGTTATTTTTCTACTCGCGTACTATAAACCGCTAATATTGATATCATTAATGGTATCAGAATACCACCTATAGCGTAACCAAAGCTTGAAAACAATTCTATAATGAGCGTGGTCAGTTCTGTAATAATTATTATAGCATTGTTAATACCATATCAGTGTTGGCGTTTAGCGAACACTTGACATTCTAATTTGTAGGTATTTATAATAAACCGTTGAAAATATTTTAATAACGACTAAAATTATTTTGAATAGTTAATAAAACAGTCCAAAATACATCCTAAACACGGACTAACGATGCATTAGTTCGTAGGATGTATTTTGTATCTCTAGCAAAAATAACTAAGTATAACAACACAGCGTAGACTGCACTGATATGGAAGACCGTCCTTTGTGTGGTTCCGATAGATTTCATTAAGTATATGGACCTCAGTGATTTTCATTAGGCATATACAATCCATGGGCAGAAAAGCTTTTTCGATGAAAATCTAAGAAAGAATTGGCTGCCCAAGTGCCCATGCACCAGTGGAACGGAAGACCAGTTCTATGCTAAGAACAAAAACAAAGTAAAGACATCGTTTAGTTTAAGGCGGAATCATTTAAATGACCACTTTAAAAAAAAAGGATAAGGAAGAACATGAAGAAGAAGACATTTTTCTTAATAATACTCGTACAGTTTGTTTGATAGTTATTTAGAAGTATTCATTTTCGCAGATCATTTGCAATCTTTTTCACGTATATTTATTGTATAACTGGTTTATTACAAACTAACCTTTGAAATAAATGAATTTTCAAACGTAGCGTAAGTACTAATAAAATCATACGTTTATCGTAAATAAACAATAAAATTTGCTTTCAATTTGAACATTTCGTGGTAAGAAACGGGAGAAAAAAAGGTTTCGTTGACCACAGCTTGTTATTTTTTTAAAGTTATCGCTATTTAGGAGATGGCATTAGCATAAATCTCATATGCGAACAATAAACGTTAAACCATGTTAAACCGACGTACATTATAATGAAGGCAAAATCGGAAATATAACATAATTAACGGTTAAATACTCGTTGAATACCGCTGGATAGGTCCAGAGCAGATTATCTGTTCTCAAAATGAGATCGTTGTTCTGTGTTGTATTTACGGGTGAGTAACATGTTCCGTGTTAATATCGGCATTCCTAAATCACTTGAAGGATGCGGTCAATCGATATGGATAACTTGTTAAAGCTAACAGTGTCACAGAACAAACTTGACCCACACACGTCCCGGTACGCGGGCAATTTGCGGTCTAAAACGACGCAGCAGATGACTTCATGTGTCACAACCAAATTAGGCTGTGAGGATAGGAGGAGGATCCATCGCAATGCCCAGCTTTATACCTTTTGCCCTTCATACCTTTTTAGTTAACCTACCGGAGTCTACTTATATTTTCTATTGGTATGATAGTAAGATGTATCAAAAAACTGGTTCACTAGATACACCATGTGACGTTTCTCACGTAATAGACAATTTTGAATACTTATTCTTGGCGGTAAAAACCATATCGTCTTTGACCTGCTATGGTATTGTTTTTTACACGGCCGCCATTACTGTTAATTAAATAGGAACTATGAACACGTTGACAATTCGATAACAGGCGAAAGAAGATAATATGATGTTTACCGCCCAGAATCCTTTCTTAGTTAGGCAGGCAGAAAATAACTGGTTAAAACCGGTTGTAATTGGTTATTTGCATTCTCTACTTCTTTGTCCGTTGGTCATTGCTGTTCCAGGTGTCTGGGTGGAACTATCCCTAGCGAGAAGACTCACGAGGAGATCAACAAGAGAGCCTGTTGACTGCACTGAAATGGAAGACAATCTGTTATGTGGTTCCGACGGAGTAACTTATCTAAACTCCTGTGATTTCTATCAGGCATACGTAAAAAACCCAGAGTTAAAAATGGAAGAAAAAGGTGGTTGCCCATGCCCGCCCGAAGATAAGTTCGATTGGGATCCAATCTGCGGGTCGAACGACGAGCTCTATGCTAACAACTGTGAGTTCCACAGGGCGAGGAAGTACGATCGGTTCCTACGCATACGATATCTTGGTTTGTGCAAGGAATTCTTGGAGAGCGACGTCATTCTTTACAGGGACCTGCAGAAGATTATCAAGTGGAAAAAGTTTATGCCGAGGTATCTTTTTGACGAGTTAGCATCACGACCACTACGCGATGGAGACGTTACTATAACCCTAGGAAAAAAAAGGAGTTGAAAAAGAACCAAAAGAGAAAAAAACAAGACGAAAAATAGTGATATCTATTTTTAACACTGCGATAATTATGCAGTAAGTATGAGGCATGAGGAACAACCAATGGATTATCAGATTACATTATCAAAGGTTTATTTAAGTACATCAGTGGTAATAGCCGGTCAAACATTAAAGTGGACTTCCACTCAAGACAAGAATAATATTTCTTTCACGCGTCGCGTAACTATAATGTCGATAAGATGGTTGTATACTTAAATGTATCTTAAGTAATGATTCGTTTAATAAAGTATTTGTGTAGAAAATTGTATTGGTTACATATTATTCTTTTGGTGTTGACTGTACGTAATAAAAAGGCTTCGTTTAGACTGAAACATAACCCAACGCCACATGTCATGGTTGCTAATGTTAACAAAAACTCCGCATTCGCACGTAGCCCCGTATAAAGTTACACAAAAACTAAACATTAGTCGGCCCAAAACAAAGTAATTAACACCTCTCGTCTTGAGTGACAACATTTAATGAATAGATACTTATGTTTTTTATATTTTTTAAATAATAGTTGCAAGTTCCGAGTTGGCTATTGCTTCCAAAGAAACCGTAACGCACGTTAATCCAACAGTAAGACTAAATTACAGAAAACTTGAGTGTCTGTTGAGTGCAGCCAAAAGTAAGCAAGATATCATTATCGACCATGTCGAAAGGCTTGAAGTCTTGTAGGCACCATCAACCTATTTCCCCTGGTCCACTGCTGGCACCACATACGTGATAAAATTGAGCAAGTTACTTGAAGTGCTGCGACCCAGCCGAAATCCATGCTGTGCCTCGGCTAGTTGATTACTCGTTTGCTGGAAAACGCAACTATCGACTCAAATACCTTCGCCGCAGTTGATAGTATAGCCACTGGCCTGAAACCGCTCACTTCATTACCCTGGCCGCTTTTTGGTATAGGTACTACGCGAGTCACCTTCCACTGGTTTGAAAAAAAAACACTTGTTTCTTTTGGAAGAAATATTTTGTTCATACCATATTTTTCATAACAATTACAACATATTCAAAAATCGCGGAAATCGCACATGATTTAGTTGAAGAAAAACGAAAAACAAACGAAAAAACGAAAAACGTTATCGTCCGGAGTTAAAATTGTATGTATTTTTTATCAGCTATGCGAAATAACCGTCGGTTTACAATCCTCTTTAATTCAGTCCCTATGGTAAAGATACTTTTCTCACCCATTAATATAACACATAGCAATCTCACGGTCGAAACGCCTGCTGTCTTCCGAAGTTAGTTCCTTGACAGAAAACGAGTTAAAAGCAACAAAAGAAACATTTGCCAAGATACTAAACTAAATAGCTCTCATAGTCTCAAAAAAGGTGATAAAGTTTTTAATAGGCTGCATGGTTAATTAAGAAACGTAACAATTATATGGCGATTTCATAATTGACTATTTTAATAACCAAGTACAGTGCAGCGTCAGCTTTATCGCGGTGGATAAATCATCCATCTCTCTCGCACTTACGCCCAGGCCCCTATTCGAATAACATTTCTTATGACAACTCTTATTTACTTGACAGTAATGGCGGCGAGTTAAAAACGACGATAACATGACAAAAGCGAGAAGCGAGCGTTAGAATAGAGGCTCTTAAAAAGTGACAGTTTTTTATCTACGTTTATCCACGTTTATACACACGACAATAATATGCCCGCTACAAACAATAATTAGCTTCATGTACGATTAGTTACAAGGCTTATGTTAAATGTTTAATAATTTCTAATTATCGCCGGAATACAAATAGCTTACTCTGTCAGAGCGCAGATTTTTTTCTCACTATGAGAGTGTTGTTATGTATAATATTATCTGGTAAGTGTTTACTTGTGGGAGGACCTTGTGCAGGGTCCGTCCGGGTTGGTATCACCATTATCCATTAACCTATCGCCAAGCAGCAGTGTTTGCATTGTTGTGTTCCGGTTTGGGGATAAGACACCCGGTGAAATGACTAGCATAGAGGCATTCCATCTTAGTCCTCAGGGTGGGCAACGCATTTGCAGTCTTAGGATTGCGGTCTTCCTATGCCATAAAAAAAAACTATCTTGAAGTGGCTCGTCAATTGTCCCCCAAAAGGTGCCAATGGGAACCTATTACCACTATTACTCAACCTCTGCGGTCTGATCGTCGTCAGTCCGTCAGTATGTCAGCAGGCTGTGTCTGATGAACCGTAGTACTCGTATTTAGGCAGTTGAAATGATAGAGTATTTTTTTTTCTATTCCTGCTATATATACAGGATGTTTGGCAGATGGATGGACATACGTATATAGGAGATAGGTGGGGCCATCTGCTACGAGGTTAACGAGGTCCACAAAAAAAAATTACCTAGGCCCTTTGTTTTTTTTTTTTTGTATATTTTCCATTTTCAAGATTTAAAACATCAATAACTTTTTTAAAAATGATAAAACGGGCAACATTTTTACTTTTTTTTTACCTGGGCTAATACTAGAATCTTAAAAATCAAATATTTGGCGCACAAGAAAGCTAAAAATAAAATACGGGCCCTCAAACCACAAAAGGAGGTAAAAAGAAATCTAAGCAGCCAACTTTGTATTGCATTTAAAAAAAACTAAAAATGATTAACTTCGTAATACTTTGACGTTGAATGGGATGTCCTCAGGGTTGACAACGCATTTGAAGTCTTAGGATTCCAGTTTTGAGATTGTCATTTGATGATTAAGTGATGTTACTTTACCTACTTCTTTCTTATTCTTTCTTTCTTCTTCATTCTTCATCTTTAAAACTACGCAACGGATTTTGATGCGGTTTTTTTTAATAGATAGAGTGATTCTTAAGGAAGGTTTATATGTATAATACATTCCACGCGGGCGAAGCCGCGGGCGGGTCGCTAGTATTCTTATATAGTATAAAATGAAGTCGCTTCCGCTGTCTGTTCGCTTAGATCTTTTTAACTACTCAACGGATTTTAATGCAGTTTTCAGCAATAGATAGAGTGTTTCAAGAGAAAGGTTTTTATGTATTACATCCTGGTTTAGGTACGGGTTTCACATAAAATTCACATGAACCGAAGCAAAGCGAGGGCGGGTTGCTAGTATCCTATGTAATATAAAATGTTAAATACAAGCCTACTTAGCCCATCGGTTTTCACTGTTCCAGGTATATTGTTGCAAGTATCTCTAGCGAGAGTAGCAAGAAAAAAAAAGGTCGGGTGGTGGACTGTACTGACATGGGCGTCAGTCTGTTATGTGGTTCCGACGCAGTCACGTATCTAAACCCCTGTGAATACCAAGAGGCTAGGGCTAAGGACCCGGAGCTAACAGTCGAAGGAGGCGGTAATTGCCCGTGCTCGCCCAGAGATAAATTTGATTGGAACCCAATCTGCGGCACTGACGACCAGCTTTACGCTAACGAATGCGAACTTGACAGAGCAAGGAACTATATACCTGTGACAGCAAAACATCTTGGTTTATGCAAAGAATTCATGGAGAGAGAAGACATTCTTTTCAGGGATCTGCAGAAGATTTACAAGTGGAAGAACTTTATGCCGAGGGATCTCTACAATGAGTTGGAATCGCGGCCACTTGTTGATGACGACGAACGTAAGCCGGAAACTACAACACGTAAAAAGAACAGGAAGCCAAAACCCGAAAACACGGGGGAAGTTCTCAGTGGGGAGGGCGAGTAACACTACCCATTTATGAAGCCATCTTTAATTTAAACAATTGTTACGTTAAGCTACGTGTGTAATAATGAAATTATCTAAACAATTAAAGATGATTGATTACCATAAAGTAGTACATCGGCTTTATACCTTATCGCTTTAAGATCTTTTGATAGATTACTGCAGCAGTTCAAACATGACGTTAAAGTGACAAAGGACTAATATGTGCAGCTATAAAGGCTGACCGTAGCTACTTACAGTTTAACATTTTTACGGCCAAGCACTCCGGTTACCTTACAAAATGGACTCGTATTTTCTTCCGAGAGTCCACGAGCACAGGAGGAACCTAATAGTTATTCTTTTTTTTTATTAAAGGAGGGCCTCCTATATGATAAATTTGCCACAGGCCCCAATAGGTGGAATAATTACGCCATTAACATATATTTCGAATAAAAAATCATTAAAAATAGTCTAACCACGTCTTTAACTCGAATCTAGGTCATCTAAAGTCAATCACATACAACGCAAAGGACACGACCGGAGAGCTCGACTTCAAGACCGTTGGAATTTGAATACAATACAATGAGATAAACCTGCTCCATGTAATGATACCAACGATAGAGATCTCTGACTAAATATCCCAGAGTACAAAGGTGACATTTGTAGAACAGAAACATTGAGTAATAGGTAAGAATCGAATTGTTCAATGCGGCACAGTTGAACATCTCCTAAATATTTATCAGTGTTGCTAGAATTCGGTTTCGAAAGGTGCGATTTTTTTCCCGTGGGGCTTAAGTAGAGTTGCATAATGCGTCAGCGATTTTAGAAAATCGACAAAATGTATGAGGGCCTCAATTTAAGACGGTACATTAATATTGCTTCTGTTGTGTCACCGTATTTTTTTTAAATAGGACGCCATTACTGTCAAGTATAAGGATCTATCGTAACTAGGGAATGCAATTTAACCGGTTATTAACCGATTATATATGAAAATAACCGGTGAAAATCGGTTATAACAGGTTATTTGCATTCCCTAATCGTGACGTTGTCGTTGTTCAAGAATACGATGAGGAATGAGAAAATAATAACTCCTTAACTAATTAACAGATTGAAAAGTTAAAACTATTATCCGGATCAGTAAGGAAAGGGCTTTCTTATCCCTTAATATTATTAGCGTTAAGTTCTGGGACACCCTGTAAAAATCGATCGGAAACACTAGCTGTTACACTAGGTTAGACGACGCGCTGGCCTAGTTGGTAGTGACCCTGCCTACGAAGCTAGCGGTCCTGGGTTCAAATCCCGGTAAGGGCAGATATTTGTGTGATGAGCGCGAATATTTGTTCCTGAGTCAAGGATGTTTTCTATGTATTTAAGTATATATTTCTCTATATAAGTATTTATATCGTTGCCTAGTACCCATAGTACAAGCCTAGAGCTTAGTTTGGGACTAGGTCAATTGGTGTGACATAGTTCCCTGATATTTATTATTTTATTTTAGCTTTAGGCAATGTCGTAAGTAGGTTGCAATAACAAGAATGCTAGCAGTGCAGTTTTAGTTTGTTTTCTATTTTATAAAAATCTAGCCAAATATATTTGGACTATACCAGCTTGGTATCGTGGTCAGGTAAATCCAGGATGCTGTTTGTTTGTTGTATTGCACTGTATTTTTGTCAAATACAATGTTGTGATTTTGAATTTGAATCCACCATGCTTAATTTACCTGAAAACTATACCAAACTTGACCTATCAGGTCAAATATGATTATTTATTATTATTTGTTAGCCTAAAGTGTCCCGCTGCTGGGCAAATGCCTCCCTCTCCTCCTTCCACGTATTCCTGTGTTGTGCAGCCTGCAGCTCAAATATATCGGCTGGTTTTTTTTCAAACGCATGGAGTCAGGGACTTTGACCCCTCCGTACCAGGTGATTTGAAGTCACTTTAGCTTGTATAGCACCCATGCCCATTGCTCTAGTCAAAAGTGTAACACTTTCCATAAGACGCTGTGCAACAGAAAATAGTCTATTATCAGAGATTATAAACATTGACCTCTTATTCATCTCTGCTTTGTCCTTATTTGTCATTATGACATTTGAGTTTGACAGAAAGGGAAAAGAATACTATGCATAAGGAGGTAAAACGATAGGTCGGTATCTATGTTTTATGTGCTGTTAATATTAAAAATAATTTAAATACAGTTCGCCTCATAAAACTGGTAACTACAGTAATCAAGGTCATCGTAAAGTATAACGGATTAAAGCCTCCTACACTGCGAACGTATTTAGTCGACCTTAAGCTACGATTTCCTGTTTTGAACACAAACGTGTTAAAAGTCTTGTCCACAATTTTCCGGATAATATTTGGCATCGCTGGTGGATAATGGTGTTCCGAGCAACATAATAGTAAATTGTTCAACAAGGGACAAAAACGAGCTATAATGACACGAGATGTTTAGCCACCCAAGAGAAGCGAGGGTGGCTATACGTAGCTCGAGTGTCATTATGGTTGTTTAGTATCGCGTTAACCACTCTTCTTTTCACTTTGAATGCGAGGAAAAGAAATGACGTTCTATATAAAATGACAATATAGATTATGATAAAAAAAAAATGTTGTTATGCGGTTTTTTATTGGAAAGAGGCGCTTTAATTGCTTGCATATTTAGCCAACAGATTCAAACTTGAAAACTATTTTAAAACTAATTGGATCATGCATAATAAAATAAATTAAATTATTTTTTTATTTTTTGCAGTTGTCAATTTGAGGTTATTTCCATGCCCTAAAAATTGTCTTTACTTACACCAAAACTGAAAATGGTGATAATCCTCCATTCAAAGCTGTCTCCAAAGTAAAATAAAAAAAACTTTGATCCCTCCCTAGAGATTAATAAGGAGCTTTAGTCCCGATATGCAGAGACTAAAGTAACATTTTAAGAGCATGAGAAGTGAAAAATAATAAATAAACTATCTTACATAAATTGGCTTCATCCCAAACTAAGCTCCAGCTTTACGATAAATAGAGGAAGGAATACAAAACAATTATCTAATTGCGCTTGTTACACCGATATTTCCCTTTTCTGAGGATCTAACCTTTGACCGCTAGCTTCCTAGGCAGCCTCATTTGACCCTATAAACTTAGTTGGCAGTGAACCTGTCTACGAAGCTATCATCCTTGAGTACAATCCCCGGTATACATTTTTTTATTAAGAAATAAAAACCCATAGTAGAGAATTTTCAAAGAAATACTATTTATTCATATACTTAACAGAAAAATTAGTTTTGTAATCGCGTTCGCAAAAACTGTTATAAAAATTCCAATTGAAAACTGAATGGAAAAATTGATTTGACGAATGCTTCGTCTTCGTAATAACTCGTTCTCAACCCGAACTACACTAGAGTTCTGATTACTGTTTGAACTGAGCCAGGTAACATTTAGATAGAACGCACGACAGGCTTTCTTCAGCCAACAGCCAACCGCGGAACCAATTTTATGTTAGCTCATTGTAAATTACCACAAGTAGGTACGTAGAAAGTGCGATAAAAAGTAATGGAAAAGACGATCGAGATGGGCAATTGATATTCTAACCTCAATGAGGGTGGATTAATCGTTGTTGACAACGCCATCTAGCGGAAGTTGTTTGGAATTAATAAATACAGATAAACAGGTATTAACCTATTTTTTAATGTTTTCTGCGACGTTCCACTGTCGATCAAATCAAGCAGTTTTTTTTAGGAGTATTCCGACAATTCGATCTATGAGGAATAAGATCTAATAGACATGGTATGAAACAGCGCGAATAACTGAGCAATGTAATGTTTTTTTAATGGTATGTGCGTTTTAAAACAATATCTTATACACCGTGTTTTTTTTATGTACGATAATTTCGGCATATTACTAGGTACATCCATAGAAACTAAGTGGTAGATTAGATTTTTAAATATTGCAAAAAAAAATGTTTTCAAATGTCACAATGACAGATAAGGACAAAACATTGTATAGCTATATAACCGTTACTCAACGTTTATTAGTAAGGGGGTTAGAATGGAACCGAGTTTAAAGGATACGATCACGGCTTTTTTAACAAAAAACAAAACACAACTGAAGTAAGACAAATTGTACGCAGCATCATAGGCGTGGCCATGACAAGATGACAGGTTTGCCGGTCATTACCAACATGATTCGTATTTTACTGATAATTTGTAGGTTGGTAACAATAGCAGGCAATGACAGGGGAGAAAATGCACCATCATCATGGATTATCGACAAATAACGGTCCAAGCAATCAGCGTTCGTTCCTAATTTCCGGCACAGTTCCCTAACTTGACACGTGCGTTTACGTTGACGAAACAAAGCGTTTGGAGAAAACGCAACTTTGAATACATTCATGTCTATTTGTACGCGTGTGCTACATGACTGAAGAGTAGGCGCTTGAGATATTATGAATAGACCAAGACTTCTTATACAGTTCGATTTTTTAATTTGTTGTAGATATAATGAAAAAGGAATATGGAATAGGGAAAGGATAAAATTTCTTGCAAAGAAACAAATGAAAAAAAACAGAAATATAAACCTAATTTATCATAATAACTACCTACATACAACATAGGTATTCAAAAGTTGTGGAAGTCGGACTTGATTTAGGGGGTGAGAAACGATACCACCCGGCGCCACCTGGAGCTCAATTTGTATAGATTTTTTTCTTCTTAATGTGCCTCTCCGACTAGCGAAGGTTGGCAGTCAGCTCCGAAAACTATTCAGTGTCCCTCGAGGCGAAACAGATGGGCAGCACTCGTGACACCAGCCCACTACCGGAGATTCCTGAGCCATGACTCCTTCCATCGGCCTACAAGTCTTTTGCCAGCGACCTTTCCCATAATTATCAGACTCACTCACAATCCTTTTAACCTAGAATTATTTTCTTTGCGTTACTCGTCGATACCATTTTTTTAACAAAGTCGTATCTTCAATATTTTCCGTCGAATGAATTATCGTCTATGAACTAATTAATTATCCACAAGGTTACATATTTGGGCGTTGACCACTATACAATATTCATTTGTTTTCCTCACAGGCCCCAGCGGCACACATCGCTCTATTGCTGGCACCATTAATATTTCCTAGACAGGTGTCCGTAGAGCCGTCACAAAAGGCAAGTTCAAGTTAAAGTGACGGACATTCTTTCACCAACCAATATAGAGAGAACCATGCATCTAACTCAAACAAACAATCTCAATCTTTATATCCTATATCGTAAAGCTACTACTCGTATAAATAATATAGGTAAATCACATGACGTTTGCGGTTGCGGGCGTAGTAGTTCATAACAAAATAGACACACCCACGTTGCGATGTCTGTGTAAGATCAAGTTTCTGTAGCATTGTCATCTGTTAGTACGCGGTTACACATACATGTGCAAGAGCATTGAATAAGGGATTTAACAGTAACGATTGACCGATGTCAGAGCTCTGTAACACTGGTTATTACGTAGATAAGATTAGAAAGACGCGTCGGATTCATTTTGTTTTACGTTGGATGACTTGCAGTTAAATTTCTCTCGGTCAGTAGGCAACTGTTTCCGTGCGTTAAATTAATGCATCCGTATGAACTGACTGTAACTCGCTTGGCAGTATTTGACAAATGCATTTCTTACATTAGACGTAAGTAGGTCCTCAATGAAAGAGATGCATCGAAAGCCAAGTGAACTGCCAATTATTACCCAACTAAAAATGTAATAGGAATTTTAATTGTGCCAATGAACATTGATTTTTCACACGGTTTTAGTAGTTGAAACTAATTGGATCAATCAAGGGAATTCCACTGCAGATATTTCACTTAACATTGTCTTTTATCTAAAATTACAGCATTTAGCCAGTAATAATGGTGTAATGTGATCGGCGTTACATCGTGTGAACTCTGGACAATATATTAATTAAATAATTATGGGACTAACTTCTTTGTGTGATGTGGGAATGTTTGTATTAAGCATACTTTTATATCACGATGTACCAAAATTTCACGGAATGTAGCACAGATTGTGATTTAGCTATGTGACAATGAAAAATTAAAGATGGCGGATAACTGGTACACTTTGGGTGAACAATACTTGATCTCCGTTAAGCTATTGTCTGAGGTAATTAAACTAAACGTCGAGATAAATTATAGAGTTAAGAGTAAGTAGGTGTTAACACCAATTCTACTTTAATAATAGAGATTGTTAGAGATTGAACAACTACAAATCGGGATGAAATTCGGAATACTAGTTCATGCTTTAAGGACAGAAGACAGTTGGTGAAATTACTATAGTCGCGCCGTTCCAAGAGGTCCGATTTCACAACTGTCAGTGCCGTACGAAACATAACCTCAAACACGTATTTTGTAATATTATGACAGCTGTCAAATTGGGCCTTTTAGAACCGCGCGACTATAGGATTGAGGTACATATTATTTGTTATAAGCTTCCTTTAGTCTGAATTCTTTCACAAATAATAAAAAAATCAAGAAATACCTCTTACTACAACAGATGTGAAAGTAATTAAAAAAATAGGATAGAGGCGAGATGCTGAGCCTGATCTCCACGAGCCTCAGAGACGAGACTATCAGATGGTGTTGCCATAAAAAAACATTCTCCGTGCCATAAAAAGGATACTTGGTAGTTAGCATTCGCGATAAACATGCACTTTGTGGACAAAGTCGGTTTAAAAGCTAATTAACCATAAAGATTAAGTAGGATCAACTAATTTACTTTCTAACTATAGAAGTATAAACACAGGTTTCAGGTTAGGAGCGTTACAAATTGAAAATAATGAAAATTACATGCTTAGGTGCACCTAATGAGGAATCTTCTAAGTACCCACTTTACTCAATAACCATTGATCTTTGAACGAGGAAGGAATTGGAAGTCGTAACATAAAATTTCGTAACAGTATATTGAATAAGACGAGATGAGTGGTTGCATCTTGCACCTTGCACTTACTTGTACAGAACAAGGGAACACATCAATTTAAAAAAGAAACGTTATATATGAGGCTGAAAATATGATAAGGAGTTTTTTTTTCCAATTGTAGGTAGGTACTATTTTGTTAATTATGAAACGACATTGGAAAGGTCAATGCTAATCTGGTCCAACGAACTATAGCATGAAGCGCCTTTTAATTTAACATAACAATAATACTTCATTATGCTAATTGCGTTGCCTAAAATAAATTACTTCCAATTAATTCAAAACCAGTTTGAGGTTGATTAGCGGAAGTAAAGTCAAAACCAGTATAACTTGGTCCACTATCTTTTAATCAGAATTTTGCCACTATGCATATTTTACATTTAATTTATAGGCTTCCCATCTTGTCCATCTACGACTCTGAGAACTAGGTTACACTGTTAATATTTTCGAAATGTTGGGATTTTTGAGGGTTACATACCCAAAGGGTACCCTATTACTAACACTGCGCTGTCCGTCTGTCTGTCACCTGGCTGTATCTCATGAACCGTGATAGCTAGACAGTTGATATTGTCACAGAAGGAAGATGTAATTCTGTTGCCACTATAACAAAAAATACTGAAAACAGAATAAAATAAATATTTATGGGGGGCTCCCATATAGTAAACGTGATTTTTTTCTGCTTTCTCCTAATGTTGTATAGCTATAATGGTACGGAACTCTTCGTGTGCGAGTCCGACTTGCACTTGGCCGGTTTTTTTTATTAGGGTGTGTAACCCATATATGATATTTAATGTCACATTTTTTAAATTACTATTTTTTCTCGGCTAGTTATCTAACAAACTCATCAGGACTTACCAAATTAATACTAAGAAAATAAATGAATTAGGTTATTAACCGTATATTGTATTTAAATTATCTTAGACTAGAGGATGCCCGCGACTCCGTACGCGTAGAATCAGTTTCCCACTTCTCCCCTATGTTAACCCCTTAGGGGATGAATTTCCAAAAATCTCCAGATCTGACCAATCAGCCAGTCAGTTTCTTCATTAATATATCTTGATTATCTACAACCCTGGTGTGACTGTAACATCATAGACCTCGTAGCACAACGACTTAAGTTTAGGACATTTGTCAAAGTGACTTTTAACTTTATTTGGCAGATGCAAGACTACAATTTGAATTAGCTGAATTTGACGTGCGCTCTTATCTAGATCTCGCAGCATGCGATCAAAGTAAATACACTCGTAAATAGTAATCTGTAGCAACATCTGTTGGAATAGGCGATATTGACGCGGAATGTGGTTAGATTGCCGCGCGGGCGCAGCTAACAGGTCGCGCTGACATCCTGTCTCCCATGCTATAACTATAAGGTGTGGCGATGACTTAGGTAAAACCACAGAATAAGTACAGAAGTAAATCACATGTATGTACTTCACTTTTCATACCTACGCTCGGCGGTCGCTCTAGGGTTGTCAACTATGGCTTATGCACAAAAAACTATCGCGGTTGTGGCACTCGTAGGTATCTAGTCGTTTGATTTATTGTTGAGAATGAAACTGGAAGAATGGAAATATAAATTAACAATAACTAAAAAAATATTTAATGACATTGTTACCTATATTACAAATTTGTCACAGAAAATATAAAATATACCGTAGGTAACTTCAAAAATAGCCGACCAGACGAATTAATATTAAAGTGGAGGGGCATAGCCCGTAATAGCAAAAAACGTATCCTACAAAACAAAACAATAAACCTACCTACTAGGTATTACAATACAAAAAGTTTACAGAGCAGACACATACAAAATTTTACGTTTGTCAATTTTCATTATCCAAAATTCCTTATAACTTCTAAACGGATTACCCTAGTTACACAATTTCCATTACCATATACGTTTTAGACCTAAACCTATCAAAAGACAGTAAAAACAACACAATATCTACACAAACAAAAAAACATGTTTTCAACTTACGTAAGGTGGCGTGAATTTACCTTACAATAATATAGTTAAGTACTTCGTTTATACTGATTCAAAATAGGAAACTATTATTTAAATCGATCTTAGATATATTCTTCGGGGGCCGGGGCGGGGCGCTTACCTACCTAATTCTTCTGTGTAACGTTAAAACGAACCATTGAAATACAAGTAGATACCTACTTACCTCTCTGAAGCCACTGGTAGCTTGAAAAAGGACAATTCACCGTTTAAAGTGGAATTTAAGCAACCGTCCACTGAACAGTTTTAATAACTTATTTTTTGTTGCTCCATTATACCTAATTATCGCACAAAAAAGTCCACAGAAGCGACGCGTGTCAAGCGGACGGCACTCGCGCTCGCACGCGTCTCAACTCGTCTGAGATATTGTGTCCGTGAGCGGTGTCTATGTGTGCGTTGCTCGAGCGCACTTTGTATGTAGATTGTCTTCTGTACCTATCTGTTCTGTGGTAAAACTAAACAGCTTAACTTATCTTCGGCCTTAAAATAGTCCTTTCTCAATCAATTCAATTTGGTATTTTAATTTGATTTGTTCCGGTGGAGGGATAACATTGAATGTCAGGTGCAATCATCTACATATTCGTGAGATGCATTAAAATATACTTTCGGTGCAGTTAAATCGGTTAGATGAACATAAGAGCGCACGAGAGCAAGCGAGAGAGAAGTATAGTCGATCAAGAAATTCCTTTACTACTTTTGGAGCTTAATGACCAAATAGAGATGAAAAGTGGCAGAGGAGTTTCTTGGTGAGCTGTAGGAAGCCGAGAGTAGATTTAAGACTTGTGTAAGGTCATAAACAGAGATCGGAATATGGGCGTCATTACTCTCAATAACGTGGACATGACTCCAAATATTTTAATTAAACAAATTAAATTACATTAATTTATTACTTACACGTAAAATAATGTTCCTATGCAAGGCAGTAATAATAAGACGTTATTGTGTAGATTTATAAAAGCACATAAACAGTGTTTTTTTATATTTTTTCCGTGATTAGTTTATTCCTTATCACGGTTAAAATAAACTTATGATGTGAAAAGCTCCATCCGCAATCCACGGATATTAAGAAGATTGATGGCCACTCCACATGTCTTTGTATCTCTGTTCTTTACACTCGCCGTAAAAAGAACTGCATAGCTGTCATTATAACCCCCCAGGTAAGAATTTAATTTGTTTAATTAAAATATTTGGAGTCATGTCCACATTATTGCGAGTAATGACGCCTATATTCCGGTCTCTGATCGTAAATCACTAAAGTCAATAAGATACGTCAGTCAATTTAATAGATTGATTTAGCACCATTTTATTTCATAGGAAGTTAGAGAAGGTATACAAGATACAGGCCACGTGATGGCCACCAGGATCTAAGACCAATAGACATTTTCATTCGCTAGTCACGGAACCGCAATCTTAACACTGCAAATGCGATGCCGCCTTGAGGGCTAAGGTGTAATCCGGTGGTAGTAATTTCATCTCATCGGGACACAGCAATGTGAACACTGCTTCTTGGCTTTAGGTTAAATGATAAGATGGTTATAGCGTCCCTTAATGGTTGCCAGGTTAAAATAAAGCCACTCCGTGTCTTCCCGTACGAGGCGACTAAGGGAATAAAGGCTGGTACAGATGTAGTGCATAATTGTTTTCTATCGCATTTTCTCGGAAACGTTCGTATTTGTCATGCTACTTCAGTCAACCTCAGTACTTATTTTAGTGTGGCCGACTGAAGCAAGACACATTCGTACGTTTCCGTACTGTTAGGCGATGGCTGTCACTAATAAACTAGTAAACATCTTAGCCAAATTGTGCAAAATGTGGTTACAGAATTATCAACAAGTTTTTAGAGTTGTTGGTAATTATGTAGCTCTGTCTGCCCCCCTGGGACTAAATGCGTGAGTTTATGTATGTGTATGTATGTATGGTTATAGCGATCCGGACGGAACTTGCACAAGGTCCTACCAACATAAAAGCTAACGAAGAAACAAGTGCATTAAACTATTCATAAACACCACATCAATATTTAAACAGAACGCATTGCTGTAAATTTTACGCTTTGACCTCGCGTCTCTATACTTATTTGTACAGACAACACTTGTGTACATGTATACAAGTGTTATGGATAACGAGACGTAAATGCATTGAATTCTACGAAATGTAACTTAAAATGGTGAAAGATTATCTTTAAACACGTCACCATACGATAAAAATATGGACATGGCAGGTCGGTACAAGGAATTAACGCTTTCGAGGTAAAAAGCATTAATATTAACAGGGCTATCGCACCAAATATAGGTAAGTATACATAAACCTTATTACTTTGCCTGTACATGTCATTTTACAAGTTTTCTTTTCAACTCGACGGATGGATTATTAACCGGCTTGTTAGATTGACCCGTCAGAGTGTATACAGACTACATTTTGGAGCGGGAGGGTAGGAATGTATTCTGAATTAGGTAGCTTAAACTTCGCTGACTCGACTGATTGGCAAAAAGTTTATAAAATAATTGCGGCCTTTACACGTAAGCTCGGACTGCGGGAAACGCCACGCGTCGTTCCAATCTTCGTTTCGAACCGTTTTTTTTTTTTTTTTTACTACTACTACTACTACTACTACTACTACTACTACTACTGCTACTGCTACTACTACTACTACTACTACTATTTAATTTACCACTTTGTTGGCATGACTAATATCTACATTTATGCCAAATTATAGCTTTCTAGTTCTAAGAGTGTCTGAGCTAGGCTGCGGACTGACGGACGGTCGGTCGGACAGACGGACGGACGGACGGACATGGTGAAACTGTAAGGGTTAGTTTAACTACGGAACCCTAAAGAACTTGCTTGAAAATACTAAATGGTATATCGTCACTAACACTAGGTCATCCGTGTTGTTACGTAAGAGTATATTTTATCAATTTACTATTATCCTATTTTTTTTACTTGTGGGTGGACCTTGTGCAAGGTCCGTCCGGGTTGGTACCACTATCTTATCCATTAACCTACCGCCAAGCAGCAGTGTTCGCATTGTTGTGTTCCGGTATGGGGATAAGACAGCCGGTGAAATGACTAGCATAGAGGCATTCCATCTTAGTCCTCAGGGTTGGCAGTGCATTTGCAGTCTTGTGAATGCGAATGTCTATGGGTCACAGTTTCCACTTACCATCAGGTGGCCTGTGTGCTCGATTGCCTTCCTATGCCATAAAATAAATAAATAAAATAAATAAATAATCCAATACCATAATGACGAAACCTAACCTCGTCAACGTCTCAAGTTACTTGATTATGTTTGTACACTGTTCCAGGGAACGGTAATGACCACATTATGTCAAAACCTAACACCCTCTACGTAACTACGTCTCAAGTTACGTGAACCAGTGTACAGTATGAATGCTGTTCCAGGGTTGTAACCCTGGAACTGTGATGACCACGAACTGTCATTGTGGCTATTGTTTCAAACCGGCAGGCTCCAAAGCATCTCCCATGAAGTTTGCGTAACCCGAGCACCGAACATGCGTGAGACGGCGTGACTGCAAGCCGTTTTCTCAGTAATACCGACGTCACAAGTCACACTGAAACTCTCTTGAATTTTAAACCTTATTGAAAAATGTTACGGTCTTAATTGGAATAGCGTCACATTTGAAGTTGTATCTTTTTTGTTCAGTAGGTGTGTGCTCGAGCGAGGCTGCGTGAGAGTCGATGTCAATGGCCATTCAACGGCCGCTACTACGGGAATAGCTTCAATTATGTTGCATATTGTTTTTTATGTATATTTTAATGAAATTTCCGTATGATGTTATGCAATCGGTGAACTCGATGAATTTTAATGTGTACATTGCATCTTTTTGTTTTAATTATTTTCGTATTCGTGTTTATTATTGACCAGCACCCTCTTGTTCATAAAGGAGCAATAGTTAAGGTGTGTTTAAAATATGGTTTGTCCTTATCTGTCATTATGGCATTTTATTTGACGGAAAGAGACAAATACTACAACTAAAATAGGTTTATTGTGCGTTTATGATAACAGGTTTGTATGTATTCAACAAGTTGTTTAGTACGTACACATAAAAGAAAAGGGGTTTGTTAGAGACTAGATAAATTTGAGTGGTATTCCTTCGTATTTTTTTTTAAACTCTTTTTTATAGCCGTGTAAGGCAAGCGAGCAGACGGGCCACCTGATGGTAAGCAGTCACCGTCGCCCATAAACATCAGCAATGCCAGGGTTGCCAGCCAAGTTGTTGCCTTTCAGTGAATACTCTTTATAAGTCACGTTTAAAGGAGGACTTGTCGAAGTGCTGAGGAAACACCGTGGAGGGAAGTTCGTTCCATAGTTTTAGCCTTTGTTGTCAAGTTAATGGTAAAACCATGTTGAATGGCCCTGGCGTTCATACGCAGTGTTGATTGGTCACTATCTTAGGATCTGTATGCTTGTTTGCCGACTCCTTGGATGACGCGCTGGTCCAGTTGGTAGTGACCCTGCCTACGAAGCTAGCGGTCCTGTGTTCAAATCCAAGGGCAGATATTTGTGTGATGAGCGCGCGAATATTTGTTTCTGAGTCATGGATGTTTTCTATGTATTTAAGTATATATTTCGTCTATATAAGTATTTATATCGTTGTCTAGTACCCATAGCACAAAGCCTAGAGCTTAATTTGGGACTAGGTCAATTTATGTGTCATTGTACTCATTGTACCGTGATATTTTTTATTTTTTTATTCCTCTTACGTAAGGAACCCCGATTTTTCGTATTTGGTACGAAAACTATAATCGTCTCTACACTATAACTAAGCAATGTCTACAATCGCATCTGTCTGCTACTGTAAACTGCTTAGGCAGATTTGTATGCATTTTAACATACGTATATAAATAGCATAACGCGCGAAATTGGTTTTAGAGTAAGTATAATTTCAATAAGTACAGTCAACCAATTTGATTTGTAGACCACTATGGACTATGTCAAAGTGACGTTGACAACTTTCACTTTGACTGTAAAGACTGACACTGACATGATAAAATATGTGGCCAAAGTCGAGAGCAATACATAACTTCAATATTTAGGTTTACAATCAATTTTGACGGTTGTACTTAGGAATATTAATCCGTGAAAGTATAATAAAATACAAGGATACTCTTTGAAGTTTATAGAATTATTGAACGGCGTCAATAAAAACCCTTATAAAATGAATGAAGGAAATGTATTGTTCGCCAAGACAGCTCATCCATAAACTATTACAACCCAATATTATTGCACGGTTAACTATTACTTTATTGAAACAGCTTTGAACAGACGCATCATTACGCAGAATTTTCATTTAATCGAAAGGCATTTCTCGATGCACGAGTTTTTTTTTTTGGTAGACACCAGTCTAACCTCACCTGACTTACGTAATCGCCTAGCGGTAAAAAAATACATATTTCTCTCCCCCTATATCAAGTTCGAGTTCCAAGATTTTTGAATATGTTGTACTCGTAGGTTCTATGAAAAACTAGATTTGTACGTTTCCATTTTTTTTATTGGTCTCTTTTCTACACGAAATATTTCTTGGAAAGTAAAACGAATAAAGCCTCTATTCCCGGCAGTAAAATCATATAGTTTTTGATCTATTATCGTATTGGCAACGTTTTGATAGCTCTTATTTCCTTGACAGTAATGGCGGCTGACGTCATAACAATACCATAACAGATCAACTGCGATATCGTATTTACCGCCTAGAATAGAGGTCTTGACCTAGTTTTTGATTAAATCGTAAAAATGTGTTCATGGGATGACAAACGTTCTCGCATTTGCGTTCAGCTTCACAATTCTCGTAATGTTTAAGATATCCTGAAAACATGATTTCAGCAAAAAGTAGCGTTCAATAAAATGAATTTCGATGAAATGGGACAATTGATGTAGTGAAATTCGATAAAATAATGCCCGTAATAGTTACTGTATATAAATACCTACAAACAAATATAGTAGCAAAATTATTTATTTACCAATTAAAGATTATCGAAAGTGCTTAAATTGTTTAATGGAAAATAATAACAAATGTGCTAGATTTAAAATATCAATGCTACAAATATTAGATTGTCCAATAAGGCAAATAACTTCACTAATTACTCAGCAGTTTTTGGATCGCAATCCCCTCTTCTTTATCTTTTTAGTTAATACAGAAGGAGGGTACTATTCCAACAACAAAAATATTACCTACCCAAAAATCTAAAGGGATGAAGGAGTCAGTGGGTAAGCATGACAGTCTAAGGCCCTAGACATACAATGCAAAAAGTCCTTCATAGATGTATCTGCAGAGGCGGAGAGAAGCTCGTAAAAGTCATGCTGCAGACTCTCTATAACGTTAGCAGCGCGACAGGGTAAAGAGCCACGTTTTTTTTTATCAGAAGTCATAAACGTAAATTTAAACATTGCAGCTACCGTACTAAAAGCGTTTAAAGGGTAGGTCATGTATGATTTACGTGCGAAAAAACTCGGTGGTTAGAGTTCTACTACAAGGTTTTGAAGCTTACTTCGAAAGCTGGTTGGTGAATTTTTTTTTTGTTTAAGTATATTACTATGTATGTATAGCTTGGTGAAAAAGTTTCTGACGTGGCGTCTGGTGAAACTACAATAATAAGCCTTTAGGCATAAAGGCAATTTATAGTTTCTTATTTTGAACGGTCCAGTAAAGTATAAATCAATTAAAAAAAAGAAAAGTAAACAACACAGCGCAGGATTTTTTTGTTTCTAATAACTGAATAAACTGAATCATGTTTGTTGCCAATTTTTCTCCGAACACTTAATGTTTTCCTTACTATTTTCACAAAGCTTTTTTTTATCTACTATGCTGATTGTTACAGACCACTACATCAAGATATAGTCAACTATAAAAACTAGGTACAGATCGCTACAAGTTACTTTAGAATCCATCATAATTATCCCTGTAAACGTACCTAGAGCTCGTTTTTTTGTGTTAGAACAGTACAACACAATAAATGTATGGATGTATTCAATAACATCCTCACATGGAAAGTCGTTAAGAAAACATAAATGCAGGCAAAAACAACAGCTAGCGTGCTCAAGAATAATATTATTCAAATTAGTTTACACTGCGATGCAACGCAAGCTGCCTTTTCAATTTCTATAACATTTAATAGCTTTGAAACAATGTCTATAAGTTTCTAATGGCGTATGTTGCGATCTTATTTGTCCATCAAAAAACTGTCAAGTGCGAATCGAAATTACAGATTACTTTGATAGAATGGAAACCTCAAATTTACATAAAATATCAGTGATAACTGATAATGCGACGCAAGTCAAAATATTAATATCACTTTATTTATCAGCTTATTATCGGTACTATGTGATCTACAACCTTAACAAACAAATATGCGATTTCAAATTATATTTTTTAAGACAAGTTATATCTACCTACTACATAGACATTATTTATCAAAATTCTAGCTGTTTTTTTTTTGAGAAAACTTCGGTAGTAAGCACAAAGCGATTTTATAACAAAAAGGATTTAGTGAAAAACCCTAAAAAGTATGGCAGGTAATGGACAAAAACTAATAAGATTTTAATACTAACTTTTAATTGTTGAATACTTATAACATCGCTACTGTATCCTATTAACATTTAAAATAGCAATAAGAAACTCCCTACATTGTTGAGATGGTTATTATCTTAGACAATATCGGTTATATCTGATAGTACACGGTAATGATCGGTTATCGTTATCAGAATAACATTTAGATTATCATAATCAATAATCAGTTGCTTGCATCATGATTTTAATAAATTTGCAGTGAATAGTAGCGCGTGTTTGCTTTACAGATTACAAATCATGATTAAATTCGATTTCAAATCACAAATCATAAGTAATCATATTTTTTTACATGAAACATAGAACAGGCAGGTTAACGACATTTTCGCCACCCGTTTATGTCTAATGCACTGGATTGGTGTCAAAGTCAAAGTTCATTGATAATGACCCTTTTTCAACAAAATAGGAAGTAATATTTGAGATCATCATCATCACATCAGCCAACAGTTGATGGCGAGTAATAATGTTGGTTATGCGTGAAGAATTAAAATGTGTCCATCTCTAAATAAATAAGTACTTATGTTTACAACATCTTTGCACCTAATGGCCCATGAAAATAAGGAAATTTATTTTCGAGTGAATATTTATATGTATGAATGTGAGTAAGAATGTATCTATTACCGTTTCTTTTTTTTAATGCAAGGTATTGTTGGATCCTCTGTAGGGCGTGTCAGTCATAGGCGTAACATATAACGATAGACACCATACAAAACATAATGTGACTTCTCTGACAAGCGAGTATAAATATTTTACATACACACATACATAAACCTCGATAAATAGCTTGAAAGTCCACAACTAAAATAAAATTATCTTTTTACTGATAGAAAACGCAAAGTTCCCGCGCGAAATGATTAAATGAAAGGATAAATGGAATGTCACTACTATCTCATACAAATACGAAATAAACACACAAAACTAGTTTACGACCATACAACTGTATTTTCGCCATTCAGGCCCCTCATTATAATTCAGGGGACGCTATGGTAGTACGTTCTCAGACTTTGATTCATTTGACAGTTATTTCAATTCGCCGTTATCATTTTATTACGAGAACTCAACATGAACTCTATTTTATATACCTACAAATTAACGACCCGAACACTGAGCTAAAGCACATTTTCACCCATGACGTACACGGTGCGTCTAAAGCGATTACGATAATGGGCGCTAACCCCGGAAGATTGAGCGTCGTCGCTCGGATTGAAAACGATTTTTTCCGAAGATGACAACTTGACAGATTGATTTTTCGCCCCCGTAAATCCCATATAGGATACACAGGAAGCAAAATAAAAAATCTCTCCTGATCCTAAAAATTAAGAACTCTAGTCGAGTCTATTTTATTAGTTTAAAGTACCTACTCTAAAGGTACGGACCCTAACCCACCATAGAACGGTGTCACAGTGGGATTGTAAAACAATTTGTTTGACACCTCTTACGAATTAAACCATAACCTCACTGTGACACAGTTCTATGGCGGGTCAAGGTTCCATTGGGCTGATAGTACATTCGCATGTTGTGACTTGTGGCCCAGGATTAGATTGGCCTGAATCAAAATTATATTAATCAGACACCCCCACGACGTTAACTATTAGGAACAGAAGGGACATTAGTTAACCTAAGTCTCTGAATGACCCTTATTCCTTAACACGGTCAACGCCGGCGACACGACAACTGCATAGTGTGTTAAAATTGCATACAATCGCTGATTGACGGCAGTGAACGTGTAAGGCGTGTCCACGCGTTCGTAATAAGATTAAAAAAGAGATGTAAACGCCACTTTATTTGACAAATTGGTGATTTTTATTCCGTAATGTTTGTCATTACGCACCGTTAGCTTTACTCCAACCGTGTTGTTTGTTTTCAATCGTCGGTGTATACTTAGTTAGTGTAATGCGTTTGTGATTGACGCTAAGTAGGTTTTCTATCTGGAACGTGGTTAAAAAACGTTATTTTATTGATGTTTGCAATTTCAATCATATGAGCAATCAATGGTTTTATTGACTATGTTTTTGCGCGTAAGGTTATAAATTGTTGAGTAAATATGCAACTAGTACAGTCAGTGTCAATAATTTGGTACACCTTATTCATTTTATCGTGTATCGAACTATTTAAGCACTTTGAATGTTACCTAATTTATGACGCTGACTGTAAATGAGTTAATTTGTATAAGTTCGATTTTTTTTTATTTATAAACCAAGAAATATATATTTTTTTGCTTTTTATTTAATGAAGTAATCTTGTTACTGCGAAACGAACGTAAATAGTTTAGATTTAATTAACATAACCATATTAAAATTTATTTATCATAAATTGTCGGCATGTAATAAATAAACACAAACTTAACCATAGCAATAGGATATTCAAATCTTAAAAAGATAACGTTTGAAACTCCATAGTAGGTACACATAAAACCATACATGGAAAACTTCTAAACCATTTCGTCCATTTTGCATATTGACTTCAAGATTTATGTTAACAAGCCAAGACCAACGAACTAAACTTTTTGAACGTTAAAATGTAAATTTACAGGATGAGTCACGCCGCGCCTTAACCACCGGTTCTTGGTCACCATCAAAATATGAATTTTAGTAAAAAAAATAACGAATCATCAGGGCCACGAAATTACCTGCATCGCGATCCAACGGGGGTCAATGACAGATGCAATTAAATGTATTCACGGCCAAGATTCTCATTTTTTCATAGATTAAAGACGCTCCGAAGCGTCACGGGTAGTGAATGTAATGTCACATCCAATGCCAACCTCCCTGATTTTATATAAAATCGGCTCCTTATGGAGTCCATGGTAATAAAGTTTAAATGCATTCGTGAGACTGTACCGTGTGAATATGAATACTGGCACTCAATACTAATAGGAACTATTTAATAACCTGAATTATTAAATCAACACCCGTAATTCTATTACAAGATTGTAATCCGCAACTTTGGTGTGAAATAATTTAATTAGTCAATTCGTGATGTCAATTACCTGTGATCTCTTAATTCTGTAACAATTCGGATTTTCGTGAATTAAATTATAAGATGTGGTAATAGATAATAGCGAGTAGTTTTATTGTAAAGTTTAATAATTGCGAAAACCTCGGTATCTAAAAAAAGTTAGCTATGTACTTATGTAATTTTTGAACTTTGTAGCTTTTTTGAACTGATTGAACGGCTGGACTTTTTAACACATTTGATAGATTATGTAATACATATTTAAGACATACGGGTATCATAACGATGTCATAACATAATGAAGTTATATCCATGTCATGTTCGTGTCAGACATAATACTGACATAAAAACCACAGATTAAATAAGAGTTATTTCGTAAAGCACAGATACATATTATATGGCTGACATGATTTTTAAAAATAATTGTTGTAATATTAAAATACTTGTATTATATGGCTGACATGATTTTTAAAAATAATTGTTGTAATATTAAAATACTGGTTTTTAATGGGATAAAATAAGAGACAAGATATGACGTTTTTCTTATCTTAATATATAAAAGAAGAAACTGACTGACATATCAACGCACAGCCCAAACCGCTGGACCTAGGGACGTGAAATTTGAAGTTTTGTACTAAGAAAGGATTTTCCAAAAATCTATCCCCAACGACGCAAGAAATAGAAACAGGAAACTAGTTCTACGCATACGAAGTCGCGGGCGTCCAATTAGTGTTTGTATAAATTCATAGACATATACAATTAAAATTTACATTCATGTAAGTAATCGTGCTTAGTTTTATACCATGAAGATATAACTTCTGGCAGTTAAGATGATTGTGAAGCTAGAAATTTCCATACAAAATGCGAAAACGTTTCTCTAAACTTAAACCTACCTAGTCCGATTTTTACGATTTTTGAATATGCTGTAGATATCAAGAAAAACTATGTCTGTACATTATTCCTTTCCACGAATCAGATTTAAAAAAAAACAAAAACAAACGTACAGACATAGTTCTTTATAATAACTACATACATATTCAAAAATTGTGGAAATCGGACTTGATTTACGGCCGAACCCTATATTCAAACCGAGGATAGACAAGGCTTACTTCGGGTTAAAATTTGACATTTGCCCATACAAAATGTGTCAAATTTTAATCCGAAGTAAGCCTATCTGTCCGCGGATTGAATATAGGGTTTGGCCGTTAGGGGGTGAGAAAAGTTAACGGCCGGAGATACATTTTTATAGATTTTCTCAAACATGCTATGTAATGTCGGCGTTATGTTAGTTATTTTAGGCTTCAAAGTGCCACGTTAGTTAGAGAGTGTGAAACTGATTGATAGAGTTAGAAATGAAAAAATCAGAGAGAAATGTGGAATGAAAGAAGATGTAGTGACTAAGATTGAAAAGGGCATGCTTCGATGGTTCGGTCATTTGGAAAGGATGGATGAAAGAAGATTGACGAAAGAGATATACAGATCGAAAGTGAGTGGAAGGGTCGGAAGGGGCCGCCCTAGGCGTACTTTTTCGAATCAAATCGGAGAAATACTGGAAAAGGGCCGAATCTTAAGTACCCGAAACCGACGTGCGTGCATGACTCGATGTATGAATGTTGAAGAAGCGAAAGAAATTTGTCAAGATCGTAGCAAGTGGAAAGAAGTGGTCTCTGCCTACCCCTCTGGGAAACAGGCGTGATTTAATGTATGTATGTATGTAAAGTGCCACGTTCCCGACGGAACAACTCGAGAGAACTGTAAAGGAATTTCATACAAAATTGAAAGCCTAGGCCGGGAAGCAATTTTTTTTAAATTTTAATATGGCCATGACAGCTGGTTTTATGAACAGGCTGAATAGCTGAAAATCGTTTTTTTTTTGTATCTGTGTGGTTCGGACCAAAAATATCCGCGTTAATGCCTATTACACAAATGTTTTTTGAGTGATGTTTTTTTTTTATTTCATTGCACATGTTTGAGAAAAGCACTATACATACCTCGCCGTGAAAAGGGGTTGCCAGCCTCGTAACTATCCGACCTCGCTTCGCTCGGCCGTCTATATGAACTCGGCCTGCAACCACCTACTTCCCGGCGTCTGTAGTAATGTACTATTATTCGACAGCTACGCGATTTGAGCTCAAAGAAAATATTTAAATACCTACCTTTGATCTGTGGATCGAATATTAATGCAAAAACAAATTGCAATTCGTTTGAATCGTTTCCAGCTTTCTGTTACAAATGACCGTTTTTATAGTCCACTTTACTAGTTATTATCGTTATTTAAAAGTACTCTTATACACATTTTAATTAACGTGACTCGTCTAACGATGTGTTGATGGTGCGTTTACGGCCGGAGAAATTCAGAAAACGAAGTGATATTAATTAACATCATAAAAAAGACGTTATTATAATTCGTTTCATAAATTAAACAAGTGCGAGGGAAACCTGCTGTGGTACTATATTTTGAAGCCAAGATTAAAATGGTTTCGACATTATAACACAAATATCTAAAGACATTTCTAGGGTTCCGTACCCGAAGAGTATCAAACAGAACCCTATTACTAAGTCTACGAGGTTCATCCGTCCGTCTGTCCTTACTGTAAATAGCTCTATCTCTTGAACCGTAAGATATAGCGGATTGATTATTTATTCAGAATATGCGTTATTTCGTTACGGAGGATTCCCTAACAAATAAAAAAGAGGAAAGTTAAAAATAAAGGGGGTCCCTATACAAGAAACGTTTTAATCAACGTATTTTTATTTAGTTCTATCGTAAAAACGGTAAAACATACAACCGTGGTGGGAGTCCAACGAGTTTTTTTTTTAAATGAAATCATTCACGATCACTCTGTCGCCTTCATTTTGTACATCTCTGATCAACTGTGTTTTTATCTTTGTTTCTTATATACTTAATGTATTAGCATAATAAGTAGTATTATGCATACAGGTGCAGTGAGTTATAACGAGAGTAAAGCTGTAATAAATCATTATTTTATAACTAGACAGTCATAATGTATTCCGGGATGGAAACAGAACTAACTTAACTTAAATAATGTAATATACAAGTAAAAAGAGGCTCATTGACGTCACGGTTGACCGAAGAGCTGGCAGTTTCCTCGCTCAACGTATAAGTTTAACCATCCAGCGAGGAAATGCTGCCAGCATCTTTGGTACAATGCCGCAGGGGCCATTCTTAGATTTAATGTTTTCGTTAATTTATATATTTAGAGTTAGTCTTATTTAATTTTAGTCTTATTTAGTTATGGTTGTTGTATTATTTTATGTCGTTTTACAATAAATTTTTCAATTAAAAATAATAACATGACGGATGACTATTAAAATAATATGCAGTTAAAGTCACATTACGTTACCATAGTTTGTCTGTTTGTCGTTGTTTGTCGTTGTCCGAAAGCGTGTCAGGAACTCTGTCAGCGTCAATGACTTCGGTAAACAATTGAATAACGCATGCCGTCGATATGTACATGTTAAGAGGCTCGTCTGGGCACTGAGATGTATGATGATTATACAGTTTCCGGCCTAAGCTTGCCTGCGCCAGTATAAATTGAATCTACAGGGTGCCTCTGACCTTGGGGCTTTAAATGCATAGATCAATTATACTCCTGAAACTAAACTTCTTTTGTTCTGTAAGTTGTTAACCCATTCATTGCCGAAGACGCGAATTCGCGTCCCATGTATGTGTAATCGTAATGCCGAGGACGCGACTTCGCGTCCTCGAGTTATTTGTTTTTTTTTGCTAGAAAACAACTGTACTTAAATGCTGATACCAAAATGTTACTTTATTTATGAAGGATAATATAATATTATACTGTTGCTGGTTTTCGGATTCAGTGCATTTGTAATTTTCATAATTCTTATCTCGGATGCCGAAGACGCGAATTCGCGTCCCATGTATGTGTAATCGTAATGCCGAGGACGCGATTTCGCGTCCTCGAGTTATTTGTTTTTTTTTTTTGCTAGAAAACAACTGTACTAAAATGCTGATACCAATATGTTACTTTATTTATGAAGGATAATATTATACTGTTGCTGGTTTTTGGATTCAGTGCATTTGTAATTTTCATAATTCTTATCTCGGATGCCGAAGACGCGAATTCGCGTCCCATGTATGTGTAATCGTAATTCCGAGGACGCGATTTCGCCGTAGATAGTGATTACATGGCCAGTATGTAATACACTGATTTTACAATTAGACTTTAACATCAATTAGTTATCTAAATTTAAGTTATTTTTTCATGTTGCAGAACAAAAGTAGTTCAGTTTAGCGAGTAGAATCGATCGTTGAAATTAAAGCCCCAAGGTCAGAGACACACTGTATACCTAAATGTTGTCTACTATTTCTTCTACACAGATTTCATGTCCAAAGGAACAGCTTTCATGCAACTTTTAATGTAACACAAAGGGTATGTAATGTAATGTCATAGTAAGTATCAATATTCACTAAAAATCTAAAACCATATATAATCGGATATAGATTTTGAAATGTTGCCTAACTAAACTACGAGATTTAAAACAAAATGACTAACTAAAATATAATTTCACACTTATTTACGAAGCTTTGCACTGAAACTTAAATGTTCAATATATGCGTTATTATGTAAAAAAATAAGGTTATTTTACGATCCATTGAGAAACGCAAGAATAAAGATTCTTCCACTTAAATAGGTAAATGAACTAAAGTTTGATAACCTTTTCTTTAGAGTCTTGAATCATTGTGTTATCTGTTCACCTCTTATCGATGGACTTTAATTCACGGTTAATGCTTTATTTTTACAGATTATTTTAAGTTATATTTATACACTAATTAACTATATTTATTACCTAATACACAATCTGGAATCAAAAACCCAGGTTTTGAGCCAGTTTCCGGCATTATAGCAGCACATTAAATCAAATTTAAAAAAAAACCTAGGTATTTAAAGAGAATATTGTTCTGAGATTCGTAGGTAAAGTAGGCAATTTAATTTAATTTAAAATTAATGTTCGTTTTTCACTTTTAAGCCGTCATGTACATGTATCTTTGATTAAAATTAAAATAGGTAGGTAAGTACAATAGTTAATCCTCATTCACCTCCTCGTGTAACAAAAATACTGTGAGGTTTATCTGTTAATCAATAGCTAAAATAAGCAGCTATTGAACTTAAGATTTGTGTACGAAGAGGGTACAATTAAAATCAATTTTATAATAAATTAGTTTAATGATAAAAATAAAATAACCGACTACCGACGACATCAACGTTATCATAAAGATTACGGTATCAATATCAAACCATGCTACTTATTTGTATTAGTCTGACTAAAAACAATCAATTTACCGGCTTGAGTACCTACTTCTAGCTATTTCTTAATTATTTATTTAAGGGTAGGTAGATATTTAGTGTAGTGTAATGTAGTTTTGCGTGTTTTATATGTTTAATCATGATTACAATTTATTTTATTCTTTTAAGCAACTTAATACGAATTTGTAAGCATGCCGATAATATTTTTGCATTAAAGTCTTACCTGATGGAGTCCAGCATTCGGGACACTCTTGGCAGAGCGTCTCCCAATCAAAGGACAGGTCATCAAAACTGGCCATGGCTGCCACTAAACCGCCAGTCCACTCAGTAACATAATATTCAGCTGGCACCAACACTAACACCAAATGCAGTCCACAACCTGTCCTAAGGTCAGCAGGTATTTGAAAATAATTAGAAAAAAACACTGGCCGTCAATAAAAAACAATTAAAAATTGGTGATAGTTCTCAATTGTTATTGTTAACACTGCGGTCAGATATAAAATTTAAAAAAGTATAATGGAATCCGCGGCAAACTCGCGTGGGCGTTCGATATTCGAATGTACGCGCACGCTCATAAACGGCCAGCAGAGCACTGCGCGGGCGACTCGGGATGTCGTTCGGAACCTGTTCCAAAGGTAACCGCGCACTCACCGGCTTCTTTCGATTTCGATGAACCGTTAAAACTTTTCTGTGTGTCGTGTTATCTATCTATCACGACATCACGTAATAATGTTGCATTCGTAACAATGGACGACCGTTGTTATTCAGAATTGGAACGGATTCGCGCGTCCTCGCGTTCGCAACTGAGATGATTTGATAAGATCTTCAATTGAGACTGTTTGGGCATTCCAACCGTACCTGCTTATGATTTGTCTTATGAATAACAGCAACAGTTTATTTGACATTTGTAGCAATGACTTAACACTTGCTCAAAACATTTCCCGTAAAAGATAAGATCTGCGTTTTTAATCTGCCACCCTTCATCAATCCTTTGGCTGATAGTCGAAACGTTTCCTTTGTCTATTTCGCCTATATTCTAGATGAAGAAAGATTCAAAAGGTCGAGTTACGAAATAATTGTAACATTGACAAAGCATGTCGCGCGTAGGTTGAACGAATTCCATAAACATAAGCCGTTGCATGGCTACAATACGCCCTAAAAACTGAATACGTACTGATTTCAATATCGTTATTGTTTGAGCTAAAGTTGTTCGAAGTTATATTATTTGGAATTTTCAACGCGTTTTGTAATTCCAAGCACGTAGAAAGGCCGTTACCGTCCCGAGGATGATGCAAGTATGAGTTTCAAGAGCAAACTTTAGGACTAATGACTACTGCTAGGTCCACGTATTAGTTGTTAAAGCGACAGTCATACATATGTATATTTGAAGTTTAGACATAATACACATATTCTGCCACGTAATTGTTGCTTACGCACTTTTCGAATTAGGACAAATTTTAAATTATACAAATTACACTCGTAAACGAACATTACTTGCCTCGTAGAATATAAGACAAACCTTTGTAAGTATCGTTAAAACATACGTCGAGCGCACTTTAGCTCAAATTTGTAAAGATAACCAATTAAAGGTGTGTAGAATCATTATTGATAATATTATATTCGATCTCTTAATGATAAATAAAATAAACACTTGCCTACAGAGGTATTTCCTAATTACACTTGCGGACAATGACGTTAATTCCTTTAGAAAACCACTTTATCTAAAACCCAAATGTTGTCGTTTAGACCACAGAATAAGTAATTTTAAACGTCGAAATGTTTGTTGTTTTATGGACATGGCGTTCCTCGCGGCAGCATCCCAAGGTCGAAAACTTGTAACTTTATTAAATGCATCTACTTGTACCAATCCAAAAAAGAGCGGAGCGGACCTTAAGTCAAGGTAATATGTATTATTTTATTGGGCTATAATTAAATCCACCTCTTACCAATAAATGAATGAATTAACTTTTCGTCCACAATACTTATTTGTTTATAAACATAATGGTACAGTCGACTACAAAGAGGATGTAACCACTTTTCCACCCTATTGCATTTTAATAAGGTCCAAAAGTGAATACATCCCTTTGTGGTAATATTATTACTAAAACTTGGTCTACATAATTTATTAATATTATAATAATACTTCAATTTTATACATAATAGGGTAAAGTCACCAGTGATCAGCCAGAGACCAGTAGTCGACCTTACATGAGTGCGAAGAGTGGGAAATATATATTTCGTACTCTTCCCACTCATAGAAAGTATAGCCAAAGGCCGACTACAGGTTTCTGGCTGACCTCTGGTGACTTTACCCTACGTTGTTTTTTTTAACAAGACTAAGTCTCCCGCTTCTTGGGACAAATTACTCCGTCTATCTTTCCCAGGACTGGCCTTCGTAATGTGAAAAATGTCTCTTTAGTTTCTCGAGTCATAACTTCACGACAATCCTGCGTCATGATGAAACAGAATCCACTTAATAGTATTATTCCGGCTTGGGTAAGAGCAATCCGTCATTAGACTCGAAAGTAATGCACAATTTAATTATTAGAGAAACTTTCATCCGGTAAGCGTAATTCTGAAATTGCGGGTTATAATAAAAAAGGCAACACGCAATTTTGATTAATGAAGTTTAAATATAGTTGGGTTTCCTTTTTGTTCGGGTGAAGACCTTTCGACCTTAAGACCTCCTTTTCGACCTAAAGATCATGCAAGTAATGAGATAAACACAATCAATTGTCCGATTTTGAGTTAAGTGATCGCAACATTAGCGAAGAAAGTTGTATTTGTTATGTGAAATAATGAACTGACATAAACTTACGGTTTCAAGGTTTCCTGTTAAGTGAAACAATTGCGACGTTTGTTGTTTATTGTTATTATATAGAGCAACGAGTGCTCAGTTTTTTTAGGGTTCCGTAGTCAAACTAGGAACCCTTATAGTTTCGCCATGTCCGTCCCTCCGTCCACAGCCTAGCTCAAAGACATATAAAAAGAAAAAAAAAATAGTTTCCTTCCCTAAACGTAACGTGGGGATGTTTTTTCTCGTCTACGATGTCGTTGGATAGGTCTTTTAAGAATATTGCGGATTTGTGAAACTATTTCTCGATTATGGGCTCCGTTTATGAAATATTAAGCTTTAAAGCGCATTTTTTTTAATTTTTGTTAGAGTCCAGTGTGTCAACGTTTGTGTTGTGTGTTGTTTTTAGATAGTTTTTGGGAAGTAGTAACGGTTTCGGAACCTTACACTGAGCATGGTCAGACATGCTGTTGCCCGGTTTTTAAAGATAAATGACTGCAATCATGGATTTTTTCAAGTTTACTATACGTCCTCGCCCTCATCATACAAATATTTACTCTTGCCGCGAATCGAACCCAGGGCCGAAAGCTCCGTAGGACCTAGGCATTAACTAGCCTAACCTAGGCATCGTCAAAATCATTTAATAAATGTCTAAATACTGAAATGCGCATTTTTGCCAAAACGCATGCGGCGTATCGTGAGAAATGGTATAAAAGCGTAACACGGTCGTCGTCCTTGAACTGACGTTACGCGGACGTTATTATGAAACGCAAGCGCCACTCCGGACTTGACGTTGGCGAAACAACTCAAGCGCATTTTACGCGCCGGCCAGTATTCATGTATGTGAAAGAGATAACCTATAAATCCATCTCTGTTAGTGATTGGAGTTGCGTTTATTATACTTACAAGTGCATTGTTTTTTCGAACTACTAGCCCAATTAGCAATTATTGAGCGCTAACAATGGGCCTCATAAGGAAGCTCAAATCACTCAGAGGGCTATGCTCCGGGTTTCTCTGCGTGATAGATTCAGGAATGATGATATCCGCAGTAGAACTAAGGTTACCGACATAGCCCGAAGAATAGCTAAACTGAAGTGGCAGTGGGCGGGGCACATCGTTCGCAGGACTGATGGCCGATAGGGTCAGAAGGTTCTTGAGTGGCGTCCGCGGACCGGGAGACGAGCTGTAGGTAGGCCTCCAACAAGATGGAGTGACGACCTTGTAAGGATCGCGGGAACGCGGCAGATGCGAAAAGCACAAGACCGGTCTGAGTGGAGAGCCTTGGAGGAGGCCTGTGTCCAGCAGTGGACGTCTTTCGGCTGACATGAGCCCAATTAGAAGGCAATCCTGAGTACTTGACACCTACCATTTCAGTACATAAGGTGATGACACCAATTTTGAACACTTTTAGCTGAAGGCACTCTTAATTCAAACAACGTAAGGTTATAAATTGATTGTCCCAAAATAAATGAATAACCCTTATCTTCTGTTACCAACGTAAGAATAAAGTGTACATCTTTGACCCTTGTTAATACAGGTTCCATCACCAAATTGTAACCTCGAACCCAAGAATGTTATAAATTGCGATGACGGTGTCAGGATTGAATTTTATATGCCTTATGCTATAATAAGTACCTACCTGTGTAGGTACGTGTAGTCAAGTTTGAATACCTTATTTGTATTATGCAAAGATCGGACAAATGGGCGTCAATAATGTGGACATGACTCCGAAGATTTTAATTAAAAAAATTAAATTACATCAATTTATTTCTTACCTGAACCCTAATTTTGAGCCTTTGCAGGACAACAATAAATAAATAATACAAAGACGTGAGGAGTGGCCATTAATATTAATCTAGGTACTTAAGTTTGCTCCATTAACATCCGTGGATTGTGTAAGAAGCTTTTCGCCTCTTAAGTTTATTTTAACCGTGAAAAGGAATAAACTAACCACGGTAAAATTATAAAAAGAATACCGTTTATTTGCTTTAATAAATCTACACAGTAACAAGTCTTTGTATTTGTTATTTATTACCGTTTTGCAAAGGATCAAAATTATTTTTAGGGTAAGTAAGTAATCATTGTAATTTAATTTGCTTAATTAAAATCTTTGGAGTCATGTCCACATTATTGAGAGTAATTACGCCAATATGCGTGAATTGCAAATTCTACATAGTTAAGGAGTTCACTGAGATAACGTCACCTTTCATTGTTTTTCCTTTGTGTAACGAAAATTATCCATATGATTATATGACTAATCTTTGTTAAACGAAGGAAAAAGTTATGGATTGTTAAGGGTTTTTAATTGAGCCTTTAACTATGTAGGTATTGTAGGTACAATGTTTTTGCAATTCACTCATATTCCGATCTCTGGTGATATGACAAGAGTGAGTGACTGACTGACCCTGCCTACGCAGCTATACTATCCGCAATATGAAGTGGCGAGTTGGGCAACAAACGTCCGCTACCGTAGGGGTGGTAACTTGTCGATAACTTATGATGTAAACGTCGATATAATTATTATATTTTCAAACGAAATCATAATATAGTTATTGAAATTGTTTTTACAGTTATTTAATGATAATAACTAATAATAAATTGATATGTTTAAGATGTTTCTTAAATAATTTGCTAAGTACGTGATTGATTAGGTAAGTATATATTGACAAATGCATTAGTAATTATAGTACATATGATTCATAGTTCTATGTAAGTCATTAGGCATAATTGATATAGAATAACTAGTATTTGCCTTGTTTAGTTATTTATTTTGTTATACCTACATCCTAATTATTTTATTATAATTATTTTTGTTAATAATTAGGTTTAAGATTGATTTCTTATTGTTATATATTATAATGGTACATATTTGAAGGTAAATAAATATTAGTACAAACCTATTTAACATTTCGATAGTAACTATACAATACTGTAATAAAAAACACCACGTAATTTATTTTCTGCGTTAGTACAAACCTATTTAACATTTCGATAGTAACTATGCAATACTGTAATAAAAAACACCACGTAATTTATTTTCTTCGTTACTTTATCGACATTCCTTTTTATGCGTAACGTTACCTGCACTATGGTTGCTCGGCCCGCTTCATAAGGCCGTGCAGGTGTGAAAGAGATAGCATGATTCCGATGATTGATGACCCTACTCGCCACTTCGTATTGAGGATAGTATAGCGGTCCTGGGTTCAAATCCCGGTAAGGGCAGATATTTGTGTGTGTGTTTCTGTGTCATGGACGTTTTCTATGTGTTTAAGTATATATTACTCTATACAAGTATTTATATCGTTGTCTAGTACCCATAATACAAGCCTTGAGCATAGTTTGGGACTAGGTTAATTGGTGTGACATTGTTTCCTGACACACAGTTACGATGCATATTTTTTCAAAGAGTTACGAGTACGAGTCTAAGTTAATAAATTCTAGGGTGAGGTTTACGATCCCTATAATAAGGGTTTCTAATGCTACTTGCAGTTACAGCTTAGCTAGAAATCAAAAGCATTTGGTTGTTTCTGTCTTACAAGTAGGTAACGATATCTCTCTAAGACCACATTCATTTTTAGGATTCTTAGTGGTAACAATAACCCTTTATATCGGTTGTTTTTTATGTTATTAAAATAAGCTTTATTTTCGAGTGAGAAAACGTTAATAGAATGGAAGTGACGTAGTGTAAGTACCGAGTAAATGGCGAATAATTTACGTCCTCTTTCAGGTCCAATTTTCGCATAAATTTAATCTGCTAGCAGACTCGTTCAAAAGACAAGGACGAACGATATATTGTTGCTAGGTCTTAAACTTGATATAAGCGAGGAATTCTTGGATATCCATTAGCCCTTAGTCTTTTTTTGTTCCTTCTTCACGGTTTAAGGCCTCAACCGATCAATGTGAAATTTGGTAACAAAGATAGCTCGGACCTGGACAGGGCAGAATAGAACAGTTTTTTATCACACCACACGGAGAAGGCAAACGGGCACATAAGCCACTTGATGATAAGTGGGAAATCGTCGATGAAACTGCAAAACCGCGTAAGTAACATTTTAAGTAAGGAGCAAAATGCACCTTTGTAATAAGATAGTAAGGTTTATTTTGCTCTATCATAAATTTGTTAGTTACGCGGTTTTGCAGTATATCGAGGATATGCAACCCATAGACATTTTCACTCTCAAGACTAGGACTGCAGTCCTAAGACCGCAAACGCTTTGTAAACGCTGAGGACCAACATGCAATGGCTCACACCGGACACAACAATGCGAACACTGCTGTTTGGACGTAGTTTAAAGGATAAGATGGTAGTAGCGATTCAGACAGACCTTGCACAAGGTCCTACCAGCACTTCAGAGAGTAGTGATAAACGATTTCTACAAGAACGCAGACGCGAGCGGGTTTTTTTTTGGTTAAAATTAGGTTTTACAGATCCAGATATCAATCTATCGCTTAACGTTGCGTCGAGTGTTGTAATCGCGAACACCTCTAGTGCACAAAACATTATAACGAATTAATTTTCTATGGAAATGGGGACCATTCGCAGAATATCATGAATTACCAAGTGTCGCCTTGGAATAAACGCGTTAATTATAAGCTATATTCAGCCGCTGAGAACTGGCCGGACAGGCTATGACCTAGTAATTAAGTCTATATTACACCACTATAATAGACTAACGCTTTGTTAAAACAACGACTTTAATTATTAACTACAACGCATGTTTAGGTTTAGCTCTAAACGAGCATTTCCTATACTATGGAACTAGACATTTATTTATTTATTTATTAAATAACTTAAATCTATTTATTTATTTATTTATTTATTAAATAACTTAAATCTATCATTACAGGCTGTTACCTAATGCGATAGACAAGTGAGCAATAAGAATAAGAATTTACACATAGTAACACAATTATTATACAGTTATTGAGTATAGCATAGTACAAACATAGTGGCCTTTTTGAAATCGTTCAGGGAGCATGCAAATATGTCGAATGTGAGCGCTACTTTATTAATCGTTCGAATAGCCCGCGTTAGTGGTGCGTCCTTCAGGAGTTTCGTGCGAGCCGCGGGCTCGGCCAGCAGCGGCGGCCGGCGGCGGCGCCACACGAACCGGTCCGGCACGTTCAGCGCCAAGGCACCCGCCACCCCCGGGTTGCACAACTCACCCCGTAGTACTCTAACTACATACGAAGCGAGGGCCTGTTCCCGCCTCATTTCCAACTTATTGTACCCCACCATTCCTAATACGAAGAGATTCCTAACATGAATGCTATAGTGGAATAACTTGAAATAAGTATGAAAAATAAGGGAGTAAATACTTGTTGCTTTGTATTGATTTCTTCATTATGCAGATATACCGATCCAGTGCACGTTGTACCATATAAAAAAATACGGACGGATTCAAAGCAACGAATCCGTCCACTCCGTACGCTCGGATTCCGACCCAGAGCACGCGTAGCTTAAGCAATGGTACTCTTTGTCAACATTGTCCTTAATTATATTTAAACCTCGTCATAGTTTACACCACCACTACGTCAGACAATGTAACAATCAGATAAATGTACCTATTATCTAACAAGCGCCATTAATTACTTAAACGGTAAACAACTGGCCCTTCCTTCATAACGCCGCAACGCGTGACCAATAGAAAAACGCTCGGAATGCGTATACGAGTACCATAGTGTGTGCAAACGTATGTAGTAATGGCTGGTGCATCTTGGTTTGCGTAATTTACAATGAAACACTAGGAAATAAAATAACTGGGACGGTCCTTTCATTGAATGTTTTGAATTTAAAAAGCACGCTTTAAAAACATTTATCGTCGTCCATAAATGTAAAAAAAAAATGTTCCCAACTAGTCATCTACCTAAGGAGTCACATTCCAGATTCATCACTTTCCTAACTAGCCATTGTCCATTTTCGTCATATTCCAAACTCATCATACTGAAACAGGTCAATTATTTACTTTCACAACAGCTCAATTTTAACAGAGTCGACAGAGCTCCGGTTCTTTGAATTTGAACTTGATCGGATTGGAAGAACCCGTACCATACAATGACGAGTGTGGAATATGGAGAATCTGGACTCTGACAAAAATGGAATATGGCTAGTTTGGAAAGTGACGATTCTGGTATATGACCGATTCGGAAGATGACGAGATAGGAACGTACCAAAAATTAACACGCGCTCGTTTATGATTACGTTGATGAATTAGCCTGTGTTACTCCTACAGCACCACTAAGACAAAGCTAACTACACCTCATATGTTAAAATACACCAAGCCGTTTTGTGTACTCAGCCAATAAGGTTTTACCATATTGAATCTCAGGCCTAGGCCGTACTATGGTCACCTTTACCGAGGTACATAAAGCATCCGTCACTCTCGCACTTACACAGTAGTCAGAAAGTGACAGATGTTTTATCCAAGTGTACCACAAGATTAACCATGACCATAATAGGCCCGCTGGTCGGTTGCCGCGGTCAAATAATTTAAACAGCCCAATCAAAGTATTACCTGAGCACTATTGGACAGCTTTTAGGTAGCCTACATTACATCGAAATGCAATCGTGCAACTACAAACATTCCCACACTTGTAACCTCCTAAAATGGGCAATGGTCTCGACAAACAACACGCATTCCCCGTCCTTGGCTCAAACGGTGCGTCGAAAGCCCATACAAATGACAATCACTGGCACTGAATATTTTAAGTGGCCGTTTTGATATTACGCAAGCGGTAATGCAGTTTCGCGGGGCCTTAAATTGATCGATGGAATTGGACCTATCAAGGTATCGACCTGTATTTTTAGACATGGACATTCCAAAGGCACGGTTGTTTACTATGCGTAGTATCGAAAGATTCGATTTAGTTACATTGCGTATATCTGACCATTCTATTTTGACATCTGACCCAGTATCTAGCAAATGTTCTAAATCTTCGATCAAAGTATGCTTTAAAAAGTCTGTGGAGCGAACCAGCATAATTGATATCAAAAAACAAAATAGGGTCATGAAACTTCTGAAACAACGTCAGAGATAAAAACGGCAGGTCTTTATCAATCAACGGCTTACATTTATCAAACGCATAGTAAACATCGAATCTTTTAAATCTGACCTTGCCGATCGCAGCAACGCCAGCAACATGTTTACTATAGTGAACTTTTTCAATTTAACCTTTCAGATGGTTCAAAATAAACTAGAGCGTACTTGCCATTTGTTTATTTACGAGCAAATTACAGCAAAGTTCACATTCCATTTTCTTAATGCTAAAACAAAGTTAGTCCAGTCAAAGCAGGTAACTATGAATACTCGGATTTTAACACACATTCTCATATACACAGATTGTTCAGTCTGCTCTAATATTCTTCTGTTCTGGCGAACTGTCATCAATTTGTTTGTAAGTTGATGAACCTTATATATTCTATATTCGTGAATATAGTAAGCCTGGTTTCACACGGCATTATTCCTTCAGGTGGCAAGAAAAATATAGTTAGTTTAAATTTGAATTTTGAGTTAATGTCATAAAGTATAAATTGTTTTTTGACGGCAGCCGTTATACGGGTGCTTGCCACTTGTCAGTCACTTTCAGTCCTAATAAAATCGAAAAGCAACCGAATACGGCAATATTTGTATGGAAAAACGTGCAGTACAGTGCAGTGTGAACGGGCTTTACTCTTAACGATTCGCTTCAATACTTACTTACTTACTTACTCAACTTAGAGTAAGTTATTTTTTTTCAAGTTCTTCATTATCAGAATGCTGTATATTTTTGATTTAGTTCTTGATGTCGCGACTGACCTAGTCTTATGATGGAATCATTACTGATATTGTTATGTTTATGCCTGTTTTTAGTCCTGTTTTTAATCTGGTAAAACAATCTAAGGGAATTTAATGATATTCGAGTATTCAAAGTTACACAGACATTCCGTAGAGTAAATTAACATAGATCAAGTGGTCGTCTTTCCCACTGATAGGAATCCGGAAGTATTTGAGAAGTATTTGGCGTTGGCTTCGTTGACTCGGGTCTCCGCAGCTTGGGGATTCACGATTTCCAAACCCTGCAACAAAGAAACATATGAATATGCATGGTTGTACGCATGTGAGAATGCTTATTTTAGAACTTACATTTATTTAGACGACACGGTTAGCCTGGTTGGTTGGGGCAAACAGTTGTGTGATAAGCGCTATTTATTCCTAAATCTTGATGTTTTATATGTATAAAATTATTTATATATAAATTTCTGGGCGAAAAGAAAACCTTCACTGTTGAATCACTTTAGCGATGCATTGAATTAAAGTTATAGAAACTAATTACACTTCATTTTGAACTTCAAATATTATTATGTTTTTTCGGCTAAACTATATTAATAAAGAAAAATAAAAGACAACTTGTCGGCAAAGGGACATTCAAAATCTTATGATTTTGCTAGAAATAGAAAAAAAATGTGAAAACAAACATACATCTTTATTGTCGTCTACATATACGTACAGCTTATTACCCTGCACACGTAAATGCAAATGCATTTCTAAATCGAATCCATTACATGTAAGGGAAGTATGTTCAATGCCAAAGGGTCAAGCGGTTAAGAGTTTTCAGGTCATATTAGAAACCAACAGCCTTCCTGCGACGCGAGAGGCAAATGGGAAATATATTTATTAGGCTGAGTAGGCCGCCTACGTGTTGAGCCAGTTTCCTTGCATGCCATTCCTAAGATCAGAAAGGAGGTAGGTATTATTCCAGTCAATATGTAATTATAGCTATGCCAAGATAAGAGTAATCTAAGAGTGATCTATTCTACTCGGTAAATACTAATCATTTCGACATGGTATCCTGACTTTGTACCAAATCAGCTTTTGACAAACTATATCATTTTACAAACTTTAATTTCGCAAAAATGTGTTTGTGCTCATTAGGTACGTAGGTTACATGTGCTTGTTAAATAAGTTAGGTTAGGTTAGACTTTTGACCACATTTTTTTTTTAATAATGCGGTGGAAAATATCTCTTTGCGAAATGAAAGTTTGTAAAATGATACAGTTTGTCAAATGATGATTTGGTAAAACATGAACCTTTAGACATATTAACGTATTGAACGTAACTCGGTCGCCATGACTGTGAAGTAAATAAGAGCTATCATAACGTTGACAATTCGATAATATGTCAGCAGAATAGAGCTCCTGGACGGATGTTTTATTATTATTATTTCGAGCCTAGTGTCCCGTACTGCTGCACAAAGGCCTCCGAGGCAGAAACTGCTTGGCAAATTATTTTTTAATGTGTCGAATTTTTCTATGGTGTAGCAATGGCAAACGAGCACACAGGCCACTTGATGGGTAACTATTAAATGCTCAAGTCCAGGGTGAATCTTGATATTCCAAACTTTGCCCATCAAGAGGACTAACATGGTATGCCTTTATGCTGGTCAATTTACCGGCTGTCTTACCCGTGTGGTTGCCGGGTTAGAATAGTGCTTCTCCATGTCTTCCCTTGGATGTCGTAAAAAGCGACTAAGGGAATAAAGGCTTTAAGTCCTTGTAGGCGATGGGCTTGCAACCTGTCTCTAATACGCCGGTAAACATCTTAGCCTCATTGTACAAAATGTGGTTACAGAATGATCAACAAGTTTTTAGAGTTGTAGGTCATTCTGTAGCCCTGCCTACCTCTCTTTGGGAACGAAGGCGTGAGTTTATGTATGATGTATGTGTCTTACCGTCAAACCAGATCATAACAATGTGAGCACTGGTGTTTGGCGGCAGATTAGTGGGTAAGATTGTGGTAGCGATCCGGAAGAAACCGTCTCCGCGAGACTTGCGGCACAGTGTAAACGTCAGGTAAGTACAGTAGCACACTTTTGTACCTTGTCGTTTTAACTCCTTTGACAGATCAGTGCAGCAGTTAAAATATGACGTTAAAGTGACAAAACACTGTATGCAGCTACTTATAAGGCCGATCGTAAAAGACATAACAAAAGCAAAGTTTTTCTCATCCCTTAGTGTTTGTCCCTCGCACTCTATAAGAATACTGCAAGGTCTGCGAGGGATATAGCATTCGACTCGCCTGCGAGTACGTTAATTGTAACTCATGGTAAGAGTACTGATTAAGCGACAATCTATCAAGCCCGAGCTCGTCACATTCAAGTGGACAAGTAAGCCGAATCGGTGATTCGCAATTAGCAGGATTGTTTTTTACTCATTATGATGTATTAAGTAATTTAATACCATTTTGTTATCACGCGATACATCCTTGAGAATGTGCTCTTTAGATTAACCTCCTTTTTATATACGCACAACATGGCCGGGATTCCAGTGCGGCGCACTCTACGCGCGCTACGTTTTTTGTTCATTATGTATGCAGTTGTGCTTTTACCCTCTTATTCATAAACGCACTACAAACCTATTTTAGTTAAAGTATGCTTTGTCCCTTTCTGTAACGATGACCGATAAGGACAGAGCATATTTTAAGCACACTTTAGGGTTAGAATAATAACTATGGTTAGGACTTTCTGTGGTACAACGTGGTTCTAGAATCCATGGAGTCTCTATTTTCTGATTATTATACGCATACCACCTTGATTTTGAACTTCAGTATTCCCAAGCAGCAAAATATGTTCTTTAATGATCGAGACAACGTTTCTTATTCAGTCTTATCGGATTAAATATTGTCATATAAACATCATATACACGTTTATATAACGCGATTTGGGCGCACTTTACTCGACTTACTGGTCGTATACACATCGCATAAATATCATATAACTATCCAATATGTCATATAGAAGGGGTAACGCTGACTTCTATAACACTCGATTGTTCAATTAAAGCATGTTATATGATTATTACATGTCTAATGAATGGAATAACCGCAAATAATATGACCATCAAGCCGCATAACAGCGATTTATATCACTATGGAAGCTTTTAATATGAGTAGTTAGTCCCTTAGTTGCAATTTTCATGACAGTTAAATGATCTATGGATCATATTAGAGCGGATTAATTGTCTTTAAGCAACCAAATGTGTATCCGCGTGGGGAAATAAGTATAAGTATTTAAGTTTCATGTTTTCTACTACTATTTTGGTAATTAATGTTAAGAGCATATAAACGTGAAGTATAGTCATATTCATAAACGCTTACCAGTTTATCGACTAAGTTTTACTAATGTTATGTTTAATTTTAATGCCCCCCCCTTCTATTTGCTCAATTTAAATATTATTTATTTATAAAAAATATGTGCTAACAATTAATTGTTTGTTATTCGACACATAAGTTGCGTTCATTACAACTATTCATCTAAATTGTTAAGTAATAGTTACTTATTCAGCTAACCTGACGCCATTATTGTTTGTTTTAGGGTTCTCTAAGACTAGCTCAAAACTCATTTTTAACTTACTTTCTAACAATAAACTTATTTTGAATTTTAAGGGTATTAGTATAAGAACCTAACAGCAAAAGCTATGTAAAGGTACATGACATTCATCAAATTATTTAGGTGGTATTATTTTTGAGTTCGCGTGCATACTAATGTATTTAGTAGGCATACCGAATCTGCATATGCGTAACGTGACGCGTAAGTGTAGTAAATTAAGCCTATGCGTATAGAGTTTTGTAAAATTTCCTTTATTTGGTTTATAAGACCATTGTGCCAATAATTTCCAGTATCTACTGGAGTTACGCATATTTTTTCACTGTTTGTACAGAGGAGTGTTCTGGGTCAGAAGGCATGATAATATGTGGAATTCTTTTATTCAATATGTCGCTAAGTTCTTTTAGCGCGCTATGTGAAATATTATTATCCAAAGCCCATTTCGTAATTTCAGTGCGGCATTCTAAGTTGCAGAGATGTTCATTAAAATCATCACTATGCTCTGAATTAGTATCTAGTGATGTGGTAACAGAATTTGAAGTAGCGTTATCTTCTTCACTTGTGTATTGTATCTAATTCATTTAAAAAAATATTTTCTACTGAACCACTTTCTGTCACAATATCATTTGTCACTTGACTTTCCGAACCAAAACGAGCACATTCGATGGTGTCGACCTTAGATATTGTACTTATATGCTTTTTTGTCACTTTCCTCCTATAACCACCGCTTCTTTTAAACTTTAACCACTTTTCCCATTCCATTTTTATTAATAACTTTTATGATTTGCTTCATGCAGTTAAGGAAAAACGTTGACTAAAAGTAATGATGGCCACAGTAATATTAAATTTCAGTCATATAATTGCGATTAATAGATACTAATGTTCGATTAACAAGAACTACAACACCGTTACTCGACCTGCCATATAAAAGTTTAGTAAAATAATTTTACACTACCAATAAATCGACTAAGATTTGTATAAGGGTTTCTTATATAGGCGATGTTTAATAAATATAAAGTCGTTATACATATAATATAAGGATTTGAGTTGACGTTTAGTCGTGTTTTTAAATGACCAAAAATATTGCCAATTATTGCTGAGTAATTTGTTATATTTGTTGTTTTTACAACCTCATAGTCCTGTAACAGCAACCTATAACACTTTTATTTGATTTGTTTTGATTGGCGAATAAAGGCCATATAAAAGGATTTTACATGCCCCATGTGTCATTTAAAAGCATTAAAAATGCAGTTATGTCACTATCCCTTATACGACTAGATCGTTACGTAAAACAACCGTGTAAACGTCTACTCGACTTCTCTACATGCCTTAATGATTCTGTCGTTTAAAGATCGGATAAAACACTATAATATGATTAATTAGAATAGAATCGCTTTTATAAGATTGTTATACGTTAGCATTATATAAGTTGCGGTTATCCGACTTTTAAAAGATCTTGAATCATGTAATTTGTGGTTATCGAACTCTTAAAAGATCTCAAATCATATAAGCATAAAATTATAGGACTACTTTGCTGCTTGGGTTGTCATATTCGCTGAACCAATTTACATGAATTTTGGTAGTGAGGTTATCTCTCTGTCTCGGTCTTTAGTTTATTTTGAAATATGATATATATTTTGAATACTGAGGGTCAAAATCAAGGTGGTTTTGTATATGCAAAGACATGTCATAGTCTCAACATCTCCCCGTTAATTATGATGTTTTCATAGTTGTCCATACAATTAAATTCTAGAATTTAACCAACACTCTCGAAAAAGAACTAACATCCGAGAATGCACAGAGATTGCAAGCACCTTAGAAATATTTCGGCTCGTAAAAGATAGAGATAAAACAAATGTTTTGTCACTTTCCAGAAAATTCAAATGTCACAATGATAGATAAGGCTACGTATTTTAAGCATTAAGTGCTTTTAGTTTAAATGTTTATAAATAAGAAGAATAACCTTTAACACATCTTTGAGCAGTCGATTTAAAGAATAGTGTGAAATCGACGAAGAAAGCGTGACATCAACGCAAAATGTTCCTCTGTATGAGCGGCCGAGATGATTAAGACGATTTGCTCTCATTAGCAGCGGACCATGTAAAACGTTCGAGCTGAAAACTAGACAAATAGAAAACGATTATTTTCGATTTGGGAAAAGTAGACCACTCCACCTACTACTGTATGAAATGTATTAATTTGACACCTTGTCCCTAGTAGGGTTGTCAAGACCGCCTGTTGTTTACCTGTATTATGTTTAATTATGCTCCATCTCTGTTATGTTTTTGTTTGGTGTACAATAAAGTGTTTTGTATTGTATTGCATTGTACCACGTTAGTAGCCGTAGAACCTTGTGCAAGGTCCGTCTAAATCGCTGCCATCTTATCCTTTGACTTAGCGCCAAGCTGCATTATCAGCATTGTAATGTTCCGGTGTAAGGAAAAAAAAGTAGGTAGTTTATGCATCTGATGCAAAATGAGGTGCCTTAAAATAAGAGTGTTGTTTTATGAAACGAGCTATCAGTTTCATAATAGGATCACACGAGTGTTTTAAGGCCTAACTATGTACAGTTGCATACACTACTTTATCTGAACACATATCATAAGTGCTCAAGATGGGTTCAGAAGCCGACGACTTGACGACAAAAATGGCGGCAACACAAACTTGTGCTGTGTCAATGTCACGAATGAAGTCCCTATTCTCCTGTCACTCGAGATCAAATGTCGTGCGGTTTATATCGATAACTGTTGTAACATCTATGGATACTAGAATAGAGACACTATTGAGTTTTGACAGCTGTTCCAAATTTAAACTCATAACCTTACATAAATCGATACTGTAATAACAATACAGTACAGATTTTACCTACTACCACGGACAAGAAAGTTCTCATAGTAAAATTGGTTGTAATGTAACTGGCTGGTCATTTCCTACTGATTTTGAAGGCATTTTAGAGTACTAATGATATGGTCGTAGATAAACTACATTAAAGCGCATAAAAATCATCGCTCTTAGGTAGGATTCGAACCGACGATATTCTGTATTTTGTATGATTGCGATAGCTTCTCGCCTGGGGATAAGAATTTACTCGCAATCAAAGCGGCCTCACCTTTTTTTAAGGCGCAAGTAAGTATACAGCCAGTCTAGTTCTGAGTCCGTCCAGGGGTTGTATTTCCAAAAACGAAATTGGAAGTAACGTTACCCCCGTCTCTTACTTTCAATCGCGTAATAACAGGAGAAAGAAAGGGATAGATAATTTGAACATTCGTACAGAGTTACCCACCAGAGTATAGATAAATTACTTAGGGTTGCACTCTTTGGATGTAGTGGTTTACCAACAAACCATCAATTCAAAACTAAATTGACGCACACACGTCACAGTAATTGCGTATGGTTGGGAGTCAGTTGCGATCGTCATCTGTTTCTATATGCTCACACATACGTGTGGAAATGCAAGGCTAACGTGATTCAGGTGTAATGTAGGGTTGGAACATCAACAGACGCCGGCGGCGGCAGCATAATCTCGCTGATTACCATCGGTTAACGGTCGCCGCTGGTGGCAGGCTCGCTGGGCGGAGGGCCAGTAATAGCCCCCCATTCGCAGCAGGTCGTTTATACTAAACACACCGGGTGTGGTTACTGATTGAAGCAATCCTATATGTTTTAGGTTGTGACGTGTTGTAATTTGCGGCGCGGATACGGGATACGATTATGGATACGTGAAAGTTTCTCTTGATATTTTATTTTGAGTTAAGCAAGTGGCAGGAAGAAGCGTCGGTCTAGGGGCTGGCAAATAAAAATATTAGATTATTTAAATTGTACTGCTTTTTATAATTCATGTCAGCCATGGCGACTGGTAAACAACATATCGATACTAGCTTCTCCCCGCGACTTCGTTCGCGTTTACCAACCCACGGGAACAGTGTTATATTCGGGATTACAGGTAGCACACACGAACTATCGCATTTATATTAATAAATTGCAAGCCAAAAAGATGAAATAAGCCGGAGATATTTTTCCCTGTGTACACCTACACAAGTTAGTAATGGTATTTATGGTACTTATGGTTAACCATAATGCCCTGTGGTTCTATAAGACTCGTCGAACGAGCGACGAGCGGATGAGGCAAAGGGCATTATTAGCTCCCAGACCAGACTTTATCCTTACTTATGTTATGGGGTAAACGAGTTCGAAAACAAAAATTGAAGCTTATACTGCTTTAATGGGTTTTTATTTATCTAGGAATAGAGCAGCTGTAGACAAAAATTGGACAGAATGTTTCCAATTCCTGCGACAATCGTAATCCATTAAACAAAAAGATGTTTATTCAGTAAGTCGCACGGGCACTTTTACACGTTGTCATGTTGTTTTACACTGCTGAGAAGAAGCGCCGCGAAAAGCTTAACAGTTAGGTTATGAGTGACAATGATAATATTTAACCCAGTATTAGCTACAACTATGAATTTAAAATAAAATATCATGTGTAATTGAGCAGGAAAACGTGCCAAAACGCAGAATTAGGGCAAAAAATAAAAAACGCACTAATAATATTTACGTTTTTTCACAAATCATTTTGACAAATAAGTTTGATTTGAAGAAATTTAAAGTATATTTAACATGTAAAGTGATTAACGTAAAATCTTTAGGAAAAGGCAAGAAAGGCGGAATAATAATTATTTTATGCACAAACATAAAACATGTGCATGGGACACGTGACGGATTTATTGACAAAAGGTCATTTGTCGCCATATTTAACGTTCTCAACACACGATGCAAGATGCAATTACAAATTACATAACATCATCAACGAAGAGCTTTCATCGCATCGTTTATAGCAAGTTTATTCGCTATAAACATCAATTTTACACTACCTCATTAGCAATTCCGAAGGCATTCGCGTAACCTATGCACGCCTAGTACAGGGGTGTAGCCGCTGGCATAAATACCGAGTAAACATAAACGGAGAAAGTTCCACCTGAAATACCGATGGGTAATTTTCCATGGTCTGCCCACATGCAAAAGTAACCAATAGACAAGGCGGCCAACCGTTCCGGATTCTGTGGGTCAGTGAAGGATATAATAAGGCTTCTGTAGATAAAAGCAAATAATGATATCAATTGTCCCGGAATCGGTTTAATGCGTCCTGCGTGTCCCACATTCCGGGCTTTCCTTTTTTTAGGCTACCGTAGTCAAACTCCGTCTGTACATCTGTCAGTCTGTCTATCATAAACAACAAATTGAAAAGGTCAAGTCTCAAATTCAAGTTCATCAGTTATTTATATGTAAGTACATTCGGTTTCGAACTGAACAACCAAAGGGTCGAAATTTCGTCGATCATTCCAGCGAACGCTAGTGCAAATGCTCAAGTCTATTAGCATTATTAGATAGCACAAAATCAGTTTAAATAGAAAGCTAGCCAAAACTTGTAGTTTTTGGATAAGTATACTCATTAATGTTTTAGTAACTTTGATGGAACCCTACACTACACTAAGCAGTATCTGGCATGCTCTGGCCCGGTATTTCGTCGTTTCGTTATCGGTATTCTTATTATAAGCAGCACCGAAAACCAGTTTGTTTATTACCCTAAAAAGTGACATCCTTTTTTATCGCATAGTTCGGCAGAGTTTTTCACTTTAAATGTATTTTTTTTTAGAGAAATAACACTTTTTACTTTGTTCCCAAAACGATCTAAATTCACAAAAAAATGTTTAACGTAAATCTTCTACACTACATAATTCCAAAGACTCATAATTGCGAATTGTTTTTTATTGATGGAAGACTTAACTTTTTGCTGTCACTTATAAATCAAACCTACGTATGAAAATTATATTATACATTGAATCTTAAATAGCTACAGAATAGCGCAACATAGCTTTCGGAAAAAATAAAATTCGGACAAATGAATACTCGAAAAAAAGTAATTCGGAATTTAAAGGTGTTCCCATGAAAAACATACAACAAAGTGTTCACTCGGTACAAAGTACCGCATTGGTATGGAGAAATAAGTGTAGGTCTAGGTACTCATCATACATAATTAGGAACATAAGACATGGTACTTTGTCGGATAAATTCGTAGATCTCAACTTTTCAGTTAGCTGAAACGCAAAACAAATAGAAACTTATTCAACACAATGCGATGTCGTATGATTATCCACTACATCTGTAACCCCAGTAATAAATGCCAATGGCTAAAAATAAATAAGCACCAGGGCCGAGGACAGGCACGCTGGGTTTCTAGTGTCTCTACTTTCCCCTGGTACTTTCAATTCACGACTGTTGGCGATCCCGTTAATTGAGGCCCGGCTGAAATGTGTTCCGGTTTAATTAAGGCGACAGACAGACGATACAATGATAGTAGATACCCGATTAATCTAATCAATGGCTCAATGAAATTTATTCGCGTTTTTTTAAAGCTTGCCACCTATTGTTTGATTAAAACGATACACCTTGTTTCTTTGAACTTGTGTACAAATTACATTTTGAAAACATTTTGCATAATTGAATAAAGTAAAAAATATAGACGTACAGTCTATTTTTTCTTACTTGAGCTAAGTAGTAAACAAATATGGCGTATCTTTAAAGTTATCGTTATCGTTATCTTTAAAATAATGGAGTGAATGTGTAAATTTATTTAGTGAATGAATGAAATGAGTGAAATATGTATATGGGTTGGGTTCTTCAATATGATTGATATAGTGAATTTGACAGACTACAATTGCATGTGGATACCTACTTATAACGATATTATGTACTCAATAACACAACACGATTTATTATAAATATTTTATTCAGTAATCCGTAGATACATCATCATGCCATATCATATAGACTACCTATACACATAATAATAACTCTCACTAACTATTTAGTTTAAAAAGATAATTATACAATACAATACAATACAAAACACTTTATTGTACACCAAACAAAAACATAACAGAGATGGAACACAATTAAAAATAATACAGGTAAACAACAGGCGGTCTTATCGCTGATTAGCGATCTCTTCCAGACAACCTTAGTAGGGATAAGGTGTCAAATTAATAAACTTCATACAGTAGGTGGAGCAGACTTAACAAGAGCAATAACAAGATAGTTGCTTGTAATTAAACGTGAATTCAAAAATAACTAAAAAATTAACAAAGAAACGGTCACTTAACAAAAATTAAATAAAGAACTAAATAAGTATATACATATACAAATAAATACATATTCCTTGCATAAATAAACAGATAATTATAAATAAATACATACATAAATACATAAATATCAATACATCCACATCAGAGAAATAATAAAAATAACAGTCATATGACAGAAATTCTACTTTTAGAAGTAGTGAGAGAAATTGACCAAGACAATACAATTATGCCTGAGACATGAAGTGCTCATGAAGAAGTTTTTTAAAGATTGGTAAAGATTTAGCCCGCCGCAACTCCACAGGGAGGGAGTTCCACAGTCGGACAGCCTGAAATGTAAAGGAATTGTTGTAGAATTTAGATGAAGAGGACGGTACAGTTAAGATACAGTTTTGGGAGCAACGAACTGACGTAAAAAAGTTAAAGCGCTCTTTGAGGTAACGGGGGGTAGCAGGGATGAACAGAACACAGTAGAGAAGATTAAGAATATGAAAGGACCGGCGAAAACGGATCGGAAGCCACTTGAGTTGTGAACGAAAATTAGAGACGTGGTCATATTTGCGTAAACCAAATATGAACCGAATGCATAAATTCTGAAGACGGTCAAGCTTGTTAAGCTGATCCTCGGTAAGATCTAAAAAACACACATCAGCATAGTCTAAAATAGGGAGCAGTAATGACTGAGCAAGCGCAATTCTAGTCGCGAGAGGGAGAAAGTTACGAAGCCGCCGAAGAGACCACACTGATGCAAACATCTTCCTGCTAATCTCGTTAACTTGAGGAACCCACGACAAGGTACGGTCCATAATGACACCCAGATTTTTGACTTGATGTGAAAAAGGAATTAGGACCCCATCGAAATAAACTGGCGGGAGACTTGCAAAGTCAACCCTGGATAAAAATTTAGGACTGCCAATAATAATACATTGAGTTTTAGAAGGATTGACTCTCAAACCAAAATCGTTACTCCACCGCAGGATACGAGCTAAATCGTTGTTCATGGAATATATTACAGAGTCGAGTTCGCCCAGTGCGCCCTGAGAGTAAATTTGTAGATCGTCAGCATAAAGGTGAAAGGATGAGAGAAGGCCATGTGTGATAGAGTTGATGAAGACAGAAAAAAGAAGAGGAGACAGCACGCCACCCTGCGGAACGCCGGCGAGCGTACTGCACCACGAAGATCGGGAAGCCTCAACCTTTAAACGCTGCCGACGACCTACCAAATAACTACGAAACCATTCAACTACAGCAGGAGATATGTTAAGAGAGCGTAAAATTCCAAGCAAGATGTCAAAATCAACAGTATTAAATGCATTGCTGAAATCCAGTAATGTTAATACGGTTAACCTTCTGTTGTCAAATCCCAACCGAATATCGTCTGTGATTTTAACGAGAGCGGTAGCCGTACTATGACCGGGGCGGAAGCCAGATTGAAAGGGATTAAGAAGGTCATTCCTGGTCAAGTAAGAGGAAAACTGCTGATGCACAAGACGTTCCAGAACTTTGGATAGGAAAGGTAGAATGGAAATAGGACGATAGTCAGAAAAAGAAGAAGGATGAGGTTTTTTAGGTAAGGGGACAACATCAGCATCCTTCCATAACAAAGGAAATACGCTGGACGAGATTGAAGTGTTAAGAATGCTTGTAATAAAAGGGATTAGTAGGTCAATTAGAGGGAGGATCATATTACGGCTAACGCAATCTGCCCCAACAGCATTTGACGTTATGGATTGTACACTCTTCTTAACATCACTGTCGGATAATTGAGTGAAAGAGAAAGGAGAAGTGTCAGGAGTTGGGATAGTAGAAAGATAATTTAAGGTCTCGTCCTTAATAGGGCCATTAAAACAAGCAGAAGATGAGAAGTGCTTTATGAGCTTATCGAAATCTAAATCTATGGAAGAGGAATTATGCTGAGATTTCCCAACTCCTAATGACTTGAGAAATTTCCATACTTTGGCCGGATCGCCATTTTCTACTGATTTATAAACGTGGCGACTTTGTGCGTCTCGACAAACCGTGCCACAACGATTGCGCAGCTTATTGTACCTAGCCTTGTTTAAGTCCGATGGGTCAGCTTTATACCTAGCTTTGGCAAAGTTCTTCTTTCTAATTAATACTCTTATATCCTCAGACAGCCAAGGAGCAGGTAGATGCTTAATCTTAATGGGTCTTACTGGAGCATGAATGTCATAGAGCTGAGTCAGAAGAGAGTTGAACAAGGAAATTTTATCATCCACCGAATCAGCCCTATCAATCACACTCCAGTCAATATTAATCGCATCCTCGAGAAGCTTATCCACATCAATCCGACTAAAATTGCGCTGAAAAAGAATTCTAGGTTTAGCTTTAGGAGGCCGGATTTTATAGGAAAGAAAAATTAAATCATGATAAGAGAAAGCGTCCGCAGAGTATTGACCATGCTTAATAACATGAGCAGGAGAGGAAGTCAAAATAAGATCGAGAAGCGATGGAGAGCAGTTTGGAAAACGGTGGGTGGCATTGGAGGGAAGAATGCTTAGGTTGCAGGCATTGACTAAAGATCTAAGAGATTTAGAGCGGGAATCGCCTTTAAATAGGCAAGTATTAAAATCACCCATAATAATATGGTGATTATAGGGGGGCATAATATCTTCAAGGAGTTTTTCGTAAGCATCAAAATAATTAATTTTAAGGGAGGGAGAATAAAAAACTCCTAGAAGCAATTTAGAGTGAGCTAAAGTCAAATCAAGAAACAAATACTCCGCGGCGTCCGAAGAAGAAGATTGTGGTGATATGCTAATTATAGAAAAGGGAATATGAGAGCGGAGGTAAATCGCAACCCCACCGCCACCTCTTCCAATCCGGTCATTGCGAATTAAAGTGAAACCTGGCAAAGAGTAGGAAGAGGAAGGTAAACACGGCTTTAACCAGGACTCCGAAACAAGCACTGCATGCACGTTATTGACATCAAAACTAAGTAGCAGGTCGTTGAAGTGGGCGGGGATACTTTGAGCGTTTATGTGAACTATGTTCAAGCTTTTAGGTTCATCAGAAAACTGAGCATCGAGCAAGTCGTGTAAAGAAGGAGGTAGGCTATGAAAACTGTCATCGGAGTCATTACTCACACTATCAGAGGAGAGAGACAAAAAAATATTAGAATTACTATCACTACTGTCAATAGACATAAATAAATAGCACAAATATAATTATATACCTATATAAATATAAAAACACTAACAAATTTAATAAAATGATAACACTACCTACCAGCAGTGTTAAAGCAACATAACAACTTCATACAATAAATTACTAAGGATAAAATTCCAATAAACGAAAACATGCCTAAATCGGAACGCAAAAATAAAACAAAAAAGAACAAATCAACTGTCACTGTCAACTAGTAAACAAAGAACCGTCAGTCGGCCGGCAGTGACAGAAATAATGAGAATTTTAACAAAGACGGTAAAAGAGAAGTTCATGTTATGAGTTACAATTCAAATTAAGTAGTTATTATACAGCTAAATTCAGAGGTAACTACAGAATGATCTATTACATAGCAAAGTCAAAGTGACTCGAAACTAAGAAGATAAGCAGCGAACAAAACAACTATTCCTAAATTTCAAGTTGTACACATTCACTGGACTTAAAAGACAGTGGGTTTGCTGATCACTCTCTTTGACTTCTTCCCTGGTAGCTGCGAAGGCTGGCCACTATCACCGGCTCCGGCACGAGGAGTCAAAACGCCAGAGACAGCCGGTACGACTCGTATCGCCTTCACCTCAGCAACCGAGACAACACGATGATGCGTACCGTCTGACCCGAGGATGTGCACGACTCCGTCCCGCGTCCAGCAACTCCGGACACCAAAGCGGTCACGAGCGGCCATGAACGCAACGTGACGCGGCTTCGTAAGGAACTCGGACACCGTAACACCCGAGCCCTTTAACGCCGTCTTGCCAAACCACACCTTGTCACGGTTGGCAGCATCACGGAACTTAATTAAGATTGCTCTCGACTTACCACTAAGAGGCCGGCCTGAACGGTGACAGCGACTGAACTCGTTAGAGCCAATCTCAACCCTGAAGGGTCTCAACGTATCCGTAACAACTTTCAAAGTGTCCTCTGAATCAGCCTCAGGTATGCCATGTATAAGAAGCATCTTATGTCGTGAACGCATCTCCAGCATGTCAGTATGCCGAGTCAACGCCTCCATTTGCTTCTGAAGAATGCCCAGCGTCTTCAATATAAAGTTTTTGAAGTTTGTGAAGTCAGCCGCTATTGATGCCACTGTAGGGTTGGATGACCCAGCTCTGTCCAGGCTGCTCTGGAACTCCTCCATTTTAGCAGTGAACATTTGGGATAACTCACAAATAGAACCCTTCATGACCTCGGACTGCGACATGATACTGATAGACTATGATATTAAAATTTATGATATGTGAAATAGGTTAAGTATTGAGTGACAAAGGAAGCAACTTTTAGGGTTTTAAGTGATAGAAAAGTGAAAATAACTGCTGGTAGGTGAATTCAATCAATAAAGCATAGGTACTAACTAGTTATATTATAGTAAACTGCACCTATTTAATTAATAAGTAATAAATAATTACGAACAATGCTTGTCTTGTTTTGTCCACCTACCCGAAAAAAAAAAAAAAAAAAATTATATTCATTTATGTTTGGAATATTGTATATTAAAACCTCCATACAGTTAAACCGTTACTTAATCATTAATTCATTCACTTCTTCCCATCATCCCTACAAATGAAATGCCAAACTGACATTCAGTTTTGATAATCTGTGAGAGAGAGTTTTGTGGAAATTATTATTTTATTAAAATATGTTACTTGTAAGGATAATTTAAAGCAATATTTAGTAGAAATGAATTCGTTTGTGTTTAAAGTAATGACTTTTAGTTATTGTGGTACCATATATTGAGTGATTCTTTTGGAATGGCGTGATATGTGATCGAGTGATGTTTGTTTACTACTTAGCTCAAGTAAGAAAAAATAGACTGTATATAAATTACCATTTTAATTGACACAATCATTAGTGAATTTATTTGCGATCAACGTTAGGTTAAAATTAAATTGCGCGGAGTATCCGCGTCTTTGATTCTCCAATTTAATGTGAAATTTGTATGTGATGTTACCATAGTCATAATTCCTCTCCAAATACTAACCCAACTAAACGCGGACGTAAGATTTACGGAATATGAGATAGCCTTAGGTCCTATTGCCGTGGGTTTGCAAAACCTCACATCATAACTGTTTGAGATAAGGGTCGGGCCGTAAGACGGGCGATGACATGCGAAGTAGATCGTCCACTGCCTGGAAAGGATGTGGATTATATGATACAATGTAGTATTATTTTGGAACCTAAAGTTGTACCGCTAGTGTTGCCCTAGTAAGGGAAATAAGTTTTTTTATTCTTATTGCAAGAGGTCCTAAAAGTGTTTCGGCTTCGGGTAAAGTCGGTTAGACTCGCATTAGAGTAAATGAGAGAGAGAGAGGTACATATCTAAATAACTTTTCTAAAGGCTATCGCACTGTACACCGTGTTTTTATTGATTTACGATAACTTCGGCATATTACTAGGTACATCCATAGAAACTAAGTGGTAGATTCTTTTTTTTTATATTGCAAAAAAAAAAAAATTTTTTCTATGGAGCTAAGTTCATTTAGTTACTTTGCTCCATAGAGAAAAAATTTTTTTTTTTGCAATATAAAAAAAAGATTCTACCACTTAGTTTCTATGGATGTACCTAGTAATATGCCGAAGTTATCGTAAATCAATAAAAACACGGTGTATTTGTAAGTGTTTGGAAGTTTGTCTTTCACGCGCAAACGATTAAACAGATTTGTACGCAATAAGGCACACAAATAGTCAATTTATTGGATAAAAACAAAGGAAACTTTTTAATAGTCCCCGAGGGAGTAACAGTAAAAGAGTTCTACGTACACAAAGTACGCAGATAAAGTCACGCATAGCTCTAGCAAAACTAATTTAACTTATCGTAACGCCTCATATTGCGAACAGTAACCATTTCAGGTCTTTTAAATTTATGAAACACATTTTTAGATAAACCAAACCGAACCAAGGAGGGTAAACGAACGAATTAAAACAAACTATTGAAAAAAAAAATGTAATAGCAAAAATATGTGGCCTTTGTTTTTTTAAACATCGATTGAACTTATACTAGCGACATTTAAACGCCACAGATTTATTTCTTAAATAAATATATTTGAGCAAAACTATCGTGGTGACATGCGTTTGACAACAATAAATGACAAAAGCGACTATTTTCTATTTCCGCATATCCATTCGAACCACACTTAGCGGCAGCTTCACAAACAAATGACAAATAACCGCCATATCTCATCTACGCGCCCTAAATGGCGTCCACTTTTCACAACCAGCGCTTGCTATAACTCTTACTTGAAGGACTGTATTCAAGGCCTCGGCCTAAGTGCTAAATTGTCCGTGCACCGATAGATCATGGCGGCTAGCTCAAGGGTGCGATCTTCGTGAGATAGCGCTAATGTCTTAACTTCGTTATAATGCAAGTAATATAACTATGCACTTGGAGAATGCAAAGAATGCGATGGCATAGTTGATGCGTTAGGTAATAACGTAGAACGTTAGATAGGTTTTGTTACGGCTGGATTCGGTGGGCTTACATTTGTACTTTTCGTTTATCTTACAAATCTTGGCAATAACTGTTAGAAATAAGTGATGTCTCCCTATAGATTGCGATTAAACACTTATTTTGATGTCCTCACGTAAAACCGAACTCTTACAAATTCTAGGTTTTACTGAACAATGATATTGCACTAGGGACCCGAACCGCGATATCGTTCACGAAGAACTATTTTATCGCATTTTCTTCAGGAAGTAGGTAGCCTTTTAAGGACAGGGTCGATACTTGTGTGTCAAATTTCATCCAAGCAAAAATAATGCTTATAGATTTTTTTATGTTAATTCTGAATACAACAGATAGCAGCAAAATATAAACGTAGGACAAGGCTAAAACTGCGATCGGTATTTAAAACTGTTTTAAGACAGACGTAAAAGTTACCTAGTCATTTAAAAAAAAATAGCATGGTCCTTTGAGCCGGATAAACCGCCTACTTAATTTAAAACAGCTATGTATAGAATTGTTCTATTGTTATCTCACTTGAAACACCTTAACGGCTATTGTTCGATCACAATTACGTGAAGATAAGTAGCAAACAAAAAATTGCAAATTGTTATGTATAATGAGAAGATGGCACGGAGTTTTGTATAAATGAATATGTAGAGTCGTATCAGTGAATACGTGAGATTATGCGCGCGATTACGGCATTACGACGACAATGTGAATTGCTGGCTCGGTCCGTCGGCACGGTGCTTGTTCGCGAGGATACCTAACCCACTTTTATGTAATTACAAACATGTCAGAAGTTTAGATTGTCCGTCTCCGATACAGTGAAGAGTAGGTATAGAATTTCATTATTTGTCACAACGTTTCACAAAGGCCTCGGTATGAAATGGAGCATTCGCTGTGTAATTCGTGTGTAATGTGATGTTAGGTTGTTACATCATTTGCGCCTCGTCGTTACTCCATTTGTCGAGGTCTTGTGTCTTATTCAAAACTAACAATCAGTCACCTACTTATCTTCAATGCGATCGCAATAATTAAGATGATATCTAAACAAAACTTTACAATACACATTGATGAAAACATAACAGATAGCATCGTTAATCAAGAAGGACTATATGTTTGTAGGGTACCGTAGTAAGATAGTAACTAAGTAAAATAGACGAATATATTGTTCGAAAGGTACTCTTGATTTCACCGCTAGGAACGATAGACTTTATAATATAACATTTAATATTTCTAATTAGCTGCACCCGGCATGCGCTGCAAAGCCACGTAAATTTCTTGGCCGAAGATCCATCGCGGGCCTATAAGTACATATGAACCCTCCAAATTTTCATCAGAATCAGATCAATGGTTTAGGAAGACATAGAGAACAAACATACAAAGATTATGGCCGCTTATAACCTCGAATGTTGTTTTGTCTCTATTTAATACATTTTCTTAGTGGGACGTTAAACGTTCAATTTAAGAGGCCGTACACGAAATTTTGCCGATATCGCTGATTTACGTGATTTTCCAGACGTGATTTTACAGTTGAACTACAGTATTTCTACAAGTTTTAATACACAACACGAAAGATAAATTCTAATTTTATCGAATGTATGAGCTACATTTCTGTTTTCATTATTTTATTTTGATTAATCGACCTGACACTGGCGACTGTTATGTGAATTTTGCTGGAAGAGGTTTAGAATGTCACATATTCATGAACCGTTTTGACGTCTAAACGGTATGAAAAATTTACAATGTATTGCTGTGAAAGTCGTCTAAAGAATGTATGAATTACTTTTTACCACTTTCAAATAAATTTTTCGAGTAAAAAAATAAATAAACTTGGTAATTTTTTATAGAAAACGGGCAAAAAATATTTTTTATTTCGGCTACTCAAAACTCTCGTTTATAAAATTAAAACAATAGAAATAAACTTTAGTTCATAATCAATCCATTACCTAAAAAAATATCCAAAAAGTTCAAAAGAATTGGCAATAAATAATGTTTTAAAACAACCTAAATCTCGCATTTTGATACTCGACAAAAATAAAAAAGTGGCTCATTTATTCGTAGCTCATTTATTCGATCATAACTTAAATGATATTTAATGTTGAGCATTAAAACTTATAGAAAAGCAGTATTTTAACTGTTACATCACAAAAATAAGCAAAACGGTCAAAAAATCATGTACGGCCTCTTAAGAAAATGTAAGTTATTACCTTTTAGTGTCGTATTTAACATTAATGTAAACTGTCTTTTATAACATTTAAAGCCAGCTAACTTGATTTTAAACGGAAGCATAAGTCGTTTATTAAATTCGCTAGTTCGATAAAATTCAGTCTTTGTTGGACAAACTTAATAATTAACTTAACTTGTGGTAACTTTAGTGGTTGATGTTGTAATATATTTTCTAGCTATAAGTTATATTGTACCGTTTGTTACCCTAATAAACATTAAAACATAACTTCGCTGCTGTAATCAATAAACTCAATTGTTATATGGGTGAATCAACTTTTAAGGTACTCCTTTTCTTTTGCGGTATCAAAACTTTCCTGGTGACTTATTATCATTAATAATAATGTATGAATATTAATATCAGACCACCAAATTTACAGACCTTACACGTTAAACACCTCAAATATTATTTAATCTTCGAAAAAACCTGGTAACTCAGGGGAAAATGCACATTTTCCATACAAAACCTAGGGACAACATCGTCCGCTGCGTTACCAACTATATTATTATTTCAAACTGTACTATTTTTAAATCAAATCATTTCAAATGCTAGCCTAATTGTCTGATTTAATAAGCGTGTAAGCTACGTCGTTGGCAAATATATAGTTTTTCTAAAAACATGTAATTTGTGAAACATGTCGAAAAATGGGGAGTACCTTAGAAGTTGATTCACCCATATCATTTTAGAATCTCCATTAACCAGGCCATTTTTTAGGAAGGCAGCACTACGGGTTAAAACATTTTTTTTACACCGTGCGATGTTAAACTTGCCGCAATTTTTTTATTAATTTTGTTGATAGGGTCTTAAAGCAATTTAATCAGATTTCATTCACAGCAAACGAATCTGAAAAATTCTAATAAATGTGGCCGGGGCATCGAAAATGGTAAACCAGGGTACCGCATTTCCTAAATTTTGAAAAGTTGAGATATCTCGTTTTTGGTGCGACTTTTACTAAACATGATTTATCATATTTTGGCCACTCCTGAGCTGATCTATCCATCCCTGTAAGGTTGGCCACTATCTCCCGGACACCCTGTATTTCTGATCTAGATTATTTTGATAGGCAAACCCTAGTATATCTAAATAATAGGTTAGAATAACTTTATTTCTGACAACAAGGCCAACCAAGGCAGCCCACCCTGTACGTAGATGTTAAAAAGTGACCAACAAAAATGTCCAAATGTGAACAACAAAATACTACTGTCACTGTACTGTGTCAAAACTACTTGATTTCTGTCTTAAGACACCAAAAAATTAATCGGATTTCCAACCGCCGCCTTTAAAAAAAGGTTTGACTGTCACGGAACCAACATTACTACATATCCCAACAAGCTTAACTGTACTAACCTGTAACGGGGTGAAGGCCACCGAAGACGCAGTCCCCGACACCTGTCTACGAATGCTGCTGGCGCCGCCGTACTGCTGCTGCTTCTGAAGATTCTTCTGCAGGGTCTTGCTGATCCTCACTTTGGTCTTCTCGTCTATTTGCGGAAGACGGACGCGGCCGGTGCTGGACTTGCCAATCGTGCCGCGTGTGTAGCCTAGGTCTTCTTGGTAGGCGTCGTCTTCAATCTAAACAATGGTGATAGAGATATAAATAAATTTGATAGGTTGGGTTAGGCCAGTAAGAATATGAAGCCCTATGTATCCCTTATTGGTAGCACCATAGAACTATGTCACAATGACGTTATGATTCAAATCCTAAGAAGTGTCAAACAAATTGTTTTATGACGTCACTGTGACACCGTTCTATGGTGGGTCAGGGTTCCATTGGGCTAATTGTACATATCTAAGTAAGAAGTGTAACAGATTTTATTATGGCACGGAATGGGCAAAAAAGCTCACAGGACACCTAAAAGCCCTTAAACATTTGGAATTTTCTTACGATTTCAATGCAATTTCTTGTACTTTGACATAATTTGCAATGTACGTCTACTGTGACTTACGAGTACTTTGGAAAATAAATATCATTCATTCATTCCGCAAATATTATTTTATTATTAATATGAGAATAATATCAACACAACAATACAACAAAAATTACTTGGTAATTAATAGTACATTATTGCCTAGGCAGTGAAGCAGGCAATTGCGGGCCGAGAATTGGTTTAAACGGACGAGCTTGCGAGTCCGTTTAAAAATACGAGGCCCGCAATTGCGATTCCTGCCGAGGCATATATAATGCTTTTCTCAAAAATCGCAAGAAAATAATCGCATATAAATACAAACTTCACGTGAAATAACCTCACTCTTTACCGCCATTATTTTTATGACAAGGAGAAACGCAAGCTTTTTTTAGAAAAAAAAACTCAAGCTATTCCAGACACAGATAAAAAAGTTACGTTTCGAATAAAATATGGATGTATAACACTTGCGCCCTCATTTTATTATGGCCATTTTCACTTTTTAAAAGTTACAAACTAGATAACAATGAAATTTGTATGCAACATTGCGGGCTTGTGTAGCGAGCACGCAATGTAGTTTTTTTTTAATTTGGGAACTGTCTGTAAACTATGTACTTCGCGTCTCAGTATGGAGTAAGTAATGTCAACTTTTCCGGTCATTTTTGAGAAAAATGTTTTTGAAGCTTAACTATAGGCATACAACTTATTTGAGAGCCGGGGTAAGCATGAGGTGCGAGGGCGAGGTGCGGTCGACAACAAAGAGATGTATCCACTTTTGGACCTTATTACAATGCAATAAGGTGAAAAATTCGACTACACCGTTGGCCTCTACCCGCAGTTCATGCGTACCACGGCTCAGAAATAAACTTATTTAACGCCCGTAACAACTATTATCCATACTCAATGCCTCTCAAGTCACAACATAACGCTTTATCTGATGCATCTAATCGATAAAACTATCATCGATTAAGCTATTTATCATCAATCATATGTAATTAATTGTTACGCCATAGAACATAAGCGTTCTCAAATGGACGCTACCGCATAAACAAAAGAAATATAGCCACTTCGTTCAACCTATAATTTGCATACGTAATCATGTAGTTACATTACAAATAAATGACAAACACAACCAACATCCAATCTGACACAAGTACTAAAATGTGCGTCAGTCGCCTCGCCAGTCACAAAATCCAAACATGTATGTTTGCTAAGCTTTCAGAGCTATACCGCTGAACCGATTTCGGTGAAATTGGGTTAGCTTGAACCCTTGTCCTGTTTGAGTTCATACTACAGTGCAACTTTTCTAAATTTGGTCTTTTGTTGTTTTACAGTATTGCAGTGTTTTTGTAAAATAAATATTATGCGTTTGAGTTTGAACCCCAGGGTAGGCTACTTTTTATCCCGGAAATTGTACTTTTGCCAAGGAAATAGCGATTAGTGAATTCGCGGACAGAATCGCGGGCAACAGCTATTATATAATGCAATAATATTATATAGTACAGTCAACAGCATAAATAAGTGATCATTTATGTACCTTGTCAATTTAACGATGTGTTTGAAATGTTATACAAAATTTTGAAACAATTGAAAGCCACAAGGTACAGAAATGATCACTTATTTATGCTGTTGACTGTACAAGTACAACAAGTACAAGGCGCTCTTTCTAACATAACAGTGTCCAGGCATGTCCTCTGTGCTTCTCTTTCTATCGCATAATTTCAATTCATTCACACACACAACCTAGCCCATACAACAGTCACCCACAGAGATGCAAGCTGATGTCCTTATTGTAGCTTCACGCCTAACGTGCGTTCACCAGTTTTGTTCTGAATCGCAAAATTTACCCTACAGTCGGCGTTATAAGTAGCTGAACACTTTAGTACCTTTTCGCTTTAACGCCTTTGACGCATTAGTAAAGCTGTTTAAAGACGACTTTAAAGAGACAAAGTACTCCAGCGTGCATACTTACAAGGCCGTACCACTAAATTCAAACGGTCCAACCTTCAAGTGAATTACTTTTACTACGGGATGATTACATAAGAATAGTTAAGGCTATCACATTAATCAAAGGCATGCATATTCTCGTCGTGTTTCCATAACGAGATCACGGATTGTCTTGCTTAAAATCTCGCTTAAGTAATATGATGTAAACAAAAAGGGTGTACGTGAATCTCGAACGTGATGAAGAAGTGAGGTAAGAGTTTTGGCGTTAGTGTCATCGATAGATAGTGTGACAAACACACAAATAATCTATACATATAAAAATGAATGGTTCGACCTTTTGAATAAGTTTAAGCTTGTACTATGTGTACAAGACAACAACATAAATACTTACATACAGAAACAAATACACAAATACAGACTTGTAGAAAACTTTCAAGACTCAGAAACGAATACTTGCGCTCAACACACAAATATTTGCCCAAACCGGGACCCGAACCTGGTCCCGCTAGTTTCGTAGGCAGGGTCACTACGAACTAGGCTAACGCGTCGTCTAAACTTTTCGTTCGATTTATCCATACCTACTATTTGAAAAGGCTATAGCCGTGTTTCTATACAAAATTTGCCTTTCTGTCAAATGTTCTAGTAATTTTATTTTTAGATACTCCTTGTAGGCAAAGGTCTGTTCCCCAAAGAAGAGCTATGTACACTTGTCAGTTTTCGTAATATGGCGGTTTGTTTTTTTTCACTTTTTAATTTGTTTCTTGAATTCGGTCTTTGCGATTAATTTGATTTTTTGGTAAACTATACTACATAATAAAACCCATCACTACAAAAAATATTGCTTGAAACTTTATTACAAATATATGTCAAAATAATGGAAACTATAAATTGTTTTTTTTTTTTTGGTGTTCTGGTGTAGCGGCACCTACAGTTTTTATTTCATAAATTGCCCATCTATAGACCTACTACATATATTAAATTCAAATTATTAGCTTTGGTACTTCATGCCAAAAACTAACTACAAATAAAATTATTCCTTCCTTGTTTCAATGTTTTTACAGGATTGCTTTAATTACTTTTATGAATGAAATCGTATACATCCTATTTTTGTATTTGGTCATTTTTGGAAGTTTGTTTCGTTTTTGACATTTATTTAAACATTATCTAAAAAATAAAGTATTAAACAAAGAATTTACAACTTTCATGGAACAAGATGGAGCAAGACTTTCAATGTTGGAACAAGTACGTTATTTAAGTTACACTTAGTGTACATGGCTCTTCTTTGGGGAACAGACCTTTGCCTACAAGGAGTATCTAAAAATAAAATTACTAGAACATTTGACAGAAAGGCAAATTTTGTATAGAAACACGGCTATAGCCTTTGTTTGCTTGAAACAAAATCACTCCCTTTACCAAAATTAATTTACTCGTAAACTGTTTTAGCGATTTATCGAATGAATGCATTTTGAAATAAGTATTACTAGTAATTTATTTACTACTAAAAGTTAAAACTAAACTTATTTAAATTAAAACAAAACTTAGCTACTCAAATATTAAACATGTAAATAATAATCACCATTATAAAGAGAACCCCCCCTCTATATAGCAGGTCCGCTCGCGGCATCGTCCCTATGACACTGGCTGCATTACCTCTCTGGATAGCTAGCCCAATCCTTTGGGAGAGGTAAGCACCAGCTCTAGGATCTCCGGAGGTGTCTATGAGCCGGGATGACAGAGCCTTCATAAAGCTTTGCATATCGGCAAATATATTTTTTCTTTTCGTATTACTTATTGTGACAATTACTGGTCAAATCAAGGTGGTATGTTTACAATACTTGGGAAATAGCGACTCCATGGATTCTAGAACCACGGTATGCTACCAAGGGTTCTAAGCCTAAATGAGCATTTCTGTTACCATGAACCAAAGAAAGTTGGTAACAAAAAAGGAAAGTTTCATACAAATGTATGAGGACATTTTGGTAGACTATGTTATTTAGGCTCAGCTTCATTCACCCTACCATCCTGCAATTTTTTTTGCAAATCGAAGTCGTAAATGAAATGTACAAACTTTTTTAGAAATGCTCAATTATGTTTATGACCTATGAACATATTGATGATTGATAAAATCTGCTGCTTGGCGGTTGGTTTAAAGATGGGATAATTGTAGCGACATAGGTGGACTCTACAATCGTGTTCATTACAAAAGTTCGCCTTCAGTAGTATTCGAACATATAACCACAATAGTCTTAGATATACTGCCACTTGACCAACAAATCTATCAAACGGTGTTCCTGGTGCTCGCGTGTATAAGATTGGTAGAAATGCTTCGGTTTTATACTTAATTATTGCACGGGGGTATGCATTTACGGATGGTGCATTGTACATATCATAACACGCCAGTAATGCATTCGGTTTATATGAGAAATGAGCCGTCATTAGCGCGTTTGGTATAATTGATGAAGAACTCTATGCAATTATTACCTTCTCGATTAGAGCTTAGTTGAAGTATGATACACACGGTCGGTTAAAGCGACAAACATTACGTTAGATAAATATTATAAAAGTAAAATTTAGTTTTTTCGTTTCTACGTTAGGGGTTATATCTGAAACTCCTGGAGTACCTAGATCTGTTCGCTAAATTCACCTATTTTACAGAGTTGACGGAACAACGCTTTCGCGGAGCTACTATTTCTTGGTGCTTTGGTCCTTCGGGTCTGCTGAAACTAACATAAACCTACCTCCCGGTTTCATTGAAATATAATAACAATAGGAAAATACGCGATTAAGAAAAAAACCTTTTTTTACTTAGTCTTGGGATGTTCTCTATGAAATTTTAGTACCATTATTTTTTACGAGCATGGGAATTGGTTGTCTAGTTCTATTAGCATAGAGCTTAATTTGGGAGGCATGGAGCGAAACCCCGTCGCTTCGTATTTAAGACATATAAGTCCCGTGCCCGTGTATCTCTTAACGGTTTACCCTGCGGGCATAAGAGCCAACCTAACGCACTTTACCTAAAAATTTAATATAATATTATTTCCCAAAATCGTTCTTATTTAGCAGCAGAATTTAGCATTTCGCTTTTCTTTTTTTCAAAAATCTAATCGCAGAGGTCTGTTGCGACAAACATACCCTAAACCCACCTTCGACTTCGACATACTTAATTACAAATTACTGCGATTATAAGAATCTCGGAGCAGAAAATATGCGACTGTGAACCAATACCAACAGGAAAAAACGCAAATAGAAGATTTACGAAATAAAATTTTCTTGGGAAAATAGTCCTACAAACATTAAAGTTGCTCATTCTATAGCACAATATGCAGCGTATGCGCACAACGGCACCGGCACGGACGTCCGCGCGGGTCGCGTTCCAGTCTATTTGACTCGCGCGAAAAAACACCACCCGCTTGAGAGCGATTTGAAATTCAGCGTCTGCGCACCGGCGAGCGTGACGTCACATTTAGGAAGGATTCCAAGAACGCAACGGTCGAATGAGATGTTGAGTTTTATGGCTTATCTCTTAAGTGCAAAGAATAAAAAACATGTGTTTTTTGTCTTTGATTCTAAATTTTATTACTACGATACACTGATGTATTAAATCACGAAACTGCACTTCACCTATTTTATTTTCTGAACGCTTTTAATATATACACTTTTAAAGGACTAGGCTTTAATAGGGAATATGCATGTTTTTTTTTACAGCTTCAATTGAAGCTGATTCATGTAACAAACAGATCACAAAAATCATTTTTTTAATAACTATAAAAATAACCAAGATATAAGCCAACAGAGATTTCTTCCTATCTCTTTCTAGAAAAACGGAATTTTACATGGAGTTTATATGGCCGCAGTGCACAATGACGTCACGGTGCACATCGGATCTCTCTGTCTAATTAGAAGTTTGAAATGCTTATAACTTCCGTATTTCTTGACCGATTTTAATTTTAATTTCCGTTTTGGTGATCTCTTTTACGGTATTTTCATATTTTGATGAGAAATGCGATTTTTAAAATCCATGCATATTCCCTATTGCGAAATGCTACGACAGGCCCATTTTTTAGCATGGAACGCCCAAAAATTCCGTTATTTTTTTCCGAATATTCTTTTGCCCGAATTTTCATATTTTTCCGAAAGGTATGTAATGCTGAAGCTATTTTAGAATTAAATTTATAATAAGTATAAATACTATATGTAGGTTAGGTTAGGTTTGATTAATAATACCTAAAGTATCAAATAAAATTGTGAATGTTGTGATAGAAATGTTCTGATCCTTTTTCGAAACCGACCTAGACCACCTAAAACAACATCCAAATCCAAATATCGCTGACATAACACGCAGCCAGCACGCTTCAGGTAGCGAACCATCACAATACGGTATAGATTAATCAGAGAATAATGTAAGTTCGAATCACGCCTTGGCACTTATCTCACCGCATACGAAGAGCGGGAACCGAGTCGAGCCAGCGATCAGCATTAATATATGTGAATCTTTTATTGACACGAGATCTATATCTTTTGTTTCGGCAAATTATTGGTCAGACTTCTCGACGGCAGTGTGGACAAGCAGCGATCAACTACTAACCCATATGTGTCTCTTTTTTGCCACGGGCTCTATACCTATCTTTTGTTTCGACATACTAGTGGAGAGAGTTTTCGGCGGCAGTGAGAACAGTCGGCGTTCTACTTTTAAAATATGTGACTATTTTATTGATACGAGTTCTATCTATTTTGTTTCGACAAACTATTGGAGAGAGTTCCCGCCTGAGCAACTATTTATATGTGTATCTTTTATTGACAATGAATCGGGATATATCTTTAGTTCGTTTTTTCAGAAAGAAAATAGAAGATAGCTAATCCCTTCCTCACAAACAGTGGGACAAGTGCCTTGAGCGCAAAACACAAAGAACTCGGGCGGGGGTCAGGTCGGGATTACGGCGTGTCTATCCACTTATCTGTATATGAACAACCACGGAACAGACAGACGGCGTGCGCAGGTCACATACACAAGAAACACGACCCGACCTGTGCCCGCGTTCAGCTTGTTTTGCGCTCAAGACTGACGAACTTTAGATACACTCAGGGGCAAAAATAACGAGTCAGAGTGCTTTTTTCATACAAACGAGGCTATTTTGAAGCCTTGGTTCCTTGCCAGGGGTTGTTTTGAGTGAGGTTTCATGGTGGATACTCCAAGGTTCAATAGAGGAGGTCAAAAGTTCTTAAGATACCTAACTTATCGCACAAACAGTTAACACCACAGCGAGAGAGTTTGGGACAGCATTTGGTTTTCCTTACATTTTATTGCCATTTTAGATGTTTTTCTGAACATGCACAATACCGGCGTCAGCCGCAGATTCAATCAGTTGGGTATCCTAGGCACTCTGGAAGTCCTGCGTCCTCCTGGCGAGGAACCAAGGCTTCGAAAGAGCCTCTTTAGTATGAAAAACGCACTCTAACCCGTTTTTTGACCCCGAGGGTAGTATGAAACAAATTCACCCCAGCAGCGGTCTGTACGATGAGATCTTTTAAACTACGCAAAGGGTTTTAATGCAGTTTTCAGCAATAGATAGATTTATTCAAGAGGAAGGCAATAAGCATAATAAATTCTGGCTTATGTACGGGTGTTACAGAGAACTCGCATAAACCGAAGCGCAGGCAGGGTGGGTTATTACAATTTACGATTTTATAACAGAGGTGAATCATTGATTTTCATTCTCATTATAATTATTTATTTTTGTTTGGTGTAGGAAGGCCAAAGAGCACACAGGCCACCTGATGGTAAGTGGAAAATATGACCCATAGACATTCGCATTCACAAGACTGCAAAGGCACTGCCAACCCTGAGGACTAAGATGGAATGCCTTTATGCTAGTCATTTCACCGGCTGTCTTATCCCCAAACCGAAAACAATAATGGAAACACTGCTGCTTGGCGGTAGGTTAATGGATAAGATGGTGGTACCAACCCGGACTGACCCTGCACATGGTCCTCCCACAACGAATCGAACCCATTTTAACTTTTTAAAGCTGTTCAGTTGGTAACGAATTTCTATAAATACATACATACATACATACATAAACTCACGCCTTCATTCCCAGAGTGGGGTAGGCAGAGCTAAAGAATTACCAACAAGTCTTAAAACTTCTTGATAACTCCGTAACCACATTTTGCACAAATAGGCTAAGATGTTTCCCAGTGTATTAGTGACAGGTGGCAAGCCCATCGCCTAACAGTACTACAAGCCTTTATTCCCTTAGTCGACTCTTACGACATCCACGGGATGACATGGAGTGGCACTATTCTAACCCGGCAACCACACGGGAAAAATAAATAAAATAAATAAATAAATAAAATATATTTTTACTTTTTAGTCGTAATTCCACAAGTATAGAGCTTAGATTACAATACTATTATTACCAGATTACTGCAGTGATACACTGGCCGCTAATCACTCTTGTTAAAGCCACCAGCATCCCATTTCGAAGAATATGATAACGAGCGGCCAGCTCTCGCCATCGTAATTGCATTCAATTTTCAATTAGCTTTCACCCAACTATCATGGAATTTTCATGAATATTTCCCGGTCTGGTTTAATTGATCTGAGGCTTAAATCGCAATTACGTGCGATACAGTTTGAATCCATTATGGTCCTGTTAACACATTTGCGTGTTCGAAGTATAATATAATTGTAATTTTGTATAGTATAATTTACGAGTTTTTTTTAATGGAATGGAGAAGGCGAACGATCACAAATGCCACTTATGACTTATGCATTCTCAAGACCACTGTCTTAAGATTGCAACCCTAAGACCGCATATGCTTTGCCGACCTTGAGGACTAAGATGGAATACCTCTATGCTAGTCATTTCGGTTGTCTTATCCCCCCGCACACCGGAACACAACCATGCGAACACTAATAATTATATATACTAATAAGTATTATATTTTGCCGTGTGGTGCCGGTAGAGTAGAATAGCACCACCCCATATCCTCCCGCGGGTATCGTAGAAGGCGATTTAAGGGATTATTACATAGGAAAGATCTCCTCCGGGCGAGATAGGCGTCGTTAGCATTGGGCTGCTACCTATCTAGGAGAAGGAAAACTCCGAATTCAAACCCGGCGGGATAGGCGTCGTTAGCATTGGGCTGCTACCTATCTAGGAGAAGGAAAACTCCAAATTCAAACCCGACCCTGCATAATGGACCATGCGAGCACCATTTAAAAAGTTTATACCCCAGGAGGGTACTGGCAATGCCAGAGAATCCCTCCCTAGGCCTAGCCTGGGCAGCCCTTCGTACTCTGGGGGGGGCAAAATAGTGCGCGTATGTTCGGATCCCTCCGGGGATCGGAACGGCGGCGATGCCGTTTGCCACGCGTCACGCTGTGTTCGCAGGGGGGTTGGCAAAAAGCGGGCCGCTGAAAGCCGCCTTGCTACGATGAATGTTTGTGGAGGGATGGAACATAAATTAGATGAGGTATGTATGATGATGAAAGAGAGAAAGCTGGATGTTCTATGTGTGACTGAGACGAAGAAAAAAGGGGTGAGTACGTCCACACACGGAACCTTGACGGCTTTGTGGTCCGGAGTTCCGGAATCCGAGCACGGTCGTCAGGGAGTCTGTATCGTACTCACAGAGCGAATGGCTGAATGTATGCAAGAGCATGAATGTGTGAGCCCAAGACTTCTCTGGGTGAGAGTCAAGGTAGGTCTCACCCGTTTATTCGTAATTGGGGCTTATGCCCCAGATACGAATAAATCTAAAAAAGAAAGGGAGGAGTTTTGGGAAAGTTTGCATGAGGTTTCAACAAAATGCAAGGAGAATGAGAGGATTATTTTGCTAGGCGATTTTAATGGTTGGACAGGCGTGCAAAGGGATGGTTATGAATCGGTACTGGGTAAGTATGGTGATGAGCGAGTGAACGAGAATGGCAAATGCCTTCTCAATGTATGTTTGGCTAAGAATCTCTGCGTGACAAACACTTTGTTTGATCACAAAGAGATTCATCAGTATACGTGGAGACGTCAGAATGAGAAGTCTATGATAGACTTGATGATTGTGGATGAACGGTTGCGTAACAAAGTTGTAGATACCAGAGCATTTCGAGGAGTTAGCGTAGGTTCAGATCACTACTTAGTGGTAACACGAGTAAGGGGTCTGTTCACACGTTGGCGCCATCGTGTTCCCGTACCGACAACTGCGTTAGAGAGGATAAAAGTAGAGAAACTGAATGACGAAGTTATACAAGATGAATACGTAAGAAAGCTGAAAGATCGTTTTGATTGTGTTAATAAAATGAATGACAGTGAAGTCGAGAATAATGTAAATAATGTATGGGAGATTATGAAGAATGGCATGGTCAAATCGGCCACTGAAGTATGCGGTGTAGTAAAAAGAAGAAAAAGTAAGAATGAACGTCCGGAATGGTGGGATAGAGAGGTAGATGATGTCGTGAAAGAGAAGAAAAAGTGTTGGTTGGATTTTGTAGCTGTAGATCCAGGACAAGATCTAAGCGACAGAAAGAAAAAAGAGTATAATAGATCAAAGAAAAGAGTGAAAGAAGTTGTGGCTAGAAAGAAAGATTTACTGAATGAAAAGTATGATAGGAGTTTCTCTGACAACTTCCGGTCGAATATTAAACTCTTTTGGAGCTTGATTAAATCGGCTCGGGGGAAATCAGAGAAAACTAAATTAAGCGCGGTGAGGAATGAGTCTGGAGACTTAATATGTGAGGAAGAAAAAATGCTTGATAGATGGAAAACTTATTTTGAAAGCTTGTTTGAATGCGAAGATATTTGTCGTGAGCCAGAAAGCATGAGTAAAGATGCAAGTAGCGAAGATGAAAGTGTGATTAGTATGAGTGAAATCATGAAAGCTTTAAAAAGTATGAAAGCGGGAAAGTCAGCAGGTTGTGATAGAGTGTCGATAGAAATGCTGAGGAGAGGAGATGGCCTGGTGGGTAGTCTGTTGTACCGTCTTTTCAATGCATGTTGGAATAGCGGCCGAGTCCCAGAAGATTGGGTCAAGGCCGTTATCGTCCCTCTGTATAAAGGAAAGGGGTCACAGCAAGACTGCAAAAACTACCGCGGTATCAGCCTCCTTAGTGTTGTCGGCAAAGTATATGCGAAGATTCTAATAGAAAGGGTATTGAATGTTACGAATGACAAAATCTGGGATGTACAAGCGGGATTTCGAAAGGGAATGGGATGTACGGATCAGGTCTTTTCACTACGGTCCATCACAGAAAAGTTCTTGGCTGTGAACCAAAAGGTTTTCTGTGCTTTTGTGGACCTGGAAAAGGCCTATGATAGGGTAGATAGAAAGGAGTTGTGGACGGTGCTGTCTATGTATGGAGTGAGCAGCAACCTGGTGCAGGCTTTGAGGTCCCTTTATGAGGGCTCCAGAGCCTGTGTCAGGATCAATGGGTCATACTCGGCCTGGTTTAATATCTCTAAAGGTGTTAGACAGGGATGTGTTGCCTCACCATGGCTGTTCAATCTATTCATGGACAGTTGTATGTGGGATTTGAAAGAGTATGATAAGGGTTTGCGTATGCAAGAGTTGCTAATCAAATGCCTCTTATATGCCGATGATCAAGTTATACTTGCTCCATCGGTACTTGAGTTGCAGGAGATGGTGACAGTAATGAATGAGGGATTTAAGAAAAAGGGGATGAAAGTAAATGTTGCCAAGACCAAGGTCATGGTGATAGAGAAGGATGAGGAGATGACTGAGTGCGTGATAAATATAAATGGTGAATTAGTAGAACAAGTGAGCAAATTTATGTACCTGGGAAGTATGTTTACAAGAGATGGTAAGTGTGAGAAGGATATCGAGAGGAGGGTGAATGCGGGGAATCAAATTAATGGGGCCCTGCACTCCTTTGTGAGCAGACAGGGCGTTTCACAAAAAGCCCGGCTGGCTGTTCACAATGGAGTGCTAGCCCCTACCCTGATGTATGGTAGTGAATGTTGGGTGTGGCAGGACTAGCATGTTAGTCGTGTAAATGCAGTTGAAATGCGTTCTTTGCGTAGTATGTGTGGTGTGAAACTGATTGATAGAGTTAGAATTGAAAAAATCAGAGAGAAATGTGGAATGAAAGAAGACGTAGTGACTAAGATTGAAAAGGGCATGCTTCGATGGTTCGGTCATTTGGAAAGGATGGATGAAAGAAGATTGACGAAAGAGATATACAGATCGAAAGTGAGTGGAAGGGTCGGAAGGGGCCGCCCTAGGCGTACTTTTTCGAATCAAATCGGAGAAATACTGGGAAAGGGCCGAATCTTAAGTACCCGAAACCGACGTGCGTGCATGACTCGATGTATGAATGTTGAAGAAGCGAAAGAAATTTGTCAAGATCGTAGCAAGTGGAAAGAAGTGGTCTCTGCCTACCCCTCTGGGAAACAGGCGTGATTTAATGTATGTATGTACTAATAAGTGCAGTAGTAAAGTCAACAGTACAGGTAGTGGTGGTAGGTCCGATCGGATCGCTACCACCATCTTATCCTTTAACTTACCCCCAAGCAGCAAGGTTCGCATTGTTGTGTTCCGGTTTGGGGAAAAAACAACCGGTGAAATTACTATGGCTCCCTCCGTACCACAAATTTTGTCTTTGCGACTGCGCAGGTATCATCGCAAGCGTCTTTTTACGTGACGGGAACTATACGAGTATATCTCAATTAAATCGTACAGATGTAGTGAATAATGTTTTGCCATCGTTTTTTGTCGGAACAGTTCGTTTTTATCTTGCTGTCTCAGTCAACTTTAGTACCTACCGATAAGCTAATTGAGAAAGCAAGATCATGATTTTTATTGGGAGTGTTCATGACTTGAGTACTGTCGATGATATGTGATTTTACCTTATTTGATTCGTCCACTACTAATATATTCTATATAAGTGAAACGTTACACTCACGTCAGCGAAGTTCAGCCTGTTGGCGTTCTTCCTAAACTCGGTCATGGCGTAGCGCTCCTTCATCTTGCGCACGCGCTTCCCACCGCGCTTCTTGCGGCTCTGCTCAATTGGCTTCGGGAGCGGCTTCACGAATTTAACTGGAGGCGGTTCCTGGAGCAAACATAAAGATTAATACGTATAATAGTAATATAAATGTAAACAACAAAAACAAGTTTTAACAAACCCAACTGTTGTTGCTAGCCAACTTTAAATCGTTATAAATCCTAAATGATAAATGAAAATTTATCAAAGAAACCTAGATGATTTTTAAATATCTATTCAATGATAAGTACCCCATTTATCATAGTATGTTGACTTTTTTTTACTTTTTTACAATATGGCGTGTAGTTGCCGCCATATTTATTTTTCATTACTGTCATATCTTTAGTGACAAACAAGATTAAGAAAAATCAGTTTCCATAAGAAAATCGGTTCACGCATTTAGTTTCTACAAAGAAACAAACATACATATAAAGGCTAATAAACACATTACCCTCATCCTTCGGCAGTCGGGTAAAAAGGTAACCACCAACTGGGTCCAGGTAAAAGTAGACCAAAATAAATATGGCGGGACAATCCAGGCTAGCAAGAATCACCTAATTCAAGATTTGATTGGAGGAATAAGGGTTGCCCAGCAATGGGACACCAAATGGGCTTTTTGGATTAGATTAGAACTGCAAGAGCTAGTATTTCAAACAACCATACTATCTTTTAACCCTGCTTTACCCCCCCAACGGTTAAAGTTTTGAAGATACAGATGTAGTGCATAATTGTTTTCCATCGTATTTTGTCGGAAACGTTCGTATCTGTCATACTTCTTCAGTCAACCTCAGTTCTTTTTGTACTATGACCGACTGAAATAGCAAGACACGCTTGTATGTTTCCGTGAAAATACGAAGGAAAACAAATTATGCACTACATCTGTACATTCTACTGTTTCTTGCGAATAAATAGAACGCAAAACCTAGGTAGTTTGGTTTATGAAAAGATCTCAAGTTTGGAAACTTTTATCCTGAACCTTTATTGAGCCAGTTGGGTTATGGGCCCAAAAATAATGATTCAACACTCATGGTATATTGTTAGCACGTAAGAGCCCCAAATGTGGCCAATATACTAAATACATACATACATAAACTCACGCCTTCATTAATTTACTAAATAAATGAATAGAATTTAGATTCAATGCTGTAGTTACCTGTAACTTGTCCAGTTTCTTTTCAATGCCCTCCCGAAGCTGCCGGCCGATGTGTCCGTCCGTGCTCTCGTGGCAAGCGTCGACTCGCGCAGCCAGTATCAGTTTAGTAGACACCAGTTTCGCTGCTTTGTACCGTAATTCCTAAAAACGAAATAAATTATTAAAAACTATTACATATATATTACCACCATTTAAATCATTCATTTTTAATCATAATAATATGGGGAAAGATGACGAAGTATTGCCATAGACGTGTTATCGTATTGTTAATGTTACAATAGTTCTTATTTACTTGATAGTAATGGTGCCTGAGCTAATATCGATACCACAACATGTCAAAAGCATTATTGTTTTATCCAGTAGAAAAGAGGCCCTGTTTCGAAACTGAGGCGACTGGTTTAATGTAACTGCATTTGTTGAAATTTAAAGCTGTTTGTTAGCTAAGGTCCAAAAAGTTGGGCATGCACTCACGCATTTTACTTTAATGAAACTTTACCATTCTAAGGTGCAATTTAGCAATACAATTGTAAGTATACTTTTCATTGCACAAAGGAACCTTTTTTGCCTTCATTTTTTGTATGGTTAACTACGCTATTTATTGTAAACTGTTAAAAACATAAGGGCAAAAATTAAACTTACTGGTGTAGTATCCTGGACAATTTGTGAAAAATAAATAAATCCCGTGTGTGGCAGCGCAGCAGCCTGCGAGAACCCTGAGAGGGTCTTCCTCTGTTGCCCAAGAGGCAGGACGTTGCATGCCGGCATTTTAGACAGCTTGGATAAACCGCCGGCAACACCAAGAATTTTAGCAGCTGTTGAGGCTCCTGTAAACAAGAGAGTAAAGGGTAAATAAAATAAAATTATCACTTATTTCATTATGTTCCTATCACATTACATTACTACCTTAGGAACACAACCTAAGAAATAAAATAAATTAAAATGTCACTGACATTTGTCAAGGCTGCTTTCAAAGGTAAAATTAATAAGGCTGCATGGGACACAATTTCTAGCCTTTGATAAAATAAAATAGTTGAATAGAAACTTCAATGTAATGATTATGATGATGATGATGATAATGTCACAAAAAACGCGTTTTTTTTATAATTCAGATAGGCTAAGGTAAAAAAAGTATTACTTACCAAGGATAGCAGTGATGTTGGGGGCAATAAATGTCATTCTACTCTCCACATATTCATAAATACTTGACTTGAAATTATTCAAATCACTTGCCATGTCACAAGCTTCAAAAATTTCCTCTAATTCACTTTCTGTTAATATTTTTCTGCAAATAGCAATTTGAAATGTTAATTTAAGGTAATTTCATCATCTGCATAGACAAATAATGTTTGCTTTAAAATTTCTTAAGTCTCCTAAGTGATGGTAGGTGTCATAAAAGTATTATATCAGGTTATCAGATTAATAACCAATACAAAATATTAAGAATGCCCTTACAGGATCGAAAATAGTATAACTTATTTTTATACTCATTAATATACTATTTGTACATTTGATTATACATTAAACTGTGGACCGAAGCACAAAGGAAGCCTGTTCTATAGACTTTATAATCTTGTACTGCCTTTTTCTTTCAAAGGGCAGTAAAATATGGTATTATTAGTAGAAAAGCGGGAATAGTTACCCTTGCGTTGTGGATGCCGTCACTGACACTATCATAATAGTGGCTTGTGTCAGAAAGCTCTGCAGTGTCACATTGTTCTTTGCCTTGTCCAGATCATTCCCAAGTTCTTTTACGGTCCTTATATACTCCTGGGGAGTCACAATCAGGGACTCCAGTTCCGGAAACCGTTTCTGATACTTATCTCGAACAAATCTGTGGATAGTAGCTGGAAAATGAAACGATTCATTTATAAATAGTAAATCAGGACACTTTTATGCAATGGTCTTATTTGTAATCAATTTATGTTTTTATTATTATTCATTTAACCCTTTCATGATTTAGAACATCAGATAGATTTGCTAAATTCCATGTTGCATAAATGAGCCCTTACAATTGGAATAGTTTTATGAAAGTGAACATACCAATTTCCCCATCAATTTCAACAGCTATGTTGTTAGCCTCCACAATTAGTTGGTATTCGGGATCCGACTCCATCAATCCAGTCACTTCAATCTTCTTCCGATCATTGCCAACATTTTGCTCAATTTCTGTCACAACCTGTTAAATATATAAATACAAAATATTAAACAGAGTAAGTAGCAATAAATGTTACAGTATAGATAATTGCACAAGGACTGCCACGAAAAAAAAAAATGCTTCGCAATATGGGAGATTTCCTAAATTGTTTCAGCAAGGCGGGACTCCGCTTCCGTCCCTGGACCTATTCCCACAACCCTCCCCTGCCCCTCCGTTTGTTGCAGGGTACTACAGCCAACCCTAATCTCATGCAGTCTTCTTGTCACAAATTTCCCTTAGTTTCACTCTAACGAAAACAATAATACCCACCCTTTTCAATCTGTCAGAATGTCTCAGTTTGGCTAGTTCCCTAATAGTGACACTTTTTATATCTTCTTCCATGGGTATAATAGGATTAACAGGCTTGGGGACAGCAAAGTCATGAGCAACATCGACTGAAGCATTATTCTCAATAATCGCTTCGAGCTCTCCATCGTCATTTTCTTCAAGATCAGCAAGTAACTCGTCAGCCAAAGACATGGTAACAAGGGGTTAAAATTCCGTATGCAGCTTTATCTAAATTCAAATAATACTACTAATATGCGACGTAGGTGCGATGTGTGACCACTTTCTCACAGACTAATAAGAGATACGACGTTTCACTTTCTGTTTGGGATATCGTTAAATCATTTTATTTTAGGTTACCATAATAACACAATATTGTGTCTTGTGTCACCACAGATTGAAAAGATTTTTTTTATGTTTATGACCTGGATTGTAAGTCCTTTAAGCCATAATATAAGGTGATGTCACTGACACTCACAGATTATAAGGTATGTCTAAAGGTAAAGACTGATTTAATTGACGGATTGACGTTTTCGTTTGCGCAAAATTAAAAATTCGTGATTAAATCATTATATTATTATTATCATTTAAATCATCCTAAATCATCAGAACAGTCAAGGAAATTGATTCTTAGGCCATTTCGGACTATGTCAAAGTGATACTGTAAATAAAATCATAAGAAGTCTCTTACGTTTTGATTGATCACGTCACTATGACATAGTCCAAAGTTGTCAAGGAATCAATTTCCTTTACTGTACATTAAAGGGGCTTCTAAGCGGGCCATGTTTTGCTGCAATGTGTGGCCGGCAACTAGTGCTATCTTACTCTTACTTCGTATGTTAGAGCAAGATGCGTATAGTTGCCGGCCACACATTGCCGTGAAAATGTTGCTCGTTTAGAAGCCCCCTAAGGATTCATCAAGAAGTTCATGAAGTTTTTTATTCGTCAAACGATCAGTTATTATTGTCAATATGTTTGAAGCTCTCTGATACGAAAATTGGTGGTTTAATAAAATTCAAATTGCATTTATTTACTGAACAACAGAGATCCATGACTGTTAGTATATCTTTACACAAGGCCAAGCGCATCCTGAGAGCAGAGTTAAGTCGATTGAACGCGCAAAGCATCCGCGTCGTAGTCAGAGTGATAAGCGCTTATTACACCTCCAATGTGCGAGAGGGGATAGTCAGGAAGCACACTACCCTGAATTTATTTACTGAACCAGCCTGCAGTTAAGCTGGATTTATATTGGTCAATTATTTATTTATTTAATTAGGAGATAACACAGAAACATACATAGAGTGTAAAATAATTTTGTAAATTGGTACTATAAATACAAATGCTTCCCTGAATGTATCTCATTATCACAAGAAATATTAAGTTAAACTTACAGCATGCAACAAGAAAGTACTTAATAAAGATTTAATGATAAAGATAACATTAAATAGAAACACAGTGAAATATGAATGCTTGTATAAATTCAAAACAGCAGGTTTAAACTGGGTGCGGGATTGTGAAAAGGTCAAGGACAGTGGACATTACATTAGTTTAAACGCAACCGGACAGTAGCTAGTCAAGTCGCCTTGCCAGTGGATCCAAATAGAATCGCTTTATATTTTTCATTCGACTGTCCTTGGCCTGTACTTGACCAATATAAATCGGGTTTTAAAGCGCAAATGATAAAGATAAAAAAGATTCAGTAAGCAGGCCGCTCGGGCACTTTTACACGTCAAAAATCTATGGACTGCGTGGGACATATCTAATATGTGATGAAGGCTGTACTCTCAAGGCATCAAAAAATTGGCAATGGCTTAGCCTTGGCCATTGCAACAAAAACCATTTAAAAAGAGAAAGAAAAAAATTGGTTAACGACTATACCTATACCCATTTTTATCTATCTATTTTTTATTATTATCTTTACATAGTAGCTTTTAAACAAAGTTGCTTCCCGCGCTGTGTCTCTATGTATGTAGTACGCTTAAATCTTTCATAATACGCAACATTAAATAACATTGATTTGAATGCGGTTGTCATAAATAGATAGTGATTCGAGAGGAAGATTTTTATGTATAATAAATTCTGCATTATGTACGGGTGTTACAGAAAACTCACATAAAGCGAAGCAAAGCGAGAGCATGTCACTAGTTATTTCATAAATAAGGCATGTTGTTTGATTATATTTGTCAGGGTTTATTTTTCTGAGTTGTTCATGGCTTGGACTATCTAAATGGATGAATAGGTAGCGGACGGAAACACGTGAGCTTGCGGACATGGCCGAGCATCAACTGATTCAACTGAATGTTCCTACACCTTTCTAGCGGCTTTCCAATTGCTGAATGCTATTATATTACACCTTCCTAAATTACCTAAGTAACTAAAGTCAGTTAGGATGACTTAAATTTCCCTTTAAGATAGCAATAGTAAACGTATTTAGGGTGACCAGCGTTACATCGATTATGGGCAACACGGGGAAATGTCAAAGTTGCTTAGGTAAATTTATTTTCTAAAGGCAAACGAAATAATAACCACCATTGAAGAAACATCATAATAGTGAGAACTTTTAACCTTTTTACTATCTTACGTACATGATATATAAAACTTACTATACCTCATCTACGATAACGAGCTAATACTAGAAAACTCAGATTGCATGTGATTGGTCAGCGATAAGGGCGATGCACGTGCAAAGGGTGGGTTTACATGACCAGTCTACTCTGTCTATTGTACCGTGCGGACGCTCCTAATTGCTCTCCTTTGTTTGTGTACCTATTGTTTTTCTGTTACTCGGCCCGTTTACTGGATTATCTTCTGCCTACATTGCGACTCGGCTTGTTTACTGGACTTCCCTGAAGCTTACTGTGTGACTTGGCTTGTGTATTTTTGGACTGTTTCCTGCTTACTCTGTGACTCGGCTAGTGATTTGGACTATTTTGGACAGTTGTGAATTATAATGGCAACTTCACCAATCGCGGTTAAGAAGAGGCGGAGGCAGCCTTTTTAATCACACGAAAAAGTGATGATATGCAACTTATACGATACCTTTGTCGAAGAGGCTCCAAGTGCATCGTACAATGAAATTGCGAAAACTGTTGCGACTACGCTAGGTATCCATTGGGTATCAGTGTTAAAAATTGTCAAAGAAAAAAGAACGACGAATGTCCTTAAATCTCCGAAAAAAGAGAGACAGCGAAATAATGTGCTGATCTCGTTGGACAGTTTTACTAAAAACGCTCTGAGAAGAAAAGTGCACGAGTTTTTTTTTCGGAATGAAATTCCGACATTGGACAAAATTTTGGAAGTAGTCAACGGCGATACTACGTTACAAAATTATAAGCGGTCTACGCTTCATAAGTTATTAAGGCACATGGGCTTTACATTTGCGAAAAGAAGTCGCAACAGTGTCATGAATGACAGAGAAGACCTTAAAAATTGGAGGAGAAATTATTTAAAAGCTATAAAAGAAGCGAGAGCAGCGGAAAAAAAAATTTACTATTTAGATGAAACTTGGATAAACGAGGGTCACACCAATAGTTCAGTTTGGATTGACTCCACGATCCAGAATGCAAGACATGCAATGATGAATGGTTTATCTTCTGGCTTGGAGAATCCATCAGGTGAGTTATTTGTATTAACTTAAGAATCTGTAGATAAATAAAGTTTCTAAGGTTATAAACCTAACAATTAAGTTCCTTGTACCTGACAATCAAACTCCCATTGTTTCATTGTGCAAATACTTAAATCCTTTTTTTTTGCAAAACAGCCGCCGTTATCAATCTTTACATGGTATTTTCTCTACCTGGTCACAAAACCTCACTAATTGCTGTGATAACATTTATCTTATTAAGTTTTTGTTTTTGCAGGCAAAGGGAAGCGGCTAATCATAACACACATCGGAAGTGAAGACGGATTTGTTGAGGGCGGTTCATTAGTCTTTGAATCAAAAAAACAAGGAGATTATCACCAAGATATGAATGCGGAGGTATTTGAAGAATGGTTCTCGAAAGTGCTTGATAAGATTCCAGATGGCTCAGTAATTGTTCTAGATAACGCCCCATACCATTCAAGAAAAACACAGAAGGTACCGACCACACAATCACGAAAAAATGATATCGTCGATTGGTTAAAAGAGAAGAATTTATATTCACAAAATATGAAAAAAACAGATTTGTTGGACATTGTAAGAGCTCATAAAAATAGGTATGAGGCGTTTGCTGTAGACGAACTGGCGAAGCAAAAAAATAAAACAGTGCTACGTTTACCCCCTTATCACTGCGAATTAAATCCCATAGAGATGATTTGGTCACAAATCAAGGGGTACGTAGCACACAACAATAAAACATTCAAATTGGCGGAAGTAAAACAATTACTTGAAGAAGCCATTTGTAAAGTAAATGCCGAGTCATGGAAGAAATGTATCAAGCACGTAATAGAAGTGGTAGAACCTAAAATGAGTGCAGTGGAAGTGGAACCGGCGGAAAGATTTATAACCGATTTAGAAAACGATTCGAGTGCATCGGATATGGATATGGAGATATAATAAATATTTACATTAACAAACATTTGTTTTTTTACCTATACCCAACCCAAACCCCTATTTTAATTACCTTAACCTCGTAAGACCCAGACCAATTTTTCCGATTTTTAATTTGGAGCTTTCTTTTATTTTTATTAGTATAAAACTCGAATTCAATCTGCACTTGTACAAGTACGCCAGGACTTACGAGGCTAATTATAGACGACCAAGCAAATCTTGCTTGACCGGGTCCGGGTATATTTCCAACTGCATATCTTAAGTCAATTAAAGGTTGTTTATTTACAAAACATGTTAACAGCACAACAGTCGAAACTAAACCACTGCTTTAAACGTTAAGAAAATAATGAATATAAATATAAAATATAATTAATGAAAATATTCCAAGCGACGGCATGTAAGCCGAGCCGGACAGCGAGGTGCAATTGTTTACGCCCACTGCCCTTTTCTGTCCTTTTCATCTGCATACAAAATTGTGAAAGAGAGGCCGCTGTATTAGCTCGTTATCGTGGATGAGGTATAGGAGCAAATAACTTCAGCAAACTGTAAATTTTTATATGAAGGCTTCGGTAATGTCGAACTAAGAGCATGCAATACCGGTCTACCAACTATAATAATATTAATATACATGAGATTAGTATGGAGGAATCGGAAACAGCCATTAAGCTACCCACAAAATAAATATCAGAAGGCAATCGATCTTGTACTATGGGTAGGTACTGATAAACACTTATATAGATAAATACATACTTTAATACATAGAAAACAAATACTCGCGCTCATCACACAAATTATTTGCTCATACCGGAAATGAAACCCGGGACTGTTTGCTTCATAAATAGGGTCACGAACTAATTTAGTGGTCCGTGGTAACCAAACAGTATACGTAGCTAGCATTCTGTAGGTATAAAACTCAAACGCAAAGTTATATACCTCTAATTCTAATTCTAATTAGTGGCTTTCGATCCTGTTAAGGTTTATTTCGCCAATGTAACTTATTGTCTGGTTATTACAAGACAAGGCCGTAGAAGTCAATTTTCAATTTATGAACGTCAATTTACAAACTTGGGCTTCAGACGTCAGTTTAGCATGGAGCAAAGATGGAAAGCAATGCAACCGTATCGGCGGATTGAAAGTGTGCTACGTCCGTTTGTGATATTTTTCAAGCAAATCAACTTTGCACTTGCAACACTGGAAACGGTTGGCCAGCCATTTTTTTGACGGTCTGTGGGAAGGGCATGCCGAAAGCCTGAAATTTACATTTTAGGCGAAATTGTGGACGTTTCAGTGAATTTCGGAACAATAACTCGTCTCAATGGCGCTAAATCCACAATACGATGCAATTGGGAAAGGTTTTGTGCAACAATACTACGCGCTTTTCGATGACCCGGCATCACGACCAAATCTGGCAAATTTGTACAACGTGAGTGGTTCTTCATATTGTGAGCTGCTGCTATTAGATTTCGTTCTAATGTGTGCTTGCTTCCAAATATATTTAAGCTATGAATTTGTTTTGAAGGTGTTGTACTGCGCTGGTACTTGTTAGAAGTATAGATGAATCATCCACGCAATCTTTCGATTTTGCAAAGACCTCTCACTGCGTCACCAAAAATCCAGGCGGTTTCTAAACATTTTACCTTCTCTATAATGTGACGTACTTAACTATTTGTCATCACTGCCTTCGCTGTTGATGTTCATGTTTATTGCGTGTTTCTGAGCACTATACTCACATTACAGACTTATTTTAGATTTGATTAATTGCTTTTCAAATTATGATGCCTAGGAATCAGCCAGCTCAGAAATCAATGAACACTTGATAGCTTTATGTTGTAACCTATAGAAAAATAATTGGGCTTGGAAGCATGCCAAGTGCCAACTGTCATTTTGTTCTAGCTTAATTTATTATCTCAAGGATTTTTTTATTTATTCCTGTCTGATCCTTTGTCATTACCGCTGACTACCTTAGTAATAAATAACTTGGGGTCAGGATTTTTGCTTTCTTTATATTAATTGTTCCCGTGAACTGGTTAATTAATAATTAACCTTCAACATCAATGCTAGCAAATATTTATTACTGTGCTACTCTTACTTTAAATGATAGAACAAGATGCCTGTAGTTGCCAACCACACACATTGCCGTAATAATGATGCCTGTCAATCTGGCCCCTCAGTGGTTGTGAGTGTGTCTTGTTGGTAACTCATATTGGTACCTTAAATGTCCAATTTGTATAACACAAATGATGCTTTATGCAAATTGGAGTTCAACGTCATTGTGCTTCACAGACACTGAAATTTTAGCAATCAATATGAAAAAAACCTTTATCTAATTGGTAATTTATAAGTGAGCAGTTCTTGTTGGAAAAGAAGACTGTTCATTAAGTAATCTAATGAAACTTTGGCCCATTATTATGAAATTTTAAATTAATTGTTAAACTGAATTGTTTCAGGTGGAGACATCATTTATGACTTTTGAAGGAGTTCAATTACAGGGTGCTGTTAAAATTATGGAGAAACTAAATGTAAGTATCTTTTATATTAATTTCATAAAAATTATCAAACTTTTGCATCATTGATTGTAATATTTAACATTTTCTGCCTGGGTTTAAAATGCTGTTAAATGAATTATGATTTTGTCTATATTTCTTCATAGACACTTTAATTGATGTTGCATTGGTTTCACAGGCCTTGGGTTTCCAAAAAATACAAAGGGCAATCACATCTATTGATTCACAACCTATGTTCGATGGAGGAGTTCTAATTAATGTCCTTGGGAGGTTGCAAGTAAGTATGCCTTTGTATTATTGGTCTTTTCAGAAATTATCAATCCATACATACATACATACATACATACATACATAAACTCACGCCTTCATTCCCAGAGTGGGGTAGGCAGAGCTACAGAATTACCAACAACTCTAAAAACTTGTTGATAATTCTGTAACCACATTTTGCATAAACAGGCTAAGATGTTTACCAGTGTATTAGTGACAGGTTGCAAGCCCATCGCCTAACAGTACTCCAAGCCTTTATTCCCTTAGTCGCCTCTTATGACATCCACGGGAAGACATGGAGTGGCACTATTCTAACCCGGCAACCACACGGGTCAATTATCAATAATAGCCACCAAATATCACTAAGTATCACCAAATAGATAAATACCCTTTCATAATGGCAACTCCTCTCAGATCCGATAGCTCTCAAATGGCCCATCCAATTTACATGAAACCCGGTTAAAAACTATCCCAATTAAAATAGCTGTATTTTATAAAAACAGCATCCATCCCTTTAGGAGCTGTGGTACAGACACAATGCTTACACAGAGACACTTATATAAACATGGAACTTAATCAGAGCTCAGACAAGTTGGTGTCATTACTCAGAATAATGTGGACATGACTGAGAATTTTATGAAATAACAATACAATACAATACAAAACACTTTAATGAACACCAAACAAAAATATTACAGAGAACTACCTACTTGAATTCAATTAATTTATTTCTTACCAGAAATTTATTTTGATCCTTTGCAAGACAGTAAGCTATTAAGTTTGCTCCATTAACATCAGTATTTGCGATAGAACTTTTCCAGCTCATAAGTTTATTTTAAATGTGAAGAAGAATAACTAAGCCCAGAAATAAAATAAAAGAACTCTTTAATTACTTTCATAAATCTACTTCTTAACAAGTCTATGTATTCTTTATTTATTAGTGTCTAGTAAAGGATCAAAATAAAATTTTGGGTAAGAAATCAATTAATTTCATTTCATTAATTGAATTTAAATCTTTGGAGTCATGTCCATATTATTGTGAGTAATGAATCCAACTTGTCGATCTCAGGTTATAATGCCTATATTTATTTGTCAGGGATTAAAAATAGAAACCCCTGCCAGATATCTTTTGATTTATCTTCAATTCTAGGCTTACTAGAATCTACCTTAATTTCACCTTATTAATAAACTTCGACATGATAGTATTATAATTATTATTGATAGTAATTTTGTAATACCTTATCTACTGTTATACAATTTATTTTATCAAATTGCACTGATAACAATAATGATTTGATTGCATGTTTATTTTTTTTGGCATGACAATGACTGCTATATTATTGATGCTAACAGTGTTTTTAATCTATGGCAGAGAGTCCAACATAGATTTGAGTATCCTGAATTTGAAATAAAATTAATTTAAATATTAATTACTATAGAAATTGATATCATTAATTCAAAACAAAATTATACATGATAAAGACTAGTGCACTCCACAGGTTTTGTGATAGTTTATTGACATAGCAGAGTTCTTTACTGTTAAGTAACTTGCTTTTCGTTATAAGCAAGCATGAAAAAAAAAGCAAGCAAATAAGAAAATAATCCAAAAAAAAATAATTAACCCCTATTTCTCCTGGTCACGCTATAACTTGAGAACAGCTGACCTAGTTTAGCTGATTTCTTTTATGTAGTGTTCGTCATTGTCAGGCCTAAGTTTGTATGAAAGAAAATAATTGAAAAATCCACCGGGAAACTTAGAAATATGCAGTGGGGTGAAGCCGCTAGTATGTATATAAAAAATAATCCCTGTTTCCCTTGGTCACCCCATAATTCGTGACCGTTTAGAATAAAATCTGTTTTGTTGTGTTCGAAATTATCACGACAAGGTTTGAATGAAAAAAATATACACCTGTTCGGCGCCGAGCATGGATAGCTGGGACAAACTTATGTCAATCTATACTTGTATACTAATATTATGAATAGGAAAATTTGCATTTTTGTTTGTTTGTACGACGGAGATAAGATGATTTAAAAAAAAACTATTAGGAAGCAATATTTATTACTACACTGACTACATTAAAGTGATGGCGAGCAAGTATGTATATTATTTAAATTAATGTTATTTGTGCTTTTGTTTCAGTGTGATGATGACCCGCCACACTCCTACATGCAGTCATTTGTTTTAAAGACGCTGGGGGACTCCTTCTTTGTCCAGCATGACATCTTCCGTCTCTGCATCCATGACGTCGCCTAATACTGACCCATTGCTACCTAGTCATGAATCAAATTACGTAAGGAGACATTCATATTAGGAACTGGTGAACTGGATCACGCCAAATTATTTATAAGCCTGCTTTCGTAGTATAATTTGTTAGCCTTAAGAAAATAGTGAGTCTCTATCCTTTAGCCTAGCTATGTCTGTCTACCAATAAGGTCGCGGACAAAGCAGAGTTTAGATTGATGATATTAGGGGTAGGATAGATGGCCGATCGTTGTTTTTCGTTTTTTTGTTGTTTATTCACTATTATACTCACTCGTACTTCCTTGATGTTGGCGAAATGCTATAAATAAAAAGAAGATGGACAGTTAAGTTTTATGCAGTCCTTCATAGTTCAAACGAAACGGTGGAACCGTTCAAACCGTACGTGTCCATTTGATCGGTTTTGAACTGTCTAAGTATATCTTTCTTTGTTGTTGTATTTCTCAGTAATTTAGTTCATCTTGGAAGTATACTATAGGTTAATTATTATCTTATATTATTAAACTTCCGTGACTGACTGACAGACAATGCAAAACCTAAATCGCTGATCCTGTTGACTTGAAATTTAAAGGGGATTTTTCTTAGGTATTGGTGTACTAAGAAAGGTTTTTTTTGAAAAGCGAACCTCAACGGGAAGAAATGTGAGGAGTACCGGGAAATTAACTATGCATGCAAAGTTGTGACTGCCCCGTTAATTAAATAATTATTATGAATTGTTTAACCCTTTTCCAGGCCTTGCTAAAGCAAGAAATGGAATAGAGAATTGTTAACTTCCTGAAGGATACTGATCCACGAAGTATTTCAGGAAAGTTCAATTAAATTTGAGCCATAAAATGTAGGTAGTTAAGTTCAATTTTGAGTGATATGAATGTGGTCGATGAAATGTACTATGCCTGGAAAAGGGTTAATCCGCAGTTGCATTGGTAACTCACTGGTTTCTTACGGCCAACAAATTATAATCATGTAACTGCCAAACGTGAGCATATTGGATAAGAGGCTTCAAGTATGTGTAACATTTGGTGGTCAGTTGTAATATTTGAGCCTTGCCTCCTAGCAGCTATGACTTTATCAACATAAATGTTCCACAAGTGTGTGACCATGCGTATAAACAAGGCTTGTAATTTACAAGCAATGTTCGTTCAAGGTACGTTATGGCGCGTTTACATTAGGTCGGTTTAATCGGATTCGTTATTTAATAGTTGGTGATCGAAAATGGGCTGCAGTCGAATATGGGAACACCGAATGATATAAAGGCGCCATAAGGCTCTGTTCAGTATGCGGATTCACCAGTTCGTCCATAGTAACAATTGGATGCAGTTACCCAGAAAATGAATCAATGATTTAGCAATAAAATGACAACTGCCAGGATGAATACCGAGAGGTGGGTTGGTTCCTTATTGCGTAACAGGGTCCAATCAAACGAATGTCTCCTACGTTACTTGACTCGCGATCTAAATGTCGATCAATATGTTTAACATTCATCACGCTGTTTACAAGTGCATCTTGTTTTGGTTATCTAGGTATAAGTAACAAGTAAATGAATTGCCCATTTGTAAATTTCCAAATTTAACAAAATATTATTTTAAGCGAAGTTGGCAATGTTCTCAGCAATGATGTAATAAGCTTCAAAGGGCATATTTTTCAGTTACATGTATACATTTTATAATAAATACATTATAATTTTGTACCACTTTTGTTTTGTTCTTACGGTTCCGTACCTGAAGAGTACCAACGGGTTCCGATTAAGTTATTACGGCTGATATCCTGATAAATAATAAATTTATCAACAAAATGCGTAAAGTTAAATGAGGGTTCCATAAAAGAAACCTTAAGATTCATACGAAACTGCTGTTTAATTTAGGTACCTAATGAAGTAGAACAATCGATAACACATAATTGCCAATAAAACGTACAGTTTTTTGCGAAAACACAGGGTGTCTGGTAGCTAGGTGCAAAGCTTTAAGGGGGTGATAGAGCAGCTCATAAGCTATCGATTTAACCCCCATATATGTTCAGCAATTGTTATTCGTTTCCGAGATATTGATAATTTTAATCGGAATTTTTGTCATTTTTCCATGTTGAGAAAAGCCCCTAAATTCATGTATTAATTCTTTTTTTTTTTCAGTGTTTTCTTGCATCCTTAGAATCACTATTAACTAAGGAAGTTTTTAAAGCTACATGTCAAGTTTTTTATAATAACTTTTTGAGCAAACGCACAGAGTTACTTTCTCCATACTATAAGATAACCCCGGGTTTGTTTTTCTCCTAGTATAGAAAAACAAACATTGTGGGTTTACTCAAAAAGTTGTAATGAAATAAATCATGTAGCTTATAGCTCCTAGATACCAAACACCCTGTATAAACCGGTTCAACTCGATGGTTCTAAGCAGTCGCCCATCCTCTTTCCATGTCAATTTCTATAGTTGGCCGCCGGTCGTCAGCCTATATTTTCGACAGTCGGCAGTGAGTACTAGCTTAACTTGCGGTTTCCAGTAATGCGGCCAGCCGTCCGGTTGACCGCGAGCAACAATGTATTGCAATCTTCTGGTGATTTGAAGGAACTAGTGCGAATAAAACGCAATAGTTCCCTGGAAAGAACATCCAAAGGAATTACCGCGAATAATCCTTTGTTGCTAGCGGTCAACCTGGCCGCAATGCGGGAAACTGCAGAGTGCGTTACGCTATTCCTACGTTATTCCCCGGGGACGACGGTATGAGCTCTTGGTCTGCTCTTGGAAATTCTTTCATAACGTAATTGGCATGATGTCAGTCGTATTTTTTTACTAATTGTTTAGCTATCTTAGTGATGGTACGGAACCGTCGGTGAGCTTAACTCACTTGACCGGTTTTATAATAGATTTCTCATACTTTATTTTATACATTCATGGTTAATCTAAGGTAGAAAAAGAAAACGAAAGTTGGATGCTAAGACAATTATGTAATTAAGTAATAAATAGTCAAAAATTAACAAAAGAACCACTGAAAACAGGTACATTTCTCACCAATCTCAGAATTTAAGACTCGCTCCTCCCTCTAAATCCTTAGACGCTACGAACACTCAACAAGTTACTTGCATGCACTACTAACGAAATACACACCGCCCGCTTGGGCCACTTGTCTAAGTAAATGACTAGGTTGCAAGTAATGCGCTCTCTAGGCCTGCGGCCGACCGATCAGGTCTTCATGAACCTTGCTTTTCTACGGGCCATATCAAACTAAGCTTGCGTGAGTCAGAAATGCCAGCTTTCTATTACCTACGATTTAAAACGGCCATCTCACACAAGATAACTTTATTACGGCCCTATGTGTAACAGATCCCTTCTAATAATATTGCATTTTTAAGGGTAATCAGCAAATTTACTTTTGCAATAACAGTTCGACTCATTCAAACGTCTTTCATAAAGTCAATAGTTAGGTACATAAGTATTCTTTTATTGCTGGGTACACTAGATTATCTCAAACTATTCATTTCCAAATTTCAATTATCCGATTGTTAAAGCTTCCAACCAAATTTCAGATTCGATCGTTGATTAAGATTATTTAATTTCCGAATCAACTAATTTAATAATGTCATGCATGACAAAACAATAAAATATCTAAATCGTGGGAAAAACGTCTCTTCCAATCGAAAGATATTATATGCTTTGGCGTTTTAAAAGATACAATATATAACAATTCGCATTTTGAAATCCAGAAATAAATAATTTGAGATTTTAGGGTGTTCCCATTATTGCTTCTTACAATCTTTTACTGTGGAAATAATACTTAGAATAAAATAAACGATAATGAAAAACCCCTAGTTTGTCATTGTATGAAGAGTTAAAAAATATTGGGAAGCCTTTCGTATTTGTCAGAAACCTCTAAAAGGACCACCACACATTACGGACCACTATCACGCCGGTAGCACACCTCAAACTGGCGAAGCTGTGACATTTAACACGAATTTGAACTCTATTGATTGCGTTTCGCGACCGCGGTTTAGCAGCGGTGTGATACCAGAGTCAATAGGTGACAAAGACTACGTAGCAGAGATCAAATTAGACATGGCAAGACCGGATAGGTCACTTTTGTACATTAGCCTCTTCTTGTTGCACTGTTTCGTAAAGTTATCTCAATAACGTGTTGTTTTTTGCAGAACATTTGATAGATTGTTTTTAGTTGTATTGTACACACTAATTTTACTTGTAACAGGTCTAAATGCAAGATACTCATTATTTGTACCAACATTTGACGAAACAGTGCGACAACACATCAGTTCCTTACTAGAAGTTATCAATAGCGATACTGTAAGGACATTTTAGCCGACAATTTATTTAAATTTTCAAGCGATAAAATGTAATAACGACGTTGGCCGGTCAAACATCTGTGTTCCAAAAGAGAAGTATTATAATCACAACCACGTATAAAAACAAATAGAGAAAATGTAATTTTTATCGGAATTTAAGTGATTTTAAATTGATTTATGAGCTTACAAAATAGCATGAAATACCTTGGGACATTCAAATAGTTCCCACTTTTTCCCGCCTCTATTCCAAGAGAGAGAGTGACAGAGGACAGATTGACTATTTGATTTCATATAAATAAGTAAATAATGTTTGTTGTGAAAATAATGTAGTCTTGTAATGGACTTTATCCGAGTAGATGATGATATAACTAATTAATGCCACTAATTAAATTAAACAAATTAAGTATTAACGCAAAATCAAATCAATTTTAACCAGGTTATGGGCCCATTTTGTACAGGTAACCGTCAATTATTTTTAATAGAACAGTGACTTAACCAAATTGGTAAAAGCTGCCGTTTTTTTGCACGCATTATTTTGTATAGACTTATTTATTTGAGATCAGACGTGCCAGTCCGTGAAACATGCAAATGGGTTGCTTTATTACGTAACATATTGATTCGTTTATAGATTATGTGGAATGTTCAATGATTGATTAGAATAAGATTTTTCCTGGCAAGAATTCCATCTTACTATGCAAGTACTGCAGGCTTACTATCTTAATAAACTGTTAAGATTTTTTAAGTAAGCTTTCTAAAATAATGCAATATTTATTTTCATACATCACCTAAATATTCACGAGTATTGAGCAAAACTAAGGGCCGTAATAATAAACTGAACCTGATACGGGTATCTCATTCAAAGATCAAAATCTTAATTAATAAAAAAAACGTCAAATTTTATATCGAACTTACATGAAAGAAATATCATATTGATCAAATTGGAATTACCCGATCTTGCAAACAGCCTGTTTCCGGAACGTTGATCAAAACTGCTGGTATATTTCCACTTTACAGTAAGTAGGTTGCTGGACTAAAAATAACAATTGAATCACTTAATCATTACTGACAACATAGAACACAGACGTTGGACCGGATCCCGCTACGACAAGATCAGTTTAGGAGCCGCCTTTCTTCCGCCCCCGCGTGCCGGGTAAGGTCACGCCGCGGAGCGAGCGCATGGCCATGGCGCGGTTGAAGTGCCGCTGGGTTTTGTGCTCGTCCACCTCGTTGCCGCTGTCCACGGACGACAGGATGACTAGAAGCACGCCCATCACCTGGAAAGAGGATTGAGTTTGACTATATTCTTATAAACAAGCTAAAACAATGAAACAAATTGGTCGCTTCTAACAAGACTGATTGTTGTGCATAGGCATCTTGATTGCATAGAGCCTAACAAGACGATAGTGAACTAGGATGTTAGTTGAATAGAATAGAAAACATTTATTTCACTTAATATTTACATATTTCATCTTTAGAATTATAGTTTACCTAATTAACAACTGTTGGATTTCGAATTAGGTCTCTATAGTAATTAATTTATGACTCTATGTCGAAAGCTGTAATGTTGAATTAGGTCACTATAATTCTAAAGGTGCGATATTTTTACAGTGTGTGAAAAGTAGTGCTGCGAAAATGGTATCCACTCAGCTCGTGTCGTAACACCTATAGGAAGTACGACGCTGGTTTTCTGTGGACCCACAGACTGGTTTTGCTAGACAGCATACATTGCATTCGTTTCTCCCCTCAAGTTAAACGACATTAGGGAATTATTTTAAACCTCCTGCTATGGTAATTAATTAAGTATTTCTTTGAATTTCTACATATAATAAAAAATTGTGATGTTAGTTGATCACCAAACACCATCACAGACCTGTTATTACCATACACCGGGGTTTTCGGTGCGGGAATGTTTGACTTAAGCTAAAGATTAAAAACCAGAATTTTACTCTAGGTTTCTACCTAATGAAAAATTAATTGAACAAAAAAAAGTATTTTATAAAAGAAATGTCGAAAAACTATGAACAAATTTTTAAAAGGAAATAGAAATGCGATCGAAAAAAATTAAATATGCTCCTATTACAACTGCCGACTTAGAGAGATCGTCCAGTTCATTGAAATGGATAATATTTACAGCAAGACGTCGCAGATGAACTGTTCCAAATATTGAAAAAACATTAATAGTTTATTTTGAAAATCGTGTCAACTACTTAATTTACCTACTGCAGGTAATTAATTAACGTTAATTTTATTATTATCTCATATCTTTATAGCCTTGGTAGTAAAGCTAAAGTACTACACGAGTTAAAATAAACTTGTATCATAGTGTAAGCAATTCGCAGAGAGGTAGTTAGTCATTAGGCATAATATGATATTTTCTCAGATTACCTATCTGTTGATATCTACTCTTTCTTAAATCATTCCCGCACCGAAAACCCCGATGTATGGTTATTTTATTACCATAGCAACGCTCATATTTTAACTGAATTCTGATACCGTTAATTATATCAATATTAGCGATTTATAGTATGCGAGTAGAAAAACTTTGTTAACTCACCAAACACACGATGATAAGAAGTGTGTACACATGTACAGTCGACTCTGGTATGTTTTCAATGTCTTTTAACGCTGCTAACGCCGGCTCGAAGTCCGGTCTCAAGTCCAAGGCATGTCTCATATGCGAGTAGAAAAACTCTGTTAACTCACCAAACACACGATGATAAGAAGTGTGTACACATGTACAGTCGCCTCTGGTATGTTTTCAATGTCTTTTAACGCTGCTAACGCCGGCTCGAAGTCCGGTCTCAAGTCCAAGGCATGTCTCAGGTGCACCGCTGCTTCCTGTAATTAAAATACTGTTTCTGAAATGATCAAGAACAGTGACATATACAGTCGAGTACAAAAATATACATAAATTTTTCAGCCTAGTTAGGGATCCGCCGGTAATGAAGTTTTTTTATACATTGTGATTTTATATAATATTAATTTAATTTAATTGAATAAGGTCCTAAAGCGGTAAAGCCCGTATGCCTTGAATATCTTGACTTTTTAGAATAACTACACTTGACCAAAAAAAATACTATACCAGAATTGTTTTTACAAAAAAACACCTCATGGTTCAATGTATGCCTACTTCATTTCAAATACCAAGGCCCGATTCCACTGGAGACGATCATTAGTCGATAACAATAGGATTACTCATAACAATAGATACAAGTCGACGCATGTAAAAAGAGCCCTGTACCCTTACCGTGAGCTACAAATAGATACCGTAGTTGCTATTGTAGAGCCGTTACCATCTGACCATCGGGGCAGTAAATCATTATATCGGATTCTCTTGCTCGTGGGGCTTATGGCGAGCGTAAGGGATACAAGATAACGCTGGTACTACACGCATCCCTTACGCTCGCCATTAATCCCACGAGTGCGAGCAAGAGAGTCCGATAAAAAATGATTTATTGCCCCGATGGTCAGATGGTAACGGCTCTACAGTACCGAGTCGAATGCCCTGTCCCGCGCACTCTAACAATACTTTGAGAACGGTAATTGTAACTCATGGTAAGGCTCCTGAGCGACCTACCTGCGCAATGAGCAAATTAAGGACCAAAGTGGTGCGGGCAACGGGGGGAGTGTAAATCGCTGCGCTTTGCTGCCACGCTATTGGTTTGTCAGTAGACAAACATGCGCAAACATTCGCACTGCTAGATCAAAACAGTATCAACTCAAAATCCTTGTTAGTTTGGTTTCAAGCTCATAGACGTTGTATTAAAGTTGATTTTAAAATGGAGTTGTATTTTGAGTTACTACTCTTTTGATCTAGCAGTGCGATATATCCCCTCTACTAACCTAAGGGTAAGACCTTTTTCTGCCATGGTGTTTTATACGGTATCCCTTCGTTTCCCATGAATTCATATGTACTAATTTCATTTTCCATAATAGACACTGGGCATAACCTTCATTTGCCATAACATCACATACCATAATTTTTAAATGCCATAATACTCAAGTGTTATAATGTTCAACCTCCATAATATTGGATACCATAATAACACTTTCCATAATATTTAATTTACTTTCTATAATATTCATAATCCCTATTATTTTATGCCATAACTATTATTTGCCATAATTACGGAAAAAGCAGATCCAGTGTGTACAGTGGATATAATGTAGGGGACAAATTAATTTATGGGAAATGAAGGGATCCCTCTAGGAAGGTCTCCTTTAGGTACGACGACGAGCGAAGCGAGGAGGAGTGTTAGGTGGAACCGTGACTTTGCAGCACGCGAGCACATTATACAACAAACATTAACATTATAAAAATTATACAACTAACAAACGCCTGGAGAAAACGTGCCAGCAACATTACTCATTCTGACCGTGTTATAGCGAATAATTATTATGGCGATTGAATTTTATGCCATATAATTTTAGCACATTTAAAAGTAGGGAAAATGAGATGTATGGCAAACGTATCGTTATGGGAAATGAAAATATTGCAAATGAACATTATGACATATAATTTGTTATGGAATATAAAATTATGGCAAATGAAATTCGGGCATGTTAAATTATTGCATATGACTTTCGGGCAAACGACAGAGAACCGTTTTATACACGTCTTGATTTTATTTTAACGTCAGTTGTTATGTAACTTCGGTAGTGGATACATTCTTTAAAAAAAAACATGTTTCGTCCTTGGGAAACATCCACGGATAACCCGCCCGCTTGTGACGAAATCGGTGTGCAGCGTAAAAAAAGATTTTTGAGTGAGGACGCACAAGAAATAGTATTGAGTGTTTATAAAAATCTTTTGAAACGCATTGGCGAAAAAGGTGTGATCAAAGAAACATCTATACTTACAAATGTGCCGAAAAAAACTGTTCAAAGGATTATTACAGCAGGACCGACCCATCTTCCTCGAAAAAGGGTGAAAATTCCGATTAAAAAATTGATAACTTAACAGAAGAGTTTGTAAAGAGAACTGTGAACGATTTTTAACGTAAAAATTAAGTTCAGACGTTGAAAAAGGTTCATCATTTTCATCAAACTTTATTAACAAGTGAAGTTGGATTCAAGTATTCAGAAACTACACTTTGGAGACTTTTAAAAAAACTTGGCTTTGTATATGGAAAATTAAATGATAGAATGATCATTAAGTTGTAATTAATATTACATTTGTTTTTTTTTTAATACTTATTATTAAACATTTTATCTACATTATCAAATTATTTTCAAGTACCTTATTGTACCGTTTACTCTAAATATTAGTGCAGTTTTTAGCAGCACGTGCTAAGTTGAAGTACTCGGGTAGTTAAGCTATACATATAGCCAAACATTATGATATTTATGACTCTCATTGTTAAAAGTCTAAAGTTGAAATGAGTATATCTCTTAAGGATCCGCATATTCCCAAACTGTCCCAGTTCAAAAGAACACGCTGTATAAGGTAGTTAACAATATACTGTCCGACAGTGCCTCATACAATATATGGGGGCGCACATTACAGACCCACAGCCAAATAACAACATTATGGGCTGCGGGACGCAAACCTCAAACCTTGCCAGGGATGGTACAGCATCAATGTAGGTAGTATTGATGCTAACTAGTGTGTTGCCAGACGTCCCGATTTTCCGGGTCTACGGACATTGTCCAGATACTCAGCACATTAGCCAGTGTTCATATATTTGTATAGTTCATTTCACATACCAAGCCCCGATTCCACTTGAGACGGTCATTAACGGACAATTGGATTAGTGTTAACAAAAGATTTGCGACACAACCCTTTTTGCGGCGTGGTGTTATATATTTAATCCAGTCTTGATCCTTTCGAGTTATGACTTGTCTGATAAATAATATTTTAAACCTAGTTGTCCTCTGACTACGCTAGGCAATACATATAAATAGGCAATACATGTACACATACCTAAACTGGCAAGGAAACAAGGAAGACTGATATCATAAATATCCTATCTAAGTAGGCATTGCATTGTTAAACCAGAAAAATCGACTCTTCATAATTTGTTAAAAATTGCTACCTGTCACTAATATACACTGTTAAACATCTTAGCCTAATAGGGAATATGCATGGATTTTAAAAATCGCATTTCTCATCAAAATATAAAAATACCGTAAAAGAGATCACCAAAACGGAAATTAAAATTAAAATCGGTCAAGAAATACGGAAGTTATAAGCATTTCAAACTTCTAATTAGACAGAGAGATCCGATGTGCACCGTGACGTCATTGTGCACTGCGGCCATATAAACTCCATGTAAAATTCCGTTTTTCTAGAAAGAGATAAGAACAAATCTTTGTTGGCTTATATCTTGGTTATTTTTATAGTTATTCAAAAAAATATTTTTGTGATCTGTTTGTTACATGAATCAGCTTCAATTGAAGCTGTAAAAAAAAAAACATGCATATTCCCTATTGTGCAAATTGTGGTTACACTGGTTACAGAGTTATCAACAAGTTTTTGGAGTTGTTGTTAATTCTGTAGCTCTGCCTACCCCACTCTGGGAATGAAGGCGTGAAGGTATGTATGTATGTATTTATGTAAATAGTTATACATTTGAAAAGGAATATGTAATTGACAAGATGGCAACAGAAGCTGGACATGAAATATTAAGGCTTCCTCCTTATTATTGTTTATTAAATCCAAGGGAGTTCACGTGGAGCCAAGTGAAAGACAAAACCCGAAAGATGGATGTAACGACAATGGGCGATTCGTTAATTTAAAGTTTACGGACCATTGTGAATACTATGGATATGTTATTGTTTATTTATCTCATTATAATTTTAAGCTTGTAGAAAAGAATATGTGTATGAAACGGTACATAACTATTAGCTCTCAAGGTACTCGTGCCTTAAGGCGCTTCATTATGTACCAGTTACATAAATAACTATTATACAACTTTGTTTAATCGAATGGGCAATAAATATGTAATTAAAGAAACATCTACATTCACAAATGTTTCGGAAAGAACAGTCAAAAGGATTGTCTCATCAGGGCCAAGATATCTGACAAGAAAACGAGTAAAGGCTTCTTTTAAAAAATGGGTAATTTTACAGAAGAGTTTGTGAAGAGAACTGTTTACAACTTTCATCAAAAAAATAAGTTCCAACGTTGGCAGAGATTGATCAATCGTTATTAACAAGCGAAGTGGCATTTCCATATTCAGAATCAACACCGTGGACACTTTTACGAAAACTTGTTTATATATGGAAAGTTAAACGATAGAAGAATCATAACATAATGGAAACTTCACGATTTAAAAAATGGAGAGAACAATATATTAGCAGTATACGATTACAGAGGTCTACTACAACTACACCGTGTCCAATAAGTTTGCATACAGTTTAGATTCTCAATAAAATAAATGTACAAACAGTTAATACAATTAAAAGTATATTTTATTAATGGCACACTTATGTATAATATTTAAACCAAATGTTTCGGAATAACTCCACCTTTAACTTTTTTTACTAGCTTCAAACGTTTCTCAAATGAATCACACGCGGCACGCACCGCTTCCATTGGTATTTGGTCCCAAATATGCTCGATAACCTTTTTGAAATGATCCAGGTTTGCGATTTTATAATCATGTAGTTTCGAGAGCATGTACGACCACACGAAATAATCTAATACATTCAAGTCCGGAGAACTGGGTGGCCATTCATGTTTCGGCAGAAAATCGGTCAAATTAGCCTGACACCAAGCTTGAACAGCGTTTGCCGTGTGTGAAGGAGCTCCGTCTTGTTGGAAAACATAATATTCGTTCTCAAACATCCCTTTTAAATTTGGAGCAACAATTTTCTCCAAAACCTCGGATTTATAGTATTGAGCATTGATTTTAACGCCTTTATCGATAAATACTAGAGGTAGTTTACCCCGCTTACAAACTGCACCCCACACCATCACCGATGGTGAGCTCTGGAACCTAGGAACACTTTTCTGGTTGTCCGGAAGTTCTTCTATCATTGGTGCCTAAATCGATCATTTTGGGCTTTATGAGGCTGTTCTGACACGAACAGTTTCTCATCAGAAAATACAAACTCATCCCCTGCGTGCCAAGAAAGTATTATGTTGGATCTTTGTACTCTCTTTTTCTTGGTCGCTTCGGAAATGCCACGAACTTTTCGTTTTTTGTAGGCGTGGCATCCAAGATCCACCCTCAAAATATTGTGTACCGATCCTTTTGAAATTTTCAGGTCAGCAGCCAATTTTCGGATACAACGGTGTTTTTTCCGCCGAAGTCGCTCTCTCACAATCTTTACTACTCTATCGGTTCTAGCTGAACGTGGCCGACCGGATCTTTTCCTGTCTTCTACTGAGGAGGTCTCTTTATACCTTTTGATTGTGGTGTAAACTAGATTGCGTTTAATTCCAAGGGGTTTTAAGGCCTTGAAGATAGCACCTGGCCTGTCGCCATTGCTAAATTTTCTGATAATCGTTTCACGAAACTGTTTCATCGTGGATTAAAAGCAAACTACAAATGCTTGACGTTTGAAACGATTGTATTTTATTAACGACACCATACTTTATAAATTAAAATAAGAATTCGATGGCCTGTAGTCTGTATGTCTTTAGGGTTAGTGCAAAAAGATGTGTATTCGAACTTATTGGACACGGTGTATAGTATATTTGGACGAGACTTGGTTTGATACACACGACACACTAAAAAAAGGATACAGGGACGCTTCTCAAAACTGTTCGACTAATACTCCATGTTCAAGAGGCAAACGATTAATTATATTACACGCAGGCACTGAAAATGGTTGGACCCCAGGGGCTCTTCTTGGTTCGAACAAACATTTGAAAAACTCAAGTGCAGACTATCATGAAGATATTTGTTCCGAGGTGTGAAAAACAAATTCGCAAGACAAACATTACACCAGCAGTAGGCTATAATACAAAATTACGACAAACTCTACGCTTTAGAAAAATGCCTGTGAGGATGTCATCAAAGTGGAGAACGAATTTTTAGCCCAGCCTGTGAAGCTTCAAGTTCCTATCCTATGAAGTAAGGTCTTAGTGCTAAGGTGTAAGTTCGGAAGAAAATACGTAAGAAAGCGAATGAATCTTATATTTTATTTTATTTTATGTATATGTTTAACGTAAGTAAATATGTATTTTAAATTGGCGTTTCATGTTATACCATAATATTAAACACGATTTATGATAGACTAGACCTGGCAACACTAATGCTGTCCCTTGAATATCTCACCCAGCGTAAGATACTGCTGTCACGAGCTGCATGTTTCAGACAAATGGCGTCCACGAGTTTCTGGAAGGTTAACGATATACCGACTCATAGTATCGTAGGTAACGGCTGGCGAGGCGTGCGGCAGACAGCCCACAAACCTCATGGAAGCGCACTTTGCAAACCCATCTTCTTCAAATCCGATTATCCAGGCTACAGGCATGTAGGGCTAGTAATAAAGCTCTCCATCGGAAACGAGCCTCCTTACAGGTTTTCTCCCAAGACATGCCCAGTTCTTGTTTAATGAGCGAGCCCAAGTTATTGTAGGAATTTTATAAAATGTCGGAATCCATCCATCCACTTGAGAGCAAATCTTTCAAACAATGGTATTGTTTCTATTGTCTGTGCAAAATGAAAGGAAATAAATTACAAAATAATCTATTTGTATATCGACTTTGCCGCCTAAGCTAAAAGATACAAATTGTAATGATGGAACAAGAAACTATACTGTATCTCACTGTTGCTAACACAAGAGATTACCTGGGTACCGTTCTCAATTTCAAAAAGTATTGTAGCGATTGTGCTATCATTTCAATTTGTACCTTCAAGCTAAGGCAGCAACGTCGCTATTCAAATTAATTCTTCTGTTATTTATTTCGGTCCATATTGCACTGATCATTTGCAGTTGTAGTTTACAATAGAAACAATACCATTGTTTGAAAGATTAGCTCTCAAATGGATTGCGATATAAAATTCTTACTGTATCCTAGGACGCCGTCGTTTATGCTTAACAAGCGCGGACGATACCTATCGCAAGGTCGAATTTCAGTTGCCAACCGTTTCGTTTGTCCGAATTATCAATTTTTTTTTATGTTTTTTTCTTAAACCGTTTAAGTTTCCAGGATTAATATAAAACAAACCTATCATAACCTACAGGTTCTATCGGTATTATTTCTTTAAATATTTTGAAAAGTTGATGGATTCAGAAAAAAAATACTCATGCATTTTTGCGCAAATACAATAGTTGGGAAACAAAACTTCGCACTTGCGATAGGAATAGGATACGGTCAAACTCAGTAGCTTTATATTTTAGAACTTTTTCGCAGCTATTGATGCACTAAATTCAAACCAGTCTCATTTTTATAAGTTATTGCGACAAGGTACTAAAATGTATCGCTAATTCTGAGTTCGACAGTACCAGTGCGGTGACAGCCAAACTAGTGGAGGATGCCGACTTCAAACATTTCCAGGGACGCTCCAAAGCCTAGCTACAACCATATTGACTGACCTGATAATGCCCGTAAGCCTTGAATATCTCGCCCAGCGTGAAGTACTGCTGCCACGCGCTGCGGTCCGGCGGCTGCACCTCCAGCGACCGCCGCGTCAGGTAGATGGCGTCGTCGAGGTACTGCAGGGTGAACAGTACCCGCGCTAGGTTCAGGAGTACCTGGAAACGATCAACACAACCCTTAGAATTTTCTTCCATCTGTATTCCAAAGCTTAGATGGAAGACCTCCTTTAAAGGGATACGCTCACCTTTATTTTAAGCGTTGCGCGCCGCTCCGTCCTCGTAGAAGTAATTTATCGTTATTCTCTAAGGAACTGTAATTTTTTTTGGGATAACAAGTAGCCTATGTGCTATTCAAGACTATAATATCTGTGCAAAATTTCATCCAGATCCGTTCACCAGTTAAGGCGTGATTGAGTAACAAACTTCCCAATTTTCGCATTTACAATAGGGAATGTAAAGAACCGGTTTTAACAGGTTATTTTCATACAAAAACGGTAAATAACCGGTTAAATTGCATTCCCTAATTTAGAATGTATAATTTCTCAATACAGAGTTTACATACATACTGTATTAATGATACAAATGATATTGTACTGTAATGATACAAATGTTGTAATTCCAACAAATTTTTGGTCAGATGCGTTCTTGAGTTATGATGACTTAAATCACAGATGGGTGTGGGGCGCGAAGGCGGGAATGGCGTATCCAGCGCTCGATCTGGAGTGTCTTGCGGCGCTTCTCCTCCGCAATGATGGTCTCGTCCGAAGCGCTAGTAGATTCACTCCATATTACCGACGTATAAAAGAACCCTCGTGTGGCCCATTTACTGGATAAATATTTTGAATTTAAATTGATCGAGATCTGTTGACCCTTATCTCTAACGCCGCGGCAAGTTCCGCTTTTATTTGTCGACGCAAGAGTACATGCCTAATTTTCTCCTCACCACGTCACCCAAAATCCAGGTAATCTATGACCAGCAGGTATAATCAGTACGTAACACGAACCAACTTAGCGGTTACCGAGCAGGTAACAATGCACTCGCGGTCGCCTACCTGTGACATCTAAAAGTCGACTTTCGCGAAGGTTCATGTTACGCCGTGCGCATTATACCACCATCATTGTTATTGTCACAAAATGTTTACGTACTTCCGCATTATAAGGAGAAACAGCAAGAGCTCTCCTGAAGCACTCAATGCTGAGTCTTGTGTCTCCCTTGATCCTCCAAAAGTTCCCGATTTGATTGTAGAGTTGCACCGACTTTGGTTTCTCCCTTTTGGCCTTTTTCAACCGTTTCTCCAAAGCAATTATGTCCAGTTCTGTGACACCATTTTTAAATGACTTTTTTTTTGTAAATATTAGTGCAACCTGTAATTAAACAAGTGTCGGTTTCTATAAGGTATTTCACATGTTTACATTGAGTCATTGAGAGCCAGGATGGACTAACCAAACATACACTTCTGCAGTGGAAAGAATGCCAAACTATTAAGTAAGTATATACATTCTTCATGATTGCGATCCTTTTAATCTAAAGATACATGCCATTACACAATTAAGGATTTGTGATTTATTTATTCAAGACATAACCCACTGATTCTTTCAATTTATTCAAGTTAAGTTTCGCTTCAGCTGCTTTCAAAACACATCCAACAAACAAAGACAATGTCTCCATTCATTAATAGTACAATTACTATCAAAGAGTGAGTGAACTAAGCAACTGTATAAATATAGAAAATCTATAATTATAGGTCTGTTATCATGAGACAATAAATGAATAATTAATCACATACCTGAGGCTCAGGGACATTGGGGTGTCGATGGCGCCGCGCCACTCCTACCAGGTTGTCATAGTATGTAAAGTTAACAGCCTTCCCACAGTCCAAATATTCATCATCTGCATCTCCATTTGCCTCAGCAAGTGTTGAGTCATCCCCATTCTCAACACCAGATCTGAAAACAGGATATTAATTAAAGTTAAACATTTATTTACCTTTTTGATGTTTACCTTGATACTATTAAGGAAAATGGGTATAACAGCAGGTAATATAATACAAGTTTTACTGTAAATATTGTATGTATCAGTAATGTAGATGACAGCATGATGCAATAGATGATTGGTTGAATACCAGTAATTAAATGAATTCTCGTTTAAATGCCTGGTATGCAAGCATTTTCTTGCTAATCTTAATAATTGTGTTGTATGCATATATTATACCAGAGGTCCCTAAACTTTTTTTGTCTCATAGACCACATAGCATTTTTTCCGTTTTTAGTAGACCTCCTGCTTTCCTAATATCAAAAAATCTTCAGGATCTTTTGAATGGATAAAGTTGGAGGTCTAACCAGCTAAAACTTGACACAGGTTACATGTCAATATAGATCACTTTTGGGATCACTGTATTAAACTTATATCTATTGTGTGTTTTTCTTAATATTTATATAATTATCTAAAGTTTAGCTGTCAATTTTTTTTTTCATAATTTGCTTTTGAAGGTTAACCTTATAATGTATTGTTTCTTTTTAGCCCATTGGTTGACTGGTAAATAATGCCTTAAGGCATTAAATCCGCCATTTGTACCTACTTTGTATACTGTGCAATAAAGTTTAAATGAATAAACGGTTTTAATTATAAGGGTACAGAACTTAACATTTTAACTTTATGTAAAATTTAGAGAGCTATTTAGTCCAAATCTAATATAGCACTGATAGGTAGAAGGTCAACTTAGGTGGATATACATAAGATGTGATCCCACAACTACCTGGTTTTCTTATGGTTACAATAATTAGTGTTTAATGTGATAGTAGTAACAATACCTTTGCTGTTCATAAGCTTGGCAGTCAGTACAAAACATGTCAAAGCCATGCTTAGTCCAGGTGTTCCCATAGTACACTGTTGATGTTATTATGTTGAATATGGGATCTTCTTCAGTCATTTTTTGTTTATCAGTGTCATCCTAAAATAAAACAAACAATAAATAATGTTTTACTGTGTAGTATTATTGAATATTAAATATTATAAATACACCGTAGTTATGTGTTATATTGAAATTATTTGTGATTTTAAAACTAAGGTATTGTTGTGTTACCATCATGTTAATATTTATTTTCTAGTTACTTACATAGAGTACAAACAAAAGAGCAAAGCTTTTAAAATTAAAATTAATGGAGCTCTCGGTCATGGTCACAGAATAAATAATGAAAGTATGCGACGAGTTTTGTCAAGATATACGTGTAGGGAAACATTGATTATATAAAAGTAGCAGTTAGTAATATAAATAACTGACCTGCGCCAACGTATTACCGTCAACTATAGTACCCTCTTCAGCATTAAGTTTCCAAATATTGGACGTACGAGAATTCGTAACAATAATTTGGAAAGAAAATATGTACAGAACCAAACAAGTCAAGTACGACAAGTCTCCCATTTCGACCATTCAATCCGGAATAAAACATGAAAAATGTTTTCCCATATGATTCAGTCACGAAATTTCGCTTGAAAGTAATGGTATCGGGGTCACAATATTAGGATGCTAGTAATTTTATCACAACGAATGAAATAGATCTCTCCTTCCTCTGGTTATTTTGACAAGCAATAATAGCGATTTGTATCGTTCAGAAACAAAAAGTGAAAGTGATCGCAGTGACTGATAACATTCAAAACAATATTATAATGTTACAAAATATGGTGCCTAAGATCAATTTAATGCGGCAAGAATAATGTTTTATTAATAAATCACTGATACTGACTTTAAAACCTTAAAGGAGAAAAAATACTTACTTGAAGCGATTTCAATGCAGTTTATGAACGTTTTTTATATTGCCACCAATAAAAATATTCTTGCAGTATGAGGTCGATAACAGATTCATTAAACAACAACACATTTCTTTGTGTATTATTGGACTTAAATCAAGGATAGTAACGCTCAAGGGCCTCATTTCCTTATATAGATAATGTGATTCTTGGTGCTCTTTACTAATTAAATCATAAATCATTATTTATTGGCTACCTTATATTGCAACACTAAAGCGCCACAACTGATAATTATTCCGATATCTGTGGACATTGTGGACTTTTGTGAAGTTTTGTGTAGCGGTGACTGTCATGTCATGTCATGTCATAATTCTCTTGTCTGTTATTGAATTGTTTTTATTGGTATCATATTAGCAAGCATTATATAGGCAATGGAAAGGCGATTTGATTTATAAGATAGTATAGTATGAATTACCACCATAAATAATGAAGAAGGAGCGCACAGGCGACAATTGTCGTCCTTTCAAATTATAAGTATCTTTACTTTATTTTAGAACCGTTTTAGTAAGTAGGTATATTAATTATCTTTTGGTATGTCCTTTACAGCTCATCAAATTCTTAGTTTAACGGGTATAAGCTTTGAAAGGAGAAGTATTATTGTAAGTAAAACCTGTTAAGTTAATATTTATATTTCTAGGTTATAGAGGATGATTTGTTATGATGATGATTACAGGGATTTGTAGAACTGACGGTAGTACCTTTGAAGGACAACTTGCGGTACATAAGACTTAATGCTAAGCAATGTCGAATCTACAGAGTCTGCCTCAATGACCAATATGAAGCCAATTTTCAGTATTGTGACCCATTTCTGGATATTTGCCAGGCAGATCCAAACACGTAAGTAATTATGACCTGCTTAATTAGACTTTCATGTCATTAATAAGAAATCCACCTGTTAAGTTTCCTTCAGATTCTCTTATCAACAGTCTTCTCTTGGGAGGGGCTGGTAGACTTTTACGTGTGTAAACTCATTCATGCCCTACTAACAGAATATGGATTTTCATGGCCTATTTACGGAATGAAAATACAATTATTTATTAATCATTTGTTTAATCTTTATTGCACAGAAATATGTATAAATGGCAGACTAAATGCCTAATGCTGCCGTCCGATCACTAAAAGGCCGTTAAGTAGCATTTTTGTCTATTTTGAGTTTAATATACTAGTTGATAGAGAAAAAAAATCTCTTTTGTGCTATATATAAAACTCAAAATTGACAAAAATGCTACTTAACGGCCTTTTAGTGATCGGACGGCAGAATGGCAGTCTACCAGTCAACCAAATATTCAAACAGAAAATTACATAGTGGGTACATAGAAAAAAAAGACAGACATAGATAAAACAAAAAAAAAAATGCTTTCAAAACTTGCTAATTAAATTTACTAATTTTTTTTCAGGAGGTCGCTGGAAGTGTTCTCTCAATTCCACCTAGCTGCAGCCCAAAAGATAGATCCCGATCACAACTCTGGAGAACTTCACATACAAGTTCCTGATGATGCAGCTCATCTCGTGGGTGAGGGCCGCGGGCTCCGCATTGGTATTGAGTTCTCTTTGGAGTCACCACAAGGAGGAATGCATTTCGTTGTGCCAGAAGGAGAGGGCACTTTGGTTGAGGTAAGAAAAGGGTTACCTTCGTTTCAAAAAGTTTTTGCCAAATTGATTCATTTCCCAAAAATATCATTTGGACAAACGTTTTTTTTTCGGAACTATAGGTCCTGAAATAAATCCTGAAATATTTACAGTTTCGGAAAAAATGCAGTTTGGTGAAATGATAATGTTGGAAAGGCTCCCGTAAGAAAACAAAATTAAGCAACCTTTAATGCACACATCTAAAATATTTGATATTTAAAATGAAAAAAACTGGTACAAATCCTCCTCAAATTTAATTGAAGAATTTGAAACACACTTCTAAGACTTTCCTTTTGTAATAAATACTATCAGTGTTTCCAGTGATATTGAATTATATTAATTTAAGGGGAGAGAGAGGTGATATACTATAAAAATACAATTATTTAAATAAATAATTATGGATTTATTGGAATGGCTTCTTAACTCATTGAGTGCCAAATAAGCGATATTATGTACCTTTAAATAATATTTGGTACATAAATATAATATTACGAAGCCAGCAATCAATGCCTTAATTAGGGTATTGAAAATTATTAATGTGAATGGAATATTTTGCTTTCAGAAATCAGCCCACATGTTCACCTACGGCCACGCAGCTCGGCTTTGGTTCCCTTGCGTAGACAGCTTTGCAGAACCTTGCACATGGAAGCTAGAGTTTACTGTGGATGAGAGTTTAACAGCTATATCTTGTGGAGAACTCCTAGATGTAGTGTATACCCCGGATCATAGGAGAAAAACATTTCACTATGTGGTTAATACTCCTGCTTGTGCACCAAATATTTCTCTGGCTATTGGGTAAGGATATTTTTTGTGCATACAATAAACACTATGATAATATAAAAAAAAGACTTTTCTATGTCTCATCTCATCAATTTATGTTCTTAAAATTAAATTGGTTTAAAACTTTGAAAGCAGCTGCTTTTCTCATTGTCAATATACCAGAATTTCAAAATACCAGATTACACTTTGTACCAGATTTAAATTGCAAAACACCAGGTTCAAATTGATTGTGGAAAATACTGGGCCCTGGTTAGAAAGTGGATAAGTTGACTAGACTCGTAACAAAAAGGGTATAAATCATAAATAGTTTATACTAGACTTATACCCTTTTGTCTACATGGAAAGGTCCAGTGGGAAAAAGAAAGGCCTGACGAAATTGTTGAGACAGGTAGGAAAAGTGGTCTGGTGGGCCCAAGACAGGTGGTGGAAAGATCTTACCTAATAGAGGGTTCTGGTGTGCATTTCTAATACAGATATCATTAAATTTAATTATTACCTACGCGTTTGAGATTAGTTTTGTAATATTCTACCTTTGTAAAACCCAGAAATAAAAGGCTTTTTTAAATGTTATTTATTTAAACCATTTTGTAATTGATCTTATGAAGATCTTGTACTGTTTTTCAGAAATATGATCCCAATTGGCATTCCCGTTTAATAAGAAACTGCTATTTTGTTCATATGTTACCAAAAACTTGTATTTTTTCTTCAACTTCTCTAAAATTACTTGTACCTATTTGTGTGTTTCAACAACACTTATAAGACTAATAAAAAAAATGGTTATTCTGCAGGCCCTTTGAGACATATGTGGACCCACACATGAATGAAGTGACGCACTACTGCCTGCCAAATCTTCTGGCAACACTTAAAAACACTGTGAGATATCTTCATGAAGCTTTTGAGTTTTATGAAGAGACATTGACCACTAGGTATCCATATCCTTGCTATAAGCAGGTATTTGTGGATGAGGTAAGTCTACCACTATGTCCACTATAATCCACCTGCACGGTCAACAATGTTAATTTGGGAGCCGTTTAAAAAATAATAATTTTGAAGCCGTTAATGTCATTAGAGCTGCCAAGTCGTTTGTAACTTATAGGAAATTCAACCTTATAGTTGTAGAATGTCAGATTGACTTTGGACCTAACATTGATCACAAATTTTAGTCTGACTGTTACTCCCAAACGTAAAATAGACGCGAGATATCGAGTTGCAGAAACCAGCTCACTATACAATACAATAGATACTTAACTAAATGTAACCGTACTATGTGGCTCTGTTATATTGCGTCCGGGGAGCGTCAGGGCGGGTCGGGTGATCATTAAATTTGTAGTCCGGGTTTAAAAATTTAAAGTCTTGGGCCGCCACGCCGCTGAGTTACGAAGTATTATAAAAACCTGTTGACGTGTCCGGGTTCTGGGCTCCAAAATCCGGGGTTTTCACGCGTCTTGTCCTGGTTGCCATATTTTAGAGATGGCAACCCTATAGTTAACCCATTGCTTTATCGAATTTTACTCCATTGATTGTATATTTCCATCAACCACAATTTTCTTGTCATTGACATGACATGTGTACTAGAAATTTCAATCTCGGTTCAAACCAATCCAGTTCCAAATTCAAATTCTTATGGTCCACCGTTGGTCTACAGGTCGCGCCACCCCTAATTAAGAAGATTACGTTAAGTTACACTTGTGACTAAAAAAATATGCGGCAAGAAATGCGTTTTGATAAAATTCAAATCCCAATTTATGATAGGTTCATTGAAAGGTGTTTCGATAAAATATTTGGTACCTGTTTTGCTTCTATTGGCTGACAAAATACCTAAAAATTATAGAGCAGACCAAGACAGACTGGGTGCTCAAAGATTATAGCATTTATCTATATACTTTTACAGACTGAAGATGATGCCACGGCCTACACAACTATGTCCATCTTAAGCACGCATTTGCTGCACTCCATTGCGATTATAGACCAAACTTACATCAGCCGCAAAGCAATGGCTCAGGCAGTCGCCGAACAATTCTTTGGCTGCTTCATCACTATGCAGAACTGGTCAGACTTGTGGCTCGCTAAAGGCATACCAGATTATCTATGCGGGCTGTATTCTAAGAAATGCTTCGGCAACAATGAGTATAAGTATTGGACCCATCAGGAGTTGCAAGAGGTTAGTCACCTGTTAATTATGATTATGTTTTGGGTTTTAATAAAGATATTTGAGGAAAGTTACATACATACATCCACACCTGTCTCCCAATGGGGTAGGTATAGACTAAGGAACGCCAGGTTTCCTCGACATTTAATTGTATCAATCCTTCATGCACATACGTCGGTTTCGGTTGCTTTTAATTTGGCCCTTATTCGGTACATCACAAATCTGATCACTTTAGGTGCGTCTAGCGTGTCCCCTACCGACATCTCCCCTCTCGCTCGCCATACCTTTCGTAACTCTTCTCTCATTCATCCTTTCTAAATGTTTTTGATCTTTGTCACTACATCTTCTTTTAATCCACCTCGTTCGTAAAGATATTTGATAATGTATTTTGCATAAAATAACTAGAAAGTTACATAAATATACAAATCAAACCATAAAGTAATATTGTTCTATTAAAATATGTCTTCATGATTTATACAAAGGTACATAATATTTTTTTATCTTGCGTAATCTTATTTTTTATATCCTTGTTTCGGTTTAGTATGTACACCAGTCGTCATCCATATGGCCCATACAGTGGTTGTCAGCTTTTACGACACCATTCCCGGAATGATAACTGTTCATTCAAAGCCCATTTTATCTTTTTATAGGTGGTAACATACGAAGAGCAGTATGGAGGCATTGTACTGGATCCATGGCAGCCCCCAGCCAGCGGCGCCCGCCTCGACTCTAAGGACGTGTTCTATTTCCCGGTCCGCAACGTGCAAACCATGTCACCAAGGTACATTGAGGTACGTGTCTACAGCATGCTGTTTTTTTATTCACTTGTTTATTTTTACTTAGATTTGGACTTTGTCTCTGGTGGATTTTGGCGGGTCTTTTCTCTGGGTCACATCACATAACACTTTGCCGTTTCGTGTTAAATGCTATGTATGGAGCAGCTCACCTGAGCTACTAATGGCACGGTTAGATTATCAATATTATCGTGGGATCTACGCATATCGTGATCGATATCACGAAATATTTATGCGTATCACAAGGATATCCAAACATTTAGAAAATCCACGATAAATATTGACATACCAGTCGAGCCAATAAGAAGTTTTCTTAAATTATGTATTAATTGAAACTTGATTAACAGGCTTTTATCTACCCAAATTAAGTGCCTATATTAGAATTCCTGCTATAAACTTATGGTGACTGGAATCTGATAGATTATCAATAAATTATTACTGATACTGAAATGTTAATATTATCGCGAATTCCAAGATATACGGATTCACTCTCCCGATACGCATCAATATTTCTGTGATAAGTATAACATACTCGTACAGTCAGCTGCAGAGAAAAGGTACCCCCCCCCTCATGATAAGGATTGTTTTTTTTCGAATACCTATGGTTAGATTATAATGAGTTTGAGTTAATGTGTAGACAATAGTAAAACCTTCAATTCACCGAAAAATCATATAAATTGAACCACAGGTTTTTGAAAAAAATCGATCCTTACCAGGGGGGGGGGGGGGTACCTTTTCTCTGCAGCTGACTGTACTCGCATTGCGTGATAATATTGACGTAGACTATCGGGCCTTATTGAGTTAACATGCATCCAACCAGTCAATTTCAATCCACCCCCATTATCATCTTGTAACTTATTATTTTTCAGGTAATGCGAAAAAAGTCCCACCTAGTACTCAGAATGTTAGAGCAACGCATTGGCCAAGAGTTGCTACTCCAAGTATTCAACAAGCAACTGTCCCTCGCGACGAACGCGGCCAACACCAAGATAGGCAGCGGTATGTGGGGCCACCTGCTGCTTTCGACCAACCTGTTCCTCAGAGCGATATTCACGGTGACGGGAAAAGATATGGCGGTGTTCGTGGATCAATGGGTACGGACCGGTGGACATGCTAAGTTCCAGTTGCAGTCCGTTTTTAATAGGAAAAGGTAAGAATCATCTAAGTTACTGATTAGTGTTGTTGTTAGAGAGAGATGTAGCAAATATGCAGAAGGGTTGATCAAGTTTTTGTTGTTGTTAGCCAGGAGACAACAGTGATATTGAAATCATAGTTTTAAGGAGTGACCTAAGAGACGTCACCATGGCAACGAGGTTCAAAAAAAAGTTGATTGACCCAGAACTAGGTTTTGCGCGGGACTTACAGAACTATCTTTTTCTGGGATAAAAAATATTTTATGTCGTTTCCTTGGGGTTCAAGCTATCTTCTTAGCCAATTTCATTAAAATTTGGATGAGTGGTTTAGCTTTGAAAGTGTAACAACAAATTTAGTTACTTTCGCATTTATAATATTTAGTATTCAAAAAGCAACCAAATAGATAGATAGATTTTTTAATATAAGTGTACATTCTGGGACCTATAAAAAGCAGTATTTACCCTATGCCAAATGTCAAATATAATATGTCAAAGCACTGCTAAATGCACCCCCAAAGTCAACATCTTATTCAATTTTGAACTTAAAAACAACTTTGAGTCTAAAAGGTTGTTTTTAATCCCAATGATCCAATAAACCATAGACATTCGTTGAATGAAACATATGAATCAGTTCTAAATTCAAATTTGACATTTGATGTGCCGTTTTGCGGTGCGAGGACCCGGTCCTAAATACGAAGGGTTACCAGCAAATTCATTTAAAAAGTAGTCTAGAAGTTAAAATAATAATTTCTACTTTCAGAAACACAGTAGAACTAGAAATCCGTCAAGACTGCGTGCACGAACGCGGCATACGCAAATACGTGGGTCCATTACTAGTTCAACTACAAGAGCTGGACGGCACGTTCAAACACACGCTGCAGATAGAGAACACGGTCGTGAAAGCCGACATCACGTGCCACAGCAAGAGCAGAAGGAACAAGAAGAAGAAGATCCCGCTGTGTACTGGGGAAGAGGTCGACATGGATCTGTCCGCTATGGAGTAAGTATTTCCGTTAACAGTGAGCGGTGAAGCCTGGGGTTATTGGACCCCAGCTAGGCATCCTAAGCTGGAATTCAGAGCTCGTTATTTAGCTCCCTTACTGGATCCTATCAGGCTTCCTCGGTCGTCCCAAAACTTGACAATTGACTACAGCTCTTGTCGGATCGCCTCTTTCCCAACCACATGGTTAAGGGAGTCGATGGCTGAGATACGCGTCATACTCGTGAACGGGTGCTGTCTGTGGGCTCTGTTCTCTTCACGCTGCAAGGACCTGTATTTCAGTTAGTTATTTTAGTTATCGTTCCTGACGTAGAAACCTCCTCGTGCTAGTTATAATTATAAATATTTATTTCTTTATAACCTTGTAATGTTACTTACGTTTCAGTATTATTGCACTTATGATTGAAAAAATTAACTTCTGTTGGAGTTTGTCGCGGCGCTTCTGCGCAATGATGGTCTTGTCTGAAGCACTAGTAGATCTCCATATTACCGCGTAAAAGAGCCCTTTTGTGGCCAATTTATTGAATAAATATTTTTTGTTTGAACTTTGTGCACTGAACAATGCCACGTTGTTCTAGAACACCCTCTCCGAAAATACTTTATGTACAACTCAAAAGTTCATCATAAAAACAAAAATAAAATTAAAATCATGGGTATCCTAAAAATCAAACGTTTTTCTTTGTATTAAAACGATCTCTTCAATACAAATACCTTCATAGTTATCCCCAAACAACTAACCAATATGTCTTCCCCCCAGCGACTCCCCGGTGTTATGGATCCGTCTCGACCCCGAGATGTCCCTCTTGCGCAGCACCGTGATATCGCAGCCCGACTACCAGTGGCAGTACCAGTTGCGACACGAGCGTGACGTCACAGCTCAGAGCGAGGCCATCGAAGCGCTGCATAACTACCCAGAGCCCGCTACGAGGAAGGCATTGACTGATACCATAGAGAATGAACAGATTTTTTATAAAATTAGATGCAGGGCTGCGCAGTGTTTGACTAAGGTTGGTATATTAACGCTAAGACCACCCTTTTTTAATTTTTTATTCTGGTGTTTCGTTGGTTTCTTAAAACTTTCAAAAATAGTTAGTTTTCGTTGCCAGCTGTAGTGTTTTTAGGCCAGACATAAATTGCATATTGAAACATAATTAACAAGCCCAAACTCGCTGGGTCGACGTAAGTACCGCAAGGAGCTTGCCACCTGGCGACTCCACTCCATCATCAGACGAGCTCTTGGACACTATAATATAAACAATGATGGTTCAAATTAATTTGAGAGATTAGAACTAAAAATACTTACTTATAAACACGTAAAGTTAAATAATATAATAATATAAAAATATAATCTTGTAATGCAGTCCATACTAGGCTTTACAGGAAGGATGTCATAGAAATAACACCTTTGTGGTACAGACACCATTAAATATATCGACGCCGACGAGGTGCTCTTAAATAACTGAAAACAATTTAACGCCTTTAATACTACAGCCTTTTATTTATATATTTGACAGCGATTTACATAGGGAAGTTGTTGCTGTGAGAAACAACATCATCATCATCTTGTCAGCCGAAAGACGTCCACTGCTGGACATAGGCCTCCCCCAAGGCTCCCCACTCAGACCGGTCTTGTGCTTTTCGCATCCACCGCGTTTCCGCGATCTCTTCAAGGTCGTCACTCCATCTTGTTGGAGGCCTACCTACAGCTCGTCTCCATTTGTATGTGGTAGAAATAGCTTCATTTGAATAATTGTCTTTTAGGTAGCAAATGCGATGATAAGCTCCTGGGCAGGGCCTCCGGCCATGCTCACGATATTCCGCAAGATGTTCGGCTCGTTCTCAGCGCCCCACATCATCAAACAGAACAGTTTCGACAATTTGCAGCATTATTACTTGCAGAAAACCATACCGGTTGCCATGGCTGGTAAGTCTGATTACTATATTATATTTCAATCTGAAACCATGCAGAAAAGTAGTACACTATAGTGTATAAGTAACTCGTTCTGGTTATTCTGTCTTTGGTAGTGTTCTGCGTAACACTTTATTAACCGCATCAATGCGGTTCTTTTTAATTAACATCTAGTTTATTCGAGAAAATTCCACGCTAGATTTCATGGCAATCGGTGGCTCATAGCTAGTTGTAGGGCTTGCAATAAGGTAAATTCTATTATAGTTCGGTCAATCGTTGTAATTCCTGTGACAGCCTGTCAGGATTGGCAATTTTAAACACTAACTATACCCATAAGCTAGGTTTTAAAAAATGGGTACTTTTTTAAATTACTGAATAGCGTCGCAATTTTTGTGTTCGGTGCCCAGCACCTTACACGTGTATTTAAGTAAAGTCGTAGTCAGCATTCTATCGGCGGCGCATCGAGCGCCGACATACAATAATTATAAGTTAGTGCATATTTCGGAACCGCCGCGACCGGGTGCATTCGATCATAACATTTATAACATTTTAACATTTCTTGAACATTTTTAACTAACATAGTTTCTACTCTTATAACAAGTAGAACTTTTAAGTCAATAAACAACAATTAAAATCCTCTCTTGTTTTAACATTCACCGCAAACCCAATCCGAACAGTTGGTTTCAATTAATGTAGTATGTATGAACAGTCAAAGAAAAAAGGGTACATTACGTGTGCAGTGGGACAGCTCTTCATAGAAGATGTATTGGGTTTGTACGTGTCTCTCACTTGCTCTGATACGTTCTTATTAAGAGTTAGTGAGAGAGGAGTACAAACCCGAAGCACTTAAGTCTAGTTGGAGAACTATTTCCCTGGCTAAAGTGTCGTAGAGATTAATAACAAACAGTGAAATGACTAGCAAAGACACATTCCATCTTAGTCTTCAGGATAAGCAACGCATCTGAAGTCGTAATATTACTAGTTTTGAAATTTTAGTCTCGAGATTTCCAACGTCTATAGGTCTTAGATTGCCTCATGTGGCCTGTGTGCTCCTGTACCTTATTGCTATGATAAAACAACCAAATCCTAAAACACCCCCTAACTCTTCCATCTCCAGGTCTTCGGAACATCCACGGCATCTGCCCCCCGGAAGTGGTCAGGTTCCTGTTGGACCTGTTCAAGTACAACGACAACTCTAAGAACCACTTCTCTGACAACTATTACAAGGCGGCGTTGGTGGATGCTTTAGCGGCGACCATCACGCCGGTCATATCGGTGTTGCAGCCTGTAAGTATACCTCCTATACTCAAACTGTTTAGGTACTTAAATAAATGTAAACAAAAAGATCACGTGACATAGTTGGTCGGCCAATAGGAGCCGAACATTGATTGGCGGAACAGTTTTGATTGGCTGATGATCAGAACCACGTGGTTTGGTTTGTTTACATTTATTTAAGTACCTAAACAGTTTGAGTATAGAGGTCCTGGAATCCTAGTACTCAGACGTTCTGGGCTCTTTTCTACTGGGTAAAACTATATTGCATTTGACATGTTATCGTATTGTCAACGTTACAGATGTAGTGAATAAAGCTTTGCCATCGTTTTTTGTAGGATAAGTTCGTATTGATCTTATCGTATCTTGCTTTCTCAATTAGCTTAATGGTGGACAACTAAAGTTGACTAAGACAGCAAGATAAAAACGCACTATTCCGACATAAAACGATGGCAAATCATTATTTACTACACCTGATCGATAGTTTGATTTACATAAAAGTAATGGCGGCTGAGTTAAAACCGATATGGTAACATGTCAAAGGCAATATGGTTTTATTCAATAGAGGTACACGAATTATAACCCTAAACTTAAGAATAGTATGTAAATTTTACTGAGGTGACAGCTGTCAGCATTGACTTCGTAAACGCCAATTACTAAAGTAGTAACTGTAAGTAGTATAAACACTTAAGCATTCATAAGATTAAATAAGTATGTAATATAAAAACTCTTATAAAATCCATAAATAAATTTACAGGGTGCACCTATAACAGCTGATTCCCTCTCAGCCGACACGAAGCTAGTTCTAGAAGAGATCACCCGAGTGTTAAACCTGGAGAAAGTGTTGCCGTGCTACAAGAACACGGTGACAGTCAGCTGTTTGCACGCGATACGGCGCTTGCAGCAGTGTGGCCATCTGCCGAGCATACCCTCCGTGTTCCGGGCTTATGCACAATATGGCCAGTATGTTGGTAAGTATATTTTATTGGTAAACAAGGAATTGTTTTTTTGCTCGAGCATTAAACAGCGTTATTAAAGATATCATTTACAAGAGATAATTTATATAAGCTGTGAAGTGTGAGAACTGACTACTATAGCATGTGGTTACGCTTAATACCTACTCATAAATGCGTTTTGGCATTGATCAATTTTATAGTAATATTGTCTCGTGTCTTAACTTAAGCACTCGATATAACAAGAGTTTTCATTATGTGACTGTTGTGTTATGTTCCACCACGCCACTAGCGTCTCACGCGTCAACCTCGTGAGTTCACCTATTTATCAAAAGCATTCTGAACTTCGTCTCGAACGATTTCAACCAAAATAGTTATATTTTTGAGATCAATGTTTAAGTTGATGAACAATGAACTCTCCGCAGACGTTCGGCGCGGGGCTTTCGAGTGTCTCGTGGACTTCGTCCGCGTGGACGGCAAGCCTGAGGACCTGAGCTCGCTGCTGAGCGCCGTGGAGAGCGACCCCGACCCGCACGTGCGGCACGCGCTGGCGCGGCGCCTCGTGCGCGCGCCGCCCTTCGAGCGCGCGCAGCGCCACCGGCTCGACACCGAGGCCGTCGTGCACAGGTACTGACCAAGCTGGACCTGAGCTCGCTGCTGAGCGCCACCGGCTCGACACCGAGGCCGTCGTGCACAGGTACTGACCAAGCTGGACCTGAGCTCGCTGCTGAGCGCCGTGGAGAGCGACCCCGACCCGCACGTGCGGCACGCGCTGGCGCGGCGCCTCGTGCGCGCGCCGCCCTTCGAGCGCGCGCAGCGCCACCGGCTCGACACCGAGGCCGTCGTGCACAGGTACTGACCAAGCTGGACCTGAGCTCGCTGCTGAGCGCCACCGGCTCGACACCGAGGCCGTCGTGCACAGGTACTGACCAAGCTGGACCTGAGCTCGCTGCTGAGCGCCGTGGAGAGCGACCCCGACCCGCACGTGCGGCACGCGCTGGCGCGGCGCCTCGTGCGCGCGCCGCCCTTCGAGCGCGCGCAGCGCCACCGGCTCGACACCGAGGCCGTCGTGCACAGGTACTGACCAAGCTGGACCTGAGCTCGCTGCTGAGCGCCACCGGCTCGACACCGAGGCCGTCGTGCACAGGTACTGACCAAGCTGGACCTGAGCTCGCTGCTGAGCGCCACCGGCTCGACACCGAGGCCGTCGTGCACAGGTACTGACCAAGCTGGACCTGAGCTCGCTGCTGAGCGCCGTGGAGAGCGACCCCGACCCGCACGTGCGGCACGCGCTGGCGCGGCGCCTCGTGCGCGCGCCGCCCTTCGAGCGCGCGCAGCGCCACCGGCTCGACACCGAGGCCGTCGTGCACAGGTACTGACCAAGCTGGACCTGAGCTCGCTGCTGAGCGCCACCGGCTCGACACCGAGGCCGTCGTGCACAGGTACTGACCAAGCTGGACCTGAGCTCGCTGCTGAGCGCCACCGGCTCGACACCGAGGCCGTCGTGCACAGGTACTGACCAAGCTGGACCTGAGCTCGCTGCTGAGCGCCGTGGAGAGCGATCCCGACCCGCACGTGCGGCACGCGCTGGCGCGGCGCCTCGTGCGCGCGCCGCCCTTCGAGCGCGCGCAGCGCCACCGGCTCGACACCGAGGCCGTCGTGCACAGGTACTGACCAAGCTGGACCTGAGCTCGCTGCTGAGCGCCGTGGAGAGCGACCCCGACCCGCACGTGCGGCACGCGCTGGCGCGGCGCCTCGTGCGCGCGCCGCCCTTCGAGCGCGCGCAGCGCCACCGGCTCGACACCGAGGCCGTCGTGCACAGGTACTGACCAAGCTGGACCTGAGCTCGCTGCTGAGCGCCACCGGCTCGACACCGAGGCCGTCGTGCACAGGTACTGACCAAGCTGGACCTGAGCTCGCTGCTGAGCGCCACCGGCTCGACACCGAGGCCGTCGTGCACAGGTACTGACCAAGCTGGACCTGAGCTCGCTGCTGAGCGCCACCGGCTCGACACCGAGGCCGTCGTGCACAGGTACTGACCAAGCTGGACCTGAGCTCGCTGCTGAGCGCCGTGGAGAGCGACCCCGACCCGCACGTGCGGCACGCGCTGGCGCGGCGCCTCGTGCGCGCGCCGCCCTTCGAGCGCGCGCAGCGCCACCGGCTCGACACCGAGGCCGTCGTGCACAGGTACTGACCAAGCTGGACCTGAGCTCGCTGCTGAGCGCCACCGGCTCGACACCGAGGCCGTCGTGCACAGGTACTGACCAAGCTGGACCTGAGCTCGCTGCTGAGCGCCACCGGCTCGACACCGAGGCCGTCGTGCACAGGTACTGACCAAGCTGGACCTGAGCTCGCTGCTGAGCGCCACCGGCTCGACACCGAGGCCGTCGTGCACAGGTACTGACCAAGCTGGACCTGAGCTCGCTGCTGAGCGCCGTGGAGAGCGACCCCGACCCGCACGTGCGGCACGCTGGCCAACTACCTACTGACCTAGCGACATCTAGCGGCAATTTGACCCACTCAACAGCCCCACCAGCGGCAACCTGCGCAACTAAATCTGATGGTGCGTTACATTGCGCTAGCGAAGTTTCTCCAGTCAGTTGACTTATATACCCCATCCAACTTTATCCCGATGGGCTTCGGTCCCTAGGCATAACACCCGCCTTGAGAGAGATCTCTCTATTGTCCTCTCTTCCTACAAACCCTATTCAAATGGGAGAGGTTAGGAATCAGTGGCGGACCCGCTTTAGGGAGGGTTAGGAGTAGGGAATGCAAATAACCGGTTATAACCGGAATTAACCGGTTATTTTCATACAAAAACGGTTAATAACCGGCGAAATTGCATTCCCTGGTTAAGAGCTCCATGGTAGAGCCTGGTTTACCAAGCTGCCTGACAAAAGAGCGCGACTGCGGGTTAGTGCCCATCTGTCGAAATACAACTCTGCACATACGTAGCATTAATCAATTAATCATACTCCTATTATTGATAATATTGGTACTATTTCGAGCCCCATAGACAATACAGGCCCGTGACTAAATTCAACTTTTATTTTTACAGACTATGGAACAACATAAACTGCCACCTGTCAAATGACGCACGCCTTCGATGCGACCTTGTAGATTTATATTATACGTTGTACGGGCTGAAGAGGCCGATATGCGTACCGTTACCGGAAATACAGGCTATGATGAAACAGATGCAGCACAAAGAGCGAGAGCGGCAAGAGAGGGAAAAAGAGAGGGAAAGAGTGAGAGACAGATATCGGGAGCTGGAGCCTATTCCTGTTATAAAACAGGAAATCCATGAGGTATGCATGGGTACATTCACACACTTTTCTTCATGGTTATTAATTCAGAACGGCGCTAAGAATAAATAGATGTACTCTGCGAATCAACTTTTTTTTCAGTCATCACTTTAAAAAGCCCTCATGCACTCATTTTTTTACAGGGGTCGGTCGTACTAATAGATAAATGACTGTTTTTCATCTACACCTGTCGTCACGACAGACGACGATAAATATTTTGAACTGTAATTTAAATTTTGAACATTTGTATTTGACAAAGTGGGAACGCGGGTTTAGGTATTCATCCTTCACGTTCCTATGTTTAGATGTCAGTAGTTAATTATCACATTATTTTCAGATCAAATTCGAGGCGGAGGAGCCGCAGCAGCTTCACGAGTCGGGCATTCACCTCCCGTCCCCTATGGAGCTGGACATCAAAGATGACAATCTACCTGTCCCTGTCTCTAGCATTAAGGAAGAAGACCTCAAGATTGACGTCACCTCGGTGCATGATATGCCGATCAGGGTGTACAGTGGAGTAAGTACCTTGGACTACTTAAAGGGCTACAAAATACACTGTGCATAAATTTACCTCTGTGGAAACCCGTCAAAATGTACAAGAATGCAGTGATTAATAAGTATAATATTTTACACTTCTTCTTAATTATAGGAGGACTTTAATGATACATTTTGTCTCTAGTGACAAAATTACTTACTTATTCATTTTATTTTCTATGGTAAGGCCACCGCATCGGCCTCCGTTTTGAAAAAGTTGTATATGTATATACCATGTATTAAGTGCATCCAGTGTTGGCATCATTAATTTCTTTAATCGATTAACCAATCGACTGAAAATTTAATCGATTAACATAATCACGATTAAATTCAATAACGATTAAAATTAATCGTGATTAAAGATTATCGTGATTGAATTTGATCCTGATTAAGATAGTAATCGCAATCGATTAGCGTAACTTATTCATGCTAGTTTGTGTTTTGGAATGTGCCTGGGTCTTTATTCTACTGGGTAAAACCATATTGCCCTTAACATGTTATCGTATTGTTGACGTCATAACGTCTTATAAATCGTTGAACGCTGTCTGCACGCACGAAAAAGCTTGACTCATTGTTACGTTCCGTCTGAGCCGAGTGTGCAAGCGAGAGCGCCGAACAAGCGATAGAGAGGCACAATCTGCCTAAGCGTTTACGTTATCACGTAAAATTATCGTTCGTAAACCGGCTTTACAGACTGCTGGACATAGGCCTCCCCCAAGGCTCTCCACTCAGACCGGCCTTGTGCTTTTCGCATCCACCGCTTTCCCGCGATCCTTACAAGGTCGTCACTCCATCTTGTTGGAGGCCAACCCACAGCTCGTCTGCCGGTCCGCGGACGCCACTCAAGAACCTTCTGACCCCATCGGCCATCAGTCCTGCGTGCGATGTGCCCCGCCCACTGCCACTTCAGTTTAGCTATTCTTCGGGCTATGTCGGTAAACTTAGTTCTCCTGCGGATATCATCATTCCTATTCTATCACGCAGATAAACCCCGAGTATAGCCCTTTCCATAGCCCTCCGAGTGACCTTGAGCTTTCTTATGAGGCCCATTGTTAGCGCCCACGTCTCACGTATCTTTGCCAAACGATAAAAATAAAATTAATAAATAAATATCAAGGTAATCTCACACTAATTGACCTAGTTCCAAACTAAGCTCTAGGCTTGTTGTTGTAGGTTTGTTGATGATGATATTGTTCGGTTTTCTCGATCCGGCTAACACCTCGTTTATTTCTACAGGTTCCAAACTAAACTCTAGGCTCGTTGTTGTATATTTGTTGATGATGATATTTTTCTGTTTTCTCGATCCGGCTAACACCTCGTTTATTTCCACAGGATGATTCAAAGCGCGAGTTAAACTCGGACAACGCGGCGCCGCTGCCCGGCATCCCGGGCACGTCGGGCCCCGTGGGCTTCGAGCCCGGCATGTTCCGGAACAAGGATGACATGGGCGCGCCTAAGGTAATTTTTATTTTTATTTTTATGGCATGGGAAGGCAAACGAGTACACAGGCCCACCTGATGGTAAGTGGAAACTGTGACCCATAGACATTCGCATTCACAAGACTGCAAGTGCATTGCCAACCCCGAGGACTAAGATGGAATGCCTCTATGCTAGTAATTTCACCGGCTGTCTTATCCCCAAACCGGAACACAACAATGCAAACACTGCTGCTTGGCGGTAGGTTAATGGATAAGATGGTGGTACCAACCACGGACCCTGCACAAGGTCCTCCCACAAGTTAAAATAATCATATAAATTATCAAAATAATCGGTAAAGTGCGAGTCGGACTCGCGCGCCGAGGTTTCCGTATTTAAGAAAACGCACGGTAATTAGTGTAATTACTTTTTAATTTTTAACTATAAATCCAGAAGTACGTCACGAAAAGTCTAAACAAAAATAGTTTTGAAATGTGCAGATTGAGTTCTTTTGTATGATACCCTGTTTGCTATAATCAAATTACCTTCGTTTTCCAACATCCATTCTACTCCTTTACAAATATAAAAAAAAATGTTACTTGGAACAGATGTGGGCAAGCTTCTAGTTTCTAGTTTTAACTGCTGTGACATACAGACGGACAGAAATCTCACCATAAGGGTTACTTTTTTACCATTTTGGTACAAAACCCTAAAAATGGCGAAGGAGAACGCACACGAGAACACAATCTAAAGGTTTTTTGCAGTACAAATAAATACACAATTTTTAGGGTAAATGACATAATTTCATTATTGTCATGTGATGTTTCCCGTTAAGTTTAATAAATGAAGGTTATTAAACTTCGTCATTACAACAAAAAACCACTCCTCGTTTTCAAGATGACACAAAACACTTTAAAAGGGCGTTTTAAAAAAAAAGTGCTTGTAGTTAAGGACAAAAATAAACATCGGTAACTTTTCCATTATGTCACTATAATTAGTCATACATTTATGTACTGCCCGAATACGCCAATTCCAAAACCGAAGCAGTTTCAATCCCCACTCGTTTTTTTACTTTTTATTTTTTTATAAGATTTGCAAACTGGACGTTACAGCATTATGACTTATAAATAAAATAGAACTAAAGCAATAAGCTTGGCTGCATGACCTTCTAGGTGCAAACACAGCATAATTAATAAAATTAAATTAATGAACCACTTAAAGAATTTAAAATTTATAAAAAAAACAAAGTAATGCATGCCACTATTTGTCTTATAGCAGTATAGTTAACTGTTGTGACATAATGGAAAAGTTACCGTTGGAAACCGCCCAAAATAGCAATGCAGGTCCCACTGGACGCTTTTTCTAATCAATAATGGGTTTGCGTTTGACCTCAGTCTCACCCGATGTTAAGTGACGACGAGGTCGAAGGTGGTCCACGATTACCCAGAAAATGCCTATTCACTCTTGCCTTGAAAACACAAAGGTTATATGATTCCGGGAATACAGACGCAGGGAGAGCGTTCCACTCCTTGGCAGTGCGAATAAAAAACGGCGTAGCAAACCGCCGCGTGCGAACCATTGGCTATTCTACTACATGTCTGTGGAACGCCTCCCGGCATTCTAAACTATTTATAAGTTTATTTACACATTTTGATAATAATGTATGTTTGTTGCAGCCCAAGAAGAAGAAGAAAGACAAGAAAAAACACAAACACAAGCATAAGCACAAGCACAGCAGCAAGGACAAATCCGGGAAAGATAAAGACCATAGAGACAGGCCCTTCCCGCCCCGGCCCACTTCCACTACTGACCATTTAAGGATAAAAGACGAGACGAGGGAAACGCTCAGTTCTTTCAGCTCGAGCCAAAGTCCGTCCGAGGATATATCCACCATGCCGAGCAATATGAGCTTTTAGGCTATTTGATCTTTGATTAGACTTAAGTAATTGTAAGCGGTAAATGTAATAAATAAATAAGAGTAATTGATATTATAGTTTTTTTTATAAAATTGACAGTTTTTTTCATTACGTGTTCTAACCCGACTGCTTCGTCTCCGAAAAATCTAAAGCATTACGCAGATAAAACGTCAATCCTGAGAACACCGATACCTTTTGAACGCCGTACGTCAAATACAAAATGCGTCACTCACACGCCAAACATGTTTGCTATGCTACGCAAATTACAACTTAATCAATACGAAACAAAGTCTCTTTTAATCTCTAACTTGTGTCGGCTGTGGCCGACGGTGGCGTCAGTGGCACGACTTTCAGTTCTCGGCCAGAGCCGACTGTGGCGTTCAAAAGGTTAAACAACCATGATGTTGGCCAAAGTAAAACAATGCTGTTATTACAATTTCTTCACACGACGCAACAAATAAGTTAACACGTTCACGGACAGTAATAAAAAACCATTTTAATTTGACCCCCGTATTTATGACGCCCATGCTATAGCCGGTATGATACACGACTGCTATAGCATCCGCGTCCATGAACGTGTTAAGCAATGTTTAGTAGCGGTCAACATTATCAATATTCAGGAACTTCACGATTGTGCTATGTGCCAGATTATTGTCAGGATTGACTTCTTATATATGACGGCGCGTGTGGTTTGAGAGCGAGTAGACATACTGCCATAAGCGATCACAACGCACAGCGGTATGAGTTCGCCATACGGCATGAAAGTCCAACAAATGACACAGTTCAACGTCGATTATTTAATGACGAACGTATCTACTTTTTCTATTATGACATTTCTAATTATGACTTTTATTTTATTTACGATTTAAATTTGATAAATTATTTTCGGTTATGGGCGTTTTCACTAAAAAGTTTCACGAAAATTGGCTATATATTGACGGCCGCAATGTATGGCTAATTTTCGTCACAAAACTGACAAAGTTAAAGTTCCTTAATTTCAGTCCTTAATTGGGTACACTTTTTAGTGAAAACGCCCTTATGACGCATTATATTAATATTCATTTTCCTGTTAAAACTATCAAATTAAAAAATAAAAGCAGTGCCGTCCCATGGTTGACCGACAAACTATTGGAGTACACTCGTAAACACCGATCTACACGAAATACGGCGCCAGTACCCTAATAATGACATTATAACAGACTGTATCAATAAATATTACAATTTAATAAAATCTGAAACGTTGCGTGCTCGTCAAACCTTTATCGAGCAAAGATTGGCGGGAAGCAGAAATCCTTGCAAGGAAATCTGGACCATAGTAAATCAAGAGATAGGCACAAAAACTAGGTCACAAAATATAAAACTTAGAGACCCGGCAACGCAAACTATTGTATCTGATAATGACATTCCTGATACATTTAATTCCCATTTTTTAAACATAGCCTTAAATTACACCGTTGACAGTGATAAGTCGTTAAGCCAACAATATCTCCGCAGACACCTGCGCGCCGCGGACGTGCCCGCGCTCTCCCTGCCCGCCGTCACCAGCGACATGCTGGACCAGGTGCTGCAGTGCATGTTAAAAACGCGAAAAATTTCTGACACCTATGACATATCACTTAATATTTTATTATGCATTTGGCCGATTATTGGCAACGTATTAGTTAATTTAATTAATGAAGTTTTTGTTTCTGGTGTATACCCTGACGTACTGAAAATGACCAGAGTGTGCCCTGTGTTTAAGGGAAAAGGGGACAAGTGTGAGGTCAACAACTATAGGCCGATAACGATAGTTCCAACCATCTCTAAAATAATAGAGTCAATCCTGTCGTCGCACATAATGAGCCACCTCGAGGATAACGACCTACTGACGGACCAGCAATTTGCGTATCGGCAGAAGATGTCAACGACCGAGGCAGCGTGTAAAATTTTTGACTGCGTTGTTACTGGTCTGGATGAGAGGTACAAGGTGGCGGGTATCTTGTGCGACTTGTCCAAGGCCTTTGATGTGATCAATCACGGAATGCTTCTGGACAAGTTGCATCACTACGGCATCAGTGATGTCAGCCACAGTCTACTCACGTCATTTCTGTCGGGCCGTAAACAGGCAGTCAAGTTATCCGCAAACGGAATAAGGATGCAGTCTATGACCGGAAGTGTGAGTCTAGGTATCCCTCAAGGATCTGCTTTAGGAAACACACTATTCCTAATTTACATTAATGACCTTCCGACAGCCATTACAGCTGGCCTGTCAGTGCTCTTTGCGGACGACACGACTGTCGTGGTTAGTGCCCGCACGTATGAACAACTCGGGGAGAAAATCCATAGCGCGTGCCATCAGTTGCAAACGTGGTTTTCGGCTAATGGTTTGATTTTAAACTTGTCGAAATCTAATACTGTGGTTTCCTCAGGCCGAACTATCTCACTTCCTGCGTGCGTGGCAAACAGTCCGATGCCGATATGCAATGAGTGTAGGTTCCTCGGCTTCACACTTGACTCTAACCTTAACTGGAAGTGCCATGTTGACAAACTTTGCGGTAGACTGAGTGGTTCCGTCTTTGCGTTGCGTAAACTGGGCAGGCTTATTGCAAATGATGCATTAATACAGGTGTACTTTGCATATTTTCACTCCCTGATGTCGTATGGCTCGCTCCTATGGGGAAACTCCACGGATGCCAATAGGGTGATGATCATGCAAAAGCGCGCCTTACGCACGTTAGCTGGGGTGAAACCTAGGCACTCTTGCAGGGGCCTTTTCGTAACGTACCGCATATTGATGCACTACTCAGTTTACATTTTCCAAATATTGATGTTCGTGAGACATCATATTTCCTCCTTTGCACGCGTTGATATTCTTGGCAAGGAGCTCCGCCACACCGGGCGTTTGAGAACAGTTCCTCGTCGCATGGCACTTGCGGGTAAGAAGTTAAGAACCCGCGTGTCATCGGTCCCACGTACTACGAGCGTCTACCCGCTCAACTTAAAAATGTACAATCCGACGAAGCATTTAAACATCAGCTAAGAAACCTTTTATTGGATAATCCATTATACTCCGTGGATGAATATATGAAGCTGGACATGTAAATTTATTATTGTGTTGAAATTTATTAATCATTGTATGTATTGACATCGGACGAGTGACCATAATTCGATATTTAATTGTTGTTGTGTTAATTAATTATTATTAATTACTCTTGTATTTTTTGATTATTAGTATTTATGTTTTGACGATCTCAATGTAATTTCGTATTTTTTGACATGCAATGCAATTTATATTGTAATATTACATTGATGAATAAATAAACTAAACTAAACTAAACTAAACTACTGTTTAGTTATGGTCCTGCTCAATCTGACGTAACTCGGGCACAGGGACCTTAAAATCATAGTTCGAACGTTACGCTTGCTCCGTCACTTTTCCCCGACTTAGGTACGATTGGGGAGTGAAAGGAACGGAGCATTTGGGAGTAGGATCCCTAATGCGTCGCCTACCGTCTATTTGCTACCGCCGCTTTGTCTAGCATTTCCCCAGGTGCCGAATTTGTACTACCTTTACGATGCTCGCATACTGGGAACAAGTCTAACAAAAGGCAATGTTTAAATCCAAACTGCTGTTTGGATAATGTCGTCAATATAATGTCGACAACTCCCTTGTCAAACTCGGGCGGAAATACATACATCCAGGCGGGTAATTTTTGACTTTCGAGCGCTCGAAAGTTTCACTCGAAAGTGAGTAAAATCAGTGAAACCGTGTTTTGAAATACGAGCGGTAGAATTGAAAAACGAATGTTGTAAACCACTCGTCTTTAAATTTTCTATCCCTCGTAATTTCAAGTGTAGGGTATAAAATAATAATAATAGGTTAATAGGACCCCAGTTCAAAAGCAGTACCCTTCTCCTTCGGTAGTCGGGTAAAAATGAACAATCGCTTCCAGATACATTTTATTTAAAACTTTTTGTACCTACTCTTCACTTTCTAGCAACAATCTACTTATTTGATATGGAAATAAAGTATTACAATAACAGTCAAAGTAATGATACTTTTTCTTATTATTTTCTTCTTTTTATCGTTCTAGTTATTCGTAAGACGTTGGGCTTCGTAGGAGCGTTTCGATTTTCAGTTGCCTTAAGTCAAGAGAAAGTAAAAATAACTAGCAGACTAAGTTTATACCTAATGCTAGTAAGGATAAGGACTAAAATCATATCGTTATACCCCCTCTCGGTAATATAAGACAGCGGCTGCGTATCGAATGGACTCGGTTCAAATTACTATTGTCACCTAACTGCCGCATATTGGGTGGCACATCGATTGACTTCGATTGGACGAACTGTCCAGTAGTTAAGTGGATGTAATTAGAATAGTAGGAACTTATAACGGAATATTTTTAGATCACAATTTAACTGAAGGTACATGTATACTTACTTGCATCTAAATAAGATAGCTTATTACAGACTTCATCTCCAAACCAGTAGATCATGTTTAAATTCAGAGATCAAAATATGCTTTGGTAGCGCTTTGCCATAGCTTACAAAGTATAATTAACCAAATAGTACATAATAAATCAATGTTTTCAGTATTTGTCCTTTAAATGCAGTATTATTGAACTAGTTTCATATACCGCCAACTTTGAATCCGACGACGTAATTAAATTAATCCTCGAATAAACAACGAATATGTATAATTTTTCATGCAAGCGAACTAGTGAATTACCGCCATCAAAAGACACGTGAAATACCAGAAGAAGAATCGCAGATGTGATGCCGACGTTTGAGAAAAGAGTACCTACGTTTCAATGTCGGACACAATTTTGTTGCGACTCTCAATTACATTTTCCTAAAAAATTATGGCATGACCTGAGTAGTATGTATAACCATTACTGTCATCTGCATTAATAATAGTAATGCATGTTGCTGTTATTCACAATGTCATTGATATGCAGGAGAAACAGAGGGGGCAACAGCACACATCCCTGCGGAACTCCTGCGTTACCGGGCTTTATTGGAGTAAGATTCGTCAAAGACTTTGCTACGACAAGAAAGAAAGTTGGCAATCGACGCGAACAATTTCTCAGGAAGCCCGTATGATTGTAGTTTAGTTAGACGCTAGACGGTAAAGCTGTGGCACACTCTGTCAAAGGCTCAAACAGCCTTTATAGTGATACTTAATTATATGAATAATTTATTAATAGATATTTTAAAAACAAAAAAACCGGTCAAGTGCGAGTCGGACTCGCGCACCGAGGGTTCCGTATTTAAGGTAACTTGCTTGGTAACCCCAAAATAAAATACTAATTTTGGTTATGAACTTTATTTTGTATGCAATAAGGGCCATTTTAACTAGCCTAAATTATAATACAGATTTTCAAAGTTTATTATTATTTCTCAAAACCTGTGAACAATGAACACCATCATATTTTTCCCATAAAATATAAGTAATTATCTTTACGTCAGGACTTCAGATTTTTTGATTAATAAACTGGAGATTAGAGGGTGTGGGGAAAGGTCATTTTTTTTGTACATTTTTGGGTATAAATCAAGAAGTACATTTTTTTTTTAAATAATAGTTTTAAAATGTTCTGATTGAGCCTTTTTATATGACACCTCATGAGCTATAATCAAACCACTTTTATTTTAAAACCCCCCATTCTTGACTCCTTTTCAATTATCAATAAACTTAATTTCATATTTTTTTAAACAGATGCGGGCAAGCAAGTTGTACAACTATGCCAAAATACCTGCTGAGTGGCGGTACGGAACGCTCGGTGTGCGAGTTCGACTTGACCGGTTTTTTTGCGCACGTTTTTTACCTTAAAGAAGTCGGAAGTAGAACTAGATTATTAATTTTAACAAACACCTAATTTATCCAAAGAATCGTATGCAAAATTGATCCTTATGAATAAAACATTGGAAGAAGACGTAGTCGCTATAATTTGCTTAAGTCAAAATCATTATGCAATTGTGTTTAATGTCAGCGAAGATAACACCAAATAAACAAGTCTTTGGGTCAATACTAATGCACTAGCCTAGAAACTATTCTGGATATCTCGCTTACAACATTAAACATGAACATTTACAACAAGTACATTGCTCCTTTGCAGTGATAACGGAACAAACGGTTCAATGTATAAGGGTCAATGGTCAGCGTTCATCGTGTGGGTATCGCTGGATACTCTTCTTGGTACCAATTTTGATGTATTTGGTTTCAGTTGAAGTTGTGCCTTCAAACTTGCGTGACGAAGGGGCCGAAGGGGCAATTGAGATTGATTAAATCGAGTCCAATAATCTTTATTTTAACTCGAAGTTTTTAATATAGTTTGGAATTTTGTTTACTTATACATAAGATATTTTGTAGCGATGGCGCAGATTCAAAATGGACATAAAAAACAGTTGAATATTGCTATTGTTGGCGGTGGTCTAGTAAGTTTATATTAAATAAAGTGATACAGTGAGAATATTTCGATAAAACAAAAGCTCAGCTTATTTAAATTACGACAGTTTACGTAAAAACGTTATAGTGAAGATTTTTATTGTAACTTTCCATGTCTTCTCATTTCGTCGGTGATACTGCAAAACCACGTAAGTAACAAATTTATGATAGAGCAAAATAAACCTTACTGTCTTATAAAAAAGGTGCCTTTTGCTCCTTATTTAAAATGTTACTTACAAGATTTTGCAGTTTCACCGACGATTTGTTGTTACACTAAGTGCCGGCGATACGATTTTCGTTTCCGAACGCACTGCGTTGAGACTTGAGATTCATTGTAAAATATCAGAATAATGTAGGGTTTTTAAAATATTTTGGGTTGTTTGATGTACTTACCATCAAAAATAATAGTTTATGGCGGTGAAAATAATTCATGAAACAGATTTAATGTTGGTTTTGTAGGTCGGTTCGTTAGAAGCGCTGTATTTAGCGAAACGAGGACATCGGGTTCATCTTTATGAATATCGCGAAGGTAAGATTGGAAATTCATCATTTATATGCGGGTAAACTTTTACTGTTATAACTTCTTACTTTTGTAAATGTAAACCCTTCGGACACAAATTAAAAGAGAAAGAACAAATATCATATTACTAGAGGGCCTCTATTCTACGATGTTAAGAGAGTTGTGAAGCTAAAAATTTCACATATTTCTAAAACGTTTCGTCTCCCCTTAAACCTAGTCCGATTTTTACGATTTTTGAATATTTTGTAGATATCATGAAAAACTATGTCTGCGCCTATTCCACAAACACTTCTTAGAATGAAATAAAATTAAAAAAATACCCTAACTTTCAGCCTCCTATCTTGAACCGTCACCGAGATACTGTCAAAAACGTCATTTTATGGACACATTTTTCAAAGTCATTTTTCTCCTGAACTATATAAGGTAGAGCCATCAAACCAAATCATAGCTACAAAGGATGGGTAGGAGTATAACTCTGATTTTTTTAAATATTTAATTCCATGAAAAAATTATGATTAAAATGTCAGAGAATTTTTTGACAGCTCTTTTCAACAAGTATTTGTAAAGGTACAGCTACGGAAAAAATCACATAAACTGCTAATAGTATTAGCTAGTACCATGCGAAAAACCAATTCAATATAATTGGTGCAATAGTTCAGGAGAAAAACGACTTTGAAAAATGTGTCCAAAAAATGACGTTTTTGACAGTATCTCGGTGACGGTTCAAGATAGGGGGCTGAAAGTTAGGGTGTTTCTATATTATGAGATAGCCAACAAATGACATTATAAAAATCCGATATTCGTCACAGGGGCCACTTCTCCTTCCTTAGCCTGCTAGACCCTTTGTATTGAATTTTTTGACAGCTACGCGATTTTAACGGCGCTTCGCAATCCTCTTAACCATATCGCTTTTGACCTGTTATTGTATTGTCAACGTTTTGATAGCCCTTACTCAGGTAAGGTCAATGAGGGCATTTCCGGCATACTTTTAGATAAGTTCACATTGGCTGATCATAACTCATAACCAGAGATCGGAATATGGGTGTCATTACTCTCAATAATGTGGACATGACTCCAAAGATTTTAGTTAATTAAACAAATTATATTACTTTAATTGATTTGTTACCTGAACCTTAATCTTGATCCTTTATAGGTCAATAGTAAATAAATAATACAAAGACGTGAGGAGTGGCCATTATTATTAATCTACTTAAGTTTGCTCCATTAACATCCGTGGATTGCAAAATAAGCTTTTTTTTAAACTAACCACGGAAAAAATATTATTAAATATAATTAAATATTCTATGCATTATTTTTAGGGTATGTAATCAATTAATGTATTTTAATTTGTTTAATTAAAATCTTTGGAGTCATGTCCACATTATGTAGAGTAATGACACCCATATTCCGATCTCTGCTCATCATAACTAAGAGGATATTTATTTTTTAATAAATCTGATCACTGTAATATATTGGGCATTTATGTAATCATATTAAATAGCTAGTACTGCTGGTCAGTTGACGGATTTTCCCGAGATGGTTTGGGGCTATTCCGTCAACCAACAATTTTTCTTGTATCGTGACGTATTACATACATATACGTCAAGTGAAAAAATACCGCTGAACCCTTAATCGAAACTAAACTCTAGCGAACTCAATTTAAGGTTTATTTTAGATGGTATTGCCAAATATATATTTTTGGGGCAATCCGGCCTATTTTTATAATCAGGAGTAGTAAACCTTTTAAAACAAATTCCCAAAGACTAGGGAAAGTCCATCAACTAAAATCATGTTTTTAAAATAATGGGCCACTGTTTTTGTGCTCACGAGTTGGTGCCACTGTTGAGTAAGGTTCGAAGTACAGTGTCAAAGTCATTGTTAATATGGGTGCGAGAATATTTTTAATTTCAAATCATATTTAATAAGTAAATTAGACATTTCATATCGTAAGTATTGAATGCCGTGTGGGTGCCGGGATAGAATTGTGCCACTCCATGTCTTCCCGTGGATGTCGTAAGAGGCGACTAAGGGAATAAAGGCTTGTAGTACTGTTAGGCGATGGACTTGCAACCTGTCACTAATACACTGGGAAACATCTTAGCCTACTTGTGCAAAATGTGGTTACAGAATTATCCAGAAGTTTTAAGACTTGTTGGTAATTCTTTAGCTCTGCCTACCCCACTCTGGGAATGAAGGCGTGAGGTTATGTATGTATGTATGTAAGTATCGAAAAACCAATTTAGCTAAGACCGTAAATGCTCAACAATCGAAGCGTGACTACCATCATACTGCTTTTCAATGAAAATTAATTATTTAACTTTGGAACCTTGCTAAACATTCGCAAATAAAAATACAGGGTATAAAATCAAGAATTTTAATACTGAAATCGTATAAAGATATGGACTAATTAACACACGCTGAGACGTATACACACCAGATTCCACTTGGAACTGGCCCTACCGCTGCTTGTAAGTCATCATTATTTGACGACGCGCTGGCCTAGTTGGTAGTGACCCTGCCTACGAAGCTAGCGGTCCTGGGTTCAAATCCCGGTAAGGGCAGATATTTGTGTGATGAGCGCGAATATTTGTTCCTGAGTCATGGATGTTTACTATGTATTTAAGTATATATTTCTCTATATAAGTATTTATATCGTTGTCTAGTACCCATAATACAAGCCTAGAGCTTAAATTGGGACTAGGTCAATAGGGAATATGCATGTTTTTTTTTACAGCTTCAATTGAAGCTGATTCATGTAACAAACAGATCACAAAAATCATTTTTTGAATAACTATAAAAATAACCAAGATATAAGCCAACAAAGATTTGTTCCTATCTCTTTCTAGAAAAACGGAATTTTACATGGAGTTTATATGGCCGCAGTGCACAATGACGTCACGGTGCACATCGGATCTCTCTGTCTAATTAGAAGTTTGAAATGCTTATAACTTCCGTATTTCTTGACCGATTTTAATTTTAATTTCCGTTTTGGTGATCTCTTTTACGGTATTTTCATATTTTGATGAGAAATGCGATTTTTAAAATCCATGCATATTCCCTATTGGTGTGACATTGTCCCCCGATATTTATTTATTTATTTATTTTATTATTATATGTATTATCTCGTTTTTTTTCAATCATTAGCAATAGCCTAAATACCAATTTTCACTTTTCTTACTTCAAAAATGACCAATGTCCCATAAAAACTTCTACCCCCCATTTCACCACCATTGGGGCAGTTTTCCTAAATCGCCGAAAGTATTTTTTTATATTTATATATACAGTAGCCTGTATACATTCCCATTTCCTTCAAAGATTACCAAAATACCCATACAAACTTCTACCGACAATTTACCCATAAGTTTTCCTAAATCTCCGGAAGCAATATTTTTAATCTATATTTACAGTACAATTAATTACAGCCCGTACAACATTTTCCCTGTTTCTCAATTCAAAAATATATACCATACAATTTTCTACCCCTTCAGTTTTAGCACCTCAGAGGTATTTTTCCCTGAATCGCGGAAAGAAATATTTTATATGTGTATATTGCCATTTATACATATAGGTAGATTATTTGCATTGAAGAGCATTTCTATCAAGTTTCAAGAAAATCATATATAAAGTATATTTCCTATAGAAACTTTGCAACCCCCTTTCATCCCCCCAGGGGTTGAATTTTAGGTATCGCTGAAATTCGTGTCTCAGCAGAGAATTTCTACCAAAATTCAAGTAAATTTGACCAAAAAAATATTTTTACCATGCAAACTTTGCAACCCCGTTTCATCCTTCTAGGGGTTGAGTTTAAGTATTTACTGAAATACGTGTCTCATTATTTGTATTTAAAAGCATTTCCACAAAGTTTCAAGTAAATTTGATCATAAACATATTTTTTCCCATACAAACTTTATGCCGTGTGGTTGCCGGGTTAGCATAGTGCCACTCCATGTCTTCCCGTGGATGTCGTAAGAGGCGACTAAGGGAATAAAGGTTTATAGTACTGTTAGGCGATGGGCTTGCCACCTGTCACTAATACACTGGGAAACATCTTAGCCTACTTGTGCAAAATGTGGTTACAGAATTATCAAGAAGTTTTAAGACTTGTTGGTAATTCTTTAGCTCTGCCTACCCCACTCTGGGAATGAAGGCGTGAGTTTATGTATGTATGTATGTAATCTTTCCAATCCCCTTTCATCACTCTAGGGGTTGAATTGTAGTAATCGCTGAAATAAATGTCTCATTATTTGTATTGAAGAGCATTTCTATCAAGTTTCAAGTAGATTGGACCATAAAAACATTTTTTACATACTTGGCTACCCTTTTTTTCCCTTTAGGGGTTGAATTTCAAAAAATCCCTTAAAGGACGCTTACGTTATAAAATCAAGTTTCCCTCAAAATTCCGAATCTTTATCTTAAGCGGTTTGGGCTGGGCGTTGATGAGTCAGTCACTCAGGACATCCTCTTTTATATGTATATGTATACATAGATAGATTATTTATGCAGAACGTATTCCGCGACACTCGAACCATTTCAACCTTTAAATACTGGTCTTTTATTTTTAATCACATGTTTGCAAATTGACGTCATAGGCACAAAAAGTTCGACCTCTAAATCCTACTAATATTATAAATACGAACATTTGCGTGTGTTAGTTAGTTACTCCTTCACGAGTAGCGTTTTCCAAAATAGTAGTGCTCATAGTCACGACTGTCAACTTTACTGTTATAATACTTATAATATAAGACAAATAGTAGCATCTCAGAAAGAAATCCTGTAGCAAATGAAACCATTTCACTATCGAGTGAGAATTGAAACTGCTTCGGTAATTGAATGTGAGATAGCTCCTATTAGCGTATGAGGGTAGTATATAAATGTGTGACTAATTAATTATCGTGACGTAATGGAAAGTTACCGTTGCTAATTTTAATCCTACGTGCACTTTTTTATGGAAAACGCCGGTCTATTCCGACTAGTTACATTGTTAGTTCCATTGATGTAACTAGATGGACTTTTTATTCCTAGTAGTTACATTCAACGAAGATGGATTCCGTAATGGAACTACATGGACTTTTTTTTCCAAGTAGTTACATTAATAATACTTAAATATAATTTATTTATATAAAACGAATGCAACCTTATAAGGTACTTATTTTCAATTTCTTTGCCTATATTGAAAAAATGCTTTTATAAAGCGAGTCGAGTCCCTTATGGCGGGAAATTAAAAATAACGCAGTTAAATAATGATCATTTGATCTAATAATATTTATATTAATATTAATATTAATATATTGGGGCCTAATGTGGCCGCGTTTATCGCGTGACAAAGTGAAGATAAGCAGCCGTCACCTTCTGACACGTCTATAAGTGCGAGAGTGACGGATGCTTCATCCACATTTGACACGCGATATAGACACAGTCTTACCAGCGCTCGCTGATATTATTGTTTACTTAGGTATTGCTGATCCTTAAACATGCAAATTGATGTTAATATAGTTAAGCTAAAAAGAACATTACGGAAACGAAGCACCATATTTGGAATGACTTAATTTAAAACAGTCTCGAATAGTCCCTAGTCATCTGGTCTCACGATTAGTAAATATTAATTAAATAACCAGTCCTAAAGCCTTGGGTTTATTCCGTTATAATGCCGTAAACACTTGTACACTCCAGATGAATGTTGTGCTGCTTAAGAAAATTGTGAGGCTAAAAACCAAAACCGATTTTTACAATTTTAGCGTGTGGTTGCCGGGTTAGAATAGTGCCATTCCATGTCTTCTCGTGGCTGTCGTAAGAGGCGACTAAGGGAATAAAGGCTTGTAGTACTGTTAGGCGATGGGCTTGCCACCTGTCACTAATACCCTGGGAAACATCTTAGCCTACTTGTGTAAAATGTGGTTACAGAATTATCAAGAAGTTTTAAGACTTGTTGGTAATTCTTTAGCTCTGCCTACCCCACTCTGGGAATGAAGGCGTGAGTTTATGTATGTAGAATATTATTATGTTTTAGTTTATCATGAAAAACAAGATCTGTAGGTACGTTAAAAAAATGTTTCAAAAAAACTACAATGTATAAGAAGTTGTGGCTAAATCAAGAAAATGGGTCCGAGTGTTGATCCTTAGCTCTGTTGTAGGTTTTAATTGCTGTTTACGTATGTGGTAGTATATATTACTATATTTAATTATTTTTGTATGTATTTTATTACAGCAGGTTTTTTCCTCTTCCTCAGTTGGATGTACTAGGTTGTTATTTTCTGCTATAACCTGTTAGTTTGTGTATCCTTCTGCATTGTCCTTGTTTATTCTTCTCCAAGGTTAAAATGGAATACATCCCATATGGGATAAGTTCGCCTATGTACATTCTCTTTATTGATTCAAATGTCTCTTGTAATTGATTATTTGTATTTGAATATTTGTTTCTGAGTCATGGATGTTTTCTATGTATATAAGTATATATTTAGTATATATTTCTTTATATAAGTATTGATATCGTTGTCTAGTACACGCAGTACAAGCCTAGAGCTTAGTTTTGGACTAGCTCAATTGGTATGACATGGTCCCCTGATATTTATTTATTTATTCAAAAATCGTGGAAATAATGCCTGATATAAGGGGTGAGACACGTTATCGCCCGGAGCTATATTTGTATGTTGTTTTGACAGCTACGAGATTTAAGCGTACCGTAAGATTCTAGTCAAAGAAGAAAACGATTACAAATATAAAAGTAAATTGTTGTGACATTTTAATACCCTTACAGCGTGGCATGAACCTACATGCGTACCTGCTTAGGCTTTCTTACTTAAGTGCATTACCCAATGCTCTTACGGTTAAGGAAAAACATCACGAGAAAACCTGCACATTCGAACAGCTTAGTGTGTAAGAGGGTAATTGCACGAAAGCTCCTAAAGGGTCGTGTATTTCATGCCTTAGAGCGAGCAACATATTCTTGTATCTCACTGTTAAGAATTACTGCCTGAGGTTGCCCCTCGAATTTACTGTAATGTAATGATACACCTAAAAAAACCCTCAGATATACGTAAGACCCCACTGGCTCGAGGTCGCTCGATCAACCTCGCGCTGTCCCTGCGCGGGCGCACTGCGCTGAAGGACGTGGGGCTGGAAGACCAGATGATCCAGAACCATGGCATCCCCATGCGAGCGCGCATGATCCACCGTCTGGACGGGTCTACGTACGCCATTCCGTATGACGCGAGGACCAATCAGGCAAGTCTATACATAAATAAATAAATCAGAGGACGTGTCGCACAAATTCACTTCGTCCCAAACGAAGCTCAAGGTTTGTACAATGGGTACCAGGCAACGATAAACTCACTTACAGTCTGTGACAGAAGAGGCTTCGGTTTAGTACTTCTCTCTCACTCGCTCTCATACGATCTTATTAAGAGCGAGTGAGAGTGCTCACAGACTGTATATACCTAGAATAAATAACAGAAACATAATTCCAAAGAGTCAAAATTCCGAATTGATCAGAATTCTGAATTTTCATAATTCGAACGCAATTTTTAGGGTTCCGTAGTCAAACTAGGAACCCTTATAGTTGCGCCATGTCCGTCCGTCCGTCCGTCCGTCCGCAGCCTAGCTCAGAGACTCTTAGTACTAGAAAGCAGTAATATAGCATGAATATACATATTAGTCACGCCAACAAAGAGGTAAAATAAAAAAATGAAAAAAATTATATGTGTCCCTCCCCTGTACCTAACGTAGGGTTTTTTTTTTCTCTCATCTACCTCATAGTGTGGCGTGTCGTTAGTTAGGTCTTTCTTAACTTTTCGATTAAGGTATCCGTTTATAAAATATTAGGCTTTAAAGCGCTAATTTTTGTTAGAGTCAAGTGTCCCCCCTACAACCAAACTACAAATATAAAAAATCTGGAAAATACCTTCAATGAAAGCGCATATAACGAATTTAAAAGAAAAAATATCACGACTAAGTAGACTTGATTAATTCTTGAGATACAGGCGAATACAGTGTTTATTACCTACTGATATCGCCTAAGACAGCTGAGCACCAAAAAACTTAAAATATAGAATTAGTTCATATTTGATTTATTTGAGTTTTTTATGAAGTAACTGCTACGGAACCCTATACTAAGCATGGTCAGACATGCTCCAGCCCGGTTTTTGATAGAAGACTTAACTTTTTGATATCGCTTATAAAACAAACCTGGCCTAACTTACGTATGACAATTAAATTATGCATTTTATCTAAATAAGCTCCAGCATAACATAGCTTTCGGAAAAATAAAAATTAGGACAAATAAATATTCGGAAAAAAGTAATTCGGAATTTTAAGGTGTTCCCGAAAATCATAAATACATAAAAACATCTACGACTCGGTAACAAATACTTGAGCTCATACCGGGATTTGAATCCGGAACGGCTAGTTTTATGGCCAGGGTATCCAAGGCTAACGTGTCGTAAATAGCTCAATAGCTGGCCACTGTAATAATTATTTTATTAGTGTGTCTTGTTTTTGAGAATTGACCTTAGTTCTGCATTCAAAAACAATTGGAATACACCTCCACAAAAATTGCTCAAAATTTCATAGAAATGCATTATTCTGTTAGTATCTTAACCAGTTAAGAAACTAATTATAATTTCTACCGTGTTACATTGTCCTCAATCTAAAATTTCAAGGGCCCCGTTGCTTTAAAAGCTCCTCCAGAACGGATAAATATATCAAGATAAAATACGTTTTTCGTATTTTTCTTGTTACAAGCTTTCATTTCGCACCAGTAATGGACACTTCACTCTAAATTCAAATTTCATACGGTCCCAAATTGATTGTTGCAAAACAAATGAATAACCAACCTAGTGTCCATGGCTGGTGCCTTGTCACTGGTTCCATCACCCTACTATGGTTTCATTCAGAACTCTGGTGCGGGATATTATAATCCGTGTATTTTCCATTCACAGTGTATTTACTCAGTTGGCCGTAACTACCTCAACGGATTGCTTTTGCAAGGTAAATAAACCCCTATCACCAAATTTACGAATTGAATTGGCTGATCGAGTCACAGCGAAATATTTTCGAAATGATCAATTTTGTGTCATAATTTTCAGAATCTGAGAAGTATGAAAATATTGAAACTCATTTCGATCACAAATTAGTGGCAGCCAATCTACGAAAAGGGTCATTAACATTTAACAAGTAAGTTATCTGCACGTCAAGCATATTAGGCCCTTAGAAACTTAAAGCTAATTTGCAGGGCATCTTTACTAATATCCTCTTACATCATATTGCCCCTCTAGAATAAAATAATACATAGAATGTTAGTTTCATACAGCTGACGCGTCTAACTAGAAGCCACCAATGGAATCATGTAGACGTAATCTTCTCGTAAGACACGCACACAAGTGCACAAATAATCTCGGTGTAGTACTGAGTCTGTCATTGTCGTTCTTATATACGTGTCAAAAGGGGACGGATGCTTTATCTAAACTGTGTTTCGCGATAATTGCAGCCATGTTACGGCCCCTGGTTTGGTCTGAGTAGCGCATCATGTTGGTGAGATCGGTTTCTATGCTAGTCCAGTCTGTAGGGACTTAAAAAGTGGAGCATAGTTTTTTTTAAGGGTTGTATTAAGGTCCTGATAAAAATCAAAGTACTCGACCTTGAAAATATTGTATCTTTTTGACATTTGACATACAATGAAGTAAAATAAAGATTGCAAAAATACGGCTGTACACGTAATGTCACAGCATGATTTTGTTTTCATTCCTGGCAGCGCAGCGCCGGGAAATGAGGAATGAGTTGTAATTTTTGTTGTAAAAATAACTTCTTCCATCGCTCGTAACTTTTTATCGGGAAGTCATATAAAATAAACATGTATGCACACACTGTGCGTGTCTTGTTTGTACTTTTCATAAACCATTTTGTCGTAAAGTCAATTTTTGAAGTATTATTAAAAAAAATACCAATTTTGGCACCTGCTAGTAAAGATAGAGCACCACCCCATTCCTTAAAACACATAGATAAAACAAAACTGCCCCCATTTGTGAAACAGAAACCCGTACCGGCTAGATTACGTTACCTAAATTGCCCCCTTGTGATACAGCAAATTATTTCCAGAGTTAACAACGAAAGCGTGCAGGTGACAGCCGACCTGGTGGTAGGCGCGGACGGGGCCTTCTCCAGCGTGCGCAAGGCCATGATGAAGGAGCCGCTCTTCGACTACAGCCAGCAGTACATCGAGCATGGGTACCTTGAGCTGTGCATACCGGCGGGGGAGAGTGGCGGAGTAAGTTCTTGGGTTCGGAGACCCCCTGATATTTGCAATTTGGGCTTAAAGACAGCGTGGATGGCGCAGCCCAGTCTTATTATAAATATAACAGTTGTTCATCGTCATACAATTTTACTTGTGGGAGGACCTTGTGCAGGGTCCGCCCGGGTTGGTACCACCATCTTATCCATTAACCTACCGCCAAGCACCAGTGTTCGCATTGTTGTGTTCCGGTTTGGGGATAAGACAGCTGGTGAAATGACTAGCATAGAGGCATTCCATCTTAGTCCTCAGGGTTGGGAGTGCATTTGCAGTCTTGTGAATGCGAATGTCTATGGGTCACAGTTTCCACTTACCATCAGGTGGCCTGTGTGCTCGATTGCCTTCCTATGCCATAAAATAAATAAAATAAAAATAAATAAAGTACTTGTGGCACACAGGCCATCTGATAGTAAGTGGGTTCGGAGACCCCCTGATATTTGCAATTTGGGATTAAAGACAGCGTGGATGGCGCGGCCCAGTCATAATATAAATATAACAGTAGTTCATCTTCATACAAAGGTATATCGCACGGTTCGCATGTGTGACTTGACTTTACGCGCCGCGAATCCCATGCAAACTGAACAGGACGGACCGAGCCGGTTACAGTCGGGGCTGCGCTGTCGCCGCGTCTGGTTGCGTGCGTATCAAGTAGATATCGAGCTTCGCATCATATATGGCCAACCTGAAGTCTGAAGTCTTGTCCTTATGGGCCGGAGATGATGACTTTTCTAATTATTCTAAGGCGAGGTGATAAACCTACTTCAGCCACGCCATTTCTAGAGCGCCATTTACTATTACTACCTCACTTGGCTGTTACCGTCTAAGGCCTAGTAACATGGTTGCGGCTATATCGCGTGTCAAATGTGGATAATGCATCCGTCACTCTCGTTCTTTACGTGTCAGAAGGTGACGAATGCCTTATACACACTTTGTCACGCGATAAACGCAGCCATGTTAGGGCCTCAGGCCTTAGGCCTCCGGGGCCTCTATAAAAAACATATCGTTTTTGATCTGTTATAGCAGGAAAAATCAATCAGTGTCCGTAGATGAGTGTAAGGAGGTGTATGAGAATAAAAATAAAAAATATTTTTCATATTTTGGATTGGGTTCTGGTATTAAGTTAATTATTTACCTTTATCAGGAGTACCTCTCCTCCCAGTTCAGTTTTGTCACATAATTTTGCACAATATTTGGTAACGTTGTAGCCAAATTAGAAATAAACAGAGAAACGAAAATATAATTATTTATAAATAAAATCATTTAAAATAACACGTTGAATAAACAATCCAAATAACTCTCCTGACAGGTATTTTTATATTTAAAAGGAGATCTCAACCTTGTCTGTCGCTAGGTAAGAAAGAAAAATAAATAAACATTTTATCATTTATAATTTTATCATCTCTCGTAAAATCACACACGTTGAACATTAACTTTAAGCAAAATGCCTCCTTTTAAATTACAAGTATGTGTAGTTCATTAAACGTTAATGCGGGTAATAAATCTCAAGGCAGGGTGAGTCCCTTGTCAACTGAACTGATTAAGCCGTTTCCCTATAAACATCGTGTAGGTACCTACCTACATTATACCGTAAATTATTTTTTGTTATGTACTGTCACGTACTTTAATTGCTGTCGCAGAACTTCAGTATCAATCTTTCTTTTTATGGTATGGACACACAGCACACAGCCCACCTGACTGTGTGCGTTGCCAACCCTGAGGACTCAGAAGCCCTTGCCAATACGCACTACGCAAACTAGCGTTTCTATTCATTTCGTTTTTAAACCAATCGCGTCACTGGTAGATCACGTGACTTTTAGTTCCACGTGATCTACCAGTGACGCGATTGGTTTAAAAATGAAACGAATAGAAACGCTAGGTAGCGTAGTGCATCTTAGCAAAGGCCTCTGATATAATGTTCCTAATGCTAGTAGTTACGAGTATATGGAAGTTATTTGTAGCAGGGTTCTGTCACGACCTAGGCTCAACAATTTAAGCCAATGGTAAAAGAGCGCTCATGTTGATGCAGAATCCAGTTTCTTAGGTGAAATAATTTGGCAGACTAACGATACTCTTCAATTCGCATGACATTATTGAACAATGTTGAAGGTGTCATGTCATCTTATCTACATACAAGAGGCTCTATCCGGCTTAGTTAGTTGAGCGATATAGAACGTTTATGTTGTATAATAGTAAATTCAATTATTTAAGGTCTTTGTTGTTTCGTAGATTCATGTCCAAAACAAAAATAATTGTTCACATTGTGTCTGCTTTTATTTAAACCATAAAGTTACATACCTTACCGAATTTAGAAATACCTTGTTTCAATATACTTAAGACTATCAAAAATAAGTACGTTCACTATCATTATCTACTCGTTTAGATAAACCACGTGATCAATTTGTGATCCCATACATTTCAAGATCGAAAAGAATAATCATTATTGCGTTAGCAAACCTCATCCCTACGACAATTCCAAAATCAGTTTCAGATGCCAGCAAACTACCTCCACATCTGGCCTAGAGGAAACTTCATGATGATCGCGCTGCCCAACCAGGACTGCTCCTGGACTGTCACCCTGTTCATGCCGTTCACCAACTTCAAGGATATAGACACCGAGGAGAAGCTGCTGGAATTTTACGAGAAGTACTTCCCTGATTCCATTCCGTTGATTGGGAAGCAGAAGTTGATTGACGACTTCTTTGGTGGATCACCTTCTACTTTACTTGCTGTAAAGGTATGTCAATCAAATAACAAGTCAAGTGCGAGTTGGACTCGCGCACTGACGGTTCCGTACAACACAGTACAGTACAGTAGATATTATTTTAGATTTGGATTTAGAATCAGAGCGAGCCCTAATTCCTACAGTTGTACTATAATTATTTCAAATTAGACGCTTGTATTCTTTACCGTTTTTACGATGCAATGAAAATGAAAATACTTGAAAAAAAACGATGAAGTACAAACACTTTTTCCATGTATGGATAAGTCTTTAACACTGGTTACATGGTGGTAAGTGAGTTATCTATTTCCCATAGACATTGGTCATCTCAGTGTTGCAACTTCGTTGCCAACCCTGGAAGACCAAGAAAAATATCCCTATGATGATCATGTTCACCTACTAGCTATCTGCAGCGGCCATTAACATTACTGACATTAGATTAATTAAGCTCTCAGTGCATTCCTTTCTTATAACACTAATTAGATAGAGCCTACGGAGTCTTAAAGATGAAGCACCTAGAATCAGTCATGTTGGCACTGCTGCTTGGATAGTTAGTTATAAAAAGGGACAGGCCAGGGCCTGTAGCTGTATCCTTGTAAACTATGTCGTTCCGTGGTACAGACTTACTATCAGGCAGTAATAAAATTTACCCTAAAAATAAATAATAATAATAATAAGTTAGTATGCAGTACAAAATTAAATGTCGAAGCGAAACATCTTTTTTAAATGCATACGACTCTTAAATATCTTTCCTTTATACTGTTTTAAATAGCCTTACTTATAATTCGTTTTAAGCTCATTAAGTAGGTCCTGGCATCAACGTCACGAGGCTATTCGTGACTTGTCGTGTAGTGGTGGCATGCCACCCTTTTCACCACCACTCTTGTATAAATCCTTTTTGTTCAGTGTTAAGGGTAGCTAGACAAATATTTTCTTTAATAGATTTTTAAGCGCAATGAGATAGAAGAATTTTAAAACTCTCTTTAAACAATATGGATACTTTTTGAATAATTATGGTCATTCCCAATTAGAATTTTTATTGATCCAATATTTATTCAACTTTCAGTGTCGTCCTTACCACGTGGAAGACAAAGCTTTAATAATAGGTGACGCTGCTCACGCCGTGGTTCCGTTCTACGGCCAGGGCATGAACGCAGGGTTCGAAGACTGCACCCTACTCGACAGATTGTTCCAGAAGTATGAAGACGGCTTGGCTGAAATATTGCAGGAGTTTTCTGAGACGAGATGGGAGGACACACACGCGGTCTGCGACTTGGCGATGTATAATTATATTGAAGTAAGTATTTATACATTTGGAATATAATCATGACATAGACCTTTCTGAAAGAGCTTTACCATGATCAGTCCGAAATATTTTAAAGGAAATAAGTTAATAATTATAGTTTGAAACCGGGAATGAGAAAATTTGTGCTAAAACTGATAAAGCTGAAGTGATTTGTAGTCTTGAAATCATGACTCTCAGAGCTAAATTATCATCAGTGGACTGTGCGCTCTCCGCGCCTTCTGCGTTCCAAAAAAACCTTGAAGAATGGTTGAGCTTCAGTGACTGACCGAGTCTTACGGAGTAGGGTCCGTCGAAATCACTACCACCGCCTTACCCATTAGCTTGCAATCTAGTGTTGAGATAGCAAATATGCATGAATCTCCGAGCCTACTTACCATTAAAGAGGTTTTACCTTCTCCATGCCCTATAAATACCTGTTGGACGATAATGTTCACCTTTATTACTGTGGATCAATTATCCAGTATAAAAGTAGGTCCGTACAGTCGGTGAGCACATAGAACGTGCTTCGGGTTTGTACTTCTCGTTCACTCGATCTTAATAAGAAAGTATGAGAGCAAGTGAGGGACTAGTATAAACCCGAAGCCCTATCTAAGACCTAACTACCGCACTATACGTAGTAACTTGTATATAATCTGTGACTATACCCCAACTGGCCGTGCCACTAAACTAATTTAATCAATGGCTCTGTCTATTGGTACCGAATTGACTAAATTAAGTTCGTATGTTGTTTTTAATTAACTTTATAAATGAAAATGGATGTGAAACACGGACCAGATGAAACCTATTAAAGCTTATTCGAACGTATTTGTGAATCAATGGAGGGAAACATTAATTCTACCCTGTTCCCAGCAACAACGGTTTCAATGGAGCCTTTGTATCTGTATTGTTTGTAGCCAATCGGAAACGCTGGGGTAATCTGAGGGTTTAGATAACAATTAAAACAGTTAATCAAAGTTGAATCAGGATAAGGAAACCTCGGTAATCTCTCTCTGCATTTTAATTACGTGGTATTTATGTAGCAATTGTTTGATATACATAATGGTCATTAACAGACGAACGGTGGATTTTCTCATCCAGGGCGTTTACCAGTATTGCAATCGTATCGTTTTGTACTCCATCGCTTTTTTGTGGAGTTAATAAAAGCAATCTTAACATAATCAATTCGATAAAAAAAAGGATAAGGGTATAGAGAATGGTAACACTGACACTACACATCATAAATGAACAGCTCATTTATAATGTGTATTAAAATTAATGATTATGTAGACTTTAGCAGTACAATTCGATTCCTTTTATTGGATACCCCACTCGGTCATAATTATTATCTCAAGTTCGATTTTTCGAGCTCTTTCAAGATTTCTTAACACCAGTTAATCGACACCGTTCATGCTTAAATTTAAAAATGGTATTTGCCTCAAATAGTTACATTCTTTCCCAAATTTATAATGAAGGTTGCATCGATAATACTTGTTGGTCAATAAATATACTACATAAGTACATACCTTCACGCCTATCTCCCAATGACTAGACAGAAACTGGAGCGCCAGATAAATAAACCAAAATACAAAGTGAAGTCTTAGTCGCCTCGCATCACTCGATCCATTCTACTCTTTATCTGATTCTTCTAGAATTAAACAATCTTCTGCGTTGAAAAATGGTCTAAATTTCCACTTATCTAACTACAAGTTTTGCTCATTACCAATTTTGCACTTTCAGATGCGTGACCTAGTGACTCGACCCTCGTACCGCCTGCGTAAAGCCGTGGACGACTTCCTGTTCTGGCTGATGCCGACCGTCTGGGTGCCGCTCTACAACTCTGTCACCTTCACCACGATGCCCTACAGCCAGTGCGTCAAGAATCGCGAGTGGCAGGACAAGGTAAAGTATCGGTTTCTTCAATAATACAGCAAATGAGTTAGTGCCAAAAATGTAAGACTGAAAGATAACGCCTAGTTGGTAGTGACCCTGCCTACGAAGCTAGCGGTCCTGGGTTCAAATCCCAGTAAGGGCAGATATTTGTGTGATGAGCGCGATTATTTGTTCCTGAGTCATGGATGTTTACTATGTATTAAAGTATATATTTCTCTATATAAGTATTTATATCGTTGTCTAGTACCCATAATACAAGCCTAGAGCTTAAATTGGGACTAGGTCAATTGGTGTGACATTGTCCCCTGATATTTATTATTTATAAATGCATGGCTGAGGCGGTCAGTAAAGTCACCGACCCGGGCGATTCTTTTTTTATTTGAATGTAATGGAAACTACACCTGGTACTGCTTCTATTTGCATCAAACGTGTTGCTGACACTTAAGTATCAATAATTTGGTAAAAATAGTGGACATAATGACGGCAGTTGAAACCGTTTTTTTTATTTTTTTAAACTTCATTGCACAGTACAGTACCTACAGATATAGGTACAAATGGGAAACTTCATGCTTCAATCAATTGGCCAAACAGAATCTATTTAGGGTTGGAGCTGAGAAAGATACTCATGATAAAAATAAAATTTAGTCACAATTAACAATCAATCGATATTGTCAATCTGATTTACCTTTAATTTGGCAAACAAAAAAGGAGTGAAATCAAGCAATTTTTAAAATAGCAAAAAATAAGTGAACATTATGGTATGATCGATCACTGTGATGACTGATGAACTCTGCCAAAGGGTTGAATACGTGACCTAAAAAAAGTCTTTTTTTCAGATGCTCGTGTATTTCCTGGTGTTTGTGGCGTCTTCGACTTTCTTCGGATACTTTTTCCTGTCGCAATAAATGTTATTTTTTATAATTCTGTCAGTATTGTCAGCATTTATGTATCATTAAATGTCACATAGGTTTTGTTTTAATTATTTATTTTAATTATCGTGAAAACTTACCTTTCATATGGAGAAAGTTGCTAAAATTCGAAAAAGGAATCGAAAATTTGACACATTTTCTTGAGATTTAACCATTAGTTACGATTTTTAACGATTAACAACTGATCAAGCAACAGGCACTGAGACTATCTTAAGCCGAGTGTTTGTTTTGATACTGTCGTTTATGTAATGAATGTATCTTAAATTACCCATTTTACATACTTGTAAATCCGTCATTTTTGTATTATTTATAATAAAGTACCCAGTGACAGTTACGAGTTCGGAACAATTAACCATAGTACCTAAATACATACCAAAATGATCAAATCGCTGATTCAGAAGTGCATATTCCTACCATTGGTATTGATTTACATAGACGACATTATCAAACTGTGCGGGTTTTTGAAGCTTGCTAATATAAACTATTATTTTTTTTGTGAATTTAATGAGCACACATTCCACCTAATGGTATCTAAGTGGACCCTGGGAAGAAATGACATAGCAACGCAGTTCAGTTTACGCTGCGAGGAAAGGACGGAGCTATATAACTGCTTTAGATCTGTCCTTTACGCTGTCCTTTATGTCATAATAACCATGAAGCCTTATAGACAATTGCAATCTCACGATGACAATAACAAGTAACTTTTATCGTATTGTTAACGTTTTCATAACTCTTATTGACTTGCCAGTAATGGCGGCCGACTTAATAGTACATTACTACAGACGCCGGGAAGTAGGTGGTTGCAGGCCGAGTTCATATAGACGGCCGAGCGAAGCGAGGTCGGATAGTTACGAGGCTGGCAACCCCTTTTCACGGCGAGGTATGTATAGTGCTTTTCTCAAACATATGAAATGAAATAAAAAAAAAACATCACTCAAAAAACATTTGTGTAATAGGCATTAACGCGGATATTTTTGGTCCGAACGACACAGATACAAAAAAAAACGATTTTCAGCCTGTTCATAAAACCAGCTGTCATGGCCATATTAAAATTAAAAAAAAATTACTTCCCGACCTAGGCCTTCAATTTTGTATGAAATTCCTTTACAGTTCTCTCGAGTTGTTCCGTCGGGAACGTGGCACTTTGAAGCCTAAAATAACTAACATAACGCCGACATTACATATCATGTTTGAGAAAAACCAATACCATAATAGAGGTAGAGAGGCGGGCCCGGGACCCGGTAAAAACTAATTTCATAGACGAGTTTCTGTATTGTCAATGTTTTGATAGCCCTTATTTACTTGACAGTAATGGCGCCGGAGTTAAGATCAATATCAACACGTCACAGGCAATATGGTTTTAACACGTTAAATAGAGGTCCTGTGGGCATAGTACGGTCGCGTTTATCGCGTGCCAAATGTGGATAAAGCACCCGTCACTGTCGTTCTTATATAAGTGTCAGAAAGTGACAGATGTTTTATCCATATTTTTTCTCCTGCAGCCATTTTAGGCCCCCTGTGCAAGTTAAATAAAAGCGTCTAAAAAGCTTCTAGCCTAAGCAGCAGCGGTCTAAACCGGACCTTACATTGGTACCATAAATCAATGTCACTTGTCTTGTATAATGACATGCATCTTAAGCTGCAAGTTGCACTGATTGACTTAGAGCAACGGTTGCAACTTTCCCCCAGCGAATGTTGTCACTTTTGCAAAGTGACATGAGAAATGGCTCGTGGTGTCCATTTCTCAGACGTCTTCAAGAACGTCTTGGAATGCAGAAATCGACCTCGACTGAAAACTGGTTAGGTACATACAAGGTGGTTAGTGATTTTTTTATGACATTAAATGTTGTACCTATTTCAATATAAGTGATTCAAATCAAATCAAATTGTTTATTAATTACAACAGGTTTCATTAGGTACGTAAAGGTGTCAGTCTGACTCTAAACTAGGCTGGGCCTGTATTTTGGATATCTGGGAGTATATACGAAAATAATTCTGTGGACAAAGTTAAACATAAAACTTAACACAATGTGGCAAGAGTAAAACAGAACAAGATAACAAATAAGCGAGGAATCTACAAAACAAAACTTTGAATTCCCCTGGACATAAATAAATGAAATACATTAATGCTGTTGCGTAGCCTTTAAGATTTAACTACTTAATTTATAGTTAAAATTAAAGCTTTATAACAGTAACTATGCACTTAGTGGTCCCATCTAGCCCATTAAAACAGGAACGAAAGCGGTTAAAATCTACTCAGAATGCTTTGCCGAAACATTTCTGTCGAATAACAAGAATAACAAGTCCAGTAGCAGTTTAAATCCGAATGCAACAGCTTCAATTTGCACCGTGAAAATAAATGATGAGCTTGTTGGTTTTTTGTGCAAATGAAATACAAAAGTAATCTTTTAATGCATTTCGGAAAACTTTATCAGAACGTGTACCTGTTAATTTCCATAGCAGTTCTTAACATGAATTTAGTGGCTAGGCGCTTAGTGTGTGTTGGTTGTAAGTGCAATAATAGCTGAACCACTAAAGTGGAAAGGACCTTATCGCAGTTTATTAAATTATTGAAGTTTAGATGGTAAATATGATGTTATTATTATTATGTTATGGAGATTTGAAGTCGCGTGATTAGGTTTTCCAATAGTGGATCAACAAATAAGTCTGTCTACCTACGTTATTTAAGTAAATAGATCTTAATAAAACGCCTAAGATTAATTTAATATAGAGGGCATGAGTGGGAAAGTAAGTACAAAGAAAAGACAGACGTTCAAAATAAAATTTTCAGTAATATTTTGGCGAAAATCCGCAAAGTTTGCTCGAAGTAAATATTTTTTGAGCAGCGCCTGTTAATTTATTAAAGCAAAGCGTTGTCGGTGTGCAATAAAGTTTATCAGGGATAAAAGGGTCCACTCTGTTAAACATTCATTTTAGGCCGAACGTTGCTATTTTTATCAAGCAGGAACTTTTTTAGCACAACATTTTCAATTCATACATAATTAAAACTGCTTATGAGGCCTAATTTACGTGAAAAGTTTGATGTTGTTAGAGTTTTTTTTAAATACAAATTTTGTGGTTTTATCCGGATGTTACATTTCAAAATACACAAAAATACATGCGTGAAGGTATGTATGTACATACCTTCACGCCTTCATTCCCAGAGTGGGGTAGGCAGAGCTACATAATTACCAACAACTCTATAAACTTGTTGATAACTCTGTAACCACAATTTGCACAATTAGGCTAAGATGTTTAACAGTGTATATTAGTGACAGGTTGCAAGCCCATCGCCTAACAGTACTACAAGCCTTTATTCCCTTAGTCGGCTCTTACGACTTCCACGGGAAGACATGGAGTGGCACAATTCTAAGCCGGCAACTACACGGCAAAAATAATTTACTAAAATTCATATAGGTATGTATACCAATATAATAACAATTAAAAAAACTGTACACAGTCAGTCCGTGTGTATATTTACTATACTGTTAGTCCTCAGGGTTGGCAACGCATTTGAAGTCTTAGGATTGCAGTCTTGAGATCGAAGTCTTAAAATATCTATGGGTCTCAGATCACTCTGATCAAAAAAAAAAAAAAACTGTTTATTTCTCACACAAAAAACAAATACATTATTAATTTATCTTAAATTAATCAAAGATTTTATCAGTTAAGAATATATATGAGTTCTACGTTTTATTATAAATACGTTTTTTTTTAAATATTACCATTATATCATTCATTGTCTTTCTATTTCAGATATCAGATAGTCTGAGTGCTCGTGTGCCTTCTCCTAGCCATAAAAAACATACGATAAAAAAATGACACAATTTCGTTAAAGATAGATAGTAGATACTTACTAATAAATAACTATTACAATAACAGAATACGGAATACATAGTATAAAAGCTTCATTTAAATTCGTGTAACCACATGCAAAAGTACTTTTTACGAAGTGTATTTGGCGTATAAAGTGGCGGTCTTTAAAGGTTTAAAATTGCAACAGGAATTTCCACACGTGTCGTGTTTAATTAGGCTTGAAACGGGAATATTTAACAGCCGTTTGCTGAACACTTCATATAAATCCTTTTTACTACAAGCATTTTATCGTTCAAATACAGTTTTTAAGTTTTATGTTACCTATGCATGAATTATGATTAAATATTTACCTACCTAAACGGCCTATTCGCTGCTACTATACTTTACCCTTGACCCATCGGCATAGAGAATAGATTTTATAAGAATCACAAGTAAACTTTGAAAAGCCAACTGGATGTTTTATTGCCTGTTGATATCCATGATAAGTAATCCTGTTTAATTAAACCGCATGGTACCCGTTGGTCCCGTGTGGTAGCCGGGTTAGAATTAGTGATGGGCGGCTTGTAAGTTTCAAAAGTGAAACTTTCACTTAAATTTCTGCAAAATTCTGAAAGTTTCAAAAGTGAAAGTTTTACCTAAAATTTCATGTAATATTTTGAAAGTTACCAAACTAAAATCGTTTAATTTCTGAAAATTACTAAAGTTTTGTAATACAACGTAAGTAACGGAAACTTTTCATGAAATTTAAATGAAATTTACTTGTGTCAGAATCATTTCCATCTAATTATGTAACTTTCAGCAGCTGTAATTTTCGCAGTTAAGGAAACTTTTGTAATGTTTCAGAAATCGCCCATCACTAGTTAGAATAGTACCACTCCATGTCTTCCCGTGGATGTCGTAAGAGGCGACTAAGGGAATAAAGGCTTGCAGTACTGTTAGGCGATGGGCTTGCAACCTGTCACTAATACACTGGTAAACCTCTTATCCTAATTGTGCAAAATGTGGTTACAGAATTATCAACAAATTTTTAGAGTGGTTGGTAATTCTGTAGCTCTGCCTACCCCACTCTGGGAATGAAGGCGTGAGTTTATGTATGTATGTGTATGTTAAACCACATAATTGCGGCTTTTTTTAAAACCCATTGACATTAAATTCACGACGCTTGTCGAATCTTGCTGCACCGCGCTTGTCGAATTCTTTACATTTCCCCGTCTTGTTTTTTTTTCAAGTATGTAAATTAGTATAGTTTGGTTGCGCTCAAATTTTTTCAGGATAAAATTTTCGATCTGTTGCTCCGTTTTTACGTGAAAGAAGAACTAAGAGACCAACAAAAACACATTCGCATTCATAACATTAGTAGACATTAGAATGCATATTTATTACGCAGTGCAGTTATTAAAAAAACTAGATTGTATATTGTAAAAACCTACCTACATTTATTTAGTTATTTTCCCCTACGTCAAAGGAACCAATGAAACCTTCCCAGGAACTAAGCCAAATATTCCAAAAAATCAAACAGCAAAGGCGTTCCCTCGACGCATTCCATCCACCGACGAATCGAATGCTCCCGCCAAATTAATTGGCCCAGCATTTGACAAAGGGAAAAGAAAACAAACTATTGTGACGTTAATGAGGATTTATCGTTGGCAACACTGGCGCTACTACAAATTTTGAACTTAGAACGTTAGACCGTGCTCCCGACTGCACGAGTAATAACTGTAGAGTGAAAAGGACAGAGTTTATGTTTCGTGTTTAATACCACAGACAGAGTAACATATTACATTATCAGGTATTCCAACGTCACTAGGTTTAATTTAGCGCTTAATCTTGCAAAAAGTAGTAAGTGCTAGCCAATGCAATGAGACCAAAAAGAGATGTTGTAATTTATATGGCTTAATCGGGACCGGTACTGAACTGGTTTCATTGAATTGTCTTCATGCTCCATAAGGTAATACCTACATACACTACAGTACAGTCGTTCCAGAAAGGAAAATTATGGGTGTGCCACTTTCTATGTGAAAATCTTGTAGTAAAAGTCTACTTCAGGTAGACAGACAAGATGCGTTGATTGTCCACTATTATTATCATTTGTACGGAACAAAATTGGGACACAGGGAAATTATATAATTATTGAATGCACCGTACTTACCGACATATTAATTTTAAATGAAAGAATGTAATTTGCTATCACGTTTTTATAACCCCGTAAAATATATAATTAAGTTATAAGTTTGACGCTTATCTATGTTTGTCTGTCCTTTTCTGATTGTAGCTTTCAAAATGAAAAATCTATTTAAATTCTTCTTTTATTCAAAATGAAAATAGGTGGTGATTGAAAATAAATCTTAAATTCTATTCAACTAACTCTGTAAAGTTCCTATTACGTAGGAAACTATAGATATTACAGCACTTTTCTAAAAGGTGAGGCGTCTTCTTCTCTGAAAGTCAGTATCTTTTTTTAATACTTCAATAATAACTATATACTAAAGTCCGATTTAACCAGCGTTTCCCAGGCTTTTTCATCTGCTAATGAGTACTAATGGTATCTTTTATTTTGTTACGGGATTCGTCAGAGGGTTTGTGAATTGGTATTTTAATTGGCGGTCTGATCAAAGCAATTCGGTTGTCGCTGGGTATCCCAGGAACTTGAATTCTGTATCTTTATTATCGCATTTTATAGAAGCTTCACCCAAAACATGGCTTCTGGAAACGGAAAGCATTTTAACGAATTTATTTTTGGAATGAACAACGAATCTAAAATTAAAATGCTAACTTTGAAATCCAATAAATCCATCAACAGTTTAACGTAACTAGTATAAATTTTGACGTTGGACTCGAAACTCTGGATGGTATTTTTGTTTTGGGAAAATCAGATATTAAAATTCATTAAAAAAATCCTGGAATCCATCAGAAGCTGCCAGCTTAGTAGGCAAACAAATCTAAAGAAAATAATAGAAAAAAAATAGTTTATAGTCAAACTATTTTTATAAACTGCCAGCATTATCGACACCTTTCGAAACTAGAACGGTGCAGAACTTTCAATCAAGCGAGAAAGCGAATACTCCGAACAATTGATTCATTTAAAGATAACTTGAGGTTGATTGAATAGCATTCCTTGGCTAACGGCGCACTTTAAGTTATATCGAAGCTTATTAACCACGTAATTACGAAACCCCTTAAATAAGGATGCCCTTTGCCTTAAATGCAGGAACCAATTAAGTGGAGTGACCGTGCAATAGATGCCACAGAGCGATAAACGTGTTTTTAAGCAGGTGTGGTTAAAAGGCAGGTAGTGGCTTGTCCAAGGTTAAGTTTTTAATTAACGCTGCAGTGAAGCGCGGGCTCATCGATGTATTAAGTAGGTGGCGGGACGGGAAAAAGTGTAAAAAATGTGCAAGCTTAAGATTATAAAAAAAAAAAATGTGCGAGAAAGTTACGTTGGCCTCGCAGCAAAAAGCCATAAAAACATGAATATAGAAGTTATGCGATGGTAACTAAGGTCATGAACACAGACCACTACTGGAAGCAGATGTGTGGCCAGTTCAGTCAGCAACGAATGAAAAAAAACAGACAGAAAATATTAAAGAAAGGAAAAGCAAAGAAAAAAACACAAAACAGGCAAATACCATAGACGAAGATCTTAACATAATCTAGACGAGTAAGATTATAAAATTTATAATATCAAGACATAGTGACTACATCGCTCACTATAGTGCATTTCTATGGAACTTGCTAACTATGTAAACAAAAGACTTAACTTTGTTTTGTCACTGTTTCTCCTTGAATTTTCACACAACCTCATCAAACACCATTGAAACCATACACTATTGAAACGGTCGTTACTGTAAAATACAAAATAACCAAATATAAAACTCTATCTTGGATATTTCATTAAAAGTTTAAATGGTTTCATAAGTTAGGTTATTAGGACCTGATGGAATGACGTTTTTGTTTCTTTTAAATTCTACAATTGTCTATGATGGGTAGTGTTGTGGCTAAAGTTGGCGATATATTAAGGCCCCTACACATTACCTAACTCACGCTGATCACACTCACAGATGATATAACGGCACCTTTTGTAATAAATACTGGTGATATATCATCTTCAAGTACCGATTTTTCTTCAGATCGTGATTAAACAAATTAGAAATAAGTAACTACTTGTTTTTTACTTTCGGTAATTTACTATTCGATATGGTTTCACATAAGTAAAGGAGTATTGCCCATCACTAATAAATTCATCATTCAGAGACAATTTTAATATGGCGGTTTGTTTACATAGTTAGCAAGTTCCATAGAATTAGACTTTATCTATTTATAGGTATATTTTCCGTTGTCATCGATTTCAAGAATTCACGAAACCCTAACGCGTTTAGCAAAAATTTCGACATTTCCACATTTAAAAAAAATCGTTCCCATGCTTGTCATTATCAAACAAAGCCATGTGTCGGGACTGTTTGGGCCATCTTGCTGGGGCGAGCGAGCGAAGCATAGCGCATGTGGTGATAACACACTCCTTGACATTGCTTGGGGAGAAGATGGGGCTATAAATAGACCACTAGAGCTTCATCTCTACGGGCAAAGAATTCAGAAAGGGGTTATTACGGTTTTCGAAAAGCGATTTAAAAGACTGTGTAAAGTATATGCATATCGAAGAAAATGAAGTTGAGATAGAATGACCTGCAAAAAAATGAAAAGATTCATTCATGCTCAACATTTTAATTGGACATGTCTACATTTTTATTATCTTTAATGAGGTGTAAATTTGATATCGGTATTTACTAATATAATATAACTAATGAATCTAATGATAGCTCACTCAAGATAACTATTGTGTAGTTAATTATAACAGCGGTTTACGTTGTTTTCATCATTTATTTAAAATTTCTATTGTAGAAATTTAATGATTAAGAGATGTATTGGCTATTTTCGCCTTGAGTTTTCGCAATTTGTATGTTTTCTACAAGTTTGTTTGCTTATACAATTTTGGCTTTAAGACTTTGAGTAGCATTTAAACATTTATAAATAACTAGCGGCCCGCCAGCGGCTTCGCCCCGCTGCAAATTCCTGACTTTCCCGGTGGATTTTTCAATTTTTCTCGCCGTAAAAACTATCCTTGAACTTCAACGAACATTAAAAAAAAAGAATTGGCCAAATTGGCCCAGGCGTTGTTGAGTTATGCGCTTACCAACACATTTTGCGATTCATTTTTATATTATAGATAAGTAAGCCGCCTTCGGTTCACTTCGGTTTGTGTGAGTTTTAAGTAACACCCATACATAAACCAGAATTTATTTATACATAAAAACCTTCCTCTTGATTTATTCTATCTATTATTAAAAACTGCATTAAAATCCGTTGCGTAGTTTGGAAGTTCTATTGCATACATACAGGAAGGCAGACGTCGGGATGCGCCTATATTCTCGTAATGTAGAGATACGTACGCTTTACTCTCTCTAAGATAAAATAGAAACGTTCCCAACTAAACTAATTACGGTGTTTAGCCCTGTTTGCGTCACTTTATTAAGTTGTTTAAGTTCCTCAACTCAGTGCTCTAATAGAGCAGTCCTCTTCTTTCTTACGGGAGAACTTTTTCGTATTAAGAACTTTTATTAGACTATTTTTTTTTTTTTTTTTATGGCATGGGAAGGTAAATGAGCACACAGGCCACCTGATGGTGGTGGTAAGTGGAAACTGTGACCCATACACATTCGCATTCACAAGACCGCAATCCTGAGACTGCCAATGCGTTGCCAACCCTGAGGACTAAGATGGAATGCCTCTATGCTAGTCATTTCACCGGCTGTCTTATCCCCAAACCGGAACACAACAATGCGAACACTGCTGCTTGGCGGCTTGGTTTCCTGGTGTACTAGAGCTAAATTGACTCAACCAGTAGCTGGCTACATATTGGTTATTAACTAGCACAATTTCAGTTAGTGGTAGAATAATGTAATTTGTAATATTGGGCAGCGCGTGTCGCTGCGGATTTCCGGCAATAATTTTGCGGTTTCAATATGGAACCGAATGTAAACGCTCCCCCATTAGAAAATGTACTGGTGTACTACGAGTGATACACACGTAGATTCCAATATAGATTACGAGCGAGCGAAATTAAGTTTTCGTGTTATACAATACAACATGCAGTGCAGATTAATGAATAGAGAAACTAACTAAATCTCTGAATTGCTCTCAGTGCTATTAAATTCAGATGTTACTCTAATGTACAGATGTAAAACAAGATATATTTGACTGCATTTTCAGTTTGATATATAGGGTGGAAAAAACGAACGCCACATGGGCAGTTGCCGTCCATGTGGCCTTAATTATTGGAAATAGCAAATTGTACGCAATGGAGACTTACTTTTATTTTTGATAAAAAAACCTGCGTTTAGCTAGGGCCGATTTTTTGTGTGATGAGCGTGAATATTTGTTCCTGAGGCACGGATGTTTTCTCTTCAACTTATGTTTTTCGTTGTCTAGTACCCATAGAACAAGCCTAGAGCTTAATTTGGGACTAGGTCAATTGGTGTGCCTTTCTCCCCTGATATTTATTTATTTATATTTATTTAATTCGAAATGCGGTGAGAACCAGTTTGGTTATATTTGTTACAAATACTTAACTATGGTTAGAGTCAGGTCTCCAATCATAGTTCGCTATATAGTTTTCAATGCTGAAACTGCAGCAAAGACGAGCATAGCTCCGATTCCGTGTCCCGCATGGACCGATACATTCCCTTTGAGGTGCCCGAATACTCAAAGCATTGCCTTAATTGCCTTTCAGCTTGGAACGCTTAACAATTCTGACGTGAGAGTGCGTATATTTGTACGGTCAAAGTTATAAGTAGCATATTTTATTGCCTTGTCACTTTAACATTGGAATTGAATTGCTGCACTAGGTGATGGACAAAGCACCAATAATGGCCACTTGATTCTTAAATTATACATGATAATGGTTATTCATTTGTTTTGCAACAATAAACTTACGACCATATGAAATTTGAATTGAGTGAGTGTCTATTACTGGTGCCTGTCAGCTTAAAGTGTCCATCATTGGTGCCGTCACCCTAATCTGTGAAAGGCGTTTTGGCGACAAGGTTCTAAAACAGGATTATCCCAACCAGCGGCGTGCCTTACTAAGGGGGTGAAAAGTGATGGCAAGGGGGGTTGTGATGCTTTATATTTTCGAAAAAAAAGAACGATTTCACGCGCAATTGTAACATAAATAATATACTTTGTGATAAATTTGGTCTCTGTTTCACAACGCGACGTCGTCGGTCGATGTTTTTAGATTGCGTTAATTTTTTGTCACGAAAAAATCACGAAAATATTATTTATTTTTGGTAGAGGAAGGACGCAAAAAAGGTTGGGAAACCCTGTATCTAATTATAAGGTCAACAGTGCCCGAGCTCGGAGAGGGTACCTAATGTTTCCTTATCCGGTTTCCAAAGCACGGTAAAGTTTGTATTGACTTGTATGTATCTATGTCATATTATAGCTATAATATTATAGGTCCTTACATGTCATATGAAATTGGCGTTTTCCAAATATCTGGTTTTTCTAGTTTGGTTAGGAATTCCAAATTCAAATTGAAGCTCATATTATATTCGTGTTTCGAATTGAGTGATTCAAGTAGGTATTTCCGCGTCATTAGTTTTTTCTTTGACATCGTTCTGTCCACAACATGGAAAGCTTAAAATATCGCGTTAAGCATTAAAGAACTACCTATAAGATGTCAAAAGTGCATAAAAAGCATAAATTATTTATTTATGTGGGAAATAGACGTGATTTATGTACCTATGTATGTATCCAATTCCAATGACACCGTACGTAATGAAATAGACGAGTAAAAAAATCGCGTTTTAAGTGTATGAGGCTTAGTACTTAGTAGGCTGAGTAGAGCCTAAAACAAACCCTTTATGTACTTAAAAATCAAAACTGATAAGAGCGTCAAGGACCAATCTTATGTCCACACACGCTCAAAATCACAGCTTCATTTAAAATCAAGCAAATGAGTGAACATGATGTGATTTCATCAAGTCAAGTTTTCCCACTCCCACGCAACGGTAGCCTTTTAACGGAATTAATTAGAGCAGTGGTAAAAACTCGTGAAAATCGTTAGTCGAGTGCTATTTGGAGCAGCATGCTTAAGTGCTGGAGCAAACATGAGCTCATTACGAGTTTACAATAGTTTCACTAAAATAATTGCCACATTCGTTAAAAAATGCAAACATTATTTTTTTGAGACTCAGAAACTAAAAACTTTGGTGATACACATTTATACTCAGGGGGATTATAATAGAAAAGAATAAACATTTATTGCGATGAAACTTGTGTACTTGTTAGGTTACGGCCAAACCCTATATTCAATCCGCGGACAGATAGGCTTACTTCGGATTAAAATTTGACACATTTTGTATGGGCAAATGTCAAATTTTAACCCGAAGTAAGCCTTATCTATCCTCGGTTTGAATATAGGGTTCGGCCGTTAGTCATTCATCCAATTATTTCAGATCGAAATTCTAAATTTAATCTGTGGTACCTTGATGATGGTTCCCTTGGCGGGGACGCGTCAACTGTACTACAAGACCTACAAACGATCATTACAAAATTTTCTGATATAGGTCTCTCATTAAACTTTACTAAGTGCGAAATTTATATACCATTAACATTTTAAATTAAATTAGATTCAATGATGCTGATTAAACTACATCTATTCTTTGTTTAATTCTTTTCTATTGCTTAAATACAGCACCGATCAGACTATTTTCTTAATCTTCTTATTTATGAGATGAACTATGATGATTATTAATGTTGCTATGCCCAACAGGGTCCATAATTAAGTTATATATTAATTACTTACTGTAATAGCTTAAGTTAGCCTGTCAACTGCCAACACATTGTGGAATGCAATAAACATTTGAGTATTGAGTATTGAACGTTAAGGAACGATTAAAAAAATTACCATCCATTAAAAAACAACAATATAAACACAATCTTGTAAAGCCTTTTTATGACACCCATTTTAAAAACGAATAGTTAACAGGGCCTCTATGCTAGGACGTAAAAAGCATATCGTATTCGATCTGTTACGGTATTGTTTTTAGTTCAATCGCCATTACTGTCAAGTGAATAAGAGCCTATCAAAACGTTGCCAATACGATAACAAGTCAAATACCATATGGTTTTTACCGCCAAGAGTAGAGGAGCAGCTTTATTTCATCCTAAACTATACGATTGTAAAATATAGCTGATTGTAATTATTTAGCAGGTATAAGTACAATGGTAAATGAAGATAAACAGAGAGAAACTGTCTCTGTCGTGCACATGAGATTCTTATGTAAAATCTATATTCATCTCTTTCTACATTTTCTCACTTCTGTCTTTAATGGGCAGTTAAGTGTGTGGCTGTTTGTACCACATATGTAGTACATAGTACATACGAGTACTACATCATTATAATCTAACAGATACAGTATCTAGCATAAACAGGGACTGAGAGCTCGACAGCGAAACAGTAAAGTAATCCTAACATTACATTATACAAAACATAAAACAAAAAGTGTCGTCCTTTGTAATGGTTCCTCCTTCAATCTTATTCGGTAAAAACTGTTTTTTGCCGGTATATTTTTCGGATATGCTGGATAAATTCTGGGGTCCTAGTGAAAAATGATATAAGTCTAGTATACTCCGTTCATGCATAAATGCCACTATCAAGTCGACTTGTACCCTTTTTCACTAAGACCTCAGAATTTCTCCGTATAAACGATGTCTACACACGTTGTTGTTATTTGTAACCATTCTAATAATACGTGTAAATTCAGTGCAAGAGGTATTTCCGTAAAAGTTTTTCCGTCGGTTAGATTAGCGTATAACCGTACATATAAGAGCGAGTGAGTGGAAAGTAAAAACCCGTAGGCTGCATTAAGTTACGCTAGGCTATTGCACTGTACCTAATCGCACCTTTGGAACGAAAGTGACCCAAACGAAATTTTGACAAAATTATGGTCTGATGTGAAACGATCCTTTATGGAACGATCTAAGTTGTTGTTAATCGATAACAGACTTGTGTGTGTAAGAACAAGACCGACCGCTATTGTGGGTTTCTTTCACACTTTCAAACTACCAAGCTTTTGTGTCGCGACCATTACTAAATTGGCAGCACGTCATTTTGATGCCGATCAAGTGACCGATTACAGACTGAGTCTTTTTGCTTCCGAAAGTAATCGTATGTTATTATAATTATCTAAGGCAAAGTGATCCATTGCAAGTTAGCACTGTTTGTACTCCAAATCTTATTTTGCTCATTTCCAAAAAGTTCTGATTTGTGTTAGGTCACTTTCGTTCTATAGGTGCGAATTGTTTTTTAGGGCTCCTTATAGTTTCTCCATATCCGTCTGTCCGTCCGTTCGTCCGTTTGCGGCTTATCTAATTAAAACAGTTTTTGTATGGCATGGAGAAATTGTAAGTGGTATCTGTCACGTATACCATAGACATTTGCATTCTTAAAGCTACATACTTACAATCTAAAGATTGCAATCTTAAGACCGCAAACGCGTTCCCTGAGAATGCCTCTACGCTAGTAACTTCACCGGTTGTCTTATCCCCATACAACAATGTGAACACTATAAGCTGGTGGTAGCAATCCTAACGGACCTGGCACTAAAATATGAATTGACGAAGGTTTTGTGCATATTTTGGTATTTTATGACGTAAGCAGAGCTAAGGTGCTAAGTCACAATTCAACAAAGAATATAATTAACAAATAATCCCTTTATCTACTCATACGCTTAGTTATTTTTTATAGTTATTCGATTTTGTAATACTAACACTAATGAAAGCCAGTCACCGCAGTTGAATGCAATAAAAATAAATTTAGTGTTCCAATGAACCCATTATACGATACGATTATATGAGTTCTTTGTCTCGATGCAACTTTAGAATTACATTTATATGTTAATTCATTCTATGCAGGTCAAATTTAAATGATTTACGTGTAGTCATGAGTCAATAGATGCATTCTTTCGTTCACGAAAAGTTATAAATATACTCATGTGTGTGAGGTATCTTTCGTATCGAGGAATTCCGCATTGTTCACGGCGCCAGGCAATGGTAGAAAGTTGAATGCGAAACTCAAAGAAATATCTTAACGAAAATAAACATATATCCTAAAACGTTTCACTATCCCAACCAAGTAAAGTGTCAGGCAAGCTGCTACCCAGTATTTCCTTAAACATCTTTCCTTAGTTACTTACGAGTATGCCCTTAGTGTGCCCTTATTAATAAACGTGGAGTGACTCATGATCTGTCTTTATGTGTCCAATCAAGTGTCACAAATACAGTTAAAAACAAATTGACATTATTTATTTATTTATGTATACACGTAACGCGGGGATGTATTTTTACTCGTCTACCCCGTAGCTTAGTCTTCGTGTCATTAGATAGGTCTTTCAAAAATATTCCGGGTTTGTCGAAACAATTTCTCGATTAAGGGAACCGATTATGAAATATTAAGCTTTAAAGCGCTAATTTTTGTTAGAGTCAAGTGTCTACGCCCCTGAAATGACAGATACGAATAAGTATTAAACCTTTTCTTCGTTCCTTTTCGAAATTGAAACGGAGCCGCAAACTTCTTACACTTTTGAATTGAAGGAAATTTTAAAGTACCTTTTATTACTTTTTTCTGGGCTTTCGTCATTGATTTCGGCGTCTTGTGCAAGTGAAAGAGGTAGTAAGTTTTCGATTTTTTTGACAGCTACGCGATTTTTAAGTGTTGGTTCACAATCCTCTTAAATACTTAAGCACATAGTTGCCTGCGATGTGTTTAACCTGTTTCCTCCTTTGTACCGTAATATTGCCATTGCCAATACATTATTCGAATGTTACAAGGGAGTAAAGCGCAAATATCTCGGCATCGGAATAATTCCATTTATAATACCCCATTGAATTAAACGGGTGAGCTTAACCCGCAGTGGTATAATTTATCTTGCTGGCGACCGGGAACCTTTTATTCTGTTGAATGAGCTCTAGAAGACAATATCATAACGACTGCAAACATAAATCCGAAATAAATCATCAAATTAACTTTGCGTGATAAAATATTTTTAAAACAAGCACTTTAGTAGCATAATATCTTATTTTCTTACACCATATTTGGCATCGAATCATAATATAAATAAAATCAAAATCATTTATTTCGGACCATTACATATACATAATACAGTTAGTCAGTTAGTGACAATATTTCTTAAAATTAAATTAGTGTTTAGATTAGTAGAAATAAAATAAAGAATTAATATTAGTTCATAATATGCGGTGCAGGCCTGCCCAGTGCTGTAAATAGCTACTGTCCGGTCTGTCCGCTATGACGCGCAGGATGCTGTTGGAGCTAGCGCGCAGCCTGCAACAGCAGCACCCTAAACGCGTTATTATACTGAACTCGAAGGGCGCTGATAGCTCTCTGCGTGTCCACAGGCTGCAGGTATAAAGCGACGTACAGTAAGTATAATTATGAAGTTCAAAATAAATAATGTGCACTATTACATAATGGTCACATTATATAGTGGTTATTTCTGAAACCGTAAAATTATCAGGATTTTCTAAATCGCCATCGTATAAAACCCATTGGTTTAGGTTACGTTCGGTTTATAAGAAACCAGAAAAGTTTACAGTTTCAGAAATAATATTGTATGAACATTATGTATTTTGTTTTTTTTGTTTTTTTTTTAATATTTGCTAAATCGGCAGTGCCCATTTTCTTTACAACGGGATTACCTGAGTGTAACTTAAAAGTCATTCCTACAATCATCCCGATTAAATTGACTCTTAACTAATTTAAAAAAAAGAAGTGGTTTATCAGCTTAGGACCTAGGAAGTCCAATTTAAACGTTGGTTGACTGAAAGATAATGCTTTAATATGCATTACCCGTCTGCCCAGGAAAGAGTGTTAAACATTTTACTACAGACTAAAACATAGTTAACAATCTGCATTGAAAAAGTAAGATAGTGGCTACTCCATGATAAATAAAATTGCACAAGGGAATGGAGGACAGCTCGCCAGCGGCAACAAAAACTGCGCTTCTCGCCCGAACATTAATTTGGTTCACGTTCTTGTATTTTTCTTTGACCCCGTCGTCTGAAACTCCGAACTAAAATTTTATAAATAAGATTTAACCCTAACCTACTTGAGTATCCTTGAGAAATATTGGATAATATTCCTAAAGATTTTCCTAGGTTATGACCGGTGGGGCACGTAATGTGAATAGGAATTTAATAGCGCGGCAGAAAAGGAAACGGGACACAAAATACTGTTTCGTATATATATATATATTTTTCAGTTATTTTCGTTTCGAATAAGGATAGTATTTTGACTTTTAAATATAGTTTGATTTGTAATTCTTTAGGTAGCTCATTTTAGTGCGTTTTAGACTGACCTATGATTTTCGTTCCAGCACGGAAATTCAAAATTTCTATAAGTACAGTTGTTCTATGTCACGAAAGCGGTCATACTTGTGTTTGTTGCACGTCAAAGTCATAATTAAGGTTCTTTATTTTTTTATTTAGGCATAATATAATGCAGCTGTGAATGTTGCACGTGCACGTTGTCTCTGAGTGCGTTGCTGTCACGCTAAGCTTCGCCAGTATGCGTATCTATTTACGTTACAACTACCTCTATAGGCATGGCCCACCCGCTTGAGCAAGATAAAACAACTGTATAATTTTAGTCACTTGGGTACGATAGGCAAAAAGATACTAGTGTCCCTTCTTTCCCATTACTCTTTGCACCAGAATGTTTAATATTGACCAAGAAATGGACTGCGATTAACTAAATACAATACCAGGGCTCCATATTCTGCGGGCGGTTGGTCGATAAGTCGCAGTTCGTGCTCCTGTAATATTAACTGGATATTCGATGCCAATCTTGGGCGCCGGTGCATGGCGCTCGGACATTTGTATAAAACATGCAAATTGACACTTTGTCTTCTCTGGTGCCCTGGTACTGTAGTTGAAAATTAGAAATAAAGCGCAGGGCAAAAGCGGAAATAGAACAGAATACATTTTACTATATACAAAACTACTAAGTGAACTTTACATACATACATACATACGTATCTTCACGCCTGTAATCCCAGAGTGGGGTAGGCAGAGCTACAGAATTACCTACAACTTTAAAAACCTGGATAATTCAGTAACCACATTTTGCAAAAATAGGCTAAGATGTTTACCAGCGTATTAGTGACAGGTTGCAAGCCCATCGCCTAACAGTACTACAAGCCTATATTCCCTTAGTCGCCTCTTACAACATCCACGGGAAGACATGGAGTGGCACTAAAAAAACTTAAAAACTGAACTTTACATCTCCTTAAAATTTGGTATACGAATTTAAAACTTGTTTGAAAAAAGATGCAAATTCTGTTGTCCTTTTGAATGGATTTATCTGAGTTTGAAGTAAAGCGACTCAATTGGGATAGACCAAAAAAATAACTCACGGTTTTAACATTCTAATTCGAAAGAATAGGTACTTAATTTTAAGAGAATAATTTCATTAATTTTGTATTTAACCCAATAGTTTTATTTTAATACCTTTATTTATTTAACAGACATTTTATGGATGACATGGTTATTATAAATTTGGATTGACATTATCTAATAAATTACGTTGATTAAATGATATCTAATGATACAAAGTGATTGTAATTGTTTTTATTAAACATACTATTTTAAGCGGTTTTCGCCTAACCCGTTAGATACACCTAGGAGGGCTTCAAGCCAAAAACGAAAGTCAAACAAAGGTAAAATATACTTTTGTCGAAATGTCCGAAATAGATATTTCAAAAAATTAATAATGCAGAACGGCTTTAAAACCCTATTCCTCGAAATGGTATTCAAATTAGAGTAATTTAAAAAAATGGGAATAGAAGATTAGAATATATTTTTTTTAACTTAAACAAGCCTGTTTTTGGTACAAAAAAGCTGGTGTAATAGGCATATCAAATCATGCATTAGGTATGCAAATAAAGTGTGGGTCCAATTTACGTAATTCCGTACCTTTGACCTATCTAGCTCAATGTAAGTCCCAATATCCCAGTCCCGCCTGGAATACTTGATATTCATTATGCATCGGATATGAAACGTGCTGTAATCAGCGATGCACCGGTTTATTCGACTGATTCATGTATTTCGATAAGTACTTGCCTCGTTAACAGATTGGTTGATAAGCTTTTGTCATAGGTGTTAATAATCTTTCGATATTGAATGTCTGTCATTCCGGTTCAAATCTTACAAATACTTTTACGCCGAATGTATAGTTACGTGGATTTTTGTTTTTGCATAATTTTTCTCCAGCTTAAACGGAAAACGGAGTACGTTAGGTTAGGTTTATTTTATACATACATACATAAATTCACGCCTTCATTCCCAGAGTGGGGTAGGCAGAGCTACAGAATTACCATTATTTTTGTTTTATAATTCTGTAACCACATTTTGCACAATTGGGCTGACATGTTTACCAGTGTATTAGTGACAGGCTGCAAGCCCGTTTATTTTATAACTTTACAAAAAAGTTAAAGGTAATGCGAAATTAGTATTCTGCGAAATCATACATTCGGACATTTTATGATTATGCGTGAACAAGGGGAACCAAGTTTCAAAGACAAAAAGACAAAAGTCAGTCTTAGAACTGATCTGGTGATGGAGTTCGAAGTATCTAACCATATGATGACCGTACAAAAGACGTACAGTCACCAAAAAAAGTTTTTGTCCCAGAAATGGAATTGTTGACAGAAACGTAACAGCCCGTTTCTCCAACCCGCGCGGCTCGCCATTTTACTGCTTGTCATCTCTATCTTTAGCGTTTTTGAGTGTCAAGACATTATAGACATCAGTGTATTAAGTATTAAGTACCACAGGTTCAAAATTTGATTCTACCGCTGCAGATTAATATGCTGAAAGTTTTGTAGACCCCGACCAGGGCCTCTATTCAACACGGTAAAAACCATATCGTATTTGAACTGTTATCGTATTGTTGTTATCGTTTTGATAGCTCTTATTTACTTGTATTTGACAGTAATGGCGCCTGACGTCATAGCAATACTATAACAGGTTAACTATGATATCGTTTTTACGGCCTAGAATACCGGCCCAGTATTAAGTACTAATTGAAAACTATCATATCATAAGCCTTGATTTTCATCCACGTGACGTCTAAAATGTTCACGCCATTCGAAATTCGAATTGTTACCCGATGGTGCCGTAATATCCGTTGAGTTTCAAACAATTCACCGGCCGTTATTCCAAATTTAATTAAACGGACAGGAATCCAATTGGATGATATTTGTGACAGAATACGAGCATGATTGAAATGCAGATGCAGTATTTAATCAGAGACCGATGCTATCCAGAGTGTATTAAAAATATGTATCAGTATTTTGTGAGATGCAATTGCAAATCCGTTTTTTTTTTAGATACATGAGAGAGCGGTTGCATAGATATTTCGCCTATGCCTCGTATGTAAGAGTACCTATAAAAAGCAAATAAAATAACATACCTATTTATTTTAACTCAACAGTAAACGCCGGACATTTATGAGAACTCGTTATTTACGCTAACTAAAGAATATTGTAAAAAGCAAAGATGTCCTTCGGTCTTCTTAGCGGTAACGAGATTTGACATTTACTTTGAGACTTAAATGCGTTGTTGAAGGCGATAATGGGCTGAGGCGGCTTTTTTAAATGGCGTTGAATCTTTATTCGTTTGATCGATTGTATTTTATGTAAAAATCTGCGTTCATTACTATGTAGTTTCCTTATAATTGGGATAGACCGAAAAAAATAACTCACAATTTTTACATTCTAATTCGAAAGAATAGGTAATTTTAAGAGACCAAATTCATTAACCCAATAGTTTTGTTTTAATATCTTTATTTATTTAGCAGACATTTTATGGATGACATGATTATTTTAAATTTGGTTTGGCATTTTCCAATAAATTACAACAATTAAATGATATCTAATGATAAAAAGTGATTGTAATAGTGTAACACAATTTCAAGCGGTTTTCACCTAACCCGTAAGATACACCTAGGAGGGCTTCAAGCCAAAAACGAAAGTCATACAAAGGTCAAATATACTTTTGTAGAAATGTTCGAAATAGATAAATATTTCAAAAACATAATCATGCAGAACGGCTTTAAAACGCTAATCCTGGAAATGGTTATAAAAAATATGAACAATCCTAAATTGTGGGCATCAATGCCTTTACTTATGATATCTTTGATTTCGTAAACATATAAATTTGTATCATAATTATCAAAACCATGGCAATTTTCCTTAACGATGTTTTTCCTAAAGCAGTTTTACCCCGAATCTAAACAGATTATCAAGAACCATTCCAGTATATTGTTACACTTAACCAAATAACAGTATCCTTTCGGCCCCGAGGGAGTTTCCTGTGGGAAAGATCCCCCGCTCGGTACAATCGGCACGCGACTCATTGTGACGTCACAATGGTGCGTTTTGTTTGCCCGCCGCCCCCATTGGGCTTTCTATGGGGACTTGTGAAGTCAAGGGTGCAATTCTCACGACCATTTATATCAATTGTAGAGGGCTATGCGATGTTTTGATATTTTGTTTGTGAATGGGATGGCTTTTTATTTGCTTGTTTTTTTACGCTCAGTTATTATATCAACGCACATGTATTTAGAGTATGATGTTTAGAAGAAAGTACAACTTTCACTGTGTGTGAATAAAAAACCAATATTTTCAATACTCTTTTTACACAGTATTAATTTAATTAGTGGGTCTTATGGAATGGGGAAGGCAAAAGCGCTCCCAAGTAATCTTATGGTAAGATCACTGAGGCCCATGGATAGTCTTGAGATCGCAAAGGCGTCGATAACCCTGAGAAATACGATGGGATGCAACTGGGACTCCGCATAATATGCAAATTCTCCTACCCCCGTACTTATTGTGGTCGTATTATGTCCGAGAGTAATCAGATCATATGCAAGTACACATACATTTTAATATTAAATTATTAAAGTTAAAAGCAACTCATATAAATTGCAACACCTTATCAAGTAAATTATTTCTGCAGTCTCGTCGGAGCGGACGTTACATTTCATACAGAATAAAACTCATCAGCCGAGTGCTCTCACGTACGAATGACTTCTTATATCACGGCATTAAATACTGTTACGTTCAAACAAAAAAACACCACATCCTTCCCTAAAAAATACTTTTGTTAACGTAATGCATGGCCTTTTTGTTTTGGCATTATCTTGTAAAACATCGTTGTTCACGCATGATCATATCTCGTAGGCAATAATGTGCCTTAAAACTTAACTGTGCTGAATCAAAGTACGACCACGACATGCAAGAGACATGCATTTATTGCTCTTTCATCATGTCAGCCGAAAGACGTCCACTGCTGGACATAGGCCTCCACCAAGGCTCTCCACTCAGACCGGTCTTGTGCTTTTCGCATCAACCGCGTTTCCGCGATCCTTACAAGGTCGTCACTCCATCTTGGTGGAGGCCTACCTACAGCTCGTCTCCCGGTCCGCTCTATACCAGCGAGTAATTATGGAGAATAGTACCAACCGTAATTACTCGTACCATTTATATTATTCAGAGTATAACTATCCCAAAGTTAAAGTTTATCCCAAAAATATGTAATTCCACAGTAATTCCACACCAGCGTGCTATAGTGGAGCAACTTGGATTAAACTAATTTAATTCTACATTTAAGTTCACAACACTAGACTCCCAAAGGCGGCCATTATTACTCTTTGAGTGAATGACGGGGTGGAATTAGAGCATCTGCGTTATAAGAGCAAGTACCGTTTGGGACAGACAGGTCAATGACTTGAGCTACTCAAAAATCCAGAAAAAAATCTGACAAAATGTACCTAATTCAGTTTCTGGAAAAAAAACACGCTTGATTCAACTTTAGGTTTTTTACCCACAGTCATAGGACGATCGTACGAGTAACGTAATCTACTTATTGAGATCAAACGAATTCGGTGGGACAGAATAAGACCCAAGATCCTGTTGCAATCTTTGGAATCCAACATGAGATAAGATAAGACATTGACGTTTTATTGGGTTTAACGTTATTTATTGCAAATTTTTGCGCATTAAAATTACGGGCACTAAACAAACAAATATATGCTAGGTGAAAAGGTAAAACGCTGAATGTTTAAAAATGAAGCCGTAAATCATGTACAAATGGTTTTGTAAATCATTCTGCTGTTAGAGTAACTGAGAGCACTTTCAGCATAGAGAACATTAAAGTGTCAAGCTTTATAAATGCACACACAGCGGCTGCAATCAAACGGTTGATTCACAGAGATAGATGTTTACTGTTAGGTAATTTACTGTGCCGCCGGATGATACGTCATTTTTAAACGGAATAACATCTCTTCACCTAAAACGAAAAGGATGTATGATTTTGTTTAAAATATGTTCATCACTCTCCGTCTGTCAGTCACACCGCTGTGTAATGTCCGCGGAGTCATGGTACCACAAAGATGTAACTTGGCATATTTATACATTTTAATTAATTAATGATTAATACGTCGACGGAGTTGTAAAATTAAATCTGAAAAAAATAATCGGGTACGATATAACAAGTTTTGACGGGCAGGTTATGTCTGCTATTAAAAGAAGAGTCGAATCGAACTTTGCATGAAGACATAGTACTTGGAAGACTGAGTGTCGCAAGGGTTGAAAACGAATTTCCTCGATGATGACCACTTGACAGATCGATTTTTCGCCCTGTAAACATCTATAATGCTAATTTCATCGAAATAGTTTTCGAGAATTTGATTGTCAATATATGCACATATGTATACAGGGTTATTGGTAAGTCGACCTATTCCCCTCTAGGGGTTATAGGGAGATAATTTGAAAAAAAAAACTGTTTTTGTGTCAGTTATATTGGATAAACTGATAAAAAATAGGTTTTTTTTGTAACTTTTTGGTCTCGCCTTCTTAAACGTGTACAGATAATTCTTCTTTTAATATTGAATAAAAACAGCAATTTTACCTTGTACAAAAGCTATTAAAAAAAAATGATTTAAAGTGTTCTTTTTTTTTTGTAAATTTTTCAATATGCATTCCTGACTTTTTTAGCAAAAAACTTAAATTTAAATTATTTCAGAAATGGTTTATTTATGCATAGAGTATTATGGGACCAAAATGATTTCAAATGACCTCTCCTATAACCCCTAGAGGGGAATAGGTCGATTTACCAATAACCCTGTATACACATGTTGCTCCTTCAATAGTACAGAATATATACCTACTTCTCTCTACTCGCTCTCATACGTTCTAATACTAGTCTAACTAGGTTTACCCGAACCCGAATATGTATGATATGTCCCGTCTAGGTGTAAAGTCTGTCCCGCTGCCCGGGGCTCGCGCTGCGTCCGCAGCCTGCAATCTCGCGATATGAAGACAGGCACAAACGTATTATCTGCGCGGCTCAGTCACTGCCCTGCGCTTCACTCGTGCGAGCTAGCCCAGCTGGCTCTAGCAAATTATACTAATGCTTGCGAGGATGTTCTAGGCGATTTTCTCTTGTTTTTTTATCTTTTTTTCCAAGTGCGAGTCTGCTTTACCTGGTGTTTGTATCTAATTTGCGTTTGACCATAGTTAAGTTTAATACGTTCGAGTGAAAGAGCAAAGTAATGTTGGATTAAATAAAACTTTACAAGTACTTTTATTTTTAACTATTCGTATTAACTACTTAACTGTAATTCAACGTGTTTGTTTAAGTCTGTTAGGTTACAATCATGACTGTTTTTGTAAGTTTTTAATTTATAAATGAAGTTATGTTATTCATTTTATATTTGCACCGCCTACTTTGATTTAATTTCTAAAGGTTGTCTAGAAGAGATCGCTTATAGCGATAGGACTGCCCGTTGTCTACCGTTTAGGAAGTTCATGTATTAATCTTTCCTTTTTTATTTTTCATAGGGTTGTATTCAATAAGGCATATTTATATAGTATTGTGTTTTAATTATTCTGTCTTTTAGTTTACTTTAAAACGCTTCTTTCCCAGAGGGGTAGGCAGAGACCACTTCTTTCCACTTGCTACATGTAATTTGAACATTTATCACAATCCCCAAGGTACCCAACCAATGAAAATATCTGAATACTCCAGTTCTTCATAACCCTTTTCCTATTCAAATATTCAACAGCCATCGCCTAAATCTTCAAAGTTCGCAGTATTCAAATAACGTTTTCAAATTGACATGAGTGGCACTCGCAGAGATCCCCATTCGGGGGTTATTACGATACTCCAAACCATAAATTCTACAGTAATTTTGTCTTTTCTTCTCCTTTCCCGTACAACTATATATTATATTATATGTGTATTTTATATGTAGGTACCTAAGTTTGTATTACTTTGAGTACCTACTGGTTTATTCGTTTAGTATTTTTTCTAATTATTAGTATTATCATCTGTTTTTGATATTTTTTGTGCAAACTTGTGTGTCCAACCCTATGCATTGTTCTAACTCATTAACTTCAGGGTTAGCTGGAAGAGATCCCATTTAGGGATACGTCCGCCTTTGTACATTACTTTAATATTTATATTGCAATATTTATATTTTTGTGCAATAAAGAGTTTACATACATACATACAACTGAGGGACAAGAGGATAGAATACATAGATTTTTTAGTATCCCTAGTTCTGAATAAGCTGCTAGTGTCTCCAAATAAACGATGGCCGGATTTGCGGAGAATGATGGCGCTCTGCAAAACGGAGCCAGCCTAGGCCAGGCACGTCTTAGCAATGAGATTAAGTTGTTTCTGTTGGCTCTATACTGCATTACTTCTGAAGCAAAGCGAAATTGAACGTTTAGTGCAGTAATTCTGCAACGTTGTGTGCTACGGAAGATAAAGCGGTTTTTAAATGTTACTTTGTAGATGCAGTTAAGCTTGTTTATTAAAGAGAAGATAATACAAATAAGATTGAATAAAACGGAATAAGTTCATCTTAAAAAAGTAAGTTTGATAAGTTTGCGAAAAGCACAAGACCGGTCTGAGTGGAGAGCCTTGGGGGAGGCCTATGTCCAGCAGTGGACGTCTTTCGGCTGACATGATGATGATAATGATGATGAAGTTCATCATCTCAACCTTTTGTATTACTAATTATTCTGTCATTATCTTTACATCATTTCTAGCATAGAGGCATTACATCTTAGTGCTCAGTCTTAGTGCTCAGTCTTAAGGCCGCATTAATAAACAGATGTGGACTGTAATGCCAGTCTCAAGATGCGTCAAAAATTACAGTTGTCTATGGCTGGACGTCTACTTTGACGTATCTTGTAACGCGAATCTCAGCCTTGATCAGTTTATTAATACGGTATTTTGACTTGCAGTCTTGAGATTGTAGTCTTAAGAATCCATGCATTCTGTTATTGAGTAATATCTGAGGATCAAAAATATCCCTACACTATTTTGATATTATTTGGCAAGTATCGCAACGATTTCGATATTCTTCTTTCGAGTACCCCCGGACTAAGTTAGCTGGTTCAGGGAAAATAACACGATTCTCATCAGTAACAACACTAGCAGCACTAGAAACGTCTTCTAAAATGCTCTAATTTCAGTTATTTTCTTTGAAGCTGCGCCGAGCTAAGACCATCCTATTCAGAAGCGCTCATCATCTACTAAAAGAAATGTTATAGCTTGCGCATTTTCTTTACTGTCTTTTTATCCACAATCTAAAGTAAGATTATTCCATAGATTATAGATTTAAGTACTACACCGTTCCCGTTATCACTTGAGGTCTTGAGTGTAGGTACAGTATAAATAGTAGTTCAAACAACAAAGGTATATCGAGTGGTTTGTAGAACAGAACGCAACAAGCCGGTTTAGTCGGGGTTGCGCCGTATCGAGTTTTGAGTGATGGGTAGTGATGGGCCGCGGTAATATTCCCGTTACCAGTAAGTTTCCGTTTGGGAATATTCCCAGTAAGTTTCTAATGTTACCAGTAATATTCCCAAAAGGTGGGAATATACTATACTTGTGATTTATATGAGATTTAATGATTATATAGTTAGTTAAATAAGCAATATGCATAGATATATTCCTTTCTCTTTTACACATATCACCTTTTTTCTCTTTCACACAAACTTCTTATCTGAAATGGCACAAACACAAAGGACTTAGTTTTGCCCTTGACTCGACTCAGTGCACGTGCTTTTTGTGATGATAGTGAAAAATGTGATAATGATTACTAAGCTTAAGAAAAATCGTTTTTCATGAAAAGAGGAAAAACATTTATTCACGCCAAAATTACACAATCTAAAAACATAACAAAATTAAAAAAATACAGTAAAACAAATTCTTAAAACTAAACTTAAAACCTAGTGTTACCTCCCCTAGCCCTAATTACAGCCTCCATGCGATCCTTCATTGACCTCACCAACGTCACGATTCGTTCTTGAGGAATGTCACTCCACTCCTCGACGACGGCGTCCCGAAGCTGTTCAAGGGTAGCAGGGGCAGTATCACGAGACCGCACCCGGCGTTTCAGATCATCCCAAAGGTGCTCTATGGGGTTCAGGTCAGGACTTCTCGCTGGCCACTGCATCACGGGGATCCCAACCTGATCCAGGTAGTCCCGAACAATCAACGCCGTATGAGAGCGGCCGTTGTCGTGCATGAATGTGAATTCAGGCCCGACAAAACCAGCATACGGGACCACGTGGTCCTCCAGGATCTCTGTGATGTACCTATGAGCAGTCAGGGACCCCTGGCCACGTCCACCTCCAGTGCGGGAGCCACACACAAGGTCGGTTTTGCCCTGGATTGAAATTCCGCCCCAGAACATGCAGGATCCTCCTCCGTAGCTGACGGTTTCTTCAAAGCAGGCTTGTGAGTACCGTTCGCCCTGCCTCCTGTACACTCTTCTACGCCTATCGTTGCAGAAAAGGCATACCCTCGTCTCGTCGGAGAAGAGGACAGACTGAAGTCTGACTCGCCTATGCTCTGCTGTCAATTTGGGGCCCGTAGTAGCCCTACGAGGCAGGATTTTCTTCTTTCGCAGCCTTCTTATTACTGTGGAGACGCTCACCGACGTCCTCCGAGCTGTTTGGAGCTGCTGTTGCACCTCAACAGCGTTGGAGAATCGGTTACGCAAACACGTTGACACAATATAGCGGTCGTCTCTGTCGGAAGTGAAATGTCGTCTCCCAGATCCATGCTTTCTGATGTCGCCTCCAGTCTCCTGGAACCGCTGGGATACTCGTTTCACCCGGAAACGGCTTATGTTGAGTTGTCGAGCAACAGTAACCTGCCGTAGTCCTGATTGCAGTAGTGCTACCACTTGAGCTGCTTCTTCTGCCGTGATATCCATTTTTCAGAGTTTTCTCTTACTGGAGCTGTTCAGGTGTGACTTCTGTGATGTCTGGATAGCAAATTACCCATAATTCATTTTTACCCCCCCTTTTATTCGTGTTCAGGGTGGCACAAGTAGTGAGTCCTCTAATGAGTTTTCCATCACTTTTTTTTAAAGACCCTAACGTGTCGTGATCATTGTTTTTACGAAAAAGAACGATTCGCGTTTTTAAAGTTGATTAACTGTGCTTTCAAATGATACTAATATTGGTAGGGTACAATAAATAAGTTAAGAGCTTTATTCGCTTGAAATCAAAATTTCAAAAGGTGCGATTTTTTTGACGCCGTGTGTATTTGTATAATTAAACTGATTTTCCGACTTTTTCTTTTATTTCGATCGAAACTAAGATGTTTTTACCGTGATTTAAAGTGTACTTGGCCATAATTACACGATGGGAATATTCCCAGTAACATTGGAAAAATACCTGGTAATTTTGGGAATATTCCCGGTAACATTGGGAATTTACTTTCTGGGGGGGAGCTCCGTATTTTTTTTAATTCTAAATTGTTCCAATGTTCACCAAATAAGCATAAAACACAAAAAAAATATTACTTTATAATTCAGTTTTTCTATATTTCCCTAAATTTCCAATACTTGGAAATATTACTGGTAACATTACTGGGAATATTCCCGCCATGGGAATATTCCCGGTAACGACCCATCACTAGTGATGGGCATCAATGCTATTCTAGCGCCCGAGTGGCAATAGATACCAGAAACTTTTATAGGGCCGGAGACGAACTACTTTTTAATTTATTCTGTGGTGTAGGTATCTCTAATCTCTCAAAATTATTATTTTCTTAATTCATAAACCAAATATGAAATTTACGAGCTTGGTTTTAAAATCATTTATTTTTAACAAATAAAGACTGCTCCTGACTCAAAAGCAACGAGTAGGTAATTGAATGAAAAAGACTTTTCATTTCTGCCATCTCTAAGTAATAGAGAAAAATGTGGAGATGTTATGTAGGTACAAATGGTGGTAAAAATGTGCTAGAGATTTTCTGATATTTCGTAGAAAGTTGTTAACTTAAGTACTCCTTCGACACCAGACGTAGTACGACGTTGACTTTTACACTAATATTTTATTCTGTTAATATTATTTTATGAAATAGGTAAGTACCTGTAGATAGTTAGTGTATGGACATAAAGTCAGAGAGACAAAGTATGTACTCGTAAGGTAAGTTTAAACAATTAATTGCAACATAAAAACTAAACAGAAACTCAAAGGTGCGTACAAAGGCAAGCGTATCCCTTTAAGTCAAGAAATCTCTTCCGGTAAACATTCAATGTTTAATGCTAAATGCAAAAAGCAGGTGAATGTTTTATTTGAGATTTCCTGTACGGGTATGTTTTGTTCATGGAGCCAAGATAAAAGTAACACAAGTTTAGGTTATGTTTATGTCTTTACGGTAAACTACGTTTTTCCCGCAACTTTGGCCGCGTTGATAATTCCAGAGAAACCGTGTTTTTACAGGAAATAAGGTTGTCTATTAGTCAAAAATCCGAATAGGAGACGACCTTCACCCAGCTGTTTATTCGATAAAAAGTATTTTATATTAATTTTAATACGGATAGTAATATATTGCAAATAGGGTGGCTGAAAAAGCAAAAACAAATTACATAGGTATTTATCGAAAGTATGAAGCCTATAGAATTGGCAAACGTTAGGTTTAGTGCAAATTATTAGTACCGACTTACCTACATACATACATACATACATACATACATACCTTCACGCCTTCATTCCCAGAGTGGGGTAGGCAGAGCTACAGAATTACCAACAACTCCAAAAACTTGTTGATAACTCTGTAACCACAATTTGCACAATTAGGCTAAGATGTTTAATAGTGTATAATAGTGACAGGTAGCAAGCCCATCGCCTAACAGTACCGATTTACCTGTTGATCAAAAAATAGTTAAACTATCGTTTGCATATTCTATAGGCCTTACACTTCAAAGTTGTAAATTTTTAATTTATTATATACTGGAGTGAAATTTTTAGACGAGAAATTTTTAGATTAGAACACGAGTATAAAAAATATATATTATATTATAATATATATTGTTATGAAAAAGTAGGTTTGTATGTTACCATTTTTTTTTAAATAAACTTACCAGGAAATATTTTCTTAAAAAGAAAAACGTACAGACCAATTTTTTATAATAACTACAACATATTCAAAAATCGTTTAAATCGGACTAGGTTTTAGGGGGGAGACACGATATCGCATTTGGTATGGACATTTTTAGCTTCACGATCCTCTTAATTCATTACTACTGATTACATATATACATACATACCTTCACTCCTTAATTCCCAGAGGGGGTAGGCAGAGCTACAGAATTACCAACAACTCTAAAAACTTGTTGATAACTCTGTAACCACAATTTGCACAATTAGGCTAAGATGTTTACCAGCGTATTAGTGACGGGTGGCAAGCCCATCGCCTAACAGTACTACAAACCTTTATTCCCTTAGTCGCCTCTTACGACATCCACGGGAAGAAATGGAGTGGTACTATTCTAACCCGGCAACCACACTGATTACTTAAATAAAAATCATCACCGGTTTTTGTCTTTATGTCCCTTGTATGTTTACATCCTACGGTCACTGACAGAGTGACATGACAAATGACAACGGTCCTCACCGAGGTACGCACTTCACATCATTACAGAGAAATCCGAAGCTCCAGTACGTCAGTCAGGACATTTTGTATTTTTACCCTGTTGCCAGACTAACCAACGTCGCCTGACCTCTTAGCATTCCAAAACGCATATTTGAAGCAAGCAATGAGGCGGCTTACATTATAATGGTTTGTGAAACTAACGACGTCGGTGAAAGATGAGTGCAATTTGTTAGGGGACTCGCTGTATTAGATAAATTGACGGCTGCAATTTCGTGAATGAAAATTTCCCTAAATTAACAATTTGGTTCTTTAATTTTTCTTATAACGTTAGTTTCATTATTTTTACTGGAGTTTAACAACGATAACTATAAAAAAGTACAAATTTTAGTAGCGTGATAGCGGTACGACTTCAGGTAGAGTTCATCCAGATTGCTGCCAATGCTACCACGCTTTATCCCTATTAACCTAGCTGCTAAACAGCTGTGTTGCAATGTGGAGAAAAAAGCGTGAAGTACATACGTAAAAGCGTTTGAAACCCGAGGAACAGGACGGAATGTATATATGCTAGTCGGTTGCGTTATTTTACGGACAGAAGTTGGTTACAATTTCATATCAAGTAAAAAAAAATGTAGTGTCATTTCATAGAATAATCAATATGTAGAATAATTATTTTGAAGGCATTTAAATCATGGTTTTGTATTTCAAATAAAATTCAATGTTTCTCTTTTTATATAAAAGCAAATTAAATATTCTTTGTTCTCATAATATTTAGTTAATATATACCTAACGTAATAACAATAAAATCAAGTATAGAGTAGGTCGCAGTTTGTGAACGTGTGTGAAATGAAACGTTTAAAAAAAGCATACCCTAATTTAAAATTACAACACCGCATTCACACAACTATTTTAATTTACAATCAAATTGTTTCGCATAGTTTATTCAAGGGATGTAAAAAAAAATAACTTCGAAGGCTAAGGTGCCATAGCCTTCTAACCTGGGAACACCCAAATACTCCGAAATATTTTATTCCGAATTTACTAATTCGGATTTTTAAAACCCTGAATGTCATAATTACTAAGGAATAAAATTTCGATTACTAAAAAACACGAAATTTATTTAACCGAATTTCCAAATTCCGATTGTATATTTTTCCGATTTTTATAACTCCAAATAATGAAAAGCCCGAAGTGTCATCAACACATAACTCACATAAACCGAAGCAAAGCGAGGGTGGGTCACTAGTTATTTATAAAATAAATGTCTATAACAGTTGAGTAAAGTATACCGTAGCGACTATATAGTGACTGCTTTGCGGTCGCTACTAACCGCAGTATGCAACAACCGCAGTCTAGTTTTACTGTACCTGCATTAAGCTTATGACCGGTCGAATGTTCGAGGTATTTATGTGCAATAGCGCTTAATACCGACGATTCTCTGCAAATGATAATTATTATGAGTCTGTGTGTATAGTTTCGTTTAGTTTGGGGTTGATCCGTCTAGAATTGCATATGTCACACGCAGGCGATTGTCCCAGTATCTATCTGTTGTTCTATTAATCATAACATTATCAAAAATATTATGTTCATCATTAAACTTCATCGACTGATCTAATGTTAGCCCAAACATGGCGTCTTGAAAACTTCATCTTCATTACCTTTCAGTGTGTGTTGCCAGTGATGAATTACGGATCTGAGACGTGAGAGCGCTATGCTCGGGGTTTCTCTGCGTGATATAATCAGAAATGATGATATCCGCAGTAGAACTAAGGTTACCGACATAGCCCGAAGTATAGCTAAACTGAAGTGGCAGTGGGCGGGGCACATCGCTCGCAGGATTGATGGCCGATGGGGCGAGAAGGTTCTTGAGTGGCGTCCGCGGACCGGGAGACGAGCTCCAACAAGATGGAGTGACGACCTTGTAAGGATAGCGGGAACGCGTTTGATGCGAAAAGCACAAGACCGGTATGGGTGGAGAGCCTTGGGGGAGGTCTATGGCCAGCAGTGGACGTCTTTCGGCTGACATGCTCTTTTCAGGGCCTGTATTTCTAGGCTGTAAAAACCATATCGTTTTTGACCTGATAAATAAGGTATTGTTTTCAACTTGGCCGCCATTACTGTCAAGTAAATAAGAGCTATCAAAACGGTGACAATACGATTACAGGCCAAAGACGTTACAATACGGTTTTACCGCCTAGATAAGAGGCCCTGGACTATGGTGATGATAATGATGTCGTAGGACGTATTATATTTCCGGACGTGCCAGCGAAAGTGACAGGCAAAACCAAATTTGGTATTAAAGGTACGGTTGTATGGCGTACAATTCAAATGACCTAATAAATTGTATGTGTAGGCATAGGAGAGCTTTTTAAATGAAACAACTATTCATTTCTACGTAGTTAAAACACGCTCGACGTAAATTGGGGTTATGTGTCAAACAGAACTACACTGTCATGTGTTTACATCTTTGCCCATTTCAGTTGATACCGACTATATCTGAGTAACAATTTGATTACAAAATAGTACGCAGTTTGATCTTTGATATTCACATCTAAAGTTTTTTGGGGGCCACTATTATCTGTCATCTCTGATGCGTCTTAAAACAGTTGAGACAGACGTCCCACTTAAGATCAGCTTATTGATACGGCCCTTTCACACCATGTATCGTTAGTTCCATTTGTGGCTTAAAAGGCTGGTAAACTATGAACTATTCACGGCAATGTGTGGCCAGAAACAAATGCTATCTTATAAATGCGTCCATAGATGCTGGCCACACCGTGAAGATATTACTTGTCTTACCGACCTCACATACCTCTCTCCCCGATTTGCTGCAAAAACTGACCCATACATACATACATTAAATCACGCCTGTTTCTCAGACATCTTGACAAATTTCTTTCGCTTCTTCAACATTCATACATCGAGTCATGCAGGCACGTCGGTTTCGGGTACTTAAGATTCGGCCCTTTTCCAGTATTTCTCCGATTTGATTCGAAAAAGTACGCCTAGGGCGGCCCCTTCCGACCCTTCCACTTAACTACTTTCGATCTGTATTTCTCTTTCGTCAATCTTCTTTCATCCATCCTTTCCACATGACCGAACCATCGAAGCATGCCCTTTTCAATCTTAGTAATTACTTCCTTTTTTATTCCACATTTCTCTCTGATTTTTTCATTTCTTACTCTATCAATCAGTTTCACACATCACATACTACGCAAAGAGCGCATTTCAACTGCATTTACACGACTTACATGCTTGTCCTGCCACATTCACTACCATACATCAGGGTAGGGGCCAGCACTCCATTGTGAACATGGCTTTTTGTGACCCGACTTCGATTTATTGGCCCCGAATTCATAAAACCACGTACCTGTGTACCGGAATAGTAAAACTTCCACATTTATAATACCAGGATAATCCCCTAAATCCGGAACTCGGCGATCCCGCGCAGCAGAACGGACGCGACAGCGGTTAGCCCGATGCCGAGGCTGTTTAGCTTTACAGTTAATATGCATTGTTTGTTAGTGGATGTTTTACTGCCGCGTGGGCCGCATTACTGCCGTAACTCACGTTCTTTATTTGAATTTAAGTGCTTGCTATACGGTTGTGAGAGTACTACAAAACGTATAATGATTTTGAGACAAGAGCCTTTTGAATAGTGTTTTGCAAAATTACCTATACCTACGTCCGTTACCATTGACAACCCAAATTCTCGCTCCATACATAGTATACAAGGTTACTGTTTAAATGGATTTACACACACAAATAGAAGAATAACTACCTAATACTTTTAACTGACCAAAACCATAATCAAGAAATGTCATTCTTACTCCAGTGAGAGCAAGGGCTTTTCATTCACACGTGCATGCAATTTACTGTCTTTATTTGTTTGCCATAAATCTACAATCTATGTTGTCATACAGGCCCATCATTGCTTCAAGTTTTTAACTCGATAAAGTCCAAAGGACACAAGAAACACAGACAGGTACAACACGACAAGACCTCAACAGTATTCTGGTCCTATGCTGGGCACCTGATGCCCTGGTCTCGACACGCCTGCCCCGGTTTTCTGTATTCCCGGCCCCACTATTAGTATATTTTAATCGCATATAACTTTTCATCATTATCATCATCAAGTCAGTCGAAAGACGTCCACTGCTCGACATAGGCCTCCCCCAAGGCTCTCCACTCAGACCGCTTCAGAGTGCTTTTCGCATCCACCGCTTACAACTTCTACTTAGTTTCAAACATTCATGTCATCAACAAAAACAAAAGAAAGTAAGTCAACAACTAACAACGCATGTGGTGCGATTAGCAGACGTTACGCAACACCTATAAAAATGATTGAGTGATCCACAACCGAAATTAATGGTCGTTTAATTCATCACGCTACATACCAAGTGTCATAACCGTTTTAAAAGTTATTAAGCTTAGCCTTAGGCAGCAATTAAAAGCCAAAAAGCTCACCATGGTCAAATTAAAAAAAGTCCAATGGATTATTCCCCGCGGCGCCGGTCGATGACTGTAACAGTGTTTTGTTTTCCCATGAAAACTAGAAGACGGTGGGAAAAGAAAACTCTCGTTGGAACTTGTACACGGCGAATCGTAAAGTTCTGCTAATGGATCTAATTGCTCCCTTATCTGATTTGATGCGTTGGGTACATTTTAGAAAGTGGAAGCAACAACATTTCAACTGTTATCTTTCGTACTTTCACCGCAAGCGTTCGCAACATTGCGACTCCATCTGATACATCTAGTAATTTATACTCTGTTGTACCTGACAGACTGACCACTTATCAATCAACGTATCGACGGGTTACCTGGTAACATGTTGCTATACAGTTTTTACATCGTATTTATCCAACCGAAACCTTGCACGTGTGTAATGATATAATGACTATCATTTCCACTGTTAAAAAACCTCAATGTCGACACTTCACGTGACACTAATTGATTCTTAAGAATGCTTTAGCTAATAGCTAAACAAAGTACTTTGAACGCTGCCAATGTCCTTAGAGAACGTTCAATATCGTAGAGCAGAGTTTCGCAACCTTTTTTGCGTCAGATAGTAAATAATGTTTTCATGCCCCCTTTGAATTTTTCCGTGTCAAAAACCAACGTACATTAATTGACGCGTCGCTAAAAAGACACCGAATGTATCGCAATCAATTATTTATGTTATACACCGTGCTTTTTTTGATTTACGATAACTTCGGCTTATTACTAGGTACATCCATAGAAACTAAGTGGTAGATTAGATTTTTAAATATTACAAAGTAATTAAATGTTGTATCTTTGGTCATTCTAAAAGGGCCTTTAGAGTTAACTCATAGTCAGTGTCAAATACGTCAATGTTGGCGTGATATACATAGACAGTTAAGAGCCTTTTAGACCAGTTCAACGTAATTAACTGATTAAATTTAAAAAAAAAATATCTTTAAAACCGTAACTGTTATCATTTGCCTGTGTTCGGGAAATTAACTTTATTTGACCTGAAGAAAAACACGGTGTATTATGTTGTTGTATGTTGTATGTTGTTTTATGTTATTCGTGTTATTTGTGTGGTTTTTCCGTAATTTAAAGCATTCCGCGCCTCCCTTGCCATCTTTCTACCCTCCCTTAGGGAGGCGCGCCCCACTGGTTGGGGAACCCTGTCGCAGAGTAACTTTATACCATGTTGGCGATGCGTGGACCGCTAGTTGCGACTGTTGCGCGCGCTATCGAGATCAGGCCACTAGATCTGCGAGAGTTGTGGATGTCATTAGTGAATCCACTGGGAACTGCATTGTGGTCACGCGATGTCAGAGCGGGTATGGGAGCCGAGAGACGCCGACTAGATGAGATCCCTTTGAAACGCATACAATCTTTTCGAATAACATCCTTTTAGGCTGAAATTGACGTTTCTTTTGTAAAAGCCGTTTCCAGCCTAACGATTTTATGCGAAGAGATACATTATGCTTAAAAAAAATGCAGTCTACTTAGTAGTGATAGTTGCTTTCTTTTAAGATATTCTTTAGATTTTTAGCTTATGTAGTTTCGGCTGTAGGGGGGGGGGGGGGGGGACACTGGACTCTAACAAAAATTGGCGCTTTAAAGTTTAATATTTCATAAATGGATACCTTAATCGTACCAGTAGACGAGAAAAAAACCCCACTTTACGTGTGCACAAATAATATTTAGTTTTCAAGATTTTATTTTGCTTCTTTGTTGGCGTGACTAATATGTATATTTATGCCAAATTACAGCTTTCTAGTACGAAGAGTCTCTGAGCTAGACTGCGGACGAACAGACGGACGGACATGGCGAAACTATTTATAAGGGTTCCTAGTTTGACTACGGACCCTAAAAATACTAGTGCTCATTACACAAATATCTGCCCTTACCTGGACTTGAACCTGGGACCACTAGCTTTGTAGGCAGGGTCATTACCAACTAGGGTGACGTGTCGTCAATATTCTACAAAACTTTACAAAAAATACAACACATTTGCCAAGTTCCAAACTAGGTAAATTATAAGGTCTGAACGAAGTAAAATAATTAAGTAAATGCAAAGAAACCATTAAAATTTTGAAAATAAGTATTTTTGTGATGATTACGAATATTTGCTCTAAACTGGGATCGAGCCTTGGACCGTTCTCAGACAGGGTCACCAACTAGGCCGCGTCGTCCTAAGTACAAGTGTACAATTTTACAATATGGCACGGTTTTCCAATAAGTGAAGTTGGCAATTTAGTCGACTTGTATACTTATATAACTTACGATTTACGTTAATGAAGTTGATTTTCAATCAAGCTTCAGCGCTAGGGCTTGTTTTAGTAAAAATAACGCGCCGTTCCTTTCCCAATTCAAATAGTCCTTTGAAGTTATGAAGGGTTGTCATGACAACGCGTTAAGCCTAGTTGGTAATGATCCTGCCTATTAAGCTAGCGGTCTCGGGTTCGATTCTCAGAATTGAAAATTATATGTGATCGAGTGCGATTATTTCTCTATACAAGTACCTATGTTTATCATTGCCTAGTCCTTCTGAAGACATCTCCACTCACTCTCGCTCGCCATACCTCTGTCGTAACTGCTTTTTCATCCGTCCTTTCTAAATGACCAAACCATCTTGGTATAGTCTTTTCGATCTTTGTCACTACATCTTCTTTCAACCCACATCGTTCTCGGATCTCGCTATTTCTAACTTAATCCATCATCCTAACTGCACACATACTTTTCAGAGCTCATTTCAACAGCATTTATCCTGCTTTGATTCTATCTCTGTCATACCCATGATTCACTTGAGTGTAACGCCCCATTGATCATATTTTCTTTTATCACTCTTCTGTCTATATCCCTCTCACATTGTTCCCGTGTTTGTTTAATTAAATAGTTGCAATAAAGTTCATTTTAATAACTTACGTAATGTCTGCTAGCTCTCTGACTATTCTCCCCCGTCTCCGTTCAAGAAACCCGGAAGCATATTAAGTGGCATTATACTATCCAGGAAAAATTGCTCTCAATTTATACTGCTGAGATACCCTTGTAGTTAGAAGTTTTTAATGCAATTAAGTAGTTAACTGAGAAGCGCTTGTTGGCTGAAGTATCTATGTTGCATGAACCGAAATAAAATCTGTACGTCTTCTTATTTATCATAAACTCACGCCTTCATTCCCAGAGTGGGATAGGCAGAGCTAAAGAATTACCAACAAGTCTTTAAACTTCTTGATAATTCTGTAACCACATTTTGCACAAGTAGGCTAAGATGTTTCCCAGTGTATTAGTGACAGGTGGCAAGCCCATCGCCTAACAGTACTACAAGCCTTTATTCCCTTAGTCGCCTCTTACGATATCCACAGGAAGACATGGAGTGGCACTATTCTAACCCGGCAACCACACGATTTCACAGGTACCTACTAAAATTCATAAAGGAGAGATTATTTTTCTCCCTCATCATAAGTGGGTTTGCCATAGTCCTCAAATCCTAACGCGAGCTCACTGCAAGTTGGGCACTTCACAGTTGACACCCAAGATTAAACCTTTTTACAGAATATGTGTGTTTAACTTGTGGGAGGACCTTGTGCAGGGTCCTTCCGGATTGGTACCACTATCTATCCATTAACCTACCGCCAAGCAACAGTGTTTGCATTGTGGTGTTCCGGTTTGGGGATAAGACAGCCGGTGAAATGACTAGCATAGGGGCATTCCATCTTAGTCCTCAGGGTTGGCAGTTTCCATTTACCGTCAGGTGGCCAGTATGCTCGTTTGCCTTCTTTTGCCATAAAAATAATAAAAATGCCCACATTTTTTGTTTCAGTATTTTTCCTACCCGTAATGTAGTTCTAAAATACCCGTAGGTGTCAAATTCGATTGAACCCACATCAGCCACCTTTGGAGTAACCAAAGTGTCAAACCACTAGACCACACGCCTTTTTAATGCGAAAGTATTCCATAAAATAATTGTAAAATGATCTCATCTGGTTACCAGCTCATTGGTGCGTATGCGCACGTAAAACATGGCTTGTGTCCTATGTGCGGCGTGCCCGCCGAACGCATCGGGCTCGGCGACATTTATGACTGCCAGTGTAATCGCGCACATTTTACTTTTAAAACGGATAAAACGCATGCAACGAACTATACGACGTTGAGTCACTGTATCCTTATAAATATGAAAGTTTCTGTGTTGGTTTGTTACTCCTTAACGCTACATCGGCTGGAAGGATATGCATTTAAAAAAAATGGAAATAGCTTATGCCCTGAATGGAGATAGCTATAACACATAAGGAATAGTGATAATCGATCTACGTGGACGAAGTCGCGAGAAGAAACTAGTAATAAATAAATAACTAACTATGGAATACATGAAAACTCTGATAAAACGAAAAACCCTTATTTTAGAGCTGATATTACCTTAACAAGTTTTTAAAGTTGTAGGTAATTCTGTAGCTCTGCCTACCCCACTCTGGGATTACAGGCGTGAAGGTATGTATGTATGTATGTATTACCTTAACGGCCCAAATGATATTCATGATACCTAGCTAAGATTCATCCTGAATCCCACCACCCGTTTGGGACCTACGAATCGATGCCTTAGACAGGCACACAGATACACACACGTACAGTCTGTAAGCACTTAGAAGTTGCTTCGGGTTTATACTTCTCTCTCACTCGCTCTTAATAAGAGCGTATGCGAGCGAGTGAGAGACAAGTATAAACCCGAAGCACCTAAGAGCTATAGCACTGTAAACTTATCTCACCCCTCTTTTTTGTCTGGGGGGTTATTATTATGACATAGCTATGCAGTTCAGTTTACGCTGAAAGAAAAGGACAGAGCTATATAACTGCTATAGCTGTCCCTTTCTCTCAGCGTAAACGGAACTGCAAAGCTATGTCATAATAACGCCCCTGGAGTTAAAAAACAATTGCAACAGAGTTCATTTTTCAAACGAGATGGCAATAAAAGATACATCATAAGCGGCCTCACGTTAAGCCGATGAGACAGGCTCCTGCCGAGCTCTCGGTAATATAATTTAACGCCGCAATCGCCCGGCAGGTGGCCTTTATTACCAATACGTCGTTTTTCACCGTTCGCAAGTCTTCTTTTGTTTTGGAACGTTCGGATTCAAAGAGTGACGCGTCTGATTTATAACCGCGAGATTGAAGTTGTAAATGGAACAGAAATTGTGTTTGAGTTATAAATAGATAATTAAATTTCTTGTTCTGGTCGGGTTACCTATCAGTGCCTTGTAGGCTGGGAATTAGTTAACGAGATGATCTGGGTCTTTATTCTACATCGCCTTACCACTGTCTTCAAAACAATATCTATGTTTTTTTACAATAGTTGACTGAGTTTTCTCCCACATGCTCGAAAAAGTTAACCTAGCTGCTGGCTGGGCCACAACAGTATGTAAAATCAGCCCGCGAAGTTCGGAGTTCCAGGTCCAGACAAAATTAGGCCTACCCAGCAAGGGCGGTTTCTGGACTCGTATATAGCGCGGCATCGCCTGCGTCTCGGCCACGCTCTCTACTCGTCCTGCAACAGCCATTTTTCCGGTCTCTGCAGTAATGTACTATAATGAAATCAGTCTCAAAATGTTTTGCAATAATATCGATTACCTAGTTAACTTTGAGTATAAGCTCAGGGTTCCGTGAATTTAAAATAAAGTTCGTTAATAAAATAACAACAAAATCTCTGCGGATGTCCGTGTCGGTAGTAAAATGTTGATCTAACTGGCTTTCAGTTTTGTGCCAACAACAAATTTTGTATTCCCCTGCCGTCTACGTGGCAACAAACATGAGGTTAGAAAATACACGAAAAACAAGCCTTTAAATCAACGTGTAAGAGTTCAAAATCCTAAAGTTTAAAACGATGTTTGTGTATTTGTCCCATTTGACGCAATGCAGTCGGATGATATATTGTTGAAATTTCATTTCGTTTAGTTTCTCGGGGTTTTATTTATAGTCTGAAGAGGTATAGAGCTTATTGACCATAGACGAGTAATGATCGCACTAAAATACTGATAAACTCCTACTAGTCTCTTTTTCTCCATGTTTTTAGGGTTCAGTATCCGAAGGTAGACCAACAGGACCTCATAAATTATAATATGCCTACGCGGTTCACTCGTCCTAACTATGAAGAGCTGTATCTATAACCTTTTTCTTCTTCTCTTTGGAGTCATAACTTTCGACAAGATTTCCAAAAAAAAAAGTATTTTTTTTACATAAAACGTTGTTTCCAACATATTTTTATTTTTGTTGTATAGTATAAAGGTGCAGCGGTACGGGACCCTCAGCGCGCGAGTCCAACAGGCAGTTAACCAGTATTTTAGCGCGATCAGTCCTCGTCTATGGCCAATAAGCTCTATTTTGGTTGTCTTGATACATTCCGATCTCCGATGTCCTGCGGAATTGCCCTCACTGCAGCAGTATTTTTTTTAAAGTCCTATATTTAGGGTCAGCTGGGGTTTTGCGTTTCAGCCTTCTAAGCGGTGGTTGGTTAGGTATTAGGTGTAGCACTAAGATATTTGGCTGGGTGTTATTGAGGCGGTTATTATATGTAGGGTAAACCACCTAATTACTGGCCTCTGAAATACCAGTTACTGGCACCTAGTGATTGTTGAATTATCGTCTCTAATACCTTATGTTAAAGTTCATAATTGGTAGGTGGCCAACAATAGGCAGTCCACCCTATGTATGTATGTAAACTCTTTATTATACAAAATACAGTTTTCTTTTTAATATTAAGTAAATATTTTTTGTATTTTGTGCTGTAGCGTTTGCTCTTTTTCTTCACCAAGGGAACACCCAATTGTCGATTTCATTCTGTTAAGAAATAGATAGTACACATTGTGGAGATAAAACCTTGAAAGCTTTTTAATGTGACTGAAAACATGTTTTTGCTCAACCATTTATTTTTGTCCTACTAAAATTATTTATATGAAAGTTTCTGTATTAGTTTGTTTCAACGGCTGGACGAATTTGTATGATGGATTAACACATAAGGTACTTTTATCGCGGAAAATTCGAAATCTACGCGGACGAAGTCGCGGGCTGAAGCTATATTATATTAATATCGGATGAGTATATCAAATAAATTGATCCAGACTCAAAAAGCTCCAAGTTCCATGAATGGGAAATACATGGATAGAGATAAAGATACTTATATATTTACCTAGAGAAATACATACTTACGTTCCTAGAAAACATCCACGAACCAGGAATAAATACACAATATAGAATAAATACCCCATATAGAAGTCCCCATACAGCTGTACTGGCAGGTAAAATAAGTTCGGCAGCTTACACCGTTAGAAAAATTAGACAGCCAACCAATGTTGAGTAAGCTCGCTTAGTTTATTATAGTTATTTCCATAGTGTCATGTCGTACGATATTCTGATTTGGGGTAAGGCAGCTGACATACAAACTATATTTGTGTCACAAAAAAAAACCGTTCGTTCTATTTACAAAATAAATTCCCGTGACACCTTAAGATAACTTTTTAAATAAATTAATATCTTAATTGTAGTGGAGTAAAGGGTTAACTCGTAATAAAAACGGTGTATACATGAACAGATCATACTAGACTTAAACCCTTTTTCACTCGATCTACGAAAGACGCTCTTTTCACTAGGATCCCAGAATTGTCAGGTAAAATCATACGTGATATTGGCAATATCTTGCAATAACGGAACTGCTGATTAACCGACTCCAAACCACAGAGCAGACGGAGGTGGGATAAAGCTGGCACGTTCGCAACGAGCACTCAAGCAAATGCACTGATTATACAGACAAAAGCCGAGACATTCCGTGATCTGTTTGCCAATTAATCTAGCTGGCTTAGTTTATGTGTTACGTGCTGGTTTTGGTTGAAAACGCATGTTTTGAGTTGTTATAAATGTTGAACACTTTCAAGCTACTAGACATTTAGGCGGGCCCTAGTCCCTACCTTTTTGGCCATGATGGGGCCCTAGCAAAGATGCGAAGGCACCTAACGTTTTTCTTTTCTATCACTGAAAATGTATTAAAAAAAAGAGATACTAAAATATATGAATTACATCGAGTGGCATAATCATTGTTTGTTCTAATGTAGGTATATATATTTATTTTTTATTATTATAAATAAACTAACCTAACTTAAGGATATTTCTACACGATAGCTGTTTATTCAATTCTGTTGTTTCAGGGGTGTTATTCTCTTAAAAACGGAACTCGGTCGGTCGAACGAGTGAACGCGTCATAACGGCGAGTTTAAGTAGTCCCGTCAGAGCGCACAAAGATATTTTAGCGCGTGCATTCTCAATTAGGCAGCAAGGCTTCTGACAATAAGGGGTGTTATTTTCTTTAATACGGCGGCGCTAGGTCGACAGGTCGAGTGAAAGAGTGAACGCACCATACGCTGCGAGTTTAAGTATTCCCGTCAGAGCGCACAAAACACATTTTAGCGCGCTCATTCTCAATTAGGCAACTTTATAAGTTCGATCTTATCGACAGAAGCCCTGCTGCCTAATTGAGAATGCGCGCGCTAAAATGTATTTGTGCGCTCTGACGGTACTACTTAAACTCGCAGCGTATGGTGCGTTCACTCTTTCACTCGTTCGACCGACCGAGTTCCGTTTTTAAGAGAATAACACCCCAGCCTATAAGGATGTTACGCAAAAAGATTTTAGACCAAGCAATACATTAGGACAAACAATTTTATGCGTTTCAAATGGTTCTTTATAAATGATAATATTATATTTATTAAGATTAACTGTCTAAACGACTGTGCATGTACAGTATAAATTAAGTTGTGACGTAAGATTTTCTTGTCTCATGCATGTTTAATTTATTTCCTCCTTTGCAAGTCGAGCGCCACAGCCAATATAGGGGTTAATTAAGCCGATCTCGTAATTGATGGCCATTTTAATTAAAGCCCGGGTAGGACAAGGATAGATGCTATGCCATCTCTTTATCGTTACAATGTTATTATATGTTGACGATGTAGCGTTTTTAGTGTTTAAAGTAGGTCAGTTTTTTTGGTTAGTGTTCTATGCGAAAAACCATTTTATGTTCATGAGGAACATAAATAAAATAGTTTTGTTTATAATATGACACTTTTATTAATAAAAATCTAATTAAACTTATGGAGCACATGCAGCGAGTAAGATGGTTAATTTGGAAGAGAGTGAATGAAAGAGGAAGCATAATTTACATTCATTCTTGTTACATAGATAATAGCTTGGTGAATGTTCGTTGCGAACATATTCCCGAGAGGCGGATTTGAAACTTATTTTCAAGTTAAATAGAAAAGGTACAATGTTAATCTTACATCTAGGTATAGTTAACTAACATTATCTTGTACTAACGACTAAGTATTCAATAAATCTTTTGTTACATCTACATATACAAAATGTTTTATTTTAAAAGTTTACATTTTACAACATCCCATTCATAGATCCATAGGAAGTAAACATAGCTTATTTATGGCTCTACGGGTCGTGCCAGTAGAAGTTTTAATATCGGCTACTCTTATTTTTTGATCTGGCCCTTTGTAAACCTTAACGACTCTGCCTGTAGGCCAGTGCAAAGGCGCGGTACTGTCGTCCCGTAACAGCACTAGGTTTCCTTCAGCTATGTTTTTTATGTTATTGTGCCATTTAGAACGGCTATTTAGCTGGGATAAATACTGCCTACGCCAGGCTTTCCAAAAATGCTGCTGTATCTGTGTGCATAGAATAGAAATTAAAAAATAAATTAAATTAAATTATAAATTTGCATAGAACACTAAACAAAGAGAACACTTTTTTTGCAGCTATGGTAGAATAACACGCTGTGAAAATGTCAAGTGCCCGAATATTACCGTGCGGGTAGGTACAGCAGCCCTGTGGTTCACGGACAGACAGCGGAGCTTTAGTATTAGGGTCCTATTGGCACCCTTTGGGCACCGAACCCTATTAATGGTAAGAAAAAATATTATGGTAACGATCAGATGTCTGTCTTTTTTGGAAACATCTTAAAAATCCCGCGTCATGAAATTTGCTTCATGTTTCATCAATTGGGAATGTTCATATTTGTACAATTACTCTAATTTGAAAACCATTTCGAGGATCAGGGTTTTAAAGCCGTTCTGCATTATTAAGTTTTTGAAATATTTATGTAATTTGGATATTTCGACAAAAGTATATTTAACCTTTGACTTTTATTTTCGGCTTGATGCCCTCCTAGATGTATGTTACGGGTTAGGTGAAAACCGCTTGAAATGGTATGTTTTAATACACAATTACAATCACTTTTTATCATTAGATATCATTAAATTGTTGTAATTTACTAGAAAATGCCATCCCAAATTAAAAATAATCATGTCATCCATGAAATGTCTGCTAAATAAATAAAGATATTAAAACAAAACTATTGGGTCAAATAAAAAAATAATAAAATTGGTCTCTTGAAATTACCTATTCTTTAAAATTAAAACTTAAAAACTGTGAGTTATTTTTTTTAGTTTATCCCAATTTCTGTCACTGTATAAACAATCGCCTTTATTATATTTGCATATCACAAACAGTCCTTTGTTAATCGTCCGTTATTTGCAAACTTTTCATTAATATGACTAAAATTTTATTGCGAATTTAGAAGTGTATTTCTACCTCCCATCCCAAGCGAGGCATATTAAATTCCTTTACTGCTATCCGTTTGAATTCTTTGCACATGCAGAAGTTAATATGCAGCAGGTTTTAAATTAGAATGTTATTTATTCGAAAATTGCGAAGTTGTTTTAATTTATTTGCAATATTTGAGCAAGAAAATAGATAACAAGTAGGAAGATATATTTATATTTGTATATTTGCGAGGCTAAGATATACTCATACTCATACTCATACTCATTTATTCATATTTTTCGATAAAATTACACGTCAAAGGTTACATTATTTTATAGATTAATTAGATGTAGGTACACTTATTCCAGGACTGACTAAACGGTTATGTATCTTTTTATCTCTGTAACCATCACAAATTGCATGCCAAATGTATAACGATATTTCAATCGAAATGTTTAATGATTCTGATATCTCTCATATGTAACTTAATTGCTCCTCTCGTACAACTCTCTCGTTCCTATTACACAACTATTCCCTGTAATTACACCCACACATACTCACATAAAGACAAACAAGACAATTATATAAACACTGTAACTCCAAACCTACATAAAAATATATTCATTGTCTGTATTTCATCCAATCTTCTGCTCGTCACACATCTAACAGAGTTTTCATGGCACTGGTTATGCACACTACTCTATACTATGTACATTCTAATAGACTACATATACAACAACTATATACAAATAATGAACTTCTTATTCATATACTATAAAAGTGTGTGACACAATACAATCGATAAATGAAATTGATGACATTGAGATATCGCATATTATAGAGTGTGACAGTACTAATGATCTAATGAAACAATTACATATAATCAAAACAGATTTTACGATTACGGCACAAAACATAAGGAGCATATATTGCAATTTTGACGATTTTTTGATTACATTATCTAGTTTCAACTTCAAAACTGACGTTATTATTCTCACAGAATGTAGACTTAATCCTAACAAACCCTTACCTCGGCTCGAAAGTTACGACTCTTACTTTACTACATGCCAACAAAATCAAAATGATGGAGTGGTTGTTTATGTTAAAAATACATTGAAGCATAAAGTAACGGAAATAAAGCTCAGCCAATCTTCTTGTCTCCAGGTAGACATCTTAAATAATACCGTCTTTTGTATTTATCGGTCCCCATCACATAAGAATGCAGAAGACTTTATAGACTCTTTAAAAACACAGTTGGAATCCTCAAATTTACAAAATAATCTTATTATTGCAGGAGATATTAACATTAATATAAAATCTAAGCCCTTTGAACCATTACACGAATATAAAAACAGAACGAATTATCTAAACATGTTATCTAATTTTGGACTGTTGGCTGGTCACACTAGACCAACAAGAGAAAAAAACTGTTTGGATCATTTTATCCTGAAAATAAATAAAGTCAAATATTCCTCCACTATAGCAATTATAAAAACCACCACAACTGATCACTTCACTGCCTTCCTCTCACTTTCCAAATCTAAAAATAAACGAATTACAAACAAAACTAAAACCACTATCGACTTCGAAGCCGCTTTAAAATATCTACAGAATAAAAACCTACCCGAATTGATGTTTTGTCGAGACCCGAACATTGTGACTGAGCGCCTAACTTATTTGCTAAACGAATCCATAAAACAAAACACAAAAACAACAGTCATTCCTAGTAGTAAACGTATCTTAAAGCCATAACGTATCTCTCCTGGGCTACTACGCTGTATACGTAACCGCGACAAGTTACAGAACAAATTTCGTAAAAACCCATAAAATGATGTATTAAAAATAACCTACACACGTTATAGAAACTTCTGTAATAACCTTACTAAAAAACTGAAAAGAAAATATGAACGGGAGTTGATCGAAAAATCAATTAAAAATAATAAATTACTCTGGAAAAACATAAAAACTCTAACTTATACTAATAATCCAAATAAACTTCATCTAGAATTACTTAATATTAAAGCTACCCCGCTGGCGTCAGCAAATCACATAAATAAATATTTCGCAAACATCGGGAAAGAACTTGCACTGAAAATTACACAGATCTCTCCCTCGTTCCCGTTAATAAATAGTCCCCCTACACAACTTCAATCCTTTGTTTTACTGCATGTTAGCCATGAAGAAGTTTATAATACACTAACAAACCTGAAGTCCAAAAGTGCACCTGGTTATGACGGCATACCCACAGCATTCTTAAAACACGTATCTCGGGAAGTGGTGCCTGTTGTGACTCATCTGATAAACCTTACCTTTGACAGTGGTGTCTTCCCTGACTCATTGAAACAATCAATCATCACCCCGGTGTACAAGGGAGGGGACAGGGATAACATCAGTAATTATAGGCCGATTTCTGTTCTACCTGCATTATCAAAAATTCTCGAAAAATTAATTAACGCTAGACTTTTAAACTTTTTAAACAAATTTAACATTATATCGGATGCTCAATTCGGATTTAGGCAACAAAAATCAACTGAAGATGCTATAATTGCACTAACTTCTCTGGTCACAAAAAACTTGGACTGCGGTAACAAATGCTTAGGTGTTTACCTTGACCTAAAAAAGGCCTTCGACACAGTCTCTGTTCCCATCCTTGTACACAATCTCGGCAAAGTGGGGGTTAGGGGAACACCGCTGTCACTACTTACGAGCTATCTTACTGGCAGGAGACAGAGGGTGAAGCTTGGAGATGTGGTTAGTGGGTTGGAAGACGTCGCTTATGGGGTCCCACAGGGAAGTGTGCTAGGACCTACTTTATTCCTAATTTATATAAATAATCTGGTTGATATGACAATTCCAAATGCGAAAATTTTCTCATATGCCGATGATACGGCAATAATATTTACTGGCAAATCTTGGAAAGAGGTTAAGATTTACGCTGAAAAGGGTATGTCACAAGTAGACAACTGGCTTAAAACGAACCTACTAACTTTGAACACGAAAAAGACAAATTACATATGCTTCAGTATTTCGGATAGTACACAGCCCAAAAATGATACGTCCATCAAGATCCACTCTTGTCTGTCTCCAGCCTCTCCCACATGTGACTGTCCAACAATAGACAAAGTTGCTCAAACTAAATACCTAGGAGTTATACTCGATGAAAATCTCAACTGGTATCCTCAACTTGATCAAGTTATAGGCAGAGTCCGGAAACTAATTTGGATATTTAGGGCGCTAAGGCACATTGTACCAGGGAAAAACAATCGTTCAAACTCGCGTAATATCATTAATGAAATATATATATCCTTGGTACAATCTGTCCTGGTGTACTGTATCTCCGTTTGGGGAGGGTCGGCTAAGAGTCGCTTTATTGACCTGGAACGAGCTCAACGTGCATTACTCAAGGTCATGTATTTCAAAAAAATTTGATTCCCTACTGACCAACTCTATACGATCACTGACCTCCTATCAGTCAGAAAATTATATATCCTGCATATTACATTAAGAAAACATAAAATATTACCCTATAATACAAACCACAAGAATAGAAGAAAAAAAGCTGTTGTAGCAGAATGTTCAAAAACTAGAACATCATTTGCTCGCAGACAGTTTTCCTCAAAATCTTCTCACATTTACAACAAATTGAATAATCAATTGGACATTTACCCTAAACCTTACCATGACTGCAAAAGAGATATCACAAATTGGCTTAAGACCATATCTTATGATGAGACAGAGATTTTGTTACAATAACCTTGTCTAAATACACACATAGACACACACATACACACGCACATACACATACATACACACACGCACATACACACCATATACACAGACACGCACACACATACACAGGGAGAGAGAGAGGTACACTCTTTGATTTTGTTTTCTTGGTTTCATGAACACAGTAGGTACCTCATTTCACATTTCACATAAATCAATCATAGCATGTATCTTTAATCTTTAGTTTCTAGTTTTTAATTTTGCAAATCTAACAGTGTAATTACTAATTAGTCCAAACTGTAATTTTAAATGTAAAAATCATGTAACCTAAAGGAAGAGCGGCGCCACCTAACACAAGCTTATTTTTGCTTACCGGGTGGCGCCATCACCTTAGATTATAAAAAAGTGTATATTTTGAAATAAAGAATTTTGATTTTTTTTTTGAATTTTTGAATAATAGAAATATATATCAATTTACATTTCAATTAAAATTACTAATTACAATACATTATGAATTATAGTAGTCGTCAAGTGAATAAAATACTTGTATACTAAGCCATTTTTTCAATTTGTTTTAAAATAAATCATTGCAATCAGTATTTTTTATTTCGTCGGGTAGTTTATTATAGATATTAGGCCCAGCAATACTTATTGTTTTAGTAGACTTAGCCAGTCTGCAACTCGTTGTGGCCAGTATGTTTTTATTTTTTAGAGCGATCCGTACACTTTTTGGTTTTTTTTTTGGAAAAAATTCTAAATTACTTCTGACGTACTTTATAATGTAAAATATGTATGTATTGTGCAGTTTGTAGTATACTACCTATGTTCTTTCGTGTCAATTAATTACTCATAGGATCTCATCGCTAATCAGTTTATTTTGTAATGACTTTTATATACCTATGTATACGATACATAAATAACTGTTATTATCTAATATATAATAGTTATTTTCATAATTGGGTGGATCAACTTTTTTCTGTTGTTATTCTGTCCCGTAAGCCAGGAGACAACAGTGATAGAGTTTCTTAGAAAAAATGTTATTATATATACTTCCAGCACACTCAGGAGAAAGGCCATAAAAGAATGGGTGTGTAATTGCCAATAAAACAGTTTTTTAGTGGACTTATATCCTTTGAAATCATAGTTTTAAAGAGTGACCCAGGAGACGTCACCATGGCAACGAGCTACAAAGAAAAGTTGATTGACCCAATTATTATTTTTATTAACACTAACAGAAGTTGGGACTCAAATTACGCTACTCAGGGCCCTTATTCCATGCGGTAAAACCATATTGACTTTGACGTGTTATGGTATTGTTTTTAACTCAGTCGCCATTACTGTCAAGTAAATAAGAGCTATCAAAACAATAGCTTACAATACAATTTCACCGTGTGGAACCTCAGCCCTGTAACCCGTATCTAGCATTATTCCTTTGAGAATAAGGGCCAAAATAGCGTATACTTTGATGAACTTGCCATCAAACTCAACTTTGACAACTAACTAACCTACAAGAGAATAATTTAGATCGGCAAAAATTACTTTTATATTCCCTAATCGACAACTGCCACTTTAAGAATCTTTTTTAAATAATAATAGCATGTAGTTCTTATTTACATCCCAAACAGCGCCTTCAATAAAATATTAGTGAAATACTTTGTGTTTCCGTTCTCTTTGTCTATGCCGTACTAGTTAGGGCGGATAGCCAGCGGTTAGTAAGTTCGATTACCGAGTTATTTATTACACAAGCCAACTAATTAAACTCCGATAGAAAGTGTATTATAAAACCAGAGCAGTTTATTACTTATAACGACTAGACGGGCGTCTACGGATACCCGTTCCGGCTAAACTGTGTATCTCCATCATCAATTTTACGCAGCGATTTGTTTTGACGGAAGATTGATAAAGGAAAGTTATAAATGTTATTATTGATTAAGTTAATAAATATAGAAATAAAATAATGAACACATAATGAGAAAACTAGTTTTTCCCAGAAGCGAAGAAGTTTAGGTTTTTTACTCGTAAACTGTCGAATTTTAGGAGATAGAAAGTATCCCGTTTCCGTCCTTGGGCTATAAACTATGTCTATACCAAATTTGAAGAGCTGAATCGTTTTAAAATGGAACAGACAAACATTTCCGCTATCATAATAATAATTAAAGACAAGGACTGTGTTAACAAAGGCAGTATAAATAGACTATTTTTGTGCTTAATGTTGTGTATTGTAGCTTCACTATGAGAAAATTTCATTCATTCAGGCGTTTGTATTTGGAATCGTCGAAAATAGAAAACTTAATAAAAATAATAAGTAATTGACGTAAGCTGTTGTACGGCTCTTCGCAAGATTTATGTCAGTTGCAGACACTATATAGACGAAGATGTACCTACGCCAGAAACACTACAAGTTTATTACAAAACTAAAGAAAGAACGAACTTCACAAAACTTACTCATTTTAGATCCAACAGTTTACTTTGATCTAGAGATCAAATCGATTTAAATCGTATCGATATATCGAAGCTCTTGTTCGCTACCGAGACGGTTTGTAGCCGCAAGCAATACTAATGCAGCGAGGGTAATCGAGATATAAATCAGGCGCCATCATTAACACATTCGAGGCCAACAACTGTAACATCTATACAACATCGACTCCATATTAAGTACTTGGCTTTGAAATAATACTGCTCTCTTTAGAAAGAAAGGCACATTGATCATAGATGTTTTATTGTGTATTCGACCTTATTGTCGTCCGAGAGGGTTAAATCTGCTTTCTCATCTAAATTACAAATATGACTATTTCACTTTAAAATACGGACTATTCCTTCGGGGAAGTTAATCAAGGAATAGTAAAAACACCCACGTGGTTAAGGATTTATGAACTTCACTGCTGTTATTTTGTAACAAAATTGTAACATTACTTACTGAGAGAGTTATCGTTTTTGTCCAGAACGTTTAAAGGGGAGCTGGAGAGGGAAGTTGTAATTGTTGAATTCTATGATTTATTATGTTTTATCGGTTTGGGGAATCCTTTGTCTAAGAGTGGATATTATCATTGGTGATAATGATGCTATATTATAGTTTTCAGCAATAACAATGCTTGCCTTAAAAAAAATAGTAATGGTGTTGTGTTGATGATGCTGTTGCCGTATTTACTCGTAGCAACGACGATGCTTTATAACTTTCTAAAACTGAGGCTAATTGAGGTACATTCGAATGAATAAATTATTATAAAGCGAAAACTAGCCTACTATTTCACCATGCTGACAATGACAGATGATATGATAAGTGACATTTCAGTGTACATTGTCGCAGCTTATATGAATTCCAGTGATGTTATCAGCGTGTCACCTGTCTGGTGTCATTGTTAAGATGGTGAAATACCCCTATTTCGTCACGTTCGGAGTGACAGGTGACTGGTATTCACAAAAAATTGTTATTGCTGATTTAATCAACATGGTATTAAGATTTTAATTAAAATATAATTAATGATTCAGTGTACTTTTGGTCCTAAATCTGGGTTACTTTCATTGACTATTTTATTAAATTGTATTATTGGATGTAACGAAGAACATTTCCTCCAGTGCTCGTGCTTACTTGCAGTGCACCGAGCTCCTGATTTACGCTACTATTTGTACCATAAAGCACAATGAGGAATGGGAATTGATATAGTTGGGAATGTATTGCAATCTCAAGTTAATCGAATTGATGCGTTTCATATCTAATGTATGAAAATATAGATGCATTGTCATATACATGCAGAGTAGAAGTGTATTTAGAAATGGGGACTCATAGATTTTTAAAGACATTTAGTTCAAATTAAAACAATTGTATTGATGTCACGATTAGCCTATTGGTTGGGCCAAGTTGGTATAATAGTGACCCAGAATACGAAGCTAGCGTTCCCGGATTCGATCCCCGGTATTGGCAGATATTTGTGTGATGCGTGCGAGCGTTCTTAAGTCTTGGACGTTTGTTATGTATTTCCCTGTACATATAAGTATGCTTATTTGTATCTCGGATTGTACAAATATCAATGTACAAGTTGCAGAACATTCTCCGAAGTTAAGAAATCTTCTTAATAAATTACTGAGAATCTTATGGGAAACATTTGAGAGCATTGAGAATGTTCTCTATCCATACAAAATTTTAGAATATTCTTAGAACTTTCCGGTAAGACCGCCTGTTGTATACCTAGAAAGGTAATAAGTCATTCCTTAGTGACGCTTTTTCATTTATAGGTTTGAAAAATAACGTGTTGATTGACAATAAAAAATCCTGAGTACGCCGGTTAGAAATATAGTAAACGGTTTTTGACTAATTCCTTTTTGAATTTACCCTTTAATGGGAATAACTACGTGGTGGTAATTGTGGTTACTGAATTATCAACAACTTTTTAAGTTGTAATTCTGTAGCTCTGCCTAGCCCACTCTGGGATTACAGGCGTGAAGGTATGTATGTATGTAACTACGTCAATAATTACAAAAATGAAGTACTTATCTGCAGGTCCTTTGGAAATTACCTACTAACTTTTTATTCCACTACAGTAAGCACTGTTACTCACGTGGAAAACGTCAATTAGCTATTGAAGAAAAAATATGTCAATCGTTCGCTACCGGTGGCAGTTCCCACGATGCTTTTAAATTAACGATTAGATCTTTTTACTTGCGAGAACTAGGCGCTTAGTTGTTAACTGACAAGCAATCCACAGTTCTCTGACACAAATTACTGGTAATTGGACTGATCTCGATTATGTGCAGCATTTTGTTTTGTACATTGAAATCAGTGGTTTTAAGAATAATCCGAACAATTTTAAAAGTAAAGAAACGGCCAGAGCTAACTCAATTGACGGTATGCAAAGAGCGACTCACAAAAATACTACCTATTTAAAAGAATGCGCTCGTTGCTTGAGCTGCTTAACGATGCTGCTTTAACAAGCTTTTGTTGAATTTACCGCGTTTCCTATTGGAATCTGATATTTCGTAAATAATTTTACAAATTATTGACAAGGGGAAAACAATAAATTATAAAACAAAGGAAGGTTTTTTTGTATTTTAACCTATTGCCACTTCCCACTAGTTCCAAGGGAAGGACTTTTTTCCAAGTAGTTTCATTACATGTCATACATACATACATACATACGCCATTCTTTTTTTTATTTTTTTATTGAATGCCTTGTTTTTATTAACGGTTTTTGTGAGACTAAACTATTTTTTAATAAAATTAAAGTACTGAGAAAAAAATATTCTCACCAGTTCCATTATCTGAATTCCTTTAAATATTGGAACTGTCAATGGAGTTAGTGGGAATATACGTAAAAAAATCCTGACCATTATTCTCCGTCAAACAAAACCTAAAAAACTGTAACATGCATGCTGAGCAGGAACCTTGTTTGTTAATGTTTTTGTAGTTGTGTTAGATGTAAGCAAATAATAGTTATTTGTTCAACAAGAGAGCAAAGTTAGTTTTTGCTACGAGTGATGATTTTGAATCCCGAGCAAGCGAAGGATTCTTTCAAATATACGAGACGTAAAAAACTTTGGTCTCGTGTGAGACATACAACTTTTCACCTCAGCAGCGAGAACAACACAGCGTGAAGCTGGTAGGGCCAACGCAGGTCTTCCGTTGTGACCATTTGGTGAATACACGACTAAATAACGACACGATCGCATATGCATCAATCACAAGCATTTTTGCAAAAAACTAATAAAATAAAAAGTGGAAAAAATAAACATGAAACAGATAAAACCTGTCATTCAACTTGATAATGCCGTAGTGCAAACACAACTTTATACAGCTTTATGTAGTCTGTGGCTTTAAAAATAACCTAACTAGGCCTTGTCTATGGCTATTGGCTACAATAATCCCGCTATTTTTGAAATGCGTTCTGAAACTGTCCCCGCGGTTTATGTCACGAAATTAAAGATTGTTAAAACGATAACAAAATTATGTAGACACATGATAAACTTCTTATTTTTCATTAATTTTGTCTTCAATAATATCAAAAATAATAATCAAAAATAAAAAAAATGATTGTACCTACTGTATAAAATAGTTATAATAAACACATTTCAAACTTTAACAGATAGTTTTATTTGCAATTTTACGGTAATGTGTGCATCCGAACGTGCGTTTCGTTTTGGGCCTACTATGTGTGGAATTTGTTGACTTTTTCACCTCAGCAGCTCGAACAAGCAAGTTTTGCTTGCTTTCAATTCAATTTTGCTGCGAGCGAGAGGCAAAGTAGCTTTTTAATTATTTTTTTTAAATGCCGTGAGCAGTGCTGGGGCTACTCACAACATTCGAAAAAAATTTACTTCACTTTGTTCTGTCACTTTCACTTCGATAGGAAAAAAGCGAGAGATAGAAACAACTTGATTCGAAGTTCGATTTTCAAATTCCACAGCAGTGGCAAATTGCAGTGACAGTGAAAAATAAGAAGTTTATCATGTATTTACATAATTTTGTTATCGTTCTAACAATCTTTAATTTCGTGACATAAACCGCGGGGGCAGTTTCAGAACGCATTTCAAAAATAGCGGGATTATTGTAGCCAATAGCCATAGACAAGGCCTAGTTAGGGTTTCTTTAAAGCCACAGACTACGCTGTATAAAGTTGTGTTTGCACTACGGCATTATCAAGTTGAGTGACAGGTTTTATCTGTTTCATGTTTATTTTTTCCACTTTTTATTTTATTAGTTTTTTGCAAAAATGCTTGTGATTGATGCATATGCGATCGTGTCGTTATTTAGTCGTGTATTCACCAAATGGTCACAACACTCACAACGGAAGACCTGCGTTGGCCCTACCAGCTTCACGCTGCTGTGTTGTTCTCGCTGCTGAGGTGAAAAGTTGTATGTCTCACACGAGACCAAAGTTTTTTACGTCTCGTATCTTTGAATCCCTCGCTACGCTCAGGATTCTAACCTAGAATCACTCGCTACGCTCGTGATTCAATAATAGAATCCTTCGCTTACTCGGGATTCAAAATCATCACTCGCAGCAAAAACCAACTTTGCTCTCTTGTTGAACAAATAACTATTTAGCACTTGTATGAACGCCATCTAAGTTTATATATTTCTCCGTAAGCGCTAAATAACTGCAAGCGCATTTCCTGCAAACCAGGTGCATTTTATAATTCAAGTTTAATTCGGATTATATTCAGAGTATCTAGGGCATCAGCAGACTGTAAAACGAAAATGCTCTAAAACTGTCACTACGTTGTTTTTAAAGCTGTTGCGACGAAATGTTTCCAGCTTTGTTAGTGGTTTTAATTATTTTAGGGAAATTAATTTGGGATTTGGTGCAGGCGATGACGTCAAAAAACCTTTAAGATATAACTCTCTAGTTATAGCTTATAAAAATGAGAAATTACACTACACTGGAAAGAAACACATGAAAAAGCGTAATATCCACTCTTCATGTTTAAGAAAGAGGGTGCCGGGTGGTTGGACTGGTTGGATGAAATGTGACACTGACCGAATTTGTTTTAAGGGAAAGGGACGCAATACGAAAGGAAAATTCATCACATGGGTATTTATGAGTTACTAGGCGTTGTTATCTACTTTATCTATAAAATATAAGATTACCGTTCTCTGATGAATGACTTTGACCATTTCCAGGTCGAGCGGTTTAATTTACACGCATTAAGGTCTTCGATATTGTAAAACACATGATCGCGCTATGGTTTACCAAAGCGCTATTTTACTATTGATATTTTTTCAAGTTAAAAAGCTTTGTAGTATAGGGGTTCCCATTCAGAATATTACTTTTGGAACTGTCACACGTCAAAATAAGTTTTAATAAAAAAAAAGAATCAGTATAATTTTAAACCACAGTTCAAATAATAATAAATATTTTCGAAGCCCTTTTGCGTCAGCGTAATTACATTTCGTGATTTCGACGGCATCAAAAAATGTTGACATTGTACTCGGTAAAAAGCGGGCAACAAAAATAAAATTGTGGCACGAGACACATTGACCGTTCCATTGTGCCTTTTTATTACGGGAGCAAGGCGCCCGATCATTTCGTTACAAAACAAATCCTTAACAACAACCTGCAGTCAAAACTGAGACCTATCTTTCAACAGCAGAGTTGAAACTCGTTCCGTCCGCAAACTGATGGTCTTGCTTTTATCATTCATGATTCATTTGAATGCTGCGTTCCAACTTCAGTCTTAGGGGGGTGAACTAGAGTAGTGTTTTGTTGGTGTTTGAAGTTTTTTTTAAAGGTAGGTGTTTTATAGATAGGCGCGGGGCACCCGTGCTGTCACGCGCCGCATTGTCGGCTGTCGACAAAAACTGACTGGTAAAAAGGGGAGACAGAATGTCGATGTCGATATAGAAAGTTATGTCGTTGTTCATTGAACTTGTGGGTAACGCCGTGTCATATCACAAATGCCTTATGATGAACAAAGTGTAAATAGGTAATTAGATAATGCATTAATTTACATTTACAAAGCAGTTCGCAGCAAAGGCTGTCATAGCTATTTCCAAAATTTTACTTTGTACAGATTAAATAAAAACCATGTCAGTTATTTATTACACTGGATTATGTCGAAAAAAGGAGGATGGTTTTAGAAACCTATAAATGTTTGTTTGTTTGTCAGTATGTTCATTTGTTTCCTGGTAGAAGTTTCTAGGCGACCCATGAAATTTTGACAAATATTATGTCTTAGTGTCTAATGTAAATAGAAAAGTAAAAATTGCGTAAAATATTACGCGTACAAACTTCTTTTATGTACATGAGGTTTAAATTAAATGTACCTACTTACCATTATTACTTGGCGAAAAAGAGGCAAGAGGCAACCACCACATTAAGTATCAGACTTTAGCTATAAATTGAAATATGTTGCCAAAATTATTCCGAACAGCACTGCAAACTTAGTCTGTAACAGATTAAAGTAGTATGAGGCAAGCTTCAACCATCTTATATTTTTAAGTTCCTAATGACAATACATTAAAACTTTGTAAAACTTTGTAAAGCTCGAACCATCGGCAAAGACTAAAATTAAGTTATCCGAAGTTATTAGGCGAAAGCACTTACGCCCATATTCATCAACTGATTATTATCTTTCGATATAGCAATACCGATGCCGTTACGAAAAAAGGCACATATATCACAAAACTTCAATGGATTATGCGACCTTATTCTGATCAAGATGTGGTTCAATCTTCCGGGAACTTAAAGTTTCATATGCGTCATAAAATTGAATAAGGCAGATTACATAGCTACTGTGAACTATCAGATGGTCATAAACAAACATGGCGTTTTTACGGCTGCCATCTTGGATCCATAGATTAATTTAATTAACACCCACCGCTTAAAGTTTTCCGATATTTACGAGCGTTGACGCGAGTTCCAAATAGTTGAGATTTTATTCACGAGAAATGGAAATTCTTGATGCATGGGGTGAGATAATTTAATAAATTTAGGCTGGCATTTAAAATTTTATATGTATTTTGAATATAGAACACGTTGTCAAAGCCTGGTTACCATCACAACACAATTTGTTACGGAATTCTCTGACTACGAGGTTTATTCAATTTAAAATAACCCTCGTACTCAGAGATATTTTTGAGACAGTCAACTCGTTCCTTTTTCAACTTGTGTATGAAAAATCTTCACTAAGGAACGACTTAATCGTCATAAATCGGCCGTTAGTCTGCAAATCAGATTCAGCCAGACAGATAGACAGATATTTTTGCTTACTTTTGCTGCGGCTTGTAGGTAGGTATATTTTATATGCAAAATCATCAGCTTGCTTATTGAAACTAAACTAAAAAAAAACTCAGTGGGTCTACTTTAAGTATAGCGATCCTGATGCCAGTGTTGCCGCCATGTGACTCCATAGTCAGATCAGCTTTTAGGTACCACAAGAAGACGCTCGCGACTTCTAATTAGTTTTCGGCTACATTTTCAATAACGATAGCGTTCTCGCAATGTATATACATGTAATGTATGTAATGTATGTATATATATGTTTGATTATCGAGATACTTGGAAAGGTGGAAAGGACCTGTGCCCAGTAGTGGGAACTTCCGGGCCAATAATAATATTTCTTAAGCCGAGACATAATTCGATGAATAATAAACGCACTAGACAAACGCCTACATATTACACTACTAGGTGTTTGACATTTTATCCCCTGAGGGTCGGCATATTCATTCCGATTTCTTCCGACACGTTTTTTTTAACTCCAAGTATCCAAAGCCATTGATATATCGTCGGAGCAACTTTGTTAGTTCCTGTGTCGTTAATATGACACGATTTCTGTAAACCCATTAGTCAAGACAATCTTAAGAAGAAATAAGAATAAAATTAACATAAAAGCCAATTAAAAATACGACTGTTTATATTCAAATGTATCCGCGGGGGATTAAAATTAATTAAATAACCCGAAATTAATAGCATATTAAAGGAATCGCTTATGTTATAGTGTTCTCGACCGCTATACTAAATGCCTTTTTAAATTTTGAGAGACCTAAATTGAAATGGGTATGAAACTGGTTTGTTGAACCTAATTAAGAAGGCAATTCGCAATTTATTTATGGACTATAAAGATATACCGCGGAAGGTAGGGTCCCCTTAGCACTTGTTTCGAAATGTTTAAGTTGTTTATTTTAAAATCCTTTCTGTTATAATTCAACGAATGCCGACATGAGTCAAGTTGATTTGTGATATTACATCTACGGTGAGAACATGACTATCAATTATTTCGTATTTTTTACAATGTAGGTACAAGTTGCAGAACTTATCAGAACTTAAGAAATCTTCTCAAGAAATTACTGACAATATTATCGGAAACATTTAATAGCATTGAGAATGTTCACTTTCCATACAAAATTTAGGAATATTTTTAGAAATTTCCGAGAACTTCTCATAAGAAACTTTTACAATTTGAGAAGTAACTTTTCGGTACAATCCTACTCGTACTTATCTTACTAGGTACCTACCTACCATCACAAAAAGCAAAAGGCTGAAGGGAATTGGATGAAAGGCACCGAGATAGATTTGGTATAGCCTGGAACTGGGTTGTTATTCTCTTAAAAACGGTGCTCGGTCGGTTGATCGAGTGACCGAGTGAACAGCCTTATACGTTCCTCTCATCGGCAGAAGCCCTGCTGCCTACTTAAGAGTGCACGCACTAAAATGTGTTTTGTGCGTTTTGACGGGACTACTTAAACTCGCTGGTGTGGCACGATCACTCGTTCCCTCGATAGACCGACCGAGCGCTGTTTCTTAGAGAATAATACCCCAGCACATAGGCTAACAATAATCCTGAAATCACTATTCCCATGGGATTGCGAAATTATGACTTATACGCGGTCGGAGTCGCGGGCGCTTGTGAAAAATAATTACCGAAATTAATGTGATGTCCGTAAATAATGCTATTTCTTCTCATTACGGGTTGGTTGTCAAAAAGTCCTTAGTTCTCGTTAAACCCGTCCGCTCTGCAGTAGTTTGTTTTCAGATGACTGTTTATATTTCACTCTAAATCATTTTAATAAACCAACTTACTTTACACATTAGTTACTGTAGTTTTAGTTGAATTGGAATAGATTAAACAAACTGAGTTTCTGCTTAACTTAGTAGTCTTAAAGTGGAATATAATTGGATATTAGATTTACGAGCGGCACGGCTTAAACTAGAACTATGAGTAAGTACAAACGATTAAATGACGTGCACTTAACTATCTAATCTAGTAACGGGGGTAACTATTTTCCGTGGTGTTATTTGAAAACAGGGGACTAGTCAGACAGTACCAATAAGTGCAGTACTACTGCTTTTTCGATGAAATAAAATTCATTAAAGTGAAATTATATTTAATTATATTATACTGTCTGTGGTGCAAATGTGTGAGCGATAGTCAGCCAAACGTCATTAAGAAGCTGGAAGTAACACTAGACAATGACTATGACATCTATAGGCGAGTAGTGTATTTTCATCCCGTTCATATGTGAATCTCACATTCGCGAAAGGTCATACTTGTAAAACATCATATACGCATAACATCATACTCGCAAAACATCATATACGCATAACATCATACTCGCAAAACATCATATACGCATAACATCATACTCGCAAAACATCATATGCGCATAACATCATACTCGCAAAACATCATATCGCTACCTTTATACAATAACGCACTATTGCAAAATACTACGATTTCGAGTTAAGTATACAGCGACGTGCAGAGTAAGCGAAAGTTTATCGTGAATAAAGCAGCCATAATCTTGCTATAAAAAAAAAATTGTCGCAAGATGATGGCTGCTTTATTCACTATAAACTTTCGCTTACTCTGCACGTCGCTGTATACTTAACTCGAAATCGTAGTATTTTGCAATAGTGCGTTATTGTATAAAGGCAGCGATATATGCATAACATCATACTCGCAAAACATCATATTATACGCATAACATCATACTCGCAAAACATCATATACGCATAACATCATACTCGCAAAACATCATATGCGCATAACATCATACTCTCAAAACATCATATATGCATAACATCATACTCGCAAAACATCATATACCTACGCATAAAATCATACTCGCAAAACATCATATACGCATAACATCATACTCGCAAAATATCATTTACGCATAAAATCATTCTCGCAAAACATCATATACGCATAACATCGTACTCGCAAAACATCATATACGCATAAATAACATCATACTCGCAAAACATCATATACGCATAAAATTATTCTCGCAAAACATCATAATAACATTATTATGATGTTTTGCGAGTATGATGTTTTTTTGCGAATATAATATCCAACAACGGAGGGTTTTCATCGCCGAGTGAGTTTTTTATCTCCTTCTGTTTCTACTTCAAAAGTTATCAGCAAAACCAGCCGCTATGCTTGTAAAAATCCACAGTGCTAAGCGGACCAACCTCGCTTGTTCACCAATTTTAAGGAAATTGGTTGAATGCAGCATTAAAATATTTCAGTTTATGTGGGAGCCATTACAATCTGTACATTCACAATGCCACTCGTTTTTAAAATGCAAATTTCATTTGAAGTAAATGTTCGTGTAGAATGATAAGATCTGGAAGCGATAGGTGCCCGAGAGCGGAATAAAGTGTCGCTTACACTTTTACAATCATAATAAGGCTTTGCTTTGAAGTTTTTTTGCTGTTTTTTTTTTAAATCCCGGATTGCACTTTTAAAATTCTGTTTCGTAAATAATTATGTATCTCTGTTCTTTTTATTCATCTGAAAGAATTAAAGTTTTGTTTTGTTTTTGGTCGACAATCCCCGACCTTGCCTTCTGGAATAATACATTTAGTCGCTGCAATGTAACTGAAAAAAAAAACTTACCATGCGTTCTATTGAAGTCACCACTTTTTTCAATAAAAGGATTTATCGATCAAAATAATCAAAATCAATCGAAAACACAAAGTACATTTTAAAGGGTTTGTTCAAATTATTTATTTGTAGGTACCTGGGTCTGGGAACTGAGACGTGGGCGCTAACAATGGGCTTCATAAAGAAGCTCAAAGTCACTCAGAGGGCTATGGAGAGGGCTATGCTCGGGGTTTCTCTGCGTGATAGAATCAGAAATGATGATATCCGCAGTAGAACTAAGGTTACCGACATAGCCCGAAGAATAGCTAAATTTAAGTGGCAGTGGGCGGGGCACATCGCTCGCAGTACTGATGGCCGATGGGGCGAGAAGGTTCTTGAGTGGCGTCCGCGGACCGGGAGACGAGCTGTAGGTAGGCCTCCAACAAGATGGAGTGACGACCTTGTAAAGATCGCGGGAACGTGGTGGATGCGAAAAGCACAAGACCAGTCTGAGTGGAGAGCCTTGGCGGAGGCCTATGTCCATCAGTGGATGTCTTTCGGCTGACATGATTTTAATTGACCTGGGTCTTGATCTTCTGCCATAATTGCGATAAGTCATAAAATTGTGTTTTAAGTCATATTTATCGCGAGTCGTAAGTTTTATTTTAAAAATCTTACATTTTCAGAATTTTCATGACGTGAGATGTTTAAGAAATTTTCAGGTTCGAGAGAAATAAAAAATATGACTCTAAATTATTAGTCAATGACCTAATGACCAAAAAAATATATTCGAAACTCCCTAGGTACCCAATTACCCAGTTAATAATAAGAAGATGCTAATAACCGTAACACAACTATAAACTTAAATTTATAAACACATTTCCTTTAATTGCAAAACAATTATTATCCATACTCCGTTAGCGATTAGAAAACAATACGAAATTACAGGCGCGGGCGCAGCGAGATCGCAGCGAACAATAACAAATGATTTATTGTTGCACTTGAAACAATAAACCTGTATTTATGTGAACGCTTTATTTACGCTCAATGCTCTATGAATTATACTTTATCTTGATAAAGAAGCTTTTCTCATGAAAACTAAACTAATAATAGACTAGACTTGACATAGTTTCGCATAATTTCGATTCACAGCCGTAGACTGTAGAACTTGCCATATTGAACTTTACATCGATATCAAAACCACTTCAGTTTTTAACTGGTTCTCATTGTACTTATTCTACGGGTTATTTATTTTAAGGAACCAATGACATTTGTTTCGCTAAGACATATTTTATGCTTTGTTTGTTGGGTATCAAGATAAAGATAACGATTTTTACACGGCAAGAATCCACCAGCGCTTCACAAGAGGAGACCACTGCTGAGAAGAAACGCCGCATAAAACTCAGCAGTTAGTCATTTTTCAAACTACTTAGTGCTAGGAAAGGGTAACTTTAAAACTACGAATTGCTTTACAAATCTCTCATATACTTACAATAGTTATAATGCAGTTAATTGAAATTTTAAGTTTTACAAGAGAACGAAGAATTTGTAGATATGCCATAATTTGGAATGATGCGTTGGGGTGCGACTTTGTGAATGTAACCATTTTAATACGAAGATTAAAAGTTACCAGTTGCATGTAAAATCTTTATTTGCGAGCCTGAATATATATAAATCTAAACGTACACACAACACAAAATGAGCGATGGATAACATAATAATCATTATTAGAATTCAAACGTTAATGCATGCAATTTAAAAATGGAACTCAATTTTCTCAGCCTGTTAATTAACCCAACAGCGCTAAAAACTCTTGAAAAATGAGTCTCGTATTTCTCCGTCTTCTAAAAGCCGATTTCCCGGTCAATTTGAGGCCAACGTTTTCAGCTGATGCTATCGAAGTAGTGACAGGCGACAGTCGAGGCCAAGGAATGCTTTCCCGTAGATCCGTGTTACTAGTTTTTATGCCACCGCCTCGATACTTTGTGCCGATGCCGCCGGAATAGCTGACGGAACATGGAATTACAAATGATGAATAAAATGGGGACATGAACTGAGAAAGTTTATAGTTAGATAACTAAACTCCCTTACAAAGATAACGTGCGCTTACGATTATTCAGAGTAGTTGAACCAGTTTAGCCTTGGCGATGTGAGATGAATGGGCCGGCGCATTGTCATGGTGAAAGATGATTTTTTTACGGGTTATATGGGGCCGTTTTTTCCTTAATTCTTCATCAAATCGAGACAATAAATCAGAATAATACTGCCCCGTGATTGTTCTTCCCTTCGCTAAGTAGTCGATGTGAATAACTCATTGAGAATCCCAAAAAACGGTTGTCATCACCTTACCGGCCGACGGAACCGTTTTTGCTTTCTTCGGAGCACTTTCGCCGGGACAAGTCCACTGCTTCGACTGATTTTTTGTTTCGGGAGTATAGTGGTGGATCCACGTTTCGTCCACGGTAACGTAGCGCATGCAAAATCCTTCGAATTGCGCTTTAACAGCGCCAAACAGTCTTTAGAAGAAGCCACACGATTCCGCTTGTTTTCTTCTGTGAGCAAACGCGGTACCCATCAGGCCGATAACTTCCTCATACCCAAATGTTTGTGTACGATATTTTGTACACGCTCCAGTGACAAAGCACACATCTCAGCTACCTCCCTCAACTTCAGTCCGCGATCCTTCAACAACATATCACGGACTTTGTTGATGGTTTCCTCCGTGGTAACCTCATTTGGACGTCTTGGGCGGGCCTCATCAAATACAGATGTTCTTCCATATTTAGACGCGTTATACCACCGCTTAATTGTGGCAATTGAAGGTGAGACGTCGCCATACACGCTATTTATCTCGTTTTTTATTTCCTCACTCGTTTTCCCCTTCAAAAACAGAAAGCGAATCACTGCTCGACATTGTTCTTTTTCCATTTTGCAAAAAACCTGTACTCGTTCTGTTTAAACTGCTATAATTTCAGGATGTAATTGACAGAATGATTTGAAACTGTCAACTTTCCCGCTTCCAAGATGGCGGCTGTAGGCAGTGACATTTTTAACTATCAGCCTTGCTAAATTACTTCGAAGCTCATTAATTATCATACCACCCTGGTATTTAAACAAAAAATCAAAAATCAAATCAAAATATTTATTCAGTAAATTGGCCACATGAGGGCTCTTTTACACGTCGGTAACATGGAGTGAATCTACTAGCGCTGCGGACAAGACCATCATTGCGGAGAAGAAGCGCCGCAAGAAACTCCAACAGAAGGTCATTTTTTCAATTATTAATTAGGTACAATAATACTTAAAAGTAAGTTACATTACAAGGTAATAAAGTAATAAATAATTATTAAAAAAAAGCAATACAAACAAAATCCTTACAAATGTAAAGTCAATAAAATAAAGTTAAAAATCATGATTAGGAGAACAACATGACGAGGTCTCTACGTCAGGAACGATAATTAAAATAACTAAATTGGAAAAACAGGTCCTTGCAAGCGTGAACAGACCGGACCCCACAGACAGCACCCGTTCACGAGTATGACGCGTATCTCAGCCATCGCCTCCCTCAACCATGTGTTCGGGAAGGTGGCGACCCGATCAACGACGCCGCCGTAAGCAAAGACCTTTAAGTGAGCATGACATGCTCATGCTGCCGGACAAAGATAACAATAAAAAAGTATCTGTCCGGCGAGAAACGTCATAATGTGTTCTCAATTCTAAAATGTCTTGTGCACACAAGAATTAATATATATATTTTTTTTACAAAAAAAAACAATAGGTAAATTTAATTTTAAAAGTGTACATCATTGGCTTAAAGGCATTTTGCAATAAGCGCTGCCCAGTGCTCAGCTATAATTACAAAAAAACAAAAATAACCCTAACTTCAGTAAGCTCACACTACTTAAAAACGTCTTTATCATTTAGGAAGTCATTAACAGTATAATATGCCTTACCCAGCAAGCAGCACTTAATGCGAGACTTAAATTTAATGAACGGCATATTGACAATATCAGTAGGTATCTTATTGTAGAAGCGTATACAGTTCCCTGCGAACGATGTGCTAACTTTACGAAGACGGTGACATGGGACTACGAGTTTATCTTTATTTCGCGTGTTAAACTTGTGAACGTCACGGTTATGTCTGAAGTGATGTATGTTTTTGCGTGCATACATGATATTTTCAAAGATATACATAGAGAGAGATATAAAGAGAGACCCGAGAACCCAGTTGATAAATAAAACGTATAGCCCGCTTTTGTAGTACAAAGACGGCCTGAATGTCAGCCGCTTTTCCCCATAACAAAATCCCATAGCTCATAACACTATGAAAATAACTATAATACACCAGTCTCGCCGTCTCGACGTCTGTAAGTTGTCGGATTCGCTTTACTGCATACGCTGCAGAACTAAGTTTTCCCGCAATGGTGGATATATGAGCATTCCATTGCAGTTTCGAGTCTAAAGTAATACCTAAAAATACTATTTTGTCTTCGAATGACAGCGTCTCATTCTTTAGTCTAATACTAGCCCCATTCACTCCTTTCACATTTGACAGAGAAAATTTCATGCACTTGGTTTTCTTGGTATTTAAAAGTAAGTTGTTGGCTGTAAACCAATCAACAGTTGTAGACAACGTATCATTAATGTCATTGAAATTTTTCTGTTTTCTATCTACCTTGAATAAAAGTGAAGTGTCATCGGCAAACAGGACTATTTCATGTCTATCGCGCACAACGTAAGGGAGATCGTTGATATAGATCAAAAACAAGAATGGGCCCAGAATTGAGCCTTGGGGCACTCCCATAGCAACAGCTAATCCAGGAGATTGCGTTCTGTTTATGTCCACCCGCTGAGTTCGGTGAGCAAGGTAAGATTTGATAAGATCAAGGGCTCCATTTTTAATTCCATAATAACCTAGCTTCCGCACTAACGTTACGTGATCAACACAGTCAAACGCCTTGGATAAATCACAAAAAACTCCAATTACGTCTAGTGATTCTTCCCAGGCATCAAATACATATTTAATTAAGGTTGAACCGGCATCTGTAGTAGACCGTCCCTTAGTAAACCCAAATTGACTACTGTGAAGCAACTTATTCCTACTAAAATGTGAGGATATTTGGTTTAAAATGATTTTCTCAAAAACATTACTCAGTGCTGGCAGTATCGAAATTGGTCTAAAATTTGTAGGGTCTGTTTTTGTCCCTGACTTAAACAAGGGTATAATTTTACTGTGTTTCATCAGGTCGGGAAACACTCCGATATCGATACACTTGTTAAATAAAGCAGCTAAATAAGGTGCAGTTAATTCCAGGATGGACTGCAATACTGTGACAGAGAGGCCCCAGAGATCTTCAGTCTTTTTTAGATTAAGTGACCTAAACGTATTAATAACAATTTTAGAAGTGATATGATAAAATTTAAACACATCTGTGCATTCCTTCACATTTGATCTTAATAATATTTCACTTGAAACAACATAAATGTGCCCGGTTTCTTTGCAAGGGCATGTGTAGGTAATATAAAGGCTTCGTGTCACGAGGTTACGACTTTGTTGTGACTCAAAGTGGTCGGAGGCAGATAGATTTCAGAAAAGTCCTTGAAACTACCCTTTTCAATCCTGACTTTCAAATATTGTCATACTAGGTTTTACCTACGACTCTATCCGCGTAGAACTTGTTTATCGTTTTTCACTTGAAACTGTTTTTTTTTAAATAAAAGTTTTTTTTTATTAACCTTGTCGGTTTTCGAGCTGAAAACTATCGGTTTATGAATTTTTACTTCCGTGTGTTGACACCTTCAACCGTGAAAACGGAACAAACCAACACTTTCCCATTTATATTAAAGACTAGCCGTTTCCCACGTAGAATTCGTTTAACGCTAATCACGTGAAATAATACCCCTATGTCCTTTCTCGAGTTTAAGCTATCTCCATTAGGGCGGGCCGATAATGTATGAAGTTTTTTTTTATCGGAATTTCATTACACAAGACGTGTCAAAAGTTGCAGGTTAATACGTAGATTAATATGATATAATCAGATAAGAAAAAAAGTACTTTCTTGAGCCCTCTACCGGCCCTCGAAAAATTGTATTTAAGTGAATTTACACGACTTATACGGAATTATATTTTGATATGTTCTAATCATTAAGAATAAGATTTTTTATTATTTTAATATAAGTAAAAGTACAGAAGAGAGGAATCAATATGAATTGTATTATTATTTTAAATATAAAATTTTACAATATTACTTTAAACTTTTCTGAAATGTGTCAATTTTTACTACATTTGAATTATTTTTTATTTTCAAACTCGGGCATTTCTGACCGAGATTTGAATGTATTTTTGATTAAACCATCTCTAGCATTTTCTTCAATGACACGTTGAGCGTTTCTGTGACCAGCTTCACGCATCTCTCCACAGCTTGAGTATGACAAGGGTAGTCGCACGGTGGTAGTTGGTTGGTCTTTGCCATGTCTTGTAACTGTTCATTGGTGTATATTGAAAGAATCGGCGGAGGCGTTATAGATACTTTTTCCCATTGCAAGATATCAATATAATCTGCAGCCAAAAAGTTAAGCTTTGGAGGTTTAAATGTCCGGATAGTTAAGGTACCAAACCCACTGAAGTGAGTGCAGCTGCAGATCGTGAAGACAATCCAAACCGGTCACAAAGTGTCGCAACTGTTGGCAATGATAGTTGGTTAAATTTGTGTAACTCAGGAGTAACAATAGAAGGACAATTTGACGATGAATCTCTCGTCAAAACTCTTCGTTTCTTTGTGTTACTTTGGGCCATGGACGAAGTAGTTTCTTGAAGAGCAGGTGTATTTTTTACAGATATCAACATCTTGTTTTGAAGTTATAAGGTTTCTGTCTTATCTATACCACCATTAGCTACGAAGTCATCCACTTTTTTGTAATAATTCTCGGTCTTCTTGGAATCAGGATAGCGTATAAGGGAGACATTACTTATCAAAATGGCATTTAAGAAGTTGGATCACACGTTCTTGAGACACTGTCGGAATGGATGCATTTTTCCAAATTACGTTTATTTCGCTGCTTATTAACAAATAAATCTGTGTTTGAAGGCTGTTTTCCATTATACTTCTCTTTTAATTCGTGTTTCTTCAGTAATATAAACTTAATTACATCACTTACAGTAGGTAATTTATTTTGGTCCAGTCCAGAATATGGTCCAAATAAAGGACACATTGTCTTACTACGCCGCGCCCCAGAACTCATTCTTAGTCACTACGTAATTGATTCAGTAATTATTTAATAAATCACAACAACATAAATTTCGTTTTATTTATCTTGGAGGTAGTTATTATTCACTATTTGACTCCAACGCTGAGGGTAGACTGCCTGTAACGACTTGCAATTTTGCACCGTAAAACACGATAAAACTCGTCTATGAAACCGCCGTTTACAGGTCAAATCTTGATCGAAAAAGTGTTTAAAATGCAACTAATGAGTAATATTAAGTAGATATAATTCATAAATGGTGTAGTAAACGGAATCTAATCGTTTTAAAGTCAATACGAATGAGCCAAAGTTTATAAAAAAAAATATGTTTTTACAAACTTTAAGCGTTAGTAGAGGGCTAAAAGTATGTTGTAATTTTTTTATTATTATTTTTGCTGTAATAAACGTAACATTACGCAACTTTTGAGTGGTCTTGTGTAAGAATATTCCAAAATTGAATAAATCGGCCCACCCTAATCTCCATATCAAATTTCAAATTTCGTAACGAACGGACAAAGTTACTTTCTCGTTTATAGTATTAGTCGGGATTTATTTTAAATTGGTGTTCGAATGTGCCACTGGATACAATGTAAAGGGTTATGAAATAGTATTTTTAATCAACATTACGGCTATGATATCTCCAAATTGCATTGTCCAAATAGTTCCGATTAGATCTCCAATCACTTAACATACGCCGGATGCTGCAAAATTGGTTCTCGTTGTAATAACGGCGTGGCCAGTATCTTATCACGGCCAAATATAATATCGGTGTTCTCCAAACGAGTTTAATCAGGTTTCTTTCCTCTGTTGCTGTAGTCAAAGTGACTTATCACAACAATCAATTTGCCTTCGTAAGCTGTCTATTTGTTTAATGGCCTGCTATAGACGAGGTAGCAGCTAAATGTTATCACTGGTTGTCAATCGGCGCGCGCGCCTCAAGAGTAGCCGTCCAGCGACCGTTAGCATAGTTTTTTAAATAATATTCTATTTGTACGTACGGAATTTCTACGAGGAGATCGAGTGATACGCTCGGAGTAATGCCTCGGTCGGGACGAATGTTTTGTTGTGTCGGAACTTTGTCGTTTATAAATGGTGTTTTATCTGCTACGACCGCGCCCGGTTAAATTCTATTGAGTATATTAAATGCCAGATTAACTTACCTACTTGATCTAGAGCTATCAAAGGCGTTTATTGAACTACTCCTTCAAAATTGTTTACCAAAAAGGTTCACTTTTATTTCTTTTGACGTGTTATCGTATTGTTTTCAACTCAGCCGCCATTATTGTCAAGTAAATAACAGCTATCAAAACATTGACAATACAAATGCATGTCAAAGGCAATATGGGTTTAACCGCGTAGAATAGAGGACAGGTAATACTGTCGATCGCACGCAGGACTGATGGCCGATGGGGTCAGAAGCTTCTTGAGTGGCGTCCGCGGACCGGGAGACGAGCTGTAGGTAGGCCTCCAACAAGATGGAGTGACGACCTTGTAAGGATCGCGGGAACGCGGTGGATGCGAAAAGCACAAGACCGGTCTGAGTGGAGAGCCTTGGGGGAGGCCTATGTCCAGCAGTGGACGTCTTTCGGCTGACATGATGAATACTGTCAATGTTTCATGATCCAGGTGCTATACTCGCTAGCGGAGCATAATAATATAAAGAGAGGGATTTTGTTTCATGTTAGTTTTATATTTGTTTTTAGGGTTCTGTACCCAAATGGTGCCAGCGGGACCCTATAACTAAGTCTCCGTTGTCCGTCCGTCTGTCTATCAGCGGGCTGTATCTCATGAACTGTAATAGGTGTACTTTATAGTTTCTTAGTCTTTATTTTAAATGCATACCATACGGCATATAAATTTTTAAAGGATATCTTTTGTGTCCGAGACTCGCAAATGACCGGAATTTTAATTAAAGTCAAAGGAAGAAGTACTTACACATATTAAAAATGTGTAGGTAATGTTCAAAAATATATCTTTATTATTTTGAGGTTTTGCAACTTATCGCAACGTACGCAGTAGGTACAATACACAATCAAAATATTGCAGTGATATTTTTGATCCTTGGAAATTTTTGGTGTGTGTTTTATATGTTTGAATGAGTGTCCCCGATATCGTTGAAATCAACCCAACTGTAATTACTACGAAAGTAAAACTGATTCACAGTGACCTTGAACAACAAGACCACAGAGCATAAACTCAAGTGATCACAGACAAGATAAGGGTGAGGAGACAGGGTGGGCTGAATGAGTGGCTTGGTTATTGACTCGTGACTCGCGGCCAATCAGCGGCGAGAGCGACGGCAGGTGCGCGCGCCGGTGCGCGGGAGTTGATGAAAAAACAAAAACAGCTAAGTACGAACCTTGTTTCCGTTTGAAGGACGCGTGTGTCTTAGGATTTATGAGATACGGAGTAGGTAAAGTTATTTATTTTAAAATAATTTTAAAAATGTTATATTTTTCTGCGATTTCGTTTGATGAAAAAGTAACGTGTTTGCCACAACTCGATTCTTACATAAAAGGAGGAAACCAAAAGTCGATGTGTTTCTAGTTTTTTGCCGTAATATATTAATTTGTCCGATTTTTTTTTCCTAAAGCTATGTTACGCTGGATATATTTTAGATTAAATAAATAATTCTATTGCTATACACAGGTTAGGTTAGTTTAGTTTTGATTTATAAGCGATATCAAAAAATTAAGTTTGCTATTAAAACATTGCATTCGGAATTATGTAGTGTACCCGGTCACTGTGGGAAATATTTACATTTTGAGAGCCGATACCATTTCTCATAATTCTCATTTTTTTTAAACGGTTGTGATAGCCGGTCCACACTGCACCAACTTATGCCAACGTGTAGACGTCGAGTTTGCGGTGGGCGCGAAAGTTTGTTCTTATGTGTTTGTGCAAAATTGACATTCTAGACGTTCCGTTTTGCACAAACGTAGTTTGTGCTAACACGTTGCGCAAGCATACGTTGGTGCAGTGTGGATCGGCTATTACTAAAAATACTACATTAAATTCAGTAGGTGCCTAAGCTCCACATATCACACAACTTACACTACACACAAAGTAGAAAAAAATTACGCTACATACTCGTAGTTGGCAGTAATTTACCTTTAATATTAAAAATGGTATGGATTTTTATCTACAACACATACGCCTTTAAACAAAAATGACAAACACGACTTTATGTTTTGTCATATTCGATCTGTTAAATTCACAGTTAATTTTCAAAAATCCATAAGTGCAGTAATAATTGTTTTAAAAAAATAAAAGTAGTCTCCTTTATGTTTAAATGGCTGTTTTCAATATTAAAAGTATATGTATACCTCTACGTCAAACATTCAATGATATCTTGGCTTTTATTCTACTTTGGTTTAGTCCACCTCGCTTCGATATCATAATTTTATTAACCTGTTGAGTGTTGACGATATAAAAGCTACTGTTGAATTAATGATAGCTGTCACAACTCATACCATAACGTCATCAATATAATTAAGATATCGAAGCAAACGAGGCATATACGAGTACAATGTATAATAGAGGCTCTGGTGTTCAATTATTAATCAACTTAAACATTGTGCTACAGAACCCTAAAAACAACTTAAGCGGTGTATTTATAAATAGCGTCAACGAAGCATGTTACCCTTTGAAGAGGATTCGGTTTGTGGTGCAGCGGCAAAAATAAACAAAGCCTTGTAGAGGTCGTCGGTTCAGGATAACTGCTTAATAAACTTGGTCGGACAAGATATCTTTACGCGTTTTTGTTTTTAATGTTTAAGTATTTTTTTGTGTGGAAATGGCGAACAAGTACTCTGAAATGATAAGGGGGTTAAACCCACAGACACCTCTTAAAGGGATAAGTTTGCCATTGTACACTTTAATCTTAAGATTGTGTACGTAATTGGTTTTATGTGCAATGAAGAGTTGACATACATACACACATACATACATAATTACATTCAATTGCAATATCGGGACTGAAAACCTGAGGAGTAAGTACTAAGGGGCGTCGCATATTAATAAACTCGTCTTGACTGTGATGCTTGTCTTAAGACTAGTCAAGGTAAACCCTAAGCTGTCATTTTTGACGGGTCTTGAGTAGGTATTCTTGAGACGGGGATCTCAGTCAAAATTAGTATATTATTACTAATTTGAATTTACTTGTGGGAGGACCTTGTGCAGGGTCCGTCCGGGTTGGTACCACCATCTTATCCATTAACCTACCGCCAAGCAGCAGTGTTCGTATTGTTGTGTTCCGGTTTGGGGATAAGATAGCCGGTGAAATGTCTAGCATAGAGACATTCCATCTTAGTCCTCAGGGTTGGCAGTGCATTTGCAGTCTTAGGATCGCAGTCTTGTGAATGCGAATATCTCTGGGTCACAGTTTCCACTTACCGCCAGGTGGACTGTGTGCTCGTTTGCCTTCCTATGCCCTAAAAAAAGCTTTCTTGGGATCAAATTAAAGGTGGATACATCTTTGTAGTCAACTGTACCAATGTTTTCACAACAAGAACTAATGTTGCTCGAGTAATGTGGCGGCATTAAATCCACACTCAGTAGTTCATTTCACTTTCCAGAATTTCAATTATAAGGTCGGAGTAATTTTCCCGCTTTGTTTTAAAGCTTTTGCCTAAACGCCATTTCTCCATTCTCTCATGTATTAAGGTTCAGTTTATCTTGATTTTTCTTGATCGTTGTGCTTTTACACTGTAATTAAAAGCAATTATTGCCGATAATAGTTTTTGCGTTAGAACCCGTCTTCGATCGCAGGCCCTTTATAGTTGACGGTCGTAATTTTTAATTAGAACAAAGGAATGTGAAAGGATGTCGCTCTGGAAAATAACATCTTTCAATGATAGTTGATTAACGGTTGTTAAACCGCCACTTACGTATTTTCATTCATCTTGCTGATGGTTTAACTAGAGTTTTTGCAGTGGTTAACTACTACTTTTTAAGCTGAGTTTAATCTCAGTTTATTTTATACCACCTTCCCGAACACATGGTTGAGGGAGGCGATGGCTGAGATACGCGTCATACTCGTGAACGGGTGCTGTCTGTGGGTTCCGGTCTGTTCACTCTTGCAAGGACCTGTTTTTCCAATTTAGTTATTTTAATTATCGTTCCTGACGTAGAGACCTCGTCATGTTGTTCTCCTAATCATTATTTTTAACTTTATTTTATTGACTTTACATTTGTAAAGATTTTGTTTGTATTGGTTTTTTTTTTTAATAATTATTTACCTATTACTTTATTACCTTGTAATGTAACTTACATTTAAGTATTACTGTACCTAATTAATAATTGAAAAAATGACCTTCTGCTGGAGTTTCTTGCGGCGCTTCTTCTCCTCAATGATGGTCTTGTCCGAAGCGCTAGTAAATTCACTCCATGTTACCGACGTGTAAAAGAGCCCTCATGTGGCCAATTTACTGAATAAATATTTAGAATTTAGAATTTGAATTTATAAACTTTGTAATTCTTCTTAAGCAATTTAACAACGCGCTCGTGTGGGTGACTTGGCTTGCTTATTGAAGATGACTACGAACATGCCACTGCATTTTTACGGCTCTTTGTATCTCTAATCATTTGATAAGTTTCAGGAAAGTTTTAATTTCTTCTGCACTTTTATCGTCCAATTACCTCTGTTTAAAAAAATATATAAACTCTGACAACAGACTGCTTCACGAAATTCAAAGATATCATCTAACTAATTCTCGACGCAGCAAAACAGCTTTGGTTTCTAAGCTACGCGAGTATCAGTAAAATTATTTTCAAACGCATTACTATCAAACTTTATGTTGATTCTAGCTATTACAATGTTTACTGGACACGGTGACAGCTTCTTAATCATTTAAACCTGAATTCTCGAATACTCTTACAACTATAAAGATTTAGATGGCTTTCAGAAACGCCACTTTCCAAAACCATACACCTGGCCTCGCAAACTACCTAATATTGTGCCACGATCTTAACCATCTATTACAAACCCAGAGGTCAAGATAAAATGGCATGCCAAAGAATTTGAAGCTGTTATGTTGGGGAATATCGGAGCAGGAAGCGATGGAACACGTGCCGCGGTGTCGTCTTATCGACACGTACAAAGGTAACACTAATGGCTACAAGGAGCTGGTGCTCTCGATAGCTGCGGCATTTGCTTTTAGCTGCTAGATTCAATAAACGCAAGGTGATTAGCCTCTACAGAGGTAGTCGATAAATTTGGAACGTTTGTCGCTATAAGCGTAAAATTCATCGTAATAGTTTTCGATAACGGCGCTGCTGATCGAAGTTTTGCCGTTTGTTCCGTAGCTATTATTTCTTCGAAACACCGAAATGAAATGAATCATTACGCAGAGTTTAAATTTCATCGATAGGCATTTCTCGCTGTATGAGTTAATTTTTTGGTACTCACAAGGCTACCCAACCTAACCTAAGTAATTAATGTTTAAGATATCATGACTTTATGCTTTCAGTAGATAATAGCGTCCGATGAAATGATAAATACAATCAATAAAGTAAAATTCGATAAAATGATGGGTTGCCGTTCTGGTGCTGGAATTATGAAGTCCTTAATATATTTTTTATGTATGTATTTATATTACCATGAAAATGTTTTCTATTTAAAATTCTCTATTATATGTATAAATAACTCAACGGAGTTAAGTAGACATTTTTAGGGATGGACCAAACAACCGAGGTAGATACTAAACACAATTTACCGGAGTTATTTTGACAGTGCACATGTACATCTGGCTCAACCGCCTTGGTGTAAATTGCCAGTTTTTACTTACACTACTTAAGAACCGAACCCTTCCTTAGGGACCGAAAAGTATGCGTTTTTTAAGTCAAAACTATCAAGTTTGTTAAGTAACTTAATACATTTTTATTTCTAAAACTGTTCAAAATTAGTTTATTTTTGTAAGTAAACTTTTATGTTTTAAATAGAAATTACAAGATATTATGGTCCGTTATACTCGTAAAAGGTGTTTTCTTACACTGTGATATAGACGTCGAATTTTTGAGCATCCTGTGTCTTTTTTACGTTTGTTGACTCGTTTATGTAACCATGATCCCAAGTGTGAAGTCGTCAAACCTGTAATTACGGCGTGTCAACATACCAGTCACGAGATCGAAATTGCTGTCATTGTAGCAATTAACGAGATTTGGTAAACGAAACAACTTTCCCCGAGCCGTAAAACGACTTACTTATATAATTGCGGAAATAAATACAAGTTCTAGACATTAGTCAGTTATAAATGTTTTGATAGTTGTATTTTGTAGTGGGATATACTAAGTAACAATAATACAATGCAAAAATAACGATTTTATAGTTTCAATTTGGTTTCAAGTTCTCGATTGAAATTCTCGAGTGTTCGATTTTCAAAATCGATCCAAAGTCTCGATCGTTTATAAAGCTATTCTAGATGAACATGCAAAATACAACAAAATATTTGAAAATAGAAAGTGTTACTCGAACAGCATGATACTTTTATTACCAAAACATTCGATGGGTTGGCAGACATGTTCACATGCTTTATACAAACCGCGTAAGTCTCACGGGATTCAAATACCGCAACACGGACAGACAGAACAACAGTATTCCTGTATCGTTGCTCGTTTGTGCTTCCCTAATGCGTTGTCGAGATAAAAACATTAGTCTGCACAGTATATTTATTACTCAGAAGCGACGCGTTGAAATAAGGGGATGGGCGACATGGATGTATACGCGAAGGGGATTTTCCTTTAAAGTGTTTTTCCCTCTAGCTGAAAGTACGTCTAGTCAGATAATAGGATTTTTTCCCTCCGGCGTTAAAGTCAAAGTCTTCAAATCTCAAGCTGCCTATATCGTAGAATGTTAAAGTAGTTATATGGAAAAGTCTCACAATGACCAGTTAGTACAACGTCAACATCTTAGAATATACTTGACGTTGTCTTCGTCTCGTGATCTTGACGTTGTAAGACCTTGACGTTGTACGACCTTGACGTTGTAAGACTTTGACGTTGTACGACCTTGACGTTGTAAGACCTTGACGTTGTACGACCTTGACGTTGTACGACCTTGACGTTGTACGACCTTGACGTTGTAAGACCTTGACGTTGTAAGACCTTGACATTACACGACAAGGACGTTTCAAGATTTTGACGTTTTCCTTTCGAGACATAATTTAAGCACGTGTCATTTACGGCATGGAGAAGACAAACGTACACTCAGGCCACCTGATGGTAAACGAAATATTTGCATACTTAAGACTGTAATCCCAAGACTTACTTACTTACATTCATCATTATTCGAAATTATCACGAACCTACCTAAGTAATCCAATGCGTCTCCAGTATTTATAATATATTCACAAATCTTATGTCCTTCTTGATGTACAGAACAGATTACCTAGTTATACGTAAGTAGGTAATCTGTTACATGGAAACGTATTTGATTACTGAAGCAGCAGCAGTTATTAAGTGCATCGCTCTTCTGTCTCGACTTTATTTATTCTTTGCCCAAAGGATGGATGCACAAACAAAAAGTAGCAAGTATTCACAGATGACGCCAACGGCGGGCCCTGACGGAATTATAATTCGTTCCGCTTCAGGCACGTATGGGAAATAAATGAAAATTCCTATTTTTTCTCATTTTTCTACGAATCGTTGCATTTCCGCTCTTGTCATTACATGAATACGCCACATTGAAATGTTTGAACGCCGAAACAAAATAGGTAACGGAACCAACTTCCTATGTCAATTTAGGCTTTTTTGATCCCTGTGGCAGCCCATATAAACAAGTATGAAACTTGTTTTTCTGACTATCCATAACTACATCATTCATAATTTAAATGAATAATCACTTCTTTTATTTGCCCCGCTTGCAAGTACTAGGGTCAGAGACAAGATGCTTAAAACTAACGTAAACGATTTTCGAAAGCCATCAATATGTATGGACTTGATGTTAACACTCAACGCGACCGTCCGGCATCTTACGTTGATCCCGTATTTTATATTTTCTATAACGATAACGGAAATTGACAATCATTTTCGCTTCAAACATGTTTTGGTTGCAACTATTGCCATGTCTTTTTTATCATTTTATTTACAAATCTTCCAAAATCTTCGGTCACATCTGGATATAACGTCGCAACAATCTTCTCTCCATTATAAAACCATTAAAGACTTCCAAAACCTAAAAAGGTTTTCTCAACGCAATGATTTGGCAGTTGTGCCAAAGTTCGCGTCACAGCAACGATTAAAAAAAACACAAAGCCGCATATGTTCACACCTAATGTAGTTTTTTACTCGTTGAATTAAAACTGGTGGTTTAAAACTTTTTATGTTCTAGGCCTATTTCATCTTGAAACGCAATTTGAGAAAAATAAAACCAGTTTAAAGTCATAAAGTTTTACTTTAATACGACGATCTCAATTACATTTAAATCGATGTTTTTATCGTTATTACTACAATGATCCACGGATCATACTGTGCCACAGCGAGAAAACGTGTATAATAAATACGACTGTTTGTATATTTACAACATACCTAACATAAACAGTGTGTATACGCAACACTGCTGGGCACAGGCTGTTCATGATCCATATCCCCATACAGGCCCAGTGCGTGTTAGTCTTGACCAGCTAGGGCGTAGTATAGTTGCATTTATCGCGTGACAAAATGTGAATAAAAGCATCAGTCATTCTTGTGCTTATACGTGTCAGAAAGTGACGGATGTTTTATACACATTTTGACACGCAATAAACGCAGCCATGACATACTAAAGCAGATCACCAGGACACCAGGACACCAGGTATATAACTGCTATAGCTCTGTCCCTTTCTCACAACCTAAACTGAACTGCTTTTATGTCATGGTAACTATGTAATGGTTATTTGTTCTTCGTAGTGGTTGAACGGATACGGATGGCTTGATTTCAACTATGGAAGTACCGTTCGATGTTTAAAAATAAAAAATAAAAAATGATATATACATACAGCATGAGTATTAACATGAACAGTTATAATGAATAAGGGCCAAATAAAAAGCACCCGAAACCGATGTACGTACATGTAGAGATTGATGATTGTATGTTAAGATCGGTGCACCTGGCGTTTCATTGTCTCTGCCTAACCCATTGGGAGACAGGCTTGAAGTTATGTATGTATGTATGTATGTAGTTATAAGAAAATATTTCAACACCTTGCTATTTGTACTACTTACTTGTGTCATGTATGTTTATATAAACGTATCTGGTTTTAAACCGTAATGTTAAGGAAATAGAATTAAAACAACTGCATTATTGACCGTATCTAAAGTCGTACAGATATTCTCGGAGTGGAATAACGAGAGCTACTTATTTGTGCGGCATAGCGATCCACAGTAGTTTATCAGCAGTACTGCAACTACTGCGAGCAAGTTTCTTATCTACAAGCCTGGAAAAGTTGCATTGCTCTTAAGTTAACAGCAATTGAAAACTGTTAAAATGTACGGAATTACCATAAAATATGGCAGTTTTCTTTGAATTCACAAAAAAAACTGTTATGATGCTTTAATTGACTATGCTTCTATTAGTATGTGTGTATGTATGTAAACGCTTAATTACAAAATAAAAGTCCACCAACATTACCAACATGCTTAATTTCCAAAGTATCCACGATCAGTTTAAACTTGAATTCATAAAATGGTTTTTATATGTATATACAGGGTTGGGCAGATTAAGTGTCCTAGTTGTGTATGGCTTTTTTACTTAAATATAACTTAACTTTTTATTCACTTCGTATTTTTTTTTTGTTGACAATTTAATCTTCTTTATGATTTCTACACGTCAGCTTGATATATTTTGCTTTTATATTGTTTTCAACAATGGACGCGAAACGCCAGCTCGTGTGCGATTTGTACCAGAAAAAATACCGACCGTGTGAGATATTGAAGACGCTGAAACATTTAAATATCAATATAAGGTTTATATCGCGGACCGTCAAGCGATTCAAAGAAACGGGATCTTCACAAATCAGGCCCAAACCTGGGAGAAAGCCATCTGTTCGCACCAAAAACATCATTAAAAATATTCGTGAGCGTATTAGACGAAATCCAGCTCGAAGTGCAAGCAAACTTGCTAAAGATATGAAAATATCCCGTCGAACAATGAGTCGTATTTCAAAATATGATCTTGGGCTAAAGGCCTACAAAAAACAAAAAATTCATGGCTTAACAGATGCCCAGAAAAAAGCTGGAGTGAAAAAATGTAGGGAATTGCTAGCTTGGCACGACGGCGATGATATTATTTTTTCCGATGAAAAGATGTTCCAGTTACAAGACAGTCACAACCAACAAAACGATCGTGTCTATGGTGCTTCATTGAAGGATATTCCTGTGGACAAATTAGCCGTACAACGGGTTCCAGAGTGCATCAGCTGTCATGGTATGGGGTGCGATATCGCCTAGAGGCAAGTTACCGCTGCTGTTTATTGATCGAGGTGTCAAAATTAACCAAGACTATTACATCCAGAACGTGTTACAGGGTCATTTGCTAGAAAATGATCAAAAATTATATGGAAACGACTATTACTGCTTCCAACAAGATAGTGCCCCATCTCACAAAGCTAAACGCACTCAAGATTGGTGTAGAACAAATTTGACAGATTTTATACCTTGGCAAGAATGGCCTGTATCATCGCCGGATTTGAATGCTTTGGACTTTTCGATATGGGTTACATGCTGAGCAAGATTGGGAGCACACAGGGCATGAATCTAAACTCATTCAAACATCGATTAGTCAAGATATGGGATGAAATACCAGACGAGGTAGTGCGTGCCGCGTGCAATGCATTCTATGGAAGAATGCGTCAAGTTATTAAAGCTGATGGCGAGCGATTTGAACTTATGAATTAGTTTTTTTAAGTATAGAGTACGCTAAAAATAAAAACGTGATAAATTTAAAAAAAAACTGTCTTGTTTTAATTTTATGGCTCTTTTTAACTAGGACACTTAATCTGCCCAACCCTGTATATTAACGTTTACATTCTATGATTTTTCGACGTTTGAATGATTTTTAATGACATATCATATATGACGCGTGCTTAGATTCGGATGTTATTTTGCATAAGAATATCCTATAAACTGAAAAACACATAAAACTCTTTTTATGGTTTCCATCTCGAGAATATAAACTATAAACAACTTCTACAGGAACATTTCGCCGGCAATGGCCGGCATTTACAGTTTAACAGAAGTTAGTTCGTAACATACTGTTATACACACACACATACCTTCACGCCTGTAATCCCAGAGTGGGCTAGGCAGAGCTACAGAATTACAACTTTAAAAAGTTGTTGATAATTCAGTAACCTCAATTTACACAAATAGGCTAAGATGTTTACCAGCATATTAGTGACAGGCTGAAAGCCCATCGCCTAACAGTACTATAAGCCTATATTCCCTTAGTCTCCTCTTACGACATCCACGGGAAGACATGGAGTGGCACTATTCTAACCCGGCAACCACACGGGGACACATACTGTTATTAATTTCGCTATTGCAATAGCCACTCCTTGTGTAACGGCTTTCCTTTCAATCGCATGCAAGGAATGAGGTTCGATGACCGATAACAGCTGCGCAGGCTGCAACCTTATCACTCCGCGGATCGATGGAACGCGGAAACTCGAGCAAATAGGAATTATGATTAGGGCCTGATGTCTATTAAGATGTCCGGGATATGGTTTCTTTACCTAAATTGCGGAGCAAAATAAACGATAAGGTAATGTTTTCTTATTAAATTATAGTTAATTCTTAATTCATTCTTACTAATATAACGGCTGCACAGATCTGGATATAATTTGGCAAAGAGATAACTCTGGAATAGGATATAGGCTACTTTTTATCCCGGAAAATTTTGCAGTTCCAAATTATAAAACGAATTGTACGCGGACGGAGCAAAAGCTTACAAAAGTGTTTCTGCAAAATTTTGACATTTCGTCCGATGTTTTTTTTTGTTCTTGCTACCCTACTTCTTTGATGGCTATGTTTGCATAAATCTTTGTTAAGTATGAGATTAGATCTCAGCTAGACAGCACCGTTTCTTAATTAGGTCTTATTTATTGTGGGTTGCAAGATATAAAGAAACTGGAGACGGATGTGCTTTGGCAAAACTTGTTTTGGACTGATTTAAACATTTTAGAATTTTATTTTCCAGGAATTTGGTGTGTGTTTTGTCAGATTATTATGATAACATAACATAACTTATTTGCATCATTTCATCGAACGCCATTTTCTGCTGAAACCATGACGATTTCAGGATATGTATTGTTATTGAGACTACAAAAAAAAAAAACTATAGTGGCGAGAAATGCCTATTGATAAAATGAAAATTATGCGTAGGGATACGTTGAAACTTATTTCGATAAAATATGAGGTACCCATTTTGTTAAGTAATTAACCTGTAGTTATTAAAAAGTCATCTAGGTATTTCCTGATTCCCTTTTTTCCCTATTTATTCTAACTTTTATTGCCAAATCAAAATGAAGTACAAATACAGATAGATACGTTTAAATTTAAAAGTATGATCAGCTTGTATGTGCTTATTTGTAAATATTAAAACCACATGTGACCTAAACAGCAAATTAAAATTTGACACTTGGATTTATTTATGGTGCTTTAAAATATCAAATTTATTTTTAGATAGGTCCCAGATGTGGATCTAGGTCACCTATAGGTCATAGTGACCCATATGGTAAACATAAGAAGTCAATTAAACTTGTTTCAACTAAAAACACTTAACGGTTTATTATGATTGAGGTTGTATCTTGTGAGTGTTTTGAATTGAAAGAGCTGTTTTAACGATTTTTAAAATCTTTGATTCACTATGATGCGTTTATAAAAAGCTTCATTTTATTAATCCTACTATAATTATAAATACGAAAGTTTGAATGTTTGTTACTCAATGAGGATAGAACCGCTAAACGCATTCGGATGAGATTTGGCCCAAAACTTGATTATTATATACCAAGTCTGGAATAATACATAGGCTACTTACTTACGACTGAATTATGAATTCTACGCGGACGACGTCGCTGCTGGCAGAAGCTAGTATCTATTAAATAAAATGTCAATCAATTTATAAGAATATTGCTACAGTCTTACGTAGGTGTTAAAAGATCAAAACTAAGAAGTTTTCTACTCGTAAACACTCCACTCAATCCGTTTAAACTACCTTAAAAACCTTGTAAAATATGCTTTTAAAGAAATAAAGGAGTCCCTCAAAATCCTATTCAAGCATTCGAATAAGACCTACATATTTATAAACCCCTGTCGCTAACAGTCATATCGTATTATTTATCGATCGTAAATTGGTATTAAACTCCTAGAATATGCGTCGATGAGATTTCATACGACGGAATTAACATCCAAATTGAACTAATAAGATTGAGACCCATCTAATATGTGGCCCGTTTCAAATTGTGAAATTTAAAACCTTTACCGGATCTAATATAGACATGAATATTTAAACCGCCGGGACACTACAGTTGTTTTGTTTTTAAACGAGAATCTGTTCGTTTGTCGCCGTAAGAAAATAGTAAGTCATTGGACCCGATTCTACGTGCACATCGCTTAAATAGCCTAAAACTAAGTTATTTAATTTTAAGACATAGTTTAGACGGCAGATTTAACCAATTCTATTCCAGACTGTCAAGCTGACAATGTATAAGGTAGCCTAAAATAAGAAGCGTCAGATTCAAATTACCGCTGTCATGGCGCTGTCATTTGATTATGACAGCTGGTCATAGAATAGCAAAGTGTTTTAGTGAGACCTAAATAAAATTAGGAAGTTTAGAGGCCACTGTAGAATCGGGTCCATTGTTACCTCTCCGCCTAGACTGAGGCCTAGACGCACTTCTTGACCACTCATGTTGTTGAAAAGTACAAAAAAAAATAAAAAAAATACACGGTACCCGACTGCATTAGGAGGGTTCTGTTTTTCTGGTGTATGTATGTATGTATTTATGTATGTCTTTTTAAAATATTATGAGGTGTCGTTAGATTCTTCTTGGGTGTGGGAGTGACTTTAGGCAATAATATTTTAATCAAAGTATTGAATTTATTTGGATTGTCAAAAAAATATGACTCCCGGTTTTTACATTCGAATTCGAAAGAATAGGTAATTTTAAGATTCCAATTTCATTAATTATTTATCAGGCATTTTATGGATGACATGATTAATATAAACATTATCTAAGAAATTACAACAATAAAATGATATCTAATGATAAAAAGTGATTGTAATAGTGTATTAAAACATACTCTTTCAAGCGGTTTTCGCCTAACCCGTAAGATTACACCTAAGAGGGCTTCATGCCGAAAACAAAAGTCAAACAAAGGATAAATATACTGTTGTCGAAATATCCGAAAAAGAGTAATATATCAAAAACTTAATAATGCAGAACGGCTTTAAAACCGTATTCGTCGAAATGGTTTTCGAGAGTAATTATAGAAATATGAACAATCCCAATTGAGAATGCACGCCCTAAAATATTGCTTATACGCTTGGACGGGACAACTTAAATACGCCAGCTAATAAAGTGACTCCTTAAGCCGGGAATATACATACATGCCTGAAGCTGGCACTTTTGTAAGACAGCGCCTTGCACGTGCCATCTACTTTCATTGTGTATACACTGACTGGCATGACATGTCTGTATCTGGCCAGCCAGTAAATCGCAAGCAATTTGATTTAAAGGCCTGCAATATGGGAGAGGGATGCGAGGGGCTGCAAATCGTATGCTTATGTATGAATCGTGTGAATGAACGCGACCACTACAGGCATGCCTGCCTGGATAAAATTGCATGGAAGGTTTGCAAACTTAGTAACTGCGTGCAGGTTACTTGCACATGCTAGTATCTAGCGTACAAGCAACTGCTTTGTAATATGGGCATGTGTATTCCCGCCTTTAGAAGAATAACTCGGCAGGCTCAAATCCTAGGAATACCAAAGCTCCCACGGTACCAGTCTATGACGAACATTGGACACGATCTTACGACACTCCTATTTAGGACGACTTAACTAATCAAGCGTATCCAATTCTGCCCATCAGCTCAATTACTCCTAATACAGGATTGCTCATGCCGAAATACGGAGCGAGAATTTTAATTGCTTCCATCGAGTATAGAGGGCGTTGAACGTAATTAATTGGAACCACGATTTTTAGGGTTCGGTACCAATCACTAGAAACACAGAAATGCATTTGTGTGACAGACCTAATACTAATTTGCTGTCTGTATTTTCTCTAAGAACGGCTGGAGATATCGGTAAACTCCTCCTGCAAAACAATTTTGCAAATTGAAAAACTGCATTGATCAATCAATTTTAGACAAAAATAAATCTGTATTTTATGATTATTTTATATACTTATTTGTGCCATTAAAATTGAAAAGTTTGGTCTTTTTACACCTATTTACCTACGTAATAGTGTAAAAAAAGTCTTATAAATTGATTGAAATTTCAATTTATAAAAGATTTATTAAGATTCCAACACTCGCGGGATACGGAGATAATTATAATAAACCGTTAAACGTTTTTAGTTTATTCAATTCTGACTTAAAAAAGTTTATCATCGCTTTGCGGTAAAATAGTCTCCCGCCAACAGAAAAGTGAGTACCATTTTTCATATACCCCGGAACCCTCAGTGCGCGAATTTACTTGCACTTAACCGGCTTGTCGAAATTATTGCAGTTATTTGTTGAGAACACACCGACCACCTTGAAGAAACCAATTATTCCATCATTATCTTAAACAAGAATGACGTAGACATCAATCGGTGTAATTAACAAAATGACCAGAATAAACCGTTTTTAAGTTCAAAATAAGTCGTCAGAGTTGTTATTTTATCTTCCCTTCTCCTGCAAGTTTTTAGCAGCTGCACAAATTTAACGACTAAGTGACAAGTTTAATTTACGACGGTTGCGAGTTTTGATTTTCTTTTTTTAACTTTGCTGTTTTAACTTGACTGGGATTTAAGATTAAAATTTTAATCATGGTAACTAGATTTTGTCAAAGTGGTCCGAAATTAAGTTGAGTCCACTTTCACAACTAAGATTTCATAACTGGTTATGAATAAGGATTTTTATTCACTGCTTCATAACCAGTTATTAAACAAGACTTTTTTTCCATTTTCATAATCAGAAACTAGGTAGGTTTAGGTTACGAGGGGAGGTCCAAAAGTTCGCGGAATGGAGGGGATGGGGGTGGGGATGACTATATTTTTTAGTATAGTACTAATGGCCAACTCATTAAGAGTATATATACCAACTTTCAGCCTGAAGAGCTCATTACTTTACAAAATATCGTCGAGCAAGCAAGTCAATCTGGAAAAATCCTGGAAGTATGGAGCAAATTGAGTATCGAGCCATCATCAAGTTCCTGACTAAGCAAGGAAAAACTCCTCAGACCATCATGAGTGAGATGTCAGTAGTTTACTGTGATCATTGCCCTGGAAAAACAATGATTTACAAATGGCACGGTCTTTTTAAAATTGGCAGAGAGTCCATTGAAGACGACCCTCGCCCAGGACGGCCTGTCGAGGTCACCACATCAGATACCGACGGAAAAGTTGAAAAATTAGTATTAGAAGATGCTCGCCTGAAGAAGAAACAGATTTCTGCATTAGTTGGAGTATCTGAAACCACTATTTTGCGGATTCTACATGAACACCTCGGCATGATTAAAGTGAGTGCAAGATGGGTGCCGAGAATGCTTACGCCGCATCAGCGACAGCAGCGAATCGACGCGTGTAGCAGTTTTTTAGAACGGTGTGGAGAAGAAAGTACGTCGATTTTGAAGCGGATTGTTACTGGAGATGAAACTTGGGTTCATCATTTTGAACCTGACTCTAAACAGGAGTCGATGCAATGGCACAAGAAGGGTACCCCTCCACCTAAGAAATTTAAGCTGTCAGAATCGGCCGGAAAGTTGATGGCTACGATTTTCTGGGACTGCCAAGGAATTTTGATGATCGATTACAAAAGCAAAGATGTCACAATTACTGGAGAGTACTACTCTAGGCTACTGGAGCAGTTGCGGGAAGCTATCAAAGAAAAAAGGCGAGGAAAGCTGGCTAAGGGTGTGCTGTTACTTCAGGATAATGCTCCAGTTCACAAGAGTCGTATTGCGATGGCTGCCCTGAACAAATGTGGCGTCGAAGAATTGGTTCATCCCCCCTACAGCCCGAACCTGGCCCCCAGTGATTATTATTTATTCCCAAATTTGAAGAAAGAGTTGCGGGGAAGAAAATTTCACACCGATGATGAAGTAAAGGACGCAATTTTGGCTCATTTTGACAGCAAAGAAGAAAATTATTTTTATGTGGGTTTAGAAAAATTAATATCACGATCTAACAAATGTATTAACCTTAAGGGAGATTATATTGAAAAGGAAAAATAGTAACGTCTTTTTATTTAATTATTTAGCCCTCCATTCCGCGAACTTTTGGACTTCCCCTCGTATGTTAGCTTTGCAGCAGGCCCGGAGGGCCAAGCCACCCAGAAATAGGAGCTCCGCGTGAGCGGAGCTCCGTCGACACTGTCCAATTGATTTGAAATAAGAGTGGTATCTAGGTTCTGGTTATGAAAATGGAAAAAGTCTTGTTTAATAACTGGTTATGAAACAGTGAATAAAAATCCTTATTCATAACCAGTAATGAAATCTTAGTTAATGAAAGTGGACGAAACGCAAAATTATGCATTTCGCGTCTAATCATTTTTAAAACTAAGAAATCCCTATATTTAACGTATTTTATCCAACTTAAGCAACTATAACTTTAACATATTGATTACCATTGAATTCCTTGATTTCTTTTCCTACAGCAGGCTGGCCGGAGACTCATTTCAGGGCGGGCTTCTTGAGTCACTCTATTGATGAAAACTGCATTAAAATCCTAAGCGTACTGTAATATCCTAGGTTGGTTATAGCCGCTAGGTATTCAGGAGATAGGAAAACACAGGTTACGGAGCTAACGTATATTGCAAACTGGCAGTCAAATCCTCCCTACCCTCCATCTTCACAATCCATAATCTACCTACATTACACTCCTTCACGCTTAATTAAGTCTTAGCCTTACGTGAATATAGTACTTAATATTAATTGAACCTAGGGCCTATATTTAGGAGGGTTAGTTAATCTACATTGACGCACGTGGCGTGCAAGGCGTTCCGGGCGAACATGGGGCGGCGTAGGCGTCGTCGGCGACGCGGCCGGGCTACTAGGCTGCGTTTCCTCGCGGCCGGCGTCGTACCACGTCTCCTCGGCCTCTTCCTCTTCCGTTCGCGAAGCCGTAGGCTCCCGCTTCATACTCTGCCCCTCAGAAATGGTACTCTCCACTGGTACCTGCTCTTGGGTTTCCCTACTATCGGGGATCACCAGGGAACCTCTCCCGCTCCTCCGCCTTAACTGATCGATGTGCCGGTGCACCTCGTTACCGCTTTTATCTACCACCTTGAAATTGGTGCAACCTAACCGTTCCGATACTACCCCCGGGACCCACTTTTCCCCATGTAAGTACTGCCTATACCAGATTTGATTCCCCGGGTCAACAGTCCTAAGTGCCCCTCCAGAAGCTTCCGCTTGTCGCGCTTGTGCCGTGTGGGCTTTTGCTCCCCTGTCCGGCTTTAGTGCATCCAGCCGAGTACGCAGCCTACGATTCATTAGCAACATAGCGGGGCTCTCGCTCGTTGTTGAATGCTCAGTATTACGATAATACATCAGGAACTTATTAATGGACTCAAAAACCGGTTTACCCTCGGACATCGCTTTTTTAATAACCCTCTTTATCGTTTTTACTGCGTTCTCCGCTGCACCATTAGATGCCGGGTGGTAGGGAGCCGTTAGTATGTGCTCAATACGGTTTGCCTCAAGAAAAACGTTAAATTCTCGACTAGTAAAGGGGGGCCCATTATCTGTGACAACCTGTTTTGGCAACCCGAACCTACCCCACAGCTCCATAAGTGCGCCTATGGTTCCCTGAGCCGCCGTACTCGCAACTCTAAACACCTCGATCCATTTCGACATGGCGTCCAATACGACCAGATACAAATTCCCGTTAATGGGACCCAAGAAGTCCAAATGGAGCCTGAGCCACGGACGCGCGGGCCAGGACCAGGCGCGCGGCGCATGGCGGGGCGGCTGGTCCGCGTGCGCGGCGCAGGCGGCGCACGCGCGGCACGTCGCTTCCACCGCCTCGTCCACGCCGGGCCACCACACGTAGCTTCGCGCCAAAGCTTTTGATTTTACTATGCCCATGTGCGGCTCATGGATAAACTCTAAAACTTTGGTCCTACACCCCTCCGGGATTACCACTCGGTGACCCCACATTAAGCAACCTAGTTCCTCATATAGTTCCTGTTTCCTATTGAAATAGGGTTTTAAATTACTTATTTCACATTCTGTAGGCCACCCGTCCCTTACGTAACTTAATACCCTACTAAGCATTGGATCTTTGACCGTCATACGTTTAACAACGTTATAATCTAACATCAGGGCGTCCTGCGCGAAGTGTAAGTACGTCTGCTCGGGTATCGCAACGTCTTCTGTACTCTTAACGGTCGGTAACCGAGATAACCCGTCCGCACAATTATCGCTCGTTTTTACATATTCGATGTCGTAATTATAAGCTGACAAGATAACGGCCCAGCGTTGTATTCTACTGGCCGTCATCTGTGGGATACCCTTGTTCGGTCCAAATATGGAAACTAAGGGCTTATGGTCCGTGCGCAAAGTAAACCGACGCCCATACAAGTATTTCAATCATATGAAATTTCTTCAGACCGAATATGATACCTAATGCTTCCCGGTGTATTTGAGAATAATTTTTCTCCGCGTCATTTAGCGTGCGCGAGGCGAAGGCTACCGGCCGCTCCGCGCCCCCCCTCCGCTGGAGGAGCACCGCCCCGACCCCCCGGGGGCTGGCGTCACACGTCATCACCAGCGGCCCGTCAGGGTCGTAATGCGCTAGAACCTCCGCACCCATAAGCAACTGTTTCACCTGCTGAAATGATTGTTCGCATTCTTTGTCCCAAACCCAACTGACGTCTTTACGCAATAAGTTATATAACGGCGCTAAAATTGAACTCATATTTTTAACGAATTTTGCAAAAAAGTTGACCATACCTAGAAATGACCGTATTTCCGATACATTCTGAGGACGTTGCATTTTTAAAATTGCCTCTATTTTAGATGTGTCTGCGCTGATGCCGTTTCTAGAAACGACATACCCTAAATATGTTACCTCATGTGCCAAGAACACGCACTTACTCTGCTTTAATTTTAAGCCATGGCTAACGAGGCGCTGTAAAACTACATCGAGAGCTCGAACATGCTCCTCCTTGGACTTCCCACCTATTATCACGTCATCCAGGAAAACTTGAACGTTAGGTATATCCTGGAACAGGCTTGTCATGATTCGCTGAAAGATACCTACACTCGAAGCTAGCCCGTACACCAACCGGTTATATCTAAATAATCCCCGATGGGTATTTATCACTGTATATCTCTTTGAATCGTCTAACTCAATTTGATTGTATGCCTGTGATAAATCCATCTTACTAAAATATTGACTACCATTTAAGTTGACTAGCACATCTTCTATTTTCGGTAAAGGATAGCGATCGATCAGTAAGGCGGGGTTTAAAGTAGATTTATAGTCCGCACAAAGTCTTAAAGTACCGTCGGGCTTATTAATAGGTACCAGTGGCGAGGCCCAGTCTGAATTGTCGACGGGCTCAATGACGCCGGCGCGCAGCATGGCGTCTAATTCGGCTTCCACCCGCTCGCGCAGCGCGTACGGCAGCGGCCGCGCGCGGTGGAACACCGGCGCTGCGCCCTCGCGAACGCGCAGAGTAGCCCGGCCGCCCGTGTACCGCCCCAGCCCGCCGCTAAACAGCTCCTTATATCTGTCGAGTAATTTTACAATTTCGTGGTCAACATGTTTGAAACATGTTGACCACGCTATCGCTATTAACAAAATTACATTGCAATGTTGGCACCTCAATACCCAATTCCGCCAACCACTGCCTGCCCAACAACGATGTAGTGCCACTCTCTATCACAAACAATTCGAGAACTTTCTCTTTGTGCCCGTACCGTACATTTGGCATTATAATACCAAGTGGTTTAATTTTGCTACCATCATAAAACTTCAACACTGTACTGTTAGGTTCTAAGGTTAAGTGCGAAAAATGTAACTCGTAAGTATTTCTACTTATGCACGATATGGCTGTGCCAGTATCGACTTCCATTTTAAACATTTTACTGTCTATAAACACGGAAACATTTACTGGTTTATAATTGTTTAAGCACAGGTGATGTAAGTCTTGCTCAATGTCGTAGACCTCCTCCTCCTCTTCGGTTTCATTTGCCTCCCCGAAATGCAGCCTGCCCGTGTCGGAGATACGCCACTCCGGGCACACTCGGCGCAAGTGGCCCGTACGTTGGCACTTACTGCACACGAAATTCCGGTAGCGACACAAACCCACATCATGATTCTGTGCTCCACAAGCACCACAATTGGAAGAACGTTGCCACGCGGGCCCCGCATGCTGTTGGCCGACTCGCGCTGAGCCTGCTCCGCCACTCCCGCGCTGCTGATAGGCTCGCGCCGAGCCCGTCCCGCCGCCCGCGCGTTGCTTGCTAGCTCGGGCCGAGCCCGCTCCGCCAGCCGTCCGCCCCGGCCCGCCGGCTCCCGACGCGATCGCGTGCACCGCGTTCGCCTCCCCGCCGCTGCCGCTGCCTCCCGGCTCCTGCGCGTGACCCGACTCCACCGCCGCAGAATCTCTTTCCGCCGCCTCCAGTGACGTTGCGACCTTGACCGCTTGCGCATAGGTCACGTCGTCACTCTCGGCAAACAACCGCTGACGTATTAGATCACTTTTTAATCCACATACAAATTGATCTCGTAAATTGTCATTCAATTTGTCTCCGAACTTGCAATATTTTGACAGTCTTTTTAGCTCCGTCACATACCCAGCTATGTTTTCCCCTGCTAATTGCCTCCTTTGCCTAAAACGATACCTTTCCGCCAAGGCCGATGGCGCCGGTTGTAGATGCTGACTCATGCACTCGACCGCTTTCGCAAAGGTTAAATCCGCCGGCTTGTCGGGGCTAGCTAAATTCACTAGTAGTTCATACGCCTCATCCCCGATTGAAGCAATCATAACAGGTAGCTTCATTTCATCCGTAATTTTATTCACTTTGAAAAACATAGTTAAGCGGTCTACGTAAGATGACCATACCCCGCACTTAACGTCGAACTCACTCAATTTACCGATCGACATGGCAATAGTTTATTATTTAATGTTAATGTCCACTGCACGCACTGTTGGAGTATTAATTCTCGTCGCCACTGTAATATCCTAGGTTGGTTATAGCCGCTAGGTATTCAGGAGATAGGAAAACACAGGTTACGGAGCTAACGTATATTGCAAACTGGCAGTCAAATCCTCCCTACCCTCCATCTTCACAATCCATAATCTACCTACATTACGGGCTTCTTGAGTCACTCTATTGATGAAAACTGCATTAAAATCCTAAGCGTACAAACAGAGGGACAGACGCCGGGAAGCGACTATTTATACTAATCACAAAGAAAATTTTCTGCCCATGCTTCCCTAAAAAATGTGGACTATAGGTCCTGTGTATCTTGTAAGACAAGATAAAGATAAAGGACATTTACTCAGTAAGTTAGGCCTCACGGGCACTTACTTTTACACGTCGTGAACCTACCAGCCCTTCCCAAGAGGAGACCACTGCCGAGCTAATATAAAGCTAAATATTAAATAAAATATAATATCAAATATCATGCGTAGTTCAGCAGGAAACTTTACAAAAATATTACGAGATAGATAGAGGGAGAAAAATAAAAAATAAAAAACAAAGACGACCACATAAAAGTTTCAATATGTTTTCCTGTATCAACGGTGTCCCCTAGACAATATACTACTTTCGCTTTTGCACAAATTATTATTGACTAAGTTTCGGGTTTAGGCCAAACATTTTTGTCTATTAGATAGTCCTCGACCCTATAGTACGCTTTAGACTAACAAATTACTTAAGTAATTTTCAAGTGCTGTAAGTTACTCAATGCATGTTATTTCTGTCCTAGCAAGGACACATATTTTTTGTTTCATGCGATTTCTTGGTCGTGTTTCTCGCCCGACCGGTGGCACGGGTTTCTTTAATCGTTCTCCGATGTTCGTAGCCGATAAACTAGAATTGAGATCACTACTGCCCTTGTGAATTAAAAAAGTCACATATGCCATTTGAAAGCCTTAGCAGAAATAACTCTTTGTGGCTGTGGATACGGTTGTAAGCAATAGAAGTTTAATATAATATCCTTTTTTAAGAGGGCCAACTAGGTAGTTTGTATTAACGGGTATTATATTTCGCTCATCTATTTATCTTTGGTTTGAACTCTTAATAATTAGTAAATTTGGCAAGTGGATACACTTTTTTTAATTAGGAAGCATCGGTTTTGGTCGCAACCATTGGGTTGTGAGTTTGGTTAAACAATCACGCCAGAAGAGTAAGTATTGTTAGGGTATAGGATCTGCAAGTAAAAGTACAAAAACATTAAAAGGGAAACAAGTAAGTAACAAAAAACAAAGACAAAAAATTAAAAATCATAAATAGTTCTATCACTTTTACTTTATATTATTATAATTGAATCTGGTGTCAGCTAATAGCACCATTCTTCATTTAATACGATTAATGTCAAATATTTTGTGCTAGATTTATTACCTAGAACAGAACCAGCAGCCAATTAATCTCATTAGGGAATTCCTCTCCACGCGTCTTGCGGATTCAAACTCTCAGACATTCAGCCTTCCGAAAACTTTTTCTTTTTCGGCCCTTAGGCTGGTCGATGGAATTTTAATTAAAGTTATGGCTTAAGATAACTTATTTTTAAAGAGCCTACTATCAACATGCGTATATTTGGCCCAAGGTTTTGATTATGTTCCGAAATCGCTATTCTTTCGGAATGAAAAAAAACCTTTCGTTCCTTACTCAGCTCTATATCAGTAAATATCAATATCAGTTGGAAGTGTTGGAACAGATTTCACTCAATTTAAACACATGGTCCCAACGTTTCCAATAACAGTTATTAAACAAATATTAAATTTTATAGCGACTTCTATTCATTTGTGGAAGGATCCTGTGTAGAATTCATTCGAATCGGTACCACTATCTTACTGGAGCAGTGTTCTCACTGTTGTGTTTCAGCATAAAGGGTTAAACATTTGGTGAAATGACTTAAATAACGGTATAAAATTACACAATAAAAGACCAGAATAGATTACACAGTACTAAAAGACAAAAGTAAATTACACAGTAAAAGACAAATTACACAGTAAAAACACAACAGTACGCGAGGAAGTCGATTTTTGAATCTCACTGATTTAATAGTGAGTAAGAATAAAATTAAGTCACACGATATCTCGTTTACGACTCCGGCTTCTTGTATTTTATTAAATAGGCGTTTACATTTCATTTACCGGTTACATTCAAATATAATGTACTTGAAGAATTCAGTAAAAATCGGCTTTTTGGTCAGCGGATGACATTTAAAAAATCGACTTCCACTATGATTTAACTCTCTATCCTAAGTATCTGTTAAACATCACAATGAATCATACCAACACTTCAACACATACCACACAGCTTAAACAAACAGTGGTCGATTATAAGGATAAAAAGGCGTACAGTTCTTATAATAACGCGTCCACATCTGGCTCGGCTCGGTACCGGCCCGCTGCTGGCTCCCACTTCCCACGGTCATCGAATATATCTTTTTCTGCAGATGCCCGTTTAGAGAGATATGGCCGGCTTAATTAGTTGTTTAACTGTTATAGCCGATGCCAGTTTTCCAAGGAGAATACGAATAAAGTATGCGATTTATTATGTCAAGTATCATCGTCATTATCAGCGCTGGTTTTGACGCCAGCTGAGTTGGAACCATTACGTGACAACAGGTATTTTGTCTTTGTCTGTATTTTGTTGAGTTTTGAGGTTTGTCACGAATAAATATTTTTTCTTTCTTTCTTTCTCTCTATCAGGAAATTTTGTCAGAAAATCAGTTTTTTTTGGTTTTGTGTTGTGTTGGAGAATAGTAAGCAGTTTCTTGATCATGTTATTAAGACCCGTATTAATAAACTGATCTGGACTTTAATGCCACTCTCAAGATGCGTCAAAGCAATGCTTGACGTATCTTGTACCGGGCATCTCAGTCAAGATGAGTTTATTAAATACGGCCCTAAAATTTGTTTTGTTTTAGGATTTCTAAGAAGTATTCAAACTTTATATAATAACTTATGTTATAACTGAAGTGATAAACCACCATCTTCAGATAGATTTTTCTCAAGTTATCGTCTTCTGGGATTTGAAAAGTGCAGGTTACGCGAACGTTACGGCTTTGCATCAGATGAAGAACATATCTCACAATATTGAGTCAGTATTCTATGAAAATATTGTGCCAAAGAGATTCAACGTTAGGTAATGTTAAAAGTACAGCCTTTATTTATATGAGTTATGGAAACTAATGCAAACATAAAACTGAGAAGACCAAAGACGTTACACAAATATAGCTTTCTAGTAATGTACAAGGTAAGTTGGTCTGTCTTTGATAGCCATGTTACGGCTTATAAAACACCAGAGTTCCTAATTCAAATAACAGACCAAAGAGAATACGTAAAGGTTTCTCAACCTTTGCAGTACACTGACTCAATTACCCTATCGTATTTATCCTTAAATTGACTTCTAATTAGATCCACCAGCCAGGATCAATTTTTGAATTTGGATCGCCAGTTTAGAGCGTTCGTAATCCTCCGAACGTTTTCCGTAACTAAAAGCTTTTGTTTGTTCCGTCATAGTTCATTGCGGTCGCGCGATAGACGCGGGTCGCGAGTTAGGGTTGCCTCTTTACAGTAAATTGTAATAGATATGACGTTATGGCTCATATGGCACTTTTTATCGTTTGTGTTATGATATTTTTTTCAGTTATGTCGGTGTTAATATGTACAGCGCAGCCGCAGTTTCTTGCGGCGTTTCTTCTCAGCAGTGGTCTCCTCTTGTGAAGCGCTGGTAGATTCTTGACGTGTAAAAGTGGCCGTCAGGTCTACTTACTGAATAAATGTCTTTATCTTTATCTTTATCTTACAGTGTTTGGCTTTGGGTTACTAGCACTCATATAATTATGCTCTTACGCTAGTATAACTAACTTTACCCGTACCAGACATTGAAAAAACGGGGTTTTCTACTTATTTCATGGGATTTAATTATTATGAACATGGTACAATACAATGTACAGTAGGCATAGTGTACACTAACCGTTTTGTACCTAAAAAAAATATACCTAAAAGGAAAACTAACAAAACGAAATGTAAACGCGTTTAAAACTTAGTATTACTGGTTTTGACCCGAATTTTATTTCTTTTTATCTTTCCATAAAACCTACCGCCTTGCGATGCAAGCATTTACAGTGATATGGTGACAACGTGACAAAAAGCGACCAAAATAAAAAGGTAGTTTAAGAGTATAAAGCCCATAAGCGCTACTGTCTTTTTGCTTTCTTCGGCATTTAAGGGTCACATCGGCATAATATGGTATCGCTATTGTAGGTCTATATCATACGGTCAATGAAAACTTAAGAAATTCAATTCATTACCCTCTTTCCCTTCCTAATATTTTTCCCTTGTTTACAGATTGTAAAATTCCTCTATCGTCGCATGTGTTGGTTTGGGCAGTGGTAAGCATCATAATACCACGAGACGATGGTCGCCATCACCCTTGCCCACGAACACTTGTCACATTCTGATCCGCTCACTCGTTTCCCGCGTCACGTTATTTTTCATCCAGCTAAACAATGGCAGCCCTACTTTGTATACACCTACATACGTAATTACACACAAGCGCGTTTGCTTGTGTTACTAAGCCCAACATTGCATTGGCAAGCACGGATCAGTCTCGCTCGCATAATTGCTACCTCTCAGATGAATTACTAGGTTTATAATACGACTCCCTTATTCTCATTATGTAATCCTTTACAATACCGATTTGTATACATGTACATGAGAGATGACGTGTATAACTTAGTGAAAAATAGGGTTCACCCTCACTAGACCTAATATCATAAAAGCTAATGTCATTAGGCATACCAACGTTTGATATAATTTTCATTAGCCCTAATGTCATGACAGCTAAACTTGTATGTGCTAATTGATTACTAGACCTAAAGTTATATATCCTAAAGGTTAATTGTACTAAACATTAAATGCTCTAATACTTATTACTGAAACTAATGATTTGATTAATGATTTGTTGTTCCTAATGATTGTTTGAACTACATGAAAAACAAAAACTCAATTAGGTAAATTTACCCATATAGGTTAGGTTAGAGTTTTGACAAGGCGCAAAGCGCCATCGCTATTCGGAATAGGAGCTCCGCGCAGCGGTTTTTTAGATCCCTATCAGACTTACGTATATTCGGAATGCTAAAACTAGGGCTAGCGATTGTTAGGAAAATAGATATTTTGCAATGTTGAAATTAGGGCTAGTAAAATTAGGTACCTACAACGTAAATTCGGGAAGCAAAAATGAGTGCTAATGATAGTTAAGGAAAATTCGGCTTTTTGATTTTAGGGCGGTAGTGAGAATAAACCGAACCTAGAACCGAAAAATAGTAATAGTAATATGTAAAATTATATTAATTTCAAGTAACAACAAGTGGTCCTAAACTAGGTCGAAGGTGCAAACGCTAGTAACGTTTTTCTTTTCTATCACTCAAAATGTATTGGACGACATTTTCGTGCGTATCGATAAACCACGTAGTCAACTGTCATCCGATACATTTTGAGTGGTAGAAAGGAAAAACGTTAGTGGCGTTTGCATCTTGACTACGGCCCCAGTACAACCTAATAAGTAATGACCTAATAAAGGTAGTAGGAAGTCGGTGGATGTAGGCCGCATTGGATCGTTCTCGCAGGATATCAACGAGGGAGGCTTATACCCAGCAGTGGAAGTGGATGACTATAGGCTGAAATAATGAAAAGCGCATCCTACGTCTCATCGTGGTTGATCATTTACTTAAATATTAAACTTTTTTTTTTATGGCCTAGGAAGGCAAACGAGCACGCAGGTCACCTTATGGTAAGTGGAAACTGCGACCCATAGACATTTGCATTCACAAGAATGCAAATGCACTGCCTCTATGCTAGTCATTTCACCGGCTGTCTTATCCCCAAACCGAAACACAACAATCCAAACACTGCTGGTTGGCGGCAGGTTAATGGATAAGATGTTGGTACCAACCTGGACGGACCCTGCACAAGGTCATCCCACAAATAAATAAATAAGTTGATCTCAAAAAAAATATTTTTGGGACAAGCTCTTGTGGCCGACTTTACTTTTTCCCGCCTAGACATCATCTGTTTATCAAGACAAAACTAACGAGTCACAACTCGACGGGTAGATATTAAGTACAGCAAAGATCACGTCGTCACAATAAATTGCATTTTCAGCCCATTCCATTCACGGGAACTGGTCCAAAAGTGACTTTCAATATTTGACTCAAACAAACAAATAATGATGATTAGATGGAGTGATGACATTATGAAGATCGCGGGAACGCCGTGGATGGGAAAAGCACAAGGCTGGTCTGAGTGGAGAGCCTTGGGGAAGACCTATGTCCAGCAGTGGACGTCTTTCGGCTGACGCATGATGAAATAAATAATAAACTCGGTCTGTTGGTGACCGAAACATTGGCGGGGGACCGGCGACCAAGTGCGTAAACACCTATATAATCTATAGGAAGTCGCAGTCGCCCTCGACTGAGTCGCCGGCGATCAGTAGACAGTGCGTATGGGCTCTAAAAGCTTCTAAAAATTACGAACCTTTTCACTCCATGACTGTACAAAGAAGCCTTTCGTATAATGACGGGGTTTATCTACCGAGCTCCAATGCAATGCAACCTTGTCTCACAAATAGTTATTTTCTATATTATTCGGTTCGAATGATTTTATGGTACGTCGTTGTGACAGAGTTCTTTGCTGGAGAATTCACAACCATAGCCTAGTATTGCAGAACTACGGTCAATACGGTACTCCTATAAAATAGATTTTATGGTCAGTTCAGGTCGTCAACATAAACACCTCTTTTGATGAGTTTGAGCAAAGTAATCAAGTCTATAGAAGTTTTCGAAGTATTTCATCTTTATGTCTTAAGTTCCGGCTATGTTATATGATTATTTTATGAAGAACAAAATCTGATAACAACATTTGAAATGAGTTTTTAAAACGTGTGAAGTCAAATGCTTGTATTAATTAAAGTACACCCACGCGAACATGCAAATGGAGACACGGTTCACTATTTTACATAAATTGGATGATAGCGGACTTAATATTATAATCATCTCGATCCACGTAAAAACATTTCCAGCCTCTTAAATAAAATAAATTCGTTTTTTTTAACATATAACATTGAACTCGAACCCACAACATAAACAGCCTAGTCATGCGCACGAGTAACCCAACTAGTAAGGTGAAATCCAATTTTGTATTACTGCTTAATAGGCACTGAATTCACAAAATCAATTCTTCTCAAGACCACAAAATTCTTCGGTCTGTCTGACCTCAGTTCAATCACATTTAACACTTTCGCTGCAGCATTCGCTACAGCGTTCATAATTCGTCTTCACGGGTCGGTCATTTACCGTTTGTGTGAAACAATGAACATTTGTGGATAGTCGGCATACGCGAACGCTCCGTAACAAATCGTCGGAACGAACGAGGCGGTTCATGTCATTGTCTACTCCACTACCGTGAATCAGTCTTTTGCCTCAATAACGCGGAATGGGTTCCCACGCTTAACATCGGTACTAAACTAGTGAGTGCTGAATATGTCTGCAAATTGCAAGGTAGGGGACAGACGTTGTTGCGTGTAAATAGAAAGTCGTAGGTTGGGAATTTTGTAAATGGAATTGGAGTTTGCTTTAAGTACGATTTTCATTGGCCACGCTGCAGCGAGGTGCAGTGTAGCGCATCGTAGCGGATGCGCAGTTACGCGCCGGCAACCGGATTGCCTTACTGCTGAGGCCAAATTCGAACTGTGCGGTTTCCGTGGTTTCAGTCCACACTGCGGCGTGGCTCCCAGTGTGAACAAAAACAACGGTCACATGCATTTTGTTGCTTGCGGTCACCCGTCCTTGTGGCAGCAATGCGGGAAACCGGCACAGTACGCATGTGGCCTAACTGTTAGAACGCGGGCGCATGCGCGCCCATCCGCTGGCACGCTCTCATATCTTTAGAGCGATAAGTACATTAGCTGAACGCAGCCATCCTTGTACGTTGCCGTTGCCGTGTTGCCGACCAGCTACCGAGGAGTCCGCACGCAGCCGACGGGCTGACGCGGCATGCGGGTCGATCTGAACGGGTTCCAAGCTTTGTAAATTCCAGGCAAATAACAAACTACTGCTTGTAATGTATTTTTTTAATATTTACGCAACCATTCAGCGTCAATTTCTATACAAAATCTATACGAGTTATGGTGTTGATTTTAATTCGGCCACAGTAATCTGAGCTATCGTAACGTTGAAAATACGATAACATGCCAAAGGCAATATGGTTTTGCTGTACATGCTAGCTGAATACCTTAAGCGTCGCATGATCTTTAAGGGCCACATGCACCAAACATTTTACTCTGGGCTAAGACACTAACTCGAGTTAGCAAACGTTATATTCATACGAAAAATGTCGTTACCTAACCCTAACCCTAACTTAACCCAGTGTTGTGGCCCTAAGTCGTTACCTAACCCTAACCCTAACTTAACCCAGTGTTGTGGCCCTAAGTGTGCAGTAAGTACAGGGTCCGCCAACACAACATATGGGCTAATTATTCATGTATTATTCCTCCCAAACGTAAACCAATTGTGTGGGTGTGACTTTATTGAAGTCGTTCAGCCTATTTTAGCCGTGTGCCCAGTCAGGCATGTCATGAGCATTTGACATGTAATATGAAGAACGATCTTTAACATCACCGCCATTACTGTCAAGTGAATAACAGTGAAGTATCATAAAGGCTATACGGTATCATGACAAAAGTAATACGGTTTTATCGAGTAGAATAGATCCCCAGTTCTTTTATCCACAAAAATACCAAACACTGAAGCGCCAGAGTACACCGTCAAATTTCGCATTTTCATTGTCCAGAATTTAAATTCATCCGGCCCAAAATGTAAAATCACTTTCTGCCGTGTACCCTTTAAACAATACCTACCTAATATAAACACAGGTAGAGGTCATTTTAGGGTATGCAAGCGACCTTTATTTCAGTTTACCTCTAAAAAGGCAGATAATTTTAGCGTAAATGCTGCTGAATAAATTTAGCTTGTCTTGTATGGGCTTAAAATACTTTTTTAGGGACAGAATCATTATTCTCTTAATAGCACGTTTGACGCTCAACTCGACTGGCAATCTAAATTTGACCCCTGCGCTCATAGGCATTATGCAGCGGTAGGAACTACCTTTGGCAGAGCTGTATTAAAGTAAGCATCGTATAGTGAAGGTGAAGAGGATGACTTTTTAAATTACAAGCCCACCTCCCCGGCTTCTGACGCCTCTGAATATTTATAATTACACTGACGAGCAAAAGTAATGGTTACTCAAATAACTTCAGTTCTTCGAGACAACGTTATTTTTTAAACCACTTAAAAAAATGAGGAGATTCTTATAGTACAGAAGTCTTAAGATGAAAATGAAATGAACTGAAATGAAATATTTAGGTATGAAGTTTCAATACCTGATACCAGGCAGGTATGAAGCTGCTATAGCGCTGCCCCTTCCTAGGACTTTGCAGGTATTGACATTTCAAAGTACAGTCTTAGATGTGGTCAGCATCTGTACTATATATTAAAATAGAGAGCCAGCCGTTTAGCCGAAATATGTTTGCCAAATGTGTCGTTTCCCCATTTCTTTCCTGTAACTGTAAAGATTTAACTATTTATTTCAGTATCATCGCGTAGAACTCTACTGGGTAGGTAAGGTTAGTTTTCATAAAACTTGTTTTGTTTTGTTTTATAAAAAGGTTGGACAGTGAAACGGTTGGGGAACGATACATTTTGCAAACATATTTCGCCAAAACAAAGGTAACCCATTAAAATATTACGTCATAAATTAATCATATTTAATACGGATGGTGGTTAGTACAACGATAGACGCTTGGGCCTCTATACAATGTTGCTTTAGTCATAATTACGTTTTTTTTTTTAACTCGGCTGCCATTACCATCGATTAAATAAGAGTTATTATAACGTCAGACCAATTCCATTCACCTATTCATACCAATTGACCCAGTCCCAAACTAAGCTCAAGGCTTGTACTATGCGTACTAGACGACGACGATATAAATACTTATATAGAGAAATATATACTTAAATACATAGAAAACATCCACGACGCAGACACAAATATTCGAGCTCATCACACAAATATCTGCCCTTCCCGGATTTGAACCCAGGACCGCTAGATTTGTAGGCAGCGTCACTACCAACTAGGCCAGCGCGTCGTCGACACGATACCATGTGAATCGCAACATTGCTGTACCGTACGTACAGTCAGCTGCAGATAGATCTAACCGAACAGCAAACCCATAAAAATATTATGCATTGTATTTTCAAAAAGACTAACACGCGAATATAATATTGAATAGAGCTTCTGAAACATTGTGAAAATTGCTAGCGCGTCGGTCAATTCCTTAAAGACCCCAAACCCCCCACCTCACCCCTACATCTTGCACCGGACAATGGAGTAGTTGGACAAGGGCAAAAGGTAACACCATGTCAACACAAGCCTTTTCGCGTCGTATTGTTCGCAAACGTCTTTCTTTTCTAAAGAAGGGGCAAAGTTAAGAGCAGTTAAGGGAAAAGAAAACGTTTTTAAGCTGAGCTTACATGCCTCAAGAGAGTTTCTTAAAACATTTCCAAGTATGTTTTCGTTTTCAAGTTGCTTAAGCAAATAGACTAGTTAATTGGTTGTAATACCTTTCGCACTTTTACAAGTTTGAATTTAAACTAGCTGCCGCGCCTGGCGTCGCACGGGTGTTTTTTTTTACACAAACCTTGCCCTGGCAGTAACGAATACAGATTTTTTTCTGGGAACAGAAAATGTACGAACCTAGCGTTTCTTAAAATCTACAACATTTTCAAAAATCTAAACTATCGCAAATATCGTTACCGCTTTTTGTATTTTTTTTTTGTCTCGTATTCCTTTTAATATGGAGTATTAATGACTTTTTTCACAGTTTTAATCAAAGCTTTATTCCTTTCTCTGTCTAGTACCTACTACGAGCGTCTACCCGCCGAATTCAAACGCGAACCATCTGACGACATGTTTAGGCGCCGGCTTAAGAATCTTTTGTTGGATAACCCAGTCTATTCCGTGAATGAGTATATGGAACTTGACTTATAAATAGGATTGACTTTTAATTTTTTTAAATTTTTTATTATTATTATTTTTAATGTACTCTGTATTTGTGTTGACTTTCTATTATTATCATTTAATTCTATTTCTGACGACCTCAATGTAACTGCATATAATTTGACATGCCATGTAATTTATACTGTGTTATATTGAGTAATAAAATCTGAAATCTGAAATCTGTAAAACAGAATTTAACAAGGAGTTTATATGGCCGACCTGTTACACGACGTCACAGTGCATATCGGATCTCTCTGTCTCGCTGTCTCTGTCTGTTTAAATAGTATATAGATTAAAATGCTTATGTGCATTCGTATTTCTTGGCCGATTTTATTTTAATCTCATTTTTCGTGATCTCTTTAACTGTATTTTTATATCTTGTTGATATATTATAAACCGCACAAAAATCTTTTTTTTAATGTTATTTTTATTATGGTGCTTACCATTTAAAATATGTTGACCGTACGCAAGTAGTGTTCTACATATAATAACAATAGGGAATATTAATGGAGTTTTTGATGAATTCTAATTTGAGTGGTGTGTTACTTACGTCCGGTTCCTATATTCAATCCGCGGACAGATAGGCTTACTTCGGATTAAAATTTGACACATTTTGTATGGGCAAATGTTAAATTTTAACCCGAGGTAAGCCTTATCTATCCTCGGATTGAATATAGGAACCCGACATTAGTTTTTTCATATCCGAAGTATGAGGATCTACCAGACTGTGGTCATAGGACATCATCACCCAAAAATTGGTCACGGTCATTATCGTCGGTCACGATTTCAATACAAACCTACATTATGACGACTAATGAAATTACGTCTCGGTGCATGACGAAATTAATCGATATTTTATAGCGTAAAACGGTAATATAGTTAAGTATGTGGGAACTGAGAGCGTATGCAATTACACTGTGAGAAACGTTGTCCTACTTAAATAAAGTATTGTTTTTAAAATCTGTATTGCTTTTTAAATCCTTATAAATACAATTATATTTTATATGAACTGATTTAATCTTGTCTATTTGATACGCTTTCACGATTAAAATTTGGCTATATAAGTACATACATAAATAATAATAAATAAATAAATAAATATCAGGGGACAATGTCACACCAATTGACCTAGTCCCAATTTAAGCTCTAGGCTTGTATCATGGGTACGGGACATCGATATAAATACTTATATAGAGAATTATATACTTAAATACATAGTAAACATCCATGACTCAGGAACAAATATTCGCGCTCATCACACAAATATCTGCCCTTACCGGGATTTGAACCCAGGACTACGATAGGGTACGATAGGTACCGACGTACGTGCATGAAGAGATTGATGTATGTAGAGGAAGCGAAAGTTGTTTGTTTAGGTCGGTGCACCTGGCGTTCCATAGTCTCTGCCTACCCCATTGGGAGACAGGCGTGAAGTTATGTATGTTGACGACGCGCTGGCCTAGTTGGTAGTGTCCCTGCCTACGATGCTAGCGGGCCTGGGTTCAAATCCCGGTAAGGGCAGATATTTGTGTGATGAGCGCGAATATTTGTTCCTGAGTCATGGATGTTTTCTATGTATTTTTAAGTATATATTTCTCTGTATAAGTATTTACGTATATCGTTGTCTAGTACCCATAGTACAAGCCTAGAGCCTAGTTTGGGGCTAGATCAATTGGTATGACATTGTCCCCCTGATATTTATTTATTTATTTATAGCTCTGTCCTTTACGCTCACCGTGAAATGAACTGCATAGCTATGTCATATTAACCCCACAGTAGTGAAAACATCACGTGACAAAGTTATGTGAGCTATTTATAATGACACGGCACCATCTCACATTTCCACTTATAAATAGTGCGATTGATCCGTCCTACATGCCCCTTTGAATGCGTGTTTTGGAAATATCTCCATGTCTAAACAATACCCCTTGTGTTCCCTGAGAACGTTCCGGAACACGTGTCCTGTTCCCAGCGCCGCGCCGGAGTCGATATGCGGGCACATTATCCGTACGGCCACCTGATTGGATATTGCTGCGTAGATTATGTTACCTTACAGCCTCCTTCAATAGCATATTAATCGGTTTTTAACGGCGTTCGATGGCGTATAATTGGTTATTTGCATGTTTTGTAAAGACTCGCGTTCTTTACGTTTATTCTTAAATATATACACCGTGTTTTTTTTTTTACGATAACTTACTTCCATAGAAACTAAATGGTAGATTAGATTTTTAAATATAGCGAAAATATTTTATTTATTTATTTATAACAAAGTAATTAAATGTTGTATCTTTGGTCATTCTAAAGGGCCTTAACAGTTAACTAATAGTCAGTGTCTAATACGTCAATGTTGGCGTGACATAACATAATACACACACAAGTAAAGATATATGTCACTAATAAACTGGGATACATCTTAGCCTACTTGTGCAAAATGTGGTTACATAATTATCAAGAAGTTTTAAGACTTGTTGGTAATTCTTTAGCTCTGCCTACCCCACTCTGGGAATGAAGGCGTGAGTTTATGTATGTATGTATGTAAGTAAAGATAAACCTAAATTTCCACAAAAAATCAGTAATGATTACTAGGAATGATATTAAAAGGCACACCTAAAATACCACCTTACTTCTTACGGTCGCGGCAACTTCCACAAGTATAAAGGAACGTTATGCTAAATGTTGCAGGCACCAAGCCACAGTACAGTATAGTAATCTGTGCCACAGTATAATGACAATAATGTTTAAACCTTTCACTCATTATATTATAAGAGGCGTTGAACCGTGAATAGGAACGGAATAAATAAACAAACAAAAATCTTACATAACTTTACTTATCGTAACACAAAGTCCCCCGACGTGTCTGTCCCTGTGTATGTTCGTGATAATCTCAAAAACGACTAAATATATTTTCATGCGGTTTTCTCCATCAGTTAGATGATTTTTCACCGAAGGTTTTCATGTATAATAGATTCTGGTTTATGTATGGATGTTACAGTAAACTAACATTAACCAAAGCAAAGTAGGGGTGGGTCGCTAGTATCTAATAATACCAGCATTTGTAAGCAAAAAGTATCCATGTCCGTCTGCTATAAACTATAAACGATCTCTATTTAATTTCAGGTCGATTAATTGAGGCGTTGAACCGTAAAAAAGGATCAACAAACGAACAAACACGCTTTCTTATTTATTTAGTAAGCCTAAGGGCCTGTTTCAAAATCGACGAGTAAATTTATTTGCCATTTAAAGTTGTCTCTCTCTTCGTCTATTTTCAAGTGTAAGAAAGGGAAAGGGCTAAATTTATTTGTCAAATATGCTTCACTTGTCGATTGTGGAACAGGCGGTAAGAATAAGGTATTAATGTCGTCAACGTTATCTAATATTTCTTACACCTGGAGATCTCGTGCAAACTCGACCCCCTAATCTTACAAAAGGTACAATAAAAGGCGTCGAAGTGTCAATGTGATAAAAATGCCCGTGTCACTCGATAGTTTCGTACGGGGTGCAACACAACCCTCATTGTAGAACGTAAGTTAACAGACAGAGGGTTCTTTTTAGTGTTGGTTTTGAGCTTCTTTGGTTGCCCAGTGTACCTTGTTACTTGAAGGGGACTTGTTACCCTAGCCCGAGATATTGACAGCAATAAATCCAAATCAGATGTAAGTAATCCACTCAAAAGCAGCTCGTTAGGTTTAGGGTAGTGATAAATATCGATACGAGATAAATTGATAGACAGGTGTTATTGATTTTATTTTTATTATTATGAGATCAACAAAATTTTCCAAGCTTCACTTCTAATAAAGAATGTAATGTAATAATATTTGGAAGTAGATTTTGAAACCTACGTATTATCGTTGCTTTTAGATACAATTTTAGATACTTACTTATAGGTATATGCCGATAATTTTATGATATGGTATGGTATTATTATTGGAAGGGATAAGATGGGCCTTGTGTGCGGCTTTGACTGTTGCTGATCTATTTGTGGGAGCCCTTTGCCTAGAGCCACTGCAAACACCCGTTGCATCCAGGAGTTTACAGCTGTTTTGGGCAGTAAGGAGTTGTATCTGATATGTCACCCTAGATAGATACTTCTGGTCCGCATGAGCAGAGGATGTTCATCGCCGTCTCTTCTGTCTCCTGACAAAACCTAATTTAAACCCTAATATAGTACCATCGAGCTATTAAAATGATGTAGACGGAAGGTTGCCATAGGGACTCTTCAATAGTTGAATCGTCGAGTTTTTCTAAATAAGTTAGTTATTATAGCATAGTCGCACAAATATATTCGGCAACAATAAAACGTGTCAGAAAAACGTACCTACTGGGCCCCTATTCTACTGGTTAAAACCATATGGTTTACCTTTGAAATGTTTTATTTTTCTCGGTCGCCAATATTGTCAGGTAAATATAAGCTATCGTAACGTTGCCAATTGTGTATGTTTATTACGTGTAGCAAAATCGTAACCTCCTACAATTAAAACATTTTTTTTTTTTATGGCATAGAGAAGACAAACGAGCACACAGGCCACCTGATGGTAAGTGGAAACTGTGACCCATAGACATTCGCATTCTCAAGACTGCAATGCAATCCTAAGACTGCAAATGCGTTGCTAACCCTGAGGACTAAGATGGAATGCCTCTATGCTAGTCATTTCATCGGCTGTCTTATCCCCAAACCGGAACACAACAATGCGAACACTGCTGTTTGGCGGTAGGTTAATGGATAAGATGGTGTTAGCGATCCGGACGGACCCTGCACAAGGTCCTACCACCCGCAAATATAGACTTTAGTTGAAAAAAGCAAAAGCCAATTCAACATCGGTTTAGTATCATTTAATAAAGCCAATACGCGAGCTAGAACTAACAACGGCGAAGTAACTCCGTTTGTAGGGACGGCGCAGGCGACTGTGATAGTTACTAAACTCAATTTATGGGAGTTACTTTCGTCGGGCAAATATCATCAGGCTCGGCCGGCCGGATGCGGATGATGCCGGTAAATTGCCAATTTTGACTTTACTCCACTTTAGAGTGTCATCTTTTAGTATGGGAAACGATACGTGAGCGTTTTTTGATTATTAGTTACCAAGTTATTCATTAGTCTTAAGTTCCGTAACATAAAGATAAAAATAAGGAAGCCTTTTGGAGAGGATTCAGTACCAAGAGGCTTCCTATTTTACATTTATGGTATGGAATCTGTTTGTCTGTGTCCGTCTATCATATCAGTATGTTACTGATTTCAATCAATTTATTCCGACTAGTTTCACCTCTTTTCTTTTCTCGTAGGTACCTACGAGTATGTTTTACGGAAATATAAAATAAACTTTATGTCTTATTATATTAAAAAAATAAATATATATTTAATAATTACAGACAATATAAACCTTACTGATTACGAAGAAAATAAAACCGTTTTAAAGAGTAAAGTTAAATGGAGCGCCCGACTTGCACTTTCCATTTTATCCGAAAATAGTAATGTTTGACTTAAATTACTTTTTAACTATACTTCTTAATCAAGCCAAATGTACCTGAAAGCCTCTATCAATCACTTAAAAGATATAAATTCATGTATTCTGCAGTCCCCAGGCGACCGACCGCCGTCAGCTGTAGCAGAGGCTTCCACAAACCTTCCAGCATCATATTACTGCCAAAACACAGGATAATGATCTCTGTTATGTGTGTATAAAAGTGTATTTACGTGCAGGATGACTTTGCCGTATTTTTACTTATACGTTGCCAAGTTTGGAGAGTAAATTGAAGCGCAGAGGTGATACATAGACCGTAAAATGTTTACGGGCGAGCATATCAACGATGCAGTGATGACTGAGAGGAGAAATGGTGGGGTAAATGATAAGTATGTGCCGTTTTATGGTGTAGGTTTGCGACATTGTTCTCATAGAATTTTGTCAAGGCTAAGTTGTGCTTTTGCATCGTCTCGTTGCTTTGTTTTAAATAATATACAAACGAAAAATTACTACAGATATTTATGGCGAAAATAATTGATCAATATCAGGGAAATCATCCTCCCATCGCTTTATCTTGTTTTTAAAGGAAGAAATATAGTTAATGAAATACATTCTGTTAATTCTATAAAAATACGCTGTTTTTTTATTTTCTTCTTACAATTGATATTTTTACTTATCTGGGCTTGCAGAAGGTATATTTTGGCAAAATGGAATTTGACGCGGAGGCATGTCGAGCCATAATTCTTCAAGTGGCAATGATCACATTAAAGCTAGTCTCAGCGTCTTAAATTTTCCCAAACATTATTTAGACAAGTTATATTTTTCAAGGGCCAAATAAAAAGCACCCGAAACCGACGTACCTACGTGCATGAATAGATTGATGAATGTAGAGGAAGCGAAAGTGGTATGTTTAGATCGGTGCACCTGGCGTTCCATAGTCTCTGCCTACCCCATTGGGAGACAGGCGTGAAGTTATGTATGTATGCATGTATATTTTCAAATATTTCGTTTAATCTTTCTATTAGTATTTAAAATATTTCCGTTATCATCATAATCTATGCGAACGCCTAACAATCTAAGGTTCTATTACATAGTTTAATGCGCGAGACAATCGACCGGGTGTGTACGACTGGGGCAAGGCTGTCGTCATTAGAGAACGTACCTAATGGCGAAACTGTACCAAGGATACGGGCTGTACTTCGACGTGGAAATTATTGGTTAAAATTCTTTATATACCTTAATAAAAGGACATACATACATACATAAACTCACGCCTTCATTCCCAGACTGGGGTAGGCAGAGCTACAGAACTACCAACAACTCTAGAAACTTGTTGATAATTCTGTAACCACATTTTGCATAAACAGGCTAAGATGTTTACCAGCGTATTTGTGACAGGTTGCAAGCCCATCGCCTAACAGTACTCCAAGCCTTTATTCCCTTCTTAGTCGCCTCTTACGACATCCACGGGAAGACATGGAGTGGTACTATTCTAACCCGGCAACCACACGGGTGCTAAAAATACACCAATAGGATTATTTAATTTTTCTACTCTCGCTCAGCGCCGCTCTCCTATTGGTGCATTTTTTCCTTTCACAACGGTCCCGAAATCCTTTGTAAAAGCATCGTGAATTCCTAACATGTTGTACGTCTATATTGTCTAAAGACGACACCGAATGATTTACTACCTATTCAGATGCAGTTATAAAATAATATCCCTGGGTCATTTGCCTTATTGCCTGTCCCTATCCAGGACATTACAAGTAGTTAGTGAGAAGCGAGACGGAACGGCATACTCGTAAAATTGCCGATGCGTGCCCGCAATGTATTAGGTTCCCTGGCTCGATCGGCTCGTGTGGTCTTGTTAATTATGTTATAAGATATGATGTGAGTCTATGAGATTGTGTCGTTATGCCGTGTGTGATTACAGCAAAGTCTTTTCTATTCACAAGTTTTGGCGGAACGAGTGTCATAAACGCATCAATTTACAGCTGTAAACCACATTATAACGTAAAATGGATTATATTTGTAGTTCCAACAAATATAGGCCCTTGAAAATTCTGAAGTTTTCAACAAATGAGTACGGTGAAGTTTTTGTCCATATTTCACTATAGCCAAACCTCTAAACATGTGCTTGATCTGGGCTCTCTGTTGATTTATTCTTCTCCGTAAAATGATATTGTTTATGACATGTTATGTTTTTTGTCAACAACGTTACAACAGCTCTTATTCACGTTTCAGTAATATCAGCCTAGTTAAAAACGATACGATAACAAAGCCTCAGTCAGCCTGTTATACACTATGTCATTGTTTTATTGAAACACCATTTATATTACCTGCTATTTGTCTTCAGCAAGATAAGGCATTGAACAATCGATCATAGGTCGCCGAAAGAATCGCGCTAGATCGAGCAATAATCTATTTTAGAAAGCTCCCGATGAATCATATCGGCAACCCAATCCATTGTTTGGTCAATACGAAATACAAAGGGCGGTCAAAATTATCATATCATGGTTATTGATCCGAAAACAATAGACGCAAGAATATATTTAAATCACGGGTCAACTAAGGTTCTTTTTGTTTTTTGAAAGCTAGAAAAATGATGTCATTACATTAAAAAACCACTAGGCCTTTATAACCATTTCTTTAAAACCATATTGTTAACCAAAATAGACATGCAAAACGACAATATGGTTGTAAATACAAGAAGGGTTCAAAATATGTAGAAAAGAAGCCCTAAAGCAAGTATTGTTGCAATATGTGTAGCGCTTTAATACTTAAAACGTACGAACGCCAAAACGATATAGATGTTGTCTCTAAAATATAAAAACGATTTCAGAATAGTTTGCTCGTCTCTTTGCTCTTAATTGCACATTAAAGTCATTTATGCCGAATTTCACCAACCAATTAACAGATGATTTAAGTGTTACAGCTGTCAAAATTTATAAACTAACAGTCGTTTAACATTGATTAACATTTAACATCTCTGGTGAAATAGGTACCTACTTAACAAATCAAACAAACAAAAAAGCGAATTATAAATGCTTAAATAACATTGCGGTACCAAAAAAATATTTAATTTCATTGACAAACATACATTTTGTTCAAGCATGTCTACCAATGGGGTATGCAATAGTAGATTGTTCAACAAGGGACTAAAACAAGCCATAATGACACGAGATGTTTAGCCACGCGAGCGAGCTTGCGAGCGAGGGTGGCTGTAGTTCGAGTGTCATTATGGTTGTTTAGTCTCGCGTTAAACACTCTACTTTTCACTTTGAATGCGAGGAAAAAAACGACGTTCTAAACAAAATTACAACATTTATTATAAAAAAGTTTCTAACAATTAAAACTAACAATTAGGTATCTTATTATTACTATCGTTAATCTAACATTAATAAAATAAAAGTAGCTAACCAAATCTACGATATATTAAAAGTGCAATTATACCTTATTATTTCGTTGATGTTTTAAATGCTTGCATATTTAGCCAACAGATTCAAACTTGGAAACCATTTAAAGTAATTGGACCACGCATAATAAAAGAGTTCGGCCTTAATATGATTAAATAGATTCATATTCGTAATAAATAATCGTGTTTCACGAAATTAAATCCTTTTTTTTTATATATTTGCACAGTAAAGTTGTCATTTTGAGGTTATTTCGACGCCCAAAAATATGGTCCATACACAATCACTGAAAATGGTGATAATCCAACATTCACAAACACCGTGATTGGTTGTTTAGGGGTTTCCAAAGTAAATTAAAAAAAAAATACTCTAATCCCTAGAGATTAATAAGGAGCTTTAGTCCCGATTCGCAGAGATTTAAGTAGCATTTTAAGAGCATGAGAAGTGAAAAATATATTAAACGCCGGGTTCACCGGACTAAACACATAATTTTTGCTTCCTCTACATTCACTAACCTCTTCAAATACGTCGATTTCGGGTGCTTTTCATTTGTATGACCTTAATTTGTTTCTAAAAATAACGACTTGAATTCATCCCACAAATATAGCAGTATAAGTTGAATATACACTACTCTATCCTCAAGGGCGTAAGAGCGCGTCAAGACATCTTTGTCCACCCGTCCAAGCATCCGTCTCTCTTACACTCGCTCACTGGTTAGAAAGTGACAAATGTTTTAACCACGTTTATTCACATAGATAAACTTGACCAAAATAAACCCTGGAGCGAGATTCTAGGCGGTAAAACCATATCGTCTTTGACCTGTTATCGTATTGTCAATGTTGGAATAGCTCTTATTTACTTGACAGCAACGGTGGCAGAGGTAAAAACAATACCATACCAGGTCAAAGACGATATGCTTCTTACCATCTAGAATAATAGTGGCCCTGATATATACTTTCCTTATTCTGTCGCTGACAGTACAATGAGGAAATGAGAAAACAGGCTTAGAGAGACGTGAGTGTAGAAAGAGAGGGTTGCAACCCCAACCAATTCCAGTGTAATGCGCCTATAAAATGCTGATTTCAAATCCACCGAGGTGACGGGTTTGAAAACACGAGCATACTAAACGTAAGTGTGATTGCATTGGGTCTATTCCAAAGAAATTGTTACTTTGTCACAGAACGTTTAGATTGGAGTTCTATCGTGGTTCCTAATTACTACAGGCTTACAAGCTAAGAATTTAAAGACGCGTTCAACTTACTGCCTAGTGCCTACGAAGTAATCAAGTAAAAAGGATCGATTCCAGGTATGGGCCAATATAATCATGTGATTTGTTATGAGTAATTACGAGTATTTGTTTCTGAGTCTTGGATTTTTTATATGTATTTAATGCATTTCTCTATGTATAAGTAAGTACTTTTAACTTTGTCTATAGGTAGTATACCCATATTATAAGCCCAGAGCTTAATAAAAATTGTCTAAAAATTGGTTCATAAGTAAACTCTTTATGTTATATTTGGTCTATTGATATTTAGATGCCATTGAAGTTTAGTACCAAATATTGGAAAAGGCTGATTTCTACTTAAATATTCATATTTTTTTATCTTTTTAGTTAACTTGAACTAAAACCACAAGTTCGTAACATTTTAACAAAAGAGCTCGATGTTAACACTACAAAAAACTTACATACCTATGTGCTCTTAAAATATTTACATCGGAAGTAGACTCATTTCTTCTTTTTTTTCATTTCACAGCTTTCAAAACAAAAAAAAAACAAGTAAAATCTGAAGTTCTTAAAAGCCGTAGGTCTTAATACTAGTTATTAGTAAACTGATCTTCACGTCAGAGCTCAAGATTACACTTTAACGTATCTAAATACGGCTATCTCAGCCTAGATTAGTATAATAATACGGCCCTTAGATTATTTATTTAAACTTTATGCACTAGCTAGAACAACCTACAAACAATGGAATGAAATACAAAAAACCAGCCAAGTGCGAATCAGACTCGCACACTAAGGGTTCCGTGCCATTCTTGTATGGGGCTCCCTTCGTTAATATAATTTAAATATTTTTTATAACTGGTTGTTATAGCGGCAATAGTATTACAAACTTTTTACAAAATTTCATATGTCTGTCTATAACGGTTTAAGAGATGCAGCCCGCTAACAGACAGATGGAATAATATGGTCCAGCTGGCACCCTTTGGGTACGGAACCCTAAATAATAGAGACATACACGTAGAACTGAGCCATGCCTTTTGAAGTGTAGCAAACGTATTTGACATACCGTGATATACATTATTAGGATTCTCCGAGCGTGGCTGTTCCTCGATCCAAATAAAACGAATGTCACCCAACTTCCACCCTTGATGAACTCTAACAAGGTTGAATATTCACTGGCGAAGCGCGATTATTCTCATGACGCGGTGAGCCTTTCAATTTCCAACAATGTTCAGTATGCGAAAATTGTTGTCGACCTTTGTACGTGTTTACTGTACTGAGGCACAGTAAATACAGAACAGTAGTCCATCTCTGGCCCTTGACGAGCCATTGTTACCTACGTTTGCGTCAGCCGAAAGACGTCCACTGCTGGACATAGGCCTCCCCCAAGGCTCTCCACTCAGACAGGTCTTGTGCTTTTCGCATCCATCGCGTTCCCGCGTTCTTCACAAGGTCGTCACTCCATCTTGTTGGAGGCCTACCTACAGCTCGTCTCCCGATCCATGGACGCCACTCAAGAACCTTCTGACCCCATCGGCCATCAGTCGTGCGAGCGATGTGCCCCGCCCACTGCCACTTAAGTTTAGCTATTCTTCGGGCTATGTCGGTAACCTTAGTTGTACAGCGGATATCATCATTTCTGATTATATCACGCAGAGAAACCCCGAGCATAGCCCTCTCCATAGCCCTCTGAGTTACTTTGAGCTTCCTTATGAGGCCCATTGTTAGCGCCACGTCTCAGATCCGTCATCACTGGCAACACACACTGGTCAAAGACTGTTGACTTCAAACACTGCCGTAATTTGGACGAAAAGGCGGTCGCCAACCCGCCTGCCAAGCGTAGCTATCTACTATGGCATTTTCCCCCAACGATTCTACCAACTATGTCTTGGGTATGTAAGGGGTGGCAAATATTTGCAGTTGGTTCTTTGGGGTTTCTTTGAGGCAGTGTGACGCATGATCAAATTATTATTTGTAGTGTAAGAAATACTTGTTTTTTTTTTCTTACTAACAAATAAACACCTAAAACATCTTCTTTATTGATTTAAAAGTTAGATAAATAAGTAAAATTCGCAGCCGAACGAGGGTACGGTGCAGCCCCGAGTTTACTCCTGTCCTATCACCATCAGTCTCACTCTCGCCCCATCATTTGCTTGAAGATGTATCATTTCGAACACTGATTGTTTAATACTGTGACTGAGGCATCTATGAATGTAACTGAGATGAATGTCTGAATAATGTTTTGAATAGTTTCTGAAACAATTGTAGAAATAGTACCAGTAAATTATTTAAAGCTCTTTGGTTTATGGTAAACAACAATTGACAACAGGTTTTTTTTGAAAAGGTGTTCTTATTAAATCAGACTATAGAAGTTTGTCTCAAAAACATAGTATTTATTAACCTTTTTTATTATGTTTATTAGCCGTCCGATATTTTTTTTAATTGTTATCAGTGTTTGCTACACCCTCTTTAATGACTGGAATGACGTAATTTTGTTTGTAATTGCACCATTTTTTTAGGTCTTGCACTAGACGTGAGTTGAAGTGACGTAGAAAAGACCATGTGGCATTCAAGATCCATAGCCAATAGCAGAGTTTATTTATTTTCTCAATAAATAATGAACAAAATAGTTTAATTAGAAAATGCTTTTGAGACAAACCTTTATGATTTTTCCAATTTGGAACATAATCGGAAGCACATTATGGTACTTGATATTTTTGTCTTTTTTATGGTACCGCACCCAAATAATGCGAACTGGACCCTAGCACTAAACCATCGCTATGCGTCCATCGGTCTATCTGTCAGCGGGCTGTATCTCGTGAACCATAATAGGTAAACCGTTAAAAAATTCAGTGCATGTACAGTCTGTGAGCACTTAGAAGATACTTCGGTTTTGTACTTCTCTCTCATTCGCTTTCAATAAAAGCATATGAGAGCGAGTGAGAAACAAGTACAAGCCCGAAGCACTTTCTAAGCGCTATCAGCCTATATTTCTAATGCCGTTATGACAAAAAATAAAATGAATCAAACATAATTAGATATAAAAGGGAAGGAATGAAGGGGCCATACAAGAATTTTACGGATCCCTTGGTGTGTGAGTCCCACTCGCAATGGCGGTTTTTTAATTGACAAATGCATTTAAACAGACAGAGAGAACGCCTGATGGACAGTGGTTACTTGGCATATCGCGTAACTAACAAATCTATGATAGAGCAAAATAAACCTTACTGTCTTATTAAAAAGGTGCATTTCGCTCCTTATTAAAATTGATACTTACGCGGTTTTGCAGTTTCACCGACGATATGGACATTATATAGCAACGCCACGGGTGCTGCTACTCATGCGTTGGCTTTCCTCCTCTTTTATTCCTAGCTATTGTCCCATTTGTCATATGTATATTTAAGTAATCTATCGCCACATCGTAGGGAATGGGTTATCTGTTGATTAGTCTTTAAACATGATATGTATTTTTAGTTTGCAATCGGATTAAGTAGGATTCACTACACTGAAAAAATACACAGTATATGCAATACCGAATAAATATGGACTTTTATTGCTTTGCACCATACTAGAGGTATCAGTGGTCTCCTCTTGTGAAGCGCTGGTAGATTCTTGACGTGTAAAAGTGCCCGTGTGGCCTACTTACTGAATAAATGTCTTTTATATTTATTATATTTTTTATCTTTTATGAGCCTACCGTTTGAAACGGTGGTAATTAGTAATTAAACGTCCTAAAACTGTGAAATATTGTGGTGAAATACTGACTGGACGGTTAACTGAAACGTGTATAGTATTGTAAATATTGTAAATTTATTAAATAGTTAATGGTTAATCAGTAAATAGTGAATTTTACAACAAGGGCATAAAACAAAACATTTTATCCAAGACTTATGTATCCATCTTAGCCGGTAGGCGAGGTTGGATAATTAAGTAGAATATAAAATGGGTTTTAAGACAAAGTTATACACTCTGCTTTTCACTTCGAATACGGGGAAATAAAATAGTAATAATACAAAAAAACTTACATAAATGAGAATGTATTGATATGTTGGCCGCATCTCCAGTCTTTGAAATATTCATACGTTTTAAAATAAATTTACTTGGATTTAGGCGGCAATGTCTGTTCAATACGTTATTTCGTTTTTTTTTTCTATAAATGCGTTAGGTGTGACCATTATTTCCTCTTCACTAAATTCCGTAACACTACTAGTTTTGCAGAGAAAACAACTACCTAATTAATTCTCTTTCCCGCCACTGTATTTCTTCATAATTTTTTTTTAAGTTTCTGCATGTCGAACGCGATACTTCGATGCGATGTCTTTTTTGTTAAATGCAACATAGAAGGCAAGTAAATTAAATGTATTCAAATAACAAGTTTATTTAATGCAGTCACCTCGTCTGTCTGGTTGTAGGGCTTAATTATCTTAGTCTAGATGACGACAACACTTTATGCACTAGAGTAAAAAACTCAATATTATACCCGCTATACCTAGCATAAAGAACTTTACGAGCATGAGAAGTGAAAACGTATTTTTCCAGTTACTCTAATATTATTAAAAAGGAAATTATTATTTTCCGTGAAATGTTTTACAAATTTTCATTTCGCAGCAAGGTACTTCCCGCTGCAGCATTTTATTATGTTTGTGGTCCCAACCCACGGCGAAATTTCATGATAATAATTATTAATTTCCAACTACGTTTTTGGTGCTCTTCACGTCTGGTTGATTTGATGAGTTTCATACGAATAATTTTATTAATGCATTCATGAAGAAACTAATTACTGTAAATGATATATTCGGAATTTTAATTTGAGTTAATTTCACGCACGAATAAATAAGTTCCCTTTACAGTTGGAGTTTCTTGCGGCGCTTCTTCTCCGCAATGATGGTCTTGTCCGAAGCGCTAGTAGATTCACTCCATGTTACCGACGTGTAAAAGAGCCCTCATGTGGCCAATTTACTGAATAAATATTTTGAATTTTGAATTTTGAATTTGAACACAAAGTAAAATGTTATACTCACAGCTACGTGGTCGTTTACCATAAAAATTAAATAATAACCACAAATTTGCGTCTAAATCGTATCACAACTAAGCCCGCAATACCTATATTCAATAATCGAATTCACGTTAAGATTAATAGGTAATATGAGAAAGGTTTCGATCGATAGTGGCTAATAGATATCTACGCTCGGAACATTCTCGATCCATTTCCCTAAATTCATTCTAAGGCGGATAAGACAAACGTTACTCGTATTGTGTCGTGTAGTCATCAATCTTAGGCCATTAACGATTAGATGAAATTCTCTTATTAAATAAGCCGATAACTCGCCACCCACGCGTCGATTGATAGAATCGAAATCTGGAATCGTACTCCTAAAATCGAAAATTAAAGTTACGTTTTCTCTGCCTCTTTCCTGTGATAGGGTCATCAATAAAGAGTAAAGAAGACAGCGATATGAAGTTTCAAGTTGAGTGGTTTGGAGTGACCTTTCTGGATTCGATAAATTGATCAGCCTTCATTTTGTTTAATGAGATTAAGCCTTTCCCCATCTATCATACGGACGTGCACCGTCCCCTTTGAAGCGGTCTTGGTATTAATTAAACCGTATGATTATAAGTGATAGCTGTCGTGCACAAAAAATTGATAATTCAATTATAATAATGGTTTGATTTGGTATCTGTATGCAGCTGAAGATTTGACGTAATAATAAAAAAGGAACCACAAGTTTTTGATTTAGAAAAGTACGATCACTTAGGTATATCTTTTGCGAAGTTGATTTTAAAGACTTAAACCGCTGTTCATAAACGTACCTACAATAAACCAATCTTAGTTAAGTAAACTTTGTCCCTTTCTGTGAAATTCAAATTTCACAATGACAGATGAGGACAAAATATATTTTAAGCATACTTTAGCTATTGCGGGTTTATAAGAGATTTGCTATTTAACCCGACTCTGGTAGAGCGAAAAGGGTTATGATTTCACATCTATGTTAGTACGTCTAGGTAGTGCATGTTTGGTTGAAGTTGTACAGTCACCAGTAATAATATATCATCCAACATTGGGCTCAAAAATATCTAACAAGTCTCTTTTACTAGAGGCATAAGAGCGTGTCAGATATTTTTGAGCCCAATCTTTAATAATATATTATTGCTGGTGACTGTACAAGAACCGGATTTAAGTAGATAAACATACGTATTTGCGTAGTTTATTAGACATTAGTAAGATGTACGCTGATCTAGTTTTTAGGGTTCCGTAGTCAAACTCAGCCTAACTCAGAGACTCTTAGTACTAGAAAGCTGTAATTTGGCATGAATATTTACCGGGTTAGAATAGTGCCACTCCATGTCTTCTCGTGGATGTCGTAAGAGGCGACTAAGGGAATAATAAAGGCTTCTAGTACTCTTAGGCGATGGGCTTGCAACCTGTCACTAATACACTGGTAAACATCTTAGCCTGATTGTGCAAAACGTGGTTACAGAATTATCAACAACTTATTTAAGAGTGCTTGGTAATTCTGTAGCTCTGCCTACCCCACTCTGGGAATGAAGGCGTGAGTTTATGTATGTATGTATTTACATGTAATTATTTGTCACGTCAACAAAGTGGTTAAATAAAATCATGTAATTTATTTTTTTGTGTACCTCCCCTACACGTAACGTGGGTATGTTTTTTTGTTACCCATGTGCCCCCCCACCCTACAGCCAAAACTACAAATACTAAAATGGTCAGACATGCTCTTCCAAGTTTTTATCTAAACGAAATGCCCTCACCCTCAAGTCCCGTTTCTTAATGCCGAACAACAAATCGCAAATACATAGATACGTAAACACTTTACTTGGTGCAGTCGGTAGATAACACAACATACAATAAGGTAAAAAGATAAGCAGCACGGCAAAATAGTACATTACTACAGACGCCGGGAAGTAGGTGGTTGCAGGCCGAGTTCATATAGACGGCCGAGCGAAGCGAGGTCGGATAGTTACGAGGCTGGCAACCCCTTTTCACGGCGAGGTATGTATAGTGCTTTTCTCAAACATATGCAATGAAATAAAAAAAAAACATCATTTAAAAAACATTTGTGTAATAGGCATTAACGGGGATATTTTTGGTCCGAACCACACAGATACAAAAAAAAAACGATTTTCAGCTATTCAGCCTGTTCATAAAACCAGCTGTCATGGCCATATTAAAATTTAAAAAAAAATACTTCCCGGCCTAGGCCTTCAATTTTGTATGAAATTCCTTTACAGTTCTCTCGAGTTGTTCCGTCGGGAACGTGGCACTTTGAAGCCTAAAATAACTAACATAACGCCGACATTACATAGCATGTTTGAGAAAAAGGTATTTAAACTGCATGCAATTTGTTTCGCTTAGAGATTCCTCTTTTACAAGTAAAGCGAGCAGTTGCGACCATTCCTACAAGATTAAGTAAGGTTCTTATAGAGCACAGCTATTCTGAGCTTTAATAAGAATAATATTTCCATCCCCCGAGCTGCTGTGACAGTGATGAATATAAAAGTCTGGTTTTCATTATCTTTAATGTATGAGGTAATAAATGGTGCTATAAAAGGCCTAAAAGTATTAGAAATAAAGGTCAGTATTGCCATATTTATGTGTTTCTTGACTGTTTTGTGATAGTTTAAAAATATGAATGTGGTGGCGATAGATTATTCACACAGTTTAAATGACTTTCTCATAGTATACTTTAGTGTAATATTCGATAACATATAACAATTACAATACTTATTCGACACAATTTTTACAGAATCCAACATTAATACAATAAAAAATTATAAGTAAACAAAATCAAATCAAATATTAAAGACAATAAATAATAATCACCACTATAAAAAGAACACTCCCTCTTGCAGGTCTGCTCGCGACATGGTCCCTATGAAACTGGCTGCATTACCTCTATGGATAGCTAACCCAATCCTTTGGGAGAGGTAAAGACCAGCTCTAGGATTTCCGGAGGTGTCTTATGAGCCGGGATGACAGGGCCTTAATAAAGCTTTTCATATAAGATGACTAAGGTCCCATGGTCTCCACTGCAAGTGCCACAAATTCGTAATCATTTGAATTGTATTAATTGTATTGTATTTTAATTTAATTAAAACTACATTGAATGAATGTTCAACAGGGCCTCTATTCTGCTTAATAAAACCATATGGTTTTTGATTTGTTAGCGTATACTCAACATAACGATAGCTCTTCTTCATTTGACACTAATTGTAAGACAATATGATCACATGTGCAATATGGTTTTAGTTTTTTCCAGTCAAATATAATCTTTCAAAGATTGATTGGGTGAATTAATAAAGACATTGACGTATTACAACAAGTTTACGCTCAATAATATGCGTTTCTGAAACTTGGAAAAATATCTGTAATTATTCTCATTACTGACACCATTATTGTTCTAACTAAATAGGTATTAAAATTGTTAGAGTATATTCAAATTGTTAACCGTATATTACCTGACTGTAGCCGTGTGTATACATCCATAAACAGCAGCTAGACGCGCTTCCGCCAGAGGGCGCCGTGCGCGGCCCCGCCCGGGACTCCGGCGCATAAATAAACAGCCGTGTAAATCGCGGCTTAGTTGCGCGTGCGGCGCTGAGGGCTAGTACCGCGGTTTCTTCCGAGCTAAGACCTCTAGTGGCTGATTACGTTTATTAAAAAAGAAAACTTTTTTTACTTGTGTTTGTTTGTATACTTACATTTTAAAACCTAGCATAGATGACCCAGTTTCATGTATTTGGTTATCTATCACTGACAAACTCTGGCATCTATCGGTATACCTACTTATATTTTATTATATAGCTTTATTAAGGCTCTGTCATCCCGGCTCATAGACACCTCCGGAGATCCTAGAGCTGGTGCTTACCTCTCCCAAAGGATTGGGCTAGCTATCCAGAGAGGTAATGCAGCCAGTGTCATAGGGACCATGCCGCGAGCAGACCTGCTAGAGGGGGTGTTCTTTTTATAGTGGTGATTATTATTTACATCTTTAATATTTGAGTAGCTTAGTTTTATTTTAATTTAAATAAGTTTAGTTTTAACTTTTAATTGTTATCATATTACTTTATGTTGGCTGATTATTATTTTTTCGCTGAGGAAACCCTCTGCTCTAGGGATGACCTTATTGGGCCTACCCACTAAAACCTCACCGGCCTTAAAACTTCATAGACTCTTGATGATGGGGGCGCCATGGGCTGCTTATCGTCCCCCAGCAGCCCCAGCATAAGTTTGGGCACCTGCGCCAGAGTAGGACTATAGAAGGTGGGCCCCTTACCAACAAGTCCTACTGGGGGATTAAGTTAACGGCAAACTGCCGGCGCCTTTGCCCCTTCGCCTGCGATATGTTGGCTAAACTTTTTTTTTTTTGACGGAGAGGAAATGAAATTACGCATCGTGTTGGTTAACTTAACCTAACCTACGAGGGGAGGTCCAAAAGTTCGCGGAATGGAGGGCTAAATAATTAAATAAAAAGACGTTACTATTTTTCCTTTTCAATATAATCTCCCTTAAGGTTAATACATTTGTTAGATCGTGATATTAATTTTTCTAAACCCACATAAAAATAATTTTCTTCTTTGCTGTCAAAATGAGCCAAAATTGCGTCCTTTACTTCATCATCGGTGTGAAATTTTCTTCCCCGCAACTCTTTCTTCAAATTTGGGAATAAATAATAATCACTGGGGGCCAGGTTCGGGCTGTAGGGGGGATGAACCAATTCTTCGAAGCCACATTTGTTCAGGGCAGCCATCGCAATACGACTCTTGTGAACTGGAGCATTATCCTGAAGTAACAGCACACCCTTAGCCAGCTTTCCTCGCCTTTTTTCTTTGATAGCTTCCCGCAACTGCTCCAGTAGCCTAGAGTAGTACTGTCCAGTAATTGTGACATCTTTGCTTTTGTAATCGATCATCAAAATTCCTTGGCAGTCCCAGAAAATCGTAGCCATCAACTTTCCGGCCGATTCTGACACCTTAAATTTCTTAGGTGGGGGGGTACCCTTCTTGTGCCATTGCATCGACTCCTGTTTAGAGTCAGGTTCAAAATGATGAACCCAAGTTTCATCTCCAGTAACAATCCGCTTCAAAATCGACGTACTTTCTTCTCCACACCGTTCTAAAAAACTGCTACACGCTTCGATTCGCTGCTGTCGCTGATGCGGCGTAAGCATTCTCGGCACCCATCTTGCACTCACTTTAATCATGCCGAGGTGTTCATGTAGAATCCGCAAAATAGTGGTTTCAGATACTCCAACTAATGCAGAAATCTGTTTCTTCTTCAGGCGAGCATCTTCTAATACTAATTTTTCAACTTTTCCGTCGGTATCTGATGTGGTGACCTCGACAGGCCGTCCTGGGCGAGGGTCGTCTTCAATGGACTCTCTGCCAATTTTAAAAAGACCGTGCCATTTGTAAATCATTGTTTTTCCAGGGCAATGATCACAGTAAACTACTGACATTTCACTCATGATGGTCTGAGGAGTTTTTCCTTGCTTAGTCAGGAACTTGATGATGGCTCGATACTCAATTTGCTCCATACTTCCAGGATTTTTCCAGATTGACTTGCTTGCTCGACGATATTTTGTAAAGTAATGAGCTCTTCAGGCTGAAAGTTGGTATATATACTCTTAATGAGTTGGCCATTAGTACTATACTAAAAAATATAGTCATCCCCACCCCCATCCCCTCCATTCCGCGAACTTTTGGACCTCCCCTCGTAACTAGAGGTATTTTTCGAAAGCTTAAAATTTGTCTGACTGGTTTAGGACAATCAATCATTCAGACAAATGAAGCGTTAGGATAAACGTTACTATTATTACGGGGGACACCCCAAAAATATCCAAGGATCAATAATATCACTACATTATTTTGATATTTTGCAATATACTGCGTTGCGATACTTGCGATATATTAAGTACATAAAAGATAAAAAAGATAAAAGATGTTTATTCAGTAAGTAGGCACTTTTACACGTCAAAAATCTACCAGCGCTTCGCTAGAGACCACTGCTGAGAAGAAACGCCACAAGAAACTCAACAGTAAGTCGTTTTTTAAATATTGCTAATGATATTATACAATAATAAACTTAACCTAGCATTATATAAAACAATGAATCTCACATAACACCAAAAATTTATATATTCATGCGTAGTTGAGCAGGAAAATGTGTCAAAACTCAGAATTGTCACAAAACTAATAAGCAACAGTAATATAAAAAAAAAAAATAGAAAGTATACAAGTTATACTTACGTGTGACGGTGCAAGACAACATGCATAAAAGTTTCGATACATTCTCCTACAGAAACCGTGTCCCCTAGACAATATACAATATTTACATATTTTTTATGGCTAAGTTATTATTAAATTATTTAGGTGTTGGCCAAGCATTTTTATCTGTTATATAGTCTTCGACCCTATAGTACGCCTTAGACATCAACGACTTTTTCAAGTAAGTTTTAAGTACTGGAAATGGTAACTTTAAAACAACGTCAGGTAATTTATTAAAGAAAAGGATGCATTGACCTACAAATGATTTATAAACCTTACGGACACGAAATTTTTAATAGCAATTTTATTTTTATTTCTTGTATTCAAATTATGTACATCACAATTCTTAACAAAAGAGTCTTGATTTTTAATGACATAAATAATATTCTCATAAATAAATGGTGATGCTACTGTCAAAATATTAATTTATTTAAATAGTACATTATAATATAAAACGAATGGCTCTTTTTTGCAACACGAATATAGTCTGGATGTCAGCAGCTTTTCCCCAAACCAGAATACCGTACGACATAACACTATGAAAATAACTATAATAAACTAACCCCGTTATGCTACTCTAAATCTGAAATCTGTCGAAAATTAAAAAGGGTATAACTAAGTCCTCTGATGTTCAAGACTTCAAGGGAAAATGGATATTAGTCTACTGTACTAATGAGCGAAAGAAATTTTAAAATGTATTTAATTTATTTAGTGTTTAGCGGAACAACCCCTGACCATCGCCTGCGCAGCTGCGTGGATAGTGGTCATACGAGATGGACACGAGATAGCCAGAGGGAGCCAGATTGAGCCCAGCCCAGTTTAAAAAATATATACAGCAATATTGCCGTGTTTTATTCTCAGCTATACGTACGAAAACTATTTTTTTTATTAACTTGTTTGTATATATGGATATAATATGTAAGTCAGTTTAGGTCAAATCTTGCAAGCCAATTTCGAACCAGGGGGGCTATTATGACATAGCTATGCAGTTCATTTTACGTTGAGCGTAAAGGACAGAGCTATAGCAGTTATATAGCTTTGTCCTTTTCTCTCAGCGTAAACAGTTCTCGTTAATAGAATGGGCTGAATTTTGCATGATTTATGTAAACCCGATGACAATGCCATATTATGCAATGTCAGAGCTGATCTGATGATGGAGTCAGAAGGCGGCAGGATTTCTGATATACTCACCGTAAATCTACCGTGTTGGGAGTTATTGAGAGTCTTGAAGTTGACCCAAAGATAGAAATATTAAAAGAAACTATGTAAATAATAAAAGTTATTACTTAAAATAAAACTGATTTAACTGCTGGAGCGTGTCGGCGATTTAAGACTTTCATACATTTATTATTGAGCGTGCGGCCTTGTCGCCGTTGCTACCGACGTCCCAGGAGTTAAAAACTATACAACTAAATATAACGAATACCTATTTAAAAGAGCGTGGCATAGTTAAGTAGGTACTACAATATTGCTGGCACTCCGGCAGCATTTCCTCGTGACCTGATGTAGTAATGGAGTTATATGGTGGCAACAGTATTTTTATTATACTTTCAACGTAGACCTATTCAGTTCACACTAATCTCACTAGTTACTAGTTTTCACTAGTTTGGTCTCGATAGGCAGTTGCTTATGATTTACTTAACAAAAAAGGTCGGTCAGCTACACAGTTTTTTTCTCATACGTTTCATTCGTTTTCCTTTGTACTAAAGTGTTCTATGAAATTAATGTTTGTTTTATTATTGCTGCAATCCAAAGTATTCACCAAAGGATTTAAATTGTGTCCAACGAATCACCAGGGGAGCAATATTGAACGAATCAAAGAGCCTTTCTGGCCGCCTGAAGCAGAAAATAAAAATACAAACGTAATTACACTGTTCTACTGGAAATAGTTTGCGCTTCCATTGAAACAAATTCTACAAGTTTGCGAACTTGCTTTATAAGCGCTTTCGGCTGGTTTTTTTAATCCCTACGTATCTTTTAAAAAACTATATAGAAATAACAGCTTAATTTTTTACCACATCAGCGCTTGTAACATCAATAGGATACATAGTCAAAAGCTTACTTATTTTGAATAATATAAATTACTAGCTGACCCGGCAAACGTTGTTTTGCCATGTAAGTATGTAAAATTTAGGGGTGGACCACCCTTATCACTTAGGGGTATGAAAAATAGATAGTAGCCGATTCTCAGATCTACTGAATATGCATATAAAATTTCATAAGAATCGGTCAAGCGGTTTCGGAGGAGTACGGTAACTAACATTGTGACATGGAAATTTTATATATTAGAAGAAGATAGATAACAGAATTAATTTAGGAATATTTCATGATTTTTAATATCAAAAGCTTCACAATAATTCAAGTGTTTGTTTGCCTCTTTGCGTACGTCGGCTAAAGGATGAGTTCCTTTGTCACAGCTGGGTTTGCATCCTTTTGATGTCACCCGTGACGGCTTCAAAGAGGAACAATTTATTGCAATGTATCACGTTTTATATAAAAGTTTCTCAGAAAAAGGTATTAATATGGTCTTGGGTTAGGCTTATTGTAATGAACTAAAACTAAGCTAAACGTTCCGTTGGGCTTTTTGAGAACAAAATCCTAACAATGGATTGGGTTTGAAACGTGGTTAGACCAGTTGGTAGTGAGTGAAGTGATCGATGATTCCCGGTGTGTGCAAATATTTGTGCAATGAGCGAGCATTTGTTCTTGAGTCTTGGATGTCTTGCGTATTTAAGTTTGTATTTCTGTACTTATGTCAGATTATATACCTAGGAACCTAGAGCTTCGTTCGGGACTACGTCAATTTGTTCAAGATTTTCCCTTGATATTTTGATGTAAATAGTTATTCAGAATTTTTATTACGTTAGTTGAATAAGAAGGTCTATCTCAGCGTGAAACTCGGTTTACTTGTAGGTTCGAGCATGTCAGTAAGTTCGAAACACAAACTTTATCTCAAGTGCATCTATGTATACACCAAAATAATTTTCTATGAACGTCTTTAATATTATAAAACTCTAACACCACTTATTATAAGTTGGTAAATAATTAAAGAGGTAAATATGTTAATGTGTCTTTAAATAAACACCAACTAATAACTCGGTTTTGACTGATTTTAAAATTACAAATAATTTTAGTAACTTGACTACTTAGGGCGACTGTAGTCAAACAAGATGAAATAATTCCTTTTATCATACAACATTGAAGTAAGGTGGTATAAGGGATTCTACAGGCAAAGACACAAAGTAAATAAAAAACTATAGACTGCAGCTATATTATTATGAGTACTCAGAATTAGGGATATTTTATATTTGAGACCTGCAGTTTTGCCGACGCGTTGGCCTAGTTGGTCCCGGTTTTAAATCCCGGCAAGGGCAGATATATGAGCGCCAATACTTGTTCCTGCGTCTTGGATGTTTATATGTATTTAAATATGTGTTTGTATGTAGTCATGGCTCCGCAACATCCGAGAGTGGACTGGAATAGCGAGCGCATCTGAACTGTTCGACTCGCTAAGGACAGACAGTAATTCCAGAAGTTAGTAGCCAACCTTCACTAGTTGGAGAGGCAGTTGAAGAAGAAGTATGTATTTATCTTTACCTACAAGTTAGTTTAACGTTGTCTTGTATCTATAGAGCCTACATTTGTGTGACATTGTTTCCTGATATTTATTTATTTAGTCTAAAGATTATGATTTACAAACTGTTTCTTTTTCCCACTACTCCACCTCACCTTAATTATTATTTGATAAGTTTCTATACCTACTTGAATTGGCCTCGATGTTCTGCATTCTCAGTCTAATGGAGTCTATCTGTAATCATTAAATTGTCTCGTTAATTGATTAATCTTAGTAAACATATCGATGATTCAATAAAAAACCAATAACCAAATAACATCCCGCTGAATACCAAATGACACCTAACAATTATTTCGAATTCTCGACCATTAATAATCACCGACGGAACGCAGTAATTTGGACCCAAGTTAATGAACACGTTACTTTGCTATCTACCCACGTGTCGAAAGCAGTCGGAATCTCTAACGGACACTTGCCACATAGTTTTATTTGGGAACAGTGTGAGAAGGAAAGAAACATCGGTGACGGGGCTTCTTTTACTGGATAAAACGATTGTTATAGACATGTTAAACCGGACGCAACTATACGTTAGAGTGAGGTGGAAATACATCGTGCTAACTCTAACATATAGTTGCGTTCCACAGTGCTTGCGGCAAAAACCAAGCATGTGGATTCGGGTTTATCGTATAGTCAACATAACAATAGCTCTAATTTACTTTCCTCCTTCCTTCCTTATTGCTAGGTACTTAATAGTTATATATTTAAAGAAGATCGTGTAAGTTTAAACAAATCTTTGTTTGATTTAACATATTTGTAAAATTCAATGTAGCCATAGATATCTCATAGTTGGAAACGGTCATTGATTCGAAATGCGGGACAGAGTCTGTCCAGGCGGACCGTTTAAAATTATGAAATACGGGACGTCTAGCAACGCTATTAGGTACAATTCGACGAAATATAATCTGCACAGCTTCGTCTTAGAAGAGCTACGTCAAATTGGTTCAGTAGGTTGACAAGATTCATTGCAAGAACGGTATCGTTATCGAAAATGTGTAAGATTGTTGTACTTGAGGTAGCGTAAGGTCGCGTCGAGCGCTGAGGTGAATTCCATACATTTCGACAGTACCGGTCCAAATTAGGGACTGCAGGTCCATACCTAGTTTTGACCGGAGACTTAAAAACTGGCTGACACAGAGGGCTTACTATTCCGTCAATGAACCTTGATGACATTGACTTTTAATTATTTTATTTTGACACATTATTTATTAACTTTAGGGAGTGACTTTTTGTATTTATTTTGTAATTATTGCAATTATTATTTTAGTGATTTATTTCTACTGAACATGAATGACAATGTATAATCCTTACTGAATAAACTATTATTATTATTTGTATGTCTTTACCATTCACGGGACTATGGGAGTCCCGGACCTTTGGAAGGCGTACATGGAGCCGAAGCCAACACGCAGAGGCCCTTTATTATTATTATTCGACAATCGTTTACGTTTGCTTTAAAACATCTTGTAGCAGCCTGGTTATACTTCGTTAATTACTATACCTTTTAAAGTCCACCAGGGCATTCTTTCTGTATACATAAAAAAAAGAAAAGATAAAAGATGTTTATTCAGTAAGTAGGCCGCACGGGCACGTTTACACGTCAAAAATCTACCAGCATACGCATACGCCGGGAAAACATTTCTTTCCTTCGTGGGCAGTCGGGCATAAGATATAACTCAAAGTTAGTGCTTCCTCGTATTGTGCATGACCTCACTCTTTCATTCAATTTCTTCTCGCATGTGTAATCATGACTCATTAATTACTAACAGGAAGTTTCAAGCGCCTCCAAAGAATTGACCGTTGAAAAAGTCTATTGAAATAATTGAAGCAATTTAGTCCGGCTTGGATGACTTTCGGACAGATTTATTATGTGGTTTGGTAGTAAGCCTTATAATTTAATAGCTCAACATATCCCCAAGCGACAAGCACAAAAGCGTGTGCAACGAATTTAAATCATCAGTTTTTTACGTCATTATCTATTCAGGTATTTTCAATTGAAGCGGCCTCAGATTTTTGTATAGTGCCCCGTCAATTTTATACCGCAAAAAATACTCATGAATAGTAATTGACTGCTTTAATCTCAGTAATTTGACTAATGTGGTCAGTGTTGGGAATTTTCACGGTCAAGGAAATTGGCAACATTGGACGTCGATTTAAAACTTACTTAGGCATCTTGCTTGAGGAAAGCATGAAAATAACCCACCATGCTGCGCATTTACCTGTGATTGGCGCATCATGTTTTTTTTCACACACCTTTATTAGCGGTTGTTACATTCACTCCATTGTTCTACTTTTTTTTTTACTTTCGCTCAAAACCATTTTGTTCTAGTTCCCGTTATTAGTGAAAATAACTGATTAGTTTAGTTTATACCAGAAAGGTTTAGGTTGGTACTTAACTACGGTAACGGCGCCTATTACCGGGGGTATCAAAATCGGCGCCCATCACCGCGGTATTTTCAAATACGCTTTTTATAAACAAACCGATCGATATTCTAAAAAACAAATTTTACACGAACGAAGCTTATTTAGTTGACTTACGGACCTGTTAGCGCTAGTGTGTGTGAATGAAACAAAGTGCTCGCAATTCGTCAGTTTCCGCGAAGGCAGCGCAGAAAGAGGACGTGCCATACTAACGCGTGACGCCGCATGCAAGTGAACTCGAATCTTATTTAGTGTTTTACGTAATATTTATGGCAATTGAACTAATGTTATGGTATTTAAATGGTTGTTTATTGTTTTCTGCACGACTTATGAATGCTTTTTATACATTTTTTGGCCTGGAAATACGTTTAAAATGGAAAATCAAATACAGCGGTGATAGACGCCATTTTTTTGCGGTGGATACTAATACCGTGGTGTACCCCGGTAATAGTTTTTTTTGATTTCAGTTATTTATACTTTATTTTTGGTATATGCGATCGGTTATACATACTTTCTTACGGTTATTCCAATCTTGATCTATTCACGCTATTAAAGAACTATTTCCGTGGTATGGAAAGTATTCAACAAACCCTTATTTTTTATCAAAAACTTCAGTACTGAATTTGTAGTTTGTATAGGAACCTTAAAATTGTCAAGTTGTTTAAATATTGAGATAAAATCGTGTATTTACTTACCAGTTATGTAATTTTGGTTTTATACCTAGGTTGTAATATATACTTTTGATTTGTAATGAAAATAAAACTGTATTCGTTTGTTTTTATGGGTCGGAATTAGGTTTTTCAAACCCTCCATATTGAGCCTATTACCGATGGTACGATCAGATAACCCTCAGTAATAGAATGTATGGGAGTCTATTACCGACCCATTCAATATTTGTTTGGGTCGGTAATAGGTTCCTAAAGAAGTGTCTATTACCGAGTGACATATTAGTATTCTATAAAATTAATCACATTTAGGGTACCGTAAGTACAGATTTCTTTGATAAAGTTGAGACTTTTACACATCAGAAGGCAATTTCCGTGTTTATGTATTGCATTTTATGTAGTGATCATAAGTTATTTCTACTTTTCATACTTATATTATATTTATTTATGAGTAATTATAATTATACTTCCTTAAAAAACGTGATTTAAAAAATAATATACAGAACCAAGCCATTATTTATTTTATAACCCACGGTATTCAGTTCCAAATCGTGAGTCGGGCGCCTATTACCGATGGTAGAAAATTGCTGCTTTTTATACCCTCGGTAATGGAAGCTGAATTCGCGGTAATAGAATCACAACCTGTGTATTACCACGGTAGTAGAAGACTTGGGTATTTTGGTTTCAATAATTATTTTACAATATATAATAAAGTAAAATGAGTCCAAAAAGTTACGACGCTAAAAGTTCAATAAAAACTTTAAATAAAAAAAATATTTTGGGTCGCTAAGGAGCTTTGATAACCTTATTTTTTTGGAATGATTTGAAAACTTCCTTAAGTACCACGGTAATAGGCGCCGTTACCTTAAATGTAAACAAAAAAACCACGTGATTTAGTTCGTCAGCCAATAGCAGCAGAGCACTGACACGTCGAAGCTCGACAAAATAGTTGTGATTGGCTTTTTAACAGAGTCAACCAGTTTTGTTTAAATTTTGTAAAGTACCTAAACCTTTCTGGTATAGTTTAGTTTATTTATTAATCAGTATTCCAAAATAAATTGCATAAAATACGAAATGACATTGAGATCGTCAAAATAAATACTAATAATCATACAATACAAAATGAATTAAAACAACAACAATTAAACATCGAATTAGCAAATGTCACTTGTCCGATGTCACTAATATACAAGGATTACTTAATAATGTCAATACATTAATAATTTTACAATTCCAATTCCATATATTCATCTACGGAAAATAAAAAGTATCTAAGCTGATGTTTAAATGCTTTATCGGTTTGTATTTTTAAGTTTGCCGGGTAGACGCTCATAGTGGGACTGGTGGTGACATGCGGGTTCTTACCCGCAACGATTTGATGATAGAATGAAATCACTGGGCTTGCAACCTGTCACTAATATACTGATAAACATCTTAGCCAAATTGTGCAAAATGTGGTTACAGAATTATCAAATAATTCTGCAGCTCGGCCTACTCCGCTCCTGGAATGAAGGCGTGAGTTTATGTATGTATGTATGTATGAAATCACTATACAATACAATACAAATACTCTTTATTGAACACCAAAAAAAAATCACTTAACAGTACATTTTAACTATAGGTATACAACAGGCGGTCTTATCGCTAAATATCGATCTCTTCCAGAAAACCTTGGAAAAATAATACATACACATACATACATACATAAACTCACGCCTTCATTCCCAGAGTGGGGTAGGCAGAGCTAAAGAATTACCAACAAGTCTTAAAACTTCTTGATAATAAAAGATAAAAACACATGGCAGGCGGTGTAAATAAATTAAATTCTTCAGAACTCAAATTAAAATACAAGAAACACTTCTGTTATTATGTTACTATGTTTTGTATTATCGTTGCGTTACCAACAGCTAAACGAAGGGACAATCACACAAAGAGAGTATAGAAAGCCATTGGAGACAGTATTGTGGAATGAAGTGCAACTAATCAGGATATGTACCACGTAACACGGAATATTAACGATTTTGTTACTTGTTTACTTTTATTGTGGGTGTTTTTTCTTTATTTTTTGTTTCGTGTTCGTTAGTTTAGTGTGTGTGCTATGTGTGTGTAGTCTTCCGTGATCATGGACGGTTTCAACGGAAGACTGGGGCTGAGCTTAAAGCCAGCATTACGCTGTTTTGGAACCATTTCGTGACAACAGGTATCTTGTACATGTCAATATTTCTATGCGTTTTGTTTGTATTTACGAATAAATGTTTATTCAATTCTGATCTATTCTATTCTAAGTCAGATTGATGAATGTTTGATTGATTTTATATTTTCTTACGTATTTACGTAGTTACGTTGTAGACAGTTGACTGCCTATTGTTTGCAATTCAAAAGGAGATAAATGAAATCACAAGCAGTTGCAGTGTTCATAATGCAGAACCTTTTCTGTTTATGCAAAAGAAAGCGTGTGTAGGAGCTCTTTCTTCAATGTTCTCATGATACGTGACGTGCGTGTTAAATGCCTTTATTACTTAAGGGAAAAAACTTTTCTTTGGAATATTGGAACGTGCCCACTACTGTATTCTGCTGGATGGTAACTAGACCCCGTTATCAAGCGGGTAGTTTGGTAGTCATGTGTAGATCCCGGATTTTAGTCGCAATGACGTCACAATAGGGTAGTTTGGGGAGTAAATGGAACGGTGTTAGTTAACACGACAACCTAGTCTATTGGTGTTTAACGGAATATTTTTTATCGAAATCTACGTGAACAAGTCGCGGGCAGAAGCTAGTAATATTAAAATACTTAAATGAGAAAGTTTTGATGTTTGATACTCAATCTTTATTTATTTGTTCCTCATAAAGTAACCTAATTATTTTTCTATTTTTGTATTTGCAAAATTTAAGGTTGTGGCAATAAAGATTATTCTTATTCTTATTCTTATTCAAACTGTTGAACGGATCTGGATGAAATTTGGCACAGATATAGATTTTATTCACTTGACGACTACTATAATTCATAATGACATACATTGTATTGTAATTATAAATTTTAATTGAAATATAAATTGATATATATTTCTATTATGTACCTACATCTAATTAATCTATAAAATAATGTAACCTTTGACGTGTAATTTTATCGAAAAATATGAATAAATGAGTATGAGTATGAGTATGAGTATGAGTATAGTCTGGAATGATACATAAGGTACTTTTAATCCCGGAATATTAGAATTCCCAAGGGAAAAGCGATAAACGACTTCCACGCGGACGAAGTTGCGGGCAGAAGCTAGTAGACTTATAATTAAAGGCGTAGACACAACGCGGGGGCGGGCCTAAGATTAAGAAGACGTATCCACGCGTAGGAGGTCTAATGCGTATCAACTGAAAAACATAACTTATACTTAAATAATAAAGTGTATATTCCCATAAAGCAGCAGTTGAGTTTGTGTTAAACAAATAACTTATTTTCAGTACCCAAAATCCTTTCTTCAAGTAGAATGTTTTCCCAGATACTAATGGTACGTGAATAAGCAAATAGTTGAACGGATCGGTAATGGTTTTTGGAGTGCACAGCTAATATTATTATCTCTCTACTTGGTTGCTTCCCGTGTTGATGTAAACTTTACGGACTAAATTTGTATTTTTTTAAATGCTCTTGGAAATAATCATGGGGTTTCTTTATGGAAAATCAATGTTTGTCCCCAATTTCGTTTGCCTAGAGCTGCTTTTACCAATGCGTCAATGACAAACATTTACACATCCTTACAGACGTTAATATTTTGAATATTTTTTACGAAACATTTTCTATAACTACAGTACTGGGCAGATAAGAACCTTGATCCTAACAGATTACACAACCATGAAGTTTTTGATTACTGATAATGTGGACTGCAGTAAAAAAACCGTTTTTAGTACTCTTTTACACGCAACAACTAACTTCGCCATTGTTTTACTGCGGCCAACATTATCAATATTCTGAAACTTTATGGTTGTGCTATGTGTCGTGATTTACTTATCTCTCTAGTGCTTATAACAGAACAGTTTCATGACACAAAATCCAAATTCAAATTCAAAATATTAATTTCATACGTTGGCCATAGGAGGGCCCTTTTATACGTGAGTAATATGGAAGCCTGCCGTTTGGCAAAAATATGTTTGCCAAATGTATCATCTCCCAAAATTTTCATTTGCCAACCCAATGTTATGTAAATTCTTCAGAATTCATTTCAGTACCATCGTGTATAACCCTATAGGTTAGGTTAGGTTAGTTTTTATAAAATTCTGACATATTTACGGTTACAGAAAACAAAGCGGGTGGGCAAATTAAAAGTTGGGAAACTATACATTTGGCAAACATATTTCGTCGAAACAAAGATAACCCGAGTAATATACATACATACATACATACATACATAAACTCACGCATTCTTTCCCAGAGTTGGGTAGAATTACCTACGGCTCTAAAAACTCGTTGGTAATTCTGTTACCACATAATATAATATGATATAAAGTGAATTAACTAGAAACGGAGAGAAGCGCCGCACGAAACTCATTCTCATCTCACTTATGTATTTTTTAGGATTCCTTAGTCAACAAGGAACCCTTATAGTTTTGCCATGTCTGTCTGTCCGTTTGTCCGTCTTTCCGCGGTTTAACTCAGACTTGGGTGTAGAAAGCAGTTATTTTGCATAGTTATTAATTCTAATTACCTACCGTAAAACCTGGTAAATATGGACCAGTACTTCAACTGTGGTCCAAGTCTAATTTCTTTAATTCCTCATAGATGACTTAAGTATAAGCATTTTAAAACTTTAGTCAACAAGAAATGTCTGTAAAACAACACGTTTCCTTAACTAAAGATATTGGGAACTTGTACTTTTGGTCATTGATTTTGGACCATAGTTGGAAGATTTTGGACCATAGTTACCAGGTTTTACGGTACCATATATGTAAAGCAAAAATCATTTTATTTATATTGTAACATCAAGTCAGGTGTCACTGGCTAGCTCCTAAAAAAAACATTGTGTTAATGAAATTGTAATATTCATTTATTAAAGTGTTATTTACGCTAGAGTTGCATGGCCCCCCTGGCCACTACTTGCCCTTTTGCTATGCACTTTTGGTTTTCTAAGGTTTTTCAGTGAGTGATTATAATATGGACCCTTTGAGCGCCAACAACAACTGAAGTCTAACGATGCTGTTGATGCATTCATCATGAAGAGTGCTTTATGTGGATGATCCTAGGAGTAATTGGCAGTTGTGCGCATGTTATATGCCTAATTTGGTTTTGAGGGTGGGCTGGGCACCAAGGCACCTTTTAGGTCACTGCTCTATTCCTTGATATAATTATTTTCAACGAAGATGACGACAATAAGAGCTAATAAAATGTGCTATTAAAATGGTTTCAATGATGATTAAGTTCTCACCAAAAAAAAATGTTTTTCCATTACTTCCGGCTGGGTTAGATCTTCAAACGCGTTAATCTAATCTAGTGTTAGCCTAAGGAACATAATGCACTGTGTTCATTCTGGGGGGCACTTGGTCCAACTCCCATACAAATATGGTCAATTGCCTCTGTCCAGCTTGTTGTTATTTGAGATAGTTTTGGAGTTTGTAGTAACAGCTTTGGAGCCCTACCATTGACCATGGTCCCGCATTATCTTACCTGGATATTTAATTTTAATAGGTAATAAACAATAATTATTGAAAGTAGCATAATATTAAATCATTACAAAAGTAAGGACTTCTTAAGTATCAACAGGTTTATCAATACCTTTAAATTAAAATAATGTATAGGAAAATAACATGATTACTACGTCCATATCGGTACATTTATTCACAAGTTTAAAAGAGGAACTAATTAAAGGTTCTGAGAAATGTTTGTAGACTTCAATTAGTGAATCTACCTAATGGGGATAGACCAAAAAAAATTACTCACTGTTTTTACGTTCTAATTCGAAAAAAATAGGTAATTTTAAGACACCAATTTCATTAATTTTGTATTTGACCCAATAGTTTGGTTTAAATATCTTTAATTATGTAGCAGGCATTTTATGGATGACATGATTAATTTAAACTTAGGTTGACATTTACTGAGAAATTATAACAATTAAATTATATCTAATGATAAAAAGTGATTGTAATAGTGTAATAAAACGTACTATTTCAAGCGCTTGACCCATAAGATACACCTAGGAGCCAAGCTCAAGCCAGAAACGAAAGTCAAACAAAGGTCAAATATACTTTTGTCGAAATGTCCGAAATAGATAAATATTTCAAAAACATTCATGGAGAACGGCTTTAAATCCCTATTCCTCGAAATGGTTTTCTAATTATAGTAATTTAAAAAATATAAACCATCCCAATTAAAGGTTCTGAGAAATATTTGTAGACTTTGTAGACTTCAGTTAATGAATCTACCTAATTTATGCCAAAATAAATCATCCATAAAGCTCAACGAGCTTGCAAATAAATACTTGCGGAACCCGCCGTGCGATGGCCCGGTTCGCTGTTCACCAGTTTTTTTATCTTAACAAAAAGCATTAAAATTAGAATTGCAAGTGTTAGCTGGAACTTTGTGAAGCGGGCCGTAAATAAGAGGTTTTTCATTTTCCCCTAAACAAAAACAATAATGTGTTAGATGTTATGGATAGTCACGCTTGCGTAACGTGGGAAGCTTTGTTCCTTTGTGAGGTAAATCTACATTTCTCTATAGCTAGGTACCCGTTTATGGCTTCCTTGTTTTTAGTTCTTGGGAGTAAAATAAATATTATTTGCGGAGTTTACTTCGATGCGATTGAAAATATCGTCACATATGCTATTTTAAAGCGTTCATACCATATACATATAGGTATGGTTTATCTGGTACCAAAACAGTTCATGGGTCATTATTTGGGCGTTTCAACCGCCTCACTTTTGTGGTCACATTTTTGTAGAAGTGACTTCAGATTTCGATTTTGTTTCTGGTTAGGTATTTAAGTTTACCGGACATCTATCAAATATCCAAAAACGCTATCAAAATATACGCCCAATTCTTCAAAAACATGTCCACGAAAGTGAGGCGGTTGAAACGCTCGAATAATGACCCTCATCTTCGACAAAAAGTACAAAATACAACTGCATGAGGACCCGTGGGAGGGCCTCAACCCCAGAGAGGTAAGGATATTCACAGACGGATCCAAGACAGAGTCAGGATCCGGAGCAGGTACTTTTTCAGAAGATCTGAACATACATATCTCAACACCATTAGGAGCCCATAGCACAGTCTTCCAGGCGGAATGCATGGGCATCATTATGGCAACAAAAGCGATCGAGCAAAGGAAGGTAAAGGATCTCCCTATCCGAATACTCTCCGACAGCCGATCAGTTCTCCAAGCCCTACAGAGCTACACTACAACGTCAGGGCTAATATACGAATGTCACAACGCCCTTTCCAAGGTATGTAACATTAACCCCATCACCCTACAGTGGATAAAAGGACATAGCAACTCACGCGGTAATGATGCAGCTGACGTACTCGCGAGAAGGGGCTCAGAAACGGAAGCGATAGGTCCTGAACCATTTCTGCCCCTTCCGACCAGCTGGCTGCGTAACAAACTGCGCCGAATCACCAAGGTAAAGCACCAACACTACTGGAGCAACCTAAACACCTGCAGGCAAAGTAAGGAGGCCCTTCCGACGATCAATCCCGGATTGTCGCGTAGATTACAAAATCTTAAAAGGGCCCAACTCCGATTACTAACTGGAGCCATAACTGGCCATGCCTTATTTAACAAACACTTATTCACATTGGGTGTTACAGACAGCCCCCTGTGCAGAGCCTGTATGACGGCGGAGGAATCCGCAGCCCACGTCATCATGGAATGCCCAGAGGTGTCAACATACCGGGCACGTTACCTCGGAACACCGAGGTCGTTACCAGAAGCCATCGGCAACACAAAGGGTCTGCTAGGCTTCCTGGTAGAACAGGGTTGGCAGGAGTAGCACCAGCAACCCAGCACGCAAAAAAGGCGCAAATATTAAGTCGTCGAGTTGCGGAAAATAGCCCGTTGCAACCTATAGGTATGGTTTGTAAGAGTTAAAACTGTCAATATAACATTGGGTTGGTAGGTACGCTTTTAAAAATATTTCTCTATTTATTTTCCCACTTACCTATGTTAAAAAAATATTTTTTTGTGTGTTTGCTGGTTACTTCTTCACACCCGACGGATTTGGATGAAATTTGAAATGAAGATAGCTTATACGCTGTAACACAGGATTCTTTTTATTTAGGAAAAATGTAAAGTTTCCGAGGGAATAACGATAATGGAAATCTACGCGGACAATGTCGCGGGAAGAAGCTAGTTTATAATACAATGCAATACAATAGTACTCTTTATCACCGCAGAGTTACAATTTGAAACAATTTTATGTAACAGGGTGGTTTTTTTACATGGTTTTCTCTTGCAGACAATGTTAATTAATAGAAGACACGCCCATAAAAATATAGGTCATTATCTTGGTTTATTATTTATATTGGTGTTTGAAAATCGGCTTTAACATACAAAACAAGAAAACGGGTTACTAATACCTATAAACAAAAAAAAAATTGCTCTTACTTGTACCTACACATAAGACGGTGGTCAGATTATTGGCGAATCACGCCATTGATTAAAATTCAATTGAACAATCGAGTACGAAGGCGATAGCATCAAGATATAATTGGTGTTTCGAAAGAGAACAATGAGTGGTCGTATAATCATTATTATAATACGTTGATTAATGAACTACACGAGAAATATTACTTGCAAAATATGTTCTCTCTTTGTAATAAATATTTTTAATTATTATTTCATGGTACAGAGAAGATAGCAGAATAACGGAGTTTATCAGAAAATGTGTATGAAATGTGAAGTGCTGTGAAGCATCCTTGAAATAAATATTAAATTTCGAATATTAAAGTAGGTTATTAACGATAAATTTACATGTATGTACAGACACTTAATTAGGTATCATTTTATGTGCTTTGATTCAAAACAAAACAATGCCTCGGTCTTTATTTACACTGTCAATCACAGGTTATTTATATGTTTACAATGTCAGTCTGTTTGACTGAACACTTGTTTCACCGATAAGACTAGGTTCAGTATGAGTTTTTAAAAGACATAAAAGTAAAACTATGATTAAGACCCACGACGACCTCGAGACCTTTTATTTTTGGAATTTGCTTATTAAGAGTTTGTATACCTAGTCCGGCCATAAGTTCTGTTACTGACATTTATTAATATTTCTTACAAATTACAAAAATATATTAAAAGAATTTTTCATAAATCTGTATATTAGCAAAACCTTAACTTATATATAATAAAAAAGTACGTAATTTATTTTTCACTATTGCAATAATTTGATGTACGGGCTTTTAGAATTCTCATTTGGGACTAGCGAAGCAATTTACGCACGACGATGATACTGATAACGGCTACAACTTTTGTAAGAATTCTCGTAGTGAGTCTAAATTTGCGTGACATATTGACCAGACTTTTATCTTTAAATTCTGATACAAATATATTCCAAGCAACTAAAGATCCGCTTGTACACCGGTCAATCTTCATGTCTCATTAAATAGACCCGACGGCGACGATTTTACATCAATTTGCAGCAATGCGAAAATACACCAAATCTCTTGCTTCTTATGCTGGATTTGAGTGTCGTTGAGAAACATAATGTTGTTCTCTAAACATACCCAGAGATGAGAGGCTTCACAATATTAAATAAAAAAGTTCCTTCCTAAACAAAGACTAACCATTAAAGGCGTTTTCAAAAAGTGAAATTTGCAAAAAGTCGTACGTAATTTTATTGATGCCGGCCCTGAATGTTAAAAGATCGCATCGGAAATTGCGACGACTAAGTGGAATGATGATTAGTTTCTAAAAAATTACATTATTTAAGCGTTTAATTTTTATATATTTTGAAATTAAAAAATAAACAGAAGTTACTTTTATTTCATTAACACTTTGTAACAGAACTTATGGCTGAACTAGGTAGATCCATTTGCCTATTGTAGGGCCATTACCAACCAGCTTATGGCGAGCGTAAGGGATGCGTGTAGTATCAGCGTTATCTTGTATCCCTTACGCTCGCCATAAGCCCCACGAGTACGAGCGAGAGACTCCGATAAAATGATTTATTGCCCCGACGGTCAGTAGGTAATGGCCCTACAATAGTAAAATAGAGCCCTAGATCTTACGATGATGGTGATCTAAGACTACAGGGTGTCCTAGTTTAGACTTTACGCCCTTTATCATACAGTATTCTTTTTTGTATTGCTTTAGTATTTTTTAAATGTTGCAATAAGCAAATAAATAATTTCAAACTCACTTAACGAAACTGTTTGTCATGCCAGGCAAGTTCAGAAATGGCTGACGGTGGTGTCAAGATAGTACAAGGAATTGTTAAGAAAAGAATCCCTTAATGAGGTTAATGGCTCTAAACGACCCGATGCGGTGAATCGGAGAAGATTAATTTATCACGGGGCCATGACTCTGCTGTCCTTACTAACGTCGAGCCGGTGGTCGGTGCGAAGTCGGTACTCGGCTCGCGCTTTGTACCGATTCGGTACGTACATATTCTTTAACTATGCTTTACTCAGGTTTTGCTAACTTATATGTGCCTCGCTATAATCGCCGATTTACAGAACAACTTTGGTGTGCACATTAACTCAATTATGGCGCCGATCAGCCATCCATTTGCGACTCCAACTAGCAGATAAGGTAAAGCGGAAAATTAAAAAAATATGCATTTTGGAGGCTTTATTCATTAGTACATCCCGTATGGTTGCCGGGTTAGAATACAGCCACTCCATATCTTCCCGTGGAGGGCGTAAGAGGCGACTAAGGGAATAAAGACTTGTAGTACCTATTGTTAGGCGATGGACTTGCAACCTGTCACTAATATGTTTTAATGTTTTAATGTTTTATTTGGGCACAAACGGTACAATATAACTTAAAGGTAAAAATGAACATGAATTTAACATAAACCAGCGAAGTTGCCACAAGTTACAGCTACATATTAAAATTTACTTATTATTTAATATACTGGTAAACATCTTTAGCCTATTTGTGCAAAATGTGGGTAGTGTGGTGGTGGAAAATTATGAACAAATTTTTAGAGTTGTTTGTAATTCTGCAGCTGTGCCTACCCCACTCTGGGACTAAATGCGTGAGTTTATGTATGTTTATGTATTTATTAGTACATTGCCTTGCATCCCATGGTGACTTTTGTTTGAGCTGAGAATGAGTACGAATTCTGCGATGGAAAGGGAAGTCAGTGCTATATAGTGCTGAACTATAGTTACGGCTAGTAAATCAAGCGAATAATTATAACCCGTAAAATTATAAGAGATTAGCGGTACCTGATATTAACTGGCCTTATGTTTTTAAAAGGAGGCAATTAAAACACTCAATTTGGTTCGGAAACCGACGAGACCTTATACAAGTACCTATTAGCGACTCGCCCTCGCTTTGCTTCGGTTTGTGAGTTTTCTGTAACACCCGTATATTAACCGAAATTTATTGAACATGAAAATTCTTTCAGTAGTGTTTAAAATCATCGCGAATATACATACATACAGACAGACGCAGCGAGGGACTTTGTTTTATATGTAGTTGTAGTTATTTTTGACGACGCGCTGGCCAAGTTGGTAGTGCCTACAAAGCTAGGGAGTTTACATCCCGGTAAGGGCGGATGTTTGTGTGATGAGCGCGAATATTTGTTTCCGAGTCATGCATGTTTTCTATGTATTTAAGTATATATTTCTCTATATTAGATAATATAGGTACTACAATTAAAACTTAAAAGTACACTTATTTAAATTAAAATTAAACTAAGCTACTGAAATTAAAATAAAATTAAGCTACTAAAATATTAAAGATATAAATAATAATCACCACTATAAAAAGAATACCCCCTCTAGCAGGTCCGCTCGCGGCATAGTCCCTATGACACTGGCTGCATTGCTTACCTCTCTGGACAGCTAGCCCAATCCTTTGGGAGAAATATACGTATTTATATCGTTGTCTAGTACCCATAGTACAAGCCTAGAGCTTAGTTTGGGACTAGGTCAATTGAAGTAAAAACATCTAAAACATGATATTAAGATGATCTTAAATCTTTGTTTTCTTGAATACAGGGCGATGAAAATTTAAAGCTATTGCTTTTCCAAAGTCAAGCGATCACTTTACCGATGAATAAATTCTTCTTGGTTCGCTCGAGTTGCAACAATTCCTACGTGCTAGTGATACTGATACTGATTCGACGGCGATACGTAACGTCACGAAAACTTAATTGTTTAAGCGCTGCTTTCCGAGACAAAAACAGTTTTATTTCAATGTAAATGTTAAAACAAAAATGTTTTATTAGTCTTAACTCGAAGTCTTTTAATTGGTTTTAAGTACGCAGCCTTCAAAGTTCAGGGTTCAAATAGCTAGAAGACATCGTCGGTGATAGGTACTAGGAAGGCAAAACCAGATAACTATCAAATTTATGATAGAGCATGATAAAATCTTACGCGATTTTGCGGTTTCACTGACGTTATGGGAGTTTTAAAAATTGGTATTGACATATTTTAATGCTGAATACAAACTCAATATTAGGTAATTTCCGTTGTTAATGTTTTTTATAGTCTTCTTAATCTAAAAACCAAATTTTCTTGGTCACTGGGGTTATATTCAGTTTAACCACACGTCAAAACGTTTAATGTGTTAAGGCGTGTAACGTTCTTGGTGGCGTCGACGCCGCGCGGGCGTTAATGAGACGATGACGTTCGCAAAACGCTAGATGTGAGGGAGTCTTACACTTCAAATGAGCCAAAAGTACCTACCTATAGCGTTTACGGAACGGTTTCAAAAGTGTCGGCTTAAAACAAAATAGCGTTTTAAAATATCCATAATAATATGTCACCGCGAACAAAACCATATATTATACTGTCATCAAATCACGCTTTTATGTTAAACTTGAGATATACACGATAACTATTAATTTATTAACTTGTTTTCACGGCATCTATTCCGGAGTAGGCTATGATAGCTATCTTTGACGCGATGTCAACGGTTCATCAAGATATAAGGCGTGTTATCAGTTAGCGAGATGCAAGACGTTATCAATGATCTATAATAATGCCCCTGGCACATAATATTGGGATGTTGTTTATTATAATTGCTTGGCGACTGTTATAATGACTTTATTATGCATGTCCAAAATGTGTTTATTACTTAAGGAACAGTCTCTACGGTTAAATAAAAGTTTTTATCTACTCTCATATCGTAAATTTCGAATTATAAAATTCAAAACGAATTTATATTGGCATACTTTATAAACACAATACCGTTTTTTTTTTAAATCACTTTATAACATTATTTCTCTAACAAAATAATGTTATAAAGTTTTTTTTTTTACCATTACGATACAAGTTAATCCAAAAAGTTAATGTCACCAACGAGGTTCCATATTTTTTTTTTTTTTATAATGGAACGCACATTCGGTTCGCGTCATTTTTACAGAATTACAAAAAGTTTTCATTCCAATTTTTACTTGTCTGTGACAGCGCCCGCTTTAACGCATGCGCGGTGATGTGCTAGGTTTTGGCGCCATTCATTGAATACGTTTTGCTGTAGTTACTTTATTAACTTTGATCTTTTATTTAGTAGGTTGAATCGCAATGTATGAGAGTAGATAAAGTAGTGTATGAAACTGCACATAACCAGGTATTAAAACACTCGTGTGATCCTATTAAAAACCTCGCCTAGCGGCTCGGTTCTTAAACACACACTCGTGTTTTAATACCCCTCTTTATGCAACAATTTCATAAACTACTATTTTAGGAAACCCTGTATAAAGAAAGGAACGTTTTATTCGAATCACGTAAGAGTAAGACAAGGTTAGATTAGGATAGATTGGTTAAGGTGCAGGTTGATTGTAGATGCGATTAGAAATTAGAACAGAGGGTCTCCTTCTCGGGATATATAAGACCTATTAAGTTCGTAAATTTGCGTTGAATAGACAGCAGATACATTGTTTGAATTAAAAAACACACCAATCCTGCAGCAGCTATATCATGTTTGCAAGAGTGTCCGGATACATAAATTATACTCAAAAAAATATTCCTGGCATATATTATTTTGAACGCACTTTGTTGTGCATCCTTTCATTATAATAAATGCAAAAATGTGCATGTGTCAATATTTCATGCAGTGACGGAGAAATGAATTAACGTGTCGTAGGCTACTTTTTAAATGAAAATTAGTTCCTGCTAATTTTAAGTAAATATAGAAACTTACCCTAATAAAGGCAAATATTTATTTCATCAACCCTTAATTAACCAAACTTCACCCCATTACCCAAGTAAAATGTTAGGAAAGCGCAATCCGTTTTGAACTAGACGCCAGTTTATCAAGGGGCACATTTTGTCTCGGCGGCCAAAATAAATAAACATGAACGTACGAGGAGGCCAATTAGAGCGATTGTGGTGTTCGAGTAGTGTCCGTGTTGCATCACCCTGTAGGCGCCTGGGGTCATAAGTATTTATACGCTGTTTTTATTACTTAGGATATTTTGTATAGGTATTTAAAAAAAAAAACGTTATACAGTCGAGTTCATAAAGATGTATACACTTTAGTAAGTACCTTGTCACTTTAATCGCTGCGATAATTTGTATGTGAAATTAATTAGACAAGGTACTAAAGTGTATAAATCTTTATGAACTCGACTGTAAAATGTAAAAAATTAAATATTTTGAAACGCTTCATTATTTCATAAATATTGGTTTGTTTTGCAAAATTAGATTTGTTGGAAAAATATCTATATGAGGTAATTAGTTAACACATGTCTTAAAAGTATATTTTTAGAAACAGTAATCCACAATACTAAGATATCAAAATATTAATGATATCAAAGTACCAGCAAGTATTTCTCCTAGTATTTTCCTTTCGAACTTAGCATGCAAGTTTACACGTACGCCCGACATTCACCCTCAATTTATGCGCATGTAATTGCTACTTGGTAGCGGTTTCGCATCGGCGATCTGTGGCACGCTTTCATTAAACTCTAAATTGTTTTTCAATTCCCCCTGTATTTACAGGCTAGAGCTAGGAATCTTGTATGGTGTAATTAATCGACGAAGCTCGTAGAATATAGAGATGCTCTTGCGTTTGTTCACCCTAAGTGTCTCAGCAGACTGCAAACTAAATTGTCCGTCGATCGTATCTTTTCTCGTAAAAAAGTCTGGAATCAAACGGAAAACTAATCAACCATTTTAAGTCAGGTAGAGTTAAACGTGAACAAAGATTAGAGAAAATACTGTTTGTCAGATTGAGACGCAGAAGGAGATATTTATCCCTCCGGCGTTTTAAGTCAAAGTCTTGAAATGTCAAGCTACTTAGATCGTAGAATGTCAGAGTAGTTATGTGTCAAAATCTTAGGATGACCAGTTAGTATAACGTCAACATCATAGAATGTCATACTAGTAATACGTCAAAGTCTCAGAATGACCAGGTAGAAAAACACCCTCGTCTTCGTTGCGTCAAGTTGCCTGTAAAATGCCAGAATAGTAAGTTTGACGTTGTATGACCTTGACGTTCTACGACCTCAACGTTGTAAGACATGGACGTTGTAAGACCTTGACGTTGTAAGACCTTGACGTTGTACGACCTTGACGTTGTAATACTTTGACGTTGTAAGACCTTGACGTTGTACGAAATTGACGTTGTAAGACCTTGAAGTTGTAAGACCTTGACGTCGTAAGACCTTGACGTTGTACAGTCAGCGTCAAAAGTAACTGGTCACTTGAAGCTACTTTTGTACTTTATCGCATTTACACATTAGACAATCTTGTTTGACATTGCTTATGTGACAGTAAAGCGACAAGGTATTTAAGTGATCACTTTCTTTTGACGCTGACCGTACGACCTTGACGTTGTAAGACGAGGTGTGAAATAAGGGGATGTTATGACCCCTGTTGTTTACAAATGCACTGGAGGATATTTTTAAGACGCTGAGCTGGAAAGGACGTGGAATTAAAATAAACGGCGAGTACATCTCACACTTGCGATTTGCAGACGACATTGTCGTTATAGCCCAAACGTTGCAAAATCTACAATATTATGTTGAATGACCTTGCTGATTCTTCTCAACGCATCGGTCTCCGCATGAACTTGGATAAAACCAAGATTATGTTCAATGAACATGTCATGCAGGGACTGATTGTAGTACAGGGTGCTCTTGTTTGAGAATATGTTTAGTTTACCTGAGGCAAACTCTGCAGTTAGGCAAAAACAACCTCGAGAAAGAGGCCAACAGAAGAATACAGCTGGGTTGGGCAGTATATGAGAAATTGCGTCGAGTCGTCACGTTGACTATTCCACAGAGCCTGAAGACAAAAGTCTTCAATCAGTGCGTCCTACCTGTCATGACATACCCAGCCGTAACGTGGACACTTACGATCCTATTGTTCACAAATTTGAAGTCGCTCAGCGAGCTAGGGAGAGGGCTATGTCGGGAGTTTCTCTGAAGGATCGTATCCAGAATGAGGTGATCCGACAGAGAACTAAGGTTCTTAAGGATCGAATTAGCAGGTTGAAGTGGCAGTGGGACGGTCATTTGTGCCACAGAACCGATAATCGCTGGAGTTATCGTATTTTTGAGTGGAGACCGCGAATCGGAAAACGTAGTGTAGGACGCCCTCAGACTAGGTGGAGCGAGGATCTTTGCAAGGTGGCTGGCAACAGCTGGATGAGAGTGCCCACTGACTAATATAGGATGATGATGATTTAACATTGTTCTTTAAGATTCGACAAAGTTTTACATATTGTTATGGGCGGCCAAACTTGAGCAGTTAAACAATACTTAAGAAAATAACGCCATCATACGCTTCGAGAAAAATAATATTTTTGCTTTTAGGTCCATGTGATACAATCACATACAGGATGTTTCTTAAGTGTGATAAATATGAGTATACGTTGAACTGTACGTTGGGTGAGGCTAATAAAACAAACGCACTCTGGGTAAATATGAATCTCCCTGTAGTTTTATTATTCAATGTTATCGTGCACTAAGTTAACTTGTTGGCTCTCCACCTGCTCCGAGCTCCCGGTTTAACTTCTTTCTTTATAAACGAGTTTAATATTAACTCATAGCTGTTTTAATAAACTTAATATTTGCTAGATTATGAGCTACTCTGTTATTATGAGAAAATTGCGCACTGTTTTAAATTGTTACTACGAGTAAGTCTAGGTTCAAAGATATTATTTTAATCAGTAAATTAAAAGCAGACACGGGTGGCCTTATAATATCACCGGAACATAAATACAGAAAAGCTATTGATGTTTTTTTTTATAAATGCGCCTGAAAGCGTTTTTTACTATAAAAAAACAGAATGAATTAATGAATGAATGATATTTATTTTCCAAAGTAAGTATACATTTCATGTTATGTCAAAAGTACAAGAAATTACATTGGAATCGTCAAAGATATACACAAAATTTTAAATAATCAAAAATAGAAATAAGAAGTTCGTTCTGACTTTAAAGGCCTCTTTTAACTTTAAAGCTTTTTATAAAGGTTGAGAAATGCGGCCTTGAGGAACACCCAAAGCACACCTAAGTAATTGCATTTACTTTCTGATCAAAACGACCACAACTCAGAACAAATTTGACGCACACACGTCACGTCAATCTAATTATCCATTATTGCAAACACAAAATAAAAACCATTTGACTAAAACAATAGCCATTTTCCCCGTTATCCTCCATAGGTAAGACATAGCATTATGGCCAAGCTTTATTAGCCTCTCCAGTCGTGATTTATTTTTTAACACGAACAACTAATTGGGTATATTATAAATTAGTAATACGGCCCAAGAAACCGAAGACGGGTGTCCTCACGTCAGTCGCCCACTCGAACATAACAAAAAGGTATATTTATGGACATGTTAATTGTTTAATAGCGGCCACAGTTTTATTACTCTGAAATAAGATACACCCTGTAAATATGTTATTCTTACTAATATTCTCCGCTTAAAAACCTATTTATTAACATAACGTGAGAAAGTAATTTATATTCCAACATGAAAATGGCCGACGTGATTTGAAAATTTGAAATTTAAATAACCTCCATATGGCAGTTAGCGGTTTCGCGGGAAAAAATACTTTTTCCGTGCGGAATTAATAAAAACTGGCCAAGTGCGTGTCGAGCAAGCTTTACTGCAAGGTTCCGTACTACCGTACTACAGATATTACGTAGAAGATGCCCCTAAATGGATCCATAGGTAAAAATTAAATAATTTTCGAATTAAAACTATTTAATTGATAATAACGGGCTTACATTACGGGTTCCACTGGGCATATAGAACATTATAATAACCACTACATTAGAGAAAAATACACACAAGAGAAGCGCCTGTTTCATGTATAAAAAGCGTTATTTTCCAAACTTAATTTTGTGGCACTGCTAATAGGTAACTTGCTGTATCGTTAATTACTATTGATCTTACTTTGTATGAAAATGAAAAGGAATAATGTTCCAAAATACTACGAAAGAAAAACCACCAGTTTACAATGTCGCTTAGATAATGTCGAATAGTGACGCAGGCTTAGGCTTACGAATACTCATTATTATAAACCGCTGAACCAATTTCGATGTAATTTGGTTTGGACATAGTTTGGACCCTGACGAAGGATATTTTTTTGCATACAAATATTGCTCATTATAATGGTATAGGAAAAAATAAATAAATACTATTAGACAATCAAGAAGAACAATGTCTAGTGACAAGTGTTTCGGGTGATTTGACTACGAGGAAATCAAACACGATTGTTCAAAGTATCAATATTATGCAGGTGGATGCACAAACAATGTACTCTCATTGACGTAGCCTACAAAATGAAGGATCAATTTAAGAATGAACGATTTTGTGCAACAATATGCGATCTGTAAAGTTTTCACTACGGGACTCTATTCGATACAGTAACCATATTGATTTTGACGTGTTATCGTACTGGGATGTGATTTTCTCAAAAACGGCGGTCGGTCGAACGAGTGAATGTCGCAGCGGCAAATTTAAGTAGTCCCGTCAGAGCGAACAAAATACATTTTAGCGCGTGCATTCTCAATTAGGCAGCCTTATACGTTCGATCTTATCGACAAAAGCCACGCCGCCAAATTAAAAATGGTCGCGCTAAAATGTATTTTGTTCGCTCTGACGGGACTACTTAAATTCACCGCTTCGTAAAGTGTAGATATTAATATGGATACATCTTAAAAATAAACATTAAAGGAAAATACAACTTTATTAATTATAATTAAATTTAAATGACAATACATTGTTATATTACAAAACGAGTAGGTACCTATATTTTTTTTTAATTTATTCTAAGTTATCTTTGTTATTATAATAAATAACTATGTTTTTCTATATTTTCAATTTTCAACAAATTTCTTCTTGAGTTTAATTAATATCCATTTAATTTAAATTAATATCCATAATAATTCTACATCCAATGAAATTGTAAATTAAAGAGGTTGGATAAAAAAATCATTTGTTATGGTGGCGACGTTAAGATCGTAGCAGAAGGGCAGCCTTAATAAAATATTAATATTAGTTTTTAAATTACACCAAATCTACCACTATATATAAAACATTGTATGTTTCACGGGCGGTACGGGAATTACGAACCTCGACTCAGTTAAACATTAAAATATAATTAATTAATAAATAAAACATCTTAGCCTAATTGTGCAAATTGTGATTACAGAGTTATCAACAAGTTTTTAGAGTTGTTGGTAATTCTGTAGCTCTGCCTACCCCACTCAGGGAATGAAGGCGTGAAGGTATGTATGTATGTATGTACCATTGAATGACAAGGTATATCCATGTTATGCAAACTCTGAAAACAGCTCACCCCTGCCGAGCTCTGGTTATCGTATTGTTCGTATTGTTTGAGCACAACATCGACAACACGATAAAGGTCAAAAGCAATAAGGTTTTACCGATTAGAAGAAAGCCCCTGTATCTAGTGACGTCTATAGCGTGGCTTTAGTAAAAGAATTGACGAGTGACGGATGTCTGGTTCGCCATACTGATGATAGGGTACATTGACGTCGGCATTTCCGACACTAACCCCGTTGTACACTAACCACTAATTATTGTTCAACTCCCAGATCACCATTATTCATTGTTAACGTTTAACTTTGATGAACATAATGATCTTAATGATCGGTTGTACTTATTCCTTTCATCGTTCATTATTTTGTCGGCGCAGCGTGATGCTATATTAATGGATTATCGGCTTTAGTGAAAGAACAATAACACTATTTTCGGATGATTGTTTTGTTTTAATCTAAGGTGAAATTGATTCCGGTTTAATTATTTTTCTAGTAGATAACATCAAGCGCTCAGTATATATTTGGCGCGAAGTTCATCTTTGTACATTCTTATTTTTTGCTTGTTAATTGTATTGTTTTTCTTTTTCTTTTTTTACAATAAAGTGTTGACATTCATACTTACATACATATTTTTTTGAAAGTAGAGCGGTTAATACAGCCTGGACCTCTATTCTAAATGGTAAAATCCAAATCGTATTTGACCTGTTATGGTATTGTTTTTAAGTTGGCCGCCATTACTGTCAAGTAACAAGAGATATCAAAACGTTGACATTACGATGTTAGGTCGAAATAGTACATTGTGTATTAAGGTCGGTAAGTAAGGAATTACGATCGAGGCTCTAGTAGAAGCCCGAAGTCGAAGACTGAGGGCTTTCTGAGTCGAGGTTCGTAATTCCCGTACCGCCCGTGAACCATACAATGTTTTTCATCACATTTGCGAGTAAATAAATACAAAAGTCAGCACAACTAATTATTACGAATTACTTGAACTTTTTTTTAGCGGATGGCGAGCGGACTCCACAGACTATACAAATGTTTCGTTCAGAAACGTTAAGGGCAAATACTTACGTAGTTATACATACAGCCCTGAAGGAGTGTAAAAAAAAACGACGTTTCGATACACAAAACTATTAAAATCGATTATTAAGAACATTAATTGAGTATTTAAGTAACATGTAGCGAGATTGCAATGAAATACCTGTTTAAATAACAGTTTAAGACTATTTTTCAATTGCGAGTAAACTCTTTGCTTGAACTTGCATGACATGTGTGCTGTGCTATAAATAAATAAAAAAATACTTACCGACCTTGGGTTTCATGGTAAAAAGAAAAGTCGAGGGTTTTATATGGGGCATTGCGGCCAAGTTAACCTGTATGTTTAGATACTGTTTACGTGCAATGTGATGAAAATGATATTGTTTTTACCTTGTTGAATAGAGGCTTGAAAAAAGGACTACTAGCTGGGTTTTGTTGTTTCAATGGAATTGAAATTAATTAAAATTAACAATTGGTTACTATAATTAATTTCGACACAAATTAAAATCAATAGGTGCAGAAGTTATTAATAAATTCAAATGTAAGTCAATACCTTCATACTTAAAAGTCTGTTATTGGTTCTGGCTTCTTATCTCAATTACCATCCAAGTAGACGCAGTCAAGCTTGCCGACCATCACTGAGAAAGTTAACTAATATAATAAATAAACGTCCAGAAGCTTAATCGAGAATCGAAGCTTTATGTTACGGAGCCATTGAGTTGTTATCATTTTTATGCAAATGAAATGTGCAGCGCTTTCGAGCAAATAGACGATTTATCAATAGAAAGCTCAGGGACCGCACACGACTTGCCGTTGTCAATATAAATAGACGAGGAAAACTTTTGTTTGTTTCATAGGGTTATGTCAATTGCTAATTTGTTAAGTAAAATCCTCACGCATTTGGTAAAATCTCATATAAACTTGAGATTATTGGACTGGATTCATTAGAAAATATTGTAAGAATAATTACTTCTAGTCTACCATAAGAAATAATATTGAACTATTCAATTTTAAAATAAGTTATGTGTATAATATCAACTTAACAACCATCTTCATCTTGCTGAAAGGAAATTAAAAAAAACAACTTCACCTAATTTTCTACACTTCTTTCGAAAACTACTTGGCTAAACAGTAAAAAACTAAAACCTGACTAGTATAACAAATCATATAATATAAGACCCCATTTATTAAAATCGATCCAATACTTCAGGAGCAAAATTTTTATCACCTACGTATTCAACTTATTATTGTTCTATTGGCTTCACCCAATCAAATAAAAAGTAAAGAAGAACATTCTATCCTTTATTTATTAAGTTTATTTTGGGTAGTACATAATTTCATCCCATTTATAAGTAAACCGCAAAATTCCCGAGCGTTCCATTCGATCGCTTTATGGAAAGTATTCCAACTCCGCGGAGAAGGAACCTTTAAAAACCGCAGCCTATTAGTGGCTTTTATAGAACTTCCGAAGATGTGGTAAAGATAAAAGATGGTAAATGAAAGACTCGGGCACGGTACAAGAGCTGTGGTTTTCGAAGGGGCCATGGCAATTTCAAGCTTCAAAGATTTGCTTTTTGTCCAGTGAGCATTGATAAAAGGTGAAATTAAGTTTAATAATGGAATCAAAGTAAGGGTCAACGACTTTATTGTGAGGTGTGGTTTTCTATAATGGCTTTTACGCGGGAGTATTGATAGCGCGGACCGATTGATCAAGAGGAGAGAAGGAAAAAGGTTTTTAAAGTATTTCGGAAGCCGTGGCTTTAAAAGTTCGGGCCATTGTTGACACACTCAATGGTAGAAACCGCGCTTTTCATAAAAAAAAATCTAAAATCAAATTCTCAGCAATATTTTCATTTTACGACTCAATCATCAGATCAAATGCTCTATTATACACGGTAAAACCATATCGCTTTTGAAATGTTATCGTATCGTCAACGTTATGATCGCTCTTATTTATCTTATTTTGTTATAGCTCTTATTTTGTATTACAATTATTAATGACCGTGGAGACTATATACATCTCCTTGTATGCTTATTATTTTAATTTGACATCTGGAGACTCTTTACATCTCCAAAATTGACCGTGGAGACTTTCTACATCTCCCTTGTTTTTTTTTTGTTGTTTTTTTGTTTAATTACCTACTTACCTATATTTAATTTTAATTTGACATTTGGAGACTCTTTACATCTCCGGAATTGTATTATTATTTTAACCTGACATTTTTATTAATTTAATTATTATTACTACTGGGACCTGTACATCCCTGTGACATTTAAATTAGATAGCTTAAGTTTAGTATTGTAATAAGTTATTTATTTAAAGAAATGGCTTACTGTTGAGTTTCTTGCGGCGCTTCTTCTCAACAATGGTCTCTTGAAGCGCTGGTAGATGGTAGATTCAGACTTGTAAAAGTGCCTACAGGGCCTACTTACAGAATAAATGATTTGATTTGATTTGATTTGATTTACTTGACAACAATGGCGGATGTTTTTAAAACAACACCATAACGTGCAAAAGCAATATGATATTCCCAAATAGAATACAACCCCTGTAATTAGGGTACAGATGTCCTCGTATTACAAAATAAAGCCAATACCAAACACACTGCTAAATAATCAAAGTTTTCAAGTTAAATTAAAGCTTGTAAAAATAAATTCGAAGCGTATTTGTAACTCCGACAACTTGACCTCGGCAGAACTCCACGGGGAAATCAAAAAACTATTTCCAACGCCGAAGGATAACTCAATCTTGCTAGCTTGCTAATGCAAGCGTGAACAATATGTTTTAAACAAGAAAATAGAGACTAACATAACCTTACTTATATTACAAATGCGAAAGTGTGTTTATTTGTTTCGTCTTTTAAACTAACGACATTGTGTTGTTAGTAGATTCACTCCATATTACCGACGTCACAGCCGACGTGTAAAAGAGCCCTCATAAGGCCAATTTACTGAATAAATATTTTGAATTTTTAAATTTTGAATAATGAACAGGGCCTCTATTTTAATCGGTAACATCTTATTGCTTCTGATGTTATCGTAAAGACAGCGTTATACTTAATAGATTTTATTTACTTGTCAGTAATGGTGGCGAATTAAAAAAATTCGATAACATTTTAAAAATAACAATAAGTTGTATTTTATTTTCAACAGCAATGCCCATTATTACAAATACGTGATACATACTCGTACCAACATAATAGTTATAAAACTAACGCCGAGGTGACAAAACAGCGTAGTCCTGTTTTGCTAAAGTTGGCCTCGTGGACGCTGCTGGAAGATGGTCCTGAAATCACTGGAACACAACCGTATAGAATTCAGCCTCAGGGATAGTGTATAGGCCGGAGACTGGTACTACGGAAAATAGAACATCCGAGGGAATAGCGATGATGACTTACGGACGAAGTCTCGGACAAAAGCTTGATGTTGTGGAAACTGTGACCCATAGACATTCGCATTCACAAGACCGCAATCCTAAGACTGCAAATGCGTTGCCAACTCTGAGGACTGAGATGGAATGCCTCTATGCTAGTCATTTCACCGGCTGTCTTATCCCCAAACCGAAGCACAACAACGTGAACACTGCTGCTTGGCGGAAGGTTAATGTATAAGACGGTGGGACCCGGACGGACCCTGCACAAGGTCCTCCCACAAGTAAAGTTTTCAATACTGTTCAAAACGCACAGGGATACACATTTAACCCATCTTGAAGTCCTTTTAATGTTGTTTTTATAATTCCAGAGAAGGCCAATTACGCCCGCGGGTCACTTGATGTGGAGTGATCACACCCACAACTGACCCGCTGTAGCGATGCTTAATACTACCCATGGACACAAATACCATGAGAGACATTACAAATGCGTTGACTTTGACAAATAAAATAACTTTTATTCCGGGTTACATAAAAAATAGGACAATTCAAAATGGCACTATTTGAACTAGAAAATATTAGCCACTATAGGCGGGTCATCCCGATCCCGCGATGGTAAGGATATGGTAGCCTTTTCAGTGCTCGTGAAAAGAGTATGCTGAGGGGTTATTATGACATAGATATGCAGTTCATTTTACGGTGAGCGTAAAGGACAACTATAACCTTTTCTTTCAGTTTAAACTGATCTGCATAACTATGTCATAATAACCCCCCAGGTCTTTATAATAGGTTGATAGCTAAACGCACCTAGTTTAGGTCTACTTTTCTCGACAACATGACTTCTTAAACTGATAAATGGTTTGCGATCTACCCCGCGGCCTATCGACCTATGTTGATAATATGTGACCACATTTGACCACCCGCCTCCTCGCGTTACCAAGCATCGCCGTATCTCCCTGAATGGACACTGTCCACATTCTGTATCGAATATCCCCAGTTGCCGTATTCAAATTACAATCGAACTCTTACATTAGAATACAAGTTTATGTTAATAGCCGCTAAATGGTCGTTTTGTCTTAGAAACGAGTCGTGGCACATTAAACTAATACGGTTAATAATTTCCTTGGCCGGCGTTGTTCTTGGGCCATTACCATATCGATGGTGGGTTTACAGATAGGCTGGGCGTCTAATAATTTCTGCCGGCGGTTAATGTGGGCATTGATGTTTTAAAACCAGTCTACGGTCTTTGTCATCGAACTACCTCGTAAGGCACAAGGTCCTAAATTAAGGACATTTGTTATAGCGACTTTTGACTTTAGTTGACTGATATAAGATTCTTTTTTGAACTAACGAAATTTGACATGGGTTTTACGAGGTTGTGATAAAAAAGCAAGAACAGAAATTAAATTATTTGAATAGTAAGCCAGGCTTTTTTAATGGCACAAAGAAGGCCAACGAGCACTCAGGCCACCTGACGGTAAGTGGGATATGTGCACATAGACACATGTATTCTTACGACTACAGTCATAAAATTACAATCATAAGACTGCACATGCGTTGCTTACCCTGAGGGCTTAGGTGAAATACCTCTGTGCCATTGATTTCACTGGTTGTCTTTTCCCCACACAGGAACACAACAATGCGAACACTGCCGTTTGGTAAAATGGAGAAATAATATATACTCTGTGAGATTCATAATAGATACATAAGAATTACATTTTTAAATACTGTAAATGTGCTTTTAATTTAAAATTAAAATACAACCTACTTAAGAACAGTTTTTCAAAAGGACACAAAATAACGTTCATACTGTGTGTTTAATCGTCAGGTTTTATCCCCCCAGGTCACACAGAATAAGTTAATTACTGAAAGTTCAGGTAAATTAACGAACCAGTGCTTAGGTATTAGTTTCAAACTTACGAGACGACGTCACCAAACAAACTTTAAATATAATCTTAAGTTTATATTTAATGTTCCTTTGGTAATTTCGCCACTTCATGTCACAAGTAGAGTAACTTAGTTTTTAATTATATTGTAGCGTGCAGCTACTTCAACATTATGTAATTAGCTGAGACACCCGACTTCGGTCCTTTACGAACTCTGTGTTAAGGAGAAAATTTATTTAGGTACTTAATGTAATGCTCTTTATAATAATCTATTAGACCCGATTCTACAGTGGCCTCTAAACTTCCTAATTTTATTAAGGTGTCGCTAAAACACTTTGCTATTCTATGAGCAGCTGTCATAGTCAAATGACAGCGCTAATTTTAATCTGACGCTTCTTATTTTAGGCGGTCTATACATTGTCAGCTTGGCATTCTGGAATAGCACTTGTTAAATCTGCCGTCTAAACTATGAATCGAGTCCATTATTAATTTAAAATAAAACATGAAAAGTCGTTGTAGTTAGCGTATCACTTGTGAACGGCTGGACAGAAATGAGCTTTTTTTGTTAATGGTCGTAACATGAATAACGGTTTAACCTTCAATTGCCGACGTGGTTTCAGAGCACTGTCTAAGTGACCCTTAGGCCATGGCGTCATAAAGTTCAAAATAATAATCATGACGTCTGTGAGACGTATCTGTATACGTATACGGACTCGCGCACGAAGGGTTCCGTACCAATATCTATAAAAAATGACGTTTGTTGCATGGGAGCCCTCTTCAAATATTTATTTTATTCTGTTTTTAATATTTGTTGTTATAGCAGCAACAGAAATACATCATCTGTGAAAAGTTCTACTGTCTAGCTATCACGGTTCTTGAGATACAGTCTGGTGACAGACAGATGGACAGCGGAGTCTTAGTAATAGGGTCCTGTTTTTACCCTCTGGGTACGGAACCCTAAAAAAGTAACATTGTTAATAAACAATAAATAAAATATAATACTTTTCACTCATTGCGATAATGTAATGTGCTCCAAATACATTATTATTGCATCGACACATTATTATTGGGGGGTTAAGATGGGCCTTGTGAGCCACTTCGACCATTGCCGATCTTTTGTGGCAGCCCTGCAGCGACACATACAAACTTTAATAAAAAATTAAAAGCATTTTGCAATAACATGATGGTAAGTGTATCTACCGAGGCTAGTCCCTACTTATTTTAATTTGCGGCAGCTGCACTTAATATATTCAGGCTCGGTACTGGATAATCTAGACCGGTCCGTCTAGCATTACCTAGGAATAAAATACCGTCTGTGGTCAGCAGAAACACTGTATTTTAACGGAGTTGGTTAGAAGCTGTATTTCTGGTTGATCAAGATTAATAACACGTCGTCGTTTGTATGAGCGAAGACAGTCTTGCTGGGTGACGTATGAATGCTTGTCGGTGAGTGAGCATGGAAGATAAATTAGAACTTTAACGCTCGGATCTTTTTATGTAAAATAAGGAAGCATGAAAGTAATAAATGGTCACTTACGATAGTTGATTATTTGGAAATTAAATTACTTACAGACATCGTAAATACAATTGTTAACAGTGACATAAAGGAATGCAATTGATAATATTCTCACTTATATCCTCACTTGAAATAAAAAAAAACACGTACGTACTTCTTAGTATAATTATGAACTAATGTCTTCATAGCTGGTTCATTTAAGCGTAGGTTTTAGAATAAGTCTCTTGCGGTTTTAGGGATAGGTAAACTGGTTGTACAGTTCACCAACTTTGCCTCTATTGAAAATTAAACATCAAAATGAAGACAGTGACATACTCGAAAAACATTAAGTATGTGTTAATATTGTACTGTCATCAGCAATAATACATTTAACCAACATAAAATAAGGAGACGTCAGATATTTTAGAACCCGATAATAAATTTATGGCTCGTAACTCGTGTGTCCATTACTGGTGCCATAGTAATGGACACTTAACTCTAAATTCAAACATTCTACGGTCCTAAATTGATTGATTCTACACAAAAGAATAACCCTAATACTCTTTAAAATAAGAATTTGGGGACATATTTATCTAAACTTTGGCGGCAGACTAAATTTTAATTTATTAGTAAAAATCCCGGGATTTCGAAATAAACAAATTACGCCAATATAAATTCATATGAAGGTACTTTCATTAACTATTTGAAGTTATTTTCCATGCATAGATTTACTACGTGTTATTAAATTTACCTTTTGTAATTTAACAAACGAAGTTGGAGGAGCAAATTGACGTCAGTGAATAAGTTGTAATTTTTTTGTTACTTCCTTCCTATACTCTCAGATATGTACAATATTAATATAAATTGTATTTAATTTTGTCAGAATAATGTAATAAATTTGTCATGCTACTAGTGTTTAAAGAGTTTCAAATATTTAAAAAGTTTTAAAGAACTCATGCTGATCGTTGATTCTAATAAAATGACCGTTTATTTTCTAATTTCAGATCTTACGTTGCGTTACGTTGGTGTTACGTTATTGAAAAAAGTTTTTTATTAATACTGTTAGATATATAGATTAATTCCTTTCATATGTGAATATCATATTCTCAAAACATCATACTTGCAACACATCATATAGGCATAACATCATACTCGCAAAACATCATATACGCATAACATCGTATTAGCAAAACACGATATTCACAAAACATGATATTTACAAATAGTCGGGTTTTGTTATAAAATCGTAGGTAGGTTTAGGTTATGTTAGTTTTGCAGCTGGCCCCGAGGGCCAAATCACCCAGAAATAGGAGCTCCGCAGTAGCGGAGCTCCGTCGACACTGTCTAATTCATGTCTTAATAATAGTTATGTTTTGCTAATGTGATGTTTTGCTACTATGATGATTTGAGAATGTCATGTTTTGCGAATATGATGTTTTGCGTTTATGATATTTTTCGGAATATCATGTTTTGCGAATATAATAACCAACGACGGAAGGGATTAATTAATTACTCAATGCATACTTTGATCGCTTAATAGATTAACCACATAAATTTGTATAAAATGATATATGCTTACAACAACAACGGTAAAAAACGGTAACGGTATTACAGTCCCCACGCATTTTATAGATTCCCGGAATCCCGGAACTTATATTATTAAAATAATATTTTTATGAAGCCGACTCCATATTTCCTTAACTTTTCCGGGATTTTGCCAAGTTTAGGTAAATATGTCTCCGAATTTCCGATCCCTGATTATTACTCCTTGTCTATTACTAGTTCCATCACCTTATATACTAATTTTGCTTTTAAATCATCCATCGAAACCACACACGTGTTACTTACGTACTAAATCTATTACAAATAAATCAATTCTCGCCACGAATCATCGCGTCATAAACGAATCATTGCCTGTCAGATATATGCAGATTGCAGATCCACATCCATCAGATTGGTCATGGAATATTAATTTTGATTGCATGGCTTTCAAATTGTATAGGTAATTAAACGAACAGGTGTTTAGGAAATGTTAGCGTTGGGGTTGTGAAGGATCAAAACCGGTTGCTTTATTGCCTTACGTAATCTGAGGTCTCTTGTAATCCTAGTTGACCCATCAAGTGTAATAATTATACTTTGATTGCATTGAACCATTATAAGGTTTTATTCATGAATATTGGTTACTAATTTCGTTTCAATTTACATGTGATGTTTTTTTTATGAATATCCTTGTTTGGTAAAAGTGTGGAGTAAAAATAAGCTTTAAGGACTGGAACATTATTTACCTAGATGATTGTAAATCTGGAAAAAGGTGCACTAGTTATGATAATTATCTCAATTTTGGTCGAATTGTGGGTTGGAACGTTATTGCATAACTACGTCCAATTGTGGTCAGACTGGGACAATATAATATATATTCTTAGGTTTGCTTTTCCTATGCGATATTGTCAAGGATATTTCTTTATTTTTGCCGTTGTTGGGCTACCCCTTTATTGACTTGACAGTAAGAGCTTATAACGTCTACATTAAACAAATGGAGAACAATTTCTTTGAATTAGCGTGCATGCATGGTGCTAAATGTAATAACAGAATGTAACTAATTTAAAATTTAATTTTCAGAACGATTATGATTATGAACTAAAAACTGCACAACCTCAGCGCGTATAATTACGAACTGCCGAGAATGCCAAGTGCACAGCAAAAATGGAATGAGAGTCGTGAGCTACCTGAGTGTTCGTGGCGTTTATTTAATTTAAAACAATAACTTCAATGACAAAATGGCCTGAAAATTGGCTCTTAATTTCCATGTACTCCTAATACTACCTCTGTTTCCTTTCCTATTAGTTTTGCGAAAAATAACATTCTCCGGATAGATAGATATTACGTTGTGGTACCCTCCAAGAATGCTTTCTGACTTGTCCATGGAGTTAGTCAAGTAGGTAGATATGCAGTAGGTACAGTCAAGGAAATTGATTCTTAGACCATTTTGGACTATGTCAAAGTGACACTGTAAATACAATCATAAGAAACCTCTTACGTTTTGATTTATTATTATTATTATTATATATTTTAGTTTTTGGAGTGGTTGGTGATTCTGTAGCTCTGCCTACCCCACTCTGGGAATAAAGGCGTGAGTTTATGTATGTATGTATGTATTATATATTACGATTCGATACAGATTCCTTTCTGAATGCCTAGTTTTGAATGAGCCTTGTTTTGAATTAGCCCGGTATGCGCGGAAGCGGGACAATAAATTTCCCTAATATTCTCAAGAAATTACTGAACACATTCTTGAAAACCGTTCAGTACAACAATATCTGTAGAAGTTATTGAGTACTTTTTATAAGATCATTTCCCATTTTGAGAAGTTTCTCGTGGTTACAATCTGTGGTATTTACAATCTTGTTCCAGCGTATATAGTAAAGCCTATAATAACACTTATATAAGCATGCAGCTCTATGTAGGTCCAGTAGCAAAGGTCAAAGAGCTTGGGTACACTAAACCACCAATACGGATGTTATTTTTATATTGCAAATTGGTTCGAACGTTATACACCGTGATTATTATCAGCAAAATAAATTGGATCTGCAAATTGAACGATTTAATTAATGGAACAAGTCCGGACTCGTTATTAGTGCCACACCCGTTAACCTGAGGTTCCACCACATTAATCCACCATTTAAATACCTACCTGCGAATACTGACGACCGACTCCTGATGTACGCTAATTTGGATCAGAGGCCGGGCGACAGCTACCTGTATTTCAACGTAGGTTGTATAGTAAATCGTGCGTGTTATTGTACCGGGAAGGTGCGCCAAATGACAGTCACGCCAAGGTTGTTAGGGCACACCTAAGCTACATTTGCATTACAATTTGGTATCTAAGCTAACAATTGTAACATTTGTAAAATACAAGAACATTACTGTTAAAAACGTTCACGTATATTCATTTTATTGTTTGCTATTAAGAAAACATTGTGATTTAATGTACAAATCCTATTTTACTAGCGATTTTATGAAAGCTATAACCTAAACCGTGTACGTGCAATATTTCCACTACTAGTTTCCCCATTAAATTTACAGCACACCATTTACTTTATATCTGCCCTCAATACGGACACTGACTAGTCACAATCTAGCCCTAGGTCCAACCTCAGCCTTTTGATTTAGGTTCCATAATAGCTCCCTGGACGGGCAAACTAACGGTAGCCGATAGATGTTATTAATGAAAGTCTGCCAGGAAATTGCGCAATTTATTTTCATAGTAAAGTTATAAAATGTCTCGGTAGTTTGGTTACGCGTGTTACCACTCTACGATCCTATTACGCCTTCCACAATTAAATTTTAACAGTCTCCGTATTTCTTAGTGGATGTTGTAAATTGTGATCAAGGTAGTTATTAAGAAACTGGGGCTCTAAATAACTTAATAACGTTATACAGGGTGTATTGCAAGTCGTGTGCCAAATGAATATGGTGGGTAGCTAAGGTCACTTGCAACACGTTTTGGGCCAATTAACACTCATCCTACCCACGGTTTTTTTTAATTTTTTTTTGAAAAATTCTCGGAATCTTCCAAAAGTTAACCATTTTGTTCACCTATCTTTTTTTTTAAATGTGACAGCACAAAAGTACTTATAGTTTTTTTATCTTTAATGTTTGCGCATTCTAATGAAATGTATTTTTTATTCATATAGTAAACAAATAAAAAAATATTAGCCAACAAAGTGTGAAGGACAGAAAAATAAAATCTTCACGGTCAACTTTACGGCACAATTAAAAAAAAAGTAGAAGCTCCTCAGATCTTCCAACATCATAAAAACTTCTCCAGTTCCTGACAATTCTTACGGTATACCACATGTCTAGAATCACGTTCAGTTTTTCGTCAAAATATGGTTTCAATCTAAAATGGTGGTTTTATTCGGTCAGTAGATCCAGCCAGTTAAATGGGCTAAATGCACAATACAAAACGCAATATGGTTAAAAATCATGTTTATAATTACGTCAAATTTTGTTTAAATTGTCTTCCTCCACAATTGACAACATTAAAAAAAAAAAGCATTATTGTTTTTTCGCGTTTATAATAGCTGGTTAAAAATTAGACTACCCGTATTTCTTGGTTTTTCTTTATTTAACTTAAATTCGTCGTTAATAATTTATTAAAGAAATAGTCATTAAAAAGACAGTATATACAAAGTTAGGAATACTGATGTCGTGATCTTAGCCTGATATAAAATTTAAAAAAGTAACTTTAAACAGTAAACAAAACTGACTGTCATGTCATGTCAATCATTCGCTGCCATTCGTTCACAAATTTGCTATTTTGCGTAATTTAATTAATTACGTAATTTGTAGACGCCATTAAAATAAATAAACTATTTTGCGTAGAATTGAAAGCGTGTCGTCAGAATCAAGTAATCCGTCAGACAGATAAACAATGAACATGACAGTTGTATATTTTTTTGAATTCTTTTGGTAATAAATGGACTAAGGGCACTATAAGTGTATTCCAAACATTCACAATCCAACTTTTTTTACTGTTTTTCCTAAATATAAAAAAAACTACTGCATAAAAAAATCCAAAGATATTTTTACTGTAATCAGCAGTGTAAAATCTAGAAACGGTATTTTATTTTACTACCTTAGCACAAAATGAATTGTTGTCAATTGATACATTCGCGACACCTTTTTCGTATTTCTACAGTAGTTGTTGTACGAAGTGTCATTTCTTGCCGCATTATTGCGAATGCGTCAGTAATTTTTGCGATCAGATGCTCTCTGCTCTCTACCTGTGTTGCGTACACTAGCTCTTTGGCCCTTCCCCAGACGTAAAAGTCAAAGACACTTCGTACAACAACTGTAGAAATACGAAAAAGGTGTCGCGAATGTATCAATTGTGGAGGAAGACAATTTGAACAAAATTTGAAGTAATTATTAAAATAAAGATGATTTTTAACCATATTGCGTTTTGTATTGTGCATTTAGCCCATTTAACTGGCTGGATCTACTGACCGAATAAAACCACCATTTTAGATTGAAACCATATTTTGACGAAAAACTGAACGTGATTCTAGACATGTGGTATACCGTAAGAATTGTCAGGAACTGGAGAAGTTTTTATGATGTTGGAAGATCTGAGGAGCTTCTACTTTTTTTTTAATTGTGCCGTAAAGTTGACCGTGAAGATTTTATTTTTCTGTCCTTCACACTTTGTTGGCTAATATTTTTGCGCAAACATTAAAGATAAAAAAACTATAAGTACTTTTGTGCTGTCACATTTAAAAAAAAAAGATAGGTGAACAAAATGGTTAACTTTTGGAAGATTCCGAGAATTTTTCAAAAAAAAAATTTAAAAAAAACCGTGGGTAGGATGAGTGTTAATTGGCCCAAAACGTGTTGCAAGTGACCTTAGCTACCCACCATATTCATTTGGCACACGACTTGCAATACACCCTGTATATGTCTGCAAAATTATTTATAGTTGATTCTACGGAGGAGGCCTGATTTTCTCTCGGTAACTTATATTACCTACATCAAGCATCGACTGACAGGCGTATAAAGTGCGGAGGTATATATTCTCGCTACTAACTCTAGGGGTCAAAAGTACAACTTTGTTACGTTAGAAAACGTACTGGCCGCATTATGACCTGCTTTAACGTGCACAAGTTGCAGTTAAGTTAAGTTAAGGACATAACTAGCTATATAATAGCTATAATACTGTTCCGTTTCTTCCTTCTTGGAAGTTTTTTTAGTTAAAAACGAACTGAACAACTTTAGGGCAATAAATCAAAATTATGTTATAAAATTCAGCAAAGGACTGAAAGTTAACTGAAATTTATTTGGTTTCTGTTCACAAAATTCTTATAAAACATTTCAGTCAGTGTTCTATTGTCACTGTTAGCGGTTGGGATCACACGAATAAGAGCTGTTGTTGAGTATTTAAAGTAAGTACAGATTTATTTCTAAAGTGGATGCTGGTAAATTTATTTCTGGCCAGTTATAATAAATCCATAATGATTCCTTTGTTATCTTGATATGAATGTCTTACTAACTTCCTTTGTAATGAGTCTATGTAAGCTATGTAAAAGTAACGATATGAGCACATACATGCGAAATAAATGTTTGTTGATACCATATTAATTTTTGCCATCAATTTGTAGCAGTCGCAGTTATTGATATTGGTCGTCCTCATCACATCACGTGTCCAAAATCTTTAATATAGCAATTATTTGTAAGTGTAGGTAGCTACTTGAAAAGGAATGCCATGCATATCATACTCGTACTTCATTAGTATTCACGGCTGCGTCAGAGCACCATACATTGCTCCCGTCCAGTCCAGACAACAAAGCGGCAAGGTACTAAACGTATGGCAACACGTTACATGTATATAGTGCGGTAGTACTTTGTGGAACTAAACTGTCCCAGTCGATCTTTTATTGAATCTGCATTTGTAAATGGCGCTCGTCTGCCAGCGAGTTCCTGATTCATCGTATTTGTCACCGACGCATGGGTTTTAAAGTTAAATGGGAAATGCAACTCACTGTATGCAATGCGCTAGTCTGTCAATATAATTATGCAACATTAATTCAATTTATTTAGGTACTAAATTTATTGAAGAAACAAACGAACAATTGGGATAGACCAAAAAAAAAACTCACGGTTTTTACATTCTTATTCTAAAGCATAGATTTTTTTAAGAGGCCCATTTCATTAATTTTGTATGTGTTAGCAGACATTTTATGGATGACTTGATTAGCTATTATAAAATTAGGGTTGGCAATTTCTAATAAATTACAACAATTAAATGATAATTATCTATTGATTAAAAAATTAAAAAAATTAATAGTGTATTATAATTTACTATTTGAAGCGGGTTTCGCCTAACCCGTAAGATACACCCAGGAGGGCTTCAAGCCAAAAACGAAAGTCAAAGAAAGGTTAAATGTACTTTTGTCGAAATATCCGAAATAGAGAATAGAAATACTTGTGGGAGGACCTTGTGCAGGGTCCGTCCGGGTTGGTACCACTATCTTATCCATTAACCTACTGCCAAGCAGCAGTGTTCGCATTGTTGTGTTCCGGTTTGGGGATAAGACAGCCGGTGAAATTACTAGCATAGAGGCATTCCATCTTCGTCCTCAGGGTTGGCAACGCATTTGCAGTCTTAGGATTGCGGTCTTGTGAATGCGAATGTCTATGGGTCACAGTTTCCACTTACCATCAGGTGGCCTGTGTGCTCGTTTGCCTTCCTATGATATAAAAAAAAAAAAAAAAAAATAATAATTTGAAAGACTTTCAATGCAGAACGGCTTTAAAACCCTATTCCTCGAAATGGTTTTCGATTTAGAGTACTTAATTGTAAAAATATGAACAATTCCAATTGTACAATAATCAATAATAAACCCGTTTGCCCTTATTAATAAACGTGGAGTAACCGTCGAGTAGCTAAACCATGCTTTGTCCTTATCTGTCATATTCAAATGTCACAATGACAGATAAGGATAAAACATGGTTTAGCTACCCCACAGTTACTCCACGTTTATTAATAAGGGCAGTTGTGTTTAAGAGGTAAGTTTAGGCAGCGAGTTGAATTATTTTCCCGTTATTTTCCATTCCCGTTGAGGATTTCAAACGTTAGTTCGGTAAATTCCTAAGTGAAATTTTACCGATGGATATTCCCCATCCATTATTTTAAACTAAAGGTAGAATGATTTAAAAACTGCGTTACCTGTCAGTCAGTCTCAGAATACACACATAAGTTAAATGTGACCGATGCACGAAAGCGGGCAAATTTCATTTCTAAATAAGTATCTAATTAAGCTTTTGTTATCGTTGTACTTTTTTATGCAAAATCTTTATCTGCTTATCAAGGTTAAAAGTTAAGTCCTAACACGGTGCGTCTACGCTAAGAATAGCGGAGATCCTGTCGCCACTTCCAACTCCATCTCTCTTTGATACCATGATATTGCATTGTCATCGGGTCAAAATATTTGATTTTCATTTCAGCCGTTTCATGACGGGAAGTAGTTCAAATTTAACTTGCAAGATTTGACCCGTACATACATACTTACCTACATCGTACATTCATACATACATAAAAGCTTGTAAAAACTTAGCAACATAGCATCACGTAAATGATCAATTTTAAAACAACAATGTTATTGCTAGCGAGCATTGTACTGCAGATACTGGCGTCCAATTGTTACTTCAGCTGGGATATCGGTTGAAAAATGAGCGAAACGTGGGTGCCGCCGCGGTACCCCGGCCAACGAGGTCGAAGGACAGCCTTCAATGGATACAAATCGACTAGACGCTGCTTGGGAAAGACTAATGGCGACTGTATTAGATGGCGTTAATGTGCCTAATAACTGTTGTTTTAAACAAAGTTCGTATTTTTTCAGTTTTAATTAAGATTGCACAGAGAAATGTTTAGAGTAGGTAACTTTGTGTATTGCGTTTAGTGTCTAAGCGATATTGATCACGTTTCAGCGTCACTGTATAGTCGCTTTGTAACGTGATTTGGCTCAGGCAATTACTATCGGTGAAAGCCTGTAATTGGATTTGTAAAACAAAGTAAGTTTCAAATGTATTTGTGATAGCTGTTGGGTTTCCTGAAATAAATAAATGTATGAAAAAAACATGTTGAATTATTTGTGCCGAATTAGTAGACTGGTTTCTCCGAATTTCTATAACTAAGATATGGGTAAGGACCAAAAAGTTGGACCACTGTTAAGCGCAGTTAACCATACTAACAGCGAAGTTGAAAAAAGTTCCGTTGTGCGACGAAAATTATCCCTACAATTGTATGGCTAACTTTCGTGTCACAACGGAAAAGTTTCATAGAAAATTTAATTGAGTGAGTTAGCGTGGACAACTTTTTGGTCCTTACCCATATTTTTTTCTAAAACGGTTGTTATAAAACTAACCTAATCTATCCTACAGGTTTTCTAATATATGATTTTTTCGCACAAATAAAACATTTGGGGTAAGAAAACTTTGGACTTACTCGGATACCATTTTCCAAGGTCAGCTTTAAAAAAAAAACACTAGATTATAACTAAGTTTAGTGATCGTCATCATTAACGTGCTTTACGTTATAAGGGTTCTATAACTAGTGCCATTATGAGATCCTAATCGTTCCGATTAGTTTCTTATTAGGACAAGATTTATAAAGCCATACCGTAATAAATCTACGGCTAACAGGTTATCTAATTGAAGTATTTGCTCCTTTCACTCGGCACCGGACAATACGCGTGCAAGGGTGCAGCGTCGTGACCCGCCACGCCTGCCACTACCGGCTTAGATTGCCAATCTCTGTCGGCCATTTTGTTTTGATATGACGTTCCGCGTTTGAAAATTGAACGTTATATTTAGACTGACAGATTGACATTAGTCTTTGTTGTTGGATTGCTGAATAGATATATTAAATCATGTTGATTTATCATTGTCAATCGAATTCGTAACAGGAGGTAAGTACCTACTAGAAAAAAAGTATGTTTATTTGACTTAATGTTTAATCGTTTTCTGTTAAATTTAACATAGGTTCACACTGTTGTATGTTCATTGTTCATCTCACACATAAACTGATGTAAGTAAAAAAAAAATGATTTCACAATTTTTTATAATTATGTACCTACTGCCAAAAGATCAGCAAACGAAGTCATAAGTGCAAAATACTTTCAACGAAATTATTGTCTGTGTATTATTAAGATAATATTATAACATAGCAATGCTAGCGGATGTTTGAACTGGGATGGCGGTACGTGGATCAGGGCCATTTGAATAGTCCCAAAGATCAAGTTGATTAATGGGTAGAAAGTCAAAGTTTGTGTTAATTACGTGTCTATCTTCAATCACTGTAACCGAGAAGATAAATATTCGATAAATATCTTTGACGATTCCATAGTAGGTCCATCAATTATGGTATTTGTATAGTGTACTAAGAATATATACTTAAGGAGAATAAAAAAAAAAAGCCTAAATAGTTTATACACAAGTCTTTGATTTTCAGTAAAAAAAAACCTTTTTGTTTACTATCTTACAGATGGTAAAGCAATGGAGGTCAAGAAGCTGTTGTAGATCCAAAGACAATTAGTTTTTCCTTGCCATTAATTACTGCTGCTTCAATACTTGTTTACCTAAGGTTATTTTGAATTTCGTAATGTAAGTTTGTATTGTTTCACAAACTGTATGACACCCCTTGCATACTCGTATGAAACGGAATGCGTTCTGAACCTACATATCTATAAATGCTCTGTAGCGATATGGCTAAGTGTAGCAGAGAAAGCTTTGCCCCTTTTGTTGCACGCCAGGCCGTCACACGGGTCCCTATCGGTTCGTACTATTTACTACTGTTTCGCATAATGAAATGCTATGTATAAATAACGTTATTTTAACATAATATTCTTATTTTGGAAATGGAAACCCATTTGAATTTTATCTGGAAGAGACCCCTTAAAGGGATTATTCGGCCTTTGTACATTCCGAATGTTTAAATATTGTATCTCGATTTCTGTATTTTGTATTATAAATATGGTTTTGATTGACAAAATTGACATGCAAAAACATGATTAATACGATATCTTATTATGCCAACCACACGGTTATGCAAAGAAATATGCTCCCTTTGCTGCCAAAAAAAATACTGGTTAGTTTTTACTGTTATTTAAGGCATACTTCATTATATTCGTAATTTTCACGCTCGCACAAACCACCAATTACTCGTTCTCTTTTATTAATCACTTTGTACGCATTTATAATATGTCACAACAGCCTCGGGTGGTTTAATTGACATAACCGGTCTTAAGCTGCAGAGCGTTTTTACTTTAAGGTTAATTATAAAGCTGTCTGTAGTGTCTGTATTCGTCAAGACGTCTCCATTCGTCTTTGTTGAAGCCAAGCGGTATTAATGTTCTTGGGGCATTCAACATGACATGTTGTACTTGATATGTAAACTACACACAAAATTAATGTATGTATGCAATCTCTTTCTTGCACTTAAAACCAATTACAAGTAAGTAGGTACGAGAAGAAATTAATGTTTAAAAAAACAAAAATCTGCCTTCAAAAATCAAATAATATACAATATTTTAACCAACAGCAGAATTCATTTGGACTGACCTATTACCTACCATTTTGAAAGACGTTATTTTTTTACTTTTTGAAGGCGGTTTTTTGTTTTTGTAAACATCTATTTTATTTTATACTTTTTAGTGATCATAGTATATACTGTTATGTAGTCCCAGTTCTTAATTAATAAGAAACTATAGACCATTTCAATCTCGCCGCAACCATCGCCGTGGGAAGCGATCACTAGTATATGGGAAAAGCATCGATAATTGAGTTTATCGACATAGGCAATCCCTTGCTGTCATATAATTTTACCCCGTATATTCCTAGGTCTGTGCATAACGCTAGAACCTATTGTCTAAAACGGACAAAATGTTATGGAATTGACATAAGCATTCGACATGACCGTCCGGCAGCTTTATTATTGGGTTAATTATCGATAACGTTTGCCGAATGTGTCTTATTTAGGGATAAGGTATTTACTAGCCTTCAATAAGGGATAAGTTCGCCTTTGTACATATTTTTATAAAAATTGCATTGTTACATGTACATACATACATACAGTTTAAATAAACAAATATTAAACTCACTGAGATGAACGTAAAAATGTCAAGAAAGCTTGAACGTAGAGAAGCATACAGAACTTTATCCGATAAAACCTTGAACTATCAACGCGAGGCTCATTAAAAATTATATCCCGCTGAAGTCTTTAAGTACTTTAACTCCATTTAATATGATTTAATTAAGACTTTCATGCTAGATAAAGGTTCTGTAGAGACGGCTGCTGAAGTTCTGAAGATTTTAGTTTATTATAAACTAATAGGTTATGAAAAGTTGGAATAAATTGTTTCGTTTGTGGGTAAAAACTAAGACTTTCATTAGGATTTAAAGTAGTGTTTTTTCGTTTTATTCGCGTACTTAATTAAATGCTACCTTTTAGGGTTCCGTAGTCAAACTAGAAACCCTTATAGTTTCGCCATGTCCGACCGGCTGTCCGTCCGCAGCCTAGCTCAAAGACTCTTAGTACTAGAAATTTCGATGTATGGGGATAACAGTTTTCCAACGGCAAAGTTAAGTTTGTCGCGAGGTCTAATTTGTTTGAAGTTACGGCTTTAGAAACCTACACTGAGCATAGTCTGACATGCTCTTGCCCGGTTTTTACGGGCGAAAGCTAGTTAAGTAATAAATAATAACAAAATGGTTCAATTGCTCTCATACTACGCATACGTTTAATGTAATAATGAAACAACATTACTAGAATACCTGTTTTTTTTTCAAAATCGGTTAATAGTTTGGGTGATGACGGTGGTATAGCTATTTTGGGTTAAATCAAGACAAGACCGATCATACATGTGATGGTCGGGGCTACTTAAATTGGACAGAAAGGTAAGACGACGTCATATCCGTGTGGGTTGTTAAGGTCGTTGGTCTTATATTAATCGTTTACAAACAACTCCAACTTGTTGTATACTTTACTAGCTCCTGCCCGCGACTTCGTCCGCGTATATTTTGATTATAGTTATTCCAGCGGGAACTTTCAAATTTTCTGGCATGAAAAGTAAGCCTATGTCACATAGGCTTACTTTTCCAGCGTATAAAACTATCTCCGATTAAATTTTCATCCAAATCCGTCCAGTCGTCGAAGGAGGAAGCATTTATAATATTAGTAGGTTTTTGGTTATTGCATTCCAATTACTTATTTCTTAGCAAAATCAACGTAAAAGATATTTACGGCTTTCTTTGGCATTACTTTGTTTTATACTCAAAGCAATAACATTACAATGTATTCTAGATAGATCATAAAACAATTTATTCGAGAAATTAAGGTAGTAAATTTTGATCATGAATGATAATCACGTCGTACTTACGTATTTCATAAACTGCTAAAAAGGTTAGTGTTTTGTTTGGTAGTCAAGTTTAGGAACTTTCCAATTATGTAACAGGATTATTCAGAACACTGACTTCGTTGACGTGGATTTATAGGTCTTCAAGAACTTTGTGATTTAACAACTGCATGGGATCTGTTTGGTTGCTGAAATGGTATTATTGGTTGATTTAAACGTACAGACTACTAAAAGTAATACCGGATTTAATATAAAAATAAAATTGGGCTAAAATTTAATTGTCTAGGGAGAAATATAGAGTCCTGGAAATCAAAAAAGTAGCCCTGAAATGTACCTTGTGTCAAAAATGACACAAGACGACGACGCGCTGGCCTAGTTGGTAGTTGACGTTGGCTGGGTTCAAATCCCGGTAGGGGCGGATATTTGTGTAAGGACTGAAAATATGGAACATTAACTTTGTCAGTTTTGTGACGAAAGTTAGCCATACATTGCGGCCGTCAATGTATAGCTTAACTTAGGTCGAACACAATAAATACTGCCAAGTCATACGTTGAATTTGTAAGGTTTTTGTTAATAATGCTTGTTTTTAATACTTTTAAATTTCTTTTTTGTTAGATGCAACATAGAAGACAAATAAATTAAATTAAATGTATTCAAATAACAAGTTTATTTAATGCAGTCCTCTGTCTGGCTGTAGGTCTTGTCTTAGTCTAGATGACAACAACACTTTACGCACTAGTGCATAAAATGCGATTTTGTGCAGCCTATACCCAGCATAAAGAAGGACTTTACGAGTATCAGAAGTGAAAAGTATTTTTCGCCACATTTAAAAACATGTAAACATCAAACATTTACCACGAGCAAAATCGCGATGTACACTGTGGCTCTTGACAACGTAGATTCGTCTTATTCAGGTTTTACTGAGATCCATTTCCTCGGTTGACCCAATCATTTTAGACACCATTTTGAAAAATAAACAACAGAATATTTTCGACTGACGAGTTCCATTTCCAACGTACTCGAAATAAAATTTGTTATTCAGGAATAGAGAAAGTAAATTAATTAGTTAAATTAAACTTACTTAATCTTGGTAAAAGTAAGACATAAGCGCGAAACAAATGACTATACGAAAACGTTAATTGAATGTCATTCGTAAACTAATGACTAAAAGATCTATCGGATCTTTGAAAGCTTAATTATGTTTATTCTTGCTCATTAATTCTTGGACCAGTTCTATTAATCGATACGTTTACGGTTGGGTACATAGAAAACTTTTTAAGAGACAGCGCTTTGGGTAATGTATGCCTTTTAAGGTATTGAGGCAATAGAACTGATGACGTCTGTTTTTTAAATGTCTTTAGCAAGTGTTTTATAGGATTACTAGTAATATGGAGATTGAGATATTTTGGGAAGTGACTGGGTAGGATGCGTGAGTAACGTCTCAATAATTAAAAGTGCTCGTTATTGGAACCGAACTTTTGTATTACCCGTTAAAGTTGCAATATCGATAAACATATCTGGTAGAGAATGCATTTAGGAATTAAGTTCGTCATTTATACTTTTAACATTTATTTGTATTGTGTAAAGAAGTTTAAATAAATATCTGTTTTGAATCAGTTTAGTCTAACCAACTAAATTCATAAACGCAAAAAAAAGCTTAAAGTATGCTTTGTCCCTATCTTTCAATGTGACATTTGAATTAGACAAAAAGTGACACAGACTACTTTAACTAAAATAGGTTTATTGTGGATTTCTGAATAAGGGTTTAAATTGATTAAGTTGTACAAAGTTTGTCTTAGATATAATTAATAACGTACTTAGACAAGGCAAGCGCTAAGATGGTCATTTTGTCGTAAATAAGAGCTATCTAAACTGAAGAGCGCTCTGTGTAAGCCGAAGATAAATAAATGCTATTAGGCAAATAGTTTTTTTTATGGCATAAACAAGGCAGTAATCACCTGATGGGTTATTATGCCGTAGCCGTGGCATCATTTAACGGTGAGCGTACAGGACAGAGCTATAGCCGTTATATAGCTCTGTCCTTTTCTCACAGCGTAAAATAAACTGCATATCTACAAACAAATAAGATGATGGTAGCGGTCTAGACGAATCCTGCCACCACTAAATCATCACTAATCTGCCCTGCTAATCCAATAGGCAGTATCTCGGATAAAACTCCTGTAGTAATATCAACCCCATAACTAACGGAATAGAATTCAAACTGCTTCGGTTATTGAATTTGAGATTTTTGGCTTAGGAGGGCAGTAATGTAGTTTAAGCTTGATTTAAAAACAGTAGGTAAAATCAGTAAAAAAAGGGTTGATCATAACAATCATCCGTATAATGGGTCTAATCGGAGATTCCTCGCTGCACCAGGGTCTGTCGCCAGAACTAATTTGGCCGGAATCCAATTACACGAAGTGACTTTGCAGTAATAATCGATTTGAAAAAGTTTCAATGTGCCAGGTGCTTCCGGAGCCTTACCCACCGCCGCGGAGCGAATGTCCATAACAATCACTTTAATTAATCATTCAGGGCCCAAGGAAGTTCGTTTAAAGCTAATTCGGCTAATAAGTCGCTTTAGAAACGTTAAATAGATCCGAGGCAAGAAATGACGTTGGTTTGTGATTAATCTAACTCTGGTACTGATTTGTAAGAGCATAATTAGTAGGTATGTCTGTAAAAACGACATGTTAACCGATGCATCCGCTCTTGGTATTGGTATGGGTTTCTAGTCAATGTGTACACAAACTAACCTTGTACACATTTGTTGATTATGGTCGGATATTTTGTGACGTAAGCTGTTTTCGAAAACAGTACAAATGATATTGAGTAAGAAACACACTTAAATTAAACGTAAAATGTACAGGTCTTTGACACTACTTCTTGTTTCTCCTTCAATCACCATTCAGACTTAGACATAAATAATAATTTTACATAAATATTTTTTAAATAATTGAATCTCAATTACAAGAAATAGGTACAAACGGTGGAATCAAAAAACCAATAGCAAAGATCAACTAGCCCACTAGGTATTGTATCTCGCACGGAAATGACTAAACCAACTTAGCAAGAGGTGAATACAAAAATGTAGTGTTGCCTTTTCCAGCTGCAACGAATAGCGAAAGTGCGTTGCGTAGGGATTTACAGCATTTGTCGATACAAATACACGAGCTAGAAATCGAGGAATATAACTTATAACTTACTAAAGACGTGATTAATAGCAGACCACCCCAACCTTAGCCGCGTTCATACCAACCAATCGGCTCAGTAAAACCACGAAGAGCCTACAAAACGTGTTTTACGTTACCCATTCCCCGAGGCATGCAGTTGGATCGAACGCGACTACAGCCTATCGGCTAGGCTGTGCAATAACTTTGATCCGGTTCCACATGTAACAGGACAGTTGTCAGAGTAAAACCCTATCCTGTTTCTTCAAGTACTTGACGTGAGATTAACCCCTTTTAACCTAAGAATTTATTTTCTTTAAGTCATTCGATACTGCTGCAACTGGCTGGAAACTATAGACTTGAAAACTTTACGATTTTATTGACCGTTGAATTCGAAATTCGATTCCTCATAACCGTTTAAACGATTGAGTCAACAGACTTTTATCACACTATAAAAGCTGAATAAACATTCCAATGAGACACCTTTAGCGTGTATCTATTATGATATGGGCTTAGTAGAATTAGCGATTTGATACTGGCCACTAACGTGTCGCCAACGGACGTTTCAAATGGCAGGAGGTGTCAAACGAGTATTATAATTTCAGATAACCGCCGTTGGGCGTGCTTTGAGAAAATTTGACCTTTATTATCTTCTGCCTACTAATAAGATTTAAATATTTAGCACATTTTAGATAAAAATATGTGGTTTATTTCCTCTTCTTTATCTTTTAAGACGGAGATGTTCACTCAATTTTTGACTACTGACAGCTTCCATTTTTTATTTGTGTGGTAATTAATTATGTATGTGTATTATGTACAAACCACAAAATGGCAATATAATATATGCATAAGAAGAATGTAAAAAGACGAACTTATCCCTTTAAGGTAATCTTTGGGCGATTGAGGAAATAAGAAAAAATGTGGCAACGAGTGGACAAAACAAAGTTTGGATAAACAAAGCAAAGCAAGTAAATAAAGCTTGTATAAGCTTCTATTTTTCTTACAATATCCTCTTTAAAGTTCATTAATACCCATCTCGAATTAGTAAATCTGCGCTTAGAATAGGTAGTTCAATATCGATCTAGTCCAGTCGATTGTGGTCGAACGCCTGCAAGCATAACCCGATTATTACTGCTCAGCGCTTCCTTCAAGTGACCGCTTAAACTATGAGCGCTTGCAAACACGGCAATAACCCTAGTTTGCAAACTATACCATCTCCTGTGCAACATAAAATTGAAGATTCATCCACTTTCGTGTACTGACCACATCCGTTAGTTAATATCGGCAAATGTTTCTTAAATCTCTATTTTCTACCAAATCCTCTCTCAAGTATTGCAATCCCACACAATTATACATGACGTATTTATCTAGGGTGCGCGTCTTCGCGGATGAAAAACACTATACTCACATCAGACTCCATTATTCCTCGAAAAGGACATAAATAATGTAATGAATGAGACAATGCCGACATTCCTATATCGACTTATGACGGAAATGCCAGATTAAGTACATACAATTATAATGAATATTAAATTTGGTAAACCAAGCCAAAAACCAATTTAAACATCAATACCTACCTATACACTGAAGCAACATTTTAAGTTGTCAAACAGGGCCGTCAAATTATGCATTCAAGTTTAGTAAAATTGCACCAGAACTGTATTCCTGGCTCGCCTCGAGTATGAGCACAATAGCGAATAAATTACACACAAGTCAAGAAAATGACAGTTACATGAACACAGAATTCTGGGCCAGTTCTGTGGCTATACTGGCTATTCAATTTGCATGCAGTATTTGCATTGCCCCAGATCTCGAATCAATAGTTGCCTTTTCTCGCCCTGTTTAGATCCTTTCAAGACCTATAACCTATTTGAGTTCGAATACATTCATCCAAATACGGCTCGTACATCGTGCCCAATAAATACTTATTCTGTTAAAGGTGTTAACAGACGTCTCTTCATGCTTAATGTTCCATTCAGGCGTCTATCACACCATCTAACTAGGGATAGGCTTGTCTTTAGGGGGCTTAATTTATTGACGACATTGGACTAGAAAAAGGTTGCCGATTTGGGTATCATTTATATAAGAAAGAAGAGTAACGAAGTCTATAACAATGCAATTTAGTGGTACAACTTGTTGAGGTAATTAGGAGCTGTTGGTTTAGTGTCTTATGGCTTACTTGGTGTACTTATGTACAGAAATATACACTTAAATACATAGAAAACATCCATGGCTCAGGAAAAAATATTCTCGCTCATCACACAAATATTGGCCCTTACCGGGATTTGAACCCTGGACCACTAGTTTCGTAGGCAGGGTCAATACCAACGCGTCGTCAAAGATAGTGGCAACATTCTGGATGGACCCTGCACAAGGTCCTACCACAACTCTTTTTAAGCCGCTCTTTTTAAATGTGATCGAACGGGACCCGTCTGCATAAGATAAATTAAGATATACGTACTGCCCTTCTATGGAAAAAAGGCACATCTACTATATAAATTGTATTGTACTTCCAACCTTATTATAACCTATGAGATTTGAATGTTCTTATAATTATGAATTAATTGCACTTGTGCATCTTCTCTGTAGGAGGGCAGAGTAGTAATCGCCAGCAGAAAGAAAAAATGTGTAAAGAACATTTCTATAGAAGTCGCTTCATTAATAAACACCCATCCTCGTATGACATCGTTCGACGTTCGTTATCCTATGATGGGCAATCTTCGTTCACTACAAATATGTTTCTTTTTACAGTCGGTCTTACAGCTCACCCTATAAGAGTAAAAAAAAGCGTTGTTCAATGTTTACCCATCACAACGCATGTGCAAGTTATAGTTACCAGTAAAACTAATCTGAAACGAATTCGAAAGTTAAATCTCTGAATGTATTCTCGTATTTTTTCCATTGCAATGCAAACACGGGGAGCCTGTAACGTTGTATCCCTTTTTTGTTTTTTAGTCTTAATAGGTATATTTATATCGCTGGAACCAATAATATGACCTAACAAGTTATGATAAAAAATAAGTAATAAAAAAAACCGCTGACCATGACAGACGTGTGTCAAATTTGTCTAAGGACAAAAATACGACTAAAATGTTTTAAAACATTTTCAAACTCATTTTCAAATGTTAACAAGATCTAGAACACGACGTCAAGCGGATACACCTAACGCACGCCCTCCACCCTTGCCCGCCTCGTCTAGCTCCTCGCCATCGTCGTCGGATGATGAGTTCGCCACTGCACCCGACACCAGCGAGTCGAGCGACGAGCGCGGGCCGCCGCCTCAGCCGCCGCGACCACCTGCGCGACGCGGGCGACCACCGCTGCCGGCACGCTTGGGGCCTGCGGGGCATCCTGCTCCGAGCATGGCTCCCGCTACCGGTGGTTTAGTGCGTCGCATGCGATGGTCAATATCGAACAATGAAAATTGCATGCGAGCGTATTACGGGGCTACAGAGGGAGGAACTAACCTCACTGCGTACCGTGATCGAATGTTGACTGCTCAAATCACATCGCATGTTGCACCCACGCTCATCTGTCATGAGATTGTACATCCCGAGGAAATGTGGAGGTCGAGGCATTTTAAATGCTAAGAATCTCCATAACCGCGAGGTGTGCAATCTCAGGGATTATTTCCTTGGCAATGAGTGTGGGATGCATCGTGATGTGGTTGCAGTAGACAGGAGCCTCACGCCTCTCTCCTTGGCAAACGAAAACTGGCGTAGACCAACAGTGTTGAGCACTGAAGACCGCAAGAACGTATGGAAGAGCAAGGAGCTACACGGACGCTTCTACCGGGCCCTAACAAGGCCCGACGTAGACTTTTTAGCGTCCGTGAACTGGCTACGGTTTGGTGACCTCTTTGGGGAAACCGAAGGTTTTGCCTGTGCAATTGCTGACGAGGTCATAATGACGAACAATTACCGGAAATATATTCTGAGGGATGGCACGGTCGACATTTGTCGAGCGTGCCGTTGTCCCGGCGAATCCCTCAGACATATAATTTCCGGTTGTTCGCATTTGGCCAACGGCGAGTACTTGCACAGACATAACCTCGTAGCCAGGATCATTCATCAGCAGCTTGCTCTTCAATACGGTCTTGTTGAGTCTGAAGTGCCGTACTATAAATACACACCGGCGCCAGTTCTCGAAAATGGTCGTGCTACGCTCTATTGGGATCGATCTGTTATCACAGACAGGACTATTGTCGCCAATAAACCTGACATCGTGTTGACAGATCGATCTCAACGCCGGGCAGTGCTCGTCGACGTCACCATCCCGCATGATGAGAACCTCGTGAAGGCCGAGAAGGATAAGCTCAGCAAGTACCTTGACTTGGCTCACGAGGTGACCACCATGTGGGATGTTGACTCGACGATCATTGTCCCGATAGTTGTTTCGGCAAACGGTCTTATAGCGAAGAGTCTCGACCAACACCTCAAGAGACTCTCGCTAGATGGCTGGATCAAGGGCCAGATACAGAAGGCAGTACTCCTCGACACGGCACGCATTGTGAGGAGGTTCCTCTCTCTGCAGCCCTAACCACCGGTAGCTTGAGCCCTGCCCCGCTGCTGGCGGCACCCGTAGATTAGGTTTTTTATAATGTTTATTTTTTGTATCGGTATTGTTATTTTACCTTTATATTTGAATATGTAAAAAACCTAATTTATAGAAAATTAAATGAATATCTAAATAATAATAAATAATTTATTTAAGAACCGGGATAACTGATGTTGATAAAAAAACTGCCAGAATTAAATGGGACTGGGCTGGCCACATCAGCCGCATGCACCCGAATAGGTGGGCTAACGTAGTCACCAAATGGGTGCCGCAAGACGGGTGGCGAAGACGAGGCAGGCCCAGGCGGAGATGGCGGGACGACCTGGACGCGTTTCTTGACAACTGGCCGGACGTTGCCACTGATAGGGATTTGTGGAAATTAAGGGGGGAGGCCTTTGCCCAGCAGTGGGACACTCAACAGGCTGAATAAAAAAAAAAAAAAAACACGTTATGACTAACAATAATTATGATGGCAGACGATATAGATCCACAAAATCGCTTTTGGTCTCTTATTGCCGCTGTTAGCCACTTGAAACCCATAAGACTTGTTCGCTGTTTTTGCAGCCAACTTTAGCACCAATTAGGCCTCTATTTTATCGGTAAAACCATTTCGCTTTTGATATGCTTTCGTATTATCAACGTTATGATAGCTCTTATTTACTTGACAGTAATAGCGGCCGACCCGTGTGGTGTCCGGGTTAGAATAGTGCCACTCCATGTCTTCCCGTGGATGTCGTAAGAGGCGACTAAGGGAATAAAGGCTGTAGTCCTGTTAGGCGATGGGCTTGCAACCTGTCACTAATATACTGGTAAACATCTTAGCCTAATTGTGCAAAATGTGGTTACAGAATTACCAACAAGTTTTTAGAGTTGTTGGTAATTCTGTAGCTCTGCCTACCCCTCTCCGGGAACGAAGGCGTGAGTTTATGTATGTATGTATGTAATAGCGGCCGAGTGAAAAGTAATACGATCACATGTCTTGGTGGTACCAAGAATAATAGAGCCCCCTGATGAGCTAATTAAGAAAGCCAAACATCTACGAACTAATGCGACAAAATACAATATATGGTAGACCCACGATTTTGTTAACATGAGCATGATCAGTCAGGGTTACGAAATGAGGGAGTAGAGGAGGAGGGAAAGTTGAGAGGTCTCTGTTCGGGTCGAACTCTTTTCAACTTAGATAACTAGTTTACTTGTCCAATCATTTAGAAAAAAAAAAACTTTTTCATTATATTATATTGCACATCAATGCAAATAACTAAGGGACCAAATATGACCGCGCGCGCGGTAACAAAATACCGTTTCAGCTGACCATACATGGTGGGCGAGGACAGACGGATTATTGTCGCCTACGCGTACTAACACACCTATACAACTTGTATACAACACTTATACACCTCCTATACAGCTTCGCATATGTCTCGGTACACCGCCAAGATTAAATAAACGACCATAAAAATCCTTTAACTGCTTAAAATAAACGTTATCAACATTTAACGAATTTCTTAGTTTAAAAATGAAGCCGCTTATGGATTCGTCGGTTGTATTCTGTGCCCAGAATCGACGGCTGTATGCATTTATAGCTTATCGTTATTGCATTGGCGGTGAATGCGTGGAAGTTGATTTTGGTACTGTGAGAACTGGAACTCTTATCATGCCTGGATTATTTGACCATGAAGATAATATAAGTTTAGGTCGATGGCAGCGAGTTTGTTTGACATCTTGTTGGTAAATACGTTTTTTTAGAAACATGGGAACGGATGTGTTTTCAAGAATAATTCGTCTTGTAAAGGAGACATTCGCAATTTCAGAGATTGCATGTTGAGACAGTACAAATTAAAGCTACCAAAAAATAACTTTTTGAAATTGTCAACTAAATTGTAAAATCGTATTAGCATTGCTATTCAACGAGGGAATGCTGTTTAGTTTTTTTTTTTAAATTGCTTTGTAAAATGAACTTTTATATTTATTTAATATACTTAATATAGATACTACATCGCAGTTAGGAAAATTAGACAACTAACCAATGTTGAGACAGCTCGCTTAGTTTATTATAGTTATTTCCATAGTGTTATGTCGTACGGTATTCTGGTTTGGGGTAAGGCAGCTGACATACAAACTATATTTGTGTTACAAAAAAGGGCCATTCGTTCTATTTACAACTTAAATTCCCGTGACTCCTTAAGAGATCTTTTTAAGGAAATTAATATCTTAACTGTAGCGTCACAATTTATTTATGAGAATATTATTTATGTTATAAAAATTTTGGATTCTTTCACAAAAAATTCTGATATACATAATTTAAATACTAGAAATAAAAATAAAATAGCTATTCGAAAATTCCGCGTCCGTAAAGTACATAAATCATTTGTTGGTCAATGCATTCATTTCTATAATAAATTACCTGAGGTAGTATTAAAGTTACCCTTTCCAGCACTCAAAAATTACTTGAAAAAGTCGTTAATGTCTAAAGCGTATTATAGGATCGAGGACTATATAATAGACAAAAATGCTTGGCCTAAACCCTAAACTTAATCAATAATATTTTTATTTATTTTTTCAAATTCAAAAGCTTTATCTTGTCTGGGGGACACCGTTGATGTAGGAAATCAAATCAAATCAAATCAAATCAAATCAAATCAAAATTTATTCACTTGAGATGCGGTTACAGTGGTTGATAAATTATATAAATTTGGTCAGCGCTCTCGCCGGCGACACCAGCATGCAAATGTGGTTGTGCATTAAAACTTAAATTATATACCCTTAATTTTAATAAGTCGGTTTAATTTCAAATTTCATGCATTAAAACCCTAATATTTTTTTACATTACATGACTTGCCATTAATTATTTCTTACAGATAAAAAATCCTTAACAGAGTAAAATCTTTTTTCTAGTAACCATTTACATAGCGTACTAACAAATCTATTATATGGCAAATTTATTATATTTTTCGGAATGTTATTAAAAATGTTTACAGCCATGCTATAACAATTTCTTCTCCGTAATATTGATACTGTTTTCTGCTGTACTAGTTTTCTAGGATACCTGGTGTTGAAGCTACAAACATTTTTGAGTTGAGTAAATAGATTTAAATTTAATTTTACAAATTTGCTCATTTCCAATATATAAAGTGATGGAAGAGTGAGTAGCTTCAACTCATCAAATAACGGTTTGCAAGATGTTAGTGGTGGCTTATTACAGAGGGCCCTAATGCACTTTTTCTGACTGATGAATAGCCTGCTAATGTCATAGGAGTTTCCCCACAGCAGCAGTCCGTACCTGAGCACTGCCACCACTTAGCCGTGGTACGCTTGGAGAGCCGTTTCTTTATTGGCAACTGCTGCAAGCCTTCGAATTGGATAGACAAAACTATTAACTGCTTTACATTTCTTGTCTATTTGAGGCTTCCAAGAAAAAATATTATCTAGTATAATACCTAAGAATTTGTGCACGTCAGTTTCGGATATAATAGTATTCTCATATTTTGCTTGAATGTCAACACCTCCTTTTCTATTATAAAATTGCATATATTTTGTTTTATCCAAATTAACATTTAAATTATTCGATTTTAACCATATTATTACATTTTTTATTAAGTTATTAATGTCATTGTTGTATATTTTTGTAGGAGCGCTTGTGTCATCTCCTTACATTTCGAGTCGATAGGAAACAGAAACGTCAGCAGCTTTCGTCCCTTTACTTTCTCAACCTCTTATCTGATCGAATATTTTGATAGGAAAGTAGTCTTTATAGTCCTTGGAATATGAGTGTTTTTTTCTATATAACTATTCGATCAGATAAGACAAAAGTAAAGGCTCGTTTTGCATCCTAGCTAGGCCTTCTGTAAAGTATGGGTTCTCAAGAAATAAACCGAGCACATTAAGTTTTGAAATTGTTTATTTTATAAACAAGTAATTATTTTACAAACATATCATATCATAACATTGACTTGGAGAGATTTTTAAATAACATTTTCAATAGCACATTTTGCGTCTACTTTTTATTAACATACTAATATCACAGGCTTTTCATAAAGACAAAAAGTTATACATCACTTAATTAAACTTATCATAAACTTTATGTCAATAATAATATATTTTTTACATACAACATTTCGTTAATAATAATTTACGTTTATTGCTGCTCTGTGCTTAGCAATAATATTAAGCTGCCTTCTATTTCACAACCTAAAGAAAAATAACATCTCATACGTTACGATTAATTATTATGCTAAAGACATTCTTTTGGAAATAAATGTTTATCAAAATAAAATTTGTGCGAAGATAATTTTATACAATTTAAATCTATTGTAATTACAATAATTATGGTTAAATATTACAGGGGGTGTCAGAAACACAACAACTTATTGTTAAGGGAGAACAGTCATCGAATGGTAGTAACATAATATGGACCTTATCAGATCGTGACAATATAATTAACGAGTCTGTAATCGTAAGTTATTAACGTAATGATAATTACATGTAGCAGTCCAAGTTTAAACAATGTATTAAAAACTATGAGAGCACCCTCAATAAAACTCCTAAGGTCTAGAAATAAAACATGTATACTAAATTATGTTCTGTCATAGACTACTTACAGCATACAGGGTGGAAAAAACGAAAGCCACATGGACGGCAAACTACCTTAAATATTGGAAATAGAAAGTTCTATATAAAGGAGATTTACTTTTATTTTTAAAAACCATTATTACTGCATTATTTTGCTATTACCAATATTGAAGGTAGTTGCCGTCCATCCAGCGATCATTTTTTCCACCTTGTGTTTTTTATTTTTTGCCCTTAAGAGTTTTGTCTACGACTGCCCGAACAAGCAAACACTGCTTTACCCAAAAGCATAAACACTTCATAATTTAATTCAAATATATTTATACAATCATATTTATCTTGAACTGAATAAAGCCTTATCAAAATAATCACAATTTTCGTCACATTTTTACGCTATCCAATTTTATACTCCGGTGACTCGCCTGACGTCTCATAATTTTATACAATTGGCCGTTGTCGGCACCAAACGTTTTTCAGGTGTCTTGCTGGCTATCTCGGGCAGAACTTGAAGTGCGGGAAAAGAAAACAATGTAACGACAGGAACCTGGAACAATAGAGGCAAGTCGTAATTCGTCTTTATATCGCGTCAGAGACAGGCATACAATTTACTCGGAGAAGTTAGAGGCTAACACTTGGGGCCGTCTTTGTTGAGAAAATATTGAGGCTTAACAAGTGATTGTAGGTGCCTTGATTTTACGTGTAAGCAATGCAAGCAATCTAATCTATAAATATATTTAAAGACTAAGTGGCGAAGACACGTTAGTGCAGTTTATTTTTCTATACAAGTATGTTCATCGCTGCCTCTATAGCACAAGCCTAGACTTTAATTTGGGACTAGGTATTAAATAATTTAGATATGTTTGCTTTTATTATTTTGAAAGAAAGGAGATAATTATTAAAATATGTGGCGGATCATGCCGCAGGTAGAACTAATTTGAACTAGATAGCTATAAAAACATATGATCAAAACCAAATCAAGGTTGTATGTCGCAATGCGGGCGGTAAGTGCAATCTTGCAATGTAAAGCAATGTGTTTTTAATTTGTGTCAGCTTATTACTGCCGTTGTTTATGATTAAGCCGCAAACGTATTGAGAGTGGAGGCGGCGCGGTGCAGCGCGTCCCTATACTAAAAGGCGTCCCAGAAGGGCGGTGCATTTTTGTACTACTAATAAAATCATAACTTATAGGATATATCGCGTAGTTTAATAACAATTGACCTTCGAGTTATCAACTTAACGGAAAAAAGCGGCCACCTTTTCCCGTTAAGCTGACTTCTCAAAGAGTAAATGTTATCAAAGTTTGTTACGTATCCTATAAATTGTGTTTTTACTTGCGCTACAAAAAAGCATCGTCCAATTCCATAGAAAATCTTTAGTTAATCAGAAAACACAATAATAGTATTGAGGGCGCCACTGGACGCTCGACGTTTGCTCGGTGCAGTCTTAATGTTTATCAAAGTTACATTTAATAATCCTTATTCACGTAATGACACCACATTTTTTGCAAAAAATTAAAAAACAAGAGAACATAACAATCTGACTTGGTCTAAACTTACAACTTTTTGTTTTTGTCTCAATATTTATCATTACTTTTTATTGAAGGTTAGCACGCAAACCTGTGTAATAGTAGTAAAGTACTAAAATAATATCTAAATACCAAGAATTAAAAGACAAGACACTAGTAAAATTGACAATGTAGTAACTGCATCCGTTACATAATAGATAAAGAACACGTATCAATATAAAACTGCTACTGCAGTGTCATAAGATCGCAGCTGCTTACCTAGTGGGATCATACCGCGTGTCGAACCCAGGCACATTGACGACGTTCCACTCGTTCAACAAGTTGGAGTAGCTAAACGAGACCTGGTTCTTGAGGGTGTCGGTGTTCAAGAGCTTCATCTGCTCCAGGTGTGAGTGGAACTCAGTCATAACCGTCAGGTTCTTGTGCAATACGTTTTCTAAACAGAAATTTTTGAGGTTATCTCTTTATCTTATAATAGCACGATTACTTTATACACACATAGGTTAGTTATGACTTATACTGCAAATCTTCAGCATCAGTACGTTTTTGCTGTTTGAGACTCTATCGCGGTACTCAATTGCTTTGCATCTAAATCGAAATTCTATCTGTTTTCTTCGACAAAAACTTACCAATTATAAATCCCAAAGACACGTCATCAGGAAACCGGACTTTTTCGCAAACAGTCATGAACCTTCCACCACTGAAAAAAAAACTTATATAAATCCAAAATCAAAAGTCACTTCGGAGTTTGACATTTATTAGAACAACTTTAAGCAAAGTGGCATGACATATTGCAAACATGAAATCTCTGGAATTGCAAGGTCTACATGGCAGTAAAAAATTATGAGTATTATTGGAATGGCACGCATGACCAGATATGAACAGCCTTGACATAAGTTGACTTGAAACATGGCGTTCTTACAAAAATGTACAAGTCGTGGGGAATAATCTGACTTTATTAATAGTTTAATACTATCTTTAACTGCAAACTGCCTGATTTAGTACCTAAGGTAGCAAGAGGCTTAAATAATTAATTTAGTTTAAATAATTTATAGTTATTTTTACTTGATATATTATTATCCTAAACAATCAGGCAAGCTAGTCAATTGTAGGTAATATTTATTTATTAAAACTAACGAATAATTAAACTGACTCACGAATTCAAGTAACTGTGACAAAAAAAAACAACTATTTATACAAATTAAAAAGGTGTCAAGTTTCATGGATGCTTGACCAGTTAATTCACTCTCTAACAATAAAGTACTTTGTAAAGTGATTTAGCACAACAAAAACGCATAAAACACACTTCCGCCTGCTTTTAAATTGAGCAATTACCAAATAGGCCTCATGTTATTGTGTTCGCGTAATGCGGGGAGTGATGTGCAAAATGTTTTGTGCGCGAAATGGACATCTCATTAAGCAAAATGTGTAGCATATAATTATTCGACAACTTACCTCGCTACAGCTGACATTTTTAGAGCCAAACTTCGGCTGATGCAGACTCCTGCGCCGCCAGTGCCAAACCAGAAAGAAAACTTAATCTGAAACAAGAATATCACGCTGAAGGGGGAAGATTTGAAAATGGAATTTAAGAAATGAATGGTTTAATTACTGTGAACTATTGGAGATGGCCCCTGACTAGCGTTCGACCCTGCTTAAGTAAAAGGAAGTTTTTCATACAAAACTACAGTAGCAATTCCAACCTTATTAATGGTTGATAAGGTTGCAATTGCTACAGTGTATTTTGATGGGAAACTGCCTTTTACTTAAGCAGGGCAGCGTTGCCAGACGTCCCGGTCGTGCCGGTCTATGGACACGTCCCGAATCACCCTTGACTTTCAAAACATCGTCAGTGTGTTCATATATTAGATACCAATTTTCAACCACCGAGAAGGCCAAAAACGGTTTGTCTTGGGCTGTGATTTGCGCAACTTTTTGAACTGCCCGGTTTGAAAACCCGAGTCCTTTTTTAGCACAGTCCCGATGTATGATAGCTTAGTACCAATTTCACCAAACGATGCGAACCACTAATGCCCGGTTCCTATATTCAAGAAACGAATCGTTTTCCTTACGGGCAGTAGCGTTATGACATTTGCTTCATACAAAATGTGTCAAATTTTAACGAGACGTCACAACTCTACCAACGGTTTTGAATATAGGAACGCACCCTTAACAGACGATTAGAGCGTTAACAGCTGTCATAATGTATGAACTAACGGTCGATTAACATTAATTAAATTTTACATCGTTTGGTGACATTTGTACTTAGACCTGCAATATGGCAACACTATCCTTGACTGATAATGGAACTTTGGTACATCCTTGGAGCCAAGCAGTCATAGGATGTCATAATATAATCTTTAGACGAAAATAATTCAAGTGTACGTCATTGAATTAAACTTATTGCCCTTGTACAGTTGACTACAGAGAGATGTATCCACTTTTGGACCTTATTATAACGCGATAAGGTTAAAAATTGAATACAAGATATTTACCAGACGTGCACTCTTTTTGTAGAACTTCACAGGTTCATACACTGAGGTGCGCCCGAGGTACCAATCTTCTTTGGGATTGAACCTTTGCAGCACTGCCACTAACCGAGGCACGTTCACGTAGTTATCGTCGTCGAAGTGACAGAACCATCTAAAACAAAATAAATAGGTATCAATAAGGATGCGGTTGTATAGGCACACACTGTGGGGCTTTTAGGTTTGAACCTTGCAAAAAACCTAAACAGCGGTTTTTTTCTTGAATCATGTATTTAAACTAAATTTTCCAAATAAGAACGAAAAATTAAATACTTTCCATGATCGGAACAAGGTAAAAAAAAAGCATTTATGAATAAAATTCAAGGTAAAATAGTTAATAACTTTAGACGAAATGTATGTAAATAATTAGTAGAACCTATACATTTTTTTGCAGAATTAAACAAATTCGTTCATGGAAATAAAAAGAAGTAACATTTTTAACTTTTAATAAAATTGTGCTTCAAACAAAAAGATTAACACCAATTTTTTACATAAAATTATTAAAATTAATATATTTATATCACATACACATAAACTCACGCCTTCATTCCCAGAGTGGGGTAGGCAGAGCTACAGAATTACCAACAAAATTCTGTAACCATATTTTGCACAATCAGGCCAAGATGTTTACCAGTGTATTAGTGACAGGTTGCAAGCCAATCGCCTAACAGTACTACAAGCCTTATTCCCTTAGTCGCCTCTTACGACATCCACGGGAAGACATGGAGTGGCACTATTCTATCCCGGTAACCACACGGCTGTTAAACAACAGAAATAAACACATTAATGTAAATCCTTTGTTTTACTACATTAAACTATTAAACAACTACTAATCTGTGTAATTTTGAGAAATTACGATATGACAAGTGTATACCTACGTATAATTATGTTCCATTATTCAAAAACTATCAGTTCCGTAATTTTTTTGCCTGAATCGATATTTGATATTTCTTAAATGCAAAGTAATACAAGTTTAATTTTCTTAATAACAGCTGAATATATGAATTAAAATGCATTTAGCATTATTTTTGCTATCGTACAACGTCAAAGAATTAAAAAAACATTGTTGCGCGGACGACAAATCTTGAATTTCCTAACCTACTGGTAAACTTTATCTCTTCCTCAATTAACTCCTTACGAACGCCTGCCTGATAATATTTTTTCTACCAAGTTAAATAGATAAACATGATTTCTTAAAAAAAATCGTATCCGCAGGGGTGAACATTTCGCGGGATACAATTTAAACCACTGTCTTGTGTATACTCAACACATTTCATGAAAAACTGCTGTATTTAATTCGTGCAAGGTTGGCTTAATTTGAGATCCTAATTCCCCAGACTTTCTTAATAAATTGACAAGTAAATTGACCAAATAAATACTTCGACTACTACCCTTTCACTACCATTTTCTTATACGCAATCATCATCGGTTGAATAGTGCAACTGGTGTAACTGGAAAGAGATGTACCTACTCGTAAGTATCCACTTTTACACTTTATTGCATTGTAATAAGATCCAAGAGTGCATACATCTCTTTGTAACCGACTGTACAGTTGCCCTCGCATGTGACAGTTGGTACCTATATTTGTTACTTTTCTTTCCTATAATCACTAAAATGTCAATAACTTCTAAGCCAATGATGGTAGTACTGTAAAAATCCGATGTTTGAAATGACGTATGTACTACTCCAATAAAAAAAATGACCTCTTAATTACCTTGTCATAATAAAAATCAACCTGAAAATTGAGTAACGAGCAAGTTGTAACCATGCTCTTTTTACCCGACTGCGTCAGAAGGAGGGTTATGTTTTTCGAGCGAATGTATGTATGTATGTATGTATGTATGTCTGTCTATTTCTGGGCCCGCTCTGCAGCCTAAACGGCTTGACCGATTTTAACATACTAGGTGTCATTCGATTCGTCTTAATTGCCGAAGTGATATAGGGTATATAATATTTCAAAATAGCGTCTGCAAAAAAAAAGAGAGGGTTTTAAAAAAAAAAAATGTTTATTATAGCAATATGGGTCTCAAATGAAAGCTAGTAAATAGCCCATTCCAAATATATCTACATTATAATCAGGGATCGGAAATTCGGATCGATATTAACCTATACTTTCGCACCGGCTTTGTTGTTCAGTTGTATGGACGCGGACTCAATCATAGAATTCATTACTAAAAATTCTGGGATTTCAAAATAAATAAATTGCACCGGCATTAATTCATAATCAATTACTTATTTATAGTAACTGTTTGAAGTTATTTTTCATGTATAGATTTACCACATGTTATTTAATTTACCTGTAACACATTAACCTAACGAATTTACAGGAGTAAAAATGAATGTTTTATCCTACATGTAAAGGATTTATTATATTAACATTTTGTAGAATCCAAGAATCCCGGAACTAATATTATTAAAATAATATTTTTAAGAAGCCGACGCCATCTTTGCCTATCTTTTTCCGGGATTTTTTCAACTTTAGGTAAATATCGATCCGAATTTCCGATCCCTGATTATAATACTTTGATGCTACTATTTAGACAGGGAAATCAAAAAGGACGTTAAATGTTAAGTAATAAATATTTCTTACTACAGCCAAAAAAATGTGAAATAAACTATAATTATTTAAATAAAAACAAAAAACCCGACTGCAGTAAAAAAAAACAACTGAAAAGCGAGAAATAAGCTATATTATCTTTTTTGTTTGTATAATAAAGTGTTTATATTCAAACATACATAGGTAAATACTTATAATGTACCATGCAATGATTTTTTGTTTGATACCTCGTTAACAAGTAATGGAATTTATACCAATATACATACAACTTGAATAGTTGAAAAGGTATTGCAGGCGGGGACTGTATGTTTGAATGTAAACACTTTATTATACAAACAAAAAAGATAATATAGCTTGTTTCTCGCTTTTCAGTTGTTTTTTTTTACTGCAGTCGGGTTTTTAATTGGATGTCTGTACACTAAAAAATGCATTCTGGAAAAATATTCGGTTGTTTTTAATTAATACGAAAAAAAAATATGGCCGAAATAAAATTGCATGCCAACCAAATTTCACGCCCACATGTTCGAACACCCAATACCGGTAATAATTACTTTTAGTACTTTTTACAGTATACGGGACTAAATGCAAATTACGTCAAGCTTCATGTATAAAGGACACGATATAAAGTCTAAGGGATCTGTAAAATAAAATTGCGTCCCGCGTATGTGATTAGAGTGGTATAATTTAGTAGCATTACGGTCGGCGCAAATAACAGGAGCTGCGCAGACGCTGCCGCAGTGTATGATCGAAACAGTACGTATTATACCACAGTCACTTTATACCTTTAAATACTTACCTATTGTGCGTAATATTATGATCTAAACCAGGGGTCGGCAACCTTTTGAGTCGGAAGAGCCAAAAATTACGATTCAAGTTTTTAAAGAGCCACAAAAAAAATTCTTGCCAACAATAAATAGCCTCTATACTTTCATAAAGTTTGTTGATATTTGTTGTTTTTTTTTATAAAATAAATAATATTTGCGAATGGAACTAAAGAGCCGCAGCCTCACATCCAAAGAGCCGCATGTGGCTCGCGAGCCGCAGGTTGCCGACCCCAGATCTAAACTCGTCAACGATTCCAACCGGGTGAATATTCGGGCGTTTCAACCGCCGTCATTGTTGTCTTCAATATATTGACAAAAATAATGATAACTACCCGCAACTTTAGATCGATTCCATTTAAAAGAACAAGAAATTTATAAAGTTTGCCTTGAATAATATGCAAAGACAATAATGACGGCGGTTAAAACGCCGAATAATCACCCAACCGTTGATTATTTATGACATTTTTTATAGCACTCCGTGTTGTAGTAAATTTTTTACTTACTTCTGAGTATATAGGTAGGTACCTAGTTGCTACTTTTTATGACTTTAACATTCTCAACTCATAAATTAATTCATCAGATTCTGTTAAAAATGCTTCATTAGTTGAGTTTTTTTAGTGGTGTCGAGATTTGGACGTGTTTAAAAGCGATTGCCAATGCAATGAATGAAATTTAAATGAAATGACAAATGGCAATAAAGAGGGGAGGCTTTTTCCCTACAGTGGGACTAACAGAAACAGAAAAAAAAAAACCGGGTACCAATGGACCAATCTCAGTGCAGGGTTCCGAAGCCATTACTACAAAGATAAAAATCTATTTCAAAAAAACAACTAGTATGAACTAATTTTCTACTCAAAGTTGTTGTAAACTCTTGTCGCTTAAATTCAGGAAAAATCTACTAATGGTGATAGATTTCTTTTTAAATTCATTTAAAATATTTGTTAGATATTTTATACTTGCACTCTAGAAAATGATTTTTAAGAGCTAACCAATGACACCTCACTCAGTGTTAAAATGTAAAAAAATACCCCTGCTTTATATGTTTTTTTCCAAGGTTTTATTCCAACTTTGTCTGCTTTATGTAAATGTATAGTTATGCCAAATAACAGCTTTGTAGTACCAAGAATCTCGGAGTTAAACCGCGAGCAGACGGAAATCGTCGGTGATACTGTAAAACCGCGTAACTAACAAATTTATGATAGAGCAAAATAAACTTTACTGTATCATTAAAAAGGTGCATTTTGCTCCTTGTTTCAAATGTTACTTACGCGGTTTTGCAGTTTCATCGACGATATGGCGAAACTTAAAGTTCCATGTTGACTACGGAACCCTAAAAACAGTTAAGATACATTTTGTATTCCTGCTGCTATCTGTGTACTGCGACCAAGCGAGACCACAAGATTGCAAGGCGTACGACCAATGGCTTTCGGACCAACTTTATAATCGCTATCAGGTTTCTGCATATCGAGTTAACGTTTGCGAAATTAAACCGATCAAGGCTCAGGACTCGGGACAGCTGTTTGGTGCTGAGACAGATTATTAAAGATCGTTTATTCTGCCACGGACTGGTTAATTGGCTTACGTATAAAATTAAATATTGCACCACTTTATTTTGTCAATTAAGTGTATTGATTTTATTTTGATTGAACGCATAATGTAATGTAGAAGAGTGCCACTCCATGTCTTCCCGTGGATGTCGTATGTGGCGACTAAGAGAATAAAGGCTTGTAGTACTGGTAGGCAATGGGCTTGCAACCTATCACTAAGACGCTGGTAATCATCTTAGCCTTATTGTGCAAAATGTGGTTACAGAGTTATCAACAAGTTTTTAAAGTTGTAGGTAATCCTGTAGCTCTGCCTACCCCACTCTGGGATTACAGGCGTGAAGGTATGTAGGTATGTATGTAGGTATGTAATTGGATTTAATGTCGTTTTTTTTTGGTTATCTTTCTAAATAAACTACGTAGCTTAAAATTTGGGATTTCAACACTTCGTTGCAATACTATGTACCTACTGCAGTCACGACCATAATAAGTATACGAATGAGAAAAAAAATCTCAAAAATATGTTACATGTACCTCTAGATGATGATGCTTTATATGGGCTCGAAAATATCAGACCCATCTCAAATTTATTCACAAACTCTTAATTTTGCATACATACATACATAAACTCACGCCTTCATTCCCAGAGTGGGGTAGGCAGAGCTACAGAATTACCAACAACTCTAATAACTTGTTGATAATTCTGTAACCACATTTTGCAAAATCAGGCTAAGATGTTTACCAGCGTATTAGTGACAGGTTGCAAGCCCATCGCCAATTTTGCATGTTGTTTAAAAATCCCAAAGCGCAGCATCAAATTTGTGTTGAACTTTTAACAAGTTCGCGACTTAAACCATTGCGTTTTCTAAAGTAGTCACTATTCACATAGTCAAGCAAGTTAGCGGAATAGAAGTTGAACAGCAGTTAAAGTCGGCCAGCCATAAATGGCTGGAGATTAGTGTTGGACAGCGGATCCTGGCAGCCACGGCAGGCGGGCCAGCCGAGCTCATTTCAAGCGTTGGGACACGGAACTAAATCGCGGAGAACATTTTGAGAGAAAAGAATACAATAAGTATTGATGCTGTTAGCTTAGTTGTTAGAGAACAATACTGTCCTCCTAAGGAGAAAAGGCGTATCTACTATATGAATAGCATTGAAAATCCAACCTTGTTATAACCCTTGAGCGTTTAATATGCTTCTATGAATTAATTGCACATGCGCCTTTTCTCCTTAGTAGGGCAGAATATTTGTCTAAAGGAGCGTCCCCACTGAGAGCATTTGCGTCACTATTCGAGTGGTGTGGACGTTGAGCCGAGCGTTACAAACTCTCACCACTCGATATCCGCGCCGAATGCTCACTACAAGCTCAAGAATACAATAAGTATTAATGCTGTTAGCTTAGTTGTTAGAGAAAAATATTTGTGTAAAGGAGCGTCCCCACTGAGAGCATTTGCGTCAATATTCGAATGGCGTGGACGTTGAGCCGAGCGTTACAAAGCTTGACACTCGATGTCCGCGCTTAATGCTCATTACATGCGAATGCTCTCAGTGGGGACGCTCCTTAATAAGAACATCACCCAAATATTTGACCTAAGTAACTAGTATATGTATAATCTGTGGTTTACGTTTTATTTATCTATTTACTTACTTCTGTGGATAAACATGTTTATCATTGCCTTTACCAGTACAAGCTTAGTGCTGAATTTGTGTGAGGGAGAAGAACAGTATAAACTAATTCAGAACACCAAATTAGACAAACAGACTTACAGAAAGCGCGGGAAAGTTGGATATGGAATAGTGTCTAAATTATCCTACCTACTTATAGATCACTTAATTAAATTTAAGTTTTATATTTCAGTAATTTAAGCTAATAAACGGTGCATCTAGATGGACGCTATCTTCGCTAAGGGGGCCATAATCCTATTACACCAGTCGGCCACCTGGGCGCGATAAAGAGATCGTTATGTACCAACTAGAGACCGTCCTTAAATCTTACCGTAGCCCTCAATAGGTTCAAACGCCAAAGGATTTCGGAAATTTATAAATCGCCATTATGGGTCCACAAAGGGGCTTTGCACGTTGTTTCTGATTATTTAGGGCTAATGACACTTTATGCTTTATATTCAGACCTAGGAATATACGGGGCAAAATTAAATGACAGCTAGGAATTGCCTATGTCGATAAACCCAATCATCGATGCTTTTCCCAAATACTACTGATCGCTCGAAGTTTTGTTTGTATAAATATTTTATTATTGAAAACAAGATAACAACATAATTCTGGTTATTCTTTATTTTAAAAGTATTTTTTAACCTTCACTCATCATTGACATATTTTTTTTACTCCTAACAAATTCTGAACGTTTCTTTTAACAATAGTACCTAATGGAACTGGCATTCTAAAATACAGAGAAGGAAAAAACCTGATAATGAGTAAAGGTTAAAAAATATTTATAAAATAGAGAATAACCACAATTATGTTGCTATTTTGTTTCATTTGCATACTTACAATAAAAAAAAACAGACAAAACTTGGAGTGATCACTAGTATATGGTTAAAGCATCGATAATTGAGTTTATCGATATAGGCAATATCTAGCTGTCATTTCATTTTGCCCCGTATATTCCTAGGTCTGTTTATATTAAACGGGTTTACGCTGACATTATAACTGCGCCAGTATTTTAAAACACTAAACAACACTACTCAAGTCAAGTCAAGTGATAGCCATGCAGTTCAGTTTAAGCTGACAGAAAAGGACAGAGCTATACAACTGCTATACACCTTAGAACTGCAAAGCTATGTCATAATAACCCCCCTGTTCCATCACACGATCATCATCTTTTTGCCCTTATCCTAATCATTTAGGGTCGACGTAGATAGTATTTTTTTGCGAACATAAAAAACAATGAACACTGAATAAATCTTAAAAACATATTTTTTACCGTAAAATGTGCCTACTTTGCTTCCCCACGGGTAATCTTGCTCCATCGTTACATTGAGGTATTCTGTATTGTAAATCATTCTAGTGCTTTCATTCACTGCGCAGCTGGATGTATACATCAATTATTTTTAGAAAATTTGTCATCGGCCTTGTCTTATAAGCAGGGAGCGAAACTTTGGTGCCGATGACAGGCGTATGACGTCAAGCTACGTACAGAGTGTTTTTATCTAGATTGAACATTATCACTAACAACTTATTGGCCTCTTTACTGTACCAATATTGACACTTGAGGTGAGACGGCCGGTACTTATAAAAAAGATAATTGACTGTCATTGTCATATTAAAAAGAAGATTGTTGAAGGCAATGACAAATTTATATTGAATTATTTATTTATTTGTAAATTGTAAATATAACCGAAACATTGTTGTTTCGGTTGAGCGAAGTCGCCATGTAGTCTGTACAGCCGTATTTGCAGAAGTTTCCTTTTCTGATTGTAAATAATGAAAAAATGTTTTAACAGCAAAAGTTAGCAATTTAGAAAAACATTGCAAACAACCAAGCACATGGGATATTATGTTTTAATTTTAATTGTTCTGCATACTTCGAAATTTCATTTAAGTAATGTCTTTCATTTACTAGTGGAAATAATATTTTTCGTTAGAATGCTCCAACGAAATATTTTATTCGTATCGTCTTTGTCATTATCTAAATATTTACATTATCACTATAGCATTATTGAGAATCAGTGCGATGTCGCAATTTTTTTTATATAAAATCATCCTATATGTGAATTTGCGTCATAATGACGTCACCGGCACTAAAGTTTCGCTCCCTGCTTATAAGTAACATACAAAAAAGTCACTATGGAGCATAGTTACCCATGGGGGAGCAAAGTAGGCACATTTTACGGTATGCTTTCAATGCTGAACAGTAAAAGCATTTTCAAACCATAATGTAGGTGCCTAAAACGCTTCTGCATTTCTAATTCAAGCTTCAATTTACTATTTACCATATCATTGAGCTAACTAAAACACGAGTTTGGTGGGAAAACAAAGATGCCCAACAAAAACACCCATCCGAGTTCTGTGTAAACGCGTGAAAATTATTGTGAGCCCAAAATAATATTAGACTTGCTCTTCAAAAACCATTAACGTTTGTTGTGTGTTTGAACACCGAGGTTCGAGATGAAACCGCAGATTAAAAGCCTTTGAGCCTATGCCTGGGCAAAAAGCTTGAGGGTTCGTGAACGGTGGTCCCTAAACAAATTTCGGGGATGGAATGAATTGACATCTATTAAAGAGTGCTTGTTTTCATGTGGATTTTTTTTATAAAGTCTCTAACGGAATGGTGAACGTGGGTTTTTTTGGATTGAACGAAAATTGATTACTCAAGGAGGTAAGTGGTGCAGATAAATCTGCCATAATAACAAAGAATGCCGCTAACTGCTTTGCACCAGTCAAAACATTCTATACTGTATTATATAGAACCATATCAAATTTAAAATACTAATATACTATGCCGCTAAATATTATGTTAGGAAGTGGAGAAGAGAGACATCATCTAGGAATACATGGAGGAAATTTGGGAAGGCATATGTTCAATATTGAACAAATAGATGCTCAAGAGGTTGATAACGATATGGAACATGAACTAGGGAAATAAGTTACCAACAAGCAAGTAGTTATTATTGTCATAAGCAATATAGTGTAGAGTAATTCTAATGTGAAAGGCATGTCATACGAGTACGGCTCTGTCTCACTATTACACTATTTGATCCAACGCGTAAGCAATGAACGCACGATCAAGTTGTATAGGTATTTATTAAAATGTAAACGATTGTTTAAATCAAAGAACACTTGTGTGTACAAATTGATAAGCTATCGTATCGTATCGATTATTTCAATTCTTGTGTAGCCAAAGATACGTTGGTCCTAAAGTGTAGTTTATATTTAAGATCTTACTCAAATCCTAAATCTATCTCCCCAAGAGAAACATTATCCGCCATCAACTCCGAATACTTGATACGGCGTTCGTGTGCATGCATACGACGCGGGACTCAGTACATTATTACGATCATTAGACTTCTCAAACAAAGCGGAAATCCAATATTGACGTTCAAACTTCAAAAAACAGAAGTTAAGAGCATCTTGTTTTTAATAAAAACAAAAGCGATGCACCAAATGTGTGCTTAGTGCAGCTATTGATGAGACCGCTTCGAAATTTAATACACTTGTGAACCCGTTAGAGCATTTCGAGATAATGAGAGATGATTTCGAAATTGATTGAAAAAGGTATCTATAAGCAGGTATATAAAATTCAATTTATGATGAATGAGATCAGCAAAGCCTATAATTTGCTGCTTAACCGGGTTTCGTTTTACGTTTGCGTCCAAATTTTAAACTATTTCACGTGATTATTTAGACACCGTTCATGACAAGCAGATTCCTTCATCGAAAATGTTTTCTGATTTGGGTCACATAATGATGCTCTCTTGAAAGTTGTACAGCGCCAAGACTATAATGACTACGATTTTAGATTTCAAGCTAGTGATATAATTACATGTGTGTTTTAATCCCATTAATCCAACCGCTAACCCGTCTTTTAGAGCCTCTAATTTCCTCATGATCCGAATTGACGGATCACGCAACTGTTTATTTATAAGCTTGTAAACCTAATTGTAGGGGTTCGGTATAATTACACAGATAGTGTCTGAATGTGAGAATTCGCTTTGATTGCATTATAATTGCTCTAGAGAATAGGATGGATGTGATACGCATATCAATGTATAGTCTCATCAAGTCATCACTCATGGCGTCATCCGTTTCCTTTACGGACGCGTCAGATGTAGCGTTAGGAGCTGTGGGAAGACATCACAAAAAGAGAAAACAGTCGTAAGACATAAATATGGGAAGGTTTATTGTTTCTTTTTACTATTTATTCATATCTTGTGTTTTAATGCGAACGATCTAGCAAAGATCGCGGGAACCATGTCATGTTGATTCCGGTAGCATCAGTTAGTCTAGTTCCAAAGTTTGTAGGTCTTGTGTACAGGGGTGTTATTCCCATAAAAAAAGCTATACGAGCGAGTTTCAAGCTACCTAATTGACAATCCTTGCTATAAACTCGATGGTTAATAATTCGTCCGTCGAGTTCTAGAGCGAGTTGGTTAAAGGAATCAAATATTGCAGTAAATAATTATCGACTTGCATCAAGAACCTTAGATAATTTTGATGTTACTCGAACCGTATGCTCCTGGACGATACGAATAATAGTTACTAAGTATTGTTAATGTTGTAGGAACTATATTTTATTTGCCCAAAATGGTTACGAAGTGTGTATCTCGAAATTAATTTTTCATTTAGTCCCAAAATTCAAGTACCTATAAATTTCGCTATAAATTCGTCACAAAGCTATAATTCTGCGCACTTTTAAAATTCAATGTAATGAGTACGGCCAGGTCACCCTTACAAGTATCTGGGCACTTTAGGGCTTTGCCACTTTAAACTCACGTTTGAACTGCTGCACTAATCTGTCAAAGGCGTTAAAGCGACCAGGTACAGTCAACAGCATAAATAAGTGATTATTTCTGTACCTTGTCGGTTTCAAACGTTTCACAATTTTAATAACATTTCGAACAAAACGTTAAAGTGACAAGGTACATAAATGATCACTTATTTATGCTGTTGACTGTACAAAAATGAGCTGCTATATATTGATTATGCCAAATGTACTATAAATCCATAAAACTATTGCGGTTTCTAAGTAAAAAAAATGTTAGCGGAATCTAACTCGAGCACCATCTGGGTAATGTTGCAGTAATTCGACGGCTGTTATTTCGCTGTGAAATTTCGAGGATTATAGTATGCTAGTTGATTTCTTTGAAAAACTTACTTTTTGTCGGTTTCTAAGAAGTAATCATATTCAACTGACATTTTGCAACAAAGACTGTGCCTCGCGTGAGTGGCTGTGCAGTTGGTGTTCACCATGTGACCATCTGTCAACAAAACAACAATGTTAATACTTACCTAAGTTATAACCGGATATTTGCATTCCCTAGATAATAACAAGATGCTTGTGAAGCTGAAAATTTCCTGAAACCTAGTCTAAAATTTCCGATTTTTGAATATGTTGTAGATGTTATGAAAAACTAGGTATGTATGATTAATTTTCATCACACTTGCACGTAAACAGTATCTAAACATACAGGTTAACTTGGCCGCAATGCCCCATATAAAACCCTCGACCTTTCTTTTTACCATGAAACCCAAGGTCGGTAAGTAATTTTTTTTTAATTTATGGCACAGCACACTGGTCATGCAAGTTCAAGCAAAGAGTTTACACGCAATTGATTTTTTTTCTTAAAATGTTATTTAAACAGGAATTTCATTGCAATCTCGCTACATGTTACTTAAATACTCAATTAATGTTCTTAATAACCGATTTTAATAGTTTTCTGGATCAAAACGTCGTCTTTTTTTACACTCCTTCAGGGCTGTATGTATAACTACGTAAGTGTTTGCCCTTAACGTTTCTGAACGAAACATTTTTATAATCTGCTTAAAAAAAGTTCAAGTAATTCGTAATAATAGTTGTGCTGACTTGTGTATTTATTTACTCGCAAATGTGATGAAAAACATTGTATGTTTCACGGGCGGTACGGGAATTACGAACCTCGACTCAGAAAACCCTCAGTCTTCGACTTCGGGCTTCTACTAGAGCCTCGATCGTAATTCCTTACTTACCGACCTTAATACACAATGTACTATTACATTCCAAGACAATTTGTCGTATATAGAAACAAGTCATAAATTAAAATTGGAAACGTACAGACCTAATATTTCATAATTGAAAAATAGTGGAAATGGGACTTGATTTAAGAAGTGATAAACGTTATCGCCCGCAGTACTAAAATTTAATTAATTTTTTACGTTTTTTTTAACAGCTACGCGATTTAGGCGTCTGTTTACAATCCTCACCTCGTAAGGCACAGTGTGCAATGTACGTAATCAAGCCAATTTAATTTGAACTGTATTGCGATGGGAATAAAGTGTATTTTCCTATCTTCATGAACTGAAAAATGGCATTATCGAACAAAACGTAATTGAACTTTATTGCTCTGATGATAGATTCGAAGTCCTACTGACAAAAAACTTCCTTTTGGTGTAGTATGGTTGGCTTTACGAAGTTAGAATTGCAGTAGTAATTGAGAAAGGCCTATGTTGGATACTTGATTCTCATTTTAAAGAAATCATTAATTTATCTTGCAACACTGGTAGCATGTGTAGAGTTAATTCTCATGATTGTATAATGAGTATAACTCCCACTAATATTATAATGAATAACAATAATCAAAATCTACACGGACTATTTTAACAGCATAATTACCAATTTCACCAAACGATGTTAAATATTAATCAATGTTAATCGACTGTTAGTTCATACAGTTTGACAGCTGTTAACACTCTTATCATCTGTTAAGTTGTTGACATCGTTTGGTGAAATTGGAACTAAATAAAGTAGTACTTCAGACTAGCAGAAGCAGTAATAGAAATACAAGTATCGGATAACAAATAAATAAAATAAATAACTCTACGTAGTAAGGATCAAAACCAGAATCTCAATAGAACTTTGTGTTTTCGGAATGGAATAGAATTTGATTTCACGGTTTCAGTCTAACAAATATAGCTAGAGACTTACTTGTTTGATTTTGATGTTGTGGGTTGTCTATGTCTGTGAAGAACCATATCTGCAACAAAAATACATGTTTGAATAAAATAAATGTAAATATAAGATTCTGTCCATAATTTAATTTATGAGAAAAGAAAGAGGCTACCCTTTTTTCTTTGTCTGTAGCAGGCAAGGACCGGAAAACCCCTTCTTTTGATTAACCCTATCAATAGGCTTAGCCTATCATTCGGTTAGCCAATCGATGTGCTTAGCTATGATTGAGTCACCTTAACGTTAGGGCGAACCCCGTTGAAGTAATTAACCGCATCCAAAGAGCTTACCCGGTTCATTAGGGTTTCGGTAGTTTAATATTTAAGCGCTTAGCATTGACTGGGTATTACCCCATCGATCGCCTCTCTCTTTTTTGCGCATTCGGGCGAACTCTAGCCGTCTCGCTTAAGCGGCTACTGCCTGCCGCCACCCTATCAATTGTTAGGTAATTCAATAATACGTCTAAACTCTTGCGCATAGAGGTTAAACCAGCTTGAAACCGTTCGAATAAGCTTGAATAAGGTGACATATAATAGGGTATGACATATAATAATAACTTATCGTCGACTTAGCTCAACGAAAGGGCAACCCAACGATACGGTTAATTCGACTAAGCGCTAAGCCTATTCCAATACCCTATTGTCTGTCACCTTATTCAAGCTTATTCGAATGGTTTCAAACTGGTTTCACCTCTATGCGCAAGAGTTTAGACGTATTATTGAATTACCTAACAATTGATAGGGTGGCGGCAGGCAGTAGCCGCTTAAGCGAGACGGCTAGAGTTCGCCCGAATGCGCAAAAAAGAGAGAGGCGATCGATGGAATAATACCCAGTCAATGCTAAGCGCTTAAATATTACACTACCGAAACCCTAATGAACCGGGTAAGCTCTTTGGATGCGGTTAATCACTTCAAAGGGGTTCGTCCTAACGTTAAGGTGACTCAATCATAGCTAAGCACATCGATTGGCTAACCGAATGATAGGCTAAGCCTATTGATAGGGTTAATCAAAAGAAGGGGTTTTCCGGTCCCTGGCTGTAGTCATCATCTGCTTATCGAGACCAAACCGCACGCTAAATCTAACAGTGACACTGTTAAAAAGGAATTCATACAATATTTAATTCTCTTTAACCGCAATAATGTCACTATTCAAACAGTTTATTTCGTAATCTACTGTGACAATTGGATTTAACGTGCTAATGGTCTCTTTGGAATCAATAGCCTTATAATTAAACTAAAGAATCCCGGGTCTACTTTAACCCTTAGGGTCTCCAAAAACCTATCGACGCCGAATCGGCTTGAACCGGTAAAAAAAAGATGTATGTCCATGCAATAACAGCGAAACCACGCCGAATCGAGCCGAGCCGAGCCGAGTGACGTCGTTTTCGTTCTTATTGCATGGACATAAAACTTTTTCTTACCGGCTCAAGCCGATTCAGCGTCGATAGGTCAGGGGAGACCCTTAATCAAACGGGGCATTTTTTTAATTTATATTGTAAAATACAAATTAAGTGGGAAATAGTTTCCCAATATTTGATTAAGGGTTATCAGATCAGCTCCTAGATACCATAACATTGTATTGCCCTACGGTTTATTTACGTACATATTTCACGATAAAAGATAGTGGTTTGAAATCAACTGTCAAGATTTAAACTGAAACGACAGACATACAAACAAAGCAAGTTTGATAAAAGATTGTAAAAATTACGAGGTTTGTGAACCGACGTTTAAATCGCGTGCTGTCATAATTTTCCCATACAAATTTAGCTCCGGGCGATAAAGTTTCTCACCCCCTAAATCAAGTCTGATTTTATAGTAGTTATAAAAAACTAGGTCTGTACGTTTCCGATTTTTATTTTCTCATCTGTGTCTTTCCAATAAATATTTTCTTGGAAATGAAAACGTACAGAGACCTAGTTTCTCATAATATCTACAACATATTTAAAAAAAAACATAAAATCGGACTAGGTTTATTAGCTGTCTGTTTTGGTATTACGGCAGATCAGGGGACAATTTCGATATCAATAGTCGCATCGCAAACTAACCTATTTGCTTGTACTATCATATGGGTAAGACAACGCTAAACATACTTATATATCAAATACTCGCGCTTATCACACAGATATTTGTCTATACATAAGGAAAGAATAACATTATCGCATTTTGTATGGAAATTCGAAGCTTCACAGTCCTCTTAAGAGGTTTTGATTCTCATAAACTATTGCGATCTTTGAGGGAAGGGCGAATGTTATTATTTGGCATAGAAGAGGCAAACAAACACACAGGCCATCTGATCATTAGAGGGATCTGAGACCCATAGACATTTGTATTCTTAAGATAACAATCTTAAGACTGCAATCCGAAGACTGCCATTCGTTGCCGACCCTGAAGACAGATGGAATGCCTCTATGCTGGTAACTTCAACGGCTGTCTTATCCTATACCAGAACGGCTGCTAGGCGATTCGTTCTTCTTCTTCTTTAAATTAATGGCGGTCCACCAAGTAATTTCGACAGTATCAGTACATACATACATACATACATTAAATCACGCCTGTTTCCCAGAGGGGTAGGCAGAGACCACTTTCACTGAGAGAGTATAATCAGTAAATAGAACAGCAAATCATAATTTAACACTAGTAAAAGCCGGGCAATTTTCAATCGGCTATCTACCCTCCCCAAAGGTTACCGGAATTCCAGGCGATTGGTTAAAGGATAAAGTAGGATGATGACACCAGTGTCGGACAGCTCTAGTTGACAGGCATCAGTAATGGATACTTAACTCTTAATTCAAATTTCATACGGTCGTTAATTTGATTGTTGCAAAACAAATGAATAACCCTTATCTTCCATAAAATAAGAATCATGTGTCCACTATTGGCCCTTGTCCATTACTGGTCCCGTCACCCTAGGTATGAAATAGAACTTCAAACAATCATCACCTTCATCATCATTTTGCCCTTTTTTCAATCATTCGTGGTCGACATCATCTCTCTCGTTTTAATATAGCACTGCAACATTCCATCCATCTCTTCTTTGGGTCCCTCTATCACTATAGCCCAAACTACAACTACAAACACTATTATAATAGTGTCTACATTCACAATGTATGAGGCGAGAGTAGTTCTTACATCATTCGTGACTGATGTGGGTGGTTCGGGTAAAAAACAAAGTTCGCTATAGACAAATGACATGTCCAAAGCTTGTATTAACAATGGCGCATAACTTATGAATAGCAGAGATAAGAATTCGGCATGAGCTAAGCTTTTTGCTAATGTGCTCGAAGTGTCTATTATGTATTAATTGACGTGGTGTCTAATGCATGGGAAAATAACTCAAAAGACATAAAATGCTTAAAATCAAAAAAAAACTGAGGGAAATACGACAAGCGAATTCTACGGGGACAAAATCGCGGGCAAAAATGAGTGTCTTCTGAACTTTATAACTGCTTTATTACCCACTGACTGGTTAACAATCGTTTTGCAAAGCCTAAGAAACAACATGCATTAACTACTAAACCCGTTGTTTACTAATAAACCCGTGTGGTTGCCGGGTTAGAATAGTGCCACTCCATGTCATCCCGTGGATGTCGTAAGAGGCGACTAAGGGAGTAAAGGCTTGTAGTACTGTTAGGCGATAGGCTTGCCACCTGTCACTAATACGCTGGTAAACATCTTAGCCTATTTGAGCAAAATGTGGTAACAGAATTATCAGCAAGTTTTTAAAGTTGTAGGTAATTCTGTAGCTCTGCCTACCCCACTCTGGGATTACAGGCGTGAAGGTATGTATGTATATTAAAAAAATACTAACGAAAATATTTTCCAAAACCCTTGCCGACCTGCTTTTCTTTCAAATAAATTAACACGCCTGATGTAACTTGTTTTTTTAATCGAGATGAAGTAATGACGTCTTCTGGAAATAACTATAAAAGCTATTCAAACAACACAGTATTTATCACCATATTTCGATCATAAATATTAGAGCTAAAACGCAATCAAATACGAACGGCCAATAAGCCCAGCTTCAGTCACACCTTACAAAGTCCACAACTATTTAAATTCCAATGAGACATTTCATAACCGGGGTTTGAGATTTATCGAGTGGTAAGTTCTAAGCTAAGCAATAACGCCGCATTAGCATTTGGGGCGGAACAGTCACAATCTTGTTGCTTGCTGACAGAACAGAACACTACGGTAAATACGAGGAACTAACGACGCTAAATGTTCTGTGACAATTTATTGTGGAATATCAGGGATAATAGGAGTAATAGTATGTATTTATGTATGTTTGTATGTAAACCCCTTTGTTGCACAAAAATATAAATATTAAACGAATGTACAAAGGCGAACTTATCCCTAAATGGGATCTCTTCCAGCTAACCCTGAAGTAGATGAGTTAGGACAAAGCAGTGGGTAGGACACATACAAGTTTGCACAAAAAATATCAAAAACAGATGATAGATGGTATATGAATATTAATGAACTGAAACGAATTCCTAACTATTTTGATCCTAAACCAAAGATCTTATCTTCTATTCTATCTTCTATCTCTAATCGAAGGAAATCGAAGTCAAAAACGATAAACAACTTCGAAGTTTTACTTAAAACACGTAACAGACAGTTCCTGCATACCTTATGGTTTAAGGTGTTTGCTGATGAAGATTTTCAAAATGTCATACAAACATCCTTTGTCCCAGAGAGGGATAGCCAGCGCTACAGAATTACCTACAACTCTAAATACTTATAGATAATTCTGTGGCAACATTTTGCACAATTAGGCCAAGATGTTTACCAGCGTATTAGTGACAGGTTGCAAGCCCATCGCCTAACAGGTCATTTCATTTATCAATAAAAACTCCAGAGGTGTTAATGTTGGTGATGCAAAAGTTTAATCATCAGCCTTTATCTATCATTTAAAGATAGCTAATGTCTCATCTGTCTTTGTAATCATACATACATACAATACATAAACTCACGCCTTTATTCCCAGTCATTTTAGATAATAATCATAGAATACAGGTAGGCAGATGACCCATGACGAGGATTCGAAAATAACTTTTACCATGCTCAATTGAATGATGTCGAATAAATATTTTGTCATTTGTCACTTTTAAGGGCAGGAAAAAGAAATAGATTCAACCTACGAATCATTATTTGTAAATTTTGTGCTGATGAAAACGGTAGCATCATTTCTACGGTTCAATTAGGAGGATAATTATTTATCAGTCTGTAGTAGAAACTTATTAATTAATACATTTTTTAGTTAACTAACATAGTTTTAATAAGTTTTAAGACTAAAATAGTGCAAATACTTAACACTTTACAACATACAAAATAAAAATGGAATCCATAACAGAACTGGATTAGAGTTTATTTAAAGAACTACATACCAGTTTCGCAGATGTGAATAAATTTAAGCTTTAAAATGTGTGATTTATCGTGACAATGATAAGAATGAAACATATGCTCTTTTTTATGAAATTCGTTTAAATTGTTGGAAATATTGTAGTTGAATGTCCTTTGAATTATTTTAAAGATATACTAACATACACACATTTTCAAACATCTTCGAACAACGGTGTCATTATTCCTCATTGATCAAGATAAAAGATCTTTTGATCTACCTAAAATCAAAATCACCTAAACTAATACCTATTTAGAGGGTTTTATCTGGTATTGTTAAATAGAAAATTCAGTTACCTCTTCCAGGTACACAAGATCTTTGTTGTCCGCAAATAACTTCAGACACACCCTGGCTTGCAACATCATGTTTACACAAGGTGGTAAGATAACACGACCCAAAAGGCAACGTTTCGTATTAAAGTTTTTCTCCTACAATCGGGAAACAAAGCGTTGGTAATGACTTTAAAAGTGCTGGTTTCATTTGCTTTGTCGGATAATTAACTGTTAACGAAGAAACTTTTAAAAGTTAATATTTCTCCGACTCATTAGGCTTAGTGCCGTTAGTCTTTGTGACGCAGAAAATGATGTCTTTGTGTACATTTCATAAATATCATGCTTGAACTCGATATAGTTCTGTGCTTGAACCTCAAAGGCTTGCGCGATTTCTAAACTACTACAAAAATGGGGTATCGTTCACATCATCTAAAAATTAATTGATATTAATCTCCGACAATTTGAGTTTATACAAAAAAAATATGATTATGTCCATCAGCAAGTAGGTATATCTACAAGTATAGGACATCTTCAATCATTTGCAACTCCGCTGCTATGAAGGTATACTCGTAGTTCATAATTAGCAAAGTAAGGAAACGGTATCACTAAGGCCTTGTTAACTAAATTTACCACAAGAGGGTGACCCAACCGCAGATAAGGATCTGTCCCTTACCATGAGTTACAATTACCGTACTCGCTAGCGAGTCGAATGCTGTGTCCCTCACAGTATTGTTATAGAGTACAAAGGACAAAGCATTCGACTCGCTAGCGCGTATGGTAATTCTAACTCATGGTAAGGGTACAGTTCCCAGAACTTGGCTGAGGTGCGTGCCATAATTTCAAAATAACGCAGATAAGCTAACCAAAGAAACGTGATAGCCGTAACATTTCGACGTCCGTCAACACGCTCGCTGTTTGTTTTCTTACACAGAATCTGAGGTGGTATTCTTTTAAAGACGGCTCTCGGTGGATAGAATGAGGGAAGTTACATATGACAGACATTTTAGGGCGTGCATTCTTAATGATATTACTATACCCACCTAGCGAGCCCGCTCATATGACTTTAGTTAAGACAGAGAGAAAATTGTCCAGAAAGTAAAACCTACCTCCTACCTGTGTGGTCACCGGGTTAGAATAGTGCTACTCCATGTCTTCTCGTGGATGTCGTAAGAGGCGACTAAGGGAATAATAAAGGCTTCTAGTACTCTTAGGCGATGGGCTTGCAACCTGTCACTAATACGCTGGTAAACATCTTAGCCTGATTGTGCAAAACGTGGTTACAGAATTATCAACAACTTATTTAAGAGTGCTTGGTAATTCTGTAGCTCTGCCTACCCCACTCTGGGAATGAAGGCGTGAGTTTGTGTATGTGTATGTGTAAGTAAAACCTTTGAAACCGTTTTGGTGAGATTTGTGTTGAGATTCATATTGGGGCTTATTAAATTTATAATATCGATGTCTAAAACGTATAATACGTGCATATGTCTAAACTATTAATAAATTTAGCCTGCGCAGGATCCGCTGGTTCAATTTAACAAAAAACAAAAACAGGTAACTGGTATAAGTTAGTTACCACGTTGCATTTACGTATGTTGAAATACTTTGTTCAGCTCATCTCTGGACCTTAACAAGTGGCACTTGGGGAACGGCTGCAGAAATCAACCGAGTAAGCTGTCGCTAGCTTGTACAATGTGGCTTGGCTTGCAAAATAAACTGATTATAGCATGAGGAAGGTAAACAAGCAACTACTCGTACAAATTGAGTTCGTCTAAAGGTCGTTGTAGCCAAACAATTAATCTATCTTCATTCTCATTAGGTTAGGGATATTATAATATTATAGATAAAAATAAAAACTTAGTGGAGATCGCATAATATGGATATTGAACCCCATTGGATGTGTTTCGTTCACATTTGGATGCATGTTTCATCATAGGTCAGTTAAGGGAGTGAAGTTCAGTTTTAGACGATCTCTAATTAAACAAATCTAACAGGTATCCTATCGTTAGTAAGATGATACTAGTAATAACAAGCTTTACTCAGAAGCTGCAATTAATGACAATATAAACTTGATTGGGAGCAACTCAACAAACGGTACAGTTAACTACATAGCAAAATGTATAACAGTTTCTAAATAGGAGCACGATTCGAAATCCGATCGACGAGCTTTCGATACAAAAGGGCTAGTGCAACATCACAATCGGGTCACGTGGCCGGCGCGCGCCTTCGTGCCACGCGCGGCGCGAGCGCAGGGTCCGCTCTCAATATATTTATGTTGGTCCTTCGAGCCGGATTAACGGTCGATTATGCGCGTTCCGTACAGGAAATGCAAGCTGAACGAGCGCACGACTAAATCTGGACCGTTCTCTTTAAACTGTTCACGATTTAACGCTTATTCTCCATTGAGTGTGCTAAGACTTTTATTTTAATTCGAAAAACATTCCAAATCACATGTGATACTCCGCCGAGTGATAAATGGAATCACTGTTTTTTTGCATAATAATGTTGCGTCGGTCCTGTCCCGTATGCCCGCGGAATAATAATGTGCTGGAAATTCAAATGGCGCTTCAAACGAGTTTATTAGAGGCACTGATACTTTTCAGCTTGTTTGAGATTCATTGTATACAGTATGGAGAAAATTAAGTCGTTGTTTTATAAGCCATTCCGACGCTAATGGCAATATTGACCTGAGCTAGATACTTCCTGCTGCTATCGCACTGATGCATTTATCACCTTGGTATTGAAAGTTAACTCTGCGGGTTGTCTTTTATCGCCTTTCGGTTCTCTATTACTAGTTTTAAAGTGAACGTACTCATAAAGTTTAATGGTAATCTACTTCTTAGGTTTAGAAACTAATCATTGAAACTCCAACAGCTTCAGTGTACAAAACTATGTGTTTTAGGGTAAGTACCTAATGAAAAGGCAATCGAGCTAATACGCTATCTGATAGTAAGCGGGATTTGATTCCCACAGACATTTGCATTCTTAAAACTACAATCCTTAGGCTGCAGATGCATTCTCCACACAAACGTTTTTAATTTCGTGACTAGCCAATAATTTCCAGTTAAATAAGCAAGTTTTTTAACTGCAACATTGTGTGTGACGATGTCATTAAGATGCTGGCGCAAGATATCGCGAGGTATCTCTTGTAAAAATAAATATTGTTGACCACTAACAAGGTATCTGTCTTATCTTATTTAAATAATCTCGTCGTCAACGTGTTCAGACTTAATCTTTACAAGACAATGACAGATTTATTTTATGGATACCCAGAAGTAACGACTAAACCTATAATGGTAAAATAAATATTATTGTTAAGCTAAATTTTAAGAGTAATGAGAAAGTGTTAGCTCATCTTACCTGTTTCTTTGCCAATTGAAACCATGTCTTCAAAATAAGAGGCAGTCTCGTATACTGATAATGTTGTGTAGTTTTAACACTAATAAACAAATCATCCAAAGTTAGGTTTCTCGCTTCACTTTCATTGATACTAGCTTTAGTCACTGGCTCCGTCACCAGATCTGACACTTGCACTCTGGGTTCCTGGAAGTTGAAGGCTACCCCTCCCTGGTACACCAGGAGGCTGAAGTAACCGACACCGATCAGCACAGCTGCCGTTTTAATGATTTTTCGGCCCGTCATGCCAGAACTGGCACGCGCAAGAGCGAGCATGACCTACCGAAGCCTTCACTACGCTGTCACTCATCTGTTGAACTTTATTTATCGGAATATTATCGATAAACACGCAAAGCGCAAAGAGGCGCGAGCCTGCTCAACCGAGATCGGATACAAACTAATAAAAATGTAGCACAGGGCTCCAAACACGCCCGCGCCTCCGCGGCGCGGTCGCCCCACCACGTGGTGCGAGCAAGAGATCGGATGGCGCCGCGCTGCTCGGCGCCGGGACTACCTGCGCGTGCGCCGGTCGCGCCTGCACCGCCGGCAGCTACTCCCGTGTCAATGGCTGGAGTAATTGACGCCTACAGCATCGAGAACTTTTGAACCTTGCTCATAACGTTGCATTGACGTTATAAACAACCGGCCAGGAACATCGTGCACATCGTTTCAATAAAATAAAACTTAAAGACTATCTATGTGACATGAATTGCATAATTAAAGTAGAAAAGGCTTTGAATTAATGAAACCGCTGTTTCCCAATCACGTAGTTTATATCGATAACTACCTATTCAGTGTACAGCAGAATGATATCATCCATAAAATTGCGGTTACGCGCCCTATTATCACCAAGGCCGGCAAATTTGGCCTAATTTAAGTTCATGACACAAACTTTGATCATATTCACGTACACGTTTCACTTCATCATTGCATTAATTTGTTTCTACTCGTGGACAATACACTATTGTTAGTCACGGCCGGCAGTGACTGCCCACCACTGCGATCCCCTTAGGACGGCCGGTGGGTGGTAATGAAATTAAGAGCCAGTCATTGTTGCGTTAAATTCTACTCAAATGAGCTAATAAGAGATAAAATTGCCTACCAACCGAGATTACAAGCATTTTTGATTCGAAAGTTATCTTAAGTCCCGAGAGAAAGAACAAGAATATTGATTCTCGCAGCTAATTTTCAATTGTCTCGCTTTATCAGGGGCTTGTATTAATATCTTTTGTGTCGAGAAAGTTCCTCACGGTGCCGGTGTTGCTAATTAAATTTTAGCATATCGATCGAAACTAAATTGGAATGTTTTTGTAGGTAGGTACTTTGTTGTTCTCTTTACATTTAGAAATTGGAACGGACACGCTTTTAATTTTGCCCAAAATTGATTCATTGATACGAGGTACCTACATAATTTATGCTTCTGCAGCAGAAACCACTCAAGCAGAAGTTCTGCTTGAGTTTCTTAAGTAAAAAAATAAAGGCATTACATTAGTTTACATGACAAGAGAACTGATGATAACGGGTTACGTAAGAGCACCTATGAAGTACCTATTCATACTTAGGGTACCTACTAAGTCAGTACATAAAACAACTGTTAGTGTCTTTTTGTACTTGAATCGTCAAGGATCGAAAGTTTTGTTACGGCAAGTTAGCCATTTTATTTTAGAATATGAATAACTGAAGACCGCTCCTTATTTTTACTATTAATATTCACAAACACTTTGTAAATCATTTTTAATTGATATTTTTTATTGATTCAATATTATATCAATGAATGCGCTTATAGATAGGTACACGTTTAGTTAAAGGTACCAAGTAGGTAATTTCTAAAGATAAAACTTCACAGATTGTGATAAAAAAGGGTCTCGACTAAACAGTGCCGTACAAAGCTAAGCATCAGCAACAAACGTAATAACGGGATGTAATCGTAGCATTATCGAGAAAGCAAAACCGTATCCCATCACTAATTGCGGGACTAAGCCCGGTAATGAGGAAAGCACACGCCAACTCCGTGGGAACGGGAATGATAAATGCCCTAATACGATTTAGTAAATAATGAACAGCGAAATTAGAATTAATTAATAGCGATGGATTTAGGGGTGTGGAGTTTATGTCGATAGGTTTGGGATGATAATAGAGAAAGTTTTATATTACGGAAGAATACGGAAAATTTGATAGTTTCTAAACCTTTTCTAAATGGTTTTATTATTATTACCCGATGACGCATTAGCCTAGTTAGTAGGGACTGCCTACAAACCTAGCGGTCCCGGTTTCAAATCCCGGTAAGGGCAGATATTTATCGTATGATATTATTTATAGAAGAAGAAGAAGAAGAAGAAAATCGTTTATTTAGTGCAAAACACAAAACAATAATAAGAAAATGAAATACATACATACACATACATACATAAACTCACGCCTTCATTCCCAGAGTGGGGTAGGCAGAGCTAAAGAATTACCAACAAGTCTTAAAACTTCTTGATAATTCTGTAACCACATTTTGCACAAGTAGGCTAAGATGTTTCCCAGTGTATTAGTGACAGGTGGCAAGCCCATCGCCTAATAGTACTGCAAGCCTTTATTCCCTTAGTCGCCTCTTACGACATCCACGAGAAGACATGGAGTGGTGCTATTCTAACCCGGCAACCACACGGCCAATACATTGGGAATATAATTTAGAATACCAACTTTAAACTATTTATAATGCACCAAAGTGGGTATTGTGGTTATAATAAGTTTATCATTGTCTAGTACCCGTAGTACAAGCCTAGAGCTTAGTTTGGGAGTAGGTCAATTTGTATGACACTGTCCCCTGATATTTTTGTTTATTATTATTATTTATTTATACATACACCTTATTAGTTCAAAATCAGTATAGGCCTAATGTCATTAACAAACAGCTTTAAGGTTCAGTTTCATTGGTCGATATATTCCCCATGCTTTTCGTGATATATTGCATCGCTGCAATCGCTCCCGGTTAAATAAAGTTAAAACAAGCTGTCAATGGATTGCTAGGAGCATGCAGGCTATTGACTAATGAAACAGGGATGTGATTCTATTAAAAACGGCCGTCGGTCGGTCGAACGAGTAAAAGAGTGAACGCGCCACAACGGCGAATTTAAGTAGTCCGGTAAAAAAGCATAAAAAGCGTATGACAAAATATTAATATTATTAAAAACTAATTCGTAATCATAACTGTTTTATCAATAGAAATCAACATCTAAGCTTGCAAACAACATATAAGACTACATAATTTTGAAATGAGTTAAAGTTGCAACCAATCGTTTATCACAAAATAACATTATAATACAGTTTTTGCTGTTATTATTACTTACTTAATACTATTTTATTAACAATTTAACGTCTTATCAATTGATATCAACATTATTAGAAATCTTTACTTAAATTGGATAATTGTATTGTTTAACACGAATTAATATTCCAGTAATAAAGTTTCAAAAGTCTTAATAATAAAACACAACATAGTTTCTGTGTAACACAATAGATCATTTCGATTAGTCTTATAAAAACAGTGTTACAGTTTCAGGAACTTCTCCATAATTATTAGTATTTAACATAACAAAAATCTAAAATAAAAAGAAAACATTCATCGTCAGATGAAGAATTATCAAAATAAAATGCTCACATTTTTTGGAAATATTTTCTTGATTTGCTTCGATTCTTCTTCCTTTATCATATTGATCTGAGGAATCCTTAAAATAGTTACTAATTGTGGCCTTTGGTATTCTAGACCCCTTTCCGGTTTTAACAATGATTTTATTTGTTTGCTTTTTGCAAAATGGCGTCAAGTTCTGATCATTTTATTTTCTTTCTTAGAATCAATTATGGTTCTCTTTCGTGTAACTTTGTTTATTTTTTAAAGCGAGATTCATTAGTCCAGTTCTGCTTTACATTCGAACGCAAAGTGACAGCATTGCTTTGTGGTCCAACTGCAACTTGACTATTATCTTGTGACTGTTGTGTTTGTTCTGGAACGGTTAAGTTTTCTATAATTGGGGAAGGAAACTTTGACTCGGTTTCCACTTCTTTAAAAACATTTTAGGTGGTATGTTGATGCATAAAATCTTAAAGTTGCACAGAAGCCTTGTCAGATGAACCCTAGGTGGTATCCGCGGGTGCAGATTTCTCCATTTTCGCAATGTAAACTGCTCAGCATTCTGAAGGTCATTGGAGGTCATTATAACTTGATGCACCAACATAGTTCCACGAAATGGTTGAACACTTGGGGGAAAAAAAATATCTTCCACATTTCTGACACATAAATCAGCATAATATTCTTAACCTTGCTTTGAATCTGTTATTTAAACTCTTCGATTGTGTCGATATCATTGCCCATCCTTACAATTTGATCAGCAGTTCTCTTCAAGACCGCACCAACTCCATCCGGTGCACCCTTTCCGTGACCGGCTCCTAAATAGTTCCAGTTGATATACTTTAGCTCCGGGAAATCTTGATGAAGTTGAGTTGGTTTCTGTATTGACTTGATGGGATTATGAAATGTATTGTGTCAATCAGTGGTGATATATCTTGGATACAACCAAGCAGTGCAGTGGTGTAAGATGAGCCGATATAGCTTTTGCATCATATTGATTACATTCGCTAATGCTGCATACAGTATGTAGCTTCATAAAAAAATTACAAAAGTTATCTCTGAATAGTTACCTATCTTTTTCTAAAAAAATAATTCCGTCACTACCTTTTGAATAAAGATTTAAGTGAAATTCATGTAGAAGTTTAATCACAGTAAACCGAATTAATTTGTCATCAATATTCATATGTTAATAAAACAAAGCCCCGGTTCATTCCTCTCATAAAAATAAACAAAGCATTTACGGTTTTCATCAATCAAATACCAATTACGGCTGTGCGGTTCCATTAACTGCTCTGTACAAACAAATATGGCGCCTGTCAAAACTTTAATATTATAAACTCCAGTGGTGCGAACACAAGCCCAACCGTGCGTTAATTACCGAAACCACAATACTAGCAATTCTTTTGTTTTCGTTTGAAACACTCATGATTTGTTCCGAGAAGGTGCTTCTCTTATACAACTCGTTTTTGAATTCGACGCACCAAATATTAACCAGCGAGTTAAAGTCGTCCCGTCAGAGCGGGAAAGCCAAATGTTTCAGTTTTGACGAGGCCTACTCGTAGATGCTCTGTAATGTCTTTACGTCTTTTTGAGCTGATAATTATTCACACAAAAAATTGTAAGGATCATAAATATCCCAAGTCATATAGCATATAGCATATAGGGCTATATTTGACGTGTTTCCGTACTATCAAAGTTTTTATAGCTCAAATTTACTTGACACTTGAGGCGCTCTCGATACCTTTACACGTTCCGGAGATATACCCCCTTACTTATAAACGTGGAATAAGCTTGGAATAGTTTATGCCATGCTTTGTCACTTTCTGTCAGATGCAAATGTCACGATTACAGATAAAGACAAAGCATGGCATAAACTATTCCAAGCTTATTCCATGTTTATAAGTAAGGGGGAAAGGGTCTTGACAGACAGATAGACAGACGGACGGACGGGTTCCGTTTTTTTCTTTTCAGGTAGGTACAGAACCCAAAAAACGATGACACTGCAATATTATGGAATATAATAAAGTTCCGCCAATGTAGTTACACAAAAAAAAACATGAGTTTAAAATTACTTACCTCCAATAATTATTATTTACAAAAACTCATTTCGTTAACAAAGAACAATTCAGTAGCAACAAACTGCATTTATTTGGCTTTACATACTGCACACGTCATTCTCGTGTTCCGCCCAGTAACTACTTGCACGTTTGCTCAACATTAATTACTGCAAAATATATGAGGGAATATTAATATTCCTGGCGTTGGCAGTAATTGGCACGTGATATATACACTGCGTTGAAAATTTTAGTAGGTATATAGGGTGGAAAAGACGACCGCCAAATGGATGGCAACCTGCTTAAATATTAGAAATAGCAAATTATAAGAAAAGAAGACTTACTTTTATTGTTGATTTTATTTTACTGCTTTATGGATTTTTGAAAATTTGCCTGCATGTGTGCAATGATCACTATCAATGACCTCTTTGATATGTATCATAAAGCTCGACTTTATTGTTTTGTCATATTTGACCAGATTAATTCCTGGTTAAGGAAAAGGATTTATGTCAAAAATCTAATAATGCAATATTTTTGTTTTTCTAAAATAAAAGTAAGTCTCCTTTGCGTATAATTTGCTATTTCCAATATTTAAGGTAGTCGCCGTCCATGTGGCGTTCGTTTTTTTTCACCCTGTATAGGTTGTATTCAGTTTGTTTACCGCTAGTGACCCGCCCTGGTTCAGGTTAAACAAATGAAAACGGTGAAGTGCGAGTTGGACTCACACACTGAGGGTTCCGTACCGCCGCATAGAAGGTATAGTCTTTATTATTTCTACTGAGCCGATCTTCTACACAAAGGCCATTGTTTGTAAACAATACCATTGTCTTTCTTTGTGTCCGTAACACCAAGCCGATTACATACAAAAAAGTTAGAACTACATTGAATGTACATTGAATTATCAACCCTACTTTCTTAGTCAGTAGGTTTAAAATGTAAAGTGTCAGGATACAGATATAAGTCTTTATTATTTGAACTGTGCTTATTCTTTACACAATACTATCATCTACACAAAACTTATATCTGTATCCTGACACTTTACATTTTAAACCTACTGACTAAGACAGTAGGGTTGATAATTCAATGTACATTCAATGTAGTTCTAACTTTTTTGTATGTAATCGGCTTGGTGTTACGGACACAAAGAAATACAATGGTATTGTTTACAAACAATGGCCTTTGTGTAGAAGATCAGCTCAGTTCAAATAGTAAAGACTATAACATTATATGCCAATTGGAATTGGAATTCGAATAGAATCAGCGCAAGCCCAACTGACGCTTAACAACTTTTTAGTATCTGTTGTTTTTGACCCGACGGCGTTAGAAGGAGGGTTATGTTTTCTACAGAGTTTTTAATATAACCACACCAAATTTGACACTTTTGACCGTTTTAACGATATGTCAAAAAAACGATTCTTGTAATGTTACCTTTGTCTTTCTTATTTTTTTATATTTGTCAGTAAATCCGCCGCAATAACACAAATTCTGAAAAAAAAACCACCATCTAAAATGATGCAAAAGATAAAGTTGTTTAAAGTTAGGACAAACGGACAGCGGAGGCATATTAATACACGACATAACGCTAGGGCAGAGTGCTATGCGGAGATCCATTCTCGGAATTACCCTGTGTGACCGAAAACGTAGTATGCGGAGGGCGCAAAACCGTCAGAAATGGAAGAGAATGGAGGAGACCTGTCTCCAGGAATGGAATAATTAAGGGCTAATATCGATGATGATGATGACACTAAATAACCCCGAAGAGTCATAATTCCGAATGCAGTTTTGATAGAAGACTTCCTTTTTTGATAACGCTTATAAGTTATAACTTATAAATCAAACCTAACCTAATTTTCATGTAGCAATTGAATTATGCATGTAATCTAAACGAGCTCCAGCATAACATTTATAACCGTAGCTTTCGGAAAAATAAAAATTTGACAAATGAATATTTAGAATAAAATATTGTGGAGTATTTTGTTGTTCTCATTAATAGGTTCCCCTTTAGGGGTCCCTTCGGACACGGGACCCTAAAAAAAGGAAAAAAGGAATCCAGTTCGTCAAGCTGTTCTAATTTGACTATAATTTAGATGAAGGTTTTTTTTATGGCATTGGATGGCAAACGTGCACACAGGCCACCTGATGGTACCTAAGTGGAAACTGTGACCCAATAGACATTCGCATTCACAAGACTGCAATCCTACGACTGCAAATGCACTACCAATTCTGAGGACTAAGATGGAATGCCTCTATGCTAGTAATTTCACCGGCTGTCTTATCCCCAAACCGGAACACAACAATGCGAACACTGCTGCTTGGCGGTAGGTTAATGGATAAATGATAATGGTGTTTAGTCATTCTATTACTAGGAGTTCAGAACCTGTAAGGGTCTGCTCCAAACTGGCTGGCCTTACAGTCAAACAGGGAATTAAAAAAAAAAATGCCCATTCGGAATAATATACATGAATATCAAATAGGTTCTGTGGTTCCTCGTTGGATACTTAGATACCTTTTCATCTACCAAAGCTTATATATATATATTATAGCTATATTGTATCAAGAGAGAAGCGAAATTTATCAGTTTATTCAATAAACTTATATTAATTACCGTTTCACAGCGCAAGTGAACAGATTGGTGACGTCCGGCCGCGACCGGCGCTCCGCCATTATCCAATTTAAATTCATTTCATACAAGCATTGATACCTTCTGTAGGGTACTGTCGATGGAAATGAGATATAAGACAAGTTTTTTGCAGTTTCGACTTTTAGGATACGAGAGTATTGACCGTGGTAAACTTATGTCGGGTTCCTATATTTAAACCGCGGACAGATAAGGCTTACTTTGGGTTAAAATTTGACTTTTAACAATACAAAATGTGTCAAATATTAATTTTAAGTAAGCTTTATCAATCCGCCGTTTGAATATAGGAACCTGGCATTATAGTGTCATTCGAATGCTGTATTTATTTAGTAGGTCACGATTTTAGATTGATATTTATAATCAATTTGGGATGAATAATAGGGTTTGATCTTAGTTAAATCTTAGCCTGATTGTGCAAAACGTGGTTACAGAATTATCAACAACTTATTTAAGAGAATTAAGAGTGCTTGGTAATTCTGTAGCTCTGCCTACCCCACTCTGGGAATGAAGGCGTGAGTTTATGTATGTATGTATGTAATAGGGTTTAATTCTAAACGTACAATGAACCTAGTTTAGTTAAAGTATTCTTTATCACTTTCCGTCAAATTCAAATGTCACAATGACGAAAAGACAAGCCATATTTTGATCATACTTTAGCTTTTGTGCGTTTATGAATAAGGCGGCAGTTTTCCATTCTACAACAGCTTAATCTCTTTATGAACGCACTATAAACCTATTATAATAAAATAATGATTTAACACTTTCTCTCAGATGCAAATGTCACCATGAAAGATAAGGACAAATCATATTTTAAGCTCACTGTCAAGGCCTGCGCAAACCGGCGGAGCGCAGGGCAGATCACTTTAAATTCATCAATGTATATTCTTTTCTATTTTAATTACATTAAGGTATAAATTTGAATGCTCGAAACCGACCTCGGAGCATCACGGGGGATTTCTACTCTGCGGCATCGAGGAGCATGTTAGAGGATACCGCGGCGGTAGGCGGCGGCATCCCGCGGCATCTGCCGCTATGCGCCGAGGCCTCCCGTGTGCGCCGGGGTAGCAGGGCTGCGGGAGGGGAAGTCTCGGCGCAACTCGGCGGATGACGGGGGAGAAAACGAATTTTGATACCGCAAGCACCTCCACAATGCCGCGGCATCCCGCGGGATCCCACGGCATCCCATGATCGGTGATTATACATTCCGTTCCACTAGCGACCAACAGTCGAAAACTTGTTTTTGTACGAGTCGTTCGTGTCGGAGGTTTCGTGATGGCAGACTGGGATTTAGTGTTCATATCAATTTTAGCTGAAGAAGAAGAACAGACACGTAGAAATCATTATAATAGAAGACACAAACACCAAATGCGGCGGCAAGACTGAATGGAATGCAAAGAGCGACCCGCTTAGCTTGCGCTACCCCACTCCCTTACCCCGCACCTTCCCTTCGTAGGCCCAGCGCACTTCGGCGCATACCGGGAGAGGTCGCGGCATGCCGCCGCAGTATCGTCGGCGCTCTTAAACGCCACGGGGAGAGGATACCGCCACGGCAGGCGGCGGCAACCCCCGGTATGCGCCGAAGTGCTCCCAGGTGCGCCGGCCGCTGGCGCTGCGCTGGCTGGCGGGCGCTCGCGGTATCGCGGGGGATTTTCCCTCGTCGGTGTGCGCTGCGCGGAGTAAATCCTCCTAGGTGATCTGCTCTGCGCTCCGCCGGTTTGCGCAGGCCTTAATTGTGCGTTTATGAATAAGAGGGTAAGATTGTAGAAATATTTCAAAATTTATGGAAATTTTGCAGGCATTTTAGTAACTGACAAACAAACAGGGTTGATTATAAGTTTATCGTGAGTACTCGTATGTGTGAATCTGCATGTCTGTCTGTGGCATTCTAGCTCTCAAACTGATGAACTGATTCGGACGTGTCGTTTTTTAAAAGAAAGTGAAAGTGAAGTGGTTTAATCGGGATAGTTTTTAGCCAGCTTTCATGAAAATCGGTTGGGCTGGTTAACAAATATCATCTCTGAAAGATGGGGTCCCTATTATGTAGTGTTTTATCTATTTAAAATACCTAGATTTGATTTGTGCGGTAGTTTAATACGTTCGCAGAATACATTTTGTCTTGCCCATTTATAGCCTTTCGAAATCGTTCGCATGCCATTTGATACTAAAGTTGCATTAAAAGTGAAAATTGATATTTGAGACATTAGTCCAGTTGTGGAAAGACAAAGTTATATTTTTATTTGGTACGTTTATCGAAGTTGAGGTAGAGTTTATCTGAGTATTGTTCACAGCTTCAGAAACTTGCGTCTGAGGGTCGTTTTGTACTGTAAAGGTTGGAGAAGATGGTCCTTGAGGCAGTGGGCTTGATGTGATGTGTTTTGAGGTGGATGGCTGTAGTGGCAAAGGTGTCCAAGGATCATCATTATTAGACGAAGTTTTTAGATTTATGTTTTCACCAATACGACAGCTTATTCTATTCTTGTTCTGTATAGAATTTTCTATGTAGCCCTCCGCTACTGCATCGGATTTCCAGCCGCCGTGTCGTTTTATCTGGGCCATGTCTGCACCTGAATCTGCCAACAGACTTGCCGATGTTCTAAGAAAAGAATGGCCCGTGCAAAGCCCGGGATTTTGCAATTTCAAGTATTTTGCAATTTCTTTTGGCATGGCGCTAATTTTATTTTTGCCAATAACTTGTCTGGTGCATTTGCCATTGCTGTAACCTACAAAAAATCTGTTGGTGTTTATGTTAGAGGGGCGTAGATCTTGGTACTTTTTGACAATTCTTGCATACTCTTCACGAACTATGAAGTATCAGGCATGTTTACCAGCAACAACTCTGAATGCTTTTGTTGTATGTCTTCGATTATCTTATTTCCTACAAAGTAGATCTATTATCACTAGAGTTAGGACTTTTGGTGGCAAATCGTGGTTCTAGAATCCATGGAGTCGCTATTTTCTATTTATTGTGATACATACCACTTTGATTTTGACCTTCAGTATTTTAATATTTTAAAATTAATTTATTCATTAAACCGCTAAACCAATTTAAATCAATTATGGTATGGAGGATATCTCTACTTTGAAAGCGTTACAAACTAGCAAATATTAGTAGGGAACGAAAAACCGACATAAAAAATTAATTAGTTCATTTTGAAATATGACCATACTGAAGGTCAAAATCAAAGTGTCATGTATTATAATATGTAGGAAAAAGCGGCTCCATGGATTCTAAAACCACGAAATGCCACCAAAATCCTAACCCTAATTATCACTTTTAGACCGAACTTAGGATCAAGTCAAGAATGACAATAGACCGCCGTACTCAGCGACGTCAGTTAAATGTAATGCTTGATAAAAGTTACTGCTGATACTTTCTTTGCTATAGCAATAGAATAAGACAACACGTCTCTAAGCAAGCAATAAATTTGATTGTCGTCTCTGAGTGCGGCAGTTACTGTTAATCTTCCTATTAAACACACAATGGGCTCGTATTGTTTTGTATTTTAGGGTGCAAATCAATTGGTTTTTGTTTATTTTGAGTCACGAGAAAAGAAGGTTAATTGTCAATGGCATTCAATTGGCACTCATTTTAAATAATGTTTTATTTCGCTATAAAGTATAGTATAGTATTAAGTACATTGATAGGATTTCTTATCGCATAGATCCTCGCATAGAGCAGAAGATACATGTTTTTGGTGGTCATAGGGTAAATCCGGGATAGATGCCGCACTTTTTGAAAATGCCTCCTTATTTCAAAACTATCAATTTCCATGTATGTTTCCTTTCGATATAGCTAGTTTAGTCTATAATCTTACATTAAGACTTGTTTTTGTTGACCTAATAATTACTGATTGTGTACAAATTGAGTTTTTGCAGAACCCTTTTTTTTAACCCCACCATGAAAATTCTAAGAACGATAGATGCGTGTAGATAGTGTGGTAGATTTTGGTAAGTTAGATTATTGAAAAATAGGCGCCTATTCCTTTGTTTCATCCATCGCGGATTTACCCTATGTCTAACATAACCTAACCTATGTAATCCATGCCTAAGATAACCTATAATATAAACAAAAAGGTTTCAGTAGAAATTAGATTTCGATGAAATGAGATCCGGCGAAATGATTCGATCCAATGAGAATCGGTGATTCAAGGGGATAGGCACTGCACGGCTAGTACATGTTGTCCGCGACTTTGTCGCTCGGGTCTCTCTTTCTTTCCAGTCCGTTACGATAGAGATGCACTGAGCGACAAGCGAGAAAATACAACTCCAAGAAATGATTAAAAGATAATCGCTCCCGTGTAAATAAAAGAGAGAGATATATATTTATAGTTCATCGCTAGCTGTTCACACTGACGGCGACAACTCTCTCTACTAGTTAAGCGAAACAAAAGTACCTATAGATCCCGTGTCAATAAAAGAGACACATATATTAATAGTTGATCGCTGGCTGTCCTCGCTTCCCACTCTTCGTCCGCAGAACCAGTGCCTTAACCCCCTAATCTTAACACAATCGTATCATTTTGTGCTGTAAAGGATATACTTGTGGAAAGTATCTTAATTGATTGTACTTACCTACATTTATTAAATTAGTAAGGAGTGTCATTGCAAACATTGTCACATAAATAAAATCACTAAAACTAATTATAACTATGCTAAAAAAAGAGAGGCAAAGTACCTCAGATGCTGGCAGCATTTCCTCGTTGAATAGCAATGCTAATGCGCTGCCCGAGGAAGCTGCCAGCTCTGTGATCTCCGGTTGTTTCTATTAGCCTTTTTGAAATGTTCTTAAAAAGGCTAATAGCACCGGGTCCCCACGGACCAAGGGTCTCGACGCCGACAGGAACGAAGTTATATTCGGTGCCGAGACCCTCGTATTTATTTATTTTCATAGTCTCGGTAATTTACTGCGCCTGGGTTATTTACTGTTCCGCGGAGGAGTGACGAGGCTGGGTTGTCTACACAAGTAGCATCCCACACCAGCACTCGCCCCATACTCCACGGAATTAAGGACATACAATCAGGTTTCTTACCGTCGTCCCTAGCGATACTGGTTGGCTGCATTAAAGCTGGAACGTTGACGGAGGCAAGAGACCGGCGGATAATGGACCAGATTCGACAGTGGCCTCTAAACTTCCCAATTTTATTTAGGCGTCGCTAAAACACTTTGCTATTATATGAGCTGCTGTCATAATGACAGCGCCATGACAGCGCTAATTTGAATCTGACGCTTCTTATTTTAGGCGGTCTTATACATTGTCAGCTTGACATTCTGGAATAGCACAGTTTAAATCTGCCGTCTAAACTAGGTCTTAAAATTAGACAATTTAGTTTTAGGCTATTTGTGCGATGTGCACGTAGAATCGAGTCCAATGCCTAGTTACATTTAAAATCTCATCTTCAAAGTTTATCGTATTATACTTACAAAGTTGTGTTAAAAACAGTTTCGCCAAGCAGCTACATAAATTAAGACTCGACGCATTCCTCAAATAATTGGTCTAATTTTTGCCTCCGAGTTCAGGATCTCCGATCAGTTACATTGTAATACACTACATTGAAGCCAGTAAGTCAAAAGGAATTTAAATTCAGAAACTGAACCCGTCGAGGTATCAACGGCTTAGTATAAAGAGCAATAACTCTGGGGTTCTAGTGAAAAAGGGGACAAGTCGATTTAACTTGAAATAAAAAAGGGTGTATATATGCACGGAGTGTACTAGACTTAGACCCTTTTTCACTTGAACTTTAGAAGACTTATACCCTTTTTCACTAGGTCCCCAGAATTTTACTAGCTCTAATTTGAATGAGAATAGAGTTGACATTGGAATGAACGTGTAAGGTTTATTGTATTTTAAGTAAGAGTGTATTTATACGACATAAGTCGACGTACGCTGTGACGGGCTATCATTGGGATTAAATTGAGTGTTCTTAATACGATTATTTCGATACAGGCTTGTTTTGTCAGTGATGTAGGGATTAAAAAGGATAGAATCAAAATTAAAATTAAAATACTCAGTTGATTTTTAGGTTCCGTACCGCAAAAGTAATAAAACGAAACCCTTATCTTATAGGATCACTTTGTTGTCCGTCTTTCTGTCCGTCTGTCTGCCAAAATCCTTTATTTCAGGAACGTCTGGATGTATCAAGTTGAAATTAAAACCATATACTAAACTCTACAGTTCCTTGGATCTAAGTTAACGTAAAAATATATACGGCCGTTTATGCCGCAAAAAACGTATATTTCGACACTGTCAAGGGAATCAAAATGGGGTATTTTCCGTTGACCTAGAACTGTGAAATTTGGCAAGTAATACAGTCTTATACTAGCAATAGGGAAAAGTCTGAACAGTATACATTTTTAATTAAATTCTAAAACAGGGTTTTTACGCAAGGAACGGCGGTCCCAATTTTAAATTGTGTTGTCATATGCGGAACTCTCGGAGGGCGAGTGCGACTCGCACTAGTCCGGCTTTTTTTTTCTTAAATTCGTTCCAAAGCGGCTTTTCAAACGGGTCATTAACTTAGGCTGTAAACACCGACCAAATCTATTTGAGCCTAAAACTGTCTGGAAAATTCCATACACAGCTCAACTGTAACTCATTAAATAAAAACAAAGATCAAAAATTAACTTTCAAATATTTTTGTAAGCAGATTAACGCCCTTAATTTCGGATAACTTTTCGTTAGCTCTGACGCTCTACTCGCCAAATCGTTGTTTGTCTCTTTCTCTTGATTCTGTCTCAAATTAAGAGTAAGGGGGATAGTGGATTAATCCACCAACCCTGATCACCTAACGTTTCAATCCAGTGATGGATTAACGGCCTTTATCAAAAACTCTTATGAGCGGACATTATCTTTTCGGCCATTTGACGTTGTTATTGGTTGTTAGTGATTACGGATGACACTTATCTTAATTTTTAATTGAATTTAGTAATTTAATATTTGATTGGGACTGGAGGGTAAAAGGATGGAAAATAACACAAAGCCTAAAACAGTATTCCCACTGAAAGCGGAGCGGGCCCGCACTAACTCCGTTTAGATTACAATGGTGACTTCAAGAGGTTTCTTCACGATGGAAACACTGGAAAGTTACCGATACAAGCTAAACCGAGTCCGTATAGGGCCCGCTTTGCAAGCAGGGGCAAGCCGACGTAATGTAATGTCCGTCTTAAGGTTGGCATTCACGACCGCTCCAACAAGCCGAATAGAACAGCGCCAAAATAGATCCGTCAATGTCAAAACTGTAGCGAAGTACTTGGCGCGGTGCGTTGGATTTCGAAATGGACCAATAGCCAGCGCATCGCTTCCACCATAACTTCTAAACACCTGAGCCGATTTAGACGTGTATGATATCGTTAGAATCCTTTCACCATCCCAGGTGACCATAGGGTACCTAAACTGTTAAAATTTAAATAACAACAATAGCAAAATGAGAATTGTTAACATAGGTTGGTATACACTGGAAAAAATCATCGCCTATTTGTGAAAAATGTGTTTACGGAATTATCAACAAGTTTTTAAAGTTGTAGGTAAATCTGTTGCTCTGCCTACCCCACTCTGGAGGTTAACGTATTTTTCTATGAATACGTATTTTTGGTTTTTGCAGTAAATACTTCAATAAATCTCTGAAATGTATTGCTGTTTTTTAGTTTAGGGGTCCTTGGACTTGGGTTTCGTGGACGGTAAAAGGTTAAGAACCGCTCAAATAGGCTATTTATATAAGTTTGATTAATATCGTAATTATAGGTAATTTTGATATTCAAAATAAGGAACAATCAAAAACCACCTAAAGTTATTGACCCCCCTATAGTTAATTTAAGAAAAGTTAACATGATAAAGTAATGTTTTGGGTCCCAGAATTTTCTTATATGTATATGGTGTATGATTGGTCAAAATACTGAAATATTTTTTGATTCTCACAAACGGACGGATTATAAACTGTGCCGTCTCAGAGCGTAGGCACTATCAACATTAAATTTAAGGGCGTGTATTCTCAATACGGTAGCTTTACCTGTCGAGTGTCCGCTCTAATGCTTTCGCTCGCTCGATTGATTGTTCGACATATAAAATAACACCACGGTGTTATGACTTTTATCGGCGTCGTTCTTAACAAGAACTATGAACACATCCGTGTTAAAAAAAACCGGACGAGTGTGAGTCAGACTCGGCCACCGAGGGCTCCGTATAAATTTGTAGGTACGTTTCATGCTTCGTCGTAAGTCGGAGACTATACATTATAAACAAACCTAGGAATTTACGGGGCAAAATTAAATGACAGCTAGAGATTGCCTATATCGATAAACTCAATTATCGATGCTTTTACCATATACTAGTGATCGCTCCAAGTTTCGTCTGTTTTTTTTTTATTGTAAGTATGCAAATGAAACAAAATAGCAACATAATTCTGGTTATTCCCTATTTTAATTATTTTTTTTAACCTTTACTCATCATCACCTTTTTTCCTTATCTGTATTTTAGAATGCCAGTTCCATTAGGTACTATTGTTAAAATAAACGAACAGAATTTGTTAGGAGTAAAAAAAATATGTCGATGATGAGTGAAGGTTAAAAAATACTTTTAAAATAAAGAATAACCAGAATTATGTTGCTATCTTGTTTTCAATAATAAAATATTTATACAAACAAAACTTCGAGCGATCAGTAGTATTTGGGAAAAGCATCGATGATTGAGTTTATCGATATGGGCAATCCCTAGCTGTCATTTAATTTTGCCCCGTATATTCCTAGGTCTGATTATAAAAATACTTAAAAATCAGTTTTAAGCTTGTGCTAATGAAGCCTTTTCATACGATACCCCACGTGACGGTTAAATCAATTCTGCACCGCCGTTCTTTGTATTACAGACCCTTATTGTGTAATTTAATGAAAAAAAATTAGTTTTCGTATTTTGCCCAATACTTTTAGTATAAGACGGTATTACTTGCCATATTTCATAGTTCTAGGTCAACGGAAAAAAAAAAACCCTTGAGAGTGTCGAAATATACGTTTTTTGCGACATCAACAGCCGTATTTTTTCAAGTTAACTTAGTAGTTTGGTTTTGTCACAGCTTCAAGGCTCTGTAGACTTGAGTATATGGTTTTAATTTCAACTCGATACCTCCACGCGTTCCCGGAATAAAGGGTCTTGACTTGACAGACGGACGGGCGGGACGGGTTTTTTCCTTTTGAGGTACGGATCCCTAAAAAGTGAGAATTTATTGTACTTCTAATTAATGCCAGTGTAAGGCGGCTCTTAACAATATAATTAAATAAAATGACAGCGATACTAAGTCAATTTAGCGTAGTTTTTAGCCGGCTCATGATTAGGGTTGGCACCGATTGGAAGTGTCGTCGGCCCGACTTAGCTACCCTTGATCAGCTAATTCGGTAATCCAATTAGGAGTCAGCAAAATTTTGGGGTGAAGTTTATTGACTTTTAGGGAATGACTTACATTTTATTCAAAATAGTGGTGGTGGTGGGGGAGGCCTATGTCCAGCAGTGGACGTCTTTCGGCTGACATGATGATGATGATGAGTGGTTACAGGATAGTTTATAAAAAAACAATGATTAGGTAAAAAAACGATTAGACAAAACAAGCGAAATAAATTTGTCAAGATCGTAGAAAGTGGAAAGAAGTGGTATCTGCCTACCCCTCTGGGAAACTGGCGTGCTTTAATGTATGTATACAATGATTAGGTAATTAAACTATTTACCTTTGACCCAATAAAATTGACTGAAATAAATGCTATAACTAATATTTTTTTGTGTTTGAAGACATGGTAACTACCGCAAGGCATACAATTTGTAGGCCATTCTCAAAACGGACACGAATAAAAAAACAATGGTTTTAGATATGCTTAAAAGCTGTCTCAAATTAATGGTACAGTATCCCACTTTAAGTTCCAATTATAAGCTGCGCAATTTTCTAGTTAATTTGCGTGAAGAAATATATAAATAAATAGTTATTTGTTCAACAAGAAAGCAAAGTTGGTTTTTGCTGCAAGTTATGATTTTGAATCCCGAGTAAGCGAAGGAATCTATTAGATAGGTTAGAATCCTGAGCGTAGCGAGGGATTCAAAGATACGAGACGTAAAAAACTTTGGTCTCGTGTGAGACATACAACTTTTCACCTCAGCAGCGAGAACAACACAGCTTGAAGCTGGTAGGGCCAACGCAGGTCTTCCGTTGTGACCATTTGGTGAATACACGACTAAATAACGACACGATCGCATATGCATCAATCACAAGCATTTTTGCAAAATACTAATAAAATAAAAAGTGGAAAAAATAAACATGAAACAGATAAAACCTGTCACTCAACTTGATAATGCCGTAGTGCAAACACAACTTTATACAGCTTTATGTAGTCTGTGGCTATAAAAAAAAACCTAACTAGGCCTTGTCTATGGCTATTATTGGCTACAATAATCCCGCTATTTTTGAAATGCGTTCTGAAACTGCCCCCGCGGTTTATGTTACGAAATTAAAGATTGTTAAAACGATAACAAAATTATGTAGATACATGATAAACTTCTTATTTTTCATTAATTTTGTCTTCAAAACATTAAATAAAAAAAATGATTGTACCTACTGTATAAAATAGTTATAATAAACACATTTCAAACTTTAACAGATAGTTTTATTTGCAATTTTACGGTTATGTGTGCATCCGAACGTGCGTTTCTTTTTGGGCCTACTATGTGTGGAATTTGAAAATCGAACTTCGAATCAAGTTGTTTCTATTTCTCGCTTTTTTCCTATCGAAGTGAAAGTGACAGAACAAAGTGAAGTTCAATTTTTTCGAATGTTGTGAGTAGCCCCAGCACTGCTCAAGGCATTTAAAAAAATAAATTAAAAAGCTACTTTGCCTCTCGCTCGCAGCAAAATTGAATTTTGCTCACTGTTTTTAAGCAGCAAATCCTGCTTGTTTGAGCTGCTGAGGTGAAAAATGTATTTCCACGGAAGTGACATTAGGTCCACGGAAGTGAACCCTTCCCTTCTTTTTTTGCGTCTTATGTTGCGACGGCGCAGACGCAACATAACATTCAAGTAAAAGTTTTGATAATAATGTCCTTGTGATGGAGGTGACATTTTGACACTATAACGTGTTTTGTTATAACCTCCCTCGCTTAATATAATATTCATTGAAATACCTACATTTACAGTTGAATTGTTTATTATTTAACATTATACGATACGCCTTATTGTAATAAATACTTTAAACTATGTGATCCACGAAAGTGACCAAACATTTTAAATCAGTACACCAGCTATGAGCTGACCAACTGTCATAACATATATTTGCAATATGGCGTTATACTTGTTGTCTATGGACGTTCAGAAACTACGTTCGCTGTATTATTCAATTATGGCTGCGTTTAATAAGTTTTTCCACGGAAGTGACAAATTATTTACGATGCACAAATGTCATGAATTATGTAGACTTATTCCACGTTTGTTATAAATAATTAGTATTCTTTAAAATGTATATTCTTTGTATTGCATTAAAAAATAACAAAAGGTTAATTTTATAAAACCTCACTCACATTTATTTTTATTTAATTATTTTAGGTGGACTTAGTACACGACATGGTGGTGACATTTTCGATACTTTTTTATTTATATATTTTTTAATTATTGTATGTAAGTATATGACTCTTTCTAAAAATCTTAAGAATTTTAACTTCTGCGATATGTTTAAAGTGAATTTAAATTAAAAAATACTTACATTTATTTTTTAATAGCACATGCACAAAAAAAATAATTAAAGGTTAACGATTTCAGCGATATGAAAATAGTGAATTTTGATAATTACGTATACGAATGTAATCGTAAAATGGCGGTTTAATTAAACATTAAAAAACCAAAATTAACCTTGGGAAACCACGGGCTACCACTTTAATGCCATAAAATTTTATGCTCGAACCTGATTGAGAAAGATTTAAACAATAATTTTGAATCTAATGTTGTTTTGACGTATTCGGTAAACCGACCGTTTATGGCCTATAAAATATTACAAACAATATCGCACTGTGCGTTTTAGACAGTAAAACAAATGGCCGTAGCCGAAATATTAATGGCTGCTGCACTAGGAACCGACGTTAAACGTGGACTGCCCACAGAGAGGAAGTTTCCTAACGCAAATCAATTAGACGTGTTCTCAGTGGGATCTCTGTTCTTGTCGGCTATTTTATACCCCTTTGTTAGAGCAAGCAATTAAAACAAGAGTTGTTACAAGCAATTAAAATCTATTATAATACACATGTTTTGTAATTTGTTATGTAAATTGGGATAGACCAAAAATAACTCACGGTTTTTACATTCTAATTCGAAAGAATAGGTAATTTTAAGAGACCAATTTCATTAATTTTGTATTTGACAGAATAGTTTCGTTTTAATATCTTTATTTATTTAGCAGACATTTTATTATTTTAAATTGGGGTTGGCATTTTCTAATAAATTACAACAATTAAATGATATCTAATGATAAAAAGTGTTTGCAATAGTGTAATAAAGCATACTATTTCAAGCGGTTTTCGCCTAATCCGTAAGATACACTTAGGAGGGCTTCAAGCCAAAAACGAAAGTCAAACAAAGGTCAAATGTACTTTTGTCAAAATGTCCGAAATAGATAAATATTTCAAAAACTTAATAATGCAGAACGGCTTCAAAACCCTATTCCTCGAAATGGTTTTCAAATCAGAGTAATTTAAAAAATATGAACAATCCCAACTAAACGAGCTCAAATCGATGGCCAAAACAAAGTTTTTCTAAGAAAGTTTTATAATGAGACAAGGCGTAATGACACTAATGACAAATGATAATTAAATGAGCATTATTAAACCACATACTCACTTGTAATAAAATTACTTTGTTTCCTCTGAATTTTACCTTTTTTTAAGTTTATATTTTACTTGGGCGATTAAAAAGTACCAGTAATTTCGATTAATGGAATTATGACTAAGGGAATGAATGATAAGTTATAGCAACGTGTGCTAATAAACTCTTAATCGTTGATACAATGAAATGCTAGATTTTAACAAACACAATGGATAAGTAAAAGTAATTACTCTAATTTCTGGGGATAGGTATGTAGGGACCTTCAATTCGTACGGCAGTAAGTTTCTTCATTTCCCATTGCTTTTGCCGATCAAGCAGATGACCTTGGCAATGAAGTTGAAGCTGGTAAGAAGGATTCCGGTGGGCGTTGCCATGAGACAAGCTATTCTTTGGAGACGCCTATAAAAAAGGGGTCTTAATGAAGATGAATGGTTATTTTCAACTTAAAACAAAGGCGTAGGTTTTATATTCATCGCGTTTATTTTGCCTGTGATTAGTTGTAATACTCGTTAAGATTTTAGCTTCTTTTATTTCAAAATGCTCACTAATATAAGGTTATAGATGGTCAACTAAATTCGTTGTGCGTTGATGTGGTATAGGTACACGGTCAAGGTCATTAATATCAATATTATATCTATATTATGGTTCTAATTTCCAGTAGTATAAAGGTGAATAGATATTTTTGACATCTTCGGAACGCATATATATTTATGCTCTTGACTGTACCTACATATATTTTAGATAAACTAGTTCTTACAGTCAACTTAATTAAAGTGGTTTATATCCAAACTTGTCACTTGGCGTTAAGTTTAAATACTTTGACCTTAGGTACCACAGGAATTAGGATAGCTCAAAAATACTTGTGACTAATTATTTAATTTTTAAACTAACTAAATAGTTAGAATTCAGTGTTTATCTTTATACGTCATCTTTCTTACCTGAGTATATTTGGGACATATCAATTGTCTTAAGACTTATAAGTCAAAACAAGTGCATGAAAAGCCATTAATTTCTCTTACGCCTAAAATAAAGCAAACTTCGAGAGCATGAAAAGTGAATGTCACGCGGTCTCGCCAAAACAACGCTCCAAAAAAGTAAAACGCCTACTGCTATATTCTTAGCAAAAAAACTTAGCTGAATCATTGCTATGTCGTTTTCTACAATAAATTGGAATATTACTTTCTCTTGTGGTTAAATGTAATGTAAAAGAAGGTTAGGTTAGGTTAGGTTAGGTAGGTTTTATGTAGCTAAATACTTTAGTGCCTTGTCACTTTAACGTCATGTTTGAAATTAAGGGTGGAGCACTCACTTCTCACCATCAAATCGCAGCTGCGCAGTTTTTATGAGGAAAAAAGTTTGCATCTACTTTATATTACTAGTTTTGTAAAATTTCACGAGATGTCAAAGATGCAAGCCGCTAGAGATAGACGGATAATTTGTTGATACTGTCGTCGATATAATATGTTCAAAACATTACATACATACATAAACTCACACCTTCATTCCCAGAGTGGGGTAGGCAGAGCTAAAGAATTACCAACAAGTCTTAAAACTTCTTGATAATTCTGTAACCACATTTTGCACAAGTAGGCTAAGATGTTTGCCAGTGTATTAGTGACAGGTGCAAGCGGGCAAGCCCATCGTCTAACATTACTACAAGCCTTTATTTCCTTAGTCGCCTCTTACGACATCCACGGGAAGACATGGAGTGGCACTATTCTATCCCGGCAACCACACGGCAACATTAACACACATAAATTCCGTTTTAAAATGGTTTTTAAGAATTGTATGTGTCCAGTGACACTTGCGCCATCAAGAGGAAACTCATGATGTATTTTTTTTCAAAATCGGCTGTCCTGTTGAGTATTTATGAGGGGACATAAGAACGGACATACATACATACACCAGTCTTCAGTTTTGGGCTTCACCACAATCGAGTAAACAAGGTATCCGTTTCTAACCAATGTATTTTTTTATAAAATTACAATATTTACTATATTAGCAAAGTTTCTTACAAATTCGTTGCGCACTTTTTTGTTTCTTTGTAAAGTGACGCTTTAAAATTGCATATTTAGCCAACCGATGTAATCTTAAAAACTATTTTAAAACAAATTAGACCATGCGTACAAAATATTCGTTATCATTAATCGTGTTTCGCGAAATTTGTTTTTTTAATATTTTTAGTCGGGTACAAAACTGCTTCTTATCGATCGATCGGTGGCGCTAGGGAGCTCGCACAAGTCCTGGTTAAACCATACCTCTATAATCTATGGGTTAAACAATAAGAGAGCACGCCTTAAAATGTTGTCTATACGCTTTGACTGAGCAACTTAAACTCGCCGGTTAATATAATTCATCCGACGAGTTAAAACGTGAGTTCCTGAAGAGAATTACATGGCAGATCAGAACTCATCGATTTTACTTAGGGCAATAAAATTTAATTATAGATTCCGAAACCCGTTTAGACGTGTCAGCTTATCTCTTATTTATAGGCTGAGGGACCGCTGTGGGAATATAAAGGATCGACCACAGTGGAGCTCAAAATACGCTGACGCACCGTAAACGGAGTAACGTGACTTACAGTGCGATAGCTCTTAGAAGGTGCTTCGAGTTTGTACTTCTCTCTTACTCGCTCTCATACGCTCTTATTGAGAGCCTGTAAGACAGAAGTACAAACCTGCACCTGCTAAGTGCTCACAGACTGTACTTGGTGTGGGTCTACCATATTTTGCTATAATCAATGACAACTTAGGTTAATTTTTTTGCACAAGTGTTGGATTCTCATCCATAAGTCTATTAGTCCATTGCTGGACATAGGCGCACCAAGCAGGATCTGCGGCCATTTTCGTCCAGCTCTTGCCAGCCACATTGTGAAGGTCGTCGATCGATGGAAATTTACAGGAAAATAAGTTTACTTACAAAAAATATGTATTTATTATGTACAAATATTTTAGCTTTGACTAATTTCCGCTGTCTCGATAAGAACAACTCACACTTGACCATAAAATATAATTTGAAAAAAAAATACGACCTATTATTTCCCTAATTTCCCAATACTGTTTTTCTGTAAGTATCTCGTATAGTTTCGGATTTTGCCATATTTTCCCAGTTAACACTGTATACCTACATACAATGCACGTTAAAAACAATACCCTCTTTCTTCGGCAGTCGGGTTAAAACCTGCTCAAATCAGAAAACCCCTGAAAGGTCCTGCTTTTGTCAGGCGTATTTTATGCGGTTGTTTTTCTGAACCCTAAAACGATGCGCAAACAGCAAAGCGTACTAAATTTGATTGTTTTTCCGGCTGTTTCTGCAAAATCTCGGTAAACACAGAACACTTTGTTCATAGTATTAGCTGTAGCTGTATTGTCTCAAAAAATTAGCTAGTTCTCGAGAGCGGCCTCGGTGCGAGTAAGAGGGTGGGGACCAAGAAGTTGGACCATAGTTACATACATATACTACATACCATCACGCCTTCATCCCAGAGAGGGGTAGGCAGAGCTACAGAATTACCAACAACTCTAACAATTTGTTGTTAATTCTATAACCACATTTTGCAAAAACAGGCTAAGATTTTTACGATGTGTATATTAGTGACAGGTTGCAAGCCCATCGCCTGACAATTAGTCGCCTCTTACGACTTCCACAGGAAGACATGGAGTGTCACTATTCTAGGCGGCCGGCAACCACACAGCAATGGACCATAGTCAAACGTAGTCAATCATACAAACAACGAAGTCGAAATAAGTTCCGTTGTGCGACGACTAGTGTCCCTAAAATTGTATGGCCAATTTTCTGGTCACAACGGAAAACTTTCATACCAAATTTACATACATACATAAACTCACGCCGTCATTCCCGGAGTGGGGTAGGCAGAGCTACGGAATTACCAACTTTAAAAATTTGTTGATAATTTTGTAACCACATTTTGCATAATTAGGCTAAGATGTTTACCAGTGTATTAGTGACAGGTGGCAAGCCCATCGCCTAACAGTACTACAAGCCTTTATTCCCTTATTCGCCTCTTACGACATCCACGGGAAGACATGGAGTGGCACTATTCTAATCCGGCAGCCATACGGGGTGTTAACTCACTCCACGGCCTAACTTGTTGGTCCTTCCTTACACAGCGAGTTCTGTACAGTCAAGAACCCACCTTAGGTCTAAATTCAATCTGACATTCTACAACAATAAGGTTGAGTTTCGTAAAAGCTACAAATGACTTGACATCTATAATGATATTGACGACTTAAAGCATATTTTTCTTGAAATGGGTCCCATATTAACTCTGGTGACCGTATACATATACCTACGTCGTATATGTACCTACTTACGAAATTTTTAAACCGAATAGTGCTGCTTGCCGTCGTTATCTGTAATTTTTCGAGAATTTTATTTTCCATAGTTTTTTTCATAAAGATCCACAGGGTGTTTTTTTTTTGGTTTGACACTAATTACTCAAATAATTTAAGTCATGTTTTTTTTTAAACTGTACCTATTGTCATGAGAAGAATATTTATTTTAAAATAAACTATTTTTTCTCTGTTAATAAGCAATTTCGTGTTTCAAAATTCTAAGGATACCTATGCTATTGTAGTGTAAAATAGTTTTTTGCTACCGTTAATTTAAATACTCGTAAGTAGAGAGTTAGTTCATACTTTTTATTTTTGTGTTTTTGAACCCTACACTAAGCATGGTCAGATTGGTCAGACATGCTCTTGCCCGGTTTTTATACCGGAAAATTGAACAATTTCCGAAGGACGACTTCTAAACGGACGACAACAGGTGTTTAATAATATAGCTGAACCCAATTAAAATTAAAATACTTTGTCATTGACTTTCAGTACCTATTTCATAGGATAAGTATTTTTTTAACGGTAAATAGCGAAAACGGATTTAACAGGAAACTTAGCATCAAGACAAGAATCATATTAAATCTTATTGACTGTCCCGTATTTACAGAAAATTGGACTCGTATTATTTTGTTTTTAAGGTTTAAATTAATTGTGTTTTTGCTCAGTTTTGAGCCACCGAAAAAAGGTTAATTTTCAATGAAATTTTATCGGCACGATCGTATAAATTAGAGTTTTAAGGGTTCTGTATGAGGTACTAAATTAAATAAACATGCATGATACTTAATGTATCACCTACCTATACATTATTTTAGAGAATTTCGTATTAATTCGTTAAGTTAATTAAAAAACAAAGTTAAATTTATCAACAGTTAACGTTTGGTTGATTAGCGTAATTAATTGTATAGATATCAAATATTGGCCATTTAGTTGTGTATTGGAAACTTTTCAAACTCCAGTGTCCGTCTGTCTGTCTGAATGTCACAGCAAATTTTCTCAGGTACTGCAAAAGCTATCAATTTTATATTTGACGTAGTATGTATAACTTGTTTGCCAGCATCTATTTTTGATACAAAAATAAATAAATATCAGAGAACAATGTCACACCAATTGACCTAGTCCAAACAAAGCTCTAGGTTTGTACTATGGGTACTAGACAACGATATAAATACTTATATAGAGAAATACATACTGAAATACATAGAATACATCCATGACTCAGGAACAAACATTCGCGCTCACACAAATATCTGCCCTTACCGGGATTTGAACCCACGCAGGGTCACTACCAACTAGGCCAGCGCGTCGTCATTCATTATACAGGGTGTCCCAAAAAAAGTCACGAAACGCAAGGTAACGAACTATGAGTAGTTTGGGTCACAGGGCTACAACTGCAATAAATTAATAACTATCCTACAATTCTTTACATTATTAACTTGCAAAGCGGCTAATCGCGTTTCATTTGTTAGTTTGGTTGCCGGGATACTTATTGGCAAATGTGATACGAATTCCTACTTTTTTGCATTAAGATATCATGTGTCACTCTGATTTTGTTTGTGGATCTGAAACGACTACTCGGCACTCTTAACGGAAGTTGATTTCGCTTTGTAAAATGTTTTTATTTTTGGTGATGTTTGAAAGACAATATTTATTCAAAACCAATAATTAACGAAGAGGAACTACGGCGACGTGTCTTCAATGCAGCCCGAGACATATCGGAAACCAGTTTACGAAAATTAAACCGAAATTTTATTCGAAGATGCCATTTGTGCCTTAGAGTCGGAGGGAAACAATTCGAACATTTACTGTAAAAACTAATGAAAATTAAACCCGTTTTTTATTATCTTTGAACCAAGGTCAACCAAAAGTCAATCATATTCTTCAAAGGAGCACAAATAAATGAAATATCGTAGAGTACAAGATAATTTTTTAGATGATTAGCATTGATTTCCGAGGATCCATATTGGCAAATGTCATACGAATTCCTACTTTTATGCATTAAGATATCATGTGTCATACCATTTTAGAATTGGCATAAAATACGCATGTTTTTAAAGTTATTTGCTCATTTCGTTTGTTGTAAAAAAAAGTTAGGGCAGGTGTTCAAAGTTTAAACTACTATGTTGATGATAATTTAAGTCAAGTTCATTACAGTATTTTTCCAACTTTTACGTTAGTTATTGACATAATAATGCTTCTATCATCTTAATCAACTATTCATAAACGCGCACAAATAAAAAAAACTAAATTCTAAAGCTATCCCAGTAAATGCGAGCACTTACAATGTCAAATGAGGTGAAAATTTGGAAAAATCTTTAAATTGGTATAACTCGAAAACGGTGCAACTTTTACTGAGGTCATGTTAGGCTGGTTTGGTTCGTCTGAGGCTAGGGAATCTCCAGTGTCACTGTGACGTGCTATTTCTGGGACACCCTGTATAGACATTTTACTTATTATATTCTATTAATGTTTTAAATGCGAAAGTTTGTGAGTGTATACTTTGTTACTCTTAAACTCTGCAACGGCTAGTCGGATTTCGAAGAAATTGGAAATGGAGTTTGCCTATACCTTGGATTAACACATAGGCTATATTTACATGCCAGCAAATTTAAAATTATACCGGCTTAGCGCGTCCTGTTGAGTTTGGTTGTGGTGGCTTGCAGCGTATACAAACTGCCACACACTTAACTACACATACATAAGAATCTCGTGTGCACGACAGAGACAGTTTCTCTCTGTTTATCTTCAGTGGTCACTCAGCTGTGTGGGCGATTGTAAGGTCGAGGCACGCACACATCGCAATGCTAGATCAATACCGTATCAACTCAAAATACAACTGTATTTTAAAATCAACTTTATTATAACAACTATGAACTTGAAACAAAACTAGCAAGGATTTTGAGTTGATACGGTATTGATCTAGCAGAGCGACATGTAAGCCTTGCGATATACCTTGTACTTGTGAATTAACTTAACAGTTTGTTATAAACATCGCCTTCTAAACAATATTTGGTGACAGATTTAGGTTCGGGCGGTTCACGTCTCATCCCCAAGATTAATCCGATTTACGCAAAATGTGAATAATATGTTTGTACATTTGAATTGTATTTTATTTGTCTTCCAAGAAGTATTTTCTGCCTGGCCTATTTTTCATTAGGTATGTGTACGACACATTAAAAAATCGTTAAAATTGGAGTAGGTTTAATGTGACAGAAACGTTACCGCATTGGGTACGACATTTTAAGTTTGTTACTAAATTGCTCTAGGTGTACTTTTTCGAATCAAATCGGACAAATACTGGAAAAGGGCCGAATCTTAAGTACCCGAAACCGACGAGCGTGCATGCCTCGATGTATGAATGTTGAAGAAGCGAAAGAAATTTGTCAAGATCATCGTAGCAAGTGGAAAGAAGTGGTCTCTGCCTACCCCTCTGGGAAACAGGCTTGATTTAATGTATGTATGTATATACTAAATTATTTAATTAATAACGAACAAACCAGCGTGTTTACTAATTATTAAATCATTGCAGTTTAATACCTTATCAGTGTTGAATAATGAATTGGTAGAGGATTATCGGTTGTTATAAATACTCCTTGTTTTTGTATTTTATTGCATTCGACGTTCAAAAATGATTGCGAAATTATTGTTGTTGTTTTGTGCTCTGTACACGGTCTCTAGCAAGTATGGTAAGCAACGCAGTCTCCTTTTTAAATACATTTGTAAATATGACAGATAATATAAAACTGGCCATTGCTATAAAATTATTTCGTTTATATGTAATTATGTAAACGTATTAGTGATATTCGTTAGCTAGATACCTATTCTCTGACATTGTGGAATTATAATTTATTGTCTAGGGCGTGTCTCGATGTTACTATATTCCCCATTATTTTTTAAAACAATATCTTGCACTTTTTTCGAGACTGTAGATATATAGCCGTCATACATCATCATCATCATCATGTCAACCGAAAGACGTCCACTGCTGGACTAAGGCCTCCCCCAAGGCTCTCCACTCAGACCGGTCTTGTGCTTTTCGGATCCACCGCTTTCCCGCGATCCTTACAAGGTCGTCACTCCATCTTGTTGGAGGCCTACCCACAGCTCGTGTCCCGGTCCGCGGACGCCACTCAAGAACCTTCTGACCCCATCGGCCATCAGTCCTGCGTGCGATGTGCCCCGCCCACTGCCACTTCAGTTTAGCTATTCTTCGGGCTATGTCGGTAACCTTAGTTCTCATGCGGATATCATCATTTCTGATTCCATCACGCAAAGAAACTCCGAGCATAGCCCTCTCCATAGCCCTCATACAGCTCTATTTATTTATCTGCTTGGAATTTGGCAAGTTGGACCATTCATTGTACGGTTTCTGTTTCTTTTTTTAGTGAATTTTAAGGACGAGGGTCAAAAAGAGGGAGATTTGTCATGGAGACAAGAAGCAGACCCAGAATTGGTATGGCCGGATGTATACACCATCGAAGTCAAAAAGATGCATCTGTCTACCGGTTTGGTGGAATATTTTAAATATTGGTAAGATTTTTCGGCGCTGTACTTTAAATAATTATTATTTAATGTGCCTACAGTAGGTACATAATTTATATGTGTTCGAGCGTGTATTTTTCTCATTCGCTATTAGTAGAGGATCCAATTAGGACACGACCTTCACCAGGCCGGCTGTTCGATAATAAGTATTTTATATCAAAATATATGCCATGCATGCAGTCCAACGCCATGTGCCGGGTTTATTTTGTGAATCTAAACCATCGAATCCACTTTAACACACACAAAAAAAAACATTAATATCGGTTCAGCGGTTTAGGAGGAGTTCACTGGCAACACACGGACAGAACAATTATGTACAGGTTGTTTGGCAGTCGGGTGTAGGGGTTTTTACCCTTAAGTTAGAGTCATTCTGAAATTTTTTGACCACATCGCTCATCCAATAGAATAATGACATAATTGCATTTTTAGCATGCATGTTATGTCATTGTTCCACGCGATAGACCTGACCTTTAGAACACTTACGACGGTAAAATCTCATAACCCGATTTTTTGCAATTATGTCATTATTCTATTGGATGAGCGACATGTACTAAGTTTTACGGTTATTGAGATATCGTCGTATTTATTTATTTTTGAAAAATCACTCCGTTTGCCAGTTTTTTTTTATAGTTAACATCCTGTGTATTGAGTTAATTTTTAGTGTTTTGCCATTGATACACCTTGGTTCTTTAAAATAAATTCAAACAATTACCTTCTACTGCTAGAATTATAGGCTATGGTAGACTGAAAAAAAAACAGTCCTGTGTGTCCTGTGTGTGTAATTAAAAAAAACGGGTAAGAGCATGTCGGACCTTGCTCAAAGTAGGGTTCCGAAGCCGTTACTACAAACAAATTAGACATTGCGACTAACTTGATTTTGCCGTTGGAATACTGTTATCCCCAAACATCGACATAGGTCACGATACTCACGATCAGTTTACCCACACCGCAAATAAGTTTTCTTTAGGTATAAACATTTAAACCGGTTGTAACTCAAGAACTACTGAAGTCTTCTTAGTAGTGATAGTTTTCCTATTAAATTCATTATATGAGCGTTCATTTAAGATATTTTTCAGATTTTTTGCATTTGTCGTTTTAACTGTATGGCGGGGGAGGGGGACACACGTGACTCTAACAAAAATTTGCTTTAACCTATCGTAATTGAGAAATTGTTTTCAAAATCCCGCAATATTTTTGAAATACCTATCCATTGAAACCCCTCACTATGGGGTTGGTGGGGACGAGAGAAAAGATACATCCTCACGTTACGATGCGGGGAGGTATACAAAACACTGAATCGACTTGGTTTTACTATTTTTAGAGTTCCGTGACAGAAGGGAGCCCCTATTAATATGCCTACGCTGTCCGTCCGTCCGTCCGTTCGCTGTATCTTTTGAATCGTAATAGATAGCGCGTTGTTTTTTTTCCAACATGAGTTGTGTGTTATTACGGCGGATTTAGTAACGATATTTTTTAAAGTAGTACAATAAAAAAGGGGTCCCCATACGTTTTTCACGTATTTTTATTTTTGTTGTATTGTAAATGGTAAAATATACATACATACATACCATCACGCCTTCATCCCAGAGAGGGGTAGGCAGAGCTACAGAATTACCAACAACTCTAACAATTTGTTGTTAATTCTATAACCACATTTTGCAAAAACAGGCTAAGATTTTTACGATGTGTATAATTAGTGACAGGTTGCAAGCCCATCGCCTAACAGTACTACAAGCCTTTAATCCCTTAGTCGCCTCTTACGACTTCCACAGGAAGATATGGAGTGGCACAATTCTAAGCCGGCAACCACACGGCTAAGCAAGCTTCAAATCGTAAAATATACAAGCTTCAAATTTGGTATACATAGTTATAGAACAAACCCTGAAAAAAAAAACAATAAAAAAAAAAACTTGTGGGAGTTGGGCTTGCGCTGATTCGATTCGAAAGCAAATTCAAATTTGAATATAAAAATACCTTCTGTACAGTGGTACCCTCGGTACGTGAGTCTGATTCGCACTTGGTTGGTTTTTTAAACTTAATTTTACTCACAGGCGACTTAGCGACTCGGGCAACGCCACCTACTCTCGATTGGACTCCAACGAAGGCGCAGTTAAAAAAATCAGGATACTCGATGAGGATTGTCCATTTGGAGAACTATTCGAGGTAATGACACGTAATAGTACCATAAAGGAGCGTCCTCACTGAGAGCATTCGCGTGTAATGAGCATTCGGTTTTTTTTTTCTTGTGGGAGGACCTTGTGCAGGGTCCGTCCGGGTTGGTACCACCATCTTATCCATTAACCTACCGCCAAGCAGCAGTGTTCGCATTGTTGTGTTCCGGTTTGGGGATAAGACAGCCGGTGAAATGACTAGCATAGAGGCATTCCATCTTAGTCCTCAGGGTTGGCAGTGCATTTGAAGCCTTAGGATTGCGGTCTTGTGAATGCGAATGTCTATGGGTCACAGATTCACTTACCATCAGGTGGGCTGTATGCTCGTTTGCCTTCTCTACGACATAAAAAAAAACATCGAGTGGAGTGTAAGCTTTGTAATGCTCAGCTCAACGTCCACACCACTCGAATGTACACGCGAATGCTCTCAGTGAGGAAGCTGCTTAAGAGTTAATTTTAGGCAAGGCTTCAAAAGGCAAAGTTATTTGGCGCCAATACTGTTAATCCAGGCGGGTTAACATGACAGCAAGAAAGGGACAGAGCTATAGCAGTTATGTAGCTGTCCCTTTCTCTCAACCTAAACTGAACTGCTTTAGTACAGGGCGAACGACATGAAGTGTTACCAAATTCACAAAATCGAGCCTGGTGTCAAAATGTTTCGGAAGCTGCGTTGGAGCCTTGGGCACGCAAACATTTCGGTAGTAGACCGTGGACATTACAACAAGACTCGGCCCCGGCTCATAAAGCTCGTGTGAACCAAGAATGGCTGAACAACGCGTGCCACAATTTATTTCGTCCACACAATGTCTTTCGAATTCCCCAATCGCGAACCCGATGGACTTCTATTATCTGGTCCATTGTGGAGAGCAAGGTGAGGAGAAGAAAACATGCCAGTATGGATGCATTGAAGAAAGCGATCGTACGTAATTGCCATTGCATACCGCAGGATCACATTCGTGCAGCGCGCAACTCATTTTTCTACCGTCTGAAGGCCATAGACAGCAGAAGGTGGTCATATCGAGTTAAAATAAAGTAATCTTAAAAATTTGATATCTTTTTCTCATTTTTTTCTTAATAATGAATAATTTAAGACAACAAAAAAAATCGTAGCCTTTTGAATTTGGTAACACTTCATATCGTTCGCCCTGTAATGTCATGGTGACCCCCCAGAGCAAAGGATCCTGATATTGAACCACGAGCGAACGATCGTAAGCAATCTCAATCAATCATTTAATTTCAATCTTGACAACGGTCTATGGGCTTGAGTCTATTTACCATTGAGCAGCCTGTGAGCTCGTTTGCCTTTCCTATGCCATAAAAACCAAAAAAAAAAACAACTTTGTAGCCCATACCTAAATATCTATTTAAGACTACAGAATAGGGATAGACCAAAAAAAATACACTCACGGTTTTTACCTTCTAGGTAATTTTAAGAGACCAATTTCATTAATTTTGTATTTGACCCAAATGTTTTGTTTAATATCTTCATTTATTCGGCAGACATTTTATGGATGACATGATTATTTAAAATTTGGGATGGCATTTTCTAATAAAATACAACAATTAAATGATATTCAATGATAAAAAGTGATTGCCTAATCCTAGGAAGGCTTGAAGCCGAAAACGAAAGTCAAACAAAGGTTAAATATAGTTCTGTCGAAATATTCGTAAAATATTTCAAAAACTTAATAATAATTCCTTGTAATGGTTTTCGAAGGGTACACTTCCAAAGAGTCATAACTCCGAATCGATCAAAATTCCGAATTTTCATATTTTATTTATTTTATTTATTTATGGCATGGGAAGGCAAACGAGCACACAGGCCACCTGATGGTAAGTGGAAACTGTGACCCATAGACATTCGCATTCATAAGACTGCAATAAATGCACTGCCAACCCGGAGGACTAAGATGGAATGCCTCTATGCTAGTCATTTCACCGGCTGTCTTATCCCCAAACCGGAACACAGCAATGCGAACACTGCTGCTTGGCGGTCGGTTAATGGATAAGATGGTGGTACCAACCCGGACGGACCCTGCACAAGGTCCTCCCACAAGTAAAATATAATACATAATTGCGGACGCATTTTTTTGATAGAAGACTAAACTTATTGCTATCGCTTTTTAATCAAACCTAGCCTAACCTAGGTATGAAAATTAAATTATGCGTTTAATCTAAAATACCTCCAGCGTAACATAGCTTTCGGATAAATTAATATTCGGAAAACAGTAATTTGGAATTTTAAGGTGTTCCTGGTTTTCGAATTCGAGTCATTGTAAAAATATGAACAATCCGAGCTTCAATAAAAGACGACTCATGTCACAAACTGTTGAGAAAATAGCAAAACAGTATTTAAAATGGAGTTTATATGGCCGACATGTTATAATACGTCACAGCGCACGTCGGATCTCTCTGTCTAGTCGCTGTCTATTTAGCAATGATCGGAATAGGTACCTAGTGCAATTTCGCGGGATTTCGGTGCGTAAGCTTCGTATGGATATATCTTGTAATCCCGGAATTTCACTTTGAAAAGTTTTAAAGTTTGTGTTTGGTTTAAAATAAGTATCAGGGGGACATTACACAGTTTGACCTAGCCTCACAGTAGGCTCAAAAAAGTTATTTATTTATAATTTTGACAATTTTACTGCTAGTACAAAGTTTTATGTTTTACTGCTAGTAGACACTTTCATTCCGACATTCTCGTAAAAAAAAGACCTTTTTTTGATAATTATCACTGTTATATTTTACTACCTACATTTCCCGATAATCCCGGGTCTTATCCATATTATTTATAATGTTTGAGGTCATTCACCCGAAACTGCACTACCTATTCCGATCACTGCTAATTAGCAGTTTAAAATGCTTGTATCATCCGTATATCTTTTGGTGATCTCTTTTATGGTATTTTCATACTTTGTTGAGAAATGCGATTAAAAAAAATCCATGCATAATTCCGTATTAAACTTAATGCTTTATTATTGTTATTGTAAAGTTAAATTCCCTTCACAGACCCATCCCGAAACAACAGAAGAAGAATCGAACAAAATGGTTTGCTATAAGACAACGGGTGAAAGTTTCACAAATCAAATAGAGCAATTAGATGTATTTCCAAGCTTGAATGGCTTTGAAAAAGCAGGTAAAAACTACAGGGGCCCTAGCCAAGGGGCATTACGCTGACTAGCGTTTTGTATTTGTTTCGTTTGTAAACCACTCGCGACACTGGTAGATGACGTGATACTAAGAGTCACGTGATCTACCAGTGACGAGATTGGTTTAAAAACAAAAGGGTTCCGTATTTATAAAAAAGTCACGTTTGTTGTATAGGAGCCTTCTTAATTATTTATTTTGTTCTGTTTTTAATATTTGTTGTTATAGCAGCAACATAAATACCTACATCATCTATGAAAATTTCAACTGTCTAGCTATCACGGTTTGTGAGTTACAGCCTGGTGACCGACAGACGGACAACGGAGTCTTAGTAATAGGGTCCCGTTTTACCCTTTGTGTACGGAACTCTAAAAACAAATCGCTAACAAACTTTGTATTTAAATAAAGTTTAAAATTTACTTTCTAGGTGAAGATAATATAAAAGGTGTTGACTGCGTTAAGTTTACGTATGAGGAGGAAAAAAGCGACACAGAAATATTTAGAGAGACATTGTGGGCTTACTACGACAACAGGACAGCGACCCTTGCCTGGGTTCCCGTCAGGTATACCACATATTGTAATTACTGAAAAGCTGGGGCACGTTTCACGACAGCTTCATTGTATTACAAGTGTTTTTTTTAACAACATTGAAATGAGACTTCTAGTTGTAACACAAGTTACAAGCTTTCGTGAAACGTTTTTGTTCGTTTTAACAACTTTTTTATTAACTAGCAATGTTTGTATATGTATATGTATATATACCAGTTCTTGCAAGTCAATTTTGGTTTCCCCTCAATGAAATGGGCTGAAATTTAAACCACATATTTATGACACTTGATGACAATTCAATATTATGGAATCTAAGATCCGATTTGATGATAGATTCGAGAAAGTAGCGACAGGATCTCCGAAAATAGGTACTTCAAGGTGGGAGTCATTCGTTTGGTCTTGATTAACAGATAACATTGCAAAAAGAGTACAGTTCCCGGAGGCGCAGCAACAAAAGCTTAGCCCAAAAAAAAATTGACATTGTCCTAGCAATTACAAATACAAAAACAAAAATAAGCCAGTAGAGCCATTCCCGAAAGTTGTGAGTCTCACGCACGGCAATCGATCAAAAAGAAGAAAAGCTTAAAAGATAGTAATGTTTTTTCGTACATACCTACCTATACCTATTCCGTATCAATATTTTACGGAATGTTTTCTTTTGACTTTGGACCAAAATTGTTACTAGTTAATCTTTGGTGTAATTCTTGACGTCAATTAATGTAGGTAAAATAAGCCATTCCAAGCTCTTATCAATGTATGTATGTATGTACACACCTTATTGTACAACCAAAAGAGATAACAATTATGAAATAGACAAAAATATGACAGGGACGTACAAAGGTTACTTATCCCTTTAAGGGATCTCTTCCAGTTAACCTTTTCTAATAATAATATCTATGCCTAATCTGCCACATATATCGTGAACAATTGACAACAATTCATTTTGTGCTAAGGTAGTAAAAAAAAATACCGTTTCTAGATTTTACACTGCTGATAACAGTAAAAATATCTTTGGATTTTTTTATGCAGTAGTTTTTTTTATATTTAGGAAAAACAGTAAAAAAAGTTGGATTACGAATGTTAGGAATACACTTATAATAGTGCCCTTAGTCCATTTGTTTAAAAAAAATATATACAACTGTCATGTTAATTTTTTATCTGTCTGACGAATGAAACTCAAAGCAGATGCAAAGCAGTAAACGCAAAATAGTTTATTTATTTTAATGGCGTCTACAAATTATGTAATTAATGAAATTACGCAAAATAACAAATTTGTGAACGAACGGCAGCGAATGATTGACAAGTGAGTGACATGATATGACAGTCAGTTCTGTATCTGTTTAAATTTACTTTTTTTATTTTATGTCATGCTAAGATCACATCAGTATTCCTAACTTTGGATATACGGTCTTTTTAATGACTATTTCTTTAATAAATTATTAACGACGAATTTAAGTTAAATAAAGAAAAACTGAGAAATACGGGTAGTCTAATTTTTAACCAGCTATTATAAACGCGAAAAATAAATAACGCTTTTTTTTTGAAATGTTGTCAATTGTGTATTTACACTGTAATCTTACTGTTTGTTGGTTAATTTAGATACGAAGACAAGGTTTACAACACTTGGCATGGATTTATATCGGCACACCACATTTGGGACTTCTACAACTTCGAAAATGAAGTCGATATTTCTGATTTTGAAAGTAAGTAAGTGTGAAAGCATGGATGTTAAGTTAAATGAATGTTACGTTAACTTGATCATATACCTAGAACCTAATACATACATACATACATAAACTCACGCCTTCGTTCCCGGAGAGGGGTAGGCAGAGCTACAGAATAGAACCTAATAACTATCAACAAATTGGTTAGTAAACCTCCATACCTTTGCGCGGATGGGAGTCGAGGGCAAGGTCACTCGCAGCACGGGCCCGGCTCCGACCCGCGCGGCGCTAGCCAGGAAGAACCCGCAAATTATCGGCCCTTAATTCTACGAGCACCTACCCGCTTCCTTAAAAAATGAGTCCAGTGACGAAACATTCAAGCGTCGATTGAATCACCTTTTGTTAGATAATGCATTTTACTCTGTACAATTATTGTACTACCATTTGTATATTTAACTTTGTGACTCGTTTTATTATTATTTGTGTTTTATAATCCATTAAGGAAGCGACTAAGGGAATAAAGGCTTGCAGTACTGTAAGGCGATGGGCTTGCCACCTGTCACTAATACACTGGGAAACATCTTAGCCTACTTGTGCAAAATGTGGTTACAGAATTATTAAGAAGTTTGAAGACTTGTTGGTAATTCTTTAGCTCTGCCCACCCCACTATGGGAATGAAGGCGTGAGTTTGTGTGTGTGTATAATCCATTCATTTTTGACATTGGCTTTTGCTACATTACTTTTTGTTTTTACTTCTTTGAAGATCATAATATGAATTCTGTATAATTGATATGTGTGCAATATAAACGTTTCTTGTATTATGTAATAAGTAAATCTAAAACGGCTGGTTAGTGTTAGCTGTAAGGAATTTTCAGAATTTACTTGTATTTTTTTCCATACATAATTATCATACAGTAATTAAACAGTGTAAGTGCTCAAAACACTACTAGGTATTAAGTAGGTGCAAACTAACGGTATCACAGCTTATCATACTTTCAGAGCTCATATCCCATAAACCATGAAACCTAAGTATACCTTCTTCAAAACAAACTGCATCAGAAAGCGAATATGTATGGATTTTTTAAATCGCAATTCTCAACAAAATATAAAAATATCGTGAAATATATCATCAAAAGTGAAATTAAAATTAGTTAAGGAATACGGAAAGAAATACTTACAAACATTTTAAACGGGTTACCTTTGATTCGGCGAAATAAGTTTGCCAAATTTAACGTTTCCCAACTTTTCATATGCCAAGACGCTTTGATTTCTGTAACCGTAAATATTTCAGGATTTATAAAAACTAATGACTAGGCATCGGAGTTTTTGTCGCACGGTAAGACTAATAGCAAGCTATGGAGTTGTCATTTGCCATAAATCTAAACTCTTATTCATATTCATACTCATTTATTTAATTTATCTAAAAATGCCTCTATAGAGGTCGGTTGTGTATAATTATCTAGGAAAAGTTATATAAAAAAAAAACTATTAGATTATAAATTCATAACTTGAACTATTTTAACATACAATTCGCCACTAGTTTGGACTAAAACATTCCCTTCTACCGTGTTTTAATGTATATTTTGTTTGTTTATAAAATTTCGTAATTAAATCAGTATAAAAATGGTAATTATTTTCTATTGTAATATTTATTTTCCAAATATAACATTAAACAATCGTTTCTAATCTCTCCAACGTTGTTGTCCTTGATTATAAAAAAAAAAACTAAATAAATGAGTATGAATATGAATAAGAGTTTAGATTTATGGCAAATGACGACTCCATAGCTTGCTATTAGTCTTACCGTGCGACAAAAACTCCGATGGCTACTAATGACATGAATATTCCCTATTGGTCAATCCGTTTTGGAGCTAGGATGCCACGTACAGACACACAGACACACATAATAAACTTATAACACCCCTCCTTTTCCATCAAGGGTTAAAAAAATATTATAGAGAAGGTTTGTTAAGGTTAGGATAGAAGAACTCATTGAATTGTTTCTGTTAAAGCTCCAGAAAAATGCATTCCTGTAGAAAACGAAGAAACAGATATTGAATTAGCTATCACAGGTGTCGCTGCCCCAAACCCTGAAGACGAAGATCACTTAAATCATGTTTTTACTGCGTAAGCATCGATTAATCTCGCTATATTTTATATTTAAACTTTGTTTTAAAACAAGCAAAACTTGCATTTTAATTGTTTCAATTCAATATTTTATCTAGGTACAAGAAGAAATATAATAAGATATATGCCGACGATGAAGAGCGAAACATGAGAAGGAGTATCTTCCACAAAACATGGAGGTAACGTTAGTAAACTAAACACTGAACTAAACTAATAGTTTTGTAACAATCTATTTCATAACATATTTTCTTCAATTTTCCTTCCAGGATGGTCGAGGAAAGAAACCGTCAAAATTTAGGCTATAAACTTGCTCTCAACAAAATGTCTGATAGAACTGAAGCAGAAATGAATAATCACAAAGGACTTCGAAGGGCAAGCCCTGGGGCAGCTGGAAACATCCCTTTCCCGTATACTGAGCAAAAACTCAAACAGCTTGCTAAGACTCTGCCATCAAAGTATGACGCGAGGCTTGAGGGATTGGTGGGACCAGTTTCGGACCAAGAAGATTGTATAGCTAGCTACTCTTTTGTAGCTGCTGCCGCTGTGGAGGGAGCTCTGGCTCGAAGCAACGGTGAAAAGTTAATCAAGCTTGCAAATCAGGCTCTTCTGGATTGTTCTTGGGGGTAAAATATACTTTGATTTCTTATTAATAATAGCTTACAGAGACCTAGGCTCAGCTTATTTATGAGTGATAGAAGGATCTTGTGCAGGGTATAGTAAGACTTTATTAAAGTTGCCTGATCTGCTTCACAAATCTCTTAGAAGATCGAGCCTCTTTATAAAAATCGTACTATACGTCTGGATCACTTCCGCTATCTTACCCTTTGACCTGTCCGATTTATTAACTAGCATAGAGGAATCTTCTAATTTCTCAAAGTTGACAACATATTTGTAGTCTTGAGATTGTCTTCTTAAGATTGCAAATGTCTATGGGTATCAGAGTCCTTACCATTAGATAGACTGGGTGTGTATAAAAATATAATAATACGAGACGCAGAGTTGGGCAAAATTTAAATAACGCCCAACTCTGTAGAGACGAAAGCCAGTAATAGAGGTGTAATTAAATAAAACTGTAATAATAGTACATTGTTGCAGAGGATAGAAAGTACGAGATTTTTGGACGAGTCATATAGAGGGCCGAAACGTAGTTGAGGCCCTCTAGTGTACGAGTCCATAAATTGCACTTTCTACCGAGGCAGACATAGTGCTTTTCACAACTACTGAGAGGAAATAAAATAAAAAATCATATTCAAAACTCAAATTTTAATTCATGTTAATGTGAATAGTGTTAGTCAAATGGCGTCGGTTTTTCAAAAGTAGAATAGAAGCTGTATGTATTATTGCCAATTTTACCATAGATAACTTTTTTAAAATCTGGACCCCTATTCTCGTGGCTTTCGAGATTAATATGTCAACTCTATATAAAATTGTATTTGTTTCGCCCTATCTCCCATGTAATTTTATCTCTAGTGGTTCGAGATTAGGGGCCAAATTTTGAATTACATAAAAAAAAAAGCAGTGACATAGTTTTTAGTCTGTGTATCTTTTAGCAAAAATACACCTAATATTTTACGAAACAAAATGGTGTGTTATGATTGGTCGATTCCAATTTTTCATTTTAAGGAGCTATGGCACAAAAATTGATTGATTGATTTTCATTGGTTATTAAAGTTGGACAACAATGTTCTCGACTAATCAGCAAATGCCGACAAAAACATTCTTGGTCTGTCCTTATAAGTGACGTTTTGTGATCCCAAACAAGAGCATCTATGGCCATATTTCCGAGCAGTGTTGTGAAAAAGAACATTATTGTGATTTAAAAATGACGTCTTTATAATTATAAACCTTTAACATTGACTATTTGTTGATTTAGCTTTATTTCCCAGATACGGTAATAAAGGCTGCAAAGGAGGGAGTAACGACGACAGTTTCAAATGGATAAGGAAGCATGGTTTACCCACGGAATTAGACTACGGATTGTACGCTAATCAGGTATCTTAGGTCGATTTTTAACGCTATTCTAATCAAAAAAGTAGTAAATTTATCGATTGTGATGGGTACTACAGAATAAACTTGATGTAAACTTGAAGAACTGTTAATTAATAAGAATAATATTTGTGTAATTGAAATTAACGAGTACAAATTTGCCGCAGGACGGATATTGCAACATGGGAAATGTGACGAATACATATAAAATTCGAGGTTACACTAAAGTCACTCCACTAAGCATCACTGCACTTAAGGTATGTGGATGAAACTTCTTCAATTATTTTAAGTAACACAATACTGAATTCGACGCTTCACATATAGTATGAATCTTCCCAGGTGAATTTTTCGCTTCGAGCCCAAATCTTTCAAAGAAAGTCCATTCATTGTCTCTATTATCCCAAAGCCGCAGCGCTAGCTACAAAGTTAGCACGTGCCACTACAACATTCATATTGAAAAACAAACAAACAAACAAAGATTTGGGCTCGAAGCGAAAAATTCACCTGGGAAGATTCATACTATACTAACTGGCGAGTTTAAGTGGCAATTCTCAGCTTACCCGCTTTACCCGTCTAGTGGGCGAGCTCGTATCACTTCGCTCACTCGATCGACCGTTAGGTCCACTTTTTTGCGTTCCTGGTATAGTCGGGTAAACAACCGTATGGTTGGCACCTCCCTAATTACGGGCACGTTAAATCTTATCGTGTCAATCCTTCAAAAAATAGTTACTATTGTCTGGTTTTATGGGTGCCAATAAAATACTGTAGTCAGAAAGTAATGGAGGTTTTAGGCACGCATAATACAACCGTTAACTAAGCAACTAAGTACAATGTCAAACGGTGGTTTTACTCCCTCATATTTAGAGCTGTCTCTATTTTATGAGCTCAGCACTAGTCATTAGTAGTTATCTAATTATGACGAGTTTTTATGCAAAAGCTGCATTTTCTAATGGAAGCAAACCACTTTGCACAGTGGAAGTGGAGACTAAAACCAGCGAGCAATCAAACATTTCTGACATTTTGTTTGTTCTTACGATTAAATATACACTGTCACTGTGAAATAGTTCTATCTCGGGATATGGTTTCATTTTGCAAAGTCGTGCATTAAGGGATCACGTATTGATAACGTCTAGTACTCTGCAATATTAAACATCATCGTATTTCTAACACGATACGGGGTAATGTATTCGATTTTCGTGTTTTGTACAATGATATTTAATAATTATTAAGATACGTCATCTGCGCGCAAAAGCGTTCCTAAGAAAGGAAGGTAAAATGCCTTACTACCGTTAAGTTGCGCGTAAAGAAGAAATTAATTCGAGCAAATAAAAGAGGAGGTTAAGGTTGGGTCGCACCAGAAAGTCAAGCAGTTGACGGAGGACCCGAGCAGTTGGCGATTACTCCACTGACAAAAGCATAGCTCTGAAATAAAGAGAGAGATAAAGGATTGACGTATGTAAGCTGAAGACAGATGGCGTCAACCATACATTTCCAGTCGATAGAAAACGGAAACGTTAGAAGCGTTTGCAGGCTAAGCCTACAGAGCCCGTATTATGTCGCCTTTATCGAGGTGGAAAAAACATCCGTCTCTCTCCCACTTACGTTGTAGTCAGAAAAAGACAGATGTTTTATTCCGTCCATCAACTCTAGTGTCTGTAGTGTCGCTGCAACTTCCCCACATACGCTGCACTATGGATGCGATTATACATCTGTACCTGTACACTTTATGGGTCAATCAACTTTTCTTTGTGGCTCGTTGCCATGGTGACGTCTCCTGGGTCACTCTTTAAAACTATGATTTCAAAGATATAAGCCCACTAAAAAACTGTTTTATTGGCAATTACACACCCATTCTTTTGTGGCCCTTCTCCTGAGTGTGCTGGAAGTATATATTATAAGATTTTTTCTAAGAAACTCTATCACTGTTGTCTCCTGGCTTACGGGACAGAATAACAACAACAAAAAGTTGATCCACCCTTATAACCCACCTTAATTCAATTTACATGAAACTTGTTTTTTGAATAGATTGCGCTGGTCAACCACGGTCCTTTGGCGGTGACTGTTAAAGTAACTAATGGTTTTAGATCGTATGATCAAGGAATCTTCTACGATCCGGAATGGTAAATATTTAAAACACTTACTATATAACGTTTTATGTTGCGTATGGGAATTGCCAATACAATATAGGTATGCTCGTTTTATATTGTCAATTTCCAAAGCCAAATCATACTCAGAATTATGTCTTTCTCAATGAACTGTCGGTTTGTTGATCCAGTAATCGATTTATTATCGGTTTGAAAGTTATATTTCGAAGGTGGTCCATGATAATTGTCATTGCAACTGGTTGCTAAAAGCTTTGAAACGAGCTTTTTATTGGGATTTGATATGCCTCTGGACGTATAAAAATATAAATAATCGAATAAAACACTTTATGGCAGATTATACTTCTTACAGTGATCATGGTGTCCCCTTCTTTCACCGTTAAATTTTTACCAAATTTCTCCTCATTCAAAGTTATTTTCTGCTGAAGCACTGTTGTTTTCAGCTTATTTCAAATATGACTCGCGCAGGTTAGGTTATGTTGGATGAGACTTGTAACTATAACAATGTGACAATAACCTTAACTGCTGCGAATAGAAAGTCCTGGGGGATTTTTATGACACAGCAATGCAGTTCTGTTTACGCTGAGAGAACAGGACAGAGCTATATAACTGCTATAGCTATCCTTTACGCTCAACGTAAAATGAACTGAATTGCTATGTCTTAATTACCCCTCTGATAATTAAATTGTCCGGTAACAGTATTCTCTGAATATACTGGAACTGGAATCCCAAAACTTTATAACCATTTTTTTTTTAAATCTGTTATTTCGAAATTCTGGTACGTCGGTAATGAGACAAGTCCTTAAGGTATTTTTTTTAATAGTCCAAGAACAAACGTGCTTCATTCGGCGCTGCTGGTTGGCTACGGGATGAAGGATGGTGAGGCATTCTGGATCATCAAGAGCACCTGGGGTCCGACCTGGGGCATTGGTGGCTACATGCACATCTCTATGCGAAACAACAACTGCGGCGTGACTACGGAACCCTTTTACGTCGTTATATAATTTCATAATAGCTTTGTACAGACAAGGACGAAAATTTGACAGTGGACAAAGCTCTTAATGATGTCCTACCTAAAAGTATTGTCTTTTGCGCTCCATATCTCTAATCTGCCATAATACCAAAGAGGCATCTGCTATCTGCAATGTAGATAATACTCTATTTGTAACCATATTAAACTTAAAATCTTTATATACGGGAGTAACATGGAGGTTGGTTTGGTAGCACTAACACTTGACGTATACATAATAACGTATTTGAAGCATCTATAGGCTAAATTAACCAGGAATCCTAGTAGAACCTGAAGATTTTTTTGTAAATTATCCTTAATCTAAATTCAACTTTCGGGGAAGATGAAAGAGAGAAGAAGAAAAACAAAGATTTTGGAGTTATTGAAAATGGGGGTAAAAGGGTTGACCTAAGTTTGAGACGATTTTAAGTCGAGTTGAAGTGGAATAGATGATTACAATTTTGTTTTAGACCATATTTATTGATGGTTTTAGGTCCCTTTATTGCCAAGTGAATAAGAGCTATCAAAACGTAAACAATATCGTTTTTACATTGGCGACCACAGACCGTAACTCTTACTGCCGAGTAAATTAGCGCTAACTAAAGATATCGCTGCCTTTATACAATAACGCACTATTGCAAAATATTTTTTGTCGTAAGATGATGGATGCTTTATTCACGATAAACTTTCGCTTACTCTGCACGTCGCTGTATACTTAACTCGAAATCGTAGTATTTTGCAATAGTGCGTTATTGTATAAAGGCAGCAATATCATTATGAATTATGATAATGACAAAAGAACCAACATGGGCAAGAAATAACTGAAATAGAGGCCCTGTCCGTTGAATAAGTTGAATCGACTTCAGGGTATTTGTTAAAAATTGTTGCTATCATTTTTTTTCCTTGACTGTATTAACGATATTTAGATTGTTATTTTTTTGAGTTTGGGTTTATATAAAATATGAATTAATCGTATAAACTTATGATAAATTGATATTTAAAACAAGCTAAAAAATTACAATCAAGTGACGAATGAAATCAATATTTGTAAAATTGAATGTGATTGATAAACAAATTATTTTTTTAAGCTAGCAATATTTTTGCACGTGGAATTTACTTAAATATAACATTAAATAGCATAATGTAAAGTTGAGTTTTATTACCCCGCCCCCCGCCCCCGTGTGGTTGGCGGGTTAGAATAGTGCCACTCCATGTCTTCCCGTGGATGTCGTAAGAGGCGACTAAAGGAATAAAAGCTTGTAGTACTGTTAGGCGATGGGCTTGCAATCTGTCACTAATATCACAGAACAGATAGGTACAGAAGACAATCTACGTACAAAGTGCGCTCGAGCAACGCACACATAGACACCGCTCACGGACACAATATCTCAGACAAGTTGAGACGCGTGCGAGCGCGAGTGCCGTCCGCTTGACACGCGTCGCTTCTGTGGACTTTTTTGTGCGATAATTAGGTATATTGGTGCAACAAAAAATAAGTTATTAAAACTGTTCCGTGGACGGTTGCTTAAATTCTACTTTAAACGGTGAATTGTCCTTTTTCAAGCTACCAGTGGCTTCAGAGAGGTAAGTAGGTATCTACTTGTATTTCAATGGTTCGTTTTAACGTTACACAGAAGAATTAGGTAGGTAAGCGCCCCGCCCCGGCCCCCGAAGAATATATGTAAGATCGATTTAAATAATAGTTTCCTATTTTTAATCAGTATAAACGAAGTACTTAACTATATTTTTGTAAGGTAAATTCACGCCACCTTACGTAAGTTGAAAACATGTTTTTTTGTTTGTGTAGATATTGTGTTGTTTTTACTGTCTTTTGATAGGTTTAGGTCTAAAACGTACATAGTAATGGAAATTGTGTAACTAGGGTAATCCGTTTAGAAGTTATAAGGAATTTTGGATATGAAAATTGACAAACGTAAAATTTTGTATGTCTGCTCTGTAAACTTTTTGTATTGTAATACCTAGTAGGTAGGTTTATTGTTTTGTTTTGCAGGATACGTTTTTTGCTATTACGGGCTATGCCCCTCCACTTTAATATTAATTCGTCTGGTCGGCTATTTTTGAAGTTACCTACGGTATATTTTATATTTTCTGTGACAACATTGTAATATAGGTAACAATGTCATTAAATATTTTTTTAGTTATTGTTAATTTATATTTCCATTCTTCCAGTTTCATTCTCAACAATAAATCAAACGACTAGATACCTACGAGTGCCACAACCGCGATAGTTTTTTGTGCATAAGCCATAGTTGACAACCCTAGAGCGACCGCCGAGCGTAGGTATGAAAAGTGAAGTACATACATGTGATTTACTTCTGTACTTATTCTGTGCTAATATGTACACTGGTAAACATCTTAGCCCGATTGTGCAAAATGTGGTTACAGAATTATCAACAAGTTTTTAGAGTTGTTGGTAATTGTGTAGTTATGCCTGCCCCACTGTGGGAATGAAGGCGTGAGTTTATGTATGTGAATGTATGTGAAACCGTAGTTCTTAAGCGAGATAACTGATTTGGATGCAGTTTTACGGTGGTTCTTAGCTAGGTTTCATGAAAATTTGTTGGACTATCTAAGAAAAAAATATCAGCTCTTAAAGAAGGTATCACCGGTATATCGCGGGTTTAAATAAATCTATCCAATAGTTACAATTTGATATTTTTCGTTTCGAGCTCTCGCTTTTATTATTACGACGCGCTGGCCTAGTTGGTAGTGACCCTGCCTACGAAGCTAGCAGTCCTGGGTTCAAATCCCGGTAAGGGCAAATATTTGTGTGATGAGCGCGAATATTTGTTCCTGAGTCATGGATGTTTATTATGTATTTAAGTATATATTTCTCTATATAAGTATTTATATCGTTGTCTAGTACCCATAGTACAAGCCTAGAGCTTAGTTTGGGGTTAGGTCAATTGGTGTGAGATTGTCCCCTGATATTTTATTTTTATTTTTTTATTAGCCGACTGCCGAAGGAGGAGGGTAATCGTCGGTGATACTGCAAAAACGCGTAACTAACCAATTTGTGATAGCGCAAAATAAACCTTACAGTCTTATTAAAAAGGTGCACTTTGCTCCTTATTTAAAATATTACTTACAGATGTAGTGCATAATTGTTTTCCTTCGTATTTTCACGGAAACGTACGAACGTGTATTGCTATTTCAGTCGGTCACAGTACAAAAAGTACTGAGGTTGACTGAAGTAGCATGACAAATACGAATGTTTCCGAGAAAATACGAAGGAAAACAATTATGCACTACATCTGTACGTGGTTTTCCAGTTTCACCGACGTATTGTGTTTGTCAACCTATAAATGTATGTCTGTTTCTTTGTGGCGCTTCAGAAACTAAACGCGTGGGTCGATTTTGATGATTCATAAATCAATCGATTTGTCTTAACTTTGTAAGTGTCACTCAAGATATGACAGTAAAAATAATCCAATATGACGGCAACCAGACGCCATATTATTTTACACACATACATAAACTCACGCCTTCATTCCCAGAGTGGGGTAGGCAGAGCTACAGAATTACCAAGCACTCTTAAATAAGTTGTTGATAATTCTGTAACCACGTTTTGCACAATCAGGCTAAGATGTTTACCAGTGTATTAGTGACAGGTTGCAAGCCCATCGCCTAAGAGTACTAGAAGCCTTTATTATTCCCTCAGTCGCCTCTTACGATAACCACGAGAAGACATGGAGTGGCACTATTCTAACCAGGTGACCACCCGGGGGTCAGGGGGTCAGGTATTTTAAAAAGAAAAAATTAAGTTGACGAGTTATGACAAGGGGGTTATTGTTAAATAGGTATTAAAAAATCAACTTGAGGTTTCTTTCATCGTTTTCCATTTTGAATGATCATTATTAGGATTTTAATGATTTAAAGTTGGTTAGTAACGCAACAGTCGGCATTTTAAAGCTTGTTTTTTGTTGTTATTATCTATAAACATGATTGTCGTTAAGAAACCGAAACTCCCTTAGAACAATGCAAGATTAATTTAAAATGGCCTAGTCATTAGCAGCGTCTTAAAAAAGTTACCGCAAATTGCACAGCTTCGGCCAGGCCGTCTAAATATTCACAACAAAGAGGGGATTAGGATAAGGCATTTGTTTTTTCTCCCCTAAAATAATGCCGAGGCCAGGAAAAAGATATGGGGGGGAGGAAAATCGCAATAACTTACCTTGGGACTCCTTGGGAGTTACAAATGGAACTTTCCTGTTGGCTGTTAGAAGCTGATGCGGAATGCTTCGGAAATAGTCTATTATACGTCCTTGTCTGTTTGAAAAAAGTTATTTTTATTAATATTCAATTTACCAATAAAGGGTTACATTAAGTTTTATAATTTTAATTATTGCAAACTTAATATATGTTTTTTTTTTTTAAAAGATGTTCCGAATGATTAACTATACCGCAATCTTATTTTATGAAAATGATGTATTTTAAAACTTTAAACAAATTATTCCGGCTCCTCTTAACTCAGAGCTTAACTCACATGTCTAGTCACACTTAGGTAAATTCCATTTTATGTCCCGTAGTAAAGTTTACGGATTGTTTTGGTCCGATTAACCTACTTTTATTTATGAACGACTGTTTGACGTCACGTTTCTCGGTTTCCTATCAAGTCAGGGACGACGAGGGTTGCCATGACGATTTGGCAAAAACGAGAACATTTCCGATAAAATAAATGGAGAATGTTTAATTTTCTTTAGAACTGCAGCCATCCTCTAAAATAATTAATGCGAAAGTTTTTGTGTTTGTTTGTATGGTTCGACGTATTTCGATAAAATATGAAAAGGAAATAGCTTATACCCTGTATTAACTCATGGCTACTTTTCGTCCTGGAAATTTTAAAAGTTCCCGATGGAATAACTATAATCCAAATCTACGCGGACGAAGTCGCGGGCAAACGCTAGTTGTAAATAAATAAACCACTTTAAATATGTCGCATTTTTTGACATCAAGATGTAAACTAATGACGAAGAACAGACATTTTTCCATTGCAAATTCAAGAAAACCACGGACTTTATATCACTTTGTTGATGCTATAACACTCTTATTCACTGAGAATTTGGCTGTCGACATGAGCAGTCAACATGATTACGTTATCGAAGTAAGATGGAAGTCGTAAGAGCCCTGGGTGTTCGTAAACTTGACACTCCGGGAAAAAGTGGACGTGTGGCAACCCCATTTTAGCAGCTCGGCTCCCGCCGGTTCGCAACTGCGGAGCGCATGCGCCAAAATTGCGCCAATTTCGCGGGCAGCGGCCTCTGACGGCAGTTTCATTTTACTGGCAGCCGAGACCGGGCGGTGCGGCGCGTCGTTGCAAGTTGCACGGAATGGCACTAATTTTGAAAATGTCATAGGTAGTTCGAAAATGGAACGACGTGGACTATTGCGACCGTCGCCCGATCCGATGCGTTTGCGACTAAGTTAACGTTTAGCGGGTGCTGTGCGTAGGTTAAGTTTGGGTGTTCGAGAGGAGTTGGAATAGTTTGGAATGCATTTAGCTTATTAGTACGTGTGTGTGACGGGGTTGCAGTGTTGCCGCGGTCCCGGCCGAGTGCGAGTGCAACCTTGACACGTTTTCCCGCGCTAGCCACTCGGCAAAGTTGGCTTGTTTTCAGTTGCACCCTCAAGCCCGACATTTACCGCAAAAGGCCGAGAGCCCACTAATTAGCACAGTTCATATTTAAATTAGAGAAGTGTAAGTAAACTGTATTCTTTTAACCGGAGTTAACAGACATGAGTGACGTAGGTTTTCGTAGGGATATAGCTTTAACCAAGTAAGTTTAGAATGAATGTAGATTATTTAGTAAAATGACACTCTTGTGACTTTATCGAAGAAGAGTGCAGTGCGGAGCTGCCAAAATGAAAATTTCAAAAGGTGAGAATTTTTTCATTTATATATTTACTAGCGACCCGCCCGCGGCTTCGCCCGCGTGGAATGTATTATACATATAAACCTTCCTTAAAAATCACTATCTATTAAAAAAAACCGCATCAAAATCCGTTGCGTAGTTTTAAAGATTTAAGCATACATAGGGACAGACAGCGCAAGCGACTTTGTTTTATACTATGTAGTGATTAAGAACTAGACAGTATTTATTGAACATAAAGGTAGTACCTAGAGAAATAGTCGCACTTTGTAAGTAGCTACAGTAGTTAAAGAAAACTGTATCGTAGTTAAGTTAATAGGGAGCTAAGTTGGATTCTACAAACGATAACAATTGTATTCAGTATGTGACTTCCATACAAATATAAATTGTAACTAACTGCGATTAGGTATTGTAACAATTGTTAACCTTTTTATAATATGGAGTAACTAATATTAAAGTTTTCTCGTGCAGCAATGTAATGCAAAGTTTCATTTTGCAGTGTAATTTTAATGTTTTCTTTACTCAGCCCAGCGGTCGTCAAATTATGTTCATTATGGCTCATACTTTCGGCCCTTAAAACATATTTTCATATGGCATAGACAGAAATAGCTTATTTTCAAACGCAAAAGCAAAGATAAGCAAAGATGACCACGGGTGGTAGGACCTTGTGCAAGGTCCGTCCTGATCGCTAACACCATCTTTTCCATTAACCGACCGCCAAACAGCAGTGTTCGCATTGTTGTGTTCTGGTTTGGGGATAAGACAGCCTGTGAAATTACTTGCATAAAGGCATTCCATCTTAGTCCTTAGGGTTGGCAGTGCATTTGCAGTCTTAGCATTGCGATCTGGTGAATGCGAATTTCTATGGGTCACAGTTTCCACTTCCCTGTGCCATAAAAAGAAGACACTTAGAATTCGCTTATTATCAGCCCTTTTTCATGAGGCTGATATAGAGACAGCTGAGATCTGACAGGTTATAATTTGGTTTACATTGCTAGGAAGTCTATTTAAGCTTTTCAGTACGCAATGTATACTGAATTTTCACCTGTCACCTGATACGGTCACGAGCGATGAAAAATATACTTGAAGTCGTCAATGTCATTAGAGATGTCAAGTCATTTGTAACTTTTAGGAAATTCAACCTTATTGTTGTAGAATGTCAGATTAACTTTGGACCTAGGGTGGTTACCATTATTTAATCGCGTGACTGTACAAATCTCTCAACTATGAGCTTTTTGAAAGCATTAGGCCCCTTCCATGGTATAATAAAAACCAGCACAGGCTGTTATGGTAATGTGAAACCCAGTTACTAGGAACACACCTTACTCGAAAAAACTACGGTGGCAACAAGCAACAATTTAATGCTTTGGAGTAGGTACGTAGTCTATCTATACTAAAATAATATGGCATTGTGAAGTTTTATGTGGTGACAAGTTAAAATACAATATTTATAGATAGCAACCACCACATTAGACACCGGCAGCAGTTTTTAGGTAAATATTGGATCACATTGTAGTTAAATTAACCTGTTATTAAGGCCTCTTATTATTCCTAATATTGTTTTCTATATTTCCAAATACTGGAGCCATTAAGTAGGTATAAATAAATTGATAACCCAACGAGTATCTTTATCATTGAGATCCATTTAATATTTGTGTGATGAGTAGGATTTTTTAAAATATATAAATAAGTATGTATTTTAGTACATAAATAATTTTTATCATTGTCTTATACAAGCCTTCAACTTAAGTAAAGGACCTCTTGCATGTAGTTGAATACGAAACTAATATGGAATTAACGTCAACTTTCAAATGTAGAATGTCGAACGGTTTACTCGTTTACAGGTTTTTACCTACGGATCCCTTTGAAACGCATAAACATTTTACGAATAATGTATCTTTTCACAACACTGCTCGGAAATATGGGCATAGATGCTCTTGTTCTTTTCTTTGTTTGCCCCCGCGGCGACTTGAACAGCTACTACCGCGGGGATATGGCGTTTCCACGTCAAGTGATTTCGCCAGTGTCAAGTATATATAAATTAAGTATAAATCAATATAGCAATAAAACACAATCCAATCTTCTCTAGGAAGATTGGGGGCAACGTTGTACGGTGATTTGTAGGTCAGAGGTCAAGATAGTTTTAACCTCTGCACCACTGCGAGTCCACTTGAAACGAGAAGAAAGATGCCAGATATACGAAATAAGTCCAAGTCTTCAATCACTGTGCGACACAAAGGCATAAAAAGTACAAATCACTATCAGAAAAGAACTTTGGACACCTAATTACCCAAAAATTAAAGTCTAAAACAAATTACACGTCCGCCATCTTTTAACGTTGCAAATGGCCTCCGATGCTCTTGTTTGGGGTCACAAAACGTCACTTATAAGGACAGACCAAGAATGTTTTTGTCGGCATTTGCTGATTGGTCGAGAACATTGTTGTCCAACTTTAATAACCAATGAAAATCATTCAATCAATTTTTGTGTCATAGCTCCTTAAAATGAAAAATTGGAATCGACCAATCATAACACACCATTTTGTGTCGTAAAATATTAGGTGTATTTTTGCTAAAAGATACACAGAGTAAAAACTATGTCACTGCTTTTTTTTTATGTAATTCAAACTTGGCCCCTAATCTCGAACCACTAGAGATAAAATTACATGGGAGATAAGGCGAAACAAATACAATTTTATATCGAGTTGACATCTTCATCTCGAATGTTAGTTTATTAATCTCGAAAGCCACGAGAATAGGGGTCCAGATTTAAAAAAAGTTATCTTTGGTAAAATTGTCGATAATACATACAATTTTATTTTATTTTCTCTCAGTAGTTGTGAAAAGCACTATGTCTGCCTCGGTAGAAAGTGCAATGTATGGACTGGTACACTAGAGGGCCTCAACTACGTTTCGGCCCTCTATATGACTCGTCCAAAAATCTCGTACTTTCTATCCTCTGCAACAATGTACTATTTCGCATAATACCCTTTTAGGCTGACATTTCAGTATTTAATAAACGTCAATTGTGTAGGTTTGGTTATTTTACGGTAGATTAGTTTTTTTATAACAATTAAAATAAAACCATTTCTATTGTAAAAACCGTTTTCGGCCAAACGAATTTATGCGTAAGATACATTATGAGTAATAAATAATACTTTTACCTATATACCATAGTAGGCTATGTTAAAAGCCTAGAATTAAGTGTGAGGTACTTGAGGTAGTCTCTTAAATTGTCATCTAACCTACCTGTCAGGTTCGTGTAATAGACGCCAGTGGCAAGGACGTCTGCGCTGTCCGCCCTTTCGGTTTACGTGTAAAGGTCACAAACCTGGTTTATCCCGGGCTATGAACCTGTCTGACTACCTTTGAGTAACCTTTGTGGTTTGATTGGCTAAAATGTAGAAAGTCAATACTTGAACAATTTATGGGGCGTTAACCTTTTCGGCTTAGGGTGGATTCAACTGCAGCCCGTAATCAACTATTGTGAACAATTTTTTAAGTAAATAATGATTTCGATTTAACATAAATAAATAATCACGAGCGCGTCCGAGCTAAAGAAAGGGGCAGATTTCAGCAGCTGATAGCCAACCTTCATTTAGTTGGAGAGGCGGGTGACTAATGATATTTAGGGAATTCAAATAAATAGAACACAACATTATGGATCCCAATATTGACCCTGAGGCACTTTAAGAAGAAAAATGCAGCGGAGGCATTCGGTCGCCGACGTAATGTAATCACGGCACTTTTATAATCTTTAGCTTTTGTACAAAACTCGTTTCACCCCATTCCCGCGGACACGGAGTAATATTTCAGAATACAAAGTAGGAATGTCACTCTCTTCGGTACTTTTTTTTATTTTATTGCATGGGAAGGCAAACGGTCACACAGGCCACCTGATGGTAAGTGGAAACTGTGACCCATAGACAATCGCATTCACAAGACTGCAAATGCGTTGCCAACCCTGAGGACTAAGATGGAATGCCTCTACGAGTATGCAGTCATTTTAGCGGCTGTCTTATCCCCAAACCGGAACACAACAATGCGAACACTGCTGCTTGGCGGTAGGACGGACCATACACAAGGTCCTCCTACAAGTAAAATGCCCTCCGACTTTATCCCTATCATTCATAGCACTCTGTCACTCCGTTGCTGCGTGTTCAACAAAATGAATAAACAATTGAAACGCTAAAACCAGCGACAAACGTTTGTATCAAACGTATAACGTTCGTACGTAAAACGTTCCACGTTCGTACGTAAAACGTTCCACGTTAACTTCCGCGCACCTTTCTGGCCGAGTAGATACGAGTATCAAACCGCTTTAGCAAATCGACTACGCCATTTCACATTTCTATACACCGTGCCCGGAACGTATCCAAAAGATCTTAACAGTATATTCCCGAGGTCTACATCAGTCCTAGCCTTATACAAATAATTATAGTTCCTATTTTAATGGCCTGATATTTATACGGTTATAATTGAACACTAGTAATAAATTAATTAAAATAGTAATAAAAAACCCGACTGCAATAAACATATCAACTGAAAAGCGAAAACTAAGCTTTGTTATCTATCGAATGTACAGTCAGCGTCAGATAGATCGAACCGGACAGCGTGCCCATAAAAATGGGATGCATTGGATTTTCAAAAAAAACGAACCCGATAAAATTTCAGAAAAATGTGATGTGACGGGATGTTTTAAGTATCGGCTTGGATAAAATGTCAAGATGATGTAACTGTATAGATTACCTAAAAGATTGAAATGGTCAAAATTTCAGCCGTATCGAAGCATCTAAAATTCCAACAAGATGGGATGGGATAGAATGCCTAAAAGGTGTAACCATTTGAGAAAAATGAACTTAGTCCCAAGAAGTTAAGATTCCTAATGGTTTGCCACTTCAAACGCAATGAACAGCACAATATTTGCCAGGTATGACTCTTAAAACTTGGTAATAAGGGTTAATGTGAAACTACAGATAATGTAACGCGCGACTGAGAGGCCGTTCAGCAGCATGTTGTCCTGCTCTTCGCCGTCAGTCATTCTGAATAAAAATGTCTTATCTGTTGTCTGTTGAGTAAACGTATTAACCAGACATATCCAATCTATTATGTAAATACTATGCATTCCGATATCGAACGCTTAAAAATATTTATAGCTCAACTGTGTATTCCTAAATTAAAAGGACGACAGTACGGCAGCCAGTACACTAACGGAAATATTTAGAATTTGATGTTCATGCAAAAACCTATCGCGGCAGATTCAGCCATATTGAGAGGGCGTTTGTCATTTTCACCAGTAACTGATGGAGCTGATACTATATATAATATATATAATTGTTACTTTGGATTTAGGTGGAACATTGTAATATTAAGCGGTTTGTATTTTATTGTCGCTATATGCTTTGACTTTTTAAATACGAAGTTTAACAAGCTGAACTGAATTAATATAATTTTTGTAATAAATTATAAATGTCAAATAAGTATTGCTAACTCAAGGTCTTCATTAAAAATATGTAATTTCATAAAATTTGTACCAGACTCAACTGTTGAGTCATACTAATATTTACAATTGAATTGAACACCTTCGTTAAAGAACTTAGGGTACCTATAGAAGACTGCATGCCTGCATGTTTAAAAAAATATATACTTATCCAGGATAATTTCTAATCGTGTTATCTCTTTCACATGCTTCTTAAAGGTTTTCAGTATCGCTCTCTAATCAAGCTATCTCTTTCACTCTTATAGGAAAATTGCCATATACAGTATTCCCAGCTTCTTATTTTTCGGCTGGCTATCGCTATCACACTTGCACTCGTAACTGACAGTATATTTGTCACTTGTGTGTCATAGAAAAACGAAGATTGCCGATGCCTGTTAAGAAAATGATTGCACTGTACTATCAGCCCCATGGAATGGAATACAATCGGATTCCTCCTTTAACCAGCTAGTACGGTGCACTGTCCATTTCGTCTAGTCGCTATTTCTATGTTAATATCAAATTTAACAGTCTGCGGAGCTGCGTTTTTTTCTGTTGAAGAAGTAACATAACCTAAACCTACCTCTACCTATTTATGATACCAATTTTGGTAAATTAGTAATAGAGTAGCGAACAGTGGAAATGAACAGAGCACCTATCCCTACCGGTAGAAATAAATCTACAAAAACGTGCACTTAGAGACTGTTGTGTGATCATTAGTAAAAATAAGTAATCGTTAAAAAATCGTAACTAATAGTAAAATTCCAAGGAAATGTGTCAAATTTACATATTTTTTTCGAATTTTCACAATGAGTAGAGTTAACCCTTTGAACGCCTCTGACTTCTGTCCTCACACGCCAATGACAGCTAATGTCAACCGTACGTCACAAATACTCCGGGCTATTTTGCACTGTATCTGTGACCACTATATGAGTCGATGGCGTCATAGGGACGACAGTACACGACCACTTGTGGTTCTTGGCGTTCAAAGGGTTAACTACTGATCAAACAACAGGCTCTTACAGCAACAAAGTGTACCCGGATAGTTCAAGTTTATTCCCACTAGTTCAGTTGTCCAGTCCATTGAACTAGTGAGATTATTTTTGTCGTCTGTTCAGTTAACGTCGGTTTTTATTTTTGACAGACTTCAAAAAAGGACTTTAATTTTGCCTCTATTCCCACTAGTTCAGTTGTCCAGTTCAGCTGACTGAACTAGTGGGATTCTTTTTCTCGTTTGTTCAGTTAGAGAGGTAGGTTTAGGTTTTGGTATGTTAGATGTTCAGCAGGCCTGAAGGGCCAAAAACACCCAGAAATAGCTCAGCGGAGTTCCGTCGAAACGGATATACCCGCTACGTCCACGTTCGTGACTACGATTTCACAACTGAACAAACGAGAAATAGAATCCCACTAGTTCAGTCAACTGAACTGGACAACTGAACTAATGGGAATAGAGGCAAATTTAACGTCCTTTTTGAAATCTTGTCAAAAATAAAAACCGACGTGCGACGTCAATGCCGGTGTGGGTAGACAAGTTCAAACGTGTTTTGTATTGCCGGCTACTTACTCCAAAAATCTTCACACCACGTAGTCACACCACTGCTATTCGTTTTCATCGGAATCGGTCATTTTTATTCCGCAAAAGTAGGTAGGTTAGGTTCGTTAGGTATCTTTACGGGCTGACTCGTGATCACGGGCCCCGTTTTTTCGTGGTCCCATTATTTTGTCCCATTAATGGGACCATGAGGGAGAACTGTTTCTCATAGTCCCATTAGTATTTACGGTTGTGAAGATTTTCGTCTTGTATAATATATTACGAAGGTAGGCTTCCGTTATGTTAGTGTCGCAGCAGGCCCGGAGGGGCATACCACGCAGAAATAGGAGCTCCGCGGCAGCGTATCTCCGTCGTCTCTAATTGATTTGAAATTAAGAATGTTGGCGGAGCTCCGCAATCGCGTAGCTCTTATTTCTGAGTGGTTTAGCTCTCCGGGCCTGCTGCAAGACTAACATAACCGAAACCTATCTACGTATTTAGATTTTTAGCAAACCACGCATCATTATTTTAGTATACAGGAAGTAGATAAATAGTAATGGGACTACGAGAAACAGTTCCCCCTCATGATCCTATCAATGGGACAAAATAACGGGAACACGAAAAATTGGGGTCACGGGTGCAGACTCATTGTCACGCCAGGTTGTCACGCCAGGTTGTCACACCACTGCTTTTCACTTTGGTCGGAAGTTCGACAGAAATAATTTTTATTCCCCAAAAGTAGGTAGGTTAGGTTCGTTAGGTGTCTTTAGATGCCCGAAAGGGCAAATCACCCAGAAATAGGAGAGTTCCCCCAGGCACGGCTCCGTCAAATAGCAGTGGTATGACAACCTGGGTAAGCGTCAGAACCCCTGGACCAATGGAGATATTTGATGTTTAGAAACTACCAAAATTCAGTGCCTTATTGGTACTATTTGGTACCTAACTTCAAATAATTAGTACCTCTATTGACAGCGCAAAAACGAGTAAAGAAAGTGGCTAGACCATCTGACGTCAGGATGTCTCGGCCATTTTTTTTTACATCGTTTTAGACAACGAAACTAATTTATCTTTCAGCATTTGTACAGCAATTTTTGAGCTCTTTCCCTTTAGCTAGATCGATGGCCAGACTAGTCTGGTCAACGGATTTTTTTTTCGTTGGCCAGATCTACCCTAGGTAGGTTTAGGTTATGTTAGTTTTGCAGCAGGCCCGGTGGGCCAAACCGCCCAGAAATAGGAGCTCCGCTTGAGCGGAGCTCCGTCAACAATGTCTAAGATAAAAACATTGCGAACCTTTTTTACTTTCATTGTATTTTTATCCAGCTGTTAAATAAATCTGGCTCACGGGAAAAAAAACCCGGTGGCCAGACTACTCTGGCCATCAACCTAACCAATGGGAAAGACTGGATTTTTGCATGCACAGACATGACCTCGTAACCAGGCCTAACCATCAGAAACTTGGTATTAAATACGGTCAAATAACACCCGTAGATAAACTTTGGAAAAAGTTTGCTTTTATCCCTTATATTAATAGATTACACTTTTTAAACACCGATGCAGTGCTTCCTCATAGATACATTTTTGGGTACAGTTGATTATTGCCATACCCGTCGCCTTTAGATAACCCACCCAAATAAGTAACCTAATCGTATTTCTTAAATTAACAAAATGATAATGAGTTTTGATTATTAACGTGCGATTCTGGTAATAATGGTTGTTACGGTGCATTAAATGGTATCTGGTACGAGTATGTGGACAAAATACGACGAGATGTTCATGTATCATACTCCTCGCAATATAGAGATCTTTATAACCGGCATGTTTTGTTACAAAAAGTATATAATTTATTTAGGTTGAATTCATACACCATTATGCTAAGGCATTCTAAAAACAATTAAGTATCATTGACTCTAAGTATAATAAACTAATTAACCACATTATCATCATCTTCATTTTAAACAGCTTTTATACGACATTATACATTGACCCAGTTAAGTCGAAAACAATTAAGTTATAAAATAATTGAAAAAAACAATCATATACAAAACATTACACATATTATTACAAAACGATGGGTTTATCGTCGTGACTCGTATAAATATATCTATTGCTGAGCCTTTCCCAACAATTTCCACGACGCTCGGTTGGTTGGTGTAGCTACTCGCAACCAGCGCCTTCCCGCGATCTTTACCATATCCTCGGTCCACCTTACGGGAGGCCTACCAACCGAAAGCCACGCTGCACCGCGCCAGCAGCCTGCACGGGGACCAAGTGAGTACATCATCACCATCATCATAACCAGAAGCGTAGAGGCGTGGGGTGCGCGTGGCACCGCTGTTTGCCTGTTGGACGCCGCCACGCTGCAACGTGCCAGAAGCCAGCACGGGGACCACGTGAGTACATAATCACCATCATCATCATCATCATCATCATCACAATTAGAAGCCCAGAGGAGTGGGGTGCGCGTTGCACCACGTCAGTAGCCTGCACGGGGACCACGTGAGTACATCATCACCATCATCATAACCAGAAGCGTAGAGGCGTGGGGTGCGCGTGGCACCGCTGCTTGCCTGTTGGACGCCGCCACGCTGCAACGTGCCAGAAGCCTGCACGGGTACCACGTGAGTACATAATCACCATCATCATCATCATCATCATCATCATCACAATTAGAAGCCCAGAGGAGTGGGGTGCGCGCTGCACCACGTCAGTAGCCTGCACGGGGACCACGTGAGTACATCATCACCATCATCATAACCAGAAGCGTAGAGGCGTGGGGTGCGCGTGGCACCGCTGCTTGCCTGTTGGACGCCGCCACGCTGCAACGTGCCAGAAGCCTGCATGGGTACCACGTGAGTACATAATCACCATCATCATCATCATCATCATCATCATCACAATTAGAAGCCCAGAGGAGTGGGGTGCGCGCTGCACCACGTCAGTAGCCTGCACGGGGACCACGTGAGTACATCATCACCATCATCATAACCAGAAGCGTAGAGGCGTGGGGTGCGCGTGGCACCGCTGCTTGCCTGTTGGACGCCGCCACGCTGCAACGTGCCAGAAGCCTGCACGGGTACCACGTGAGTACATAATCACCATCATCATCATCATCATCATCATCATCACAATTAGAAGCCCAGAGGAGTGGGGTGCGCGCTGCACCACGTCAGTAGCCTGCACGGGGACCACGTGAGTACATCATCACCATCATCATAACCAGAAGCGTAGAGGCGTGGGGTGCGCGTGGCACTGCTGCTTGCCTGTTGGACGCCGCCACGCTGCAACGTGCCAGAAGCCTGCATGGGTACCACGTGAGTACATAATCACCATCATCATCATCATCATCATCATCATCACAATTAGAAGCCCAGAGGAGTGGGGTGCGCGCTGCACCACGTCAGTAGCCTGCACGGGGACCACGTGAGTACATCATCACCATCATCATAACCAGAAGCGTAGAGGCGTGGGGTGCGCGTGGCACCGCTGCTTGCCTGTTGGACGCCGCCACGCTGCAACGTGCCAGAAGCCTGCACGGGTACCACGTGAGTACATAATCACCATCATCATCATCATCATCATCATCATCACAATTAGAAGCCCAGAGGAGTGGGGTGCGCGCTGCACCACGTCAGTAGCCTGCACGGGGACCACGTGAGTACATCATCACCATCATCATAACCAGAAGCGTAGAGGCGTGGGGTGCGCGTGGCACCGCTGTTTGCCTGTTGGACGCCGCCACGCTGCACCGCGCCAGAAGCCTGTACGGGGACCACGTGAGAACACCATCACTATAACTATCGTCATCATCGCCATCATCATCATCATCATCATTATCATCTCAATAATCATCATCGTCACAATTAGTAGCCTAGAGGCGTGGGGTGCATGCGGCACCGCTGCCAGCCTGCTGGACGCCACCACGCTGCACAGCGCCAGTAACCTGCACTGCGTATATTATCATCAACATCATCATCATCACAACTAGAAGTCTGGAGGCGTGGGGTGCGCGCGGCACCGCCGCCTGCCACCCGGACGTCGCCGCGCATTAGAAGCATGGGGTGTGCGCTGCACCACGCCAGTAACCTGCACGGGGTCCACGTGAGTACATCACCACCATCACCATCTTCATCATCATCATCATCATCAAAATTAGAAGCCCAGAGGAGTGGGGTGCGCGCTGCACCACGTCAGTAGCCTGCACGGGGACCACGTGAGTACATCATCACCATCATCACAACTAGAAGCGTAGACGCGTGGGGTGCGCGTGGCACCGCTGCTTGCCTGTTGGACACCGCCACGCTGCACCGCGCCAGAAGCCTGTACGGGGACCACGTGAGAACACCATCACTATAACTATCGTCATCATCGCCATCATCATCATCATCATCATTATCATCTCAATCATCATCATCGTCACAATTAGTAGCCTAGAGGCGTGGGGTGCTTGCGGCACCGCCGCCTATCTGCTGGACGCCGCCGCGTTGCACCGCGCCAGTATCCTGCACGAGGACCACGTCAGTACACCATCACCACCATCATCATCATCATCATAACTAGCAGTCCGGACACGTGTGGCGGGCGTAGCGCTGCCGCCTGCCTGCTGGACGCCGTCACGCTGCACCGCGCCAGCAGCCTGCACGAGGACCACGTCAGTACACCATCACCACCATCATCATCATCATCATAACTAGCAGTCCGGACGTGTGTGGCGCGCGCAGCGCTGCCGCCTGCCTGCTGGACGCCGCCGCGCTGCACCGCGCCAGCAGCCTGCACGATGACCACGTCAGTACACCATCACCACCATCATCATCATCATCATTATCATCTCAATCATCATCATCGTCACAATTAGTAGCCTAGAGGCGTGGGGTGCATGCGGCACCGCCGCCTATCTGCTGGACGCCGCCGCGTTGCACCGGGCCAGTATCCTGCACGAGGACCACGTCAGTACACCATCACCACCATCATCATCATCATAACTAGCAGTCCGGACGTGTGTGGCGCGCGCAGCGCTGCCGCCTGCCTGCTGGACGCCGCCGCGCTGCACCGCGCCAGCAGCCTGCACGAGGACCACGTCAGTACACCATCACCACCATCATCATCATCATAACTAGCAGTCCGGACGTGTGTGGCCCGCGCAGCAGTGCCGCCTGCCTGCTGGACGCCGCCGCGCTGCACCGCGCCAGCAGCCTGCACGAGGACCACGTCAGTACACCATCACAACCATCATCATCATCATAACTAGCAGTGCGGACGTGTGTGGCGCGCGCAGCGCTGCCGCCTGCCTGCTGGACGCCGCCGCGCTGCACCGCGCCAGCATCCTGCACGAGGACCACGGCAGTACACCATCACCACCATCATCATCATCATAACTAGCGGTCCGGACGTGTGTGGCCCGCGCAGCGCTGCCGCCTGCCTGCTGGACGCCGCCGCGCTCAGCCAATAGAAACAGAACACTGATACTTTTAAGTTCGAGTAAACAGTTTTGATTAGCTGTGTAACCGACGTGTGTGTGTCACGCGGTCTGATTTATTAACATTTAGTTACATGATTGGTGATTGCTCCATTGCAGCATTGCTACTTTGGGACGAGGGTTTAACAACAGACTGAAAAATTCACTTTCGCAGTAATGAGATAATAAACTAAATACATATGGTATGAAATCTTGCTGTAGTGACATTAGTGACAGTGCTGACTTCTTAATATGTCGGATGCCAAGGGGCACTTCGTGTCGCTGCATCAATGGAATAAGTACTGATCTGGGACTTTTACGAGACTAAATTACAACCAACACACCTAACCAAAAGAGTTTAAACCTGACCACCGTCTAACACCATCATCAGACCCTCCTCGTCACCAAGCAAAATACTACAACAACAACAACAGCAACTTGTGAAACTTACAGCATTTTTCTCCTTCTTTTCTTATTAATGGCCGTCCATTGCGGTATACCGTATTTATTATTTAATATTTCCATAACATATTTTGTAGGAATTATTCGGTACGACAACTAAGTGACATTTGTCATTTTAGATTTGCAAGCCGTCAATATCAAATACTACTTTTAAATGTATTGTCAATATCATTAGTAAACAAAAAGGTTTGTTACAAAAAGAACTTTTAGTTGCAGGTTCCGATTCAATTTATTTCTTAGAGCATACAATACCTGGACTGGCCTTATAGGTCGTATTCGAGTACAATTATGTCTACCGAGATTTACGGGGGGTGAAGAAATAACACATGCAAATGATTGAAGAAATGTAATATCTATCTCCACACAAGCACATTTTGACAGAAATCTAACACATAATATATTTTGGTTTATTTAAATAAAATTTGTTGTCTAAAATAAATAAATACAAAAAGAAATGCACGTGCATGGCGCGGAATCGATCCCAGAGCGCCATGCACCGTATTCACACCTTCGCCACTGAGACAGTTAATACATGTTTTGAATTAAGCCTATGCTTCTAGAAATGAAAGATTTAACCAAGGAAGTATCAAAGATGACCTGATGATCATAGATAACTTTTTTTTAAATCTGGACCCCTAGTCTCGTTCTCTCGTTTCTCGGCTTTCGAGATTAATAAACTAACATTCGAGATGAATATGTCAACTCCATATAAAATTGTAATTGCTTCGCCTTATCTCCCATGTAATTTTATCTTTAGTGGTTCGAGATTAGGGGCCAAGTTTGAATTACATAAAAAAAAGCAGTGACATAGTTTTTAGTCTGTGTATCTTTTAGCAAAAATACACCTAATATTTTACGAAACAAAATGGTGTGTTATGATTGGTCGGTTCCAAAAAAAAAAACATGTTCTAAAATAGCGCCCCACATATAACCGATTTTACCAGAGTAGGTATCATTTTCAACTGAACATAGAAAGTCAAATAAAAATATCATAATAAAACAAGGACAAAGACGCAAAATGACAAATCAATATGTCAAAGCGAAATATTAATGAACTCGTTTTAAGCTTTTTGCGATGCGTTCCCTGTAAAATAACCACAGCGTCTAAATGTTTTTCACAAGCCATTTGGAAAGTTTGACAAAATATATAACAATGTATTTCATATAATGTAATTTTAACATAAAACACAAGCATGAAAAATTAAACAAAAAATTAAAGCTTTAAAACAAAATCTTGTATTAAGTTGTCATTCAAGTGTCAATTTCGAGAGTTAGGTAGGTAGGACACCACACAGATCCCCAAATATTTAATTCGGACCAAAATCTGGAAAGTTTAATATACTACTACTTTTTCCCATACTGTCAACGGATTCCATGTTGGAGACCACACGGATCCCCATAAATTGTTTTTTGAAGCAATCAGTCCAATTACTAAAAAGTTCAAGATGGCGGCTACTTTTTCTAAATCTGTCAAGAGATTTGTAGTCGGAGACCAGCCAAATCTCCAGATATCGATTTTGGAAACCATCCGTGGAATAGCTAAAAAGTTCAAGATGGCGGCGGCTACTTTTTCTAAATCTGTCAACAGATTTGTAGTCGGAGACCACCCAAATCTCCAGATATCGATTTTGGAAACCATCCGTGGAATAGCTAAAAAGTTCAAGATGGCGGCTAATTTTTCTAAATCTACTTACTAACCTACGAGAAATGAGCCCGTGTGAAGGTAAATCTTACGCGCCTCAGGTATGGTAAGTATGCTCTTGTTTTTGTGATCCGAGGGTATGCCCATAAATAACTATTGTTATACAAACATATCGGACTATTATTTTGTCGGCGGCTTGGTCGGTCTCTCTCTCGTACGTAATATCTATACGTAATATAAATTATGTAGCACCGACAGTAATTTCACATATTAAACAACACAAAGCACACATTTTTATCTATTTAGCGGGAAACTCAAACCTAATATTTAGTTATTATTATTATTAAAAAAGTTTTAGTTTCGAGTGCAAATCTCAAAAATATGGAATTTAGGAACATTCGAAATTAAATCGTGAAAGATTTTCGCATTCGAACATTTTCTACCGCTCGGTTTTGAAATCGAACACTAAAACGTCAAAAATATGTCCCCAGAACGCCGCGAAGGCTGCTTAGCATCCAAAGTAGCTAAAACTACGAGACACAAGAAAACTGAACCTTATTTACCAGTAAGTAACACGAAAACAGTACCATACTGTCATGGCATATGTCTGTCTCACGTTTTAATTTGTCACATTATTTATTGCATGGTTAACAGGTTTTGCAATATTGAAGCTGCCAACTTAAACCAGGTATCTATACGTTTCAATATTTCGTCTAGTCAGCTGTTAGTCACAATGGACCAGTGGATTGGTAGTAAGACTTTAGAGTCATGTGTTCTGGGTTATAATTCTCGTGATAGGTTCTTTTTGTATTTTTATTTTATATTTTTTACAGTCCACCTTACAAGGTACAGTCACCAGCATAAATATATTACTATGGACAGCCGTGCAAAAACAAATGATGCTCCATTGGGCTCATAAGTATGTGATGATATTACTTTGGTAAAAATATGTGATGCTTTTTGGACGGCATAAACATCGTTACACTGCATCAGTATAAATATCGGGTCGGCTCGATCAAAACTATTTGATTACCTATAAAAATCAAAATTATGTGACCATCTCTCACCGGCATAAATATCTCCAGGTCGCCACACCGGTAACATCTATCTGGGGGTCCTCACGGTAACATTGTAATTGCAACCTTGTCGAATAACTATAGGGTGCCTTTTATGTTTAGTATTATGTCCTCGAGTGAGGACCGGGGGATGCTGGTCTAAAATAATTATTAACTTAAAACAAATAATAAGGCACAAAATAAAAATAAAAATTAAACCCGAAAAGAAAATAAAAAGTGTTTTCTCTATGTATTCGACTGAGATTTGAACCCGTGATCTCTGCTTAGAAAACCAACGAATGCTACTGAGACCACAACCGACCCCTGACAAATAGCTCTAAATTTGGCTTCACTTAGCTCTCGCTATGATGTGTCAGGCGTTTCGACGATTCTGTTGAAAAGAAAATAAGTTACAGTTGACCGAGAGGCACCTGTCAAATGATTGAAGAGAAAAACGTGAGATAGACATATGCAATGACAAGTCTGCACCGTTTTCGTGAATTGTCAAATCACTTTACACAATTTACGTCTCTATGCCAGCCAGGAAGGTAAGAATCGTTTTTGCAGATCGATTACATATTTTTGAACCTCTCAGATATTATTATGGGTACCCTCTATGACGTCGAATGTATAGTGACGCCGAATTTTGTTTTTGCATAATTTTTCTCCAGCTTAAAGGTAAAGTGTTTTTTTTGTGTAATATCCTTGTAGAATAGGTACAGTAGGTTAGGTAAGGTTTAATTTCAAACTTTCAAAAAGTCAACGGTATTAGTAGTATTAACGGTGCGGCGGTCCACCTGTCGTCCGATGCCTATGCTTTCACAGAGGGATAGATATTTATGCCGGTGAGAGATGGTCTCATAATTTTGATTTATATAGGTAATCAAATAGTTTTGATCGACCCGATCCGATATTTATGCTGATACAGTGTAACGATGTTTATGCCGTCCAAAAAGCATCACATATTTTTACCAAAGTAATATCATCACTTACTTATGAGCCCAATGGAACATCATTTATTTTTGATCGATCCGATCCTATATTTATGCTGTTACGGTGCAACGATGTTTATGCCGTACTAAAAGCATCACATATTTTTACCGAGGTAATGTCGTCACATACTTATAAGCCCAATGGAGCATCATTTGTTTTTGCACGGCTGTCCATAGTAATATATTTATGCTGGTGACTGTACCTTGTACACCTCAGAGATACACTTGACGTTATATTTATTTTTTTAATTTAAGCAAAATTTCTTTAGTTTCAATGGGTATCTCACCCGCTTTGGTAACCGCTTTAGGTAAACGACTCAGTGCTATCGCCGCTTTAGAAAAAAAATACAATTACACTGACATGTGTCTTGTCTGTTTCAATTTGATTCCATTCGCGCCCTTATTCACTTGACACTGCTAAATTTGTCTCCGCGACGACGGTTAACATAAATTAAACTAAATAGATTGATTGATTATTTTGGTAAAAGAAAATGACCTACCAGATAACTCCGGCCATGAGGCACAAGATAATTCAACTAAAAGAAGAAGGCGCGTCTGTAACAGACATATCCGGCGAACTGGGAATAACGGTAAGTCGTTTTGTAGGTTGTCGTCAGTCCAATAATGTGAAACTTGGGTACCATGGCAAGGTTCGCCGGAAAAAATCAAGACGCCAAAGAAGGTAAAATTTGGATATTTTGAGAAGTCAGTGTTCAAAAATCTCAACTGCCGGCCCCACGCAGTTGACGACTGACAATTCGCTTGCCAATTGCCAAACAAATTTATGTCCATCAGGTATAGGTCATAAAATTGTTTAAAATGTTGATCAGTTCATTAAAGATTCAGTTTTCTATGTATTCAAAACTAGCTTTCCGCCCGCGACTTCGTTCGCGGAGAATCATTATTTTGGTTATACGTAAAAAAGGACAGTTCTTTTCAAGTTTCAAATATTTTTTCGCACGGCTATTGAAGATGACTATGACTACCATCTAACGATATCTACTATCGACTATTGATTGAGCACTTCTTTGTATACCACGTTGGTGGTAGTACTGTCAGGCGCTAAAATAACCAGGCTGCTGCATGAACTAACTCTGGAACAGCCCACGTAAAACTGCCCGTGTGCGAAGCAATCCTCCCTTAAGTCGATGCCCGCCACCTTTAATGACTGACCTGAGATTTGTTTATAGTTATAGCAAAGCAGACTTTAAGGGGGAATTGCAGTCGCTTAAATTCAAATGCGTAATCAGAGGGTATAAGTGGTATTCGTGGTATGAATACCGATTCACCCCAAGCACATCCGGTAAATACAGTAGCCTCAATAACATTTTTGTGAAGTGCTTTTACTCGCAGTCTTGTTCCGTTGCAAAGCTTAGGGGGGTTAAGGTTACGCAATAGCATGACAGGGGTGCCAACTTTAAGGAGGAGTTTGTGAGAAGGGAGACCAGGTGGGTTGACACTATTAAGGAACTCAACAGGATAGTGAACAGCCTCATCGGTTTGTAAGACTGAATCTACCGACTTGTATTCCATTTCTGACCCTTCAAAGGACTTGAGGAGGATATCATTAATGGTGGCAGCAACATTGTTCTTGGGAGCCAGTATAGCGCGTTCACACAGCCAATCCATCGACTTCATTTGTAAATTAGAAATATCAGGATAAATTTTAGATATTAATTATTTTATTGTTGAAACTACTGTGGCCAGCTGAGTAGGGATACATATTTTTCCATTCGATTCGGGATAATCTCCGTTTCCTATTTTGAGTAGGAGTTCAGAAAACTCTCCAGCAAATACGTCGCCCCTTAACACGTTCGGCGGCGGTATCCAAATTATGGAATGTACTAGAATGACAGTAAATTTCTTCATACAAAATGAAACTACGGCTTAAGCAGTTCTGATTATATACATTGTTGGTTTGTCTCTACTCGAGTACAGTAACGGTTATAACCGTGCTACGGGAAGACAACTCAACGTCAGCGGCAAGCGCCGTACTGCGTGTGTGTGTAAGCGTTTGCATCTGTGTGAGTCAGGGTCAAACTCGTGTTCGAGAATTATACTTGGTTTTGGTGGTAGCCACATGGTTGTTGTACCCAACATGACAGTAAAAAAAAAAATACATAGCAATGGTATGGATTTTCGTCGGGAAGAACCGTAGTGACTTTTAGGAAGTCGTAAATAAATACTGCATTGGCCGTACTGTCATATAACGTGCTACACGTTTTACGGTCATAGCCGGTACCGCCGCCGAACGTGTTAAATGAACTCTCATATTTCTCCTAAGGGAGAGTTTTTTGATATTGGGCCACAGATGTGAGGATTTTAAACATGATTTAACCTCGTCAGCCCGAGTTCCTCTAGCGACTACAGGAAGAGTCTGATGAAAATCCCCAGCCAACAACACAGTAACTCCACCCATCACTCCAACTGGATATGCATATAAAATTTCATAAGAATCGGTCAAGCCGTTTTGGAGGAGTACGGTAACTAACATTGTGACATGGAAATTTTATATATAGAGACTAGCTGACCCGGCAAACGTTCTTTTGCCATGAATGTAAAATTTTGGAGTGGACCACCCTTATCACTTAGGGGTATAAAAAATAGATAGTAGCCGATTCTCAGATCTACTGGATATGCATATAAAATTTCATAAGAATCGGTCAAGCCGTTTCGGAGGAGTACGGTAACTAACATTGTGACATGAAAATTTTATATATTAGAGAAGATTATCCTTTCTCATAAAATAATCATTGTTTTTGAATAATGTAAAAGCCAGGCAAAAGGATACCCCCAATTTGGTTTTGGTAGGTATCCCCAATTTTGCTTTGGGCTACCTCATTGTAAAGATAATAGTTGTTTTATTACAATTTTCATGCTACTTGCATATTCATACTATGCACCCAAACTGTAAGATATGTTAGATTATTTGCATTATAACGGTTCAGGATATCTTATCTTGGTCTACATAAAACAGGTATCTACTTAAAGTAACGTTAAGTTTGTTGATTAGTTGCATGATGCAAATCATTAATAATATGAAAAATATTCGACGTCATTTTATTACCTAGTTTTCAAAGCGCCTGGTTAAGTTTACGTTGCCTAGGTCCTTATGGGAATGGGTGGTCAACGTGACAAAATATTCAATTAATAAATTAAATTTTTCGATTTTAGCGTAATACCGTAAAGCGATGGCTGGAGAGGTGGCAGCAGGAAGGCCACCTCCTAAACCATGCATCGTATGGGCGCCCGCGCTGCACTTCGCAGCGCCAGGATCGAGATATTTTAAGAAAAGCACACGATCAGCGTTTCATCAACACTACCCTCTTTGCCGAGGAGTTTGCAGTGTCTTCTTCAACAATTCGTAGGAGACTCGATGAAGGTGGCCTACGGAACAGAGTCCCTGCGAAGAAGCCACTGCTCACGCCTCGGCACAAAATGCTGCGTCTGCAATTTGCAGTGCAGCATTTAAACACCAATTTCGAGAATGTTATTTTTATGGATGAGAAAGTATTTTGCTCAGCCGACAACGGGAGGTTAAGTTTATGGCGACCCGAAAACTCTCGTTACTCCGAGGACCACGTTATGCCCGACAGGCATAGTGGCCGGATCACGATTGGCTTTTGGGGGTGGATGTGTTCGGGCGGTCCTGGGGAGTTAGTAGAGATTTCGGGTCGCATGAATGCAACCCAGTACCGGGATATACTGGAAGATATTTTTATACCAACATCAAAGATTTTCTTCCCCGACGAGCCAGTAACGTTTGTACAAGATAACAGTCCGATCCACAATTCTAGGTTAGTCCAAGCGTGGATAACTGAGCAACCAAACATAACTTTACTAAAAATGCCCCCCCGTAGCCCTGACTTAAACCCCATCGAGAACCTCTGGGGAAAAATGGTCCAAGAGTGGGATTCAACCCAATGTAGAACGAAAGAAGCCTTAAGGAACCACGCCCACCAAGTGTGGGAATCCTTCAGAGGGCAAAATTTATGTAAAAAATTGATTGGATCAATGCGCAGGCGTCTGCAAGACGTGTTGAATGCTGAAGGGGGTTACACCAAATATTAAACATTATTTTGTAAGCGTCAGAACAAAATGTAAAAGTGGCAAAAAAAAAATGCTCGAAAGAGTAGGTACTTCCCTCGATTGACGCAGTCCACACATCCTTGAATATCTCCATTGGTCCTGGAGTTCTGACGCTTACTAAATAATGTTTAATATTTAAATATTATATTCATATTTTGTGTTTTTTTATAAATTTCGGGTCTTTACATATGAAATTGGCGTTTTATAATTGGTGTTTGGCAAAGAATTCTATATTCAAACTTATTTCAAATTTTAGCTCATAATAGGTATTTGTGCTTCGAATTTAGCGATTCATTTGTGAATTTAGCGATTCAAATGACGAGACACGTCATTTTTTTTTTTCGACATAATTCTGTTCACAATATGGAGAACTTAAAATATCGCGTTATTTAAGAATAAGAGTTACGGCCCGAAGGATAAATGATGTGTATGAGGCAGCTACTGTAAAAGAAAACAGGGTACGCTTTTGGTTCCAACATTTTCGTTCTGGAAATGTTGACCTACACAACAAGCCCCGTGGGTGGACGGCAGGAAACCCTAGTTAATAACGAAGAATTAAAAGTGATTGTGGAAGCGGATTTATCGCACCCTACGTCAGAGTTAGTGGCAGGCTTCGGTGTGAGTGATAAAACATGTTTTAATTCACCTAAAACAAATTTTAACGTTGAAAAGGCTCAAAATATGGATATATTATGGCTATATTTTCGCCATATATAACGCCAAGTTCATATTACCTAGGTATTCAAAATTCAAAATTTTCAAAATTTCTACATTGGTTTGCTTGCTCAGTCTTTCCGCCACCCCAAGTTCATCAAAATTCAAAATTCGAATTCATAATTTTCAAAATTTCTAAATTAGGTTTGGTTGCTCAGCCTTTCCACTGCCCAGAGTTCTTCAAAATTCTAAATTAGTCAAAATTCATATTTTTTAAATTGTTTGTTTGCTTAGTCTTTCCTCCTCCCCAAACCTTTTTCTCTTAAATATTACCGAATCAAAATTCAAAATTTTCTAAATTAAGTTGTGTTGCTCGGCCTTTCCACCGCCCCGAGTTCGTTGTCGGTTGAGCAATGATATGGCCGCCTAACGCCTGCGAGTGGACCGGACTATATAGCCAGTGAGTCAGCCAGCTCAATCATTACTTTGCACTAATGTCAGTAAATGTAATATAAACTTTGAATTCAGCCCTGTAAATTCAGATTCAATAGTCAAAGTATTTAAATCGCTTAGTTTGAAAAAGACTGAGGATTTGTGGGGCACATCAGTTACTTAGTGTACTTTTTCATATAATAGATGTAATTGCACCCCATCTAGCATTAATATACAATAATTGCATATCAGGGGGGATCTTTCCAGATCTAATGAAATATAGTAAAGTCATTCCTCTTTTTAAATCGGATGAGATGAGTGATATAACGAACTTCCGTCCCATTTCCATTCTGTCCGTTTTAAGTAAAGTCTTTGAGAAACTAATTTTGAATGATATGTTAGGTCACTTTATTAGAAATAAATTACTTAGCAATAAACAATTCGGCTTTACCAGAGGTCGATCAACTATTGATGCGGCATCTGTACTCATTAAATATATATATAACAGTTGGGAGAAATCTTGCGATGCAGTAGGAATATTTTGTGATCTTTCTAAAGCTTTTGACTGCGTTGTTCACACGACCCTTATTTTAAAATTAGAACATTATGGATTTTCCAATAAAGCTATAAGTTTTATGTCTTCTTATCTAAGTGATAGAACTCAAACAGTTGTTGTAAACAAAACGCAATCTGATGGAGCTACAGTAAAAATAGGTGTGCCTCAAGGCTCTATTTTAGGTCCTTTTCTATTTTTAGTTTACATAAATGATTTACCACCAACAGTAGATAAAAAATATTATTATTAATTATTATTCAAAAATTCCGCGTCCGCAAAGTACATAAATCATTTGTTGGTCAATGCATTCATTTCTATAATAAATTACCTGAGGTAGTTTTAAAGTTACCCTTTCCAGCACTCAAAAATTACTTGAAAAAGTCGTTAATGTCTAAAGCGTATTATAGGATCGAAGACTATATAATAGACAAAAATGCTTGGCCTAAACCCGAAACTTAATCAATAATAGGGTATAGTCACCAGTGGTCGGCCAGAGACATGTAGTCGGCCTCTGCCTATACTTTGTATGAGTGGGAAGAGTACGAAAGATATATTTCCCACTATTCTCACTCATACGAGGTCGACTACTGGTCTCTGACCACTGGTGACTATAGTATATTTCTATGGAACTTGCCAACCATGTAAACAAAAGACTTAACTTTGTTTCGTCACTGTTTCTCCTTGAATTTTCATACCACCGCATCAAACACCATTGAACCCATAAACTATTGAAACTGTCATTACTGTAAAATACTAAATCACCAAATATATAACTCTATCTTGGATATTTCATTACAAGTTTAAATGGTTTCAGAAGTTAGGTTATTAGGACCTGATGGAATTACGTTTTTGTTTCTTTTAAATTCTGCAATTGTCTATGATGGGTAGTGTTGTGGCTAAAGTTGGCGATATAATTAAGGCCCCTACACATTACCTAACTCACGCTGATCACACTCACATCATGATATAACGGCACCTTTTGTAATAAATACTGGTGATATATCATCTTCAAGTACCGATTTTTCTTCAGATCGTGATTAAACAAATTAGAAATAAGTAACTACTGGTTTTTTTTACTTTCGGTATTTTATTATTTGATATGGTTTGACATAAGTAAAGGAGTATTGCCCATCACTAGTAAATTCATCATTCAGAGACTATGTCAATATGGCGGTTTGTTTACATAGTTAGCAAGTTCCATAGAATTAGACTTTATACCCTATATCATTTTTTTTCAAATTCAAAAGCTTTATCTTGTCTGGGGGACACCGTTGTTGTAGGAAAACAATTATCAATCTTAAGTGGTCATCTTGCACCGTCTTATATACACATAAGTAGGAGTTCTTTTTTCCTTTTCTCTCTTTCTCTCTTAAGATTTTGGTGTGTTTTCCTGCGGAAACTACGCAGGATAATTGAAAGTGTGATATTGGTAATAAAAGCTTAAGTAAAAAACCGATTCAAGATCATTTTTTAATGTCTTAAATGGAAAGAAACTTATTAGTAACACTATCGGCCAGTATGTTGTGACTGTTGTTTGTTCTGGAACGATTAAGTTTTCTTTAATTTAAATGTAATACTGCCATTCATTACCATCGTTTTATGTTCATTACCATTCTTCATATAATGAATGGTAAAATATGGTAATGACGAGAATGGTAATGAATTTTCTTAACTTTTTTTAGATTTACTCTTTATAAACAAATGCAATCTCAGGTATACTCATTTAGTAAGGTTCCAAACTTCAACGTTAATTATTTAAGTGTCTACAGTACAATAAAACACTAAGCATTAATATCAGAACAGCATAAATGGTAATGAAAAAAAAACGTACCAAATCCAAAATTCCGCCACGAATTATTTTTTTACAATAATCTGGCACGCGTCCCATCTCTTCACTGTTCACTGAGACGACTGGAGCGGGATCGCAGGCAGGGGGAACGATGCCTACACTAATAATTCGCAGGACTTCAGTTTGATTTTGTTATTGCAAATTGAATTCATGGTAATGATTTTTTTTTTTGTACAAAAATATTTTGTTATACAGTGAAAGTAAATAACCACTACATGACGGTTTAAAGCTTCAGTTTTATTCCTTCGTAAGTATTTCAACATTATCAGAGGATAAATTTAATGTGGTATGTGTAATAAATTACTTATTTGCCCACAAATCTATTTATTTATGTTATGAACGATGATGGTAATGAATTTTTGGCATGTTAATAAAAAAAAAAGTACATTTGGATTGCAATAATATAGTAAATTTTAAATGCAAAATATACCTAACACAACATATAAAAAATATTTCAATTTAATTTAGCACTTAAATCATGGTTTTATTATAACGAACATGTGATTTGCACGAAATGGTAGAACTACCCTTACATAGTATTTAAAAGTGTACCAAATAGTTTGACGTTTTTTTATTGAAATTGTTTAGAAACAAAATAAATTGCCGAAATAATATAAATGACTAATAAATGTTATAATTTAAACTATATTTTATTTAAATTTAATTTATTATGTTTCAATGTTTGAGAAAAGCTTTATACAGGGTGTTCGGCACATGGACCGTCAATTTTTTTTTCATCTCACTAGCTCAGAAAGCCCTTTTTGCTTGTTCGATATCTATTGAGAAAATCGCTTTTTATCCACAAGTGAAGAAAGAGTTTAGACATTTGAAGGCAGCTTAAGTGATATTTGACAGCTAACTAAACGTAAAACCTTACAAGTGCTGAATTTTTAACATCACAATTAATAATTGCATCGAGTAAAAAACACTAAATACATTCTTACTACTTTATTTTAATTCATAAATATCAGCATTCAAAATTAACCTTCATTCTTGTTTTAAAAACGGATAAAATGTTCTGACAGTCCAAATAAGTCGATGTGCAAACAAAACGCATCCGAAATAATAAAAAAAAAGTTACGTCAAAACTTTTCTATTAAGCCGTCAACGTTGAATATTTGCATGTTTTTCTAGTTGGTTTTGTTATTAAAAATGAGTGATTCGAGTGATAAAGATGTATTAACACCCGTGGAATTACAGGAAACCGTGCGAAATGCGGAATTGAGCTTACAGTACAAACCATTTTCTTAGTTTCCTCGCTGTAGTCAACGTTAAATATTCGCATGTTTTTCTAGTTTGTTTTGTTATTAAAAATGAGTGATTCGAATGATAAAGACGTATTAACACCTGTGGAATTACAGGAAACCGTGCAAAATGCGGAACTGAGATTACAGTTCAAACCCTTTTCTTAGTTTCCTCGCTGTAGTGAGGTGAAAAGTTTTGTGTTATACACGGGTGGAAAGTTATTTTACGTCTCGTGTCTTGAAACACTTGCTACGCTCAGGATTCTATTTTTGAACCACTCGCTTCGCTCGTGGTCAATCATAGAATCCTTTCGCTAGCTCGTGTTTCAAATGAACACTCGCAGGTAAAATACAACTTTCCCCACTTGTATAACAAATAACTATTGGGATATTGATGGGGTTATTTGCTGTCTTTTCGCCCTTGGACCTTGGGTCATAAGGGTTAAGCCGGAAATCCACTGCTGCGCACGCTACGCACGGACACTCTTTACACGCCACCCACGTGGGTCCATATGTCTAGCCACGTGTGTCAACATTTTCACAGCAACCAATGCACGCACACGTAAAACGTGTGGTCCACGTGGGTACATTGGTCTGCTGCGTGTATCCATATTCCCCACTGCGGGCCACGTCCACGCTTGCAAGGGGGGTGCGACGCGCCTTTCCATTGCAACTCACGGGCACGGGCACGCTCACTCAGTTCGAAACATTCTGTAGAAGCGATACCACGTATATTTCTGTTTTTATTACACTAAAATGGAGTTTGCGCTATCGTCAGACAGTTCTTCCGAAGACGATTACGAGAGTGAATGTGATGATTTATTATTATGTGCATTGACTGCAAAACGGAGACATCGTTTTTGGATTGATAAACATCGCCGCATGCATGGCCGGCGCACGACGCAACGCACGATTCTCGTCTCCTCCGCTCCCCGCTTCCCCTCCCTGTATATACCGCATTCGTTTCTAGCGTGAACAGCGTGGGTAGCAGTGGGGCTTTGCCGGGCACGCACGCTAGCGTGTGCGTGGCCGGCACTTCAGCGCAGCCACGTGTGTATAAATGACGTCATTTCATGCGTAGCGTGGCCGTGCGCGTCTGTGGAAGTGCCTCCATACATTTTCATTCAGACCGAATATGTGCCCACGTGCGTAGCTTAGCCGTGCGCCGCAGTGGATTTCCGGCTTTACGGTTTTGAAGATATGATTTTTTAAATGTTTTTTCTCAAATTTTCCGAAATTCCACCTTTGAACGTTTGTAACTTTTTTATTAATGAAAGTAAAAAAAAAATATATATATTTAATACTTGCTAATACATGCTTGTTCAGATAATAATAGTCTTTGTTTTAATTGATGGTCTCAAAGGGACGTACGAGGATTTTTGATGATGTACTCACTTGGTCACCGTGCAGGCTCCAGGCGTGGTACAGCGCGGCGGCGTCCGTGATGGTAGGCCTCCCATAACGTGGACCGAGGATCTGGTAAAGGTCGCGGAAAAGCACTGGTTGCGTGTAGCCACGCCGACCAACTGAGCGTCGTGGAAATCATTGGGGAAGGCTCAGCAATAGACTTTTGTACGAGTTAGGACGATAAACCCATAGTTTTGTAATAATATGTGTAAAGTTTTGTATTATGTTTTGTTTTTTTTAATTATTTTATGACTTCAATGTTTTCGACTTAACTGGGCCGATGTGTACTGTCGTATAAAAGCCGTTTAAAAAAAAGATGATGATTATATGAAGATACTTAATTGTTTTTAGAATGACTTAAATAATCAAAACTTATGTTCTCATTTGGTAAATATTTAAGAAATACGATAAGATTGCTTATTTGTGTGTCTTTCCATACTATCTTCATGCTAGTTTTTTTTTGTATTAGTTCAAAATTAATATGTCACGGATCATTTTATTACCGTAAAATGGGGTTAGATTGATTAATTTTAAAAATAAATCTTCTGTAACTCCCGTATTTAATCATAAAATAATTTATTAAAAATATCATATTAGCAACTTCTTATTTGGAGTAACTTAAAGCAGCTTGAGGCAGAATACGGTAGACAACTTAGTAGAAAAAAAACATTACGCAGCCTTATATCTCATTTCTGAAAATACTTTGATTATCCCTGTTTACATCACTATATCAAAGTCACACCTGAAGCATGTCAAAATATAGTGTTTTTCTGTTTCCAAGTTTTTAAATACAATTTTACTGAAAATACTTCAACTATAAATATTGTTCGCTCGCATATGAGACATATGAAAGTTATGTCGCGAAAGAGCTAAATAATGACTTTGACATTGCACAAAATCGACGATTCAAAAAGTTATCAAACTCGCCTCGCTTTGCTTTAGTCACCCCATTTTACTGTATCTATTTTATTAGTGCGTCTACCTGATTTCTTGATTTTAATATGTAAAATAAAACATAAAATTACATTAACGCACTTATGTAACCAAAAATCAAAGATCCTATGCACCTGCACAAAGTGAGCGTGGAAAGACGTTGCCCAACCCGTCACCTTAATTTCCAATATATAATTACGCTACTCATAAATTTGAATTAATAGGAAAAAAATTGTCCAGTACCCTTACCATGAGTTACATTAATTAACGTTCTAGCTAGCGACTTGAATGCTCTGTTGCTCGCAGACCTCGCAGTATTGTTATTATTATTAAGAGGTAATTTTCTCGTCTGGCCGAATGAGCAAGGTCCCGCCCCGTCGCCTTAACATCAATTAGTTATCTAAGTTTAAGTTATTTTTTAATGTTGCAGAACAAAAGTAGTTAAGTTTAGCGAGTAGAATCGATCGTTGCATTTAAAGCCCCAAGGTCAGAGACACACTGTATAATTACAAAGTCCAAGTATTTTTTCATTATTATAAGTAATTAATTAGAGCAACATGAGCCGCGGAAAACCAGTCACAGAAGAAGTCAGGAAAATTATAATTTCCAGTAGTGAGAGTGGAAAATCTACCAACCAAATCGCCAGAGATTTATTACTGGCAAGATCTACTGTCCATTCAATCATCCAGCATCGCAAGAAACGGCACAATTTCGTGTTTGAAGAAGTCGGGTCGACCGCGTATGACGAGTGCAGCTGAAAACCGGGTTTTAAAGAAAATTATCAAACAAAACCGCCGTGGTTGTTCCGGGGAACTTACCGTAAAATGGCGTGATATAATCCAGAGAGACGTTTCAGTGGATACCTGCAAAAGGGTTCTCAAAAGAATGGGATATGGTTTTTATACGGCCAAGGAAAAACCTTTACTAACGGAGTTACAGAAAAAGAAGATGCTGAAATTCGCTCGCGAGCACTCAAACTGGACTACTGATCAATGGCGTCAAATAATATGGAGTGATGAATCAAAATTCGAAGTAACTGTCGGCGATGACCGAAAAAAAAACATTCGAAAGAAAGACGAAGCATTCATCAAAGACTGCATTAAGAGAAAAGTGAATTTTCCTGGGTCTGTGATGATATGGGGTTGCATGTCGGCACAAGGGGTAGGCCGCCTTCATTTTGTAGAAGGGACAGTTAATGCAGTGAAATACCAGGAAATTTTAAAAACAAGTTTAATTCCATCTATTCCAAGCTTGAAATATGAAAATGTCTACACTTTTCTTGCCATACTGCGAAGACCACGAAGACTTGGCTCGAGTCTAAAGGAATCCCTTCTATGGAGTGGCCGTCGAATAGTCCAGATTTGTAACCCATTGAAACACTGTGGTGGAAAATTAAAAAAAAATTACGCAAGTTTCCATCGAGGTCAAAAAGTGATTTAAAAGAAAAAATCGTCGCTGTCTGGGAGTCTATAACCCCAAAGGAGTGTGAAGAGTTGGTAGCGACGATGCCATTGAGAATCAAGGCTGTTCTTAAGAGTAAAGGCGAGACAACTAAGTGGTAGGCGAACTATTTTGCATACTCAAGATCGATAGCCGAACTAATTATGCGTGGTCGTTGATAGAAGTATTGTATTTTTTTTATTACAATACAGAGATATTTTTTGGTTGTATTATATAGGAAATAAACTTGATTAATTTTACAATACTTTTTTTTATTCCTTGCTCCCATGCTATTAAAATTACTAACTAGATTTGACTTTGAAAAAAAGTTACTTTCAATTTTAAATAGTAGCCGAACTCTTTTGCATTGGGGCTCGTATGAGGAAAGTGTACCTAAGCGAGATTATGGCGAAGTAGCGACACGTACATTTGCTATGGACGCCTATCCACCGCACGGGTGCAGACTCGTCGTCACACCACTGCTATTTGACGGAGCCATGCCTGGGGTAGGTCTCCTATTTCTGGGCGATTTACCCTTCGGGCATCTAAAGCCACCTAACTAACCTAACCTTCCTACTATTGCGGAATAAAAATGATTTCCGACGAAACCGAATAGCAGTGGTGTGACAACCTGGTGTGACCAAGAGTCAGCCCCTAAAGATAACTAACGAACCTAACCTACCTGCTTTTGCTGAATAAAAATGATTTATAATTTCCGATGAAAACGAATAGCAGTGGTGTGACTACGTGGTGTGACGATTTTTGGAGTAAGTAGCCGGCAATACAAAACACGTTTGAACTTGTCTACCCACACCGGCGTCAACGTCGCGCCGGGCCGATTTATTTTTGACAGACTTCAAAAAGGCCTGCTGCAAAACTTACATAACCTAGACCTACCTACGTATACTATTATAAAGGACGAACCTTTTCACATACTATAGGACTACGAGAAATAGGTCTCCTTCGTGGTCCTACTAACCTTTATACCATATTCTCAAAACACCAGATTCGGAATTTTGGGTAAGTACGATAAATTAATCCTTATTTTGAATCTGGTGTTTTGGAATTCTGGTATAAAGTGTAATCTGGTATTTTCAAATTATGGTATTTTGAGAATGAGCCATTTATTTCTACCGGTAGGGATAGGTGCTCTGTTCATTTCCACTATTCGCTATTCTATTACTAATTAACCTTTTGAACGCCACAGTCGGCTGTGGCCGGCAACGGAAGAGGCGTTTTCTCGTGGCCCTACTGATTTGTCCTATTTCTCGTAATCCTATTAGTATGTATGCTTGTGGAAATGTTCGTCCTTTATAATAGTATACGTAGGTAGGTCTAGGTTATGTTAGTTTTGCAGCAGGCCCAGAAGGCCAAACCATCCAGAAATAGGAGCTCCGTCGACACTGTCTTATTGATTTGAAATTAGGGGTACGAACTGAAGTAGGACAGACAGAAATAGGGTTCCCTCGTGGTCTTACTAATATGACAAATCAGTAGGACCACGAGAAAACGGGGAACGGAAGGCCGTGCCACTGACGCCACGTCGGCCACAGCCGACACAAATTTCAACGGCAGAATTAAGTTTAATAAAAAACTTTGCAACAGAATTAATGGAGTTTTATTATTGCTATGCTAGTCTATATATAGTCTAAACCTTAAATACATAGATTATAATAGCAGAAGTATGAATAAATCCACTTTGTGTCAGGCTGTGATTTAATGCAGTAATTGTCAATGCTCAATACGCCAATGATGGCCGTAGCCGACACGTAGTGATGTGACCGCCCGCTGCCTTTATCTTGGGAAAAGTGTAAGAATATTACAGGGTCATTTTATCCATGATAAATTAAAGATAATATCAAAGGACGAACTCACACAAATTGACCTAGTCCCAAACTAAGCTCCTAGGCTTGTATTATGGGTACTTGACAACGATATAAATACTTATTAATAGAGAAATATATACTTAAATACATAGAAAACATCCAAGACTCGGAAACAACTACTCGTACTCATCATACAAATATTGACCCATACCGGGAATCGACACCAGGGACCTCTAGCTTCGTAGACAGGGTCATTACCAACTAGGCTATCGCGTCGTCACACATTACATTACACATTATACACTTTCAGTTCATTCCAAGTAGTTCCGTGGAAAAAGTTCCGTGGCGGAACCAGTGAGCCTTGAAATAGGAGCCCTGCCGCGAGGCAGGGCTCCGTCAAAAAGAGCAGTGGGACGAAGTAGTGGGACCACGGGTAAGCGTTCGAAAATGTGTCACTAATTCCAACACGGAACGATTGGGATGAAAAAGTGTCACTAGTTCCGCCGCGGAACTTCTTCCACGGAACTACTGGGAATAAAGGACACTTTCGCATATTATACACTAATGAAAAATTTCAATTCCAGACCCAAGGCACCCCTTAGTGCCATAAATATGAGGTAGGTTTAGGTTATGTTAAAGTTTGGTCATTCTAAGAGGGCCGATTTGACACCTATCAACGCAGTATAAAATATAACCTCAAACACAGATTTTGTCTGTTTTTGTACTGAGTTGACAGCTGTCAAATCGGCCTTCTTACAACGACCAAATTGTAGTAATTCAGCTGGCCCGGAGGGCTAAACTACCCAGAAATAGGAGCTCTGCGATAGCAGAGCCCCGTCGACTTTCTGCGAAAGTGTATACAATGCGAATAAATCAATGTAGGTAGGTAATGTAATGAAGCAACATTTTTTGTATTTTTTAACATTGTTTTGTTTAGCCTATTAAAGCTAATATACCTGTAACTAACTACATAAGCAAATTTATACACTTTGAAAAGAAAACGATTTTTATTCAATTCCCATTTTCTTGAGTTTCTTTAGATTCTTGCTCAAAAATATCAATACCAAAAGGTAATGCATTTCAAGTTTCCCAACTCTAGTATTAAAATAATTTCCACTTCCTTCGACGCCCCTGACGGCCGGAGCTGTCAACGCGTGACGTCATCGCCCCACTAAATTAAAATACATATCGTGTGAACATTTGGGTGTTTTCATGTTTTATTGTGGGATTATAATGTTAAAAAAAAAGGAAATTAAATTACATTATAATTGTAATATTGTATCTGTTAAAGTTTTCAGATACTCAAATTCACTATTACATAGGGTCAATTATGGTATCGATATTTCTTTTTGGAATCACTACGGTTTTAGAGATCGACTTGTACGTTTTTGTTGTGGCGTCCGGGAAGCAGCGTTTTGTTTCGCAGCTTGGCGTTCAAAAGGTTAATCAAAATCAGTATCTTAAAGACGAGGTAGGTTTAGGTTATGCTAGGTCTTCAGCAGAAAAACACTCGGAAATAGAAGCTCAGCATGAGTGGAGCTCCGTCGACTCTGTTAAATTTTGATATTCAATTAGAAATTATGGGTAGAGTAGTAGCGAATATTGAAAAAGGACAGTGCATGCTGGTTGAAGGAGGAATCTATTCGATTGTATTTCATTCCACGGGGCTGATAGTTCAGTGCAACCATTTTCTTAATAGGTATCGGCAATCTTCGTTTTTCTATCACACAAACTATGGTGTGATAAATAACGACTGTAATTTACGAGTGCAAGAGTGATGGCGATAGCCAGCCGACAGATATTAAAAAACTGGGAATACTGTATATGCCAATTCTGGGACTCGTAATTCGTAATAAAAAAGGTCATATACATGAACGAATTATACTATACTTAAACCCTTTTTCACTTGAGCTTCAGAAGTCTTATACTATTTTTCACTAGAACCCCAGAATTTTCGTCTAAGAGTGAAAGAGATAGCTTGAATAGGGAGCGATACTGATAACCTTTAACCCTTTGAACGCCAGGAACCACTAAAGTGGTCGTGTACTGTCGTGCCTACGACGCCATCGACCCATATATTGGTCACAGATACAGTGCAAAATAGCCCCGAGTATTTGTGACGTAAGATTGACATTAGCTGTGGTTTTCAGCTGTCATTAGCGTGTGAGGACAACGTTTGTATCAAGTCAGGGGCGTTCAAAAGGTTAACACGTTCCCTGTCTGGGTGCCCTGAATGTGTGGTCATGAAGCTTTTTTCAGGAGTCCGTGCTTCCACTATGGGTTCATCCCCATACTAAATGCAAGTTAGACTTGTGACATTGTCAGATCGTTTTGTATGAGGACAGTGAACGTGTAAAGAAGCATGTGAAAAAGATAACACGATTAGAAACAATTCTCGATATTTAAATAAATAGTTAAATTTTGTATTGAAAAAGTCAAAGCCTATAGCGACAATAAATACAAACTGCTTAATATTACAATGTTCCACCTACATCCAAAGTATCCACTGTAAGTTATTTTAGCTCATATCCAAAATACGAAGAAGCGAAGGATATTTGTCAGGATCGTAGCAAGTGGAAAGAAGTGGTATCTGCCTACCCCTCTGGGAAACAGGTATGATTTAATGTATGTATGTATGTATGAAAATACCGGATAACACTTTATACCAGATTGGGAATCACCAGCTTAGAAATTTTAGGTAAGTACAATAAATTAATTCTTATTTTGAATCTGGTGTTTTGGAATTCTGGTATAAAGTGTAATCTGGTATTTTCAAATTATGGTATTTTGGGAATGAGCGGTTATTTTCGATATGTTAGTAACAACCCCATCAGTTACTGATAAAAATGACATAAATGCCCTCTCAATATGGCTGAATCTGCTGCGATATAGAATATTTAGAATTCGATATCGGAATGCATAGTATTTACATAATAGGTTGGATATGTCTGGTTCATACGTTTACTCAACAGACAACAGATAAGACATTTTTATTCAGAATGACTGACGGCGAAGAGCAGGACAACATGCTGCTGAACGGCCTCTCAGTCGCGCGTTACATTATCTGTAGTTTCACATTAACCCTTATTACCAAGGTTTAAGAGTCATACCTGGCAAATATTGTGCTGTTCATTGCGTTTGAAGTGGCAAACCATTAGGAATCTTAACTTCTTGGGACTAAGTTCATTTTTCTCAAATGGTTACACCTTTTAGGCATTCTATCCCATCCCATCTTGTTGGAATTTTAGATGCTTCGATACGGCTGAAATTTTGACCATTTCAATCTTTTAGGTAATCTATACAGTTACATCATCTTGACATTTTATCCAAGCCGATACTTAAAACATCCCGTCACATCACATTTTTCTGAAATTTTATCGGGTTCGTTTTTTTTGAAAATCCAATGCATCCCATTTTTATGGGCACGCTGTCCGGTTCGATCTATCTGACGCTGACTGTACATATAATATAAGTTGAATATTGGAAAAGGTTTTCCAGGCGGGGACAAACTAACAGTGCAATTATAGTATTTTTTTCAAGAATGCCTGCAATACATTAAACAAACAAACATTTTTTTTTAAATGTACTATCAAGGGATTTGCATGTTCAGTAGTTTGACATTAGGTACGCATAAATTAGCCGTGTTCATTTCCCGCCGTAACACTACTAATAACACGTCGAAAATGTACAACCTGGCAAACTTAAGTAGGTACTGTATTAACCCGCTTATCATTAAAATTCTTCCGTATTAAATTAATAATTTATTTAAGATTAATAAAGTGCTTCTCAAACTACGTTCCGGTAGTCAACATTCAATCTAAAAGCATTATTTACCTTATCAAAAAGCGGGTTATAATTGGGTTCTGTCGTCTCTTGAGTGTAATGACTTCGGTTTATAGAATCAGTACCAACAACAATCAACTGTATGTAATTCAAACAGTGAAAGAGCGTCACCGGCACCCAATGTGTTCCGACGTTATTCTCCGTAAACGTCACTGAACGACGTGAGTTATGACAACCCACTGAAACTGAATTATATATCTGAGTACACGCAACGAGGTTCATTATGCTCCGCATTTTAGGGTTAAATGTTATTAGGTGGCATTAGTAAAGTAATTTGAAAGTCATTTTGAACCTTGGTCTTAAAATGTTTTCATATATTCGTAAAATATATGAAAACATTCGTAGGTACCGAAATATAGATTTATGGATTATCATTATGGAGTGGACACTAGGTACTTGTATTTGAAGCTGAAAGAAGCATAATATTTTAAAATTGTTAATAAAACATTAATTACTTTTGACTTATCGTGTCAACGTAATCATTAATTCTTATTTCCTTTCATATGATCGGAAATGTTAACCTTACTGTTGTAAAATCAGCCCGCAAAGTTCTGAGTTCCAGTGTACAGGCAAAATAAAAAAAAAGAAGTTATTATTTACCAATGACAACGGCCGCGAAAAAGTATGAAATTTCATTTAATAAATATTACCTTGTGTTTTACTTTTTAAAACCATGGTTTGGGTTAGAGTAACGGACTCCAAACAGCCAAACACTAGTGCAATTTAAAATGCTCCTTGTATATTCTACTTTTTGAATGTCATAGACTAAAAAATATGAGTGACGTTGACGATGATGGCGACAATGCTATTTTTATTCAAGGATATTTTGGAATTGTGTATAATATTATTAACAATTGAGTCAAATTTTCTCGCATTGTTGGAGAAAAGCACTATACAATACGGAAGGGCGGTTGCTGGTAGCTTAATTTATTATTTGCAACAACTGGCTAAGTACTCGTAATAATAAGGTCATAAATTATTTGATCTTTAAAAAAAATAGTGGAATGGGAATGTCGTCCTTTTGAATTGATTATTTTATTTAAAAAAATCGCTTCTTTTACTTACCTTACGGTGAAGTAATAGTCGCATTGCACATTTAGATTTTCATTTTGTTTTGCAAAATTCTCTTAACCCTTAATTTGGCAATGTGCATCACAGTGAACATACTATAATGTTCACTTTTAATGTTTGGAATGTTTTTTTATTTTTTTGCTGATTCAAAATCAAAAAGGGGTTTGAATTCCCGACTTTTTAGGGTTCCGTACCTCAAAAGGAAAAAACGGAACCCTTATAGGATCACTTTGTTGTCCGTCTGTCTGTCTGTCAAGACCCTTTATCACGGGAACGCGAGGAGGTATCGAGTTGAAATTAAAACCATATACTCCGGTCTACAGCCCCGTGAAACTGTGAAAAAATCAAGCTCCTACGTTAACGTAAAAAAAAGATACGGCCGTTTATGCCGCAAAAAACGTGTATTTCGACACTGTCGAGGGAATCAAAATGTATAGGGTATTTCCCGATGACCTAGAACTATGAAATTTCGCAAGTAGCACCGTCTTATACTACAAGTATAGGAAAAAGTCTGAAATTTGTAAATTTTAATTAAATAACCAAAAAATCAGGGCCTTTATGCAGGAAACGACGTGTGATCAATGAAGTGTTAGCTACTCGCTAGCAGATGGCGTTAGTAATCGTAAATAGAACTTTGAAATTTGGTAAGTAATACCGTCATGAACTACAAGTATAGGAAAATATCTGAAAACTGTACATTTTTAATTAAATCACAAAGAAAGGGTCTTTATGCAAGGAACGGTGAAATAAATTTGGTGTAATAAATGAAGTGTTAGCTACTCGCTAGCAGATGGCGATAGTAATCGTAAATGATGGTAATTTTGGATTGTTAAATCAGTCTCCCGAACTCATTATTTCTTTGTATTAAATTTTCCGTTCGCATTTTTCCCCGAACGCGATATTACCTAATTTTATTTTTTACCATTCGATTTTATTACAGTCGCTTTTTTTGTTGTTCGACTTTTTTCCTAGTCGGTTTTTTTCCCGTTCGATTTCTATCTCAGTCGCACTTTTCCCAAAAGTATTTACATCGTAATTCGTAGGTAGGTTTAGGTTATGTTAGTTTTGCATCAGGCCCGGAGGGCCAAACCACCCAGAAATAGGAGCTCCGCGGTAGCGGAGCACCGTCGACTCTGTATCTTCGACAAATTGGAACGGGAAAAACACGACCGTGAAAATATGGTGGTAGGAAAAGAAGCGACTGGATAAAACTCGCAAGGGTAAAAACACGAATGTAAAAATAAACCGCCGGAAAAAAAGTGACTGTTAATTATCACTTTCGGGGAAAAACGCGAAAAGAAAATTAGCTTCAAAGAAAAAATGCGTTTGGGAAAGTCATCTAACAAATCCTAATACTAATATAATAATAATGGGTCAATCAACTTTTCTTTGTAGCTCGTTGCCATGGTGACGTCTCCTGGGTCACTCTTTAAAACTATGATTTCAAAGGATATAAGTAAGTCCACTAAAAAACTGTTTTATTGGCAATTACACACCCATTATTTTATGGCCTTTCTCCTGAGTGTGCTGGAACTATATATTATAACATTATTTCTAAGAAACTCTATCACTGTTGTCTCCTGGTTTACGGGACAGAATAACAACAACACAAAGTTGATCCACCCTAATAACTGTAACTATAACTAAGAAATAAACGTTAACGCAGTTCTAGATTCAATTACTTTGTTTGTATGATTAAACACCTAAAATTACAAATTACGGCATATCCAATAGCAATAATAGCAATCGTTTTCATTTTGAAAATCGAAAGCTTGTCTGAATACAAAATGAGCACACTTGTTCCGCTTTAAAGTCGATTGCGACTGCGTGTGCGTCAGGCAATAGACCAGCTGAACTATTATATATGTACCTACGACTTTGTGCGGAACCCTCGGTGCGCGAGTCCGACTCGCACTTGACCGGTTTTTTTTTATTTTTGCCAAATTAAGGGTTAAATAATTATTTTTTTCATGTCACAGTTTGTTAGGTTTGCTTTTGTTAACTGAAAAGACTGTTCGAAAAGTCTCTTTGATAATTTGTTTTTAATTATCTCGGACCAATAAGCTGTATAGAACTAGCAGAGGCATTAAACTTAATTTTAATTGTTTTTTATTTTAAACAACTTTTTGGTTTCGCAGTTAAAAAAATATACCTAAAGTATCAGTTAAAAACGGACGTAATCGAGAAACCCTAAATGGTATGTAGCTCATCTCGTAAATATAGAAAAGGTTTCATCTTTTCAATAAATTTCTATAAAAGCCGAAATGGACTTCGGGTCAGGTCCTCGCGACAAAGTTTTGAGATTACTGGCCCAATTCCATGGCGGCGGGGATTATGATAATTGTATCGGTTGCTGCCGAGCTGGGAGCCCCGAACTGATAAAATGCCAATAAGTTAGAATTGTTTTGTCTGCAATACCTATATTTTGTCATTGATACATAATTTGTTAAAATGAATACTTTTGTGCCAAAAATATTGTGTTTCTTGATAGGAATTGGCAACAAAAGTGGGAATATGGAAGGACTAGCAAAACTTGATTCCGACTTTGTCGCTCCCTAGTTCTAAGTTCTTAGCAAAATGACGTATACTTAGGTCATATCAGTAATGCTAGCAGTTTCAGTTATTACAGTAAAAAAAAACACTTATACCAGCTCCAGCTTTTTAACTTAAGAACGTTTGAATTTCCTTTACAAAAATTAAATACAAAAATTACCTAATGAATTGGCCCCTTCTCAAGTACGTAACGACATTCACAACATTAAAGTATGGATGTGTGTGGAGGTTTACTACAAGGAAATATCATCATCATCATCATCACCAGCCGCAAGACGTCCACTGCTGGACAAAGGCCTTCCCCAAGGTTTTCCACAACGACCGGTCCTCTGCTGCTGTCATCTGAACTAAAGAACTAAAGTAACTGATATAGCTCACCGGATTGCAAACCTTAAGTGGCAGTGGGCGGGGCACATTGCTCGTAGAACTGATGACCTTCCACAAGGAAATATAATATTTTTTAATTCAAAATTCTTATCAACAGAAACGCGCACACACTTTAGCATTAGCATCAGTTTTCTATCTTAATTTTTATTTAACGTTTTTCTTTTTCCGCGTGTATGTTGCGTAATATCTAAAATGGGCTTACATAAAATATGATTTCTCCTTATCTGTCACATCTGAATTTGAAAGAACGAAAATAAGAATAATTATATTAAAATAGGTTAACAATAAATAATAAAATCATTTATTCAGACCAACGAGGATCATTGTGTTAGTAATACAAACAGATAGATTTACTTACGAACTACTGTTAATACACACATGAATCACTTATTTTATAAGAAGGTAAGTTTTCCTGAACAAATACACATAATTTAAATATACAACAGTAACCTATAACTCAAAAGATCCTACCGTGCCGGAGAGTACCTACAGGACATTATCTTCTGTCTGAAAAATAAATGTTACTCTTGTTTTTGGGCGTTTTCACTATAACGTGTACCTCAATTAAAACCGAAGTTGTGTATAATTATAAGTTTCTCAGGTAATTTATCAGATCCTACCGACTGCGCCAAGTACCTATAATCAAGTCAGGTTAATCATTATATTATATTATGCATGATCAATGGACTAATTTTTATATACTGTTGAGTATGTCTTTAATTTTGACACAATACCACCATTTTTTATACTTATCAATTATTCGCTTAATTATTTTTATGCAATTAATTACTGTCGACATTTAATTAAATAATCTTAATTCTTTATGAAGCTTTTTATTTGTCCGAATAACTAAGGGATTTTCAGAAAATAATGCTTAAATCTAAGTACCTACCATTTTTGCATGCTGAAATACGGCAAAGTGTGCGATCTGATATTTTATTTACTTTTTACAAACCCATTGTAAACCACATTTAATACACTTACTAAGCGAAAACTAACATATTCATACAAAATACTCAGCCACATCATAAAGTGAGCATCAGACAAAACAAAAGAAAATGCCCTGTGGCAACGGTAGCTTCCAATATCCGATACAAAAAATAAACTCCTCACTTTGACGTTATTTCCAAACAAAAGATAAATTTTACCGCACGCGTCTGCTGTTGATGACGTCAACCCGCGTAGGCTTTGTGAATCGGACCGCAATGAATTGTTTCCCAAAATATTCGGGGGTTTAATATAGGGATTATTAAAAATGAGACGGTATAAAGGAATTTGTTTTGCTTTGCGTATGTTTAGAACGTTTAGGTGATTAAATTGATGCTGGCCAGTTACAGTCAAGATTTTATCAACAGAAAATTCTTTCTTTTAAGTAAAGAAAAAAAAACGAGCAAAATGGAGAGAAAAATACCCTTCAAGGATTAAGCGAGAGCTTCAGACGTAGAGTGTCAGGTGCCTCAGACGTAACAATGTGTCTTAAACGTAATATGGATTAATATTTGTTGAAGCTCCTGTACGTAAGCCCTCGGTCGCGGGAGGATTTTCGTTGAACATTTTTAATTTACAAACCTGGCTTACGTAAACGATTAGGAAAATAGAAAGTTTGTTATAAGGGTATTGTTTAAGATAACCCCTTTCTATTAGTACCTTAAAGATAAGGGATGAGGTATTTGAATGAAGTTGTAAACCAATCACTACAAGAATCAAGTGCTTGTGTCAGAATAAAAGTTATGAAACCAATGAAAGTGCAAGTCTAAAGTGATTAGACAGTGCTACCAACATTTTTAGTGCAACATTCTTAAAGTCAGCATAAAATACATAGAGGTAGGTTTAGAATAGTAGATATTGAACGTTTTGAAAAAGAATTTAATCTTTATTTCTTTACTCCAATGTTTTTTCCCAACTGTCTTTGTGAATTCCGTTGAGTAATGGCTTGATCGATTTTAAAATTGGAAGAATCATTGGATTCCTTATCTAATTAGTATCATCTTTGATCTCCAAATTGTGATTCTGTAGAGGAACTGCCTACAAAACCGCGGGATTATGGGTATGTGAATTTTAATTTCATGATATAGATATTGAGTATTCTAAGTTACATCTCTCCAGTTCTGATACTGGAGAAGGCAAGATTCGTATTTTTCCAAAGCAGGTTCGACTTCAATGCTCAAGTTCTGCCTCAGCTACTTTTTAATCCTCAAACGTTTTGCAAGTGTGTAATCCATTATTGTTATCATGAATGCAAGATGAGGCACTGCTGTTACACGGTTTCAATATCGAAAGATGCAGTGTGATGGATTACACAAATTTATACAAGCAATATACTCGACATTGTCTCCCCGTGTTTGGTTACGCGCGTTTGATTAAGCATCAGGCCACAGATTCAATATTTGCTCACCCCGAGGTGGATGTTTTATAGGATGTTTGAAAAAATGTAATAATACATTTTCATCGCATTGATCTTGTTATTTTTAGCCTTGAAAGGTAAATGAGCAAACTGGCTTACTGAAGGTATCGGTCACCGACGGGATAATAATAACTTTGTATGATGTGATAGATTTATCAACAAAGAGTTTGGGAAAAATTAAGATGGTATTCGTAGTGAAATTGGCAACACGACACAACTTTTACTCAAACTCTGCTGCTTGGATATTGCCAGTTGAAAATAATATATGTTCCACATGAGACCACGTAAAACGTTTTTTTTCCAAGCTATTTTCAAATATTTTTAAGTTTCTTATTGCGAAAGACAACTGCTTATTGACATCGAAAGACTTACATTAGGTAATCTTGTATTCATAACGTTTTTTGTACATTTCTGCAATAATATCGACCGTTAAAATTACTAAAAATAACTATCATTGTTGTTCATTGCGTGCGGATGCCAGATTGAGTGCGGTTCCATGCCAGGCTCAGCCCTGCCTACTGCATAAAATATAAAATGTACGTGACTTTATTCTAGTATTTTAAACTACTGCTTAATATGGGTCTCTTATTGTAAGCTACCGGGAACGAGTATAACCGAATCGTAAAACAAGAAGCTATTTGAGTAAAGCCGTAAAATCCGCCCGACCAAGCATTCAGCAGCACCGGGCTCCGACATGTCATTACCGAAATGACGAAATCGACGTCCTAAATTGCACAAACGGCCCACGCTACGCCTGTCAAACAAGATTTCGAACGTTCCTTCAAATTTAATCAGCGGATTACCGTAACCCTAACGCAGAATGTGACACGGAAAGCAATTCGCTCTAAAAACACGAACGTAATCCAAAAGCGACTGATATTAATGGGGCGAGCCGTACATTTCCCTGCGGTACTCGACGCGCTTTCCAGCTGAATACACCGTGTACGCATCGGCCAGGTCGGTCAACATTACATCAGCATTTTATACGATACATTACGCGGTGTCTGCCCGGGAAAACACGCTGGTGGAGTGCCGCATTGCTGCGCTGAGCAATGAAGTATGTTTTTGTTTTAATTTCCACCACTTTCGGGAATAATTATGTTAACATGTTACTGTCCACTTTATTTGTTATTTCATGATACTCGTTATATTAAAACGGTTGGAAATTATTTTTATATTTGCCTAAAGCACTAACATTAATTTTATGAAACAGGGAAGAACGCAGCTGAATATGAAAATTATTTCTTGATGTAATCAAGAAATAATTTGAAAATTTGAAATACAATTGATAATAGGAGTTTGCTCCACTGTCTTCTCAAACACACAGAGCAAGAATAACAAAGGAACTCATTACAGCATATCATAAACAAGTAACATCCAACCGAACTTATAACACCCTCTGTAATCTCGTACATTATACATACGGGACTGTATGAGTATAAGCAAAAGTTCACCTCAAAAAGACTCCACAAAAGCAGAGAGGATGATTACGCAGAAACTCATTGTGGAATTATACGTGATGCCGAGTTTAGAACCCTTCGAGTTGTGACGTCATGAATACAAAGATGGCAGACGCGCTACGCTAATCTAAATAAAGCGGCCAAGATTGCGATGCAGAAAATGTTTGGGTTTTGACAACACCCTGTCACCCCGTGAAGGTTGCAGACTTCTTTATTATGGATCGAATTAATTTGGACCGTTACAGAAATAGGATGTTTAGCTAGAGGCAATTCACATTGTTGAGTGCTATAATTAGAAACATTGAACTAATTTGTAGGTTTACGCGAAAATGGTTTCGCTTCAAGGATATTGGACCGTTGTTTTGTATCTTTCAGTACAGTTTTTTTTGTTTTTTTTTTGTATCATGATTAAATTTCACGTGCTTTGAATCCTGGCCTATTTATTGCCTAATGCACTGGCAACCGCAAAGACCGACTTCAAAGTGCAACAATTGGGATTGTTTGAAGACCATTTCGAGAAATAGGACCATTTCGAGGAATAGGGTTTTAAAGCCGTTCTGCATTATAAAGTTTTTGAAAATTTTATCTATTTAGGAAATTTCAACAAAAGTATATTTGACCTTTGTTTGACTTTCGTTTTCGGCTTGAAGCCCTCCTAGGTGTATTTTACGGGTTAGGCGAAAACCGCTTGAAATTGTATGTTTTATTTCACTACTAGCGACCCGCCCGCGGCTTCGCCCGCGTGGAATGTTTTATACATATAAACCTTCCTTAAGAATCACTCTCTCTATTAAAAAAAACCGCATCAAAATCCGTTGCGCAGTTTTAAAGATTTAAGCACACATAGGGACAGACAGCGCCAGCGACTTTGTTTTATACTATGTAGTGATTACAATCACTTTTTATCATTACATATAATTTAAAGGTTGTAATTTATTAGAAAATGCCATACAATACAAAATAAATGTCTGCTTAATAAATAAAGATATTAAAACGAAACAATTGGGTCAAATACAAAATTAATGAAATTGGTCTCATAAAATTACTTATTCTTTCATTCTGAAAGCAGATTTGCGATCGGATAGTCAAATAGAAAACGATTGCAATTGCAAGTGCTTTAGGCAATAAGCCCTGCATTTAATTTAGTTCTTCGATCTGGATTAATCAAATGAAATGCATCCAGTCGAAGTTACGACCCATTTCAATTAACTAGGCTACCGGGTATCTTCGCAAATCTGTCCGTTAGCATTAACTTATTCTTAACTTACAGCCTGACCTAATTTCCAAACAGCAGATAACCCGATCTCGGATTCAGAAGGCTTAGAGTAACTTAAAAGATCATTGAAAATCGAGAGGGGAAATAAATTGGGATTCTTTATTTGATAAAACCTTTAAGCCGATGCTTTTAAAGGCTACATTAAATATCTACCTACGCTTGTAGATTTGACGCTACTCAATTGTTTGGCGACAGTACCTTTTAGGTTTTTCTTTACGGAAAGTTGTTAGTTATTCATAAACGCACAGTAAAAGTACTTTAGTAAAAATATTAACCGTCCCTATCCTTCCAATTCAAATGGCATAATACAGATAAGGACAAAGCATATTTCAAGCAGACTTCAGCTATTGCTCGTTTATGAATAAGAGGGGAAATTTCTTTTAAGTTTAGAACTTACTCTGTCAAGGTTGTATTATTAACAATCTGCGGAGATTCAAGTTTAAATCTTTTTTTTTTTATAATGACACAACGCTTCTTCTCCATAGCAAAAAAAACATATTTATGACTATACATGAGTAGCGCCCAATCGCCCATGGTATTGCTAACTCCATCGATAACAGTAGCTTTCCATCAGTCTAACTTTTTTTATTTTATGGCATAGTGAATGCAAACCAGCACACAGGCCATCTGATGGTAAGTGGAAAGGGTGACCCATACACATTCGCATTCACACGACTGCAATTCAAAGACTGCAAATGCACTGCCAACCCTGAGGATCAAGATGTAATGCCTCTATGCTAGTCATTTCATCGGCTGTCTTATTCCCAAACCGGAATACAACAATACGAACACTGCTGTTTACATTGTGTGCCTATCCTTGGATAAAAACAAAAGAAGTCATAATTGGAAGATTACTTCAGGCACGACGTCAATTGCCGCAGATAAAATGTGTTTTTGTTATTTCGTTGACTGCGCCTTTCCTGTTTACAACTAGGCATCCGCCTAGCCAGTGTTGAATAGTTAAATTGACCAATTTCGGATGGGGCTAGTAGTCATAATATATGACAGGCGTTAACACAGGGGAAGTGTATGCTTCCGGCGCGCAAGTGGTAATACTGAGTTAATAATATTATTTACAATACAATAAAGCCAAAAAAAACAGTTCAAGTATTAACATATTATGGTTTAGTTTATTATTTAATATAGACTAGATTTCGACCTCGATGGCTCGAAAACCCCAAAATCCTCAAGGGTACTTGGTGATTATTACTATTAAGACCTTCGGTTCGGGAAGGAAGCAAAGGGTGTGTCGTAAATTAAACCTATCAGGCGCCTTACACGGGATTAGACTGCGTGTATCCGGCTGAAACTGGTTCAGGGCATAGATTACGATAGTGGCAGGCCAATCTGCACTAAGGAAAAATGCTTATTATGAGAAATGTTTAGATTATTTAGCTGTTTATTTTTTCTGCTGCTGAGTATTTTGGTGGTGTAGCGAAGTGAAACTACCTCAGATCTTTATTGCTATGAGGTGATATATAACAAGCCACACCACGTAATTAATCTGTCATTCCATGTTTTTTTCACAAGAATCCATTTTTTATAACTGTGCGTACTGACACTATTATGCCTTACCTTTGGTATACGGCAAGATCAGATGTGACTCTTTATACCGCTGGCATCCTAGTACCTAAAATGAAAGTAAATTATTTTTCTCTTCTCATGCGCAGTAAATTTCATTCATTAATTTATTCATTCATTCATTCATTCATTCATGCTCTTAAAATGTTACTTTAGTCTCTGCACATCGGAACTAAAGTTTGTGAATGGAGGATTATGGAAATAACCTCAAAAACACAACTGTGCCAAAATATACAAAAACAATGTGATTGTGTGAAACCCGATTAATGATTACGAATATGAATCTATTTAATTATATAAGGATTAATTGATTTTAGTATGCGTGGTCCAATTAGTTTTTAAATATTAAAGTTGAACCTACATACATACATACATACCTTCACGCCTGTAATCCCAGAGTGGGGTAGGCAGAGCTACAGAATTACAACTTCAAAAACTTCAGTACACCATATTGACAATTCAGTAACCACAATTTGCACAAATAGGCTAAGATGTTTACCAGCGTATTAGTGACAGGTTGCAAGCCCATCGCCTAACAGTACTACAAGCCTATATTTCCTTAGTCGCCTCTTACGACATCCACGAAAGTTGAACCTGTTGGCTAAATATGCAAGTATTTAAAGCGTCACTTAACAAAAAAAGTCTTTTTTTTCTCGCATTCAAAGTAAACAGTAGAGAGTTTAACGCGAGACTATACCACCATAATGACACTCGAACATCTCGTGTCATTCAAACATTTACCAACCTCGAAGTTTCAACCGTGTTACAGCAGCCATGGTCACGAGAAGACTGAAGTGGAGGGTGTTCATCTGATTGTCGTTCGTTTTTTTCGACCTACCCGCACTTGGTCTTGTTTTTCTTTATTCGGAATGTCATCATACCGACACGGAGTAGGCAAAACGTCGAGGTAATAGTACATTACTGCACAGACCAGGAAGTAGGCCGTTGCGGGACGAGTAGAGTTAGCGTGGCCGAGACGCAGTCGAGGCCACGCTATATACGAGTCCAGCAACCGCCCTTCCTGGTCGAGGCTTGTATAGTGCTTTTCTCTAACAATGCGAGGAAATTAAACAAAATTTCAGTTTTGATATAATATGTATTCAAATGTATTAAATAAATTAAGTCAAATACGATGTGATAATATGACGAAGGCAAATGGCAGTAAGTACTTAACCGACTATGCTTCTTCTTTACACTCTGGTGGTGTGCCGATAAACACATCTTCATCACTGGAACTCATTTTACTTTTATATTTTCGCGAAACAAAAATAATACGTACTGTACTTAAACGTCCCTAAGAAAAAAGTATTCCCGATTCCCGCCTTAATTTTATTAATTCTAAACGCAGAATGTTTTAAAAAAAGTAAAACTATTTGACACTTTGGTAAATACGCTGTAAACGCGATAAACGGCGTTTACCTTTTTAGTCTATGACATTTAAAAAGTAAATAAACATGGAAGAATTTTGAATTGTACGAGTGTTTGGCTGTTTGGAGTTAGTTATCATAGTCCAAATATGGTTTTAAAAAGTAAAAAACCGGGTACGTTATGAAATTTGTATACATTTTCGCGGCCGCTGCCGCTGGTAAATAATAACTTTTTTTTTTTAATTTTGCCTGGGCCTGGAACTCGGAACTTCGCGGGCTGATTTTACAACAGTAAGGTTAACATTTCCGAGCATGTGGGAGAAAATGTTTATTTTATGACGCAATTAAGTCCCGATTTCTAGTTTTAGTATGCTATTAAACTATTAGTTAAATAGCTAAATTTGACACATTATTCGGTATTAATCGATACCACTTGGATTATTAATGGGCGAACGATAATCCTATCGGATTACGTCTGATCCTAACTAAGGTCGGACTTTTAATTCACTGCAGTAGGATGACAGGTTCAGTGTTGTCAGTTTTTGGTGTATAAAAATAGTGATGTTCCTTACTGAATGAATGAAAAACTGAACGAGTAATGTAGTTCATTTAAGTGATTCACTACTTTAATATTAATTATTAAAAAGTGATACGACGTATTTTGTTTGGGTAAGTAATACGAGATATAAGAACTGATAATATAACACTCATAATATATACGCTCACTTTGTATAAACACGTTTAGTATAACGTTCACTGGATTAATGAACGGAAGATATAATTTCAAAATATCTATTTTCATAAAGTATAACGTTATTAATATATAATATCAATTTATTTAACTATTAAAACATATAACGTTCATAACACCTAAGATTTAAAAGATATATTAATCAAATTATCTAACATCAAAAAAATAATACCTACACGTATAATATAAAAACACCTAGAACGACTTTAGTAGCAATGACTTATGAAGGAATGGCAGCAGTCTGAATTTTCTGAGCAGAAAAAAAAATAACCTCGAAGGCCTAGGCGGGAGCTTTGCTCCCGCCTAGGCCTTCTAACCTAACCTGACTGAGTCGGTTCTGACCTGATTCGTCATGCTCGTGGCATTTTCTGGTTAATTAAAACAAATTACAAGCAAGACCGTTCTGGTAGACTCGAGTTCATAAATATGTGTACACTTTAGTACCTTGTCTATTTATTTTATGTCATGTTTAAACTGCCATAAGTATATGAATTGTCACAGCAATTTATATCATACGATATTATATCTTGTAACACTTATACTAAAAGATAATATGTATTGGGATCGCTATATGTCATGTATGTTATACGAACTGAAATTAGTCATTGTGAGTGTTATATTAAAAAATATTATATAAAATGAATATGACTTGACCGTTATTCCTTATAAAAATATTGATTTTGTTATTATAGCTAACGTTCATTATATCTCGTAAACGTTAGTAACATGAAAATAGTTATTATGTAGTTATATCTCGTGGGACGCACCCATTTTGTTTCGTTATATTCCTTTGATTTAAGTATGTCACTATCTTTACGAATTGAGCAGGTTCGTTTTTTTTGTTTTATCAATGCGGTATTTATCTGCTTAGTCTGTGACTTACTCATATTAACATTTGGTTGCAAGCAAAATGATCAGCTAAATATAATAAAATAATACACTTAGCTAAGTACGTAATAATCATAAAATATTTAGTTCGATCTTTAATCAAATCATTCATTAGGTGAACGTGGTAAGCACTATTAAATTAAATGTGGTATCATTATTTCACAGAATGACATTTGGCCATGTCATTTTACTGCAGTGAATTAAAAGTCCGACCTTAGAAATTAGTACGATTTGGTATTAACATTGAATACTAAACGCATTTCGAAATACCAAATAACATAGCTTTGTTATGTTTGCTAGTTTGAAAAAATAACACAAAATATTTCAACTTTGCTTGAAAGTAATTGCGTTTAAGAAAGAGAGAAATACGAAACGCTGCTACCCTGAAGAAAAAAGCAGTATAAAAGTATAAAATCACACGCGCATCTGCTTTATTGCTTACGGATATAACAGACGTATATTTTGTAAAGGCTACGGTCGTCTACGTACGATTAAGATTAAGTACGATTAAGAAATAATAGTCTTGGTCAAAGGCGTAAGCTTTGACTTGAGCCATTTTAATTGTGTACCCTTCTCATGAGTTACAATTACCTTACTCGCTAGCGAGTCGAATGCTCTGTCCCTCGCACTCTATAAGAATACCTAACACCATCTCAACCTTTAACCTAACGCCAAACAGCTGTGATCGCGTTGTTGTGATCCGTGTGGGGATAAGACCGGTGGTTACCCAGCATAGAGCCATTTCATCTTAGTCCTCAGATTTGGCAATCTTAGGATTGCAGTCTTAAGATTGTAGTTTTGAGAAAGGGGGCCTGTGTTTTCGTTTGCATTTTCCACGTTTTATAAAAAACACTCATTAATCCATCATTCAATCGTCCAAGCATTCAATCAATTGATAATCGGACAAACAATGCTAATACATACATCCATAAACTCACGCCTTCGTTTCCAGAGAGGGGTAGGCACAGCTACAGAATTACCAACCACTCTAAAACTTGTTGATAATTCTGTAACCACATTTTGTGACAAGTGATACAACTCGAAAGTGATACAACTCGAAAAACACGATTTTACAGGAGAGCAAAAACAAGTTTTAAAAAAATACTGCTTTTAAACGAAAACGTTTTTTTGAATATTGCTATCGATTTTTATAACATGTAATATCACTTTATTAACTGGTATGACAAAATTAAAGATACTAGTTATAGTTTTTAAGATATTTGAAGAAACGTCCGAAATGTATCATTTTACATTTCAGATTAATCTATTTAACTCGTGTATTATGATACAACTCGAATTGTATTATTTAACACAAAAAAGTGTAATCAAGGAGCTCTGGTGATGACTGATACAACTTTTTTTTTAAAGCTAATTTTTTCTATTATTTCTTGAGTTAGAGGTCTAACCTTTATACACAAGTTGTAGGGAATTGAATAAGTAATCTTTCTGAAAAAGAACGGACATAATATTAAGGATTTTAGTGAGTTGCATCATTAATCACAAAAAATAATCGTAACTTAAACCGTGACTAATGTTACATAACGAGTTATTCTTAGGTCTGGTAACGAAAAAACTTGTGTCAAATAATACAAGTAATTGATCAAAACAAACGATTGCAATTATGATAATTTTGTTTTTTTTTAATATAAGGAATAAAGGAACTAAACATGAAATTAAATCACTGAGGAAACAAATTAACTTACACTCCGTCATTTCAAAGGAAAATTACGATGTTGGAACAATACAGGAGGTAAATTAACCAGTGCATATTGCCATCCAAAACAAAAACTAAATAGGCACCTACACAAAAAAACAAATAACAATTCTCAATAATCAGCATAATCTAATCACCTACAAAACATGAAAATAATGATAACTAAATCTCAGGTAGGTAAGATATGAAGAAAGTTAAATTAAGCTCGCCGTCAGTCGAAGTAGAAAGTACGAATAGGTAGTTAAGTGACATAGCGCATGGTCCACCTGAATTTCATCTTACTGAATTTGATACAATAATTTAAGTCACCACAGAACGGTAGCATTTACTAACCTGCCATTTCACAAAATAAAACATGTTGGTTGGTAAATAACTATTTCTTTCCGTCGCGAGATTTTTACCGTTTTTATCTTCTGTCATAATATTTTACACAAATAACTAGTTCCATACACATGTAGATCATAATATTGTATCGCAGCCATACAAGGATATTAACATTAAGTTACCTACAATAGAAATCATGCTTACGCGTCGGTCCAGGCCACAGCGAGCGTGTGCTCCCACCCTCGATGACAGGGTGACCATAGCTATGAAGAAAGAGACCAGACTCATTTTTTCGGAACATGAGTTAGCTATGCCATCGTAAACTAGATTTTTTAAACTATGTTATGTTAAGTAATGTAAAGCGACCTATTTTAGCACGTCAATTCACTGAATTATACAATTATGTATAAAACCGCCAATAACGAAATGTGCGTTCTATAATGTCGAACGCAGCCAAAGTACTTGATTTAGTCTATTTTGTCCGTTAAAAGATGATACTTTTAATCTGCAGAACACAGCCAATCGTCAATTAGTCGGATTATACAATAAACAAATGTACTTATCAAGTAAAGGGTATGCTAAGATGGTTTGGTCATTTAGAAAGGATGGATGAAAGAAGGGTTACGAAAGATATATGGCGAGCGAGAGTGAGCGGATATGTCGGTAGGGGACGTCCTAGACGGACGTACGGTGATCAGATTCGCAATGTTCTGAATAAGGGCCAAATAAAAAGCACCCGAAACTGACGTACGTGCATGAAGAGATTGATGAATGTAGAGGAAGCGAAAGTTGTATGTTTAGATCGGTGCACCTGGCGTTCCGTAGTCTCTGCCTACCCCATCGGGAGACAGACGTGAAGTTATGTATGTATGTATGTAAGAATGCAATATTGTAATCAGTATAAATTGGCTAAAGAAATGGTCACTTTCGTAAAATTACGATCGAAAGGAGGATAGCAAATATTATTATTAGTTCTATATAAAACGTCCAACTACATTGTTTTTTACAGAAACCTACGAATACTTCAAAAACCAAGAATGCAATATTGTAATCAGCATAAATCGGCTAAAAAATGATCTCTTTTATTGAATTACGATCGAAAGCAGGATAGCAAATATTAGTTGACGACGCGACAGCCTAGTTGGTAGTGATCCTGCCTACGAAGCTAGCGGTCCTGGTTTCAAATCCCGGTAAGGGCAGATTTTTGTGTGATGAGCGCGAATATTTGTTCCTGAGTTATGGTTGTTTTCAATGTAATTAAGTATATATTTCTCTATATACGTATTTATATCGTTGTACTAGACAACGAAATAAATACTATAACCAAAGTACAAGCTTGAGCTTAGTTTGGGACTAGGCCAATTGGTGTGAGATTCTCCTCTGATATTTATTTTATTATTTTATAGTAATTGTATCACTATGCACCAAACTTTACAAGTTCTAAATGGTCGTAATATTCTCACATTTTTGATACAACTGACTTATACATTTGCAAAGATTAGGAAATATTTGAAAACATTTGATATAAGTCGAGTTGTATCAATTAACACAAACCAAAAGAAGCAAAAACAGGTTTAATTTTTGATCTAACTCAAGTTGTATTTTTCGAAATACGCAAAACTCTGGTGATAAATGATATAACTCAAGTTATATCAAAAGACACAGAAAATTTTAAAGGTTTAAGAACCGTGATTTATGATACATTTTTAGATATATCATCTGACACGAGAAAAAAAAAATCTCATGGTTTTTTGACGTGCTTTAACTAGAGAAATAGCATTAAACACTGAAAATCAGAAAAAAGAGGGTCAATTGTATCATTTTACACGAAAGTATCTTGGAAACTAGAAGGTCTAGGAACACGGGAGTTCGAGCAAACGATGCGTTATTTTTTTTTAAGTTGTTTCATGAAAGAAAACGAAAACTCCTATAACTCGAGTTGTATCACTTGTCACAGGAGGCACAGTTATTATGCTAAGATGTTTAACAATGTACAATGCTAATAATTAAACATTTACCTGAGATGGCACGAGTAAGGCTGCGTATCCAACCTGAGCTACTTAATTTTCCTAGCATAGCTTAGCACAGCTCTCTTATTGATGATTTTTTCACACGCACCATTCAGTTACCTGTTGTAGCTCTGGTTGATACGCAACCTAACGCGTTTGTAGCGCGTGCAGGTCAACTTAGACAGATCTGACAAAGACCTTGACTAAAGACCATGATAAAAAAGGAAACGAACTTCACTGGAATCCATTTGTTACATTTAGCTACCCTGAATGTCTCATGGTATTTTATTTCGGAAGTAATATTTGCCGAGCCCTAGCGCGTTATTCAAATTTCATGCTGTTTGCGCCGCATACTTGGCGTGGTTTAATACCGGCGAGCGTTATGTGTGGTTTTATACACGGTGGCATTTTTATGGCGTCTGGTTGCTGCCATTTTGAATTTTGATTACTGGCTTATCTTTAGTAACACTCACAAGATTAAGACAAATCGATTTACATAAGAATCATCAAAATTGGTCCACGCGTTTAGTTTAGTTTAGTCTACAGCGCCACATAGGAACAAACATACATAAAAAATATAGGCTGATAAACACAACTCTTTCGGCCGTCGGATAATAAAAATTAACGGTTTGTTTAATAAACAAAGCTGCTTTGTGAAAAATCAAATGCTTTGTATTTTTATAATTGGTCCGGGCCCGATATTTTTTAAACTGATCGGGTTAACGAAACGTGAAAAGTAAAAGTTCAAATGTTATTTCAGCAAAAATTACTTGTTTTTTTATTTAAACGTTCAGAATAACCGATGTCGAAAATATACCGGGCCGAAAAAACTCGCTCGTGTTTAATAAATTATAACCGAGCAAATTATCATAACCATTACAATCTGTAGTGAAAAATATTCAACTTTAGGGTTACTCTAAAAACCTGGATTTCTAAAATAACCCTATTACTTATAAACGCGCAATAGCTAAAATATGGTTGAAATATACCTTGTCTTTTTCTTTCAAAATGATTTTTGAATTCGATAGAAACTGACAAAGAATACTTTAACTAAAATAGGTTTATTGTGAAAGATAAAGTTATTACTTTTTCTTTTATTTGATAAAGAGACAAATTATTCGTAACAAAATTACATTCAAAAGATACAATAAGAACAAGACACAGACAAATATGCTAATAGACAAGAAGGTTAATATTTTTTAACGATTGCAGTTATTATTCATGACCATAATAACAGACTTGTCATTCCGTGCTAAAAATTGCAACAATGTCAAAATAATAAATAAAAATCGAATAATGTTCAAGCATACCAGGAACTCAAGAAAATATTTATGCCGTAGTAAGAATACGTTTATTAATATTATTGTGTGTCAATAACCTAACCTAACCTTTACTTGACCTTTTTTACTTTGATAACTTGCATACATACATACATACATACATACATTAAATCACGCCTGATTCCCAGAGGGGTATGCAGCTTCTTTCCACCTGCTACGATCCTGACAAATCTCTTCCGCTTCTTCTACATTCATACATCGAGTCATGCACGCACGTCGGTTTCGGGTACTTAAGATTCGGCCCTTTTTCCAGCATTAAATAACATGCATTAATAACATGTTCTTTAAATTAAGCTTATTTTATCTTGTATTTTGTTTCGAAATTTTATGCACTACAAGTTTTTGCTTTAAATAAATATTTATTTTTCTTTAAAATATTGCTGTTAAATGCATATCAAGTGGTGCCTCCGTGCAGATATCCATTGCATCCTTGGCCTGTTAATACAACAGCCAACTATACACATTCCAGCTCATGGACAGTGTGCATCACTAATACAGCTTGCGTCAATGGAACATTACTGGAACTAAATTGAGCTATGAATTAATAGCTTTTGTACAGTCAGCAGCAAAAGTCGCTTTACGCTCCAGGTGCTCAAAGAGAGGTCAACGTTTAAACCATCAAAACATTGTTAACTGTCATGGCTGTATTTATCCGTGAGCACTTAACGTGTCACAAATATCTTAACAGTCGCTATTCAATTATTTCTATACTTACAAATACTAAAGTAGAAACCTACCTGCCTTCTTAAATAGAAACATACCTAATTAAGCATTATGACATACACTTGCAGCAATATTTTTAAAAGTTTATCATATAAAATGTTTATGCTTAGTTACCTTTGCAATAACCACTGCTTAGCAACTTGTGGCACCCTGGCTGCTGACGTACGTATTTGAGTGCTTAGTTACCACTGACGTTCTAAACGTTAATGTCATTGTGATTAAATAAAGGTGTATGTATTAAAGAACAACTCAAAAGTTAAGATATATGTGACGAACTGAAAGCCTACGTGAAAATGACAACTTGGATGTTGAAGTGACGATTGAAGTGTGTATGTATTTTTGGGAACCCTGCCCGCTCAGGTATATCTGCTGCTGACTGTACATATATGTAGTATCTACTATTTACCATGTAATTACGAGTAATTAGATGTTTGCAAAAACATGGCGTATTTTGGTTTGAACATGAAAAAGCTAGTGAGTAGAGTTTACATGTGTGTATATAGTCAGCCATTATTATTTTTGAAAAATTATTAGTTTTAAGTCATAAATATTACGAAAAGTTCACGGTTTCAGAGATATTAAATGCTGACTCTAAATAATTATAAAAAGAAATATGGAAAACAACGGGCTCTCGTCTAGCTCTGCTAAAACTTTTGATAGGTGGGCATGCCGTCATCTTCTGAGATGACTACGCATCATTGAATGTTATAAATAACTTTGGTACGCTATACAAAATCTGAGAATAAAAATAAAAAAAACAATACAGAATGCAAAAAAAATACAATACAAATTTAATAGTTAACGTATTTAAATTAAAATAAAACAGCTATTCAAATCAAAATCCCCCTCTAGCAGGTCCGCTCGCGGCATGTTCCCTATGAAACTGGCTGCATTACCTATCTGGATAGCTAGCCCAATCCTTTGGGAGAGGTAAACACCAGCTCTAGGATCTCCGGAATTTATTATCTAGCAAAACTCGTACAGTTAAGGAAATTGATTCGTAGACCATTTTGGATTATGGCAAAGTGACGTAATCAATCAAAACATAACTTTGACATAGTTCAAAATGGTCTACGAAACAATTTCCTTGACTGTACATAGCACAGACTCACTGAATGTGTACACTTTTGCACCTTTTTTCAAGAAAAATAACGTTTGAACAAGGACTCTATATCTTTTTCTTGATTAAAACCCAGTGTAACAAGACCTTAATACAATGCGTTTGAAAAACAAGTAAAGTGGTTTAAAATAATGTAAAACCATGGATTTAAAAAGTAGACCCAACATTATTTTACTCCTTTTAGAGCCACTGAGTCTGTGCAGGGCGAAGCTGTATTTAAATTAACAGGTTTATCGCGGCCACAGGGCAGCTCTGAAGTGGAATCCATTGTTTCTTATCTTCATAATACATTTGAAATGAAAAGCCAGACTTTAATAATGTGGTTATTGTTCTTATTAAACCGGTTGCCGGTTTGTTTGTTTTACTGAAATATTTCAAAGCGGTGTTATCGTAAACCAGTCGTTCCATTTTTTTTTTCTTTCGCTCTAGCTCTAACACGAACATTTCAACTACACATCAAATCGAATCGAATTTCCCTTAGGTATCTACTTTTTGAAACCGTAAACTATACTTTTATGGAATTCATCAACAGCACAAATCCCTAAAGCAGACTCTAAGTTACTCCTGTTAAGGTTATTTTGCCAATGTCGACTTATTTATACTTTAACACTCCCGTGGACTTACTAGTGAAATAAGTCTATCGATATCACATGCGATGACATTGTTTGGTAAAAGATTATGTCATTTTCTCTTGTGGACTGAACAGAAGCCCACGAGGTTAGCTTCACGCGCTTCCGTCAAGTCCGTAAAACAAGCTCACGTTTCCATACATTATTTGACACGAGATTCCAATTGTCATACATATTTCAGAGGGAAAAAGTTTGGCCATTACATGTTCAACAGTAGAAACTTGATATCTTATTCTGAATAATGTAATGAACACCCTCACAATTTCAAAATATCAACGCATTTCAAATTACTTAATTATTTTTTTGTCACTAAACCATTTCTCGTTTTTCATGCAGCAACTTCAACCCTTCGTATTGAAAAAATGTGCTCCAGACCAAGCTGGTATTTTTTCTAAAGTTGGCGCAGTTAAACAACATTTCGAAATCATACAGTTCCAAAAATATCAATGTTTGGAATTAAATATAACCCGATTTTTGACGACGCGGTAGCCTTGAAGCTAGTGGTCACGGGTTCGGTCCCGGGTACGTAATATTTGTGCAATGAGCGCGAGTATTTGTTCCAGATTCTTGGGTGTTTTTTATGTATTTAAGTACCTATGTATTTATCTATATAAGTAAGTTTATCGTTGTCTATTACCCATAGTACAAGCCTAGAGCTTAGTTTGGGGCTAGCTTAGTTTTTGGTGTGAGATTGTCCCCTGATATTTATTATTATTATTGCTTCTCACCGCTATTAAAATACGCTATGAAAATTATACTATACGCGTGAGATGGTGCAAGGGCTGACTTACCTTACAAAGTAACGAATATTATTTAACACAAATTGTCATTGTATGAAACACCTTCAAAAGCGTGCACATTCTTCCTACGAATATGACGCTGAAACGTGTTCTGGGCGGAACGGCGGCAGCTGTCAGCACAGATGACATTTCCGACCCCGTCACGCCTTGCCGACAAGTTTCCAATAAGGAACTTCAATCTTGTCTCGTATAAGTTAGGTCTCGTAGATTTTATCAACTGAAGATAGATTGGAATTGAACTGTTTGGGGTAATCGAAGAGTTCTATTTCTGTGGGTCTAGCACGGTTGCGTTTATTACGTTACAAAATGTGGATAAAGTATATGTTACCCTCGTACTCTCGTATATAAATAGTGTCAGAAAGTGACGGATGTTTTATTTACATTTTGTTACGCGATAAACGCAGCCATATTAGGCAGCCTGAGGTCGTAGCTAAGGTTAAAACGCTGTTAACGTTTCTGTTTTCTATATAGACTCGGAATGTATGGAGTTGACGTAAGCTCGAGCTATCAGGGGATTACCATGATAAGACTAAGGGCCGTATTAATAAAGCTTGTCTGAGATGCGCGTCACAAGATACGTCAAAGTAAACGTAAAGCCATAGAAAACTGTCTTTTGACGCATCTTGAAACTGGTATATAACTCGTGATCAGTTTATTAATACGGGCCTAAGTAATTCAGTATACGGTGAGAGAAAGAGACAGATCCATGTTACTGCTATAGTTCTGTCCCTTACACTCAACCTAAACTGAATTGCTTCATACATTTTGTCAATTTTCGGAAATCACAGAAATCCATCTTGACTAGACCTCTATTCTAGGTGTGGTAAAAACGATATCGTCTTTGACCTGTTATGGTTTAGTTTTTGTTTCGGTCGCAATCACTCTCAAGTAAATAAGAGCTATCAAAACGTCGACAAAACGATAACACGTCAAAGACGATATGGTTTTTCCCGCCAAAAATCTCGCCCCTGGTTTGAGTTTCACACACTAAAGATACGCTTTTACTAGCTTCTATTGAACTGTACTTGTTAATTATCAAATATTATGGCATTTATAAGTTGATATAACAATGGAATCGGAAGGTGGCAATACGGTCTCTACGACAAGTTTTTCGAAGATCAAGTGAAAAAGGGTTTAAGGCTAGTATACTCTGTTCATGTATATACCCTTTTTTATTACGAGTTAAGTCGACTTGTCCCCTCTGTCACTAGGATCCCAGAATTGTGTCCAAAAATGTGTTAGATTTAATGACTGCATAATTATACGCTTTCGACTTCTCAAGTACAATTTCTGATACAACTTGAACCGGAATGGTACTTGAATATTTTGATAGCTTTCATATTCCTTTGAAACGTTTGATTATTCAATCTCATACTTCAGGCAACTGGCAATTTTGCTCATAAATTTAAAATGTGGGGAAAGGTAAAAAATATGTAAATGTATTTTGCGAAAAAGACAATCTTGTCTATTGTAGAAATTTGCTATAATTTCTACAGGGAGTTGGTTTAAGAAGCGGTTTTTATGTGGGCGACGAGTTGATATGAAAATTATTCATACCAAGAAGGATAGAAAGTCACATCACGGTGTATGACCACGGTATGACAAGGTTCGTCACTTTTCGACTCTATTTCAATGCTATTAAGGTCCAAAAGTGACTACTAATAACCTACCGACCAGTGTTTCATAAGGATAAATTAAAAACGTAATTTTAATATCTCGTATTTCATCGAGTATCACAACTTCTATTGAACAATATTTAGTATTCACGCTGTTTCTCAAAGAACTTTGCTTTTTTATCGTTACAATTGATAGAGAAACCGGGAAACCTAGCAGAGTTTCATTCTTGGCGGTGGAAACAATATCGTCTTTGATCTTTCATGGTATTGTTTTTAACTCGGCCACCAGAACTGTTAAGTTAGTAAGAGCTCTCCAAACGTCGAAAGTACTGTAACAGGGGGGTTATTATGACATGACTATGCAGTTCATTTTACGGCGAGCTTGAAGGACAGAGCTATAGCAGTTATATAGTTCTCTCAGCCAACCAATGTGATTATTTTTTTTGCGGACGCGACATGCAGGTTCTGTCAGGAGACAGAGGAGACAGCCTAGCAATGCACATCCTCTGTTCCTGCGGACCACTAATGCGCAACAGAAGTATCTACCTAGGGCGACATATAATGGACCCACAAGAGATAGAACTCCTCACTGCCCAAAACATCTGGAAATTCCTGGACGCAACGGGCCGCTACAAAAGATCAGCAATGGTCGAAGTGGCTCACAAGGCCCATCTCAACCCCCCAATAATAATAATAGTACATTGTTGCCTAGGCGCGGAAAGTAAGGGTTTTCCTGACGAGGTGGTTAGCAGGCCGAGCAACAGCGAGGCCTGCTAAAATACGAGTCAGGAAATCCTCGTTTCCGCCGAGGCATACATAATGCTTTTCTCAAACATGTGAGGAAATAATACAAATACATTTCTAAAAAGCAAGTAATTTAATTTACATTTTTGTTTGCCCTCCACAGCATAAATTGGTCATAAGTTCGGTTATATTTTTCCTTAGATTTAGCGGGAAGCAGGTTTTGCCTAACCGAGGCAGCTTCAGATTTTAATATAGGCGGAGTTGTACCTATTTAGTCGCTTTCGTCGCTTGAGCTCATTTTTTGTAGTATTTCACACAACAAATAGTTTAATATTCGGTTTCACAATTATATTATGCAGAATGAACGAATGTTACCGACTGTCAATTGTTTTTAAATACTAACCATAGACCTGCCTGGTTGGTGGTGACCCTGCCTGCGAAGCTGGAGGTCCTGGGTTCGAATCCCGGTAAGGGCAGATATTTGTGTGATGAACGCGAATATTTGTTCCTGAGTCATGGATGTTTTCTGTGTATTTAAGCATATATTTCTCTATATAAGTATTTATATCGTTGTCTAGTACCCATAGTACAAGCCTTGAGCTTAGTTTGGGACTAGGTCAATTGGTGTGACATTGTCCCCTGATATTTATTTATTTATTTATTTATTTATTGGAATGCAAATTCGAAAAGAAACACACGCACTGTGCTAAAAAAGCGAGCAGTTACAATGGCTGTTTGGAATTTTTGTCTTGGTCCTTTTGATTTTGTATGCAAATTGACAGCATTTTTAAGAAATATATGGACATGGACGGAAAGTGTTTTCATATGGTTTTTTACTCCTAGGAGTAAAATGAGGCTCTTTCCGTCCTTGTGTTTCAATCGGAAAACCGTTTTTTCCGAGCATGTTTGAGAAAATATAGTTTTTGCCGCCTAAAATCTCGGCCCTGTACAAATGAAACAAAAGATAACTTAGAACAGTATTCGCCTCCTCAGTTTGCGATGTTATCAACACCTTATTTTCTCTGTTCTCTACACAGCACCAGCGCAGCAATGGCAAAATCTACTCCGTAAATATCATATCGTATTCTCATCGTTATGATAGCTCTTATTTACTTAACGTTAAAGCCATATAATTTTATCAAGTAGAAGCCCCTTAAATAGTGATAGCAAAACTCCCCCATTCATATCCTCGTGTGTCGGTTCGTGTAATTTCCATCTGGCCTGGCGTCGAATTAGCATCCAATTTGCTTAAATGCCGTTAATACGAGCCTACGTGTTAAATTCCACTCGTTATGCCACTTTACACTTTACAATTTTCCCTTTACATTTATTTACGTAAGCAAAATTTCCATGGATGCGGGTTGTAGGGTTACGCGCGGATTCATATTTTTGTTTTTGTGTGCTCGTGATTGGATTTTTTACTCTATTCGGATTATTTTTAATTTCATCAGTTCCTCTCGGTGAACTATGAACTGCGCAACAAACTTTTTCAATATTTTTTATTACCGAACTAGCGGTTTAGGCCTGGCATCGGTCTGGATTTGGAGTTTTAGGATTACAGTCTCGAGATTGTAGACCTAAGAATTCAAATGTCGATTGATTTCTGATGCCACTTACCATCAGCTCGCCTGTGTGCTCGTATACCTTCACCTTGCCGTAAAGAATAACCAAGAGTTGTGTCTACTTTTGTTACTATATTATTTCAACCTGCATTAAGTTTTTCTTTAGAAATAAATATCTCGGTCTTCTAACAATATTGTGTCTATCTGAAGCACATACCAATGATGAATAGAGAAGTGCTAATTTGTTAATGGTTACCTCAAAGCATTTAGAACAAACAATGCATCATTGTACGTTGCATCAGGGTATGCCTGCAAAGACAAACGAATTTCAACTAGTTTCAAACCAGAATAATCTCGGTATGCTTCCGTAGTGAGTGTCCCGCATTGCAGCTTGGGTCAGTGCTCTTTCACAAAGGGACCTGAGGACAGTACCTCTAGCTCAAACATTTCAATCATACCTACGTCATGTTTTTGAATGCGTCTATTCAAATGCGTGTACTATACGATGACGATACGAATGTCAATGTATTGTCAACGTACTATATTTCGACTTCCGTACCCAAATACCTGACCCCATAACAGTAAATACAGAAAGAATTGAACAGATAAAGCAATTTAAGTATTTGGGCAGCAGACCGGATATAATTGGCCGATTAACCGTGGTGAAGAAAGTGTTTAATGCCAAGAAATACTTATTTAAACCTAGAGCAAAATACGCAAAAGGCTTATTAAGGGATACGTCAGGAGCATTAGGAGACGGATGAAAAATATTATCTGGATGGGAAAGAAGATGAATGAAGAACTACTAGTAATAGTTAAAGAAAAGAGAAACCTCTTGCAGATAAAGATAGTTGTCGAGGGAAGATGTTTGGACACCTATTACGACCCGACGATTAATTACGATGATAATCGAAGAAAAATTTAAGGAAATAGGAAAAAAGAGAGAGCAAGAAGAACTTAACTAGGCCAATTAAAAGAAAAAGCAGTAGTCGTGACATATCAGTTTACTTGTGGGAGGACCTTGTGCAGGGTCCGTCCGGGTTGGTACCACCATCTTATCCATTAACCTACCGCCAAGCAGCAGTGTTCGCATTGTTGTGTTCCGGCTTGGGGATAAGATAGCCGGTGAAATGACTAGCAAAGAGGCATTCCATCTTAGTCCTCAGGGTTGGCAACGCGTTTGCAGTCTTGTGAATGCGAATTTCTATGGGTCACAGTTTCCACTTACCATCAGGTGGCCTGTGAGCTCGTTTGCCTACCCATGCAATAAAAAAATAAAATAAAAAAAAACAGTGTGTTAAAGAGAAGGCTTGGAATAGGGAAAAATAAAATTTACTCCACCGACAAGATCATAGCTCTTTAGTTAAATTAAAATGATTATGACCCGAAGAAAATCCCAACAGGAACCTATCAATATGCCCTCGTTGTCCGTTCGTCCTAACTTTGAAGAGCTGTGTCTTTTAATCCGTAATAGATAGCGTTTTATTTTAGAATAGATTAGAAAAAAGGTTTTTTTGTCATTTATTGTTTATTATTGTTGTATTACATTGTAAACTATAAAAGTATCAAATTTGGTATGATTATAATCAGGGGTCGGTATAGGCAGTGACTATTTGCCTAAACATCGCGGGACGACGGAACTAAGAGTGATTACAATCTCCAAGAATAATGAATTATTTTTATTGAATGCGGGATTTCCGGGATTTTTTTAATAATACATAAATGTGGAAATTGATACTAAAACTCAATATCAAATATTAAAAATTTTAAAAAAAATATTGTACACAATTTTACATGAGCGGGTTGGCAGATGAAACGGTTGAAATACGTTCGACAAAACATAATTCTGCCAAAAGGCAGAGAACCGTATTACACATATACATAATGTATAATATACAATGCATGACAAACAGTCCCCTGTTTTCACAAGAAAAACGTAATTTCCTTACCTTTTATCAGAAAACCCAACCAAAACAATATTCTGCCAAACGCAAATAGACCAATTCGTGTTTATTCCAGTGAAGGGGGAAGTTTATTATTAACAGCAAATATTTTGACAGTTTGTTTACAAAAATAATTATTATCCTGTACAGTCGAATTCATAAATATGTATGTATATGTCTATTTAAGTCATGTTTAAACTGGTGCCGTATATGAATAACCTTGTCCTTGTAAAGATCGCGGGAACGCGGTGGATGCGAAAAGCACAAGATCGGTCTGAGTGGAGAGCCTTGGGGGAGGCCTATGTCCAGCAGAGGACGTCTTTCGGCTGACATTATGATGATGATGATGATGATGATATGAATTGTCACAACGCTTAAATTGACAAGGTACTAAAGTGGGTACATATTTGTAAACTCGACTGTACACATACACTCACCATACTCTTTAACTTTATCATGTTATAGGTACTTAGTTGACTTGGCGTGTTTTGTAAAAATATTTTTAGATGCCGTTTAAAATTCTCTAGGTGGTTATTATTTCGTATTTATTACATCTGAAGTAGAATTTCAAATAATATATGCGTTCCATTAAAAACCGAAGAATTTTAAATTCAAGGCAAAAAAAAAAAACACTAATTGAGTATGCAAAAGCATAACTTTGTACCAATACATCACAAAGATGAATTGAACCACTTCATTTCTACAGCAGTAATCATAAAAATAAGGCCCTTGCCTCAGTTATGAAGTTTTCAATATTTTGTTGACTTGTTAAGAAGGCAAGCCCAATGAAGCCAAAAGCAATAACATTGTAAACTCGATTTATTACGCTAACATCCTAATCAACTTATCACAAATTCAGATCTAATGCAAGATACCCACCTCACCAACGCACGGGAGAAGGTTACTGGGCTATTCTGGAAATAATTACCCTCTCAATCATTAACGCGGAATAACCTATTTAAAAAAATAAATTGTCAAATTCAAATGACACAATGAGAAATAAGGCCAAAATCCTTTTGCCGCAATGCTAATGTCCAGTTATGTGTTTTAATTTACTTTAGACTTAGATTCATTTGTTTAATTGTTATTTTCTGTGGCAATAAAAGTATTTTCGTTCTTCTTTCTTTCTTTCAAAACATACTTTAGCTATTGCACGTTTATGAATAGGAGGCTAGTCTTTAGAGGTAGATGACATGTAGGTACTCGTGGTTCTAGAGTGACGAGTCTATTTATGAACCTTTGTGCGGATATCGCTTGGGGTGATAAGTCAGGCCGATCGCGGTTACCACAATAGTTGAAAGCAAATGTCAGTTCGGTGTCCTTTCATGAGATCCCATTCAGGAAGCGGATTGTATCTTGCTTTTATAACTATGTGTTTTTTTTGACGTAAAATAAAAGTAAACCGTTAGCTACCTAAGGCTATTTTTTGTTCGCTAATGAAGTTTTTGCCAAATACGTCTCTGCCAATGTCGTGAGAACAAACAGTCAGTTAAATAAATTATTATAACGGGTACTTTCATGGTTCACATACAATGTTTCAATAAATAAAGTCGAGTCCGGAATTAGGCGAACTAACTTGACAGGCGAAAATGTTGCCAGACATAGGAAAAAATAAATAGTGATAGGTTTATGTCGACCCAAATATGTCGATATAACCTTGTGCCTTCTATAAATCTGATTATATTTATATTTTATCAAGTAATTGTCATCGAAACTTTCACACTCATACATACTTGCCAAATAGGGAAAAACTACAGCAATTTTTACGATATAATATGATCTGAAGGATGTACGGTTTAAAACGGATATTTACGATACTTACTCCTCAAATTAGGAATAAAATACAAAAATAATGCTGACATTACAACAGGCCATTGTGATCCTTTTAGGTGGCTTCCAAATTATTAGTTAGATTCCAAACACAATAATAATGATAAACTAGACTTTTTAAATATCGATATTAACAGCACTAGCCAAACTGTGGCAACATTAGTGTACAATGAACTGTCAAGTTAGTTAGCCTAATTCCGGACTCGACTATAGTTACTTATCCTGTCACCCCTTGATAGGGAAAAATAAGTCATAAAGTTTGGTACAATATATCAAAAAAGCCTATTTAAATAACTCCCTCTTTTGAACAACAGTTAAGATATCCTTGAAAAATATGCTTTGACATCTTTCATTTCCTTTAATTTGACAAAAAGTAAAAAAGCAATAAACCAAAACTCAAAACCTTATATATGTTTTTTGCGTTTCCAAATAAGGGACATGGTTGCTGGTTGATTGCAAGTCGTTAATATTGCTCCCGGCTGGCTTCAGCTACGGCTGATTTCACCTCGTGTTAGCATAGCCAATCTTATTACAGAAATATGAAGATTGGTTCGGAAGTATTCCACTTACTTGATTTTGTAGCCGCAGGTGAATGCCTTGACGTTAGTCTTTGCTCTCTTTGGTCGCCGTCAATGGAACTTGCGAATGATGTAAACAAATTAGTACTGTTTGACACATAACCTCAAAAATTCACCAAGCGTGTTTTAATTAAAAATAACTTATAATGAATAGTTATTTCAGCCCAAACTTAATATGAAAATAATTATCTAGTGTATTAGATCATTGCAAAGACCTCACTTGATCTTTAAAAGTTCGAGATTATCGAGTAATCATGGTGAATTGGTTAATTTGGTTTTGTTTACATCTTTTGCAAGTTCTATTGATGACGGCGACTTTGCTGTGGCTGTGATGTATTGAATAGTTTTAATGCTCAATTTTCACGGTTATTAAGCCAGAGCTGTATAAAACCATATTGTTCTTGACATGTTGCGGTATTCAGATAAATAAGAGCTATCGTAACGTTGACATTATAATAACAGATCGAAGACAGTACGATACTACCAATCTGGGCTCTTGCAATGGGGATTCATTCGAAATTGTTTATTTTTCTAATAGTTTTCCATTTAACAATTTCCTTTGCTGACATGAAGTAATTCCAGCATCAAACGTTTATCAATACCTAGTTATATTACAAATGCAAAAGTAACTGTCTGTCTGTTACGCTTTCTACTCAAACCGCATTTGATAAAATTTGGAAAGGATAAGTATAGCTTGAACTCCGAACAAAGACATACAAGACGTGTATACAGGCGGAGCCGTGGGCATCGGCGAGAATTGTATATAGTTTTAAAAATTATTATTAAAAAATACGGAAGTCAATTAAGAGAAAATGGTTTAGGAAATACCAGAGCGCATGACCCGATACTACAAGTATATGCGTACTTGAACTTTCGCTCAAGATTTTGCTTTATCTTCATAGTTTAAATCTGCCATATTCAAGGCCGCGACACGCATTAAAAACATCTCAACGTCATAACGTCAAAATTCTACAATCTTGTTTACAAGTTTTACGACACACATCTTTGCGGAGACACAATAAATTGCTGAAAACATACGCGTTGTGAAATTCTGAACTGCTCCAGGCCCGCGGCGACGAAGTTAACCGAACTTCCAACCGCTGCGTTATAAACAATGAAATTGCTCGCTACTTCTGAGACAATTTGCTGACAAAAGTTCTGAGAACAATTAAAAGGGTTGGACTTGAGATTTTATTGTACGAATATTGTAATTGCTCTTTTGTTAATGAATATCTTGATGATTTAGTACCTGTTTATAGAAGCTGATGATGCTTGCCGAATGTTCGTATCGCATAGATTAAAATGTCATTAAACAAAAGAGTAAGAAACGTTATTTTCACTCAATAAAAAAATTTACAATGCTCATCATTACAGACATCATAAAAGTATTTCGTACTTACCTAATCATAATACTTTTAAATATTGTGTGGATGCCGGATTAGAATAGTGCCACTCCATGTCTTCCCGTGGATGTCGTAAGAGGCAACTAAGGGAATAAAGGCTTGTTAGGCGATAGACTTGCAACCTGTCACTAAACATCTTAGCCTAATTGTGCACAATGTTGTTACAGAATGATCATTTTTTTTTTCGAGTTATTGGTAATTTTGCCTACGACATACTGGGAATAAAGGCGTGAGATTATAAATGTATGTATGTATGTAGCTATTTTTTACTTGCTGTAGAATTTTAACATCTACACACATAACTTCATGCCTGTAATCCCAGAGTGGGGTAGGCAGAACTACACAATTGGAGGTGGGAGGACCTTGTGCAGGGTCCGTCCGGGTTGGTACCACCATCTTATCCATTAACCTACCGCCAAGCAGCAGTGTTCGCATTGTTGTGTTCCGGTTTGGGGATAAGACAGCCGGTGAAATGACTAGCATAGAGGCATTCCATCTTCGGCCTCAGGGTTGGCAACGCATTTGCAGTCTTAGGATTGCGGTCTTGTGAATGCGAATGTCTATGGGTCACAGTTTCCACTTACCATCGGGTGGCCTGTGTGCTCGTTTGCCTTCCTATGATATAAAAAAAAAAAAAAAAAAAAAAAAAAATTACCAAAAACTCTAAAAATTTGTTGATAATTCTGTAACCACATTTTGCACAATCGGGCTAAGATGTATACCAGTGTATTAGTGACAGATTGCAAGCCCATCGCCTAACAGTACTACAAGCCTATATTCCCTTAGTCGCCGCTTACGACATCCACGAGAAGACATGGAGTGGCACTATTCTAACCCGGTAACCACACGGGTTTTTTTTTTTTAACATCTTATACCTCAAAAAACGATTCGCAAAATATTCACCGCTCCTTGATTGGACAGACATCGGACAGGTCTCACTAGGCCAGAAGAGGCCTCAAAGATTTATTACCAGCCAGCCTATTAATGCCTCCAATACAAAGAAGGAAAGTATGAAAGGGTGTCATCGCAGCAGCGCGGGAAGATTGATGGCCGCCTCTCAAATATTTCCATTCACACCGAGTGGACGAATAAAAGTTCGCTAGTTATCGCGAGATGAGCGGGAGATTCTTGGTTATTGAAAATTATTGCGTATTCAGCGTTTTAGACGTTGATAACGCGGATATGCTTTTTTTAGTTACTAATACATCAATTTCAGTCTATAAATAATTAAAGGTGTTGTGGCATACATCTAAAAACAAGCACTTCAGTTAACTTGGGGCTATTGTACCTGTTGAGTTACTTGTACCATAAAAAGTGACATCTGTCATAGATTGCAGAAGACTTCTTTTTGCAACATAAATAAGTAATGAAGATAATTATGTCCGATATAATAACCACGTTTGTAAGATACAATATTGAACACTATAACCTCAAAAACGGATATTTCAATAACTGAGCTATTGTCAACGGTACTTGTAACAATTATCGCACTGATAGTGAAAATTCCTAAAAATATTTATAAAAAACTCTTTGAACGCCTTTTTCAATAAAAAAACAAACAACCAGATACAAAACGTCGGCCTTAAGTCGTACCCCCAGATGAATAAAGCGGTTATATCAAAAACCTTACTTTACAGCAAAAATAATAGAAGGAAAATTGCTCATATCACTTATGTTTTTGATGAAAAATTTATTATTTTCGTTAAAAATAACGCAGTAATAAATAAGCTATTATATGGTTTTGACGGACTAAGACAGCATTGCATAGACGTTAATAAAATAAATAAAATGTATATTACAATTATATTCATATGCCTACATACCGATTAATTTTTTTTAACTGTTTGTACGTCTTTATTCGTCTAAATATTCAGATAAAACATTTTTGTAACAATCATACACATACTTTATTAAGCAGCATTGATACCATAATCATGCACCATATTATATGTTTACGTCCTTATTCATGCACTTTTAACTAGTTGCTGTCTTGGTATTTCATATTAACTGCTTTATTCATTTAGTGACAATATCACTAAAATGAATATAAAAAGTCTGTTCAAATTATTTTATGAGGGATCATCAGAATAAAACAAATGATATTGTAATAAAATGTTGATTATATTAATTAACTATTAAGGAACAATCCCTTTCATTATGAATATACCTAATATTAGAATGGATTTGTAATTATATCTTTGATTTTATCTGGCTTTCAGTGAAAAACAGACAAATCCGACAAAAAAATAAATATTTGGTTTAAGGGTACATAAAATTGGCGTAACTAATCGAAATACGCATCTGGATTTGTAACAACTAAGTTTACAGATGTTTTAACTATATATAAGTGCTAAAATTATTAGAGGTTAAACGTCGAATATGGAAGAAACATTGGAATTTTCTGTGGTAAAAAAAGTTTACATGAGTATTTTTAAAACTACCTATAACATTTATTTATATATATTAAAGTATATTTTTGTAACAAGAAACTTCTTAATTGTATTCTTTTGATTAAATATTAACATTACTAGCATAACCATCACAGAAAAGCTCTAGTTAGCTATTTAAAATTAGACTTGAAGTATCCATTGCATGTTAGTTAACTATTAAATATGGGTATAATTATGCACTGATTAACATATTATTTTTATTCAAATGAAATTCCTATTAAATATTAATAGTAAATGGTAATTACTCGGAACAATCGTCATCACTCGTATCAGCAGCGGCAGCAGCTGCAGTTTGCGTTTGGGGAACTAATTTCTATTCTATTCTAAAATATAGCCTATGTTTATGCCAAATTTAAATCAAACGTTTAGCCGTTCTGGCGAAATTACGTAACAAACATCCATCCATCCAAACATTCGCATTTATAATAATTGAACTAAAGAATGCATGCTACTTCGTACCTACGCGTAGAATTTGTTTTAAAACTTGCATGTTTAAACATTTCTAAAATACCTACGTAGATACCTACTTTTGTTAAGAAAGGTTAGTTTTGTCACGAAACTAAACCTTAGGACCAGTTTAATACAATAAGGAACTTAACTTGTTTTTCTAAATTTCAAATTTAAGAAGCATTATACATACCTATCAAAAATCACAACATTCATTTTGACAAAAATCATATTACTTAAATATACTTTTGCTTTGTTTTAGTCTTTACACTTTGAAAAGTTACTAAATTTTGATACCTACACTTCTTTAATTCAAATAGGTATCCTGATCCACCTACCGTTATAATAATACGCTTAGGTATAAGTCTACCACTAATCTCTATCTATACTTCAGTTTTTATAGAATTAGAAACCACAATAACATTATATTGCGTCTGTTCAACTATTTATTACCTAGCAAATAGTTACAGTACAATAGTCTGGGAGCCGCAAAATAAAAATATTTTAATGTCACTTTATTTGCGTGTCATCAATTGTTACTCTAGTAGGTACAAATTGTAAAGAGATTACAGTTCACGAGCCGCAATATAATGTTGTTGTGGTTTCTAATTCTAAAAAAACTGAAGTTTATACATATATACATACTAACAGAGCAAGTTAAATAATAGTTTGTAATAAATAGCAAAATATAAGGAAGGTATTACACGCACTCTCATCATTGACCATGTCCAACATTCGTCGGCATCGCAAATCCCGCAAGGTTTTGTCGCGTCCAGAAGACTTATTTTTATTGTATTATAATCATTAATCATGTAATTTATTATAATACTCAACACTGTCGTTTGCACTTTTTTCGATCACTTGTTTACAAACAAAACGCAAGTGCACGCCTCGTTACCGATCTAAATTACGACTACAAAGAAATGGCCGGCCGGGTGAGACGTGTTTACAACTCAGGTGATTCCCCCTCCCGCGGGGCGTCCGGTGTTGCATGCCTACTTGCAAAACTATATCGTTGTAATATTGAACAGTAAAATGAAATAATAAATAAATACGTCCATGATTATTAAGTTAAGATGTACAAAATATCATTACAAAATTATATTATTCACAAAGCAAACATAAAAGCACACTACGTTAAAAACGGAAATCTATTGAACTCGTATCACTCTTCGCGTCTCTAGTGAAATATGTGTTCAGTAAGAACATTGACGTTTAAGGTTAAACAAATCAACGTGTTCCTTTTTTTCGGGCGAATAAGTGTTTTAATTTTTAACATCCTTTTTCAGGCAACTATCTGTGTTCCAAGGCCGTGTAATAATTTGTATGGGTTTTATTCGACCACATAGATTAATTTTAATTTCGGAAGTATAAACACGTTTGTGTAAATATTTCCGTAAATATAAGTCAGAGGAGTATGAAAAAAATTGACGTGATGAATCTTAACCTGCGGAATTCAAAAATCCATTGAAATAAAAAGTCAGGTAAAAATTTTTACCGCTTTGTTCGACTGGGTGTGCGAAGTGTTAACCTGCCAAATCCATTTTTAGGATTTAGCAGATTTGCACTTTATGTCATCTATTTAGAATGCAAACCTGCTAAATCCTAAAAATGGATTTGGCAGGTTAACACTTAAGGCCGACGAAAAGATATTTTTCTTATCTGATTGACTTTATTTTTTGCGCAGCCCTTGAGAGTTCTTAAAAAGGATTTCAGTTAGTGTCAAATCTGTTATATGCATAAGAGCGGATAAAACAGAATGAAAGTAAATACCCAAACGCTTTTAGGATCTCGTGGACCTAAAACGGTAACATTAATTTATAGCTGTTTTAACAAACAAAATGTAATTGTTGATTTTTAATTTTGATAATGTGGAAGCCGCAATAACAGTAATTCCCTAAAGCACGTTACTATAACCTTTCACTCAGTGGAGCAGTTAAACTAGCTACTCTATTTCATCAAGGCTTTCCCCACGTATCACCATTGGCATCACAAGATCGATGAATCCATATTGATGAGCTATTTCAAATTCAGACAGATCAGAACAGTGCAGATCGCAGAGTAATTCGCCAAAAGCCCTCGGGGATAATAACGTGCTTTAGGAAATTACTATTATTGCGGCTTCAATTCAAACTTAGTAACCTGGACCTTACAAGCTACATTGCCGGGTTTAAAAAGCAACACTTGTAATTGATTGGTATAACTGCTGTTAAGTGGGAGTGGTTTACTTGTGGGAGGACCTTGTGCAGGGTCCGTCCGGGTTGGGACCACCATCTTATCCATTAACCTACCGCCAAGCAGCAGTGTTCGCATTGTTGTGTTCCGGTTTGGGGATAAGACAGCCGGTGAAATGACTATCATAGATGCATTCCATCTTAGTCCTCAGGGATGGCAACGCATTTGCAGTCTTGTGAATGCGAATGTCTATGGGTCACAGTTTCCACTTACCATCAGGTGCCTGTGTGCTCGTTTGCCTTCCCATGCCATAAAAATAATAAAATAAATAAATAAGTAATGTTAGGTCGACGGGATCCTAAAAGGAATTGGGTTTTTACTTTCATTCCCTTTCTGCTTCTATGCAAGTAAAACGGATTTTACACTTACAGATAACCTTTTTGCAATGCAAGATGTATATCAAGCAACTTTAAATAACTGTATCATCACGTTATTAAAATACCTATTTTATCTATAGAAAGTTACCCACAGTATAAACAAGGTGAAATAGACGTTTAAAAACCTTTGGAAACCCGAAAAAAATATGTTTGCTATTTTTTATTTTACAGATTGCTTGGCGTGATTAATATGTATAACCTTACCAAATTAACGGAATGGAAGGATGGACAGAAGGACATAGCGAAACTTTAAGGGTTTTTAGGGTTTCTTGTTGACTACGGAACCCTAAAAATAGACACAAATCATCTTTTAGCCAAAGTAATTTAAAACCGATCGTCATGGAGATCCTTACTTATTACAAAAATACGAGGATTTTTTTTTTAAGCAAACATTGAAATTTAATGAACATTAAGAAGGTGTAAAAATCAAATAACACAGAGAGTAAAAAGGCGGTTCAAAGAGAAAATCCAATAAAATTGTGAGGTTGTTAAACAAATAACCCGGCAGAATTAAGATAAACAACAGAGAACTACTGTTTGCTTATGTTTCTAATCAACCGGCACTGGGGTTAGGTAGCTACTTTATTTACTGCTGAAACCATATTTTTTTAAACAATATACTTTAATTACGTAGGTAAGGTTACGTTAGACTTATAATTAAAAAAAAAGAAAAACTTGCGGCGACAAATATTACCGTATTGGACAGTTTGTATTTAAAAGTCAAAAGTAAAATCTGGACCAGTATAAAGGGACCTTTCTTAAATTCACGTCTAGTGTTATAATATAATTGCTATTTCTTAGCATTTACATTGGTATACTTATGTAAGTAAATAGCTAAATGTAGTAACTTCTACTTAAGACTTCAACTCAACAACAGTAAGTACTACCCTAGATCATAATTAAATAAGCCCTATAGAGATATTTAACCGTTAAGAAGGAACTTACAAACAAACATGCTTTCGCTTTACATAATGGTTTTTCAATCACAAACAACAACATACTTACATGCAAAGAGAAAACTAGCACCGTTCCGCCTATTGTATGATTAAAATTCTAAAATAATAATTCACCATGTTTAAAACGCAGAATATAAATTATATTACCTACCTACATGATTTTATTAGATAATTTTATTTATTGTTAGAAATACGACTTTCTTTAACCACCTTACTATAGTCAAACTGCTCTATGCTCTGAATTTGGTTTTTATATAAGACCCGACCCTCGTTAAAGGGTCGCTTCTACTTGAATATTTACTAGTATTCGCCCATTATCCACTGGACCTAAAATAACAATCGATGTTATAAAATGAACCTTATAGCTCAATGTCTACAGAAATAGGCCCCGATGAAGGCAGCAGTGCAGACGCGACCGGGCTCTGACAGCCAAGTGACGCCACTTGGAGCGAGTATTATGGAAAATGTGTCGCTTTATTACCAGCGAGTCAATTTCGAAAATCGAATTGAAAATTTAATTCAAGAATGAACGTAAACGGTCAAATCGTAATTTTTAAAGTTCGCGGCTGGTTGTGACGTTCCCTCTCATTCGTTCGTACGCGTTTTTTTTTTAAATTTTCAAGCAGTGCTGCTCTAAAATCGACCCACTTGCCGTGGATAACAGTATGGGAACTTTGAACGTTTATGACCGGACCTAGGAATATACGGGGCAAAATTAAATTACAGCTAGAGATTGCCTTTATCGATAAACTCAATGATCGATGCTTTTCCCATATACTAGTGATCGCCCACAGCATTGTTTGTAAGTGTGTATTTTTTATTTTGTTTTGCCCCTACTACTTGCATAGAAATTGAAAACTCTTTTAGCCTCCTGAAATGGATTCATCAGTCGAGACGGACATAATGAACGACCAAAAATTAAACATATTCTGATCATTTACTTTAACTATAGTAAATGGGTCAGTAATTCTAAAATACACAATCAGGAAAAAATATATGATGATTATGACATTATGAGTGAAGGTTCAAAAATCCTTTTGAAATAAATAATAACCAGAATTATTTTGCTATTTTATTTTAATTTCATAGTTTAATAAATATATATAAATATTTTAGCAAACAAAACTTGAAGAGATCACAAGTATACGGGAAAAGCATCGATAATCGAGTTTATCGATAAAGGCCATTCCTAGCTGTCATTTAATTTTGCCCCGTATATTCCTAGGTCTGTTAATTATGACTGTCGTGCAGCGGCATTAAACGGCGGGAGTTGAAAACAAATGCAAAGAAATCGCCTCAACGCTGCCATGGCAACTTATATGGCATGCTTCATACAGATATATAATATACCTACTTGACTGATTATAGCTTGACTTGATTGAATAGATTGACTTAATATATTTGACTTGTGGGAGGACCTTGTGCAGGGTCCGTCCGGGTTGGTACCATCATCTTATCCATTAACCTACCGCCAAGCAGCAGTGTTCGCATTGTTCTGTTCCGGTTTGGGGATAAGACAGGCGGTGAAATGACTAGCATAGAGGCATTCCATCTTAGTCCTCAGGGTTGCCAACGCATTTGCAGTCTTAGGATTGCATTGCAGTCTTTTGAATGCGAATGTCTATGGGTCACAGTTTCCACTTACTACTATAATGAAATGTGTCATTTTTTGATTAATTAGTTCATTATCTTTGAAGACTTGTCTTGGAAGATCATCTGCTCGGTAATAATCCAATGTCTCCCTTGTTTCAGAATACCACATCGCTGTTAAAATCATATTCATCATCACAATCAAGCTGACCGACTGCGATATCGTGACCGACACTCCAAAAGGCGCTATTGGCTTGCAGAGGGATTCTTTTGTCATCATCCCCGAGCCGGAGAGCTTACCGGTGTTACATGGAAATGATACAAGATGTCGAATTTCGGAGTATCAGTGTTCTAACAAGAAATGTATACCGATAAACCGGTTTTGCGATGGTAGCAATGATTGCGGGGATTCGTCAGATGAGCCTAGGCACTGCACACGTAAGTATTTAATATTGTATATATTTTGTTTAATTTTAAATGCTGCCAAATAATTACAAAATGGCGTTAAATGACGACCAATCTTCTTTGCTTTTTGTACCTACGTATAATATTCCGTTAGCTGAATCAGACATAATTCATCGATTCTATATGACCGTGTCATTAGACCCTCGACTTTCAACAGGCATTAATCAAATGGCACGTCTAAACTCTGGTCAAAAAATATGTTTTTTCATTTTGGTAGTTTAATAAGAACATTTTATTTAACTAACATACATACATATTTATTTTCTTTACTTTTAACACTCCTAATTTTTAAGCTTCCGCTACAACAAGATTCATGATGACAAAACTGGGTTAAGTTTTCTCTAACGGAAATAAATGACTGCCAAGTTTGGGAAAAATGCAAAACTCTAAAAAAACTTGGGGTTAATCTGAATATTCATTCGTGTTGCTTCAATAATTTTAATTGCCCTATTTTGCTAAGAATGTTTAATTATTTTTGAAATGAATAATTATTTATTTTAAAATAATCAAGATCATGTCTATAGCTATCTAATATGTGACAACTATAGCTCAAGCTGGCATACTTTGAAAGAGATAAAATAAGTATTAAAGCTGCTATAAAATGTTAACTTTGGCTTAAGTTTAAAATCTATTCACAATGCACATCATAATCTTTATTTAAATCCACGTTATACTACAAACAATGCAAAGCAAACGCTTACAGGCCGCGGATGTAACCAGAATGAGGAAAATAATCGGATTAAGTAGGTCGACAGACAGGTGGGTCGATACGAGGATCGCCTGAATTGGCACCGCTCCGAGCCCGGCGTGGCCAAATGACCGGTCAATAATGAATGTATTAAGTACGCTGCACAAGTAATTTTAATAAAATTTAATCTTGATTCTGTCCACGCAACCATTAAGGGTAAATTATCCCGTAGGAGTGTTGTCGACCGCCGCTCCCCGTCAACTTTGGTCCCTCGTGACAAGCATAATATAAATTTATTTTCACTCCCACTTTGTTGCTGGGTCCTTCAGAAAGTATTACAGTTAAAACCCACGGTTTTAATGATAAAATTTTGGAGACGTCAGTAAATTTAATACATTTCAGTCGTGATCTTTGAATTAAGCGTTCTGCGTCCATGATTGGTGCCTGCCCGTTTGAAGTGTCAATCACTGGTATGAACGATATAATGGTGAGATTATTTTACAATTCATATGATTTATTACTATAAGCCTGAACCTGCTCGAAACCGTAAACCCAATTTCTTTAAGTAGAAAAAAACAAAAAAACGCCTTCAAAAACGCAAAAAATTACTTTTGTTAAAAATGGTAGGTCGGCCATTCTACTTTTCGATGCCTAATAAAACGTCCCTTAACGTGAACGTAAATTTGGAGTCATAATTTTCAACAAAACTAGATAATCTTAAAAATGCACACAATATTCGGATTCTGATCGACATACTTGAATATTTTTTATTTCTAAATTGGGTTGGGCTGTGTAAAAAAAGGCAATAATAGTAACGCAGTGGTCGTTATTCGTAAAGGGACGCTGAGACTGGTAACGAAGTGGTAATTTGAGCAGCAAATTCGTGTTTTATATACAAAAATGACAAAAATAGTGGGTAAATTTACAATATAACGTGAGATCTGGTTGAAAATTAATGTGGGACTGCTGTGAAATTATCTCAAGATATCTACGAATTTTTATAATGGATGTTAAATTATCATTTCTATTTTAGGTATCGAAAAGTAGAATGTACCCAGGTACCTAAAGGTCAGTCCAATTGAAGTCGGCGACTTGTAAAAGTTTTACCCAAAACCCGACTTCAGCTGTAGTATGTAGTATTTTTTTTGCGTTTTTGAATGCGGTTTTTTTGTTTTTCAAAACATTTATTTTGTGTGTACTAGGTACAACAATTTAAACCTTACATAATCATCATCAAAATGGAAAATGGATCATCAATGATCTAAAGAAAATTGAAATTAGTAATAAAATTGGTGAAGGACTTTATCAAAATGGAAAATGAAAAACAAAACCGGGCAAGAGCATGTCGAACCATGCTCAGTGTAGGGTTCCGAAGCCGTTACTACAAACAAATTTGACCTAGCGATAAACTTAACTTTGCCGTTGGAATTTTTTTATCCCCATACATCGACATAGGACAGGTCGTCCAGTTTACCAACACCGCAACTAAGTTTTCGGTAGGTATAAACATTTAAACCGTTTGTAACTCAAGAACCACTGCAGTATAAGTAGTACTTGGTAGTATTAGTTTTCCTAATACATTCATTATAGGTATAATGTGCTTTCATTTAATTATTACAAAGGCATTATTTTCCTTGTGTTTACCGAAACTTACTACACAGGAAACGGAAGCGTTAATAAGAGTTACCTAGTTGTCATTAATACAGATTTAATCGAAAATAACAAACCATTATACTTATTCATATTATACATAAGCACGTTTGTTATTAATTCCATATAAAAAGAACAGCGTTACGTTATAATGCAAAACCGCGTTACTAACAAATTTATGATAGAGCAAAATAAACCTTACTATCTCATTAAAAAGGTGCATTTTGCTCCTTATTTAAAATGTAACTTACGCGGTTTTGCAGTTTCACCGAAGAATATATCGTGTGTGTCTGTATATTTCTTTGTGGCAACGTAGGACCCAAACGGATGGAAACGATTTTTAGAGCTCCTTCGTCAAAATGTCAAAATTAAACGGAACCTTTATAGATGAAGATCAAAAAGTTGGACCATAGTTTGGCGTAAACCATATTATTATAAACAACGAAGGCATAAAAAGTTCTGTTACCCTAATAGGATCACGTTATTGTCCGTCCGTCCGTCTGTCAATACCCTTTATCTCGGGAACGCGTAAAGTTGAAATGAAATGAAAATCATATAGGGTACTCAGGTCTACAGTCCCTTGAAGCTGTGAAAAAATAAAACTTCTAAGTTAGCATAAAAAAATATACGGCCGTGGTTATAAATAACCATAGTTTTCCAACCATATTATCTTAAATATGGAACCGTCGGAGCGCGAGCCCGACTCACACTTAACCGGTTTTTTTTTAACTCCTCTTGTAATCTCGTATATATGTATAGCAGCCGAATAAATGTAACACGCGTGGACAGCGACAGGTAATAAAAATATATAAGGACCACATCGGAAAGAAACGAGACAATAATTGTATTGCATCTCTTAAAACTGGCACTTACATAAAATAGGCATAAACTTTTTTCAAAATACTGAACCTTTTCTTTAAATTGCAACCAAAAATAATTATTATGTTTGTCAAACTGTCAACATGGGGTGAATTGAGTAACACATTCGTAAAAATAATTTGGACGATTAGTGCAAAATAAACGTTATGATTATGACGAAAAGAAAACTGGCTAAAAAGTAGGAGTTGAGTCCTGCGGGAGTGTAAGTGATAATTAAAAAAAAAAGTGACATCTGGTAACTCTCGAAGATTTGCCAAAATCTGGAAGAAAACCAGGGAAAATCGACTTGGCACTAGAAAAGAAAGTCTTAAGGATGTTTAAACAAAATCCGTCCCTTTGAATACAAGATACGTCAAAAACAGCCAAAATGCAACCTAAAAATCTATAAAAATACATAAACAACCAAAAAATGGATGACGAGACTTATGCAAATTGGACTTTAAAACCTTCCCAGGACCTCAATTTATTACGGTGCCGGCTAATAAGGAGGCTACTCGATAAGATATAGCCTTCAACATCGAGAAATTCGACAAAAATTATTAGTGTGGCCAGCGAGTTGTCAAAGTGGTATTCGATCGCACTCCTTCTTCACTACAGGGACTTTGACTGCTACGGTACACCGTGACGAGTGCTTACAGAAAATATTACTACCACTCATAAAGAAGCACAGGATTAGCACTTTATTTTGGCCGGATTTGGCTTCTTGTCATTACTCTAAAACCACAAAGGAATGGTATAAAGCCTATAAGGTAGAAGTAGTGGATAAGGATATGATTCCTCTAAATTGCCCAGAAGTTCGCCCATTTGAGCGATATTGTGCTATCATGATCGATACCTACAAAAAAACGTCAAAGCTGCCGCATTGGTTGACAACTTTACAGAAAAATGGAACGGCGTCTAATAATCTATGAAAAGTAGTAGTTCATAATTTAATGAGACACATAAAAAGAAAGTTAGGTTGCAGGTAAAATAGATGTAATACAACGAATTCATTCAAAATAAATTTTTATAAGGACCTTATTTTTCAGTTTCTTTTTGTTTCAGTATCAGTTTTCACACGGAATATAAAAAGTATCATTTTGAAGTGGTCTACTTTCTTTCCAATACGGTCCTTAGGGAAAATACTACGCTAGTAGTTTTCTTGTTCTTTAAGCCCCAAAGCCAGCGAATCACACGGGAATTTGTGGCACACTGGCGCCAAACGTAGGCAATTGACATCAAACTTCATACGCCAAAAGACTGTGGCGTCTGAGACACCTCGTATTACTTCGCTGCTTGGTGTTAAAAAGGTTAACAGTGAAAGCATCCTGTAATGTGACCGAGGTTTCCGATGACTTGAGTTTCTTCTTCTTCTTCTCAGCATATAATCGTCCACTGCTGAACATATGCCTCTTCCATGGATTTCCATGACGTTCTTGATGTGGTGATTCTGGTCATTGGCGATGCCGTCTTCTGGATATCGTCCGACCATCTGGCTGGTGGTCTTCTTCTATTTCGGCTTCCGGTTTGGGTCTCCAGTACAGTTTTCGGCTCCATCTGTCGTTGTCTACGGGACAAACATGGCCGGCCTATTGTCATTTAAGTTGCGCAACTCCTTTACCGATATCGGTGACGGTGACAAAATAAGGAACTAGGTCATTCGCCAAAGCATTAAGCTTTGGCGAATGACCTGGTTCCTTATTTGGTCTCGCAGAGAAACTCCGAGCATTGCGCGTGCCATTCCGTAGGTCTTTGCTACCGTCAGCGTCGATGTCTCAATTGAGTTTAGGACTTGTGATATTGAACCAGCCCTTTGTTTTTGAAATTGATTTCTTTGCAATGGGATCCAAATATTGATGTCCGTATGCTTCTGAATCCGATGATGATGATGGGGTAGAAGTTTGATCTGATAGTTCAGGTTCTTCTTTGATCTCTTTTCTTGGTGAGTCTAGCTTCCTTAGCATTCTGACCCGTAGTAGTAGCTACAGCCAAGGGCAAAAATATCTGTACGTTTTCAAAGCGACAAAAATATCTGTACAGCTGAGGAGCCAGACATATCTGTACAATAATTCGGTCAGAAATATGAGAATACTTAAAGAGTCAAAAAGATCTTGACATTTACAAGGCATCTATCTTACAAAGAACCTTGTGTTTCCGTTTTCAAGGTATCGATTTCTGCAGCTAACATTTTCGTTATATTCAGCTTTTCGACATTTGCATTTTAAACTTTGTCTTATCTCCTGAGGTACAAGAACTGTACTTTAGATGTGTCTTTTCTTTTTTTCGTTTTGGGTAATTGATTGAAGAAATGCTTATTGCTCAGTTTAGTTATTGTAGGAGATTTTATGTGCGTATGATTGTGTTGTAATTTGACTGTTTGTTTCAATAACAATATTATGAATGAGCCCACATTTTCGTTGCTAACTTTAGTCTTATCAATCTTCTGGATAAACATGGGCTTCGTTAAGTCGAATCTTTCGTTTCGGGAGATTTTGGTTTATTTTGTGGATTCATGAGTCTTTTCATGATTTAGTTTTGGGTAGCTACTTATTGATTGTAGAACTGTTTCTTGTTCCAGTTGAGACGTTTTTATATCAATAACAATATATGAGCCTACATTTTCTTTGCTAACTCTAGTCTTATCAATCTTGCGGACAAACATAAAGTCAAATCTTTCAAATATTTTTATGGATTTTGGTTTATTTTAACTACTGACATAACATAGGCTTTGTTAAGTCAAACCTTTCAATTATTTTGGGAGATTTCTATTCATTTTTTGGTACTGGACGGCTTACTTTCGGACGGTATAAACTTAGATTTGGATTAAGCACATTAAGATTTCGTCTGTTGTTGAATCTCCAAATATTGTTTTATGCTTATCACTATCAACTTTAACAATAAATAAAATATCAAAAGTGTTCAAATTTGTCTTTTAAATTTTTCGTTTTGGGTAACCATTGATTGTATAAATGCTTATTGCTCAGTTGAGTTATTGTAAGAGATGCTATGTTCGTCTGATTGTGTTGTAATTTGACGTTTTTTTTTCATTAATAATGTAGGGCCAACTTTTTCTTTGTTAACTTTAGTCTTATCAATCTTGCGGACAAACATGGGCTTCGTAAAGTCAAATCTTTCAAATGTTTCGTGAGATTTTGGTTTATTTGGTGATACCGATCTGATGGCTTACTTTTGGAGGGCATAAACTCACTTACATTTGGGTTTAACATACTCATGCTGATTTCTTTAGTTATTGGATCTCTTAATATAATTTTGAACTTACCTGCAACAATAGATAACATAAATGTCATAAATGTTCAGTTTTTCCATTTGGGTAACCATTGATTGTAGAACCATTGATAGGCTTGCAACCTGTCACTAATACGCCGGTAAACATCTTAAGCCTATTTGTGCAAAATGTGGTTACAGAATTATCAACAAGTTTTTAGAGTTGTAGGTAATTCTGTAGCTCTGCCTACCCCTCCCCGGGAACGAAGGCGTGAGTTTATGTATGTGTGTATGTATGTGATTGTTGAACTGCTTGTTGTTCCAATTGAATTATTGTAAGGATTGTTGTTCGTCTGGACGTTCGTGTGTTTTATTATGACTGTTTTTATCAATAGCAATATATTTATGAGCCCACATTTTCTTTGCTAACTTTAGTCTTATCACTCTTGCGGACAAACATGGGCTTCGTACAGTCAAATCTTTCAAATGTTTCGGGAGATTTTGGTTTATTATGTGGTACAGTCAGCGTCATATACGAGGTAATATTCAAAGTGGTCAAATTGTACGGTACACCATACAATTCATATGGTGTACCGAACTGTACAGACCAGATGGCTTACTTCTGGAGGGCCTAAACTCACTTACATTTGGGTTAATCATATTCAGGCTGATTAGATTACGTCCGTTGTTGAATCTCTTAATATTTTTTTGGGCTGATCACTGTCATAGGTACCTGCAAGAACAGATAAAACGACAAAAATATTCAATTAGTCTTTCAAATTTTTCGTTTTGTGTAACCATTGACTACTGTTTATTGCTCCAGTTGAGTTATTGTAAGAGATGTTGTATTCGTCTGATTGTGTTGTATTTTGAATGTTTTTTTCAATATTAATATATGAGCCCACCTTTTCTTTGCTAACTTTAGTCTTATCAATCTTGCCGACAAACATGGGCTTCGTAAAGTCAAATCTTTCGGAAGATTTTGTTTTATCCCGTGGATTCATTTGTAATTTTATGTTTATGTTTTTGGGTAACTATTGATTGTAGAACTGTTTTTTGTTCCAGTTGAATTATTGTAAGATTGGTTAAGTATGTTCTTCTGATTGTGTTGTATTATGACTTTTTTTTCAGTAACAGTATATGAGCTCACATTTTCTTTGCTAACTTTAGTCTTATCACTCTTACGGACCAACAAACGTTTTGTAAAGTTAAATCTTTTAAATATGACAAGAGATTTTGGCTTATTTTGTGATTATTTATTTATTTATCGTATGGCATTTACAGAGATACTTTAAGATTAAACAGATAAGCTACACGATTTGAGATATTCTACAGCATTACTCAAGAGAGACTTGAAGTCTTCGGATAGCCCTTTGTATGCTATAATGGAGCACTCCAGCATGATGTGTCGTACAGTGTGTTTTTGATGTCCGTAAGCGCTGCATTCAGCGGAATCACACCAGCCCCACTTCTTCCACAGGTACGCGCAGTTACCCACTCCCACGCGGAGTCTGTTTAGAAGGGTCCAGACTCGGTGTTGTTTCTCAATACCTGCACTGGCATTGCGTGTAGATTGTTCAAACAGGTCACCGGCAGGCTGGGGTTTCATTGGTTTTTTGAGTGTCATGCTCATGTGCTTTAAGAGCGGGAGGTTTGCCAGACCTGAGTCTGTCTGTGGAACTCGACAAGGTCTTGGTGGATTAGCAGCGAGTCGCTCTTTGGGAGCTTCTGCAGTTCCCGTTAGAGACATTTCAGGCGGCGCAGATGTGCTGGGGCTATGTAATTTAATCCAGCCAATGGGTGGGAGTTAGCTGGATGCATCCTGTTACTAGCCGCATGGTCCGGTTTAGCTGAGTATATGAACAGTATATGAACCCTCATTGTCTTTGCTATCTTTAGTTTTATAACGTTTGAGGACCAACAAAGGTTTTGCAAGTTAAATCTTTCAAATATTTTAGGAGATAATGGTTTATTTTGTGGATCCATTTGTCTTTTCCATTTTTAGTTTTGGGTTACCATTGATTGTAGAACTGTTTATTGTTCGTCGAATTATTGTAACAATTGTTATGTTCGTCTGATTGTTTGGTTTAGTTTAGTTTATTTATTTCATGAAAAAAAATACAATTTAACTGTACCCATTGGTTGTGGAAAGGAAGTACGGTAACCATTGTTTGTAGACCCGCTTGTTGTTCTAGTGGAAATTCTGTTAGATTTGTTAAGTTTGTCTGATTATCTTGTACAGTCACCAGCATAAATATATTACTATAGACAGCCTTGCAAAAACAAATGATGTTCCATTGGGCTCATAAGTATGTGACGACATTACCTCGGTAAAAATATGTGATGCTTTTTGGACGGCATAAACATCGTTACACTGCATCAGTATATATATCGGATCGGCTCGATCAAAACTATTTGATTACCTATAAAAATCAAAATTATGTGACCATCTCTCACCGGCATAAATATCTCCAGGCCGCCACACCGGTAACATCTATCTGGGGGTCCTCACGGTAACATTTATGTTTAGTATTATGTCCTCGAGTGAGGACCGGGGGATAGATGCTGGTCTAAAATTATTATTAACTTAAAACAAATAATAAGGCACAAAATAAAAATAAAAATTAAACCCGGAAAGAAAATAAAAAGTGTTATCTCTATGTATTCGACTGAGATTTGAACCCGTGATCTCTGCTTAGAAAACCAACGAATGCTACTGAGACCACAACCGACCCCTGACAAATGGCTCTAAATTTGGCTTCACTTAGCTCTCGCTATGATGTGTCAGGCGTTTCGACGATTCTGTTGAAAAGAAAATAAGTTACAGTTGACCGAGAGGCACCTGTCAAATGATTGAAGAGAAAAACGTGAGATAGACATATGCAATGACAAGTCTGCACCGTTTTCGTGAATTGTCAAATCACTTTACACAATTTACGTCTCTATGCCAGCCAGGAAGGTAAGAATCGTTTTTGCAGATCGATTACATGTTTTTGAACCTGTCAGATATTATTATGGGTACCCTCTATGACGTCGAATGTATAGTGACGCCGAATTTTGTTTTCGCATAATTTTTCTCCAGCTTAAAGGTAAAATGTTTTTTTTTGTGTAATCCTTGTAGGTTAGGTAAGGTTTAATTTATAACTTTCAAAAAAGTCAACGGTATCAGTATGCCGGTGAGAGATGGTCACATAATTTTGATTTTTATAGGTAATCAAATAGTTTGATCGACCCGATCCGATATTTATGCTGATACAGTGTAACGATGTTTATGCTGTCCAAAAATCATCACATATTTTTACCAAAGTAATATCATCACTTACTTATGAGCCCAATGGAACATCATTTATTTTTGAGCGACCCGATCCGATATTTATGCTGTTACGGTGCAACGATGTTTATGCCGTACTAAAAGCATCACATATTTTTACCGAGGTAATGTAGTCACATACTTATAAGCCCAATGGAGCATCATTTGTTTTTGCACTGCTGTCCATAGTAATATATTTATGCTGGTGACTGTACTTTTTTTTTCAATTACATTATCTCATTTCCGTTATGGACCAACATAGGCTTTGTAAGGTTAAATCTTTCAAATATTTACGGGTTACTTCTAGAGGATACAAGCTCACTTTCATTTGGATTAAGCATACTCAGACTGATTACGTATGTTGTTGAATCTCTTAATATTGTTTTGGGCTTATCACTGTCAACCTGCAACTGGGCCAATTTCCCGAGTTTTTTTTTTTTGAAAACATTTATTTTATTTTATTTTTTAGTGATCACAGTAAGCTGTTAAGCTGGTAAGCTGTGTGTTAAGTCCCACTTCTTAGTTAATATTATGTTTTTTTTAAGACATTTCAAGTTCACCGCAAGTAACGCCGCGGGAAAGTCATAGTTATATTTAAACAATTAAATGTTCTACGCTATAGTCGCTCAACTATCTTAATCGAGATATCTTATCGCCACCCTTGAAATAGGTACCGTTGAGTTCAGTCAGTCCAGTTCACTTCACCAAAGGATACTTTCTGAATGCGGACTTGTTTCTAAAATAAAATACATAATGAAAAAAAAACAACAAACGCACAAGTAGCTACTACGATTTTCGAAGGTTTCCCTCGATTTTTCTGGGATGTCATCATCTGATTCTGGTTTCCTTATCATGGTACCACTCTTGGGATATCTCCTTTCTAACAAAAAAAGAATCATCATAATCGGTTCATAAACGACGAAGTTATCCTCTAACACACATGAAAAAATATAAGGTCGAATTGAGAAACGTCCTCCTTTTCGAAGTCGGTCAAAATATTACCGTTTTCTCAGGTAAACATATTACCTGACGCATCACCGTCTAATCTTTGCCCGTATACCTGATCGACCCGGGCTCGACCCATTCGGACGAGAGTAATGGCCATCTTTACTCCCGCTTTATTGAAAAGCACACGAAATACCTAAAGCAATTCTGGCTATTCATTCCTAAAAACGCCTCTTGTGCTCGTAGATCTTTGAACGCCAGCGACAGATGCTCCAAATGAGGAAGCTGGGGGGTTACGGCTAAGTGTTACTGCGCAGTGATTTAGCATGCTCCGAGTTCCCATTACGATGTAAGAATGAATAATTTGGTTGACTCTTGGAAAAAGGAATAGGGAAGATGTGACAAAATTGTGCACGTACCTACTACAAAAAAACTTTGCTGTAAACATTACTACTCGTATTAACACTTCAGCAGGACTAGTATGGATTCGTTTATCGTGAAACAAAATGTGGATAAAGCATCCGTCACTCTCGTAATTTTACGTGTCAGAAGGTGACAGACTCTGTCACGTGATAAGCGCAGCCATATTAGGCCCCGAAGTAGAAAAACTATTAAGTAGATAAACACTCCGACAAACCCTACTTTCAGACATGATATTTTTTAAACGGTCTTACAAATCTCTATGAAAACTAGCTGACAACCATACCAAATAAACTAGCTTTAGCCAAAAATAATAATTTAGCATTAGTTCTAAGTACAACCTTAAGTACCTAACCGTTTCATATTCCATGGTTCACGTAGATGTTTGTTTTATTCTGGTTTTTCCGACGTCCCGTGCCCTCTACCTGACATCTGAAAATCTCATGTTTTATTCCGGAAACTTATGTCTTTACGGCTCCAGGTAGAAAAATGAAGTCAATTTTGTGGATTCTTTTATATTCTTTCTATATTCATAATTGGATTGTTTAGTTTGTCATAGAAAACGCTATTCCTTTCTATTAATATATTCACATGAAGAAACTCCAATGCAAATGCCTTAAAGTCGGTATACTTTTAGCTTTATGAATGAAAATTCTATCCGTATATAATATGTTTATAACGTGCTGCACGTGAAGTGGAATACATAATCCTTTAGGTTTATTGAATCATTCCTAATGGGATGCATCGGATGAATTACGTCCACGAGTAACTTTTAATTCTGTCTCCGTGGAATTAAACTCACATGTGATTCCGTAAAAGATCCAAGTAAATTAAATGGAACTTGCGATCTGGAAATTCCCTAAACATTTTCCGGGTGCAAATGTTAAAACCATTAATTTGGTAATGGCCTTGCGTGCAACGTTGGATGCGAGTTTTTCTGCGATTCGGCGAAATTGAAATTACATTTTAATCTTATTACTTTAGAAACTGCAATTTATCGCTTAGTTAATTAAATCGCTAGGATTTGACAACGTCTTCGACAATATAAGTTTGTATTGTGGTTTCCAACGATATTGTTAACGTATGCAATAGAGGATTACGAATAGGAAGATACAATAATGGCATAAACGTCGAATAATCTTGTAGCTATCTATTCTTGGTAAAAATTCAAAGAGACGACACGATATGCATAACCTAAAAGATTTTTGAAGACTGTCGAATATTTCGTAAATAATAATATATTTCGTGTAAGAATGTATATTGTTTTGAGATTTGATATAATTTCATCTCCATTGTAATTTATGAATTCCGCCATACGAGTAAGTTGCTATGCACGTATAAATAACATATATATTTACTCAAACACAAACATATACGTGGTATACTAGATTGATCAACCCTACCTCGTATTTTCATCAACCAGCATGCCATTTCTTATGATATATATCTATGATACGACACGGAAGAGTATAATAATCGAGTTAGACAATGCGGGGACACGACAGAGCTCGTCCCAATTCGATTCAGGCTCCATCTCGAAAAGTGGATTTATTCCCTGATCGTTCCTCTCCGTCATAGACTCCGTATTTCAGACAATGGATTGGATTAATTGGCAAAAAGCATCTAAGTGCTTTTAAAATTTATTTTTATCACTAAATAAAGCTTCTAAAGTGCTCAGTTAAATTGAAAACCGACCAATTATGTTGGAAAAAGGAATAAACAGGCAATAAACGAAATAAAAGGCACTCCAAATATTAAAATTACGTCATACGCAAAACGTATTGTTGTTTTTGAAAGGCCGAGGCAACGAAATGGTATTTTCAATATTAAGGTAACGGCGCCTATTACCGGGGGTATCAAAATCGGCGCCCATCACCGCGGTATTTTCAAATACCCTTTTTATAAACAAACCGATCGATTTTCTAAAAAACAAATTTTACACGAACGAAGCTTATTTAGTTGACTTACGGACCTGTTAGCGCTAGTGTGTGTAAATGAAACAAAGTGCTCGCAATTCGTCAGTTTTCGCGAAGGCAGCGCAGAAAGAGGACGTGCCATACTAACGCGTGACGCCGCATGTAAGGGAACTCGAATCTTATTTAGTGTTTTACGTAATATTTATGGCAATTGAACTAATGTTATGGTATTTAAATGGTGGTTTATTGTTTTCTGCACGACTTATGAGTGTTTTTTATACATTTTTTGGCCTGGAAATACGTTTAAAATGGAAAATCAAATACAGCGGTGATAGACGCCATTTTTTGCTGTGGATACTAATACCGTGGTGTACCCCGGTAATAGATTTTTTTGATTTCGGTTATTTATACTTTATTTTTGGTATATGCGATCGGTTATACATACTTTCTTACGGTTATTCCAATCTTGATCTATTCACGCTATTAAAGAACTATTTCCGTGGTATGGAAAGTATTCAACAAACCCTTATTTTTTGTCAAAAACTTCAGTACTGAATTTATAGTTTGTATAGGAACCTTACATTGTCAAGTTGTTTAAATATTGAGATAAAATCGTGTATTTACTTACCAGTTATGTAATTTTGGTTTTATACCTAGGTTGTACTATATACTTTTGATTTGTAATGAAAATAAAACTGTATCCGTTTGTTTTTATGGGTCGGAATTAGGTTTTTCAAACCCTCCATATTGAGCCTATTACCGATGGTACGATCAGATAACCCTCGGTAATAGAATGTATGGGAATCTATTACCGACCCATTCAATATTTGTTTGGGTCGGTAATATGTTCCTAAAGAAGAGTCTATCACCGAGTGACATTTTAGTCTTCTATTAAATTAATCACATTTAGGGTACTCTAAGTACAGATTTCTTTGATAAAGTTGAGGCTTTTACTCATCAGAAGGAAATTTCCGAGTTTAGGTATTGCATATGTAGTGATCATAAGTTATTTCTACTTTTCATACTTATATTATATTTATTTATTAGTAATGTATTTAATTATAATTATATTTCCTTAAAAATGTGATGTAAAAAATAATTTACGGAACCAAGCCATTATTTATTTTTTAACCCACGGTATTAAGTTCCAAATCGTGAGTCGGGCGTCTATTACCGATGGTAGAAAATTGCTGCTTTTTATACCCTCGGTAATGGAAGCTGAATTCGCGGTAATAGAATCACAACCTGTGTATTACCACGGTAATAGAAGACTTGGGTATTTTGGTTTCAATAATTATTTTACAATATATAATAAAGTAAAATGAGTCCAAAAAGTTACGACGCTAAAAGTTCAATAAACACTCTTAAATAAAAAAAATATTTTGGGTCGCTAAGGAGCTTCGATAACCTTAATTTTTTGGAATTATTTGAAAACTTCCTTAAGTACCACGGTAATAGGCGCCGTTACCTTAGTTATTTAATTTAAGAACAATGTTAAAAGTTTAACGCGTATATTTGAGTATCTCTCTTGATCCTAAACGGATGATTAGATTTTGATTTTGATTTTTAAATAAAAAGCTAGTTTCTCTAAGGAGGTTTTCAGTTATGTTTTACAATAATTGGATTGGCCGTTTAAGAGATTTTCGCAGTTATATGATGGGGTTTTTACATACATACATACATACCTTCACGCCTGTAATCCCAGAGTGGGGTAGGCAAGGCAGAGCTAGAGAATTACCTACAAGTTTAAAAACCTGTTGATAATTCAGTAACCACACTTTGCAAAAATAGGCTAAGATGTTTACCAGCGTATTAGTGACAGGTTGCAAGCCAATCGCCTAACAGTACTACAAGCCTTTATTCCCTTAGTCGCCTCTTACGACATCCACGGGAAGACATGGAGCGGCGCTATTCTAACCCGGCAACCACACGGGAAAATGATGGGGTTTTTATCCAGTTAATATTTTTTTTGGAACCTTATGATTACGAGGTATCTTTCATGGCTTTACGATGTATGACACTTTCGCCAGAGTACTCTTATCATTTGATTATAGTACTGATTTTTCTTGCGATTTTGATTGCGGCTTAGCATTCTACATTATATAGCATTAATCAATAATGTATTTAATTTTAATTTAAGGAGCCTTGGAATATTTTGCGCTGTGCGTGCACGTGTAATTGAATTTAGACGAATAATAATTAATCATGTGTTTCAATTATAACAATACGTCTATTGTGATAATTCAATTATATTAACACTTAAAAAAACTGGGTTTTATTACTCTTGTAGGTAAGTGTACTAACTGCTACATTCATCCCATTGGGAAATAAAGTGAAAGTAAAATTATATTAAATAAACTGAACAAAAGGTTTCCAAAATTCCAGACGATTCCAAGCTTTATTTGCGTGATATTTTCTTAACCTTCCAACTCCGTCCCTTGGTGCACAGGTGCGAAGAGCTATGGATGAAAAATGCAATTTATCATACGCGTTCCTCTTTGCCAACCTTAGCTTCGGATTTTCTTTTATTGCTGAGACGCAAACGTCATCAAGATGGCATCAAATTATTGTATTTCTGTGCAGGTACAGGAAATTCCAGTTAAAGTTACATATATAATTGTATATTTTATCTTACAGATAAGTACTAGCAATAGATTGTGGGAGTTTTAATAAAAACATTGGAAAATATGTTTGATCAATTACGCAATATCCGTTTTGCTGTGTAGTACACTCTGCGCAAAAAAATACCTTTTGGAAAATGCATGGATTATTTTAAATAGGCATTTTCCATGCAAGCTATGCACTGGTGTCATTTAATGACAAATAAACCAATAAGCGACTTACGCAAACAAAATCGCAGGAAAGGGTTATTTTATATAATAAGAAGGTAACTTCCTTGATTGAAGATTACAGCTTCAACAGTTTTAACTGGCGCGTTATTAAAAGTTTTTATAGCGCGAACTTGTTATGTTGACCCAGATTCTGTCAATAGTGTACCTAGGAACTAATTCCAACTTAGCCGGTGTACGTGTTTATGAAGAAAGTTTCCGAGCTCCTCCATATTTATGGCCATTCTGTTGTCTCTTCCAAGTTTTTAGTTTAATTTTTGATTGTGGACTTACCTAGGTTTAAAGCACATACATCTTACAATTAGTAAACAATGGTACATTTTGGATTGTGTGTTCTTTTAGAATATAATAGAATAAGTTTGCAGTTCCTAGAGTGTCCAATTTCTACGGAGACAGGAAACTTAAAAAACGTCTACCTTATCTCCTGCACAGATTACCAGCCGATATTGTTCTCGAAACAAACAAACGTAGATTTAAAGCTAGGTTACATAGGCATGTGCTGAAGTCATTGTAAATGCGATGCTCACCTTTGTAAATCTAATTATTAATTAAGTACTTTTATGTAGTGATCAACAAGCTGGACCGAAGATTCCGCAGTCAAACTGTGCAAACAATTTTGTGGAACAATTAATAATATATTAACTTTGAGTTTGTTATAATAAATAAATAAATAAATAACTAAATAAATAAAAATATAGAAAATATTTATTCAACGCATTCAATAAAAAAATAGAAAAATATAAAGTGAAAAGAAGACATTAACTAGGTACGTTGAACAGGATCCCTCTCAGCATTGTGCCGCAGGAAAACTTTAAATACGATAATATTGTAATCTGGAATTCGTGTATTTATGCATTACCCTAGATAAACACGATTACCAGGCAATTTTATTAAATCTTTGAATGAGTATTAAACAAAGATTGATGGTGGAAAATAAATCTGCCTTATTTCGTCCAGAAAGATAATAGCATCATTTTTAATAAAGAAAATGATTCGCGATTAACAAGATTTTGTTTTGACTGGAAGGAATTTTATCACGAAAAACCACAGCCCTCTTTGTTAATAAACAAGAAACCCCAAGCTCACTACCAACCGCAACCACTAGGTCTAAATTAAAACGTTAACATATTTTACGACCAATTTAAACCAAAGTTATAACACCCGGGAACTTTAGAATTTAATTCGTATTTCCTGAGCAATATAGTGCTATTGAGGTTGCCCTTATTAAATTTGTACTTGCAAAGTACAATGGCGCCTGAGCCGGGAAGCTAATGGCTACAGAGGTGGCTAATAAGATCACGTGGTTCGCTTATTCTCCAGCTTTTGCCTCACTAATTTACGAAAAGATGGAACTTTAAAGTGGATTGCAAGCCAGTTTAGGTTATGTAACGTTGAAGATAAGATCACATTTTGAAGGTCAGCGTAAATGGCATTTAAGTCTTTGTTTTCACATAACATTAAATGTAATATAATAATTGAAGGGTATCGTTGAATAAATACAAATTGTTAACGTATGAGGGTATTTACGTATTTTACCTTTGATTTAAGAGGGTGCCAATTATTTGGCATAATTTTTAATGTCAGGAACGTATCAGGCATAACAGGTGTTGCATAATTTATTAACGCTGAATCTTAGATTTTCCGAAATTTTATTTGGTACTAGCGGCCCGCCAGCGGCTTCGCCCCGCTGCAAATTCCTGACTTTCCCGGTGGATTTTTCAATTTTTCTCGCCGTAAAAACCATCCTTGAACTTCAACGAACATTTAAAAAAAAGAATTGGCCAAATTGGTCCAGGCGTTGTTGAGTTATGCGCTTACCAACACATTTTGCGATTAATTTTTATATTATACTAGCGGCCCGCCAGCGGCTTCGCCCCGCTGCAAATTTCTGACTTTCAATTCATTTGTTATAAAAAATGTGATAAATGAAGAACCGCTCGACTGATTTTGTGGAAACTTCACATAAACCATCTACTAAATAGTCCGAACAAAGACTAAACATTTGGTTTGGATAGGTGAGCCCGTTCTTGAGTTATAAAATTACAACGAAAAATGGCATTGATTTTTATATATATAGATATAAATCTATTTTATCCGAATGATAGTTTACCCGAATAGTATGTTAGCATAATTTTGATATGGCAAAATTTCAGTATGCATAATTCTGTTTAGCATTTCAGTAATTTAGCACAATTTTTATAGCCGAAAATCCTGTCCAAATTTATGTCCGAAACAACAATAACTCTATTTTCTAGATTAGTGATATGGTAAATGGAAAAAATACTCAAACTTTGCATAGTTATGTTATGTTAAGTAGGAATGGGTTAGGTCAATTAAAAAAAAATAGGTTAAAGTTAGTTTAGAGTTGCGAAACTACGCGAAATAGGGGCTCCACTTCGTATTATTTATTTATCCAGACGCGTCTGGTGGCTCGGGGATTACCGTGCCATTGGCGTTTGGGTTTTCCTCCACCGAATTTCTGTTTAATAGGTTCATAATAAAGGTTCAATGCGGCTGGCGGCTCGTGGATTGCCGTCCCATAGGCGTTGAATCCATACCGTACTTGTTGGAAGTATACCCCAGATCTCCCCAAGTCTTTTGCGTCTGGCGGCACGAGGATTAGGTACAGTCAACAGCAAAAGAAACTGATGAAATAGGGTCTCAAAATAGTATATACAATAAATTAAGACAGATGTATCTGATTATTGTAGTTTAGCATTAGTAAATTAGCTCGTAATGTGTCATAAGTAAGTGACATGCCATTCAAACAGTTAAAGTCATTACTGAGTGTTTCAAATTAAACTGATTTTCTAAAATAGCAATAGTCAGTAATACTACCAAACTATCACATGTAAGTGAATATAAATGTTTGGGCTTTCATGTCTTCTCAAGACCACCTCGGAATACAAGTCAGACGTTCGGTTAGTGTCGGTTATACTCGTAAGACAAACACGCGAAACAACTATAACACCTCTCATTTCTATCAAGGGTTGAAATAAGTTCCTACTACTTCGCTTTGTTTTTTTTTGCAACATTTAAAATAAATCCTTTTTAACTGCCGTGATTACCCTAGTTTTCATTTGGAGATTTAGTCATTTTGACTTTATCTTGTTGGACACTTGACACACAGGTAGAAAACAAAATTATTCTTTATTGAAATTTTCTATAAAGAGACAGTTATGGCATCGTTTATGATCATTTTCTTTTGACTCATTAAATATTCAGTTGAAAATGACACTTTGTTATAATCTGTTTTATCTGGGGCGTCATGCTTGAACATGTTTTGAAATGTTAATTTTGATCACTTACTTTTGACGTTGACTGTACCTTCCCGTTGGCACTGTGACTGAGGGCGCTTGGGCCAGCAGTGTCAGATACTATTAAGGAGATTCGGAAAACCTCCTACCTATCCCGGCGCATCACGCCAAACCCCATATTTAGGAGCTTCACTCCATCCGCGATTAAGAAACCTCTTTCTTCCCGTCATAGTGTTTAACGCCAACCGTTGTAGTAAGGAGCTTCATTCCCGCCCCATATCAGGGGATAGGTTCCGCCTAGGATCACGTGGACCATCTGAATTTGAGCAATGTAGGTTAAGTGAGTTGTGTTGTGTTAAATTAGTAAATGTATTAAAGGTGTTGGTTTGGGTAAACAGTTGTTTCCGTGAAAACAATCAGGATCCCTGAACTAGAGGAAAAAAAGTCGGGCCCTCACAGGACTCGGCATTGTAGGCTGGGTGCGTCCGCTCACACCGTCACAAAATAAACTATCGCGTGGTTACAGACGCTTAGCGGTTTGACGGTTGTCAATAGTATCTAGACTAGCAGCTGATTAAGATTTAACCGTCTGTTAAATTGGTTGGCGAACTCGGGCTCAAAGAGCGTTTGGTAAATGTGTTTTAACAGCTATTAATTTCGCAAAAAAGGTTTTGTGCACATATTATTAAATAGGTTAGGTACTTACGCTTTTTACAGACCACGGTAAAAAAAAACTACGGTGTGAAATAAATACTCTGTCTACGATGCGATATAAAAATAAACAGCGTTGCATAATGAAATCGTTTTCTAAACGATAATTTAGTAAAACATTAGCTAACCTACTATTTACAATAATAATATGTTGGCTTTCATTATCAAGTTGACACATCCTATTAAAACGTTGATTAAACCAATGATTTCCACCCGGTCCCCAGTCAGTTTGTTCCCAGGTTAGATGTTACTAATAATAAAATAATACCTTCACGCCTTCATTCCCAGAGTGGGGTAGGCAGAGCTACAGAATTACCAACAACTCTAAAAACTTGTTGATAACTCTGTAACCACAATTTGCACAACTAGGCTAAGATGTTTAACAGTGTATATTAGTGACAGGTTGCAAGCCCATCGCCTAACAGTACTACAAGCCTTATTCCCTTAGTTGCCTCTTACGACATCCACGGGAAGACATGGAGTGGCACAATTCTAAGCCTGCAACCACACGATACTACTATTCTTTTGAATTCGTTAACAATGGCAATGCAATTACTTAGAAGTGCGACCAGTCACGTCCAAAACTCTCGGCCCTCAGCAATCAAACCAGGGTTTTCCTTATTTCCACAAACACATGGTGGGGGGTAAAACGCAGCCTACAGTGGATTCAATCCACCATTATTAAGTTTTAATGACGCAGGCCACAATGCCAGCCCTCGGGGCGATAAACAAAGGATAACGGCTTCTGTGTCGCTCGGGATAAGATATATAACCACAATCGCAATCTGGTTGACAGGAAGGTCTTGAGGCGACTGAAATTAAACATGAATAAAATTGAAAAGAATGAAGGTAGGATGCAATAAAAGGTTCAGCAATAAATTGAAATAGCTGTCTCTTGGTAAGCTGTTCAAAAACATTCGAAACAAATAAAACTATCAAGGCTTTGGATTACAATTATTTTTAAGTTCAATTAAGGAAGAGACCCTTAACTTCGTCATTGAGAAACAAGGGCCCAGCCCAAGATCTATATCAGTGAAAAACTTAAGTAAAAGACCTCTTGCATGTAGTTGTGTACGTCTCATTTCAAATATAGAATGTCGAATTGTCTATACAGATGTGTTACAACTACATGCAAGAGTTCTTAAATTTTTCACATTTTCGCTACTACTCGTACGTTTCTGTGTTCTATTGTTTTTTCTACTGACTTTAGCATATGTGGCATCTTATGTTTCCCGGTTTATATTTCGTCAACGAATTGAAAAATGAGTTGTTTAAGAGAATCATCTAAAAGGTTGACATCAGATTTTAACGTCCGCTGTGGAACCATTTGAATTTTCCTTTTCATTGACAGGTTATGAGTTATGAGTTTTCAATCGCGCTATTTAAGCAATGCTTTTGAAACTCGCTGCGAATCCCTAAGTCAACCTTCGAACTGTTTGAAACTGCACGTTTATTAGCATTGTTATTAGTATTGTTTCAGTTTGATAGTTGCATGTAGTTAAGAGTATACATGTGTTAATTATTGTATGTATTTTGTAATACTTACTAGGTATAAGAATATTCTTTATTAGTGTTACATTCATTATCAAAGAAAAAAAATATATTTAATAATAATTAATAGTAATAGTATGCAGTCCTTTATGTAATGGTATTTTCTCGTCTTCTCGTGGTTGTTAATCTGTTTTTAAGGTTTTTTTTTCGATATCCTCGGAAGATTATGAAGCCGTTTTATCCTACGACTTTATTCGCGTAAATATTATGGAAGTTTAACTCTTTTCCGAAATAAAAAGTGTCCTATAAGCTTGTAAATGCAGGATAAAGACTGTGGCAGAGGTGGGGAACTTCCAAATACAATTTAAATTAGGTATATTGAAATTATTGAAATTATTTATTTTCCAAGAACATACACAGGTTTTAAATATATATACATGTCAGTAGGATTTTAGTACATGAAGGTAGCTCTGCCACATTTGGCATGCAAAATCCTAATCTTACTTAAAACTATTATTATTTATTAATACGATTTATCAAAATATTCATTTATCTTATAAAATAGTCGAGTAATCAAGTACAATTTTAATGTCCTAGAAAAGTCATTTATATTCGTATTTATATCGTGGTTTCTTATTCAAATTTATTTTCTGTCGATGACAGCTATCTCTGAGTTTCAGGAGTCTTCCTATTCTAAATTTTATGTCATAGACCCACCAAAGGGGGTTTCAACCTTTAGAAGATTCGTGTATCTGTGTATCAAATTTATTTCAAATTTATTTAGCCATGTTTCGTGTTCTCGTTAGTGAAACACAAATCCAAATATCCAAACGAAATTTCACATTTACTATATTTTGCCCTGATTTGAACCCGAAGAATACATTTAGTGTTAAAAACTTAAAGTATAAAAATGTGTAAATTATGACCTTCTTGAAAATAATGTGCTAAAACACCTAACAATTTCATGTAACGAATAATGACTTCTTATTTGATTATCAGCGCAGTCTAAAGGGTAGCTAACAAATAAATCCATTTCTAGCAACCGTTGCCAGTTGCAAGTTGCAAGTCACTTGAGCGACAAAATTTCGTCGCCAACCCAACGTAACTTCTGCCTTAAGCCCCGGCTACATGCTACATTTTGCCTGCGTAGTTAAAATGATGGTACTCAAAACGGAACAAAAGAATGGAATACGGAACAGTGACCACAAGGTACTAAGGACGGGCTTTTCAAACTATGCGATCCTCATTTGGTAGGTGTTTAAATATTGAGGCACTGTCTTTACGTTCAATAAAAAAAGTGCAAATCAAGAACAGTGCAGACCAATTTTGGGCTAGTCAATAATTTTACAAGTAGCACAAGTCGTTCTTTTGAGCTTGTTTGAGCACTTTGAGCTACTGCTCTCCTCACGCACGCGCTCAACCGCGCAAACTGGTTTGTACTGGTTTAAACGACACTATGCTACCGTAGCTACCGTACGTAGTCGTGACTTTACACTAATAAAATTAAACCATAATAACTACTCCCTGCGCTCCAGTTGACTGAGAGTTCATTTAGAACTCCACGTGCACCGCACAGTTCGGAACTTGTTTACAATGCACCAATTCACCCTGTTACTGTACAAGTTACGCAGAATGTTGCATTTGTGCGACTTTAAAGTACCTACCCAACGGCTATGATCTGCAATGGATTAAAGTTTTACCATTTGGAAAGTGATTAAGTGTATATTTTTGTCAATTAGGAACTCTATTAAAACTGTTTAAACTAGAAACTGTGCAGACAGATCTTTGGCTGATTAACGATAGCACTAGCCGTTATTTTGAGCTTGTTTGAGCTACTGCTCTCCTCACGCACGCGTTCAACCGCGCAAACTGGTTTATACTGGTTTAAGCAAGACGATGCTACCGTAGCTACCGTACGTAGTCGTGACTTTACAATAATATAATTAAAGCATAATAACTACTCCCTTCGCTCCAGTAGACTGAGAATTCATTTAGAACTCCACGAGCACCGTACAATTCGGAGCACAACTTGAAACTAGGTAATATTTTTAGCTGAAATTGGTTAAGTTACCTTTTATTGTTCCATTTGTTATTCACGGGAACGGAATATTCGTGAAAATATAAGAATTATGGCTTGTTCAAATATTGGAGATGAAGGTGAATGTTTCATTACACAGGTTAGAAGAGAAAAGGTTCCAGGTTAAAGAGAGTTATATTAAAAAAACATCGTAGAGCTCTGTTAATAGGTATATATATATATATATATATACCTTTAAATACCCTGATTCTCATTCATCTTCTGATGCCTCTCCAATTACAGAATGTTGGCCACTAACTGCAATTAATTAATAATGTATCCCTGTCCTTTGCACCACAACTGCAATACCTGCAAAGCTACCGTAATAGTCCATTTCGTTACGTAGTGAAATATGGCTCAGCCTGAAAATCAATTACTGCTGTCAGTTTAACTTAGCGGTTATACACATTTAAGCTGCTTAGCTTCATAACATACATAATAGTATCAAATTACATTTTCACAACTTCTAAAGAGTCTCAAATGACTGATATATTTTTGATATGTTTTTAGAAAATTCACTCTTCACGCTTAATGAAAAGAGAAAAAATAGAAGCAAGCTATTAGCGTTTCTTTTTAGAAATAGGTTATTGCATAAAATGCGTTTAATTAAATGCAGAGCAATTAATTTACCTGAATTTAATTTGCAATTTGCAATGCTACAAATTGTTGAATTGGTCAAAGTATAATAATTTGTTAATAGAAATCAATTCGAAAATGGCCGCAATAGCTTAATAGTTTAGCTTTTACTTATACTTAAGTACAATAGAACAAAGAAATCTCTGTCAAAAGCTTTGTAACCACTGAAAACAGTCAAATTTAATAATCGACATATCTACGTCCAACAGTTTTGTACATACGTTGATAAAACTGTTTCACCAACATAATTATATCATCATAATCATTATTTTAGCCAAACGACGTCCACTGCAGGACATAGGCCTCCCCCAAGGATCGCCACAACGACCGGTCACATGCTACCTGCATCCACCGGGTTCCCGCAACCTTCACGAGGTCGTCGGACCATCTCATGGGAGGTCTACCTACGCCGCGTCTTCCGAAACGTCATACAAAACTTGTATTATAAAGATAGAAGTGATGCCAAAATATACCATCAGAATATTTAACCTTGTGTATTCCAATGATTCCAACCTTTTGAACACTTAACTCTCGACCATCCCACGGGATAAGTAATCATTTTCGGGAGAAAAGGAAGATATTTCATCTTAATCTGTCCAGCCGTTATAGTGTGAACAAGATACAAACATAGTGTGATAGTGTGAATCCTAATGATCATTTTTACCCATCACCGCCGTCCAAACACGAAAGTCTTATTTTAAGACTATAATTCCAACCTTTCCAACACTAAAGTGCTCCACCAATTAACTTGTCCAATAGAACTCGACATTAGACTCCGTCGAGGAAGCCATCTTAGCTTACAGAAACCTTTCTTCATTAGGCGAAGACGTGATTGCAAATTTAAACACCAGTACCAGCGATCGTGTTGCCGTAACTAAAACTCAACTTGCAAATAGGCTTTAGTGTTGTTCGCAATTGTTCGGGAGTACATTTAAGTGATGCCTTGGCTCGGGCAGATCAAACAAAGTGAAGCGTTTATTAAGTCTAGGTTAGGGATACATTGTTATTCAGGCCTAGTAACATGGTCGCGTTTGTCGGGTGACTAAGTGTGGATAAGGCATCTGTCACCTTCTGACATGTATATAAGTACGAGAGGGACGGACGCTTTATCGAAGATATATGAAGAAATTTTGATATGTAGGCAAGCAGATTGAAGTGAAACCTGTATGTAATTCAAATCCAAAATGAGTTATTTAATTAAATACATTTAAGTAACAAAATATATTTTTAAATTTAATAGCAAGCAACAAATTGCTTGAGTTAGGAGACTCCGCTCTTAAAGTCATATTCATATTCATATTCATATTATTTATTCATTGCTTTAGTAGGTAACATGATAACATTGTGACTAACCTAATTGCACTTACGCATGTAGCTACTGAACAAATGCATTGTTAGATATCATACCAACATAAACAAGCAAGATCGGTGTCTGTGTGTGTGTTACCATTGGATAGTGCGGAATACCGAAAGGCGAAACGTTTGCAGAACCGACATGAAGCGATAATTTAATAAAATACGTGAGAACTACTGGATGCAAGTAGCACAGAACCAATTGTATTTATCATTGATTATGATGAGTTATAGTAACACTAGTAACAGTAATAAACCTGACATTAAATACAAGTTTTTTCGTTACTATCTTTGACTATTGTATCATATTTAGGTACAAATCACTTTGCTACTACTACTATAAAAAAAGTGGATAGGTATTAGGTATTGTCAGTATCTATAAAGTTTCAATCCTACTCGATTTCCTAAGTGGAACACCGGATGCCGGGGCTTGAATTCATTAGCATATACTGTCAGACCCTATCAGTAAACCATCCTGTCGAGTTCAATGATTTACAATGGAGATGCGATGTAAAAACTCCACAAAATTTACATGTTACAAGTGTAAATTATAATTATAAATGCGTTTTGATGGTTTGTTCTGTTTGTATGTTGTTATGAATTCAATCTTTTTTGAAATGGGCTTGTGTTTGATCGCTGAATTTTGATTTGGTAAGACCGGACTATAGGTGTGAATTTCGCCTGTACCGGCTTCTAATATCAACTTAAATAATATTTTATTGTACTATTGTCATTAAAATGTTGTAGCTAATACCTATAACTATTCATAATTTTAATGAAAAAAGGATTTACAACGTCAATTTAGTTTTCTTAAAATTACCGGAAAAGTTGACATTACTAAGTCCATACTGAGACGCGAAGTACATAGTTTACAGACAGATCTCAAATAAAAAAAAAACATTTCGGGCTTGTGTAGCGAGCACGTGTTGCATACAAATTTTATTGTTATCTAGTTTAAACTTTTAAAAAAGTGAAAACGGCCATAATAAGATGAGGGCACAAGTTTAATATTTACATCCATATTTTATTCGAAACTTAATTTTTTTATCTGTGTCTGGAATAGCTTGAGTTTTTTTTTCTAAAAAAGCTTGCATTTCTCCTTTTCATAAACATAAAGGCGTTAAAGTGATGTTATTTCACGTGAAGTTTCTGTTTATATGAGATTTGTATCTTGCGATTTTTGAGAAAACCACTATATATGCCTCGGCAGAAACGGCAATTGCCTGTTTCACTGCCTAGGCAATTATGTGGTATTTTTAATCTTAAAATTAAACAACGTCCAAACATACAACAATTGCAAAGTTACTATTAATACGATATCTTCGAAGCAGGCGATACTTGAAGTTGTTTGCAACAAGTTTCGTATTTATACCTGCCGACACCTGAGGAAATTGAACATGGGAACTTCTCCATTGTGCTTGGTGTAGTTTGAAATCTAATCAACAATAAACAAAGTCTAAAGCGGTGTTATTTATCTAACAATGCAAGTTCTTTTGTTGGTACCCTAATGTTTTAGGAAACAACAAGGAAGAGGATGAGACAGTTTATAGCGGGTTTAAACTGAAAATGCTTGACCCAACTCGTTGTAGAAAATAGAAATGAGAAAATGTGTGCATTTTATTTACAGGATCTACCTACGGCAAACTTTCGGCCAACGACTCAGTTAATGACGTTAAAGTAGTTCCTTGACGACGGTTTTTTATAAACAGGAGGGTTATCATGACATAACTATGCGGTTCATTTTACGGCGAGTGTAAAGGACAGAGCTATAGACATAGCTGGGCATTAACTCGTTAATCCGTTAATCGTTAATTAACGAAGTTAACATTTTGATTAACGGATTAACTTTTAAGTTAACTTTAAAAAATGTTAACGGAGACGTTAACTTCCGTTAATATGCAGAAGTCCGTTAATCGTTAATCCAATGCCTACTATTTACCGCACGGCGCGAAAAACAGGTTCAGACAAGTATGAAACGACAAGTACCGGGCGTGTAAAATGTGATGACATGAAATCAAAAGACTCGTTCAACGTGTGCAGCATTCCTCGGGGAAAAGATATTCATAAATCTACTTATTCATTAAATACAATACTGCTATACCCTCAAGCGCTGCAGTTGAACGTCTGTTTTCCACGGGTAAAGACATTTTAACAAGAAAACGAGCCTCGCTTTCAAACGAGAACTTCAAAATGTTAATGTTCATGAAGGCGAATATGCACCTTATACCCGTCGATTAAATAACACATTTTAATTATACAAGTATTTTGTTTTGTTCCTATCCTGTTAACTTCCAGAACCTAAACCAACAGGTTTTATAAGTTCACTAACGCAACGATATAAAAATGCATTTTTTTTACACATATTAACGGATTACCGATTAACTTGCGATAATTCTTCCGAAATGTAACGCTCTAACGTTTAACGAAGCTAACTTTTTTTGTAGCGGATTAACGATTAACGAAGTTAATTATTTGATTAACGGTGCCCAGCTATGGCTATAGATACTATAGAACTCTGTCCCTTTCTCTCAGCGTAAACTGAACTGAATAGCGATATCATAATAACCCCCCAGGTTTGAAATTGGAACGACTTATTATCTCTCAGTACGGTGGTCTGACCATTCAAAATACATAACTATTTTGATAACTACCAATCAAAATGAACTTCTTTAGTCCTGCCTACAATACGTTTATTAACATTGATAACAACATTCACAGCGAAGCATTTCATACAAGCGATTTCTTAGTTTCAATCATTGCTTTTATTTCCATCACGTTGTTTTTAACTCTGCCAAATGTTCACCAGACCTCGAAAAACCGTTTTTAGCTTATGGATAGAAAAAAATGGGGAGGGATTGTGAAACGGAAGAGAAAGAGGGAGAGAGAATTTAGGCTTCGCTTATTCCTCCAACAATGTATAAGTATATTGGCAAATGGGAAATTTTTAATCATACTTAATAGTTTTTACTCCGTAGCTCATATTCGAAATTAAAATCGTTACCAATGCTTGAGTACAAGCCAGTGCATATAATCGGCCTGGCTGGCTCCCTGCCAGCACCCTGGAGCCTTTATTCTTCAGTTTTCATCAACTTTATTCATAAATCGGTGTTAAAGAACTGCGCCAATTTACAGAGCGATGGTTTGGGCAGTTGATAGAATTCTTCAGTTTATAGTTTGAAAAAAAAATTGAGTTCTTATTAAAGCAGAAGCTTAGGTTGAATTAAAAATAATGGTGATGTAAAAATTACCTTAATGGAATCATTTGTTATGATTAATGTATAATTTTGCTTTGTGTCGTGTTTTCTAGTAATACTTTAGTATGTTTATAGGTACTTTCATGTATTAAATTACGCTGAGTAGACTTAATTTATTATTCGCACGCGCAGACATAAAATGTATAGGCTCTATTACATACAAAAAATATTCAGCTTTGGTGCGTTTTGAAAATCTTTTCCTAAGTGGGTCAATTGCTTGCAAACTATACACCACATAACAGATGTTCTGATTATCCGCAGACGAATTCGTGAGTGGAAAGCTAATATTAAATAAGCTGAGCCACAATAAGTTTTAGTTAGCTTTCATCTTAATAACCCTACTTCCTTTCCCAAACGTCCCTTTACCGTTTATAAACTAATGGAGGCGTAGGTGCGTTTTCAAGCTAGTTTTTTGATTAGTAATTAAATCCTGAACTAAAAAAAAAATGAACTTTACGGAGACTGTTAAGTCTTTGGACGATACAAGTGTTAAATTATTCATTTAATTAAAAACCTATGAGCTTACTTTAGAAAAAATACGGACGAATTGGGATAGACCAAAAAAAAATAACTTACAATTTTTACATTCTAATTCGAAAGAATAGGTAATTTTAAGAGGCCAATTTCATTAGTTTTGTATTTGATCCAATAGTTTTGTTTTAATATCATTTTTTATTTTGCAGACATTTTATGGATGACATGATTATTTTAAATTTGAGTTGGCATTTTCTATTAAATTAGAAGAATTAAATGATATCTAATGATAAAAAATAATTGTAATTGTGGAATAAAACATACTATTTCAAGCGGTTTTCGCCTAATCCGTAAGATACCCCTAGGAGGGCTTCAAGCCAAAAACGAAAGTCAAACAAAGGTCAAATATACTTTTGTCGAAATGTCCGGAATAGATAAATATTTCAAAAACTTAATAATGCAGAACGGTTTTAAAACCCTATTCCTCGAAATGGTTTTCAAATTAGAGTAATTTTAAAAATATGAACAATCCCAATTGAGAACCACCTTATTTTTAATGTCGGTTAAAATTAGGATTTACGGATTAAAATCGTCACAAATTGAACAATGATCAAAATTATCTATTCATATTTAAAATTTTGTGACAAGTTACTTGCTTACTAGCCTATCCATTGTAAAAATAAACCGAACTGTTTACTAGAAACGTAACCACTAAATAGCTCCTCTAGTAGTATATGTATAGTAAAGCTACATTTTAAACGCACTATTCATGTCCTTGTCTGACTTCTGACGAAATCTTTACGATCGACCCTAACGTTTCGTACAGTTAGCAGCAAAAGTAGCTAAGCGTATTTGTATCATGGTTACAAAGATAAAAAAACATTGAGGTTTTACGTTTACTACGAGTGTTTATACTTGTATATTTATATAAATTATTGCAAGGTATTTGAATGTCCGAGTACTAAAGTAAAAAGACAGTATTCGACTCTGGAAACTAAGTAAGTAAGTGGAGGTAAATTTACTAACAGGACATTTTGAGGCATATTGACTCATGTATATCGTTAGAATCAGCGAACTTTTTTACGTCTAACGAATGTTGAAGTTTTTTGTAAAACGCAGGGTCTTACTGACCAAATTTTCAACTTTTTTTGTTAATTTTTTTTTTTTTTTTTTTTTTTCTCTCTCTTGTACTGCAATCTGTCACCTTTCTGGGACATTAAACAGTAGATTGGGGTTTGTTTAAAAGACTTGCTAGGTGTGCAACCTGTGTCGCACCCTTATTTTTCCAACAACTATTTCAGTGTGTCTTGGGGCTTTTGTTAAATTGTTGGTTAATCCATCGTTAATGAGTATGTTACAATTCGATATTTTTCTTGTTTGTTATTAACCCAAAGGTTTGTTAGCCTATTCAAAAGTATATAAAGGTCTACCTTTATATACTTTTGAATAGGCTTCATCAAAACCGATATAACAATATTTCGGCGGGTGACTGTTAACCGTTTTTCCTCGCCGGTCAAAAGTAGCCATTGTCTAACGGGACATTTATTTTATGAACTAGCACTTTTCAATTGTTACATTAAAAACCAGTCAGTAGATATTAAAATTATGAGCAAACAATAATAAAAATGACGTTTTTTTACGAAAACGCAAATTTTAATCGCTCTAGCGCTCTACTGTAAAGTTTGTGAAATGGACGTTAGTCAATTATCTTTCCTAACGTCGGTGTGTTTTAATATTTTGGACAATAAATGTTTTTATTACTCAGCAGACATCAAACTTTATTATAACGACGCGTTGGTCTAGTTAGTACCTAGTGACCATGTCTACGAAGCTAGCGGTCCCGCGGGTTCGATTCCCGGTACGGGCAAATATTTGTATGATTAGCGCGAGTATTTGTTTCTGAGTCTTGGATGTTTTCTATGTATTTAAGTATTCATTTGTCCTAATAAAAAAATTCATCGTTGTCTTTAAGTACCTATACAAGCCAAGAGCTCAGTTTGGGTCTAGATCAATTGGTGTGAGATTGTCTCCTGATATTTATTTTATTTTATTAATATAAGGCTAACCACCTGTTGCACAATCGACAAGTAAAGCATATTTGACAGATAAATTCCTTTCTCTTTCTTATACTTGTAAATAGACAAAGAGATAGCCAACTTTAAATGGCTGATAAATTTACTCGTCGATTGTGCACCAGGCCCTAAGAGTGCTAGGCCAATAATTTCCGATACCAGTCTAGCCATTATTTTCATATGTAGCATTCTTATAAGTATATCTGTGTGGTTTTATTCATGATGCTATAATGCTGCCGACTGTACTGTACAAACCCAACAGTTAAAGAAAATATATTTGGCCGGGAATTTAACATTTTATTGTACGCTATGGCAGGGCTTTCTGAATTTTACGATTGGAAGTTTATTATTCCACGCCACTGTGATCCAGAATTATGACGTCAACTACCCCATTGTGAAATTGCGACAGATGTTTTTGAGATCAATAAACTTCTTTTTGCAACTGACGTTGTGTTTTTTTAATTATTTGTAAAAAACAAATACGAAACCCTTTTATAATGGCATCGTCGAGTCTCGAAAAAGAAATTACGACGTGTTTATTTACGTAACACAAAGGAATTGGTAATGTCGTAAGAAGCGATTAAGGGAAAAAAGGCTTGTAGTACTGTTAGGCGATGGGCTTGCAACCTGTCACTAATACGCCTGGTAAACATCTTAGCCTATTTGTGCAAAATGTGGTTACAGAATTACCAACAAGTTTTTAAAGTTGTAGGTAATTCTGTAGCTCTGCCTACCCCTCTCTGGGAACGGAGGCGTGAGTTTATGTATGTATGTATGTAAAGGAATTGGTATAAATGTATTTGTGTTGTTAACCTTATCACAAAGATGGCTAAAATCTAAACTGACTGGCAAAAACACCGCTAACGTGACTTTAATACATATATTTAAAAAAACCTAAACCTTACTATCCATACAAAATAAATCCCCGCAATACATAGAAACCATCCAAGACTAAGCAACAAATAATGCGTAATGGGAGTCGAACCCGGGACCGCTAGCTTTAGAGGCAGGGTAAGCAAGTAAACTAAACCCGTCGTCATAACGTCGTCGTCGTTCAAACCAAAAATCATTTCACTTTGATGTATAATTTTCAAACTTTACTCGATTAAGCTCTAACCCAACGTTAACGTGCTCCTCAAATCTCATCAGCCTCCGTGGAACATATGCCGTATAGCATAAGTATAACGAGGTATATTATCAGTAACAACCTTATCCCAGGCTTCAGTCGGAAGCCGGGAAGCCTGCCGATAAAACCACCACTTTATAGTTCCGTTCTTTACTGCACCGGTAACATACTACCGACATTAAAATGGTACTATGAAATGACTACATTAATAGTTTAGTAAAAACAGTGTGAGAGCTATTTTTATCTACAAGCTTGGCAGTTACACAGAATGCAAAAATAGATAAACGAGTTGTTAGGCCACACGGGCACTTTTACACACACACATAAACTCACGCCTTTATTCCCAGAGTGGGGTAGGCAGAGCTAAAGAATTACCAACAAGTCTTAAAACTTCTTGATAATTCTGTAACTACATTTTGCACAAGTAGGCTAAGATGTTTCCCAGTGTATTAGTGACAGGTGGCAAGCCCATCGCCTAACAGTCGCCTCTTACGACATCCACGGGAAGACATGGAGTGGCACTATTCTAACTCGGCAACCACACGGATCACTTGCACTTTTTGCACTTGGGCACATGTCAGCACCTCCTAAGACGAGACCACTGCTGAAAAAAAAATCGCAAAAAAGTTATTTTTTAACATATAAAAAATATTTTATCCCGTAGGCGTTCACTGCTGCTGAAACTGGGCCTCCATTTGATTTCCGACGACGATTTGACGATCCAATGCGGCCTGCCACGAAGGACTTACTTTTTTCCTAATTCTTGAAGGTTTACATCAGTTTTCGCGGTTGCCTATGCATTTGCAACGTTTAGGTTAAACCTTACTTCCAAGACCTCTTCTACATTGTATTCGCCAATATTGCCTCGATATTGACAGCAGAGCTCTTATTCACTTCGTACCTAGTGAAAGCTGTCAGCAGTGTGATTGTGATATCGAAGCAAGATGGGCTAAATCAAAGTAGCAAAAAGGCCCTAGTGGTCTAACTATAATCTTGTCGTTTCTCTGTCGCTCCGTAAAAACAAATTAATCAGTACATGTACTTAAAACGTGTGCTACTTTGATCATAGCCTGGCAGTTAAATCAAAATAATGCATTTTATTTGTGTCAATGTATTATTTGATACAATATCTATTAACACATTATTATATTTCTCATGATTTTCTTGTTCGGAACAGAGAAATAAAATATGCTTACATACTCGTACATTCATAATCTTTACTTTAACTGTACCTATTAACTACCTTGGCCTCTTTTCAACACGGTAAAAGCCATATGGTTTGTGAACTGTTAACGTATTGTTAACGTTATAATAGTTCTTATTTACTGGACAGTAAGTAATCTTTGGAATTATCTAAAACATTTTTTAAATTTTATGGTCAAATTATCTGGTCACACAAGGAGCAAACTCATCCCATGGTATCAGCTACAGATCCCGGCTTACACCCGTGTTTTCACGTGTAAACACGAGATAAAGCTGATTTATGTAACGCCAAGTTTGTTTTGCTGACTAAATACTATTTTGTCTTATCTTACCTGTCTTTCTTATTTACAAACATCTGTAAGAAATCCTAGACTGTTTTTCGAAGGAACTAAGTTTGTTTTTAACAACCCATTTTATTTTGTCTTTCTTCTACTACTTTATCTATCTTTTGAGTTATCATCTTAATTTAATATTTCTTTTAAATTTTATTTCCATGAGAAATGTTATTTGTTTATTACTACTTCTTACATACCTACATTTCTTAAGTACCGGGTTCGAATTCCGGTCAGGGCAAAGTTTCTATGTGTATGAGTATTAATTACTCTATATAAATATGGTTATCATTACCTGGTACCTGTAGGACAAGTCTAGAGCTTAAGTTTGCAGACAAAGCCATAGCAGTTGTATAGCTCTGTCCTTTTTGCTCAGCGTTAACTGAACTGCACAATGATATTTATTAATGTTTTTTTTTATAACCCGATTAATTCGTATATGCCAAAAAAATTGACAAGGAATACAGAAACAAACAGAAAGTATTACTCAAACAATTATGAATAAATAATAAGTGTTTTATAAAAGATCATATTCCTGAAAGTAGCTAAGTACCATTTAAGACCAAGGTCGCTATGCCAGAAAGCATTGGCCGTAAACGTCCATTAAACCTGACTATAAACCCGTTGGATTGCTTTCGGGCCATTTATATATTCTTAATAGGTGGCTCTTAAGCTCCATTAGTTTTAGTTATAGGGTAATAGCTGTAAGATGTGTAAAGTGCCGGTTGGAAACTTTATTGCGAAAGGAAAGGATTTGATCCAGGAGACTAGGTCGTAACGGACCAAGTTTTCATATCGTATTTCGACAAGGCATAGATTAAAAAGTTAACGACCTAAAGGGTTTTTGGGCCGGTGTAAGTTTTTTACTGTTGGCTGAAATACTTAGATGATGTTGATTTGGAGCACTGCTAGATTTAAAGATGTGCTAAGGCCCATATGGACTACGTATAACTACAAATGTCACATGGGTATCAGGATAATTAATTTTGCGTGTGCGATTATATTTGCTCACCGTTTACATAGCTTAAAAAGTTTACGCAATATCTTCTCGTCCAATATGGCGCAGGTTTCAGCTTAAAAGGAAGCTTTCTATTTAAAAAAAAACATAACTACTTTCTTTCAGTCGGGAGAATGTAATACTTAACTCTAATGGCAAAAACTCGCTTTGGACAGTAGTATATTGGTCAGGGCAGTAAAATTCCGCGTTGTCAAAGAATGTAGAGAAAGGATAATAGATGATGATATTTTAGCTATAAATTGCGTTTCGTTTAGTCCGTGAAAATATCTGGGTTTTGTCCGTCCGTACTTATAGAAAATCCAATGAAAATGCTCACAATGATTATGCTAAATACAAATCTGAAAACTGATCATATCTAGGATGACAAGCAAGACTTAGCTTATGACATTTATAATGACAGGGTTGTAATTACACTCACCGCTTGCATTAGGCGCTCTAAATCAACCATTAATGCGTAAATTTTCCACAGCATTAGGCTTAATTTTATACAGCGACTGGGCAAATTGCGAACCATGCACGCAAACCAGGAACAACAACCATTACGGCCATTTAAACACGTCCAATCGCTCGATCGCTTATTGCTGACCGCGCGTTTACCGTGGTGGTATTCTCTATAACAAAGGTAAGATTTGAACCAAGCTAAATTGACTCGTGTCCGCTTTAGAATTGCGGTGTGATTTCTATCAACAGCGCTGAGACGCTAGACAAGACGTCTAACCCTTTACACCCGAGCGATTCAGACAATGTTATTTTAAGTACAACAATTGAAAAAAAAAATTTTTTTTTTTTACACGTTTCATGTTTAATTTGAAAAAAAAACCTCACATTCATATCAATTTTATTTTTATTTTACACGATTCAAATTCAATTAGAAAAAAACCCTCACAATCGTATCAGCTCGGATGTAAAGGGTTATGGCTAACGTAAATGAATTTCGGAAACTGTCATAGTCTGTAATTGACATAAGTACTCGTCTCGACTGTCTGGCTGTTTGCGTCAATCCTATAGACATATTTTCGATAACGATAACGTTCTCACAATGCGTCTTGTCTTGATTTAACTGTCTTTGATGTGATATCGTATAATTATCAACTCAGCCGCCATTACTGTCAAGTAAATAAGAGCTATTATAACGTTGACAATACGGAAATATAGTTTTACCCAGTTGAATAGACGCCCTGATTTGCTCAAAGATGAGAATTGAGGCCTGCGTTTATGAATCATGTGTCATGATCAGAGATCGGACAAATGGGCGTCATTACTCGCAATAATGTGGACATGACTCCAAAGATTTCAATTAAACAAAATTAAATTATATGAATTGATTACTTACCTGAACCCTAATCTCGAGCCTTTGCAGGACAGTAATAAATAAATGATACAAAGACGTGAGGAGTGGCCATTAATATTAATCTACTTTAGTTTGCTCCATTAACATCCGTGGATTGCGATAGGAGCTTTTCACCTCATAAGTTTATTTTAACCGTGGAAAGGAATACATACTAAGGAACTAACTAGGAACTAACCACGGAAAAATTATAAAAAATATATTTGTTTTAATAAGTTTTGGTGTTATTTATTTATGAATGTCTTGCACAGGATCAAAATTGTTTTAAGGTTAGTAATGAAATAATGTAATATAATTTGTTTAATTCAAATCTTTGGAGTCATGTCCACATTATTGCGAGTAATGACACCCAAATAGCGTAATTGTGCAAAATGTGGTTACAGAGTTATCAACAAGTTTTTGGAGTTGTCGGTAATTCTGTACCTCTGCCTACCCCACTCTAGGAATAAAGGCGTGAAGGTATGTATGTATGTATGTATGTAATGACACCCATTTGTCCGATCTCTGGTCATGATTGAATTCATGTCACAGTCATCTGTTTAATTCATATATATTTCTCTATATAAGTATTTATATCGTTGTCTAGTAGTCATAGCACAAGCCTAGAGCTTAGTTTGGGACTAGGTTAATTGTTGTGACATTGTTCCGTGATATTTTGATGTTTATTTAAACACACCAGTTTCATCAAGCGAGCATGTCTAGTGGGGAGTAACCCCCGTGGCTAGCTCATTAGGTCATCTGCTCATCATAATGCAATTAGTTCAGGACACGCGACGGACCGAGCAACAAAGTGTTCGTGTTCGCCTTTCGACGCTCTAGCCAATCCAATTACTCTCGCGGATTTGAACCTGTGACCTGAATCCTTGCCTTGCTTACCGATGTTTTTGCGAGGATAACACGTATGGAAATTGAGGTCGGGTTAGGATTTCTTGTTGGAATTTTACGGAGACAGCTTGTTATGTGAGCGCATGTAGCCATATTGTAGATGTGTTTGGATTAGCAATTTATTTTGGCTTATGTTACTTTTATTTTGTGTGGTCACCGGGTTAGAATAGTGCCACTCCATGTCTTCCCGTGGATGTCGTAAGAGGCGACTAAGGGAATAATAAAGGCTTCTAGTACTCTTAGGCGATGGGCTTGCAACCTGTCACTAATACACTGGTAAACATCTTAGCCTGATTGTGCAAAACGTGGTCACAGAATTATCAACAACTTATTTAAGAGTGCTTGGTAATTCTGTAGCTCTGCCTACCCCACTCTGGGAATGAAGGCGTGAGTTTATGTATGTATGTATGTATGTATTTTGAACATGTAATTTTTTTGTAATTAGCTACAATATTTTGTGAAGCTCGAACTTCATGCGTTACACTAATGTTATATATTTTCAAAAGCAGACGAAACTGACAATGTGTCGCGTTAACTGCCCTTGTTATTTTCATACAATTTGTCGGTTTTTTATAACTAATTAACAAACTAACCAAAAAAAAAATGTGCATGTACCTACTCTTTTATTTCTCTTCCTCGAAGTAATTTGTTAAGTTTTAAGATAAATTTGAATACAAATATCGTAAACAGCAGCTACAAAAAAGACACGATTATAGATCACGCAATTAGTATTCAAATAATAATAAATAACATTCAAGAATTAAATTTCAACCGTGATCATCTTTCTATCCAAACTAGTTATATTGTGTCAACAATACAGCTAGTTTAGTCGCAAATTACCTATGTGGTAAATTTGCATAGTACTATTATTACTAACAATGCTATTTTATTCATTCATCAAGTTTACAGACACTACAAAAAAAAAATTGGCTAAATTGCTGGTTGAACATATTTAGAGCCAGTGCAGTGACCCGATCGTCGGGTACACTGTTCGTAGGAGATTTTCGCTACACAGCGGAAAAATACTGCTACGGGCTACAGCGTAGCATTCGTACAGTTTATTTTTTCTTACTTTAGCTAATAGTGGAAGATCCGAACCTAAATCGACCTTCACCGAGCTGATAATAGAACGAAACATATTTTATCATGAATTTAGTATATTAGAAAACATATTAAAAGTGGGTTCGCTAAAAAAATCCTGGGCAGACTATTTTTAATTATTTTTCAAAAAATGATTTTTAATTAAATGTTGCAACATCAGGATAATAAAAAAAAAAAGTCCTGACTGAAAGTATAAAACATATAGAATGTGCAGCCGTTGGGTTGTCCACTATTTACCTGGGCGAACTACTGGGTTGTCAGGTATAAACAGGTACATCGATGCCAGTTACTTTCACTGGATTGGATAATTAAAAAAAAATTATATCATCATAAGCGCTGTTTTATTGCGAACACGTTGATATAGGGTTGTCTGCGAAAATTCCGGTCCTATTAGGGGTTTGCGAATTTTAAAGATTTTAATTTCAACGCGCGTGGAAATGTGTGACAGAGAGATCCGAGGTAAGTATACTGTGTAATAATAAAGGACCCAACATCGCAGTCGCTTGTGATGGGACCTTGAATAGTAGAAAGTGCGCATGCTCGGTGTGTAAACTATGGAGGGTAGAAGTACCTCTACTACCCTTCATATAGTAAACAGTGCGTTTTATTTCGGAGCAACTGATATTTCAGTTGCAAAAAAAATAATTAATTAATTACATAATAATTAAATATATTTAATATAAAACAATATAATATCAATATATTGAGTTATAACCATAATAATATATCTATAATCTATAATCTATAATAGACAATAAAAATATCAATTACTTACTTTGAAGTATTTTTGCTCTTTCTGGAAATAGAAACAGTAGACAGCCGAAAATTCAAATTAAAAAATAACAAAAAAGATAGACTAGACATCTTATATATACGCTTTAAAATTTTATTACAAAACAGTATAAATACAAAAATAACATTAATGAAAAATATATTCTAATAAACATTTTCTATTCAATATCTGATTCATCAGAAGTATCATTTTGACTCTCGAATTCGTCTGATTCATTAGATTCCTCCTCAAATCTTTAAAATTCGCAAACCCCTAATAGGACCGGAATTTTCACAGACAACCCTATATCAACGTGTTCGCAATAAAACAGCGCTTATGATGATATAATTTTTTTTTAATTATCCAATCCAGTGAAAGTAACTGGCATCGATATACCTGTTTATACCTGACAACCCAGTAGTTCGCCCAGGTAAATAGTGGACAACCCAACGGCTGCACATTCTATATGTTTTATACTTTCAGTCAGGACATTTTTTTTTTTATTATCCTGATGTTGCAACATTTAATTAAAAATAATTTTTTGAAAAATAATTAAAAATAGTCTGCCCAGGATTTTTTTAGCGAACCCACTTTTAATATGTTTTCTAATATACTAAATTCATGATAAAATATGTTTCGTTCTATTATCAGCTCGGTGAAGGTCGATTTAGGTTCGGATCTTAGACTATAAGTAGTAAACAAATATGGCGTATCTTTAAAATTTGACATTTCATAGGGATGGGAATAATGGAGTGAATGTGTAAATTTATTTAGTGAATGAATGAAATGAGTGAAATACGTATATGGGTTGGGTTCTTCAATATTATTGATATAGTGAATTTGACAGACTACAATTGCATGTAGATACCTACTTATAACGATATTATGTACTGAATAACACAACACGCTTTATTATAAATATTTTATTTAGTCATCCGTAGATACATCATCATGTCATATCATATAGACTACCTATACACATAATAATAACTCTCACTAACTATTTAGTTTAAAAAGATAATTATATTCATTTATGTTTGGAATATTGTATATTAAAACCTCGTACCGTTAAACCGCTACTTAATCATTAATTCATTCACTTCTTCCCATCCCTACAAATGAAATGCCAAACTAACATTCAGTTTTGATAATCATGAGAGAGAGTTTTGTGGAAATTATCATTTTATTAAAATATGTTACTTGTAAGGATAATTTAAAGCAATATTTAGTAGAAATGAATTCGTTTGTGTTTAAAGTAATGTCTTTTAGTTATTGTGGTACCATATATTGAGTGATTCTTTCGGAATGTCGCCATATGTGATCGAGTGATGTTTGTTTACGTCTTAGCTCAAGTAAGAAAAAATAGACTGTAGCACTAGCTAGAGTTGAATGTATGAAACATGTTTTATAGCAAATTATAAATAACTTATGGCCGCTCTCAAAGTCAATTAATGAGGATTAGAGGTCACATCACCTACCCTACGTAACGTTTTTAATACTAACCGCGAGGCGAGGCGGTGCGGGTCGGGTGCCAGGTGGTTCTATTGAGCTGTGGCCTTTAGTCGTAACTAATTAAAGATTTTTCATACTCAAGTTGGTCTCTACAATATCTTGAAGTATGGCGCTTCAGATTAGGTTTTTTTTTACATGCATGAATATAGATTTACTTATTTGTTAAAGGTTTATACCTTGTTAATTATACAGCAGTGTTCGCATCGATGTGTTCCGGTTTGGGGATAAGACAGCCGGTGAAATGACTAGCATAGAGGCATTCCATCTTAGTCCTCAGGGTTGGCAGTGCATTTGCAGTCTTATGAATGCGAATGTCTATGGGTCACAGTTTCCACTTACCATCAGGTGGCCTGTGTGCTCGTTTGCCTACCCATGCTATAAAAAAAAAAAAAAAACTTACCTATACACAAAGTCGTGTAAAACTACAAATTAAATCATTTTAAATTGAAAACCTGACTGACGTCGAAATATTTTAGTATTAAAAGGACCTTTAATCGAGTTTCGGCTTGTGAAAGAGATTATTGTATTTCCCGATAGTACCCCGGTGAGTTCGTAAGCGGATAACAATCTGCGGTTTTGATTAATATTCAATATGCGAGATTCATTTCTCTATTAATAATATAAGCATATTAATTATATTTTTTATAGTTCGATGAACTGTTCATGGTAAAAGCATAATACAAATAGCGCCATGGCATGCTTTGCTATCATGCTGAATGGAACGGTGACTAATGAAAATTATGTTTTTACGTCATTCATTACTGTTTTTTTGTGAGTCGTTTCACTCGTGTCTACTGATGTGCCAAAGGAAACTTTCCAAAATTGCGGAAAATTTCATGTAGGAAAATTTCGGAAACTTCTCACAATTTTGTATGGGGATTGAAACTTTCCGTTTCTTAAATTTAAATTTCCTATATTTCTTGGGAAAGTTTCCGGAAATTTCTTGCAACTTTTCCAACTTATTGGAAACTTTCCGCAACTTGCACATCACTGCTCGTGTCGTATAGTGTCATTAATTGCATTTATATTGTCTGTACCTATTCTTTCTTAGATATACAGGGTATTCTGTATTCAGAGGTCCAAAACCAACCCGCATCAAAGCGACATACCGGTAACCGAAGTGACGCTGTGTCATGCGAGTGTGTGCACTCCAATTGACGTCACAATATTACCCGGACAATTCGAAGTCAAGCGGCCTAACGAGCGTCGCCCGGCCATTTGTCACCTAACTTAATTTTGACTCGTAACCTACACTGTAAACTGCCTATTGGTATTTGGAGCTGCTTAGTTTTGCGCTGTAAATGTGTAGAATAAGGTGCCAATTGATTCTGATAATAATATAGACAGTTCACATCCATAAAAAAAGAAATTTTAGCTCAATCACTAACCCCCTGTTTCGCAATCGATAAGTAAAGCATATTTGACAGATAAACTAGCCCTATCTCTTTCTTACACTTGTAAATAGACAAGGAGAGAGCCTACTTAAAATGGCAGAAAAATGTACTCGTCGATTGTGAAACAGGCCCTGTGTTTGCCCTAAACGAGATACAACAAAAACGCAGTTGTACAGAATATTACATCAATAAAATAATAAGTACCTAAGTCAACCAAGAGAAAAAAACTAATCAGTACAATTCAATACTAATTCAATCTAAGTATAGTTATGTTCAGGATCTGTCCGGATCGCAATCACCATAGGGATAAGATCACCTTAATACCTGTTTTTTACCCAACTGCCGGAGGAGGAGGGTAAAGTGTTTATCAGCCTATAATTATATGTATGTATGTTTGTTCCTTAGTAACGGTCTGGAAAATAAACAAATATTTATGATTTTTATGGCAATAGGTGTGTCTTAATTTTTTGAGTGTCACTGAAGATATAATAGTAATTAAAATTCAATATGGCGGCAGCTAGATGCCATATTGTGAAGAAAAAAAAGGATGACCGTAACGTGGCCCGTGTGCTTGATGCCTTCTCCATGCCCAAAAAAAACAATAAGAAAAAAGTACACCGGTGTTCTCATGTGACAATCATTTAAATAAATAAATATCAGGCAACAATAATGTGACAATGTCACACCAATTGACCTAGTCCCAAACTAAGCTCTATGCTTGTTCTACGGCACGGGTACTAGACAACGATATAAATACTTATATAGAGAAATATATACTTGGAAAACATTCATGACTCAGAAACAAAATATTCGCAGTCATCATTGCACACAAATATCTGCACTAACCGGGATTTGAAACCAGGACCGCTAGCTTCGTGGGCAGAGTTACTACCGACTACGCCAATGCATCGTCATTTATACATACCGAGCGGTGCACGAAGCAGATTATAAGAATCTCCTTTTAATAACTCTAAAGCTGTATTGTAGCACAACTCTCGCAATAATACTCACGTATTAATAACTCAACAATTAAACAACGATCGGGCTGCGAACTCCACAAACAAACTGGAGAAGAAAATAAAATATCTAGAGTTTAACAACATTTCGCCGGCATGTTTGCGCACATAAAATCCTATTTTGCAACAGTAAAAGAAAATTAAAGTGGACGCAGCTGACGGTCTACATGTTCCTGTTAGTCGCCTGATGGCTTTTCAGTCCTAATGGATCTTTCACTCATCATTAGAGTATACTTTTTATGATGTATAGAATATTAGCTATTGTGCGTTTGTGAATACGGGAATTATTTTCGTTGCACTAGAAAATATGGCTAAGTCCGTGTGGTTGCCGGGTTAGAATAGTGCCACTCCATGTCTTCCCATGGATGTCGTACGAGGCGACTAAGGGAATATAGGCTTGTAATACTGTTAGGCGATGGGCTTGCAACCTGTCCCTGTCACTAATACGCCGATAAACATCTTAGCCTATTTGTGCAAAATATGGTTACAGAATTATCAACAAGTTTTTAAAGTTGTAGGTAATTCTGTAGCTCTGCCTACCCCACTCTGGGATGACAGGCGTGAAGGTATGTATGTATGTATGTAGAAAATATGGCACAGTTGTTTTTGGAGGAAGTATTGTTGATGTTTGATGTTGTCTGATGATGTTAGATAATACAATACTGATTCAAAATGTTTTTTTAATACCACCGAGCTATCAATCCCTATTACCACCCTTTTCACCCGGCTGCCGAAAAAGGGTATTGGGTTTGACAGCCTATACATGTACGAGTATGTTTGTTCCTTTGTGGCGCTCTAGAAACTAAATGCGTGGACCGATTTAGGTGATTCATATTACAATCGATTGGTCTTAATCTTGTGTCACTAAAGATATGACAGTAATTAAAATTTAATACGGCGGCACCTAGATGCTAGATTGAGTAGGTAAGGTATGTTGGGGTAACATCGGACTAATTTTTGATACTTTGGTAAGCCCTCGGGGTTTATTTTTTTTGACTAACATATCTAACGATTCCTTGAATTGTTATCGTTTATTATAAATAAGTATGAAATATATTTTCGATAGATATTTTTAATTCCCTCATATATGCAACGTTTTTTGTTTAATATGGGTCTAAAGTTAGTAATTGTATATTTTTTTCAACGTGAAACATCGGACGTACTCGGGGTAACAACGGACTATGTTCAAAAACGAACTCTGTGCAGTTACGCGTATGGCTCATAAAAATAAATATCCGTTCTTTTACTGTCAAAACTACAAGTTCAGAATGTTTTTGTATACTTGAAAAACAAGCGAGATTTTTTTTAAAACGGGCACCACGTCCGATCTTTCCCACGGCAAAATATAACGATCTTGACCCGCAAGACGAAGATCGGATTAAATCGTACAGCCTAATCTAGCCGTTATTCGTAGTTCTAGCTTACATAAAACAAGTATTATAACAATAATATGCACAAGTAACACACAAAAACAGGTCAAACTTAAGTGGTTGTTGAGATACGTAGCCAAGGGAAAGTTCGGATTTCCTGATCACTCGTCAAATAATACTGTTTCGGTTTTTCTGGCTGCCACACATAACCTGTCACTTTAAAGCCACGCGGCTGACTGAGGCGTGGGGCGCAACAAGATGGCGTAGGCAGATGGGTTGCCAGTAATCGAAAATCTCTTCTAGTTTAGTAGAAAATTGAATTAACCGATCTTGACCCGATCCGTTCTTACCCCAACATACCTTAATGATTTTTAAATATCATTTTTAATTTTGAACGATCATTTAGGATTTCGATTCAAAGTTGGTTAGCAACAACAGTCTGGTTTTTTAAAGCTTGCTTTGAAAAAAAAAAAAATTGCCTGTGTTTTTGTATCTAACAACATGTTGATCCTTCGATTAGAAGCGCGAAGAAAGCCTGTAAATAAGGTGTATTCATTTACAGGATGGTAGTAAAACCAAGTTAAATAAGGAAACCAGAGTCAGTGACGGGGTTTCTTTCATGACGCAGAAGATATTCGAGATAATTCTATTCAAGTAAAACTAGATATTTGTGTGCACAGTTATTGTTTAACTCAACGTTAATGGGCTTAATAAAATGTAAGTAGTTATATTTGGTTTCTAATGAAACCTTAAACCCTCTTGGGCAATAAAATTTAATCCTTAGGAAGCCTTACTTTCCTCACGTAAGTAATGGATATTTTTATATTGAAGGAACGTAGTGTAAGAGCGTTTAAAATAAATACTCGTAAGGTTATTGTCTGGTATATTATATCTATAAGTATAATTATTTTACATAATTTTATAAATCAATGATTTACAATATTAATTACTAAAATTTATTTAATATAATATAGGTACTACAATAAAAAGTTAAAACGAAACTTATTTAAATTAAAATTAAACTAAGCAACTCAAATATTAAAGATGTAAATAATAATCGCCAACACCCCCTCTAGCAGGTCAGCTTGCGGCATGTGGCGCTGGCTGCATTACCTCTCTGGATAGCTAGCCCAATCCTTTGGGAGAGCTAAGCACCAGCTCTAGGATCTCCGGAGGTGTCTATGAGCCGGGATGACAGAGCCTTATTAAGCTTTAATTAATTACTTTGAATTCGATTTTGTACATTGTTTTAACAATAACGAAGGAAAATAAAATGTCTTCATCAATAACTAGTCATAATTGTTTGAAAGCGTCGATAGCCTAGTGGCTTATGTCGGGTTCCTATATTCAATCCGAGGAAAGATAAGGCTTACCTCGGGTTAAAATTTGACATTTGCCCATACAAAATGTGTCAAATTTTAATCCGAAGTAAGCCTATCTGTCCGCGGGTTGAATATAGGAACCGGACGTTAAAGGGTTAACTCGCGATCGTCAGGTATACCTAGTTCGAGCCCCCGCGGTCATCACGTACCAATAAGTATTTCTAACTTAAGTATATTACCCGATACTCTTATGGTGACGGAAAAATATAGTTAAGTATGTAAGAGGGTTATTGCACACAAGATGGCTAAATGGGTCAAACTGTATCTGAAAGGTTATAATATATTATACATACCTATACATACATACATAAATTCACGCCTTCATTCCCAGAGTGGGATAGGCAGAGCTAAAGAATTACCAACAAGATATTATTTCAATATAAAAGAATAAATTAAGAAAACACTAACAAAAGGAAAAAAACTGTAAAGGTACATTTCAACACCATTTAATTTTGTATACAATTGAAACCAGCTAGTTATTGTGAAGTCGTAATTTCGTATTGTTCCGCCTCAGTGAAACAATGAACGCCGGAAATGAGATCTCAACAAAGACGTTCTTTTATCAAAACTTCAAAAGCTTCAAAGGTATGCGATAACATAGAGTTTAACGGTTAAAATATTAATGACGCGATTGGTCTGAAATAATGGCTTTACTAAAACGTTTTCCTTCAAATGCAAAGGCATTTTCAAAAAGATCGGAGGTCCTAGGTTGACTCGGCTTTTAAATATTCTTTTGTTTATAATTACATGCCATAATAGAGGAGATAATATATTACTCACACCACAAAACGATGTTTATCATCAGCCGAAAGACGTCCTCTGCTGGACATAGGCCTCCCCCAAGGGTCTCCACTCAGACCGGTCTTGTGTTTTTCACATACACCGCGTTCCCGCGATCCTTACATGGTTCTTGAGTGGCGTCCGCGGACCGGGAGACGAGCTGTAGGTAGTCCTCCAACAAGATGTTTAATGTATGTACATTTGTCTATATTCGGAATTTACGTTTTATTTTAAAAATATTAATAGTTTGCATGTTTTATCGTTGTCTAGTACCCATACTAGCTGAGAGCTTGTTTTGTTTTACTTGATTTTGTGTTAGATTATTCTCTGTTTTTAGTTTTGCTATCAAATTTCGTGTAAGTTACGTGCTTCTTTATGTTCTTTAAAATTGAGAAAATATCGGTCTCTCTATGGCTTATTTTTCCAATAAAAGAGATTTATTACAGACTAATGACTTCACCGTATAAAAGTATTAAACATTTAATTATTTTATTTATGTGATAAGCACGAGTACCTATTTGTTACTGAGTCTTGGATGTTTTCTATGTATTTAAGTATATTTGTCGTTGCCCAGTACATTAATGCACTTTGCATATTGTCTTCTTATATTAACGATGAAGCAAGTATAACTAAAGCAAAGTGTAGACTCTTAATAATATTACAACCAAATAAGTACGCAAGTCCCGTTAAGTAAGGAAAATAGAACAATAAAAATAATTCACGTCACATTTCAGTTAACTTCAGGCAATCACATCGGAAGTTCGGCACTCTCTCTAATGTCTCGACGAAACAGTTCCGAAACTGGAAGTTCACTAATGAAATAGATCCCTGCTTACAAGTTTATATATTCACGTGTACATGTTGCTTAGTTCAGAATTAGACATTGCTTGAACAGTCGCAGGGAATATTGCACGCTATTGCGAGTTGCCTAATGCATTGGATGCAAGCAACGTGAGCATATAATGTATAAACGTCGCCCACGCTATGGCTCCATCGGATCAGACTGCGTGGCAAATCTACAGGGGTGTGATTTCCTCAAAATCGTACAGACAAATCGTACCGTGTATGGGGCCCTTAAAACGGCGGTCGGTCGGACGAACGAGTGAATGTCGCTGCGGCAAACTTAAGTAGTCCAGTCAGGGCGAACAAGTGCGCGTGCATTTTCAATTTGACAGCATGGCTTCTGTCGATAATATCGAACGTATAAGCCTGCTAATTGAGAATGCACACGCTTAAATGTCGAATTGATAGAGTGTGTCAAGACTTCATCGAAAACGATGTCGGAAATCGCAACAAAAACCCATGCAATTATGAATATCGTAACGATGAATCGGCAATCGGCTCTTTACGATCAACGATTCGATTTTGTCTCACTCTGACACGAACATTTGTACACGTCTTTATCCTTCGTTTCAAACAAATAAATGATCGATCGTTACGACCAATCGTTTCGTGTATCGTTGTAATTGTTGATGCGAAAACTCGTCACGATTTTTATCAGATCGATCGTACAGACAAATCGTACTATATATTCCCTTTAAAAGAATCAAACCCCAAAACTTTGTTACGCTAAATGTGGAAAGTGTAAATCATGCGGTCGTGATGGTTCGCATCGCGATAATACGCTGCTAGTTTATAAAAGACCAGCTTTTGTTTCATTATCTTAATACGTAATTTTTAATGCACAAGATTCGCAAGGTTTCATAAGATAGAAGATTATTTAAGTGCCTTTTTTTGTGTATTATTTTCGTCATGAATGATACGTTAACTATTTTCCTTTTACACGCTAAGCTATAAGCAAAACCTACGACGGCAAGATACATGCCACTCAAAATGCTATCGCAAAAGGTCTCTGTCAGTCGCATAGTGACAGAACAATAAGGTTCCGTTCCGGTGTCTACGGTACGGAACCCCAAAAACCCAAACATTATACGGCCCCGTGAAGGGTGTGAAACCGTTACATATACGTTTATGTATCTACACTGAAAGGCGTGGAAATGGAGATTTAAATAGAACATTCCAAATGGAGCAGCTAAAAACAATGGATTGTGTGAGCAGCTGCCCCATTTTGTTTCGTAAACGGACAAGCATTGCGCAGAACTTGGTTTCATTCAGCCATTGCAAAGTAATTTTGGGGAAAAGCATGCGATGTGTAGAATTTAAAATTATACGGAAGTATAACAGTTCTACTGGTGAATAAAACAACTTTTAAAAACTTTGAAGTTCGGGATTGAATAGAAAATACTCATAATATATTTTAGGTCTGCAGTCGCTCGGCCACTTCAAGATTAATGATGAAGATGTGACCGATTTTCGAGATCAAGATCAGTATTACCATAATATTTTATAAACGCGAAAGTGTGTGTGTGTGTAAATTAGTAGCAATTGTAGTAGACAGTATGCCTCTGACCTTGGGGCTTTAAATGCAACGGTCGATACTCGCTAAACTGAACAAATTTTTGCGACATTCAAAAATAACTTACGTTTAGATAGCTAATTGATGTTAAAGTCTAATTGTTAAATCAGTGTATTCAATTCTGGTTATATAATTACTATCTCATGGTACGGGGGTGACATTTCATTGGTACGAGGGCTAAAGGAAAATGGAGAATTGGATTTAGTAAATTGAAAATTACATTTAACTTGTATGAAAAAATATATCAGTGGACATATTTTTAGTTCCAGGAGTAGAAACAATCCAAGATCAGAAGCACCGTGTAGAAGTATGGATATTATGAATTTGTGTTTAACAGAGACATGAAAAAAACAAAACTATTGCCGTTACTATTTTTATTGTGTGGTTGCCGGGTTAGAATAGTGCCACTCCATGTCTTCCCGTGGATGTCGTAAGAGGCGACTAAGGGAATAAAGGCTTGTAGTACTGTTAGGCGATGGGCTTGCCACCTGTCACTAATACACTGGGAAACATCTTAGCCTACTTGTGCAAAATGTGGTTACAGAATTAGCAAGAAGTTTTAAGACTTGTTGGTAATTCTTTAGCTCTGCCTACCCCACTCTGGGAATGAAGGCGTGAGTTTATACATACATTTATACATATCAGTAGCGAAGCGTCCATACAACCCGATTCCCAGCGGCTTCCCTAAAAATTCCTATGCATAGAGTAGGTACCTACTAGGTATACAAACAACAAAACGTAAAACCTTAAGTAACCCGGTGTACTATAGCTTTACCTTGCTTCATAATACGATGAATGAACACGCACTAACGCCACAATTCAAATTTATTTATTTACCAAGCCGAAATCTATCACTCGCTCGCACCCATTCACTAACCTATATTACTAGAAAGAAACAAGAACAATATTTTCGTATACACGCACACATGCTCAGTTACCTTTTACTACGCGCGCTCGAACTTACACCCACAATTAAAACCGCCATACAAGCCGGTGACTCGGCGCCGGACCTCACTAACAAATTCAAACCAAATGGTATAATATTATAGCGCTACATTAGCTTTAAACTCGCACACAGACACAGCGGCACCTGTGTGAGCACGCAAGAGGGAGAAGCACGCAAGTCCGGCCGACGAACTACGGCTTATTGCATCCAATTTTGAACTTAAAGTGCATGCGTTAACTTTCTTTTCCCAAGGACACTCAACTCAACAACCGTCTCTCTCCCCCCTGGCCTCACGACCTTCAACTACTTTTTTGATTTTCATTACGCCATTACTTTCGCGTCCTCGCGCTAATATGCGGTGTTTTGTTTTGATTTATAGTTAAATTTGTGTTATTACTTAACTTATTGTGTTTTATGAGACTCAACTAGTGAAATTTAGCTTGTTTAGTGTTCTGTGAATGTTTTTCTGTTTGGATTGTGTTATTTGCAGATTCGTGGCGACAACGGAGGTTTGTTTATATTTCGTTAAGTACCTAAATATTGTTATTTTTGCTTCGATCTATTTTAGGTTATATTCGTGGTTTGGTTTTTAAATATTTTTGCCTGTACTCAAAGTACAAACGGCCGCATTGGTGCAAATTGAGTGTTATCTTACAGATTACCTACTTAATGAACAAACATGTTTTTCAAAGTTATCCTTTGGAAATAAGAAACATGTCATTAAGTTAGGATTAGGACGCGCTCGCCCAGACATAAAAATTGATTATAGGCGTAGAGATGGATTCTTCAAACATTTCCACAGCGAATTACAAATACAATTGGCTGACTGGCAGCTGCAAATTAAACAAATTATTTTGCTATTCATCTTTGCTGTTTTCCGATTCTAACAGTGTTTGGAATCGAACAGGTTTTGCAGATATTCACAATTTATATAATTCAGTTAGGGGACGCAGGACTTAAAAAAAATTTCGCCAAAATTGTATCATTATGACACCTAATTTAAATGATTTTATCGTATAGAACACGTTGAAATAAGCATGTTTTACTTGAAAAACTTTTCTCTAAAATCAAAATTGGCCGAGTTATAGGGGTTCAAATGTTGGTCATTTTCAAGGCGTCAGGGACTTAGAAAATTTTGATGCTTGAAAATTATGTCAATATAAGGTCTATTTATGATGATTTAATTGTTTAGAATATACTAAAACAAGCATATTTTTTTAAACAAACTTCTCTAAAATCAATTATTACTGAAACATTACGGTTTGAATTAAAGTACGTAAAAAAAATAGGTTATGTTAGGTTAGTTTTTATATATTCCCGAAGGGCAAACCGCCCAGAAATAGGGAAATAAATTTGTATTTTTTCTAAGATTTAATATTAATAAGCACGAAAAAGGCAAGAAAAAAAAACTTATTCTATTTTCTATAAGTAATTCAGCTAGAAAACATGCTCAAAGCGAGAAACATATACGGAGTTGTATATTATTACATGAGTTTGGTAACAGTAGAATTTAAACTTTTTTTGGTAATAATTTTGAGGCCCACAATCGTAAGTGGAACGTAATCGAAATTTATTGAAACGTTTAATTGATACGGTAGTACTACTTGGAAAGCAAGAATTGCCTTTCCGCGCACTTTTAACGCACGCGACACTTCAGCACTGCTTTTTGAGAACTAGAAAGACGACATCCATTTTTTAAGGTATGTTTTTTTTATGTCACGGAAGGGGCAAACAAGCACACACGCCATACACCTTTTTTTTGCTCCGGCTTGCCTATTTATTTACGTGACGCTTCGCCACTGATACATATTTATAGGTTAAACATGCTGGACCCGTTGTATGAGCTGTCAATACCTAACAGGTTCCAGACAGTGTAAGGGACAGATATATAGGGTATAACAACCATTTACTGAAATCTAAAATACCAGTTACTGGCAGTTCGTGATTGTTCAACTATCGTCTCTATTACGGTATAATAAAGTTCAGTTGGGTAACCAACAATAAGGCAGTTAACTTTACAATACTCCTATTTTCGTATATTTTTGACCATCTGAAACTTGGCAGGGATTAACAGTTCATAATAAGAAGAAAAACTTGAAAGTGAAAAATTCGGTTTGTAGTCTGTCCAATATCCGAATCCCACACTCCGGGCAACTTATAAAGTTCGGCCTCGCTCTAATTTCGACAAGTTGCCAAACTTATTATAAGTTAAATTGAAATTCTGAAAGACCTACGCCAATAGGTGCCGTTGTCGGGGATATTTAAGAGGAAAAACAGGGGAAGTTAAGCCAACTTTCGACTCACATTTTGTGAGCAGTGTTTAGCGAATTGTATTTGTTTAGAGATGAAAGGGAAACGTTTTTTACTGTACTTTTTGAACTAAACATAGGTGTTGGGCGGAACTTTGAGTTGTTAGGGGCTGTAACGAGGTTTTGTTATTCGAAGTTGGCTTCTTTCTTTTATTGTTCTCGAAGCTAACGTTAAAGGGACGTGCAAAAATATTTGAAATGGAATGGTCATGAGTCCTTAAACCGCACAATAATCCGAACAAAAACATTTTTTTTTTTTAAATTCGGATAAAGTTAGTTTTAGTGCACTTAAAACAAAAAAAAAAAAAAATGCTTGATCAAACAATTTAATCTCTAACATACTCAGAACCTTCCTGGTCCTCTTATTTTCATACCGTAAAATGTTCCTACTTTGCTCCGAACCCGGATAATTTAATTATGCTCCATGGTTATATTTAGGTAATCTGTATTGGAAATCAGTCTATTACTTTCATTTACTTCATGGCTGCATGTATATATATAAACATCGATTCTTTTTAGCAAATCTGTCATTGACCTTGACTTATAAGTTTACAAACGAAATAGTCACTATGGAGCATAGGAACCCATGGAGGAGCAAAGTAAAAACTTTTTACTGTACAAAAATTAAATGACCTCGATAGTTTACATGTAAAATTTATGCAAACTATCATATTGTATCATTTTAAAAAAAAACGGCAAGAGGTACCTACTTCTCATTTCATTTGTTTGGACGCAAGGCTTATCTAACTTGACATACATAATAAGCTTACGTAACCTATAGATATGTAGGTAGGTAGTCCTCTAAGTTTTTTTTGCGAAATGAAAGACTGTATAATTTAATGACTATTACGTTCACAAACGTACTTTTGGGTAAATTAGATGGCAATATTCATTAAAATGATAAATCACGCTTAGTTTCACAACGCTTCAGCAACTTAAACAATCTTTAATATTCCTCCATTTACGGCGGTTTCCCGAAGCTCATCAATAAAGCAAAGCAAACTTATAAACCGACCATACACTGCAAACAATCTAGCGAACAGAGTCAGCGCTGCTGTATTTACAGGGCTGACTTAACACCTGGCAACACTCATTTGCATATTACGACAGTCTGTGGTCAGCGTTTTTGTTTTGATTATCTGTGGTGTATTAATTTGTTGGTATCAAATTTGAATTAACGTGCTTGTTTTGAGCGTCAAACTGCTTATGAAAACATTTTCGACCTGATTTTGAAAATATACGTTATGTTTTGCTTTTAATTATACTTACTCTTTTATTAAAATGAGAGTTATAGTTGCATCCTGAAAATAAAACTATTTAGTTTAAAAATACAGAGGAAAATAATACTTATTTTTTAATCAGCAGCAAAAATAGTAAAATCACATTTGAATGCTTGGACTCTCGAGAGACCCAAGTAATTTCGTATTCCCATCCCATACTAACCTAACCCTAACCTTTTAACTGTTACGTAACGCAGTGCAATATTATTCCAAACACAAAAAATAAACGGCTTATAAAAATAAACAATGTATAATATTGCATTTTTAAGAACACGAACAAAAAAAAAACAATATTTATGCTGAATAATTTCCGATAAAGGGCAGATTTAAACGTTTTTCTGCCATTAGATACCCGCGGGCGAAAGAAGGGTTGACATACATTAAAGGACTCTTGTGATGGTATTGTTTCCTTAATATTGAGGATTCGGCACGTCTTTTCCTCAACGAATAACTAGCTATATGTACCTACCTATAGTAGTTAAAGCAGTTTGAAGTTGGGAGTAGTATGAAGGACACTGTCCGTTTTTATGGTTCCGTAGCCCTAACCGTACCTACGCTAAAAAAAAAAGTCTGTCTGTCTATCTGTCTGTTTGTCAGTGGGCTGTAACTTATATAGCGTATTTTTTGCCGATACAACAAATAATAATAGAAAGCGGATACCAACCAGGTATGTGGTTATTTTGGCATTTTTCCTGACATTAACAATCGCTGTATCTTTTAAAACATATTAGGTAGACATTTTTTTTAAATGAGTTAGACCTACTACTTATTGAATTTTTTAAGCAACAGAACGGAACATGCGCTTTTTTGTCGGTCGGTCATCAGTATGTCAAAACATTATACAGGGTGTCCCAGAAACCAACGTCAACCCGCCTAGGGCTGATAGAGCAGCTCATAAGCTATCGATTTAACCCCCATGTATGTTCAGCAAGTGTTATTAGTTTCCGAGATATTGATCATTTAAATCAGAGTTTTTGCCATTTTTCCTTATGTCCGTGGTACGAAAAAACCCTAAATTCATGTATTAATTCATTTTTTTTTTGTCTTTTCTTGCATGATTAGAATCACTGTGAAATAAGGAAGTTTTTAAAGCTACATGCCAATTTCTTTTTTATTACAAATGTTTGAGTAAACGCTCAGAGTTACTTTCTCCATACTAAGAGAACCCCGCGTCTGTTTTTCACCAAGTATGGAAAAACCATGTGTGTGTGTTTTCTCAAAAAGTTGTAATGAAAAAAAAATTGGCATGTAGCTTTAAAAACTTCCTTGTTTTACAGTGATTCTAATCATGCAAGAAAAAACTGAAAAAAATGTGAATTAATACATGAATTTAGGGATTTTTCGTAGCACGGACATAAGGAAAAATTACAAAAATTCCGATTAAAATGATCAATATCTCGGAAACTAATAACAATTGCTGAACATACATGGGGGTTAAATCGATAGCTTATGAGCTGTTCTATCAGCCCTAGGCGGGTTGACGTCGGTTTCTGGGACACCCTGTATGTATAGCCCTCAATAACATAGATTTGTGAAATTAAGACAAATTTTACTAAACTCTTCTTTGTTTAGGACTTGGTTAATTTATATACCTAATGTCTGATATTTTCCACGACGTCAAACATCGTTACTTTTGATGTGTTATAGCATTGTTAATAACTCGGTCGCCATTACTATCAAGGTAATAAGAGCTATCAATAACTCACAATACGATAACAGGTCAAAGACAATATAGTTTTTACCGCCTATACAATCTCTTTTCCCGAGCCCTGATATTTATTTCTTTGATTCTTCGTATGGAATGTGCTGAAGGGTTGAACTCAACTGTTAGATTAACTTGGCAGTAAATCCAGGTCACAGACTAACGTTTATTGATTGTTATTGTAGCAACAAGAATGCATTTGAACTACATAGCATTTGCCGGACAAAGTAGGGTAACGCACACAAACAGGTATAACATGGCTTTGTATTTAAAGGTTAGATACCTACTTACAAAAACAAATGTTTAGCCGACGTTATAAATAGATGATTACTTTTGCACCTTGTATCATTTCTGCCGCCGAGTTCAGAGCAATTTTAGAAACATTAAACTCGTTCCGTGTGTATAAACAACAGTCGCTATAGTCGCGCCGTTCTAATAGGCCTGATTTGACAGCTGTCAACGCAATACAAAATATAACCTCAAACATGCCTCAATTCAATTTCAATTGGTATATTATGACCTCATCGATCGCTGGGATGATTCCGCTAATGCCAAGGTTGGATTACACTGCCTGTTGACTGCCTGCCTCGATCTTATAGAAAAAACATTACTGCCACCCCATACCGACACAAAATCCAGCCACCAATTCAAATGCTACAGGAAATGAGGAGAAAATTAAGTACCTATATGGAGAGGAGAACGTAACTATTGAGATGGAGGGAACTTTAAATTACTTCATAGTCACTTCACCAAACGATGTAACATTTAATCAATTTTAATAGAATAAGACAACACGTCACTAAACTAGCATTACATTTGATTGACGTCTCTCAGTGCGGCAGTAAGACTCTTTTATATTAAAAATGAATCCAGAATGTTACACAAAGGGGAGAAAACCACTGTTATAAGGAAATTAATGTTAATTGGGCGACTAATGTGACGGGGCAATAGATCATACAAAGGAACATATATTTTTGGGCATTCCAAATAATATTCATTTCACATTTGCATACTGAGCTATTTCTCAGATTTGCCTGAAACATAGGAAAACAACAGCGACCTCTGCCAACCTTCCTATTGTAAATGTGTTAACTTTATTAAAATGTATATATTTAAAACACCTCGGTCTTCTAGGACGCTCTAGAGAAACATAATATGCCTTAAAAATACGTTTTGTACTGAGATGACAGCTGTCAAATATAGAACGACGCGACTATAAAAAAATACTTAATCGTCATTAACAGAGTCTGCGTTCGGCAATTACTCTTATTAAGTTAAAGCGACAACGTTCCAAAAATAGCATTAGAAGACACCAATGCCTTGAAGTTTAACTCCATATCGTAGGTGTTATAGAATTCTCACCTATAGAATTAATGTCGCGTCAGAAACGCGTGGGTATTAAGCATTGAATTTCACCATGGTTCGGTATTGTATGTCACCTAAACTTTGCCAAACTGGGGCTCCGTCCTACTGGTTAAAACCATATTGCTTTCGACAAGTAATCGTATTTTCAACGCTATAATAGCTCTCTACTTGACGGTATTGGCGGCTGAAATAATACAACCACATGTCAAAGGAATAGTTTTAGCGCTGACACTAACCCCCTTACTTATAAACGTGGAATAAGCTTGGAATAGTTTATGCCATGCTTTGTCCTTATCTGTAATTGTGACATTTGCATCTGACAGAAAGTGACAAAGCATGGCATAAACTATTCCAAGCTTATTACACGTATATAAGTAAGGGGGTAAGGCCCCATATGTAAACCTTGAGGTTGACAAAGAACTGTCAAAGTTAATAGGTAATGGTTTGTAAATGATAGAAGATTTTTTAGCGAGAGATAAAACAACAATAATAGACAAGTTTTTAACTGTGAAAATATTTACGAAGTTGAAAGCGTAAAGGAAAAACAATAACGTAATTAAAGCCCAAGGTTTTCACGGAAATAAACAGAGGGTCGAATGATGAATACTTTGTAAAAATAAATAAAAAAGCCTGAACTGGTGGATAACAGCGTTCTTCGTTTCTGCAAACACCATTACGGAGGTTCGGCCGTAAACCACCCAAGATAAGATGAATAGCGGGCACGGCCATAAATCGAGTATCGAGTGTTTCACTTTACGTGGTCGCGTAAACCCGTATTATGTTAGCGAATTTTTAACACATTCCGTGCCAAGAATTCAATATCGGGTCACATTTGATTAGAAAACCAGAAGTGTCGCACTGATTGTGTTCTTACGCAACTTGCTTATATTTATTCTGATGTAATTTGTGGTTCAGAATCTACACAAATGCTACCTGCAATTACCAAGTAATGCAGTTTCTTAATTTATTCACTTAAATGGTGTTTTCAGATACATTTTAATCCAAACTAGGTAAGATTACAAATGCGAAAGCACTCTAGTTGTTCGTTTGTAATCTTTTTACAGCAAAACCGATTTACCGATTAAAATTGCTAGCGAAACAAGTACTATTAGCCCAATGGCACCCTGACCCACTATAGAACGGTGTCACAGTGATATTATAAAACAATATGTTTGACACTTTTAGTGACTTGAATCATAAGGTCACTGTGACACAGTTCCATGGTGGATCATGGTTCCGATGGGCTGACAGTACTTTTTGCTTTAGGAAAACTGAACACTGGGAGTAGCGACTAGTGACGTCTAAGCGGACGGAGTCGCGGGTAACAACAAGTTCATTATAAATAAAAAAACGTAATGAGCCATCCACGGATTGTGACCACGCATGGACACGGATTTTGATTTTTGAATCACTATCGCATATACTTTACTTTTTTTTTTCTTGTGTCTTGATGTTACTTCACTGTGATAAAGTTCTGTAGTGGCTAAACACTCAGTGTTTAATGGTTAGAAATGATAAAGTTGTTTATTCTTGATAAAGAGTTTTTACACACGAATTAGAAAAAAAAACAAGTTACTTGTCTCAAAAATTTCTCTGAGAATGGAAGATGCTTAAAACCGGGGAAGCGTGACGTTATTTAAAAGCAAAGACGCCTCGGTCGGTAACTATTAGTTAGTAAAAGGGTCGCTTCCGAAAAAGGTTTTGATCAAAGATGGTTAACTTGATGGAGACTGCACTGTTGCATATTTATTTTATTTTTATTTTCAAGTGTAACAATTGATCCCATAAAAAGATGTAAAAATGTGGCTAAGAATTTGACACATCCTAAATATATTCTTAGCATACCCTAAATAATGTGAGAGAAAAAAATGACACAGAATAACCAACTCCCAAACTAAGCTCTAGACTGATTGTACTGTACCATTCGTATCTAAGCAGAGCTGGAAGAGATCGCTAGTATAAGGAAAAAGAATCGATAAATGAGTTTATCGATATAGGAACTCGAATCCTTACCAGTCATTCAATTTTGCTATCAAAAGTTCGATGTCTGGTGTTTAAGAATATTTTATAAATTAATAAACATTAATGCTATAGGGAAAATGAAGCCTTTCATGTGTCTCCATTTTTTCACAAAATTTAAGGTGGCAACACTGACTTTAACAACTAGTAATTTATAAACGATTTTTAAAGTTCTTCCCCCAGTACAATATTATATTACTGAGTAACATAGGCTTTATTTTATTCTTCTACGCGAACGGAGTCACAGGGAGCAGCAACTTTCATATACACTCATACGCCAATGTAGTCAAATAGACCTTCCAACTTATAGAATTCCCGGCTTTCCCAGTAAGGATGTTCCATGATTTACTGCCCCGAGGGGCAAGGAAGTGGCACGAGCCACGTCCTGGGTCCAATGATTTGTAGCTCCTCTGCATTCATAAAGCCTTTGCTTCCCTTCACTGTCCTCGTTTCATGCATATAATGGTGGCTTCCTGACCTGAATGTTCTTTTTATCATATCATTTAATTCGTGCCAAAACTGCCAGGATATTAAAGGTACACGTTTTAGCCCTTCTTATCGTTCTCCGTATGATCGTTTTTACGGAAGAATCCATATTAACTACTTGTATTGATAAATGTAGTTTATTTGTTTATTTTCTTGTTAACATTATAAATGTAAAAGTTGCTTTGTTATACCACACAACCGATTTCAAGGAAATTTGGTAACATAGGGTACTTTTTCCCGTGTAGCGATATCGACTTCTACGTGGATGAAGTCGCAAGTCACAACTAATAATTAGTAACCTCGTAGATCCAAAATCAATGCTGGTAACAATTTGGTATTTCATTTTCTAACATTAAGACGCATAATGTGGCAAGTGTTGGTATTTAGTACTGTTTATCTTTTATCTGTTTGTCTTTTTTCCGCTTTGAGAATGCTAAGCGAATTGTTTTTAGTAAGAACAGTTAAGAGTGACGTTAAAATAAAGCAGAATCAGGCAAGCCTTACGCCGATGAAACTAACTCAGAATTCGGACAATTATATACTTATCCGGATTTGGACAAAAAATTGCATATTAGCTCAGTACTTACCGAACCTCCTTTTTGAAATCCAAAAGTTCAAAAGAATGCCGGTTCCTTATGTTTTAGTCGTTTCAGACTGCCCTAGCTAGTCTTCTAGCATATTATGGCTAATAACTCTAATCAGCCTATTTAAATCTCAATTTTTAAACGTTTCTATGATTTAGATTTAGATTTAGATTTTATTTATTTCATAATATAAGATACAGTTATATTGCACACATGTCAATTATACAGAATTCATATTATGATCGTCAAAGAAGTAAAATAAAAAAAAAGTAATGTAGCAAAAACCAATGTCAAAAATTAATGGATTATAAAACACAAATAATAATAAAACGAGTCACAAAAGTTAAATATATAAATGGTAGTACAATAAAAAATGTCAAAATTATATATATATAGGTATTTTAAAGTCAAAATTCAGTGTCAATAAATTCACTTACAGAGTAAAATGCATTATCTAACAAAAGGTTATGAGTCCAGGGATCAACGTAGAACGGTTCTTCTGGAAATTTCCAGCTTAAATTTAACGTTGTAAAGAATAACACCGATGCTGCTTCTAGATATGATAGCAGGTTTCAAGTCACGCAAACGAGTTTTGTCATGCACGTTACGTTGGTAGTTTTCATAATTTTCATCGTAGTGCTGCAACATTGTATCTTTCAGAATGGCCATTATTTTAAACGATACAACCTATTAACGTTCCCTAAAGTGAGATAATAATCGTTACTGAGTAACTAAACTATGGCAATAAAATCTATTCAGAACATTGACCAAGTTCTTTCTTTCAAAAACAAACAGTCATACATACTTTAAACGAGTAGGAACCAGATACTGTGACTTGCTCTTTCAGTCCTCATTTGTAATTCAAGTTTTGTTTTATTTAGACGTAGCTTTAAATTAGAAATTTAATTACGCATAAGGCATATTTTAGGACTGTAATCTCCACGTCTTGATCATTTATGATTAATACTAAAGTCTCTAGGTATTTATATCATTAAAAACGACAACAACGCAATTCTTTTCAAACTGTAACCAGGTCAACATCCAAACGATATGTTTTAAGGTAGTCTATGGAGCAGTCAAAAACAAATAAAACGGGTATTCCTCGTTCCCTGGCCAGCCTCGTTTGCTTTGGGCAGTCGTGTCGGGGTTGTGCGCAAACACTTCTAATGCACTCGTTCGATAGCTGAACAATCTACGGCTGAAAGGGAAACCGTTGGCTTTATACACATTGCTCTTTTAAGCGAATTCGAACACTAGCTTTGAGGTAATCAGATCAACCAGATTGTTTTAATACGGATTTTTTCTGAATAAACGCAGGTTTTTCTTGTGGGAGGACCTTGTGCAGGGTCCGTCCGGGTGCTACCACCATCTTATCCATTAACCTACCGCCAAGCAGCAGTGTTCGCATTGTTCTGTTCCGGTTTGGGGATAAGACAGCCGGTGAAATTACTAGCATAGAGGCATTCCATCTTGGTCCTCCGGGTTGGCAGTGCATTTGCAGTCTTGTGAATGCGAATGTCTATGGGTCACAGTTCCACTTACCATCAGGTGACCTGTGTGCTAGTTTGCCTTTCTATGCCATAAAAAAAAGGTTGCAATTACTAAGCAGGAAGGGAAGGTGTATTATTTATTTTGGTTGTGTACCTACTGGGAACCAGTGCTAATGGACTAAATGCGCCATAGATGTCAATTCAGAAAATGAAAGAAGAACATTGATTTTAATATTAATGTAAAAGTAATAAAACATAAGTAAAGCAAAATAATTGTGGAAAATATTATGCTAACAAGAGCATTAGTGCAGCATTAACTTGACTTTATTTTAACTTGATTTCACCTACAGGTAAGAAAAATGCTTCAAAGTATGCGAGCAAAGTGCGTTAACGTCAAGTTTCTCAGGATCTAAAGTCCATGCACGCAGTAGAAGTTTTGTAGCATAATTTGTCATCGCATACTCACAGATCCAAATCCAATTTGAGCAAGTCTTTTGCTTTTAACAAATGCTAGGAATTTTTTCCTACGTTCGCTTACTTAGTCAACTCAGCGCTATCTCATTTCAAAATCCTATTTAGATCGCGTAGTTGGTGACTCAAAGGAGAAGCCTCCATATCAGGAAGTATGACGTTGCTTTTCCGAGCTCCAAAATGCATCAGCTGGAGAGCTCTTGACAGCCAAGTGGCTGCGTCGCACCGCGTCCCATATACTCGTGTGCTCTGAAATCCTAGTACCGTGATGTGTAGGCTTGTAGCTCATCTAATTTGTCCCTTTTGACGTACCTTTTTTTAATTAACATCGTTCAATATAAATAGCTCTATCAAAAAGTATTTACTTTCATATTGGATAACTAAAAATCAATAACTACTAAGTTAGGATTTAATAAATAACTGCTCCCATTTCATTAACTGCCGTACACATAAAAGTCAATTAAATTCAATGATTGATTAAAGTTGCTGCTGTCACTATCTTAGCCATAGCAATAGAATAAGACAACACGTCACGCAACAAGCATTAAAATTAACTAACGTCTCTGAGTGCGGCAGTTTGACAGTCAAAATGCTCATAATATGTTTCCAGTTCCGTGCCGGTTACTTACTCTTCTTTAAAGGGATCTCTTTGTCGAGAAATATGCGATTGCGTTGTTGCCTACTTTTTAATTTATTGATCACGCTACCTACCTACTCAGTGTGCATGACATTTTTTGAGCCATTGAAACGCCATTTGAGGTCGTACAAATTGACAAGATTTCAACAAAAAAAAGCATTATTGTTTTTTCGCGTTAATAATAGCTTGTTAAAAACTAGACTACCCGTATTTCTTGGTTTTTCTTTATTTAACTTAAATTCGTCGTTAATATTTTTATTTAAGAAATAGTCATTAAAAAGACCGTATATACAAAGTTAAGAATACTGATGTCCGTGATCTTAGCATGACATAAAATAAAAAAAGTAACTTTAAACAGATAGAGAACTGACTATCATGTCATGTCACTCACTTGTCAATAATTCGCTGCCGTTCGTTCACAAATTTGTTATTTTGCGTAATTTAATTAATTACATAATTTGTAGACGCCATTAAAATAAATAAACTATTTTGCGTTTACTGCTTTGCATCTGCTTTGAGTTTCATTCGTCAGACAGATAAAAAATGAACATGACAGTTGTATATATATTTTTTAAATGAATGGACTAAGGGCACTATAAGTGTATTCCTAACATTCACAATCCATCTTTTTTTACTGTTTTTCCTAAATATAAGAAAACTACTGCATAAAAATCCAAAGATATTTTTACTGTAATCAGCAGTGTAAAATCTAGAAACGGTATTTTATTTTACTACCTTAGCACATAATGAATTGTTGTCAATTACCATCCAATTTTAGAAAATTACTAGTAAGTATAAAAAAAACCATGAAATTCGTAACATTGTCCATGTAGTTCTTTAAGGTCCTTGAATTTTGTTAGCCACTTAAAGGCGTCGTTTCGGTTAGCTCCCTCCGACTGCAGTCGCATACTACTAGCATCACAGCAATAAAAGAGAGAGCTTTCAGTGGGGCATCCGAAACTTATGTGTGCCACCGCTTTGTTCCAAGGAGTTGGAATCGGACCGTGAAATCGAAATAATGGGACTGTTGCAAGTTGTTTTTATACCGATAAAAGGAAAGGAAGTCTTTGGAAATTGCGACATACTTGAAGAAAATTTGAAACTGGACGTTTTCTACATAATGTTTTTTTTACTGGTTATTTAACTTGAAACTGTTTTTATCCGACCATTTTTAACCTGTATATATGTAATTATGTTTCTTTGTTCCCTTGTAAAGGCTGAATAGATGGCGCGATTTCAAATAGCGGGGACTTAGCGTATTTTTTTTTAAATAAATGTGAAATTGGCGAAATTAAAAATAAATACGAGGGTGCATTGAAAAGTTCTGAGCCTAAGGTTGAATATAATAAAAAAAAAACAAATAAATACTGGCAGGTCAAAGTGCCATATTTAGTCGCCATTATGCACTATCTTTTGTTTTTTTCCTGTCACAATTTTGCATTTTATGCTGGAACTGCTACATAAGGTCACTGATTTTTCAAGTAATGGATAAAATTGAGCACCGTTCTGTCATAAAATGTTTGCAAAAGAAGGGGTTAACACCAAAACAAATATTTGAAGATATGAATCAAACATAAGGGCAATCTGCTCCATCGTATGCTACCATAAAAAGATGGGTAGCTGGTTTCAAACGTGGCCGGGAGACTGTTCAAGACGAGCCTAGGAGTGGGCGGCCGTTGACGGCTACTACGGACGAAAATGTCAATAATATATTAGATGCGATAATGAAGGATAGGCGATTGAAGATTGTGGAGATAGCGGAAGCAATGGGTATTTCTTATGAGCGGGCACAGAACATCATCACCGATGTTCTTGGATTTTCTAAGGTGTCAACCAGGTGGGTGCCTAGACTGCTTTCAGTCGAGAACAAACGAGTACGTGTTACAATTTCCCAAGATTGTTTATGTATGTTTCAACGTGACTTCGACAATTTTTTCAATCGTTTTATAACTATGGACGAGACATGGGTCCACCACAGTACACCAGAATCGAAAGAACAATCCAGGCAATGGAAAAGACCAGGTTCACCACCACCCAAAAAAGCCAAGGTCATTTTGTCAGCTAATAAGGTAATGGCCTCAGATTTCTGGGATTGCAGGGGGGTTATCATGAATATCATGATAGACTATCTCGAAAAGGGCAAAGCAATAAATTCGGACTACTATTGTGCTCTTTTACGTCATCTGCGTGAGGAAATTAAAATAAAGAGACCTGGAATGCTGTCGAAAAAAGTACTGTTTCACCAAGACAACGCTCGCGTTCACACTTCGGCGAAATCAATGGCACAAATATATGATTGTGGATTTGTAGTGCTGCCGCATGACCCTTACTCGCCGGATCTAGCTCCTCCCGATTATCATCTCTTCCCAAACCTCAAAAAACACTTGGGAGGACAAATATTTTCGACAAATATGGAGGTACAAGAAGCAGTAGACTCATATTTTAACGACCTCAGCGATTCTTTTTTTTTTGATGGGATAATGAAGTCGGAGGCGAGGTAGACTAAGTGCATTGACCTTCATGGAGAATATGTCGAAAAATAAAATTGTTATAAAAAGTGAGCCCGTTACTTTTTTTTACCAGGCTCAGAACTTTTCAATCCACCCTCGTACATAACCAACGACGACATTTTCCAAACAGCAATTGGTTTTTCTTTAAAGCTTGCTTGTGTAGGTAATGTAACGCGGTATTTTCCTCAAAATTACTGAGATGTGTTTACATTTTATTCTACACTGAACTCCTACTTTGTACAGCCCATAACAAAAAATATTTTATCTACAGTCAACACAAATTTCAAGCGCAACTAAATATTTGGCACCAACAAAATATAAAATATTGAATTGATACGGCGGTTAAAACCAGCTTGGTGTTACATAAAACTGGTGACAAAGCATTGTGTTTTTCAATGCCAGTTTTATTGTTATGTGCTTTAGTTATAGCAGTATGCGTTAGTATAGCACTATGTTTTTATCTGTTCTCTATTATATATCTATAAATAAATATATCAGGGGACAATCTCACACCAATTGACCTAGTCCCAAACTAAGCTCTAGGCTTGTACTATGGGTACTAGACAACGATATAAATACTTATATAGAGAAATAAATACTTAAATACATAGAAAACATCCATGACTCAGGAACAAATATTCGCGCTCATCACACAAATATCTGCCCTTACCGGGATTTGAACCCAGGACCGCTCGCTTCGTAGGCAGGGTCACTACCAACTAGGCCAGCGCGTCGTCAAAACGTCTATCAACGAACGGTTAAGGTTTTGTAAAACACGCGTTTCTTCGTAACTTAAGGTTAGTATATTCGTCAGTGTATTAAATTACGCTCTCACTTTTATGTTAAAAGGTCATAATGTTCTTTAAAATTAGTTATTGGACGCATAATTGTAATCTAATCACATTAGGGTTGGCAAACGAGTCTTTTTCTTTGTAGCAGTGCAGTGCGAGATCTCTTAAAAGGGCCATCGGGCTTCTACGGGCTTCTCTTCCTCGCTCTCATACGCTCAAGCGAGTCGTATTCACACGAACTTCAAATACCAAATGCACCAAAAATCTTAAGAACCATCGTCGACGAAAAAGGTACATCGCAAAATACTGTTGATAGCAGCTTCTCAAATATTAACCCACACGTGTATTACGAAAATATGTTGAGAAAAACGGGAAAAGCACGAACAACAGACACTTATTTATTGTTTGGCCAATCAACTTGAAAGCTCTCCGTGCGAAGAGGCGGTAAAACTTTCAGCGTGTATACTTTGATGTACATGTAAGTTAAACTCAAGCGCAGTGGAATGAGTATTATCGCTGAGTAAATTTGAAAGTTCCTTTGAGCTGAAACTTGTTAAGTTCTGTTAGTAGGATCGTAATTAAAAACAGTAGCATAATTAACACTGTTTAATTTGTGTGAAGTGAGCTCTACTTTATTGTTCGCGGAAGAATGCTGTGTAACTTACTAATAATTATGGTTTTGTGTGTGTTTAGCTCAGAGCCCCGAGCGCAAAAGTTTTTTTTTTGAGTTTGAAAAACAGTATCAGCGCCCCACGTCTATGTAGCTCGAAAACTTGATAGCAAGTTGACATTGACATCGTTGATTTTCACAAATAATTTTCCATTATTTCTTGTATAATAGTGCAATCTTCTGTTACAAGTATTTGTACACTGAGTGAGCAATCCCCTTTCACTGAGAAAATGAGTATGAAAAATGGTATCAATGTCTCATGTCTGTGTTTAGTACTAAAACTTGATAGTAAGTTGACATTGACGCTGATTTTCTATATATTGGAGAAACACACTCATACATATTAATTACTATAGGTCGGTACTTATTTCTTCTTTCTCTATATCCAATGACTTTATTTCTGTATTAATAGCATGACTCGACAACACGTATTTTGAATGATGAACGCGAGTATTTTGTTCCTGAGTCTTTGATATTTTCTATGTAACTACTTAAGTATGTATTTCTATCTATATGTAAGTAAGTTTATCGATTTTACCCATACTACAAGCTCAGAGCTTAGTTTGGGACAAGGCCAATTTGTGTAACTGTCCCTGATATTTACATGTTTAACTACATTCTGATGCAAAAATGTGCGGTCTTCTGTAACAAGTATTTATATACTTAGTAAGCAATCCCAAACTTCATTCTTGATTAAAATGTCATTGTTCATCTTAATTCCGCTTTAATTCTTATAAAATAATACTTCAACTTAATCCACTGCGCAAGTTGCAGCATAGCTTCATAAGTTTGCTTTGTCTGGCGATGTAGTCGTTTGTTTTTGGAAAACGTCGCAAATATTTTTATTGGATTGCGTTCGTGCAGGGAATGACAACTGCTTGGCTCATCCCCTGCATTTTTCTTTGTTTACACTTACAAAGTTATGTACGTAGGTAGGATGCACCTCGGATTGCCTAATAACGTTTGTCCGAATAATTGTTTGTCATAAACTGGTTTTTATGAGTGATATAACTTAAGTATATCCCTTGGATGTCGTAAGAGCCGACTAAGGGAATAAAGGAAGAATAAATTAGGCGATGGGCTTGCAACCTGTCACTAATACGCTGGTAACTATCTTAGGCTATTTGTGCAAAATGTGGTTACAGAATTATCAACAAGTTTTTAAAATTGTAGGTAATTCTGTAGCTCTGCCTACCCCACTCTGGGATTACAGGCGTGAAGGTATGTATGTATGTATGTATGTATAACTTAAGTTATCCAAAAATACCTGCAGTTAGGTTAGATTATAGTTGACAACACAAAAAAAACAAAATTTAGGCGGCTTTAGGATAAACCGAAATTCGAACAAATGACAATTAGGGATTCCAGTATGGAGTTTATTTGAATGGAATAATCATGTCCAAGATTTATATTTTAGACGCAATATTTAAAGAAACCTGAATATTCAAGGACATCAAATATCGTTGATTTTTTCCTTGATATTTATGGAAAAAGTCACTAATTTGTTTTTTTTTTTAAATTTAGGTTTTTTACGTTTGTGACATTTTTTGGATGAAGTTCTTTAAAAAATATATTATGATTATGCTTTTAATTCTCAGAGAGATTATTCGGGAAGTAAGTTACTTGATTACAAAAAGATTTTATTGTCATTATCGCATAACTATTTTCAAAGGCCATGTTTATTTTTCTTTATTCTAGTATAAAAATATAATCCTTGTCAAATAACTTTTTAATATTATCATAGTTGAACAAAAACGTCCACATTTTCGCATTCATTCGAGCATTGATATTCCAGCCTCTGTCCAAACGACAAAATGATGTAATTTATCCCAAACGGTACGGAGTAAGATAAAGGCGCCACGGATTGAGTGATTAATTGATGCCAAGTATACATATAAAAATGTTGTATACTTGGATGGAATATTTGCTAGAAAATTTTACTTGTGGGAGGACCTTGTGCAGGGTCCGTCCGGGTTGGTACCACCATCTTATCCATTAACCTAAGGTTTGGGGATAAGACAGCCGGTGAAATGACGAGCATAGAGGCATTCCATCTTAGTCCTCAGGGTTGGCAACGCATTTGCAGTCTTGTGAATGCGAATGTCTATGGGTCACAGTTTCCACTTACCATCAGGTGGCCTGTGTACTCGTTTGCCTTCCCATGCAATAAATAAAAAAATAGTTCTTTAAATTTTACTGCATTCTCAAATCTATCTGTGAATTTACAGGCTATTTTACTGTATGCTAATTTATTATTTTACACCCTTATACATACAATAACTTCGACTTTGATTGAAGCGTAATCTAACTCATATTACTACGTTTACATTAGATACTCTAGCAGGGTTGGAACTCCATTAATTTTCATTAAGCTGCTTACTTATAAGACTTGGATGACGGTTTTAAACCCACATATAGTTTTAGAGATACTGTGACTATCTATCTAATAAATTTTTCAAATTCTATTATTTCACACGGCAAATACGCCATATATATTTTTCACATCACCTATTCAGAAAGGGGACTTTTCTTCCCTGCTAGGAGGGATCAAAGTGGCACTTTTCTGTTCAAGGACATTTTGTTGGCAGAATAAAATATAAACGCAATGAAATATGAAAATAGTATGCACCCTTTATGTATAAGTATTCTTGCACTATTAGTTTAATAGATAATTGTTATTTTAATTTAAATATAGTGGGTATTTTGTAAACTATTTGGTTGATCTTAATACAGTTTTGTGAATTTAGTGTTTTGAGGTTATTAGTCGTATATTAGTGGCAAATGTCACCGTCAGAGGGTCGGTACTGTTATAAAAATAGGTACCACAAATTTTCTTGTTAAATTTATATGATAATTTCAGCACTATTAGGGAGTAAAAAAAAATGTTTCAAATACAAATTTAATACAGATACTGTAACGACTTTCAAATTTAGAATATGTTTGAATCGCCAAAAAGCGTGCCAACTGCCATTTTGTAAGAAAGTTATTTGTTAAAGATTCAAAACTTTATTGTATTGTATGCGACTGTGCGTAATTTGCATTGTAACACTGGTGTATGAAACGTGCCGTAAAGCGAGTCGTTATACAGCAGCCACGTAAAGTTGTTATTATTGTTTTGTTGATATTTTTAACTTAAATGTGCACTAGACTTTGAATAATAACTAGTCTATTTAATAATCCTACCACATCAACGGAGCCACAACAGCTTACGTTGTTATATACAAATTATTTAATATTTGCAGTCTGGGGCCCACATGAATGGATAGGTACCTACGCATTAAGAAGGAAATAGTTAATCTATGTTATTCCACTTCGTAGTGTAGCTCGCAAAGCGCTGTTTTGGCCCTAGGCAAGATGGATTTACGTGAGGTATCAGACACTCGCGTCAAAAACGGTTCAACTTTAAACCTTATACGTACTACCAGTAAAGCAAGTTATTTTAACAACCGCATATGAAATGGATAAGAATCACTGTTACAAAGACCTTTTTCTTTTGTCGCCAGGCTGCAACAAGACCTACTATGGAGACATCGGACGCACTTACGAGCTGGAACTCCACCGACCCCGAGAAGACTTGGTGCCGTATGTCTGCCTTCTCACCATCACAGCGCCAGGAGGAATGCACGGGGACTTGGTTCAGGTTGGTACAGCTGGCTATGGCGTCCAGGTTTTCGCGCTATAGAAGTCCCGTAGCCCCCTCCTAAAGCGATTGACGCAACGCCCCGGGGGTATCGGTCCGTGCAAGTCGGGCATAACCCGTCCTGGCACCCGTCGGGCGTTTCGCCCGGGCGAAAAAATTAAAAAAAGGTTGGTGCAGCTGAGCATAAACCTCGGAACGTCTAAATAGATTAAAAACCATAGATATAATGATGACTAAAGGTTGGCGTGCACTGTTGGATGGGAACGGATTTGTTGATTGTCGCTTTGTATTGATTTCTATGGTACAGTCTGCACTGGATCGGCATATCCGTTTACATATAAATTAATACAAAGCAACTAATCCGTCCACTCTGTGCCCTCCGATTCCGAATCCATTACACACGCAACTTAATAATATAAAAGCTGATATCTCTTAAACGATATAATTATTTTCATAAAATTTGGGTAAAATCTATACCGATTAAAATAACTTAAGAAAGATTTACAGACACACATAACTTTTCACTTCAAGGGTAAAAATAAACATTTTCCAGTAACGTTTTATTATTGTTTATATTGAGATCCTCGTTAGCAGTCTGGTGATACAAACGCATTGTAGATACTGGATTTTAGCATTAGAGCTGGCCTTTAAAATTAATTTACCAAGCGTAGATAATAATTTGACATTAACGGTTTTCGATTAAAGATACTCGAAACGCTGTAATTTAGATATTATGTTAGTTGACAAAGTTAGAAAAATATTTCAAAACGTGTTCATTTTCCTATCATGCCATTGATAAGTAATTAAAATTCAGTGCACTTTTTGTGGAAAGAACATACTTTTAGTAGTCTATTGACAAGTTGTTTTGCAGACCACTGCATCGGAGCGTTAATACTACGCCGAGCGTCTAGTGGCACCCTTATTACTATAATAGTGTTTTCTTATAAACTAAATGGCTTAAGATCCGAGCAGAAGACGACCTTCACCCATCTATTAATTTTATAAAAAGTATTTTATATAAATTTTAATATGGTGACTAATATACGGCGATTTTAGGTTGGCTGAAAAAAAACTGTATTTTATATACTTAATTAACAAAAAAAACCAAAACAATTTAAATATAAATAATAAAGGTCAACTAGAACTTTGTCATTTATTTATTTGCTTTATACATTGTGTATTCATTTCTTAATGAAAAACAGTCCTTCGATTTCAAGACAATACTTTGGTTTATTAGATAAAACAAAATAGAAATGAGAGCACCACTGGACGCTCGGCGTAGTCTTAAGCTGGTACTATTCCCACTTACCCACCTCTAGCGGGATGGTCTCATAATTTACGGTCGGTTCACAAACGCATTCTCGTATTGTCCAGACAGCTCTCGCTATCTCGCAAGTATGTGCGACCTGTGTGCCGGGATTACTCCGAAGCACTATACTCAAAACTTTGGGAGCCCCGTTCTTCCAGTTCTTCGAAACTGAATTCCGAGAAATAAACCCAACTATCGTAACTTAGAACTTTGATCTTGGGGAATCTGATCTGAACTCGTATGCATTGAGTCCCTCCACTAAATTTAAAATCCGATCATCAGTGAAACACATCCAAAGGCCATTGTGAATAACATATAATTGATTTCACCTAAATATTTACCGTACGCAACTTTATGGTATTTACAATATTCATAGAGTGCAACTTGCAATTATGATTAACTTGATAGATGGACAATGATGTTTAAAACAAAATAAAACACGGTCCCCGCAATGGCCTAAATCGTGCACTACTGTGACAGTGGCGTTGTCAAAAAAAAACAGCATTTAGTATGTCATTTGTAATATGTTAATAATAAACACACTTACACACACATTTGCTTGTATAATTTGTTGTTTGTAATTTTTGTTTTAGCGCATCCTGTGACTGTTTATTCTATTTTATTGTAATAATCGTGTCGGTATTGCTTTTATATGATTTTTATGGATTCATTAACTGTTGTGGGTGCATTATTATGTCAAAATTTGTTATTTGTACCACCACAACTCTCATTTATAACTGGCTGACTTTCAGAATTGATATAATATGTCGACGACATGGATTGAGCTAAAATTACAAAGTCGTTTGTAGAAAATACGAATTCGAATATCTAACTCACCTAGCTCAGTAGTTATTGATCGGCATCAGTAGCCGACCTTAGGTGACAGTAATGAATAAACGTTCGTGGATGTCATTTGTCAGCCGACCGCCAATTTGTAGCGTCTGGCCTTACGTTGCTATATTGGAAATGATTCAAGTACTCTAAAGGTTTCAAGGTTCCTGTATAAACTGCGTCGTGCTCAGACGAATAAAGATGAAACTTTAAAACAACTTTAAAGCTCAACAATAACAAAATGGATAGCAGAGTTTTCACTCAACAACAAAGAATACTCCTGGTAAAAATCCGTAAAATACGCAAAAGTTCTTAAAATATCCTTACACGAATTTTATATGCACTGAGAATGGATAGAACTATCGGCAAGCATGAAATCGCCAGAGGGTAAATCTTCCGCAAGATCCGGAATATGAGAGGAAATATAGTGGAACGCTCTCAGGCACCGAATGGTGGGATATGAAAAATGTGCTGTCAGAAAAGTCGTTCCTTTACCTCACTTAGGCAGGCGCTCATGACGGGATTCCATTTTGAATACTTGTTTTGGAAGATTCTTTTGGTTCATAAGTTACTTGAAAACTTACTGCGAGAACCTGTTTTCGTTGGGATTGAATTTCGTTTTTGTATCACGTCGTAGATACATGTGCCGTGATAATAAAATGTATACATTTGATTCCGAGTCTCACTTTGATGACACATAAAAAAATAGACTCGATACCCATTTGTAAACAGTTTTGAAGGTGTAAATACCGACTTTAGTAAGACATAAAAATTTGAAAAGAAATAGGTAGAATAATTCTTAATTTAAGATAGACTAATAACAAATACACCTAATGTAGCGAAAGTTGTACAAAAAGTACAGAAACGGACGTGTTAAGAGATGATGCATGCTATTGATAATATGAGTAGTACCAAAGATCAGATACATTGGAAAACACGGCAAGGCGCAGTCATATTATTTAGTAAGTCTCCTAATAATCACGACCTAACCCTAGCGCCAAATAGGGCTTCAATAAGTAATCGTCCAGTGCCAAATACTCAATATTGGGTTCATTTTATATGGGAATCGGGAAATTTGGCATTGGATATCGTCGGTGATACTGCAAAACCACATAACTAACAAATTTATGATAAAGCAAAATAAACCTTACTACCTTATTAAAAAGTGCATTTCGCTCCTTATTTAAATTGTTACTTACACGATTTTGCAGTTTCACTGACGATATTATTTAGTAAGTCTCCTAATAATCACGACCACCCTAGCGCCAAATCTACGTTGTTGTTATTTTTAGTGATGGTACCGAGTCTCATTTGAATGTTATCGTATCGAGTAATTATTACGTCCCACTTATTCCAAAAAGGGCTTCAATAGGTAATCGTCCAGTGCCAAATACTCAATATTGGGTTCATTTTACACGGGAATCGGGAAGTTTGGCATTGGATATGTTAAATACAGTCTTACTTATGTGTTCCGGGGCTTACTTTGCTATAACTGAATCCTTTGCTGCGGGGAGTTCAAAGACATTTGCCGTCACCGGGGGCGTTGGGCTTGTTTCAATCCATCTCTTTGACATTATATCCGCGTAGTCGAGATTTAGCAGTACCTATTGGTAAAAAGATATCAGTCTCTAAGTAGCTTGAATGTTTTTGATTGTTAAGTCATTGAATAATGCCTATATGCTTTGGACAGTCTCTTGGCTGACAAAGGTTATTGAAAAATATGTAAGTGAAAGGATTTTGCACATAAGAGAATATTGAAAATGCATATGACAAACAAATTCTACCAGAAATTGTAATCTTTTGATTGATTGGTTTTGCTATAGTTTTAGTTATTTTTACTAATATGAAATTGAAAAAAGTATATCCCGACTGCAAAAAAGAACGAAACTTTGCATCCCTGTAATGTTTAGCACTATTTACCACCATGTGATATCTGATTTAAAATAGAACCACGCTGTTCAAAATATTCTTCATAGTCGATGGCTAAACTGCGATGAACGTTGGTATAATAATCCTGGCGTTTGACTACGGACAATATTTTGGACAGCTTTCTAGCAGGCAGGATAATGATCACAATGGATGGAGTTCCACTCACAGGTAATGCCTGCTGTCAATGTCTTGGTTTTTCCTAAATTTGGCCTCTACGTCATCATACGAGGACCTAGGAGTGATCCTTTTCTAAATCTTGTTTGATTGCTCATTGCTCAAATGTTTTATAGGCGCTAAACAATTGATATTATAAAATTGGGATTTTTATTTCCAGCTACCATGTTTTAGTTATAAAGAAACGAAATAGTAAGTATTAACTATCACACAACAAAGACAAACATCTCATTTGTTAAAATCGGTTAATTAGGAATGGCGCTAGAGCGATACTTCCATATGTATTTATATATTATAAATACATACAGTTAGACGGAAAATATCGATTAGGAACATCACTATTTTAGGGACGCATCCCTAACGTGTTTGGTAGATAAAAGTTCTCTCTCGAAGTTTCCTTTCGGCGGCATTAAGTTCTCTCTATAATTCCTAATTTTCCTGTTTTTCCTTATAAATATTCTTTAAAACCAATTTGTGTGTAACAATACATATAGGGTGTAAAAATCTTTTTACCCTTTCTTTGCTCCCCCGTAGAATTTACTGTCGATATAAAAAGACACCATGTTAAAATAGATTCATATGAACATGTAAGGGCAAATTAGCAAATTATTTTAAATCCTTTAATACTGGCATGGAATTGGAAGAAAAAAATTAAATAAACCATCTAGTTTATAAGCAAAATGTATTGACAATGTAATATTTAACTACCCTCATGCAAAGGTAGCGTGCATCACGATATTCTAACCATTGCTCACACGACACTAATTTAGCCTTTACCTACGAGTATACAGTGTTCAAATGTAGAAGAACACTAAAATCTTAAAAACATAAAAAAATAAGCCATCAAAAACTTTAAACTTAAACATTCAACCTACAAATTGAATAAAAAGTTTCCCCAATTTATGCGCAGCGAATTCTATTTGTAGTGTTGCCAAAAACTTAAGAAAATACGTAGATACATTATGTTAGTGTTATTTTATTACTTATTCGTACCGCGGTAAATAACCAAACGGATGCATTTGAAAAATTTAAACGTCATATTTGGGAACGGGTGTAATGTACTGTTTGTTATTTTTCTTAAAGTTACATAAAATAAACTGATAATCCTCATACCTAGTCATACCTTTTGATTTTTAGTCACTTATTGTTTGGCTACAAAGTGCAAAAACCCTTGCAAAAACTCTAATATTTGCTTAAGCTAACTTCGCGCTTGTTAAAACACATTTTCCAATTTTGGCTATAGCATTGTCACACCCATAACCAAAAAGACGCATCTCCAGATTAATTTCAAAGAAAATAACTTTAATTAAGAGGTAGGAACTTAACAAACATTCGCCTCTTTTTCAAGTACAAAGTTCACTTAAATATTCGCGTGGGATCATGTCATGCAACAATGTTCAAGGTATCAAGAGTACTGTTATTCGATCAAACAAACCTGGCCCACATTCCCTTTGTAAATTTTACAAAAATGCCAGAACAATCGTTCCGCCTTTACACGGTCCACATGCAAAGTTTCAGGTCGATTGGCGCTGTGCTTTCCACGTGGAAAGACCCGGCATCACAGGACCGATATCGTTTGCGCTCAGTTCGAATGTAGTAAGCATCCGAGAGCTTTAACATTTTGGAAGTTTTGTCCGTTCGAGAATCTTGTTTCATGTTTACTTTTAGGAGTTGTTAAAAACTACGCAGGTTATTTGATGTTTTTAAATTTAATATTTATAGATTTATATAATGCTAGACTATGTATACCATTGTAATATTAAATATATTTAAAAACTGACTGACTGCCGAGTTTCTTGCGGCGTTTCTTCTCAGCAGTGGTCTCCTCTTGTGAAGCGCTGATCGATTCTTGACGTGTAAAAGTGCCCGTGCGGCCTACCTACTGAATAAATGTCTTTATCTTATCTTTATCTTTTAAGTAAACTTTTGGAAAGTTTACCTCATTATTATAATTAAAAGTATTACTTGATTATTCATTGAGGAAAATATAGAAGTTTAGTTAAAAATACTGAAAATAATACTCTGTACAGTTTGGACATACCTCTACAACAGTAAACTTAACTATGAGTTATAAACGCTTTTTACTATACATTGCACTTGCTATGTTATGTTTACATTGGAAAAAAACCATTTGATAAAATTGGGGCGAATCCCTAGGGTGCTTCCGCATAACATGGGCCACGAGCCCCCGTTCCTTTATAAAATTATTCAACCCAAAAAAGGCTATCGTTATATGTTTCTAGTCTTACACCTCGCCCTTTTCTCTTCGAGCGTGATAGATTCCGATCTTGTTTTTTCGACAAGGGCAACTAATCATTTTACCAATTTTCTCTAGTGTCCTATCAAAGGGTTGGATAATTACAGCAGACGTGATTTATTTCTAGTCGTTAAGTTAACTTTCGTGATGGTTCTGTTTCATCATCGACCGACCGACTATCCAAAAAGATGGTCATTGTATTGATTAATACAGTAACCATTTATTTTAGAATTACCTCAACATTAATTTGAAAAAGTGAGTCACTCCACTTTGTTTCTTTAGAACTTAATTGTCATTCTATTACTAATCAATATTCAATTTTAGAAAATAAAGCTTGTTTATTTCAAGTTCAGTAACGTTTTGTTTTCGAGTTTGTTTCTTGTTCATTACCAATTTCTCTGTTTAATTTCCTCTGTCGTTGGTTAGGACCGTATCCTTTAATTTGCATGTAATTACAGAGACTTTTCCGGAGCCTGGCAAACTTTACTTTCATGTCTTTGTCCCGTTACTTTTATTTCATATACATTAGAATGGATGTAGCGATTTAAAGATTACCGGGGGAGTCTTTTTGTGTACTTTGCCTGCCTCGGTTTTTCGCTCTTTGTCCATTTCCTTTCATGCTGTTGAGTTGAGAAACTTGAGAAGTTTTAATACGGTTTGTTCTTTTTGTTCTCGAAATCTCTACTTTAGGTTTGTTTAAAATTATTTTTATTAATATTTTTGGACTCTTAGCGTATTCAACCAAACTTTCTTGCGTAACGGAAAGTATTTACTTCTGATGGACGTCATTGTTGAGTGTGACATAAAACTACGGATCCCAAGGAATCAGGTCAGCCGTGAAGACCACGCGGTGACCGGAAATTGTGTTTGTTTCTTCTCATCAGTAGGTTGGCTTCAAGAAACAGCAGTGCTTCATTAAACAATGATCCTTTATCACAAGCATGATTAATTCCTTAATTTATTATATCCCTATTGATATCTTTTGAGCTTTGTGAAAATGTTTGAAATTACTTACTCGACGTGCCCGAATTTGTTTTATTTTTCGTAGAAACGAATTTTTAATTCAATCATATATCATTATGGATATCATTGTTCAATTCAATTAGAGGAGCCCTGTTATTTCGCACGTGTAGAATTAGTTTTAATCTACTCCCGCTATTTTAACTCCTTTGGGGATAAAATTCCAAAAATGCCTAATTCCTTAGGATTTCAAAGAATATTCTCTTCAAATTTCAAGTCCCAAGCTGTGCGTTGATTGGTCATTTAGTCAGTCAGTTTCTTCTTTTATTATATATATAAGTAATATAGATTACATGATAAGGAGTTTGTGTTATAAAATTCACACATTTTATTTGAAAATCGGGTTCTACTTATGAAAGACCGATACGGTCGTCTTGCACCGTCTTATATTCACATAAGTAGGTGTTCTTTTTTCCTTTTCTCCCTCTATCTTTCTATTAAGATTTTGTAGTGTTTTTCTGCGGAAACTACGCAGGTTATTTCATATATTTTTTAATTTACTATTTATAGATTTATATAATACTAGACTAAGTAGTACCATTGTAATATTAAAAATATTAAAAAAAATGACTGACTGCTGAGTTTCTTGCGGCGTTTCTTCTCAGCAGTTGTCTCCTCTTGTGAAGCGCTGGTAGGTTCTTGAAGTGTAAAAGTGCCCGTGCGGCCTACTTACTGAATAAATGTCTTTATCTTTATCTTATCTTTATGAATACAATTTTCCGGAAAAGGTTTAGCTTATTAACAGCATCATGATAACTGACCACTAGTATATCTTCTTGTAAAGCGTCATGATTCATAAACGGTCAGTTAGCTGTGTTGCTACCGTAAACTTGAAACTAGGTCAGACGTCGTTTACGTCATCCATTGATATGCTGCGATTCAGGACGGTCTCATTAGTCTAAATGCCATTACTGCTTTTACTGATGCAATATTCACAATATTACCTCCTTCCTTAAACAATAGTTCCGACATCAAAAGTCCATTAAGTAATGTCCGAATTCAATATTTAATTTTACGTTGAAGGTGATGGAAGTTAATCTAGTTTTGATGATGATAAGTGAACCGTAAGTATTCGAATTGTACAAGGCATGGAAAGTAAATTTCGTTCTTTTAAGAGTCGAAGTTTTCTCTGCATACTTTGCATAATTGTATCTAACATTTTCAAAATCTTTTTCACATGTTCAATACATTCGTCAATCACTTACAATATACATTCGTTGTATTGAACACTACTCGTAGCTTAAGACATTGCGTCATGTTCACTTAATTGCTTCTCTTGCGTCACTTGATACGCTAGTAATTAATGTAGCTAATTACAGAAGTCATATACTGTAATCAACTGTAGGTAGCAATAGCAGAATAATGTTAGTAATTAGTTTTAGCAGATCACAATATCCCAGTGCCCAAAACAACAAACCATTTGATTGCTTCCAGGATTTCCTGCCCTTAGCTATTTTCATAGGCCGTACAAGCATGGACTTGCTAAGGAATCTCCCGAGGATCGGTCCCATGCAGTAATTTGATGTAATTTTCGGGATCGTCGCTTCCGTCAATGGACCGTGTTACGCCCGGATCGAATATTTACGAAAGCTCCCTCCAAATTTTATGGACCTGTTTTTAAACCATGAATGCCTTACTTTATGAGATCTAAAGTAAGTGGTTCGAAATCTTCATTAACAATTTTACTTAACAAAATTATTTGGACGATTTGGAGAAAATGTTTTGTAAAGGGTTAATTAGAATGTTAAAAAAAATATGTTTTGTTTTTGATAATGAAAGCATCAAGGTTACTTTCTATCTCTTATTAGGACCCCGAAGTCAATCTAGGAACCCATGTAGTTTCCCTACATCTGTCTGTCTGTATGTCACAGACATTTTTTCTTAGAAGCTATAACAGTTATAAAACTTTATTCATGTAAACGTATAGGTAGATAAATAATATTATACACTAAGATCAATGATAAAATATGTAAAAAAAATGATTTTGTTTACCTCCCGTTCATGTTAAGCAAATCGTGTGACATATGCTTGGATAGCTATTAAAAAAATCATTAAGTAAGTATTTGTTCTTTTTCATTTTTAATTTTAAGATTTGGAGGACCTTTTAGGATACTGAATCCTAAAAGTACAATTTCGCTAGAATTAAGTGTCCTCATTCGCCTTCAGCCAAAACAACAACTAGGTACTTAAAATCAGAAAAATATTTTTAAAGAAAGCACATTAAACGAATACACAAGAAAAACTATCACAACTTAGTGGACTTAACTTGTTCTTGTGATACAGCCGAAAAGAGTGTTAATACCTTCTACCATCACAAAGTTATCTCTTGTCTGGTACATACATACATACATACATTAAATCACGCCTGTTTCCCAGAGGGGTCGGCAGAGACCACTTCCTTCCACTTGCTACGATCTTGACAAATTTCTTTCGCTTCTTCAATATTCATACATCGAGTCTGGTATTTTTTAATATTTAAAATATGGGAAAGATTTTGTACAAATTATCAAATTCAATTTGTGGAGCAGAATTTTGAGCTGATGCCATTATTGGCAAACATTCAGTCGGCTTGATTGCCTTTGGTGGGTGGTCATAATACCCAGTGATTAAATATAAATGAATGCAATCATTTTAATGAGTCGAATTCAATTTTCTATTGATTTTACTTTCTATTTGGTTATGGCTTTTGACGTAGAGACCTCGTCGTGTTGTTCTCATAGTTATGATTTTTAGTTTAATGTTTATTGACCTTACATTTTTATTAATAATAGTTTTGCTAGTTTTAAGAATTTATTGTTTATTACTCTATTACCTTATTATCACTTAATGTAACTTACTTTTAAGTATTATGTATTTATGATTAAAAACAATACCTTCTGCTGGAGTTTCTTGCGGCGCTTCTTCACCGCAATAATGGTCTTGTCCGAAGCGCTGCGCTAGTAGATTCACTGTACATTACCAACGTGTTAAATTATTTTGAATTTTGAATTTTGGATTTGTATGACTTCAGTGAACTTCTACACAATACATACTGCATACACATACGCGATAGGGTAGACAAATATTATGAACCGCAAGGTGCACCGGTCTAAACATAAAAATTTCGCTTCCTCTACATTAATCAAAGTCTTCATCCACGTACCGTTTCGGGTGCTTTGGAGTTTGCCCTTAATTCAGTATATCGCGAATCTGATCACTGTATATGCAAACGAACATACACTCACTCATTGGATGTTCGGTGAACTTGTTTCTATACTTACTACACTAAAAAAAATGAGAGCCAATTAAGAAACATGGTCTCTTAGTTGACAAAAAATTAATACAATAGTTAAGATATTAATTATATCAACCAAAGTTGAAAGTAACAACAGCAGATTTATTTAGTTATTCATTTAACATCTAAGTTGATGTGTCTATGGTGTTGTCAGGCTCGTATGGAATTGAAATCTTGTTAGAAGCGACCACATATTTTTTTTCAGTGTTTTTTTGCTCTGTTGCACAAACGTTTATTATATTTGAACGGGTTTTATTACTTTCTACGACTACTTTTACGAATAAAAGTGTCAAAGAAGGTGTACTTATTACATATTAAATAGTGCAGATGGAAATTTGTGGATGTTTTGCGGTTCATAGGTTTTCACCTGTAAATAACATTTTTGGGTCAAAATAGCTTTTTTCATTTAAAATTAAACATATCCAGCCCAAAGTTAGACTTTTTGATTTGTTACTCATAAGATTGTAGTACCTACTTTTATTCATAAAATTTGAACTTTTAGGTCAAAAAATATTATGACAAGTTAGAATACATGATCCGATATTAAGTTACTTGGAAACACTAGTCCTGCTTACCTAATAATGCACCCCCAGCAGTGACGTAATGAATAAATCAGGGGATTTAAAAAAACTTAAAACTAAGCATTTCGTCAAAAGTATCAATAAGATGTCGATATCTTTTTACATTGAATTGCTTCCGTTCCTTTACAATGTAGTTGGAAATACTCGCGATTCCATGGACAATGAATTTAAGTGAACAAAGTGGAACGATGCCGGATTGCGCCTCGATCTCGTATCGCTTTGGCGCCCGAGACGATTGATAGTAAATGCTTTTAAACTGCAAACCGTTAAAGTAGAAACGTCGAGATGAGACTTAATTTAAAGTATCGCTGTTTTAGTAACAATGTTGCCAATGTAAATTTTCTGCTTTGCACAAAAATCTTGAGAATTTACATTTTGTACATACGTTTTATATATGTGTGCAAATTTGATAAATAACCACACCTATAATTGATAAACTAAGCTAAATATTCGGTTTTATGTACAGTTGAGTTCAAAAATATGTGTACACTTTAGTACCTTGTCACTAAATCGCCATAACCATTCATATATGGCAGTTTAAACAGTCATGACATTAAATAGAAAATATACTAAAGTGTACACCTATTTATTAACTCGACTATACATTTATTGGCAGGTATAGGTACATTATTTTTAAGTAGGTATTGTTGAAAAACGAATGCATGCTGCATATCAAGCAAAATATTGGTGCGTTTCTAAAAAAAAACTAAAATCTAGTTACCAAGTCATTTTTATACTTTTTGAAAAACCTTCCAATATCAGGAAACAGCAAAATGATGCATAATCCAATACGTCGACGATGGTGATTAAGCCTCGCTAGCATGCTCACTGACTGTGTTTGAGGGTAGGAACCGATGGGAACGAATATGTAACTAACATTAGTTAATTTTAACTATGAGCTACTTCATATTCATAACGTGCCCTTCAATTTCCATTCAGCGTAGTATATACGACGTTGTATCTCCATTGTATCTAATTAATTTAATCAAAATATCAAGCTAAAGTTAAACATAACCGCCTTGCTTTACGTAAAACGTAAATATCCTTTTGCTTAATGTAAACGTGAGTCAGCCAACACTGCCAAAATACTCACTTGAACTTTTGAAGCGACCACTTACTCCAAGTATCATCAGCATAAGTTGACTCAGATTCTTCCCCGAAGTTATTTTAAATGCACAACTTGTAACTTCCTGCTTAGACATACGTACCGCCAGACTGCTGAAGTGAGGATTTTGCATTTTTTTTAAGCTCAGACAGTTTAAGTTAATCCAGTTCTAGTTCTTGATACAGAACGTTCGTTACTCCCCCTAACCCACATTAATTCATGCAATTATTGAATTCCTATTCTTATCAGTTCTTTAAGTTTTCTTTATATATGTAAAAATAAAAAATCTACACTTTTTATTTTTGAAATTTCAGTTAGACGCATTATGTCTATAATGTGTTTTGTGTATAAAATATTTCTTTTAAGTTTCGTAATTGCATAAGTATTAACAAAATCAACTTTTCCCAGAATTTAATAATAATATTCTATCGAGCATAGATTTATTTCTTTTCGTATCGCCAACAGATAATTTTATTAATACTAGACTTCAAATACGGCTTTTTTTCCACGAAAATGCATGCGCCTTTTTAGTTAAGAGGATTGTAAAGCTAGACATTTTGTTACGTTTTTTCTACTCTTAATCCTAGTCCGATTTTTACAATGGTTGAATATGTTTAAGATATCATGAAAATCTATGTCTGTACGTTTCCTTTTCCACGAAAATACTGAAATACTTCTTAGAATGAAACAAATGTAAAAAAACAAATAACAGAAACGTACAGAACTAGTTCTTTATAATGACTACTCGTACAACATATTCAAAAATCGTGGAAATCGGACTTGATTTAGGGGGTGAGAAACGTTTGTATGGAACTTTTTGACAGCTACGCGATTTTAGCGACTGTTCACAATCCTCTTTAAGAGTTTCCTCTTTTTGCGAAGTTCTATATGCAAGCGCAGCGCAGCTAGATTAAGGTTAATTCCTGATCATAAATTAGCCGGATCCTGGAGAGACGTCGCAGACAACTGGATTTTGCTGCCAACTCCACGTTCCTGGTTGGAGCACCGTCGCTTAATTGCTCTGACGATTGCGATATGCCTCATTGCTATGCGTGTTTGAGTTTGGTATTCCAAGCCGTTATCCGTTTCACTCATTCCCTCGGAAAATTGCACCCATAAATTTTGATTAAAACATTGTGAACATCAATTTGACAGCCGTAATAAAACCTCAACATTTTAACAATCAGCCATCTTTCCGAATATAAAATAAGTAAACCCCAAGATGGTGAAAAGGAAAAAGAATTTGAACGTCTTATTGATGACGTCGATTGCTCATTCAGAGTAGGACTAATATTCATGTTCAGGAAACGTTTAAATAACCTTTTCAAATTCATTGATACATTTTCTTTAGAAATGTTTTTCAATTTGAGCATTACTTATTCGTACTTTTTAAATGAAACATACTTTACATCTCTTGACTAACGTTTGAAGAAACCGTCTTTAATTGCCACTTAAGTAACAAAAAAAGGGACATTGAATAAATTATCTTAATTAGGGTCCTATTAATAATTCATTTACACCCCTGGAAAGAACTTCAAAGCTTTCAGTGACATTTTTTGTGATATCCACTGCAGGGTTGTCACTGGCAACCATCCACGTAGTACCGCTGTGGCCTTTTCGGATCACCTCTATTATGCCCGAAACAGCCGACTCAACCCTAAAAAGAAAAACTCATAAGAAAATGTTTATGAACACCACTTACGTTGGCAGAGACGTTAAAGCAAAATCCCCTCCTTGGGGAGGATTTCGCTTTTCTCTCGGGGAAAATGAAATAACAGCTGTCTAATCGCGAGAAAGCCGTCGGTATGTTGCATATGTCAGAATTGAGGGTTTTATAAAAGGAAATACGGAAATCACTACTCGTCAAAAGCAATATTGCTTTCTTTAAGAAACGTTTTGATTGATTCGCTTTATTATATGACATAATAACATATACAAGTATACCGGGTGGAACAAAATGAGGGACTTTTAAGAAAACGGAGAATTTTTCGGGTCTTGTACTTAATTTTTCACCTATTAACTATATTAATATTTCTAACCTAGAAATACAGCGTGTTAAACATTGGTGCAAAATCTGCACATTAGCAACCCTAGCAAGTAGAAGTTGATGACATGTCGCTCATCCAGTAGAATAATGACATAATTGCAAAAAATCGGGTTTTGAGATTTTACCGTCGTAAGCAGGGGTCGGACAAAAAGTGCAGATGACGTCAAACCACTTATAGGATGATTTCAAATAGTATTTTTGATTTTCATAAACAATAATCACTTATCATTTATCAACCTCTTTATTAAACGATATCGCCACTTGAAATGAGTAAGTACGGTTTTGACTGACATATTGTCAATCAGATGAACAATAAATTGACTTCGTTATTGTTTAGCTATTGTATCTTCTCGATTATATTTAGCTAAAAATTATATTTACTAATGTATAAAAAACGCTGTAAAATGTCATCTTTACTCGAATATTGTGGCAATATATATATATTCTACAACTGATATTTTAATATCCGTAGGAACGCAGACTACAGGACAACGCAAAGATATCTCTACACAAACTGAGCAATCAAGTACTGCGATTGTTATGGATACCGCGAAATTGTTGGCTAATTTTTTTTCCCCCGGTCAACCAATTGAGGAAAAAAAAATCATTCAAGCATATTTTAAGTCTGTGACAACAATAATAGACTTGTTAGAAATGCATAATTTCATTAAATAATAAGTATAATAAAATAACACCAAATTATCTTTTTTTTATTTTTACTTATCTTACCAACTGTTCCCACTTTTGAGTATTAAACCTATTTATCTGAGGTTCCCACAGACTTGTTCTAATTTCAAATAATTATACCTTATGGTAACAAGTTTATGTCACACCTGCCCATAAAGTCGCTTTTTACGCCCGCTACGCGTACGGAAAAAGCCGCAAACATCTGCGATCTCGGACTTTCTTTGTTTTATCTCCCTAGTGGTGTAATATACTATTATTCACTACATCACCCTCTCTCTCTCATCATCACCTCTGTATTATTAATTCCATGGATATTTTTTTTACGATTATTTTGTTATGTTTCATTAATACTACTTTGTTACTAAATGTCACACGGAAGTCTAAATACAAACTTAAACATCATCCTGTGTGCAAGATTACGTCATTTTTACGTCATCCGCACTTTTTGTCCGACCCCTGGTCATAAGTGTTCTAAAGGTCAGGTCTATCGCGTGGAACAATGACATAACATGCATGCTAAAAATGAAATTATGTCATTATTCTATTGGATGAGCGATGTGTCAATTAAAAATGTAAATAACTTTGAACTAGTAGTAGTAGGGTTGTCACTAATATTAAATTGATTAATTTTAATCGATTTGTTTTACAATTACAATTATAATAAATCGATTGTAGATCAGTTATTGTTAGATAACACTGTCCTTTCAGCTCAGTCCCTCGTTTTGTTCCACCCTGTATATTAACGACAGAATTCGTTTTTCGCTACTTTATTGTCTTCCCGTTGTGAAACGAGTTTTAGGATATCCTTTCTTAGTACAGTCGTTGGTTGTGCATTTTCTTTCAGTTAGCCGGTCAGCCAGTTTGGCACGGAAGAGTTTTTTTTATATATAGAAATCGAGTTATTGTTTTCGGGTCATAAATTATTTAAACTTCACCTTTGTCGTTCGTCAGAGTGTGAAATTATTTCATGGGGACAATCTTCATTGGAATTTAAGTTCCATCTGTGGATAATTGCCGTATCAGTGGGGCCGAGGCATACGGTCATAACACGAACATTTGTTTTTTGATTGTACTGATTTCCCTGCAGAGAAAAAACAATCGTTCAATAATAGTACATTACTGTAGAGACCGGGAAATAGGCTGCTGCCGAGCATTGGTATGAGTTAGCGTGGCCGAGACGAAGTCGAGGCCGCGCTATATACGAGTCCAGCAACCATCCTTCCCAGCTATGTCTTGTATAGTGATGTTCTCTAACAATGCGACAAAATATAACACAATTGTTAAATATATTAAACACAATCACAAAATTTCCGTGCAAAAAAAAAGATCATTGTCGCCATCAACAATATATTATTATATGGCTTTAACATTATTCACAATTTTATTTACGTTCGAAACGGGTACAATTTAGTAAGAAAATGAAATAAAGCATGAAATAACATCAATATTTGAAACGTAATTAATTAAATTTGAATAAAATGTACAAAAGTCAAATTATTCAATACAAAGTTCTCGAAGCAAAAATGCATATTAAACTCCAAGAAATGTTATTTAGTGAAGAGCAAAGTTTGTATTGAGGTCAGATGCGATGGATGTGAAGAAACTTCGATAATGCAGTTGTGAAACAACTTACCCCGATGGAGTTACTGAATTGGAGCACTGCGGTCTTTGTGGCCGTGTACACAGGTAGCTGACTGTCACCTCTCAGGGCCCACAGGGAGGATATATTCAGTATAGTTCCACCCGTGCCACCTTTGTCAGCCCGCATAAAATTTAAGGCCACCAACGAACTTTGGATTGTAGCTGTCTAGAATTCCACAGGTAGGTAAGTAAGTGGTTTTGTTGCGTAATGGATTAGTTGGACTGTTGTTGTTTACAAATTATGGTTAAGTTTGTAGTTCTGCCAGTGGTTTTCGAAAATAAAGAATTGATTTTATTTTGCCTTAATTTTCTAATTTCTCAAACATTCAATTGCGTTAATTGCATTTTGAAACCAACTAGGATCATATTCTTACCAGATTAATATCAATAATCTTCTTAAAGTACCGCGACTCGTCGGTATTCAAAACCCCGGCATTATTAATAACGCCGTCAAGTCTACGATATTTGTCGACAACTTGCATGAGCGCGGTGTTGAGTTGGGATTCATCGGCAATATCGCATTTTATGAACTTCGCTCTTAGGGCGCCGAACTTGTTCAAGAGTTCGAGCTCGAGCGCCGCGCCCTCCCTCTCCGCGATGTCGAGGAAAGCGACGTGCTGCAATATTAGTAACATTACTTGTTTTATTTACTGTGGTGACGGTCGTTTTTTTATGGAGTTTGTAAATGTTGCTCTTTCTCGGATTAGTCATTTTAACCTTGTGGGGCCCCCGATCCTCGCTTGAGGACATAACAATAAATATAAAAGGCACCCTATAGTTGTTTGACAAGGTTGCAATTACAATGTTACCGTGAGCACCCCCGGGTCCCAGGAGGTTAAATAGTACATTATTGCCTAGGCAGTGAAGCAGGCAATTGCGGGTCGAGCATTGGTTTAAACGGACGAGCTTGCGAGTCCGTTTAAAAATAAGAGGCCCGCAATAGCCGTTCCTGCCGAGGCATATAGTGCTTTTCTCAAAAATCGCAAGATACAAGTCGCATATAAACAGAAACTTCACGTGAAATAACATCAATCTTTACCGCCGTTATGTTTATGACAAGGAGAAACCCAAGCTTTTTTAGAAAAAAAAACTCAAGCTATTCTAGACACAGATTAAAAAGTTACGTTTCGAATAAAATATGGATGTATAAGACTTGTGCCCTCATATTATTATGGCTGTTTTCACTTTTTAAAAAGTTACAAACTAGATAACAATGAAATTTGTATGCAACATTGCGGGCTTGTGTAGCGAGTACGCAAATGTAATTTTTTTTTAAATTTGGGAACTGTCTGTAAACTATGTACTTTGCGTCTCAGTATGGAGTTAGTAATGTCAACTTTTCCGGTGTTTTTTGAGAAATAGTTATTTGTGTAACAAGAGAGCAATGTTGGTTTTTGCAGCGAGTGTTGATTTTGAATTCCGAGTAGGTAATTGAAGGATTCTGTTAGAATCCTGAGCGCAGCAGGGATTCAAAGGCACGAGATGCAAATAACTTTGGTCTCCTGTGATACATACAACTTTCTACTTCAGTAGTGAACTTAATATCTAAAGGCTGGTATCAAGTATATTTGTAAAACAAACAATATCAAAAATCAAAAATAAAAGTACAATTATTGCAGTTTTGCAAATGTACGGTCAGCTGCAAAATTGCATGGACACCTTAATGTCTATAATCCTGTGAACACGTGAGGTGACGATCGTAACACCCGTATTTATAAAGAAGTAATTACTTGTTGCTAAGTAATTTCTTAATTAAGTCATTACTTGATGATAGAATTCTTCAGAACAAAATCTTATTCTATAGTTAAGTAATACACATTACTTTCATAAGCAATTGCTTAAGTAAGACTCGACGCTTGATGATTGTTTCTGTCTGGCAACATTTCTTTACTGCGTTTCGTTTCATGAAAAGACAAATGTGAGGTGTAGATTATTTTAGCAAAAGCTGGCATTATAACATCTAATTTCAATTAAATCCGTAATTCTGATAAAGTTATCGTTTTAGAAAGTAATTTCAACTGTAAAAGATAATTTTATCTTAATATCCAAACACAATACTAAAATTAGCAAAAATAAAACGTTTGACACGATATTATCCTACTCAATTTGAATGTTTAGTTTTAAGCCTTAAATGATGTACTGAGAAGTGATTTGTTATTAAGTAGGATTATATGAGATTTGTTTGTGTTTCTGTTGTCTGTGCTGTGTCAAAAAATTGTCGTTAGCGAGTTGAATTGAATTCTTTATCTTCGTAATTAACTGATACGAATTTAATAATGACTGATTTAGACAGAAAAAAACCATTAGTTTAGTTTGGGTCTCCGATTGTAAAGAGTGAATAATTTTCGGTAAAATCACATGCATCACTGTTCTTGAAGAAACGAAACCTCATTTTAAAAAAATCTTCCGTATAATCATGGAATGGATCCACATCACGAAAGTAAACTTTGGGATTTCTAATTTCTATTTCCCCAAACATTTCATTATCCAAATCGTCTACAACAGAAAAAGTTTCTTCGATTCTGTCCAAAGATTCCATTTTATTAAATGTAGGTAACCTCACAATATTGACAAGCGTCGCCGTCGCGTCGTAACCAGAAGTAAATGCTTAAGTAAAGAAAATGGTGACTATTACTTGGCCGAGAAATCTAACTTTTGTCAGTTCTATTTCTAAGCAATAGCTTAACTATAGAATAAAAATCGTTACTTTAGTAATTACTTTTACTCAAGTAATGACTTTTACTCGTCTATAAATACGGGTGTAAGAAACCACCTAGATGGCGTTGTTATCTGAGCTAGTTCAATTGTTGTTTGCTACAAATTTATGACGTTTCAGTATTACAATCGATAATTTCGCCAGTTAGTTTAAAGGATCGTTGGCCGAGTTAGTTGACAGCTTGCTTAGAAACGGGGCTTCTCCGTAGGTCGGGAGATCGGGTCTGCCTTTTGCCACCTGTTTCTTTTTAAATTTTAATTTTGTCTCACATAATATATTAATGTATTATCTTTTTAAATAATTATCATTTTCAAGAAATGAAACAACTTTTGTTATTTGAAATGAAAAAACTTTATTTCTCATAATAACATTTTAATTTAGTCTACCTAACATATTATTGAGGTAATAACTTAAGTATTCGTTTCCGAAATCGGAAAGAGATTGAAGTTTCACCACAATAACAAAGTAATTATTAACAAACAAAAATTAAACTAGAGATCGGGTTACCTTAAAAGTCAAACGCATTATGTTAACTATGTTATACAGTTTTGATCTCTTAGGGCCTGTTAAACAATCGACAAGTAAATTTATCCGCCATTAAAAGTTGTCTCTCCTTGTCTATTTAAAGTGCAAGAAAGAGAAAGGGCTAAATTGATGTGTCTAATATGCTTTACTTGTTGTGAAACAGGCGGTTATATTTATATATAGATAAAAAATTAAAATTCGTGTATAAATGGTGTAATTTGTTTTACCGTAAATATTTAAAATAAGACAATTATGTATGGTCACAAAATAGTATAGACACGCAAAAAGAGCGAAAATAATATTCAATTTTGTAATAATTACTTACGTTAACCCGATCTCTAGTCGTCCACTAGAGTTACTTATACAGGGTGTCCCAAAAATAGCACGTCACAGTGACACTGGAGATTTCCCAGCCTCAGACGAACCAAACCAGCCTAACATGACCTCAGTAAAAGTTGCACCGTTTTCGAGTTATACCAATTTAAAGATTTTTCCGAATTTTCACCTCTTTTGACATTGTAAGTGCTCGCATTTACTGGGATAGCTTTAGAATTTAGTTTTTTTTATTTGTGCGCGTTTATGAATAGTTGATTAAGATGAAAGAAGCATTATTATGTCAATAACTAATGTAAAAGTTGGAAAAATACTGTAATGAACTTGACTTAAATTATCATCAACATAGTAATTTAAACTTTGAACACCTGCCAATTTTATTTTTTTACTACAAACCAAATGAGCAAATAACTTTAAAAACATGCGTATTTTATGCCAATTCTAAAATGGTATGACACATGATATCTTAATGCATAAAAGTAGGAATTCGTATGACATTTGCTAATATGGATCCTCGGAAATCAATGGTAATCATCTAAAAAATTATCTTGTACTCTACGATATCTCATTTGTTTGTGCTCCTTTGAAGAATATGATTGATGTTTGGTTGTCCTTGGTTCAAAGATAATAAAAAATGGGTTTAATTTTCATTAGTTTGTTCAGTAAATGTTCGAATTGTTTCCCTCCGACTCTAAGGCACAAATGGCATCTTCGAATAAAATTTCGGTTTAATTTTCGTAAATTGGTGTCCGATATGTCTCGGGCTGCATTGAAGACACGTCGCCGTAGTTTCTCTTCGTTACTTATTGGTTTTGAATAAATATTGTCTTTCAAACATCACCAAAAAAAAACATTTTACAAAGCGAAATCAATTTCCGTTAAGAGTGCCGAGTAGTCGTTTCAGTTCCACAAACAAAATCAGAGTCACGAAACGCAAGGTAACGAACTATGAGTAGTTTGGGTCACAGGGCTACAACTGCAATAAATTAATTACTATCCTACAATTCTTTACATGATAAACTTGCAAAGCGGCTAATCGCGTTTCATTTGTTAGTTTGGTTGCCGGGATCCTTCTTGGCAAATGTGATACGAATTCCTACTTTTTTGCATTAAGATATCATGTGTCACTCTGATTTTGTGTTGATTTCGCTTTGTAAAATATTTTTTTTTTTTGGTGATGTTTGAAAGACAATATTTATTCAAAACCAATAAGTAACGAAGAGAAACTACGGCGACGAATGCAGCCCGAGACATATCGGACACCAGTTTACGAAAATTAAACCGAAATTTTATTCGAAGATGCCATTTGTGCCTTAGAGTCGGAGGGAAACAATTCGAACATTTACTGTACAAACTAATGAAAATTAAACCCGTTTTTTATTATCTTTGAACCAAGGTCAACCAAAAATCAATCGTATTCTTCAAAGGAGCACAAACAAATGAGATATCGTAGAGTACAAGATATTTTTTTAGATGATTACCATTGATTTCCGAGGATCCATATTGGCAAATGTCATACGAATTCCTACTTTTATGCATTAAGATATCATGTGTCATACCATTTTAGAATTGGCATAAAATACGCATGTTTTTAAAGTTATTTGCTCATTTGGTTTGTAGTAAAAAAATAAAATTGGCAGGTGTTCAGAGTTTAAATTACTATGTTGATGATAATTTAAGTCAAGTTCATCACAGTATTTTTCCAACTTTTACATTAGTTATTGACATAATAATGCTTTTATCATCTTAATCAACTATTCATAAACGCGGACAAATAATAAAAACTAAATTCTAAAGCTATCCCAGTAAATGCGAGCACTTACAATGTCAAAAGAGGTGAAAATTTGGAAAAATCTTTAAATTGGTATAACTCGAAAACGGTGCAACTTTTACTGAGGTCATGTTAGGCTGGTTTGGTTCGTCTGAGGCTGGGGAATCTCCAGTGTCACTGTGACGTGCTATTTCTGGGACACCCTGTATACTAAACTTTAATAACGAGTATATCTCCCACTCTGTTCGATTACAGTTTGCATTCGAGCACGCATTGAACCGATAATATTCTGACACAGATTGGAACCACGAATACTATCCCAAATGTTTAAACAGTGGTCTTCTAAGGCTTTCGGAGTTCGCTCATTCTGGTGGTCCCAACGTTGGACAATAATATCCCATAAATTTTCGATTGGATTTAAATCCGGTGACCTTGAAGGCCAGGGAATAACCCTAATATTATTGTGCTGACCAAACCACTCCCTCACCTTTCGTGAACGGTGTATGGGACAGTTATCTTGCACAAACGTTATCACCGGTAACTCCTCCTCTGGATACACATTGCGAACGGTGGGCAACATGGTGTCCTCCAGCATTTCTACATAATGAACACTGTTCGCTCGACTGGGAAGTCTAACCAGTTCTCCTGGGTCAGCCGCACTCATCCATCCCCACATATTTACGGTTATACGACCAGATTCCATGTTGGGCACTACATGATTGTCATTATACCGAGTATTATTTCGGCGCCACAAGCTTAGTCGTCCGTGTTGGCTCGATTTAAAAGTCTTTTCATCTGTAAAGATGACATTACTCCAGTCAAAATTTAAATACTCCAAAGCGAACCTTGCTCTTTTATGGCTTTCTGTTAGCAAGGGTTTGACAGCATGCCTACGATACGATGATGCAGACCCTCACTGTGAAGAACACGACGAATAGTATCCGCACTCGTATTGAATAAACCAGCGTAGTGGGTTGTTGGTTTAAATCCATCTTCCTCATACTCCCTCACCATGGCTTGACGCTGGGGTGTGCTTATGAGTCGTGGTCTACCCGTTCTTTGCCGGGGTAGCAAAGATCCCTCCTCTTCAAACCGCCGTACCCATAAAACAACAGTTTTCCTCTAAAAAAAAACAGACATTTATAATAACAATTAAAGATATAAAATAAAATGAATAAAGACTAAATCGAAATTATTTTATAAAAAGTTGACCAAAAAAATTACTACTTACGTTAACTCCGGTTTCTCTAGCGATTTCTGACAAATTTCTACCCTCACTGTGCAAAGCAATTATTTGCGATCTTTTGACTAGGTCAATATTGCAACGAGAAATCATTTTTTAAGGAAATTTCAACGAAAGTAAATCTACACAACAAAGGCAATTGATTGAGCAGCTAACGAACGAACGAGCGTAAGTCTTTGTAATAATCAGTCTGGTATTTATAAATCTTTAGTCTACCCTCCTAGTATTAATACTTAACGTGTTTCTGTGTCATGCGAAAATAAGCAAATCATAATAAACTGGTAATTAATTTCGACCCAACAATAACCAATAAATGGTTCGATGGCCCGATGGCATAAGGCCGCTAACGTTCAGAACCCCGAGTGTCCCGGGTTCGATTCCACATCGTGTATGAAAAGTGTTTTTGATAAATTTAACCTCTTAGTTTGAAATTGACTAATAGTTTGAAACTACTTAAAAATCATCTATTATACTAAAATATAAAATCTATGAAATAAAGAAAAAATGTTTGGTTGATGTGTGCGCTTTTTTTTTCTTCATATTTTTAGATCATTATCTGCAACAACACCATCTAGTAAGATCTTGTTGAACTACTACGAGCAGATAGGTGGCGTCAGTTTGCCTCAGAGCATTATCTTTCCGAACTGTCCATGCACTTTTGCAGCCTACTGTACGATAACATTAAGCTTTTTTTTATTAAATAGTTACTTTGTCTTTCGCTTGCAGCCAAATCAAATTTTACTATCTTTAAACTGAAAAACCTGCTTGTTTTAAGTGCTGAGGTAAAAAGGTTTTTTTTTATTTGTAGACTAACGAAGTGATTTGAACGACGTTTAATAGTACATTGTATTAAGGTCGGTAAGTAAGGAATTACGATCGAGGCTCTAGTAGAAGCCCGAAGTCGAAGACTGAGGGCTTTCTGAGTCGAGGTACGTAATTCCCGTACCGCCCGTGAAACATACAATGTTTTTCATCACATTTGCGAGAAAATAAATACACAAGTCAGCACAACTATTATTACGAATTACTTGAACTTTTTTTAAGCGGATGGCGGGCGGACTCCACAGATTATACAAATATTTCTTTCAGAAATGTTAAGGGCAAATACGTAGGTATACATATAGCCCTGAAGGAGTGTAAAATATAAACGACGTTTTGATACAGAAAACTATTAAAATCGATTATTAAGAACATTAATTGAGTTTTTAAGTAACATGTAGCGAGATTGCAATGAAATTCCTGTTTAAATAACATTTTAAGACAATTTTTCAATTGCGTGTAAACTCTTTGCTTGAACTTGCATGACCTGTGTGCTGTGCTATAAATTAAAAAAAAAATACTTACCGACCTTGGGTTTTATGGTAAGAAGAAAGGTCGAGGGTTTTATATGGGGCATTGCGGCCAAGTTAACCTGTATGTATATGTAGATACTGTTTACATGCAAGTGTGATGAAAAAGTCTTTACAGCATTGCAAGTAACTTTTATTTATTTATTGTACATTGGTATCTATTTACAAACTATTGCGACATAAAAAAAAATGTACCCAACATTGTGCAACTTTATCGGTACTCCTAAAGCACAATTTCCACCAAACGGCCCGCAACGGATCGGAACGGAAAGAATTATATGGTCTTTAAACGATACAGAATCGTATATGTACTGTTTTTACAATTATTTCCGTTCCGATCCGTTTGGTGGAAATAGTGCTTAAAGCATATAAATGTCCGTTTACCCGCGCATTTTCTGCCAACAAAGCCCTGACGACACCGGCGCCCACGCCCGCAGCCCCGCCGGTCACCACAAACACTTTATCATCTATATTTTCAGACACTTTCAAACCAATAGCAGCCATTATATCACCTTTCTTCCACGACAAATCACTAACTAGACGAATATCGCGGTAATCTATTCACAGATAACTATAAAAGTGCCAAATGATTATATTTCTTTATCACGGTCGCTTCGTATAAAAAAACGATTGTTGATATCGAAATATCAGACGATAAGGACCCTCGTTAAAACGTTTTACGCTCGTGAGCGCACACAATCTACTCATAAACAATAACGAGTATAATTTTCCTTTGGCATTGACACTTCTTATCAGTCAGTTAAACTTTATTTAATGGAAGTAGGTACGGTAGACTTGAAATATTATTTTATTTTGTGAATGGAATATTACGATTGACATACGCGCGTATCACAAAATTTCAAACTTTTAATTAGTACCTACCTAAAGTCTGTTACGGTTCAGACTGCCAATGAAAATAACAAGTATATACCTGACTATAATTGTCTTCAGATAGAGGATGAAATACTGAAGAGAATAATATTACCTCAAATTATTTTATTAAATAGGTTTAATAAATATTCATCATCATCATCGTATTATTATGCTGGGTACGACAGAGACGAAAACCTCTCTTATCAATCAAATCACTACATTTTCAATGTCAAAATAGTTCCGAAAAAAAACTTTATGACAAGCAACTGTCAGTCTAATTGTATTTTCACCGAAAGTGCTTTTCATCAAAAAATACAATAGATTAGATTAGATTGCATTATTTATTGCTCAATATAAAATGACTTTACAAATTGCACATGTCAAGTTATACGATTTTACACTAAGGTCATCAGATATAAGATAAAAAAAGATGAAAAGATAAACGATGTTTATTCAGTAAGTAGGCAGCTTGGGCACTTTTACACGTCAAAAATCTACCAGCGCTTCGCAAAAGACCACTGCTTAGAAGAAACGCCGCAAGAAACTCAACAGTCAGTCGTCATTAATGAAAATACATAATTAAAAGAAAACCAATAGTACAAAACAATTTTACTTAGTAACAAGACAGAGAGAGGTCAAAAGTAAAGAAATAAAATCACGATAATCACAATACCTACTTAAAATATAGCAAAAAAAAACAATTTTAATCTCTATTCATAGAAATTACTACCTCAAAATGGACATGAAGACAATGATTAAGTGTATAAATAAATGATATGACCGTGCTCTAATTTCAAAAGGACGTGATTAAGGAGTAACAATCGTAAATTTATTTGTTTATATAAGTGACGGAACGAAAAGGTCCCGACTATACTCATCATATGCCTTTTAAACTTATTTAGAATATATAATGTTCAAGTACTACTTAGGTAAATATATACTCGCTGAGATTTTTTACCGTCTATAGTCTATTTCGTCTTATTACCTTCTCACATAAATACCTCACCTAATTTAAATTCAAGTCTATCAAATTCCTTTACGCTTGTTTCAGCAACTAAGACCAACTTAAATCAACAGCGCTAAAGTTGTGTTAAAGCATACCTCAGATCTGGGGCTCACCTCTCAGATTCAAGTTATGCGGTATTTCAAAGGTATACACGTGGAATACAGCTTACGCCTGTTTGTTTTGCGAACGATGTAATGAGAACTCCTCCTACTCTTTGGAGATAGCGTATACCTACATTAAATACCTACCTACACATTAATTATGGATACACGTGCTGAGTCTATAGTAAATGATAAACGTACATTCCTTGAAGAAACGACGTACATATTGACGATAATTATACACTTTCGGTATTATACTTGTAACATACGCACTCAAGATTTAAGCCTTTTTACCATCTGGCCTTTTCCTTGTGGGAGGACCTTGTGTCCTTGTGGGAGCACCTTGTGCAGGGTCCGTCCGGGTTGGTACCACCATCTTATCCATTAACCTACCGCCAAGCAGCAGTGTTCGCATTGTTGTGTTCCGGTTTGGGGATAAGACAGCCGGTGAAATGACTAGCATAGAGGCATTCCATCTTAGTCCTCAGGGTTGGCAGTGCATTTGCAGTCTTGTGAATGCGAATGTCTATGGGTCACAGTTTCCACTTACCATCAGGTGGCCTGTGTGCTCGATTGCCTTCCAATGCCATAAAAAAAAAAAAAAAACTTTAAGGAACTGGAAGAAAAGGGTGCGTCATGGTGAAGTTTGATTTCTTTACTCAAGTATTATACAGCGTGTTCGGCACAGTGACCGTCAAATTTTTAGGTATATAATTACATTTCACTATGGAATAAATGCTCTTCATTTTAGTTTTCATTATAGTTTTTATATATAATTATGATTGAACATTATAATATATAACTTAATTACAATCCTTTGCAATCCATATGTCAAAAAAGTCTAATGGACGATCGGATTTTCAAAGGTAATCGAGAAAATCACATTGCTTACGCTTAAGTCAAACGTCTCGCCCCTATAGAATATCCTCTTAAAAAAGGAAAGGATCCATCTCAATCTGACGAAGGTGCTTCAGGGGACACGCCTGTGGTAGCTCATTCTGACTCCAGAAGGGGAAGCGGCCGCGTCGAGAGCGCCATTCAACACGCAACAATGACGTCTAATAGAGCAGCTAACGATGCTGTGACATCAGAGGGTGGACAAGATCTCGTGTATTTAGTTATATTTGTTACGGCCACACTCAGTTAGTGACGACTAAGTACTATGAAAAAAAAAGAGTTAATCGTGTCTAAAATATGTCTCTTAGATCGGTGTTTACTGTTTCGAGGAACATTAATTTACTTTTGTGATAATGGAGACCTTGTCATGGTTAGTGTTGAGAGTTTTTGCTATCAATATAAATATAACTAACCAGCGATTGAATAAAGAAGCTAAAGTTTTCGTACTTAATTTGTCCTAAAATGCTGTTAGTAGATCATAAAATATAGCTACTATATTTTATGATGGCAATATAAAATAGAACAGAGTCGCGCTTCACACGTGTCTCGTCTCGAAATACGTGATCTTTCAACACAACTCAACTTTCCTCTCAGTTTTTATTATAGCGATGGAAAATGCGTGTAAAATGGTGTGTGTGTAAATGGGTGTAAGTGCGGTGAAGGGTGGCCGAGGGCGTGAAGTGATTTTTGAAAAGCCTGAATAGCAGAATGGATCGGCGTAGATAAAAATACCCGAGGACATTTTTTTGAGATAATACGAATATTGGGAGCCGTTGATAGAGCCATTGGCGAATACAATGCTTTTTATAATCTGTCAATTATTTCTGGCAAGTATACAAGTTATACGAGTTTATTTTTAAACCTGAATTATATTGTAACATAGAAAAAAATATATGTTAAGTACTTAAAATATATGCCTATTGTTTTCATGTTCCCTACTGGGGTCTTATCAGTTAGAAGTTTTACAATATTGTGTAAAATGTCGTGACTCGCCATTTGATACCACAAAAAAAAAAAAAAAATTAAAACAAATTTACCTATTTAATCCAGACTGTCATCATCATTTATCATCATTTACCTTAAGGGTTCTTGTCGGTGGAATAATTGCCACTTTTCTCTGTTCTCTGCCAGGTTTTTCACTTCTTGATACGACACGACAAGTAAGCCTAGGTACAGTCAACAGCATAAATAAGTGATCATTTCTGTACCTTGTCGCTTTCACTCGTTTCACAATTTTGTATAACATTTCAAACACAACGTTAAAGTGGCAGTGGCACTATTATAAGCCGGCAACCACACGGCAAAAACTAAACGGTAAGGGTATCCATCGACTGCCCGCCTGCTTCGGCTGGGCGTCCCCACTTATCATCAACATCATCATCATCCATAGTTACTAATATTATAAATGTGAAAGTGTGTCTTTCACGCTTCAACCACTGAACAAATCAAGATGAAACTTGGCATACTTAGGTCCCGGATAATTGGACAGTTCCCGAGGAAGCAGCGATAAACGACTTATTGAATAAAACAGACAATTTATAGTAAAATTAAAATTAAAACTTAAGCTAACATGTTAGAAATGTAGGAAACCGTGTTCAATATTGATTTACAACGTATATATTTAAACACAACTCAATAAAACACCATTAACTTTTCTTTCCTGTCCTTATCTGGTAACTGTTACTCTTTCATTTGCCGTGTTCCAGTACGAACAAAGCTAGAACTGTTTTCGGTTGCTCGTGCAAAAAAATCTCCTCGGTCAGGGGTGGACGCGTCGACCTAAAGCTTTGTTTGTTCGGAGAATGAACAAACAGTTAAGTTTTCGGAATCTTGCCTAGTATTTTTAACAGAGCATTTAACAGCCAAATAAATGAGGAGATTTTTAATTATTGTATCTCTGTTACAAATCTTATGTGTTTCAGGTTTTCAGGGTGGATCAACTTTTTGTTGGTGTTATTCTGTCCCGTAAGCCAGGAGACAACAGTGATAGAGTTTCTTAGAAAAAATGTTATAATATATACTTCCAGCACACTCAGGAGAAAGGCCATAAAAGAATGGGTGTGAAATTGCCAATATAACAGTTTTTTAGTGGACTTATATCCTTTGAAATCTTAGTTTTAAAGAGTGACCCAGGAGACGTCACCATGGCAACGAGCTACAAAGAAAAGATGATTGACCCTTCAGATAAGTCGGTCAACCATTTTGTATTATCAAAAGTGCGGATAGAGTTTCGTTTTGATTATTTTCATATTATTAAATAGGAATACAAACGTTTAGTGATATAGGTTAAAAATTATCGGGACTGGTTTAAATTAGACATGTTTATTTTACAGAGCCCAATTTGTGCTTTTCCTTTACCTTGCCATAAAATAGTGATCCTGCGTTGTTGTGGCTATGACATATGTGTCTGCGAGAATATTGCAATTAACTTGCTGTTTTCAAGAATTCTTAAGAAATTTCTAGAAGGTTTCTTAGTTATTGTAGTGCTTTGGAAACAGGCTTAGATATGGCCAATGCGCCAAAACCTCCAAGGTGGTTTGTAATTTAATTCTGAGCACAAGGTTAGTCGAGTGTTTTATTAATTTACCGTCGTTTAGTTCGCAGGTAATAGTGCTGTCTAAAATTTTATTAATTTTAAAGTTTCTGTTTTTTGGAATGTAATGTTATAAAGAGATGCTTCTCCGCCTGCAATGGGTAATGGTTATTTAACAATTTCAGTTGTGCTCACATTTAAAAGCTATATTTTTTTAAGTATAAGGTTTAATTTGTAAAGAAAATAAATTAAAATGTAAAATGACAAAGAAGGGTGGATTTCCGTAAATAAACATGTTTACCAGAAAGTGTTTTCTACTGCAAACGGCTCGAATTTCTTCGTATGTTTTATTGAAAATGCAGGTGAAGTTAGGTGAAGTTCATATGTTCAAGTTGTTAGCTTTCAGAAAACTTTGTAATAGTTGCCTTTTGCAAGTAACTTATCGCAAAGTAACAGTTACGGACTAAAGAATTTAAAGCAACATTTTCATCCTCAACTGTATCTAAGGTATAGGTATAAAGTAGGTTTAAAATGTAAGGCAAAAGTTAGATATTAAGTATGTCAGTAGTATTTACAAAAATAAATATATACGTAATAAAGCAGTCAACATTATTAACATAATAATACACGATAACTGTTGTTTTATCAAATTATTGCGCTCATAATTTGACAAGAATTTTCATTTCATTACGCCGTAACAGATATCTAGTAACCACTATCGACATCTACTAAATGATTCATCTTGCCCTTACCCCAATCATCTGGAGTCGGCGAAATGAATAGTAATCTCTCATTAGTTTTAGAGTTTTGCAGCCAAGCCATTAAACCGCAAGAAGGGTCGTTAAAACAAAATGCAACATTAAATTGTTCAAAACGATCACTACTTTCGATATCACTGCAAAGCTCTCATCCCTGTTACGATTATTACCCATATCTGGATCGTATTGAACCATGGCAATATAAGTGATAATAAAACGGGTCACGCATGGTTACCCGACAAAATGTTGTCAATTTCTAATATGAGACAATCTGGCCTTAAAGAATATAAGGGTATAAAATGTCACATTAATCCAGTCCCAAAGTAGGCTCTTAAGATTGTTTAGTACTTACTTTAAATACCAGCCCCTAACTTCACAAACGTGACAGACATGACAATTATTCGGCATATTATTGTTAACTGTTAAATAGAGAGCTGGAATTGAAATTGTATTTGTATTCGATTAAAATCCTGAGTATAAATAACTTGGAACCGTGTAATGCCCCGAAGCAAAAATTTACTCCAGCAAAGTAATAAAATATTTTATTTGGCAAATACAGCAAATTGAAGTCTAGACTGCAATCTAGCCTAGATTGTAACCTGCTTATTCCACGTGTGTATGTACTCTGCGCGGAAATTGAAATGCCACGGCGTGTTTTCGTTGGCAGCGGCGCATTTAAATTTCATCAAAGACGAGCGGGAAACATCCCTTGCGTCATAAAATTGTATTTTCTACCCGAATAAAGCGTACGTCAGAAGGTGTCGGGTGCCATTTTTGCGTCTTTACTTCCTATATAAGGCGCTTATCTTTTGTTTCAAATTGGCTTTCTATACTTGTATTTCGGAATGGATACAGAAAAAATCTAAAGGACATTTGACTTAGATTTTAAATGGATCCAATACATCATCAATATAGAGGTTATATTAAAAACAACAATAAAGCAACCTTTACATTCAAATTTATCGCCCTAGCAATTCCCTCTTCGCTTGAAGTCGTCTGAAACATATTCAATCGGCACAGACCGGAATCCGCAGGGGCTCGGCGCGCAAATAAAATTGGAAGTCTCTTTGTTGCAGCCAAGCATAAATCCTCCACAGGGTAAAATCCTTATCGACACTTTATCCAGTAGATACAGCGGCGGATGCAATTTGCACCCTCAAATTGCGTTTTCCGCGTTGCCTAGTCCCATTTTGGTCAACTGCCTCTGCCTTTACATCGACTGGTGCTAACTTTAATGCAAAACAAATTCAGTCATTTGTGGACTCAGTTGAGGTTTATTTGGTTTACACAGATTGTGTTCATTTTAAAAGCAGCCTGCAGATATTAAAGCACTGTTACAAATGAATGAATATTAAAAAGTACGAGCTTCCTGAATTTAGCATTCAGTTTTATAAACCTTTGTTCTTTAAACACTGTCCGTTTTCATTCACTATTTTGTTTTTCAATGCTATCAATGACTTATTAGTAAGTCATTTCGTCGATAAATTGAAGATTAAAGTGCAGTATAAATTTACTACCACTATTGCGGTGGTCTTGTTCTTTTAGTCATAGTATTTAACCTTTTTACCTTTTCTTACCACAATAATTTAATTTACTACATTTTTCACCTTTGTAAAATATCAACATTCTGTGTGACAATGTGTTTCCATTATTCCATATTTATGGCAACATCTCTGTATGAATACTTTTTCCAATCACTGGGCTAGAAAATGTATCTGATACATTCGCTCTTACGAAATATTCCATCAAACATGATCCAGAAAATGGAGACATTTATGGTTAGCCATATTTTATTATTACCTAAGCCGGGCGTGCCTTGCAATATTAAATACTTTGTTTTAGGGACGTCCTAATAAAAACGGCACTTTATCCCACGTGCAGTATCATATAAAACGACGTTAAGGTAAATTCCTCAACCCCACAGTGCCCTCCAACCACACGGGTTATGTAACAAAAATACTCCACGCATTCTCAGTTATAACATTTTCCAGCATTTGCTTTAGCTAAAACGGACTACATTATTTTGAGGATTTTAAATGCCTGCGCTTTGCCAACTTGTTTCCAGATTTATTTTACATTTTGTGAAAACTGAACAAAAACAAAAGCGTGTAGCTGACACGTTGTTAGTTTTGCAAAAATCTCTTAAATTTAACACGCAGTGTTTTTACTGAACGGAGTGAAATGTTATTATTATAATACTACAGTACTCACACCTATACATAATTAAAAGTACTTTTACGAAATACCGCGTGTCTTTAGTATCATTTCATTTAATATAGTTGATTAAGCAAAATATAGGCTTGATAAGAGAATATAGGCTTGTAGTACTGTTAGGCGATGGGCTTGCCACCTGTCACTAATACACTGGGAAACATCTTAGCCTACTTGTGCAAAATGTGGTTACAGAATTGTCAAGAAGTTTTAAGACTTGTTGGTAATTCTTTAGCTCTGCCTACCCCACTCTGGGAATAAAGGCGTGAGTTTATGTATGTATGTGTATGTATGATTAAGCAAAATAAAATGTACTTTTTTTTTGGTTTCAGGTTTTATTCGACAGTTTTACCCTTGGACGCTTCACGTCCTTCACTGAAGATGGCTGTCCTGACGGCTACATGCAGATTCAAGAAGCAAGCCGGCCACAAGTGGGAGGTTCCTGGTGCGGCACCTCGTGGGGCCCGTCGATATACTACAGCGAAACTAAATCCATTACACTCATTATACGCCTACTTCACCTATCTAAAGAACAGAATAACTACAATTTTGATTTTAAAATGGCGTATAAGGTTTTAAGAAGAGAGTATGCCACGGTCCGCTTTGGAGGAGCACCTCCATCAGGTACAAAAAGTACTTCTTAAGTATTATTTTATTTGCGTATCATTTCCAAACTAAGTACCAAATACAATCGGATAATAAAAACGAACATCTAACAAAGATATTTCCGCCAAAAAGAAAAGAAATAGGCATAAAAAACGATCACAAATCTCATAACAATTTCTTGTTACAGAACGCCCTTTTTTCAAGCTTAGGCCGATGCCTTATCCCGTAAACATATCACGGGGTGAAGATGCGAACGTCGCGAGGACGACAAAAACCGAGTATTACCTCGGGGATTTGATCTCCGGGACTTATTGCTCGCGGATCTTCAGCGACTGCGATCGTAAAAACTGTAGGCTACAGTCGCCAAATTTCCCCGGCGTTTACCCAAGAAATTTGACGTGTTACTACGCCGTGCGACAACACGAAGTGCCTCAAGGAAAACACGCTTTAATTGTGGTGAAACAGCCGAATGGTCAGCTCGTGTCAATTAGGAGTCAGAAGGCATTGTACGCGGCGTCTCAACAAGAGCGCGGGAACAATGGGCGGGAGCTGAAAGTCTGGCAACAATGCGACGAGGTGCAGGACTATGTTACGGTATACGACGGGTATACCACTCGAGATCCTGTTATTCTGAAGTTTTGTGGCGGAGGCGTCGCCATCCCCGAGGCGATATCGAGCGGACCCGAGTTATTGGTGGAGTTCACGACATCGCCGTTTGGTACATTCCTACAACCGGCTACACTGCAGTCGCTCCATGGATTTCAGTTAGAAGTTGAGGTATGTACATTTGGATTATCATGAATTTTCTAAAGAGCTGAGATATAATGGTAAAATTATGCGAACCTCGAACCTAATTTGTAAAATGACTGAAAAAGTTATCCGAGTGTCAGCGTTTGCACTACGCCGTATAATAAATGCAAATGACGCGCCAACGGCATCGCGGTGGCTTCATTTACTGTTTTGCCTTCTCGTTGCTATAGTTCCTAATTGCCTTAAGAGGTCAATTTAAATAAATATTTTATATAATATGGATTGTACAATATTTAATGCTTTAAAAAAATCCATCGACTATTGAATACGCCTTAAGCGCTAAATTGCTTTGAAACCATCTTGAGCAAGAATCTCTAACTGGCTTGGATGTAAGCCAAATTGCAATTAAGGCAGAAGTTGGTGTTTCGGCACGATTAGTGTACATTATTAATGATCATTAGCCGCGATAAGCGATCAGTAATGATATCGCTTACGGCGTTAGTGCAGCTTTTAATAATGCGCAGTATAAACGTTTGCGTTTGCGGTTTAACCAATTTAAATAATAATATACTACTATCGGATAAACAATAAATACAAATTTGACAATTGAATGATTTTAGTTACGAAAAGTCAAAGGTTTATTTATATACTAAGTTTTTTGTGGGTATTTTCGTACTCGCTTTAATTATGTTAATGTTTTTTTACCTTTATTTTATAAGTCTAAAGACCCAAACTCTAAGTCTAAGTAACTAAAGATCAAGACATAAAATAAACAAATTTAATAAATAAAAAAAGTTACTGGGTACATTTTTGCTAACGGTGATGTATACATCACGAAGTGTCATTTAAAGTGTTTCGTTTCAGTTGAACGGTAATAAATCAAGAAGTGCCCTAGAGGCCTCGCTTGGGCCCCTGCCAAAGTGTAATTAGTACCGAAGGCCCCGGCGGGCCGGTCGCATAATGGCCCCCAACCAAACTGTATCCGCACATTGTTTAAACTACGAAATTAGGACGCGACCCCTTTTTACACACAGACTTAAAGCAAATACCAAGCGTTGTTCTACAGCAGAATGTATAAACAAAACCAGCATCAAGATAACAAATGATTGCTTACAATATCCTTCCAATTCATTGTGTATAATTAACGATTGGAATCTGTTTCTGCTATGATAATTAATCAATTTCAGGTCAGATTCGTCGATCAACAGTCACCGACGTACGCCAAAAACAAAAGAGCATGTGAATTTTGGATCCGAGGCACGGGCAGAGGCATATTGGAACACCCGCAGCATTCGTTGCCACCGAATACAACCTGCTTGTACCACATGCAGGGAATCGACACCTCTGGCCCCTCGGGAAGGAACATTCTGTACAGGAGACCATCATTTTCAGCACCCAGATTCAGGGTGTGGTTCTCGGTATTAAAATTCTACGTAATCAACGCCCTTAATCCTAATCTACCGGAGGACGAGTACTGCGGAAGCCATTTGAACATATGGGACGGGCCTATGAGAATATCTCCCGGGTGTAGCGATATTTTTTGGTAAGTTCACCCTTGTCCTACTTTATTCTGCGGCGTTGCTGATTATTCCCAGGGGTTTTAAGGCTCGCGGCTTTAATTTTAACGAGAATTAATTAATGTAATTTAATCAGAATGCCTGATGTTTTAGTAGGTAAAATAAGGATCGCGAAGTTTAATAAACCAACCGTTTCTGATATTATGTAAATAGTTACATTATTTGAATTATAGAGTCTCTGTATGCATGTTTGTAATTGTGATCTATTTATTTCACTTACTGATTAAAATTTGAGACAAAGATAAATTACAAAAATAAATATGTAGCTTATTGGTAACTTAATATAGGTACTAGGATGTCATAAGACGGAATGGTTATTCTTAACTAGTTAAAATGCACCGAATATGGTGATGTTTTAAGAACGGATATTTGGTAGCTAATTTACCTAATGTTCGTGAAACGATGTTACTAAAAAGGACGGTTACAACCCAGTAAAATATTTATTAATTTATAATTAAAACCGGTTTTATTATATTAGTCGTTATATTAAATACAAGTGAATTTATTTAAAACATGGGATATTTTAGGATATATTTATTGCGTCAAAATAAGATAGAACTATGACAGAAATAAAGTTTCTGTCCCCTGTGGCCACTGTCTAACCTAAAATAATATCTCAGTGATGTATATTCAGCAGATTATATTCACGTTCATTACAACTAATACCCAAAATCCGGTATTCATTCAAAATAAATCGATGTTTTACCTGGGTGAACCACTCTGTTTTAAGCCTTTCAGCAAACTTTAGTGGGGTAGGTATAAATGAGCTCTCTATTATCCGTTCACTGTTAATGCCCTTAACTGGCCAAATCCAGTTGAAACACTGACGTTGGACGTCGCGTATAGCGTTTTATAGAGAACCAAAACGTTTAAAGGTACGCCTACACCAATGCTTAAAAAACGGTGACGGTACGGAATCTCAGTGACGCATCGTATGCGTACCGTTTTTATCGCATGCCCTCCACACCGCTGCTTAACGGCGTGTATATTACGGTGCGTCAAAAACGGCGCCATGTTGTTACTATGACCCCGTCTTTTGTTTACGCAACGACACCGTATTTTGAGCAGCGGTGTGGAGCGCATGCGAAAAAACAGTACGCATACGATGCGTTACTGCGATTCCGTACCGTCTCCGTATTTTAAGCATTGGTGTGGGCGTACCTTAAAACCTCATTGTTTCAACCTCACGGATATTCTTTATTTTACAGTGACAAAGAGCGCTCTGTTCAAATGTCCCGCGCCACGTCAGCCCAGTCGGTGATAGTTGGCAGACCGCCCACGAACGCCACGCTAGTTGCTCGTTTCTGCCGCGAGAGGGCGCCGAGGACCTGCGAACATGCCATCCTGAGGAAGACCAGGACCTGTGCTCGCACTGAGAGCTTCTTGTCTAAGGGCGACTCACTGACGCTGGAGCTGAAGTTGACGCAAGGAACTGCGCTCAAGTAAGTGCGAGTTTTAGCGCGTATACTCATGTATAAAATGTTAAATTATTTTTCAAGTTGAAAATACATAAAAAATACGAGGGTTTCACAGACGAAGGTCTTAGTTACCAAAATAACTAGTAAAATAATTATTTCAAGTAAACGGTGCACATTATGTGAGTGTTGGCATAGAATTCACTAGTTCATGTTTTTATAAATGATAATATAACATGAGACCAGTGCAATTTGATATACAAAATTTCTCTTTCTGGTACGAAAAAGTACTTAATTTTCATCCAATATGTCTAAACATCATAAGTTCACGCATGCTTTCATTTCATAAATAACGTTGAACGAGTAAGTCATTTTAGCCTAGTCGACGTATTTCCGTAAGAATTCGTTCGTCTTACCTACAATTGATATAGCCAATGTTCAGTAAAAGTTTCTCTTTTCCTTATTTCAGACCTATATTCGTCAAAGCGCTGTACGAGTTCGTCGACCTCCACCAAGATGGTGAGCCCTGGGGTCGCGGTCCGTGTTCTAGAAGATTCTCCTCCCGGTCCTTTCCCGAAGCACCTGCTGATCCTCCTGTCACGTTTTCTTCTCCTAGGGATGTCTTTTTATACGGCCGAGGCGGTTCAAGAAATATAAGGTACGTGTATTTTTTTTAATAGGTACTTAAAGTCTATGTTACATAATAATGAGAAAAAACTTGAGAAAGTGAAGAAATCATTACTAAACTTAATAGCTTAAAAAACTTTTTTTAAAACGCAAATTATTTACCTTTAAGCGTGAGATCCACTATTTCGTAAAATCAAAAAGGTATCTAGTGACTCCCGAAATTTAGACTACTCTAACAAAGCCTCGTTTCTTGAAAATTTGCCATCCATTCAGCTAACTATACCAACTACCAACCATAACGACAATTATAATAACCTTCATGGGCGCAGTGAAGTAAAAATCGGAAGCTTCATAAGCTCTCTAAAACAATAAAATAAATAAATAAATAAATAGCCAAAATCAACAGAAAAGTACTGCTCTAACGCAAAGTCAGTCCCCCCCAACATGACTTCACTCCATTAGCCCAAAAAATGAAACACCGACTATTTTGACCAATTCCCAATCGGGCTTTACGTTTGATTTTCAGCTGCACATACCGCTTCGAAGCCAACCCGGGTGAAGTGATCCGCCTCCGCGTCTGGGGCGTGCGCAGTGGAGGCCGGCTCTGCCGTTCTGTGCACTCTGCGCACTCTCCATGGTATCGTTGCGCAGGAGACCCTACAGCTGCCGTCAGGATCTTCGATAGGCTATGGCGAGACAACGGCCCCGGAGTGCCAAGGGATTGCTTATGCAGGTAATTGCCATGTATATGATACAGGTTGCTATTTGTTTAGATCGTGTTTAATCTCCACAAAATCTTATAAAAGCATATAACTACATGTACAGTAAAACCTCACCACACTCTCTCTGGCATCTGTCAAGTGTGATAGTGATAGACAACCGAGTACTATTAATACTCTGGTTTTACTCTACCACTCCGTACTTAGAGTCATTTTAGAGACAACCTACTCGTTCCTTTTTCAAACTTCACAAAGGAACGACTTAATTGTCATTAACTGACCGAGTCTGGCCGTTTCAGACTTACAAATGCCGCCGAAAATGCTTTTGATAGTTAAAACTTATTTCACAATTGGTTTATTTTTTACAGCATGTATATATTCTAATCTATCTGACTTTTTTTAATTTGAGAAATTAGCAGTAACGATTCACATTTTAATATCAATGCCAATTTTGTTAACAAATTTGTCTTGCGCAAACTTTTATTATAAGCAAACAGCTTTAAATCCATTTTCCAATCCGGATTTAAATACCGTCATTTCAGTCGTTTAATAAACTTGTTATTTTTTAAATAAAATAAAGGTCAAACAACTAAAATGTTTATCTTTATATTTCAGTGACGTCAATGACTACGAATTCACATCCACCTCTACCATTGCCGAGCTAAAATTCGACGTGGTCAACATGTCAGCCGTCGACGACTTCAGGTCTTTCGGGTTCGAAGCCTCGGTAGAATTCGTGAGGCTGGACACAGTATGCGAGAGCTCTCACAAAGTGCATGGAGCCAGTGGGGAGCTGAGACTATCAGCGTTACATCCCATATCTGATTCGGTAAGGGTATTTTTTCCGAAACGATTTTGAAAGGCAAAATTGACATTACTTGAGAATAGTATAAATGCGTACCGTACATATTGTTTATTATACATACACATACATACATACCTTCACGCCTGTTATCCCAGAGTGGGGTAGGCAGAGCTACAGAATTACCTACAACTTTAAAAACTTGTTGATAATTCTGTAACCACATTTTGCACAAATAGGCTAAGATGTTTACCAGCGTATTAGTGACAGGTTGCAAGCCCATCGCCTAACAGTACTACAAGCCTATTATTATGATAAAATTAACGAATAATGTCATCTACACACAGAACACAAGCGAAATAAAGACGCGTGACAGCGATGTTATCATCAAGATAGAGATGTTAAAGTTGTTCAGGAATTTAAGTATACAGAGTATAGAGTTTCACATTGAACCTCCGCGTGCCTTTCATTCGAAGTCCTGTTTTAATATTCCCAGCATTACTCAGTATGAGTCAATGAATAAACTATAGCATGACTTGTAAATAAACAAATTCATTTCGATTAACATACGACCATGGTGTCAAGCGTATTAGCAAAATTAAGTACAAGGCAAAAAAGGCAGCTTCAATAATGTGTCAAGATATAACTTGGTTCTGCAAACGACTGTTATAAACAGGCATTTCAAGTGAATGCTTAGGTATATCTGTGCCTATAAACTCACTCTTTACAATAGACATACATACAAATAATAACATTTGTAATTTAGTCTTCTTACAAATTAAATTACAGGAGAATTGTGAACACCGTCCATGGCTGATTGACCCTTCACCGGGCCGTTACCTATACCTTCAAATACAAGGCAGCATCATTAAGGAGCCGCAACTGGACAATTTTACTCTGCTAAATAACATCACCGTAGCCCCGGACTTGAGGCATCTATGCAGTACGCAGAATAGGATTGCTGTGTACGCTGGTGGGCTGTCGCCTATTTTCATCTGTCCTCAACCACCTGAGGAACAAGTTAGTATTTTTGGACATTGTTTAGACGCTACTCGTTCAATTTCTATAAGACATTTTTTTGTCTTCTTTTTAATACTTACGCCAAGAAAATTAAGAGGAAAAACGAGCCTCACCTTCTTCGAGAAAACAAAGAGGTCTTGCGTATAGGAAACATTACCTGGATTCTTTGGCAGTTGTTTAACAATGTCAAATGTAGACACTGTTCATGTTTGTGGTATTGCATATTTGGCCACTTTTGCTTGAAATATTATGAAATTCTGGTACAACACCTTTACTGGAAATATTTGAATATATCTCATTAAGCAATTATATATTCCTGCTACATTCACCCTTGGGCAAAGCGAATCATTTGACTTTTTTATTATGCGAAAGGCCACTGCTGCACTGACCATAAAATGGTCACAAGTTTAACCCAATGTAGTCTCACTTATGTTATATGTCAAGCACAAATACGAAAAGTGTAAATTTTGACAAATGATCAGTTACCAACTTCGAATCACAACTCTTCAAAGTAATTATGTATATAAATAGCCGCCAGCGGTTGCCGCAGTCATTTGCAGCTACCTTTACATTTTTCAGTACGAAGAGGTGGTGGAGATATTCTCAGAAGGATGGTCAAAGGAGGTGGATGGTTTAGCACGGCATGTCCTGGGCCCCCCGCCGTCACCAGACCGGTTCGATCTCGACTGGCCCAGGTCACTCACTGTCGAGCTTATTGCAGTGGAGAGTGGAACTTATTATATATCCTGGTTGGAACTTTCTAGACGGTAAGGCTTTGGTATAAATAAATAAATAAATAAATAAGTATCCGGGGACAATGTCACACCAATTGACCTAGTCCCAAACTAAGCTCTAGGCTTGTACTATGGGTACTAGACAACGATATAAATACTTATATAGATAAATATATACTTAAATAGTACTCAATCAGTTAAACTATATAACAAAATCAATAGGAAATTAAATATTTACAATATGTCATAAAAGCAGTGTAAGAAACAAACAACTAGCTGGCTAAAAACTAAAACCTATCAACAAACAGAAGACCTTTTAGTAAATTAGTACTATAACAAAAATAGTTATTTGTTATACAAGTGGTGAAAGTTGTATTTTACCTGCGAGTGTTCATTTGAAACACGAGCTAGCGAAAGGATTCTATGATTGACCACGAGCGAAGCGAGTGGTTCAAAATAGAATCCTGAGCGTAGCAAGTGTTTCAAGACACGAGACGTAAAATAACTTTTCACCCGTGTATAACACAAAACTTTTCACCTCACTACAGCGAGGAAACTAAGAAAAGGGTTTGTACTGTAAGCTCAGTTCCGCATTTCGCACGGTTTTCTGTAATTCCACAGGTGTTAATACGTCTTTATCACTCGAATCACTCATTTATAATAACATAACAAACTAGAAAAACATGCGAATATTTAAAGTTGACTACAGCGAGGAAACTAAGAAAATGGTTTGTACTGTAAGCTCAGTTCCGCATTTTGCACGGTTTCCTGTAATTCCACGGGTGTTAATACGTCTTTATCACTCGAATCACTCATTTTTAATAACAAAACAAACTAGAAAAAGATGCGAATATTTTAACGTTGACGGCTTTGACGTAATAGAAAAGTTTTGACGTAAGTTTTTTTTTTATTATTTCGGATGCGTTTTGTTTGCACATCGACTTATTTGGACTGTCAGAACATTTTATCCGTTTATAAAACAAGAATGAAGGTGAATTTTGAATGCTGATATTTATGAATTAAAATAAAGTAGTAAGACTGTATTTAGTGTTTTTTACTCGATGCAATTCATTAATTGTGATGTTAAAAATTCAGCACTTGTAAGGTTTTACGTTTGGTTAGCTGTCAAATATCACTTAATCTGCCTTCAAATGTCAAAACTCTTCCCTCACTTGTGGATAAAAAGCGATTTCCTCAATAGATATCAAACAAACAAAAAGGGCTTTCCGAGCTAGTGAGATGAAAAATATTAAAACAACTCTTATGCACAATTGCCTTTTAAAATAAGCTCACGCAAACACTATCGTACACACTAGCACACCGAAATATGCACTACAAACACACACACACATACACACACACACACACACGCACACGCACACACACACACACACTGGCAGATCCTCTATTGCTATAGGTATATTGAAAATGTTTATTGTGTTATTGTTAGTTAAAAACCATATGTTGCTCTACGATTATTATTTTTTATCTTTAAATATCCAACAAACCACAGTAAAGAGGAGACTCTTCTATCACAAGTTTATATAACTTAAAAGAAGAGCTCCCAACCCTTTTTATGTTTATCGTGTAATTATTCAATAAATGATTTTGATTTTTTGATTTTTTTGATATACATAGTAAAAATTCATGACTCAGGAACAAATATTTGCACTCATCACACAAATATCTGCCCTTACCGGGATTTGAACCCAGGACAGCTAGTTTCGTAGGCAGGGTCACTACCAACTAGGCCAGCGCGTCCTGCACGTTGACCTTTCATTGCAATAATATTGATTGTCATTTGTCATCTCTCGAACAGAATTGAATTTATATGATTTGGTGATCTTTTCAGACATGCCAGTGACCGCGGTGGAGTGTTCGCTCTTTCGGGTGACTGCGAGTACCGCTGCCCTTCCCTCGACGCCTGCATAGAGCCAGCGCTGTGGTGCGACGGCATAGCCCAGTGTCCTCACGGGGAAGACGAGAGACTGGCGCAGTGTTCAAAGTTGTTGCGGATGCCAGGGCACTTATTCGCTGTCTTAATTGGGTTACTAGTGTTGCTAGCTGTTTCTCTGGTTAGTGTAAACTGGTTATTTTAACATTGATACATATGTATAGGTAACGAAACTAACAATAAGAAAGGTTAGTGTTTTGGGGTTGTGACTGCCTTAAAGTAAACGTAGAGTATCTCGGACATCTGCTGGCACCCAAGGCCTGTTCTTCTTTTCTTAATATATGTTATAGTCTTGAACGTAGAAAACTTCATCGATCACGTGTTTTTAGATATTATAATCGTTACTTATCTTAACCAAACAAATGTTTTGTGATGACGATCAAATATCTTAAGGTATTCCATTTACTTATAGATAGTAAATTGAGAGCGAACGTTTATATTATCTAATATTTCAACATACTATCTAGGATTAGATAAGGTAGAGACGAGAAAAAGATTTAAACAGACAAATACGACGTTCAAATACTTTCTTGGTGAGCCATACATGCCATATCCTAGTTTTTTATTTAAAAGTTTTAATCTGTCACCAATCGGTAAACATATAATGGGAACCAACAGTTGTCATGTACAGTCGACACCCATAACGATTAATTTTGTATTTGAACCAATAGTTTGGTTTTAATATCCTTATTTTATTTAGCAGACATTTTATAGATGACATGATTATTTTAAATTTGGGTTCGCATTTTCTAATAAATTACAACAATTAAATGATATCTTATGATAAAAAGTCATTGCAATAGTGTATTAAAACTTACTATTTTAAGCGGTTTTCGCCTAATCCGTATGGTACACCTAGGAGGGCTTCAAGCCGAAAACGAAAGTCAAACAGCTTAAATAAACTTTTTATTATTAAAAAATATGGTGCAGAACAGCTTTAAAACCCTATTCCTCGAAATGGTTTTCGAATTAGAGTCATTGTAAAAATATGAGTTATCCCAATTGTATAAAACTAAAGTCTTACACATAACAGTCAAGTGGCTCTGGATGAGCCTTGTAAGTGTAGAAGATATATTGATCTTCATATTTTTTTGGAATTCCAGACATGTACAGTGCGCCTCCACCGCCAGCGCCGCTCCGCGCTCCAACATCGTCTGAAGAGCCTCTCCTCAGACACCGCCATCTTTGATGAAAAAGAAGTAATTTGCTGACCAAGCGAGGACTCCGTGCGTTACGTGGAAATCGATCGAGTCACCACTGTCTGACTTGTTTCCCGCATGGAGTCCCTTTGGACAAATGTTAAATTTCCTGGAATTCCCAAAACTACCAGCTTTGAGGATGGAAAATTGTTGTTAAGGGTAATGTAACCAATGCTCATACAATAACGTTGGATGTTCGTAGAAAAGATTGAGATATTATCGAAGTCCGTTTGACTTGTTGGTAGGGTAATGGTTGTGTCAAACAGTGTTCAGGTTTTAGGCACATTTGATAAGCAGCCAGTTTTTAATAAAATATTAAATATAATAGGAATATCTAAAGTGATTTTTATTAAGATTTAGGGAAAAGGTGGTAATGTTTATGAAAATTGGAACGTGGAATCCTCACAGCTGGTTCGTATTTGATTTTTGGTCTTAAGTATATTGTACATAGGAGCGATATGTTTGACGGCGGGAATGTTACTACATTTTGGACCAAGTGCAGTCGATCGGATATATTTGAATAATGTGTGAATTAATTAAAAGAAAAAGTCCATGGTCAACGAATATAATAATACAATTATCTACAAATGGACGAATTCGCGAAAGGAAAGACGAAATGACGAAATGGGAGGGGTAGCGAATTAAAATACTAATTAAATAATATGGTCATAGCAAATTTTAATTCCTTTTTGTAAATTTGTGAATAACTTAGGAACCAGCCCACGCTTTGCTTCGGAGTACGTGAGTTTTGTGTTGGTTGTTATAATCCAGAACTCATTATTAGAGTTAGGACATTTGGTGGCAAATCGTGGTTTTAGAATCCATGGAGTCGCTATTTCTTACTTTTTATAATAAATACCATTTTGATTTTGACCTTTCATTTTTTAATATTCAAATTTCGTTTATGCATTAAACCACTAAACCAATTTCAATGCAATTTGGTATGAAGGATATCTCTTCTGTGAAAGCGTTACAAACAAGCAAATATTAGTAGGTATGGAATTACCGAACTAAAACTGTGTTTAGTTAATTTTAAAATATGACCACACTGAAGGTCAAAATCAAAGTGTCGTGTATTATAATAATTAGGAAAAACGACTCCATAGATTTTTGAACCACGATATGCCACCAAAATTCCTAACCCTACTCATTATAAATTGAATCATTTATCTTCTCACTCTATCTACGAGTATTGTTCCAAAAACTGCATTAATTCCGTTGCGTAGTTTGAAAGATCTAAACGTCCATTACAGAGGGACAGGCCGCGAGAAGCGACTTTACTTTATACCATATAAAGTCACTAGTGGGCAGCCAGAGACCAGCTGTAGTCGGCCTCTGTTTTTACTTTGTATGAGTGAGAACAGTACGAATGATATATTTCCCACTCTTCACACTCATATAAGGTCGACTACTGGTCTCTGGCTGACCACTGGTGACTTTACCCTATATAGAATCATAAACAATGAAGTTATTTCAGTTAAATAATGCTTTGTCACTGTCAAATTGAAATACCACAATCACAATTAATCACATTATTCGTAATGCGAAAGTTTGTTTCTGTGTTTGTGTGGTGTTTGATGAAATGGGAGGTGTAGCGAGTTATAAATTAAATAATTTGGCCATGGCAAATTTTAATTCCTTTTTGTGATTTTATGAATAAAAGGTTTATCCTTAACAATGTTCTCAAAAATCTTTGCTGGTGCTAATTTGCACCGACTGTTGCTAACAACTGTCACCTCTTGAGAAGTATTTCTTATCTTTGTTATTTTAATTAAAGATTTCATGTTGAATGAATGATGAATAAAATGCGTAGGAGTAACAAAGGCCAATCGAATGTCTTAACGCACAATATACTTAACTGAATTTGTAAAGAAGGAGTAACCGATCGACTCTGGCACAGTTTGAGTTACAAGTTATTGTGATTTTTGCAAGAGTATGTACATAAATAGAAATTTGTAGTTTATAATATTCTTATTCGTTACTGTAAAGTAGAATTTATTAAGGATATCGTTGCGGCAATAATTTTGTTAAAAGTATTTGATCAAAGCAATGAAACGATTCCCTGTGTTCTAATATATTACTTGGTATTCGTATACGTGATATAAAACTGCCATTTTTCTATAAAAATGTTCTTATAATTATAATGAAATAATAAAAATTTATATGATCGTTTATGTTAATATGTGTTGCAATGTATATCGAAAACTAACAATAATTTAATTAAAACCATCTCCAAAAAGTTAATTAATTTAGGAGATCTACATAATATGTAATCGCGGAATATCCTATTCTAATGGAAATGATGTACATATAAATAAAACTATTCATATCTTAGAATCGTATTAAAGTGATAATGTTTGATTCCCAGGGAAAATTATTAAATTTTACGATATCGCGTTAACTACTAGTGAAAGATAAAAATATTTAGCAACAATTTTATGTGAATGATTGTATGAAATTGTTCAGACATTGATGATCATTTAGGTAAAATTTATTAGACCGATCCGAATAAAATTTTGAAAAATTTAGATAGAGAATCATTAAACAATATGGCAACTATGAATAAACTATTTCTATATAGTTTAAGTTACTTTTAATGGAACAAATTGCTTTGTTAAACTAGTTTTTATTGTTATTTGAGTTAAGACCCTAGGTGTAAGCTAGTGAATTTATTAATTAAGGCATTATAGTGACACTGGATTTAGAATGTTTGTATCGTCTTCCATAATGTACGAGAAATTTGTTTTTTTTCCTCCCATCTGATTTATTGCACGTTGAAAAATAAAATGGAAATTATTATGGAAAATAATTAACCGAATCAGGTACATCCTGGAGGACAATAATGAAGGATTATAGCTAAGCAGAGAAACCTAAGTTTACGTTCAAAACTGATTACGAAGAGTGTTGATGATAAGAAGTTTTTAAAATAAATTATTTATTGCATGAACTTTGTGTTGTCTTTGTAAACCCCCAAAGCCTGCACACGTTCCAGAAAATGTTATATTTGGCTGAACGAAAATAAAATAATTTGATTTCAAGAAACTATTTTTTTGTTTTTAAGATTAGCTACTCAAAAATAGTTATATGTAGGTATGTAAGCAAACAAAATCTGGGTGGATTATTACAAAACAGTTTTACAGCCGAACTCAGAGTTAATGCCGATTAATGTCCTATTCCTATATTCAAAGCTTGGATAGATAAAGCTTAGAATTCAAATGAATGTTTGACATATTTTGTATTCTTAAATATCAAATTTTAACCCGAAGTAAGCCGTATCTGTCCGCGGTTTGAATATAAGAACCCGACATAATAAGTCGTTCCTTAGTGACGATATTTTATACTCAAGTTTGAAAATGGAACGCGTTCACTGTCTCTTAATCAACATGACGTCGAGTACGGCGGTTAGCACAAAGGTTAGCAATGGGGGCGGTCGGCTCAATGCAGTTTTAATACAATACAAATATATGATAGTGACTGAAGTTCGTGCAATATTTTTTCTGGAAATATAAATAAAACTAGACGTTTTAAAAAACACTGAGCCCACTCCAAAAAGAGGAAAAAATAACTCGTAGAAGACAAACATTTTAATTTTATTTTTTTACTTTGGGAAGCGTAGAAACGTATTATAAATGAACTATTTCATTACTAACTTGTTTTACTATGCCTGCCATCTGTATTAAACTTACGAAATTATGTCGCCTGTTGGAATAGAAGCGCAAACCAGGACAACGTGTTAATGGTATCAATATTTATCACTAGATGTCGCCATTAGTAGGTAAAAGTTGAACTCCAATTCTAATCATTTAAAACACAGTTATTTTAACCTCAAGTAATGCGTTAACAAACAGTTGAACAATGTTTTATTTTATTAATACGAGTATGCTCAAAAAATATGCATAATCATAAGTTAAAAATTCATTAAATAAATAGGTGCATACTCAGATTAATATTCGATTTCACGGATTCTTAAAGAATAATTTTGATGGGTTGCTTGGGATATATTTTTTAAAGCTTTAAAAATTAGAAATTAAACATACAAATTTCAAAATAATGAGTAATTTGGCTACATTTTGATTCTTTCACACATCGGTAAAATAGAGTGAATAGCGCTTCGGACAAGACCATCATTGCGGAGAAGAAACGCTGCAAAAAACACAAACTGAATTATTATTTTTCAATCATAAAAAAAAACTTCAAAGTTATCTATATTGCAAGGTAGGGTTTAAAAAAAACACATTACCTATGTGAGGTCAACAAAATTCAACAAAAAATTACGACTAGGAGAACAGCACGATGAGGTCTCTACGTCAAAAGCCGTAACTAGAAAAATTTAATTTTGTACCAGATAGGTAAAGATTCTAACCCCTATTTGTAACTAACTAACATTCTTTTTAACTCTTCATATCCCTTATACTATTATTTTGTATACTAAAATACAATTACATTTTAAATCAAAGGACTAATCCCTTCTTTAAAAATATTGTTTATTTGGATTTACAAAAAAGGTTTTCTACTCGCGTACTTTAAACCGCTAATATTGATATACTTAGTAAGCACAGTTCTATAATAATTATTATGGCATTGTTTTGTTATTACTATGTTTCCGGTCATTCTGGATATAAGTCTTGGTTTTTAGTGAACACTTAACATCTTAATTTGTATAATATATGTTAAAATCAAAATTATTTGTTATTTAAATTTTGTGTTTAAAGTTGCATTTTTATTAAATTACTAAAAATAGATGATTAATATCAATCGATTTGTGTTTTGGCTAACATGGTTACGTTCGATATGGATGTCAACAAAATTGCGTTTCGTTTGGCATTCCAACTTTTATGACAAATTGTCAGAACTGTTTTAGTAACTATTAAAATTTGCATGAAATATGTAACCATTTAACAATTACATTGAAGGACTTTTCACGCCAATCGGAATAATGACAATTACTTTGCTGACTAGTAGGTAATTTGTTAGCAGAAAAATCGGGGTAACTTTAAGAGTATGCGATTGTTTATTTTTATCATTATCATTTTAAGTTTGTAGAAAAAGTTATGTATGCAACGATACATAATTTTCTAATACATAAATAAGAGTTTATACGGAAATATAGTATTATCAATTCACTATAGTAATATTGCTGCCGTGTCACGCACAACTCATCTATCTTAAGTTATACGAGTTACGCCTAACCACCGCGAAACGGTCTTATTTTGGATGCTTTATATGGCCCACGAACAATCGCGTAAAAATTATCGTTACTTTTTGAATTATTTGATATGACAAATTCGTTCAACTTCATTTTTTAATAACTCTGTCATGCACATCTCATTTATTTCAAGTTATAATAGTTGTGCGTGGCCGCTCACAATTTTGCGACGCTGCCACTTGTCGTTTAACGTGGAGTTAGACGAGATGCAGGGCCTTTTACGAAGAACTCAGTGTCAATGAAAATATTTGTGATTTAGATACTGTTACGGATAATTAGAGCTTATTTTTTTAATGAGGGATTGGTTTTATCGCACTTCATTTTTTATTACGTCCACAATTTTATTGTTTTTAGGATTCTGTACCTGTGTTTTTAGTTTTAAGAATTATTTTTAGCAATTTCATTTGATATGTATTGATCTCGTTAATTTTTCATTAAGCACTTTGTTTTTAAGTCAAGACGATTTAATTGGTTTTAAAGATGTCAATTTTATTTAAAAAAAAGTAAAAACTAACACTAAGTTTTATTGTTATTATTTATCCTAATATCCTCCTAACATAGGTATTAATATCCACAATATAATATATGTATAACTATCACAAATAGTCAAGGCACATCACAGATTGTCACACAGTCATATCTCTTATAATTGTTAGTAAACCTAGATAGACATTCAGAAGTCACATACATTTGGTTACGCAAAACTCGTTTAATTTAAGTTATAACATGACGCGTAACCACCTTTGTATGGAGCAGTGATTATGGCAAACTCATTTAACAGAATTAAAAAGGTAAATAAAGCAATAAATAAAAATAAAAAAAAACCTCTTGTACTAGACCCTATTTAGAGGTGATTTAGCTAGAAATAATGTGCTGATGAATTAAAATAACAATTATATCATCTTTTGTTTGTAAAAAGTTGTTTGGGCGTTTTTCTCAAAATTCACTTTTTTAATATAGATGAGTTGTGCGTGACACCGCAGATTGACGTTACGTCAATGTTTGAAATATTAACTACTTGGCGGAGCATCGCTATTTGTACCTTAACCTTACACAGCATGATACAGTTTTATTTACCAAATAGGTGATAGTACAAAATGGAAAGGCACATAACTTAGTAAATGAATACTTTTATAGTCCTGGTTCTGTATACGCCTTGCGATTGCTAAACCAGTTCCTGGTCACAATAATAGAGCATTGAGACATTCATTGATCACTATCATGCTCGGTATTCTGTCCTAGTTTACTTTCGAACTATACGAGAAAATAGCCGCTTTTTGCGGTTGGACCAGGTATTACGAACGAATAATATTACCTTTATAATGTTATCAACGTCGTTGTGGACCAATCAAGCAAGCGTGTTCATTGATTACGTTTATTATTTGTATCATTAGGTGATATCCATCATCTAAGAAACATAATTGTAGTTACCGTGTATTTAAAAGAGCGCTATCATTTTTTTGCCTTTATTAGTATCCCACTGCTGGGCAAATCGTCCCTATTAAGTGCTTTATTATTGATTTGTAAGTAATAAATGTGATATTATAAAGGATATACAGTAGTTAAGAAGCTAGTGGGCCTCCGTCGACGTTTCTTCAAACAACCTCCAAAATAAACAAGTATCAGCTAATTATCCATTCAAAGTGATTTGGTGTGCTATCTAAACGATTTTTAGAGACTATAAACATTTAAGTGGTCTGTAATTCAAGAACTAATGAATGAATAAATGAGATTTATTTCGCAAAGTAAGTCACAGAATGCATGTTGTGTCAAAGTTTAAAATAATACAAATAAGAAGTGGGGATAACAATAACAATACAGAACAAAATAATTCACTATTCTTAGTCATGGTAGTACTCCTTTTATGTACTTTCGCCACTCCAATACACTTTTAAACGTGATAAATGAATGACCTGTCTTATTCAACATTATGCTAAGCATTTACGTCAATACAAACGTAAACAAAGCCCCCCAGTAGCGTAAACGTAACCCATTTATAGAGAAAGGGCGATCCCGATTCCCGTTTTTTTTATCACGGGCGTGACGAAAAGGTAAATTTGTTTATCCCTCCACGGTCCGCGCCTTGAATACGATCTAGTCTTGAGACAGACGTGGTTTGAAAAAAGATTACTCGACTATTTATTACGAACAAACGCACGATCGACATCGTTAGAGCATTGCAAGCTTTAAAATAGCAATTTTCTATGCATTTAATAGAGTTTGGTAAGTGATTGTAAATTTTAATTAACATGTGATGGGGACTGGACGAGACTAATTTTAATTTGGAAAAGGGAAGTTTGAGTTTAAATAAATACCGATCATTTCTTTTGATACTTAAATTTGGTGAGTATAGTTTTTCATGTTTTCTGGCAAATTTGCTTGTTTCTAATATGTAAATAGAGGGTAAGGGTAAGTATTTGGAATTTTATGAAGTATGGCTTGCATGACTCCATATGGTCAATGTTGGCTAATATCCTAATGAACTTATTCTGGAGGGTAAAGATTGCACCTACTTCGCAGCTGTCTTACTTATCGATTATCCTAAATTATTTATCGCACGGACACCTAGTCCGTCTTCAGTTACCTATTCTTAAAAAACATTGTTTTATTACCAACAAGTTATAATTAATTTTCAACGCTATAGTTCGCTATCACGTCACGTGTCATCTAAGTTTTCAATACACGGTTTCCAATCCACGCTCAAACCATTTTTTCTGTAAAGATATATTCATGAAAAAATAAAAACAGAAAATTATCAGAGTTGGTGCAAGCTTTAATAACATAGTCTGATAACTAAGTAAGTACATAAAACTTGACAAGCAATTTCGTATAAAACAAAAAACATTTCTTGAACCTATAGTCAAAAAAGAGACAACAGTATTTTTGAAATTGTCCACGAAATCATTCCACTCATTGCATCGCATCATTACAGGGGCTCTATTTAACTCTGTAAAACCATATTGTTTTTGAAATGTCATCGTATTGTCAATGTTACTATATACGTCACAGTAACGGCGGCCGAGTTTAAAACAATACGATAACCAGTCAAATGCAATATCGTCGGTGAAACTGCAAAACCGCGTAACCAACAAATTTATGATAGAGCAAAATAAACCTTACCCACTTATTAATAAGGTGCATTTTTCTCCTTATTTAAAATGTTACTTACGCGGTTTTGCAGTTTCACCGACGATATGGTTTAACCTTCATAGTCAAATAGAGCTCCAGAGTTACAAACCAAAATGCTATCCTACACAAATATAGCATGATCCTATTTATTTTCCCTGAATAATCCGTTACGTCAAATTATATCATCGAGCAATAAAAAATAAACAGTAATATTTAATAGAGCAAATTGAATGTCGCAACCAGTGGCATTGGATCGAGTGCGCTGTGCACTACCGCGTGCATCGTTTACAGTTCTCTCAGCCAATATTGGTGTGAGAACGAGGAATCACTACCGGTATATTATGTGCGCAATGCGTATGTGCATGAGTAGCTATTCGCAGTTACTGAATGAGAATAATTATGCGCAAAATACAGGGATGATCATGTTTTCTAAAGTGTAGATATATGTAAGTGTTGATAAAAAAACTGTTATTTCGCCAAAAGTAAGTTTAGAAAACGTATAGTTAAGAAAAAAGGCAAATATGTAGGTATTAACAGGCTTATTATACAGGGTGACAGCGGTTATTGATCCTAACATAATTTTCCCAACCAACGTAAGATTCTATTAGTGTAGTAGTTTTTTGAACAATCTTATCAGCTTATAAGATGAAATCTTAGCATTTTATTAAAATAATATTGTTTCTCTAAGTAATATATTTTTTTTTACCTAACCTAACCTAAGCTCCTAGACACACAAGTCTAAACTTTTAACAAAAACAAACTGCGATGGAAAGTTATTTTATGCTAGATAAAAATTTGTAAAGAGATCGTCGAAAACAAATGATATTCGAGAAATCTAAAAATCTACTATGATTAAAGATTTCTTAATAAAAAAACGATAAAACACTGCGTCTTATATAAACTCATTACAATACGGAAATACGTCAGCAAAACACGCGCTATCGGGACTTTAAATATTTCATGTTAAATTTTAAACAACTATTCAAGGAGCGTATTTATTCAATAAAAACAATTGACTGCGCCTCAAGGCCTTTGTAAATAAATATTGATGTTTATAGTGCGACCAGGCCAAATACGTACAAGAATAAAATTGCATAGTCAATTGTTTCAACATATAAGCGGGGTCCTAGTGAAAAAGAGTACAAGTGTTTTGAAGATCAAGTGAAAAAGGGTTTAAGTCTAGTATACTCCGTTCATGCATGTTCCCTTTTTTATTAGGAGTTAAATCGACTTGTACCCTATTTCACTGGGACCCCAGATTATATGTTCTCCCTCTTACTTTTAATACTCGGAATCCTATTAATTAACCTAAATATACTGAATAAACGATTGACTTACGCATTGGCGTCCACTTTGAAGGCACGTACGTAAGTACTCTTTTTTATTATAATTAAGTATTGTAGTTACGTGGGCCCTCTAGTTTACAGATGATGTATGTTGAACAGCTCATATATTACTTAAGTTTCGAAAAAACATCGTAAAGCAGGGAAAATGCAAGTTTTACATTATTACCAAGAAACAACATACTAACCACCCTTCTAATTGCGATATAATAAACGAACTCACAAATAAACGTGTACTTACTTCGTTTTTTTTTTTTAAGTTGTTTTTTGCTCGACGCAGAACATTAGACTGTTTAAATCACGCATGATCGGCTGAATAGATTGAAATAAAATCTGGCACTGGTAGTCCAAGCCTTAACCTTGTATTGTATTACAACAAATCGATTCTGCAGGTCAATTTAAACCCGTGTTGCTCCAGTAACGCAAAGTAGGACAATTTCAACGCAAATCAAAACATCAATCGAACCGCTCTGCCGCAGCCGGTATCCGGTCAAAACATTATCCACTTGATGATGATCTAAACTCTTTCAATGTCGCTGCCATAACGAACTACTCTTCCAAGTTGACCTCCTTCAATGTCTCCAGGAATCGTTTTAAAGACCCTGAGGGTCTTGCAAATATTCGTCCAATCATAACGCGGAACAACCTTATACTATTACATCCCGAATTCGCCTGTAATCTTTCTGGCCTTTCCAGGACAAATAACGTAATTGTAATTCAATGTCGGTGGATGGAGGCCGAAAGATATTTTGCCACATGCAACCGTCTGAATTAGAATAGACCTTAAAGCAAAGGGCATTTTTGTTGTTTTGATTATTGTTGCCATATTAATTGTATAATTGTGATGATAAGAACGCCGTATCCGCAAGCTGTAATAAGGTCACTTTTCATTTGAACTGCCCACTTATTTGCATGATGCTCGGGTGACACTCCTTGATCCTGCTTATCTTATTAATTCTTCGTAAACGCATCACTATAAAGTTGCGATTGACGAAGACGTTGTTTTTTTGATATATTGCGATGCGGTATTTCCTTTATTTTGACAAACTAAGGCCCTAAATAGCTCATTCCTCATCCTGAGCTAGTTAGATGTGTTGTAACCAAGAAAATGATTTGCTATGCAAGCTATGAAAGTATTTATTTGTTTTAGCCTGTCATTTAATTCGCTACATTATAAGTGTCTCTAACTAACTTATTACTAAACCACGACTAAATTAAAATTATGAGCTATGCTAGCGAGCATTCACGAGTAGTGACTTTGACACAAGGAGTACTACACATAATTCCGGCGGTGATGGAAAACGGAAGGATGGTGATGTTAGTAACACAGTCACGCTAGAACTGAACCACATTAGTAATGGTAGACCGAAATTAGATAAACGCTTGAAGAAGGGAAACGATGACAGTGTTGACACATTATTAGGATTTATTTCGGGGAGGGTCGCAGTAGTTAGGCGATCTAGGTCAAACCATCATTCTATTAGATATAGGTCACGATATTTTTCAACTACACGTTTAAAAATGGTTGCTAAACATGAAATAAAAATCTAGAACATTTTAATGACTGTAATTAAACTAAAACTATCTATAGCCATGTTTCTTACTGCATGTAGATCGGTGCGACATAGTTTACCTACCAAAATTTTCTATTCCGAATGTTTTTATTATTTTTCGATGATTATACGTAGTATTTTATTTTTACTAAAACGATCCTAAATAAAATTAGGGTTGGTTAAGTGTGTTTGTAAAAAAAAACTGAAACAACAAAGGTTTGAGTGAAATTATATAGATGATTGCAAAAAAATATTATTGTTTACAGCAAATAAAATGAGGGTCATATAGCATGGAAAGACAGCTTTCACTATACATTTGTATACTTAGTGAACTGTGAGACCGTAATAGCGTTTCCATTTATTAGGGTCAATGGCAAGAAGATAGACCGTATGTTTGTGGAATCTAGAGCGGACCTATATATTTGCTCTTAATTTGTGCGTAGGAGAGGTAAGCACAGTTTTATTCATAAAAGTAAAAAAAATCATTTTTTATTACAGATGTTGTTTTTTGCCGTACAGACGGACCAAAAAAGAGTCGCGCAATTATGTTCTGTTTTTACTTATTCGTACGAGCCCTAAAACATAAGTCTTCGCAAATTATAGTGACAAAAATAATACGAAAATAAAAACACTTTTACTCAGTCTGACTCTTGACTTTACGTTGAAGCGAAAAACTTAAATTACAATTGACAACAGGATCTTTTTGAAAAAGTTTTGGCGTTTAAGCTATTTAGCCATTTGCTGAAGTTTGTTCATTTTTTCTAAGTAAATAATTAACTCTCTCTCACTCTCTTAATTTAAGAGCTTTGCTCTTGTCGGTGGAGTAATTTACAATCTTCTCTCCTCTCTGCCACCTCCTTGACCTCTTTATACGACACGACATACCTTCTCCTAAATTAAATAATTAACAATAACAAAAAAAACTTTTGAAACAAACCTCTATAAGCACGATTGTTTTCAGAGCACCTTTTATACGTTCCGATTGTCAATTTTATAAAAAATATGATTTTACAGTTACTTATCTCAGTTTAGTCTCGATGCGCGTGCGCGGTCTTATACGCGCTGCGCACTGACAGTGAACTTGCGCGAGGTCAGTGTCATCAACGCGTCCGGATAATCGCGCGGCTAAACGCTTTGGGCTGTAAAAAACGATTGAAGTGATACATTGGACCGTAAAAATGTATCCAAGGCCGGTGTGAAACATTGCTCCCGGTGGTCAGAAGACCAAATTACAGCAAGATGTCTCATCGGAAATATTATTGATATCATTTCAAATTTTGGTTATATGTCGGTAGTAGAAGACTTATGGAGGGCAAAGACTATTTATAAAGGAAACATAAAATGTAAGATGATGACGTTGCACTCAAAAAATTATAGGGGCCAACCAAAACAGATTTTCTCTTAGCTGTCACAATTTGGGTATTGAGTGTTACCCTCATCATACCCTCACCAAAGCTAAACATCTTAATTAAGGTTTCTTGCATCCTGTTAAGCTTTTATAGAATCAAGACACTTATTCGCATTAATCACAATCTTGTTTGAAGCTAGTAATTATTATTTTCAGAGTGGAAGAACCAGTAGACTAATAAACACAATCAATGCGGTAATTTGTAGGTACAGTCATCACACGGGATGGTTGAGCCACTTGCTTCCGTTCATAATTTAGCCGAGTAATGCAAATTGGGCATACTCATGTAACATTGTTATAAACAACTGATAACGAACGATGACATGTCTATATTCGTGTGACAGAAAAAGTATTCTATCGTTGTGATTCGATATTTCCATCAAAGCAGCTGTCAAAATAGTCTAACACAACAATTAATCTGACACAATATCGGTCATTTATCAAATTAATAGACTCGTTAACAACGTTCGGATAAAGTCATGGATTCCGAGTTTTCCCGATGTCTGTCGTATGACAAGTTATTATTTTTCCGTCGCTAGGTTACTGTTTCTAGACCTGTATTTGGTTGGCTTTGGGTGTAATCACTCTATTGTCAGGTTGGCAGGCTAGGTGTTCAGATTAACCAACAGTTAAATTGCATAAAAATTTAACATCACGTGATTCTAACCTAAATGGCACCTCGGCAATGGAATACTTTCCTGCGACTTTCCTTGTCTAGATATACAGGTGTAACCGACTAAACCCGATTTGTATTACACGGCCAAAATACGTACAGAGGCAAGTGGCTCAACGATCCCGTGTTGTGACTTTACCAGTCAGCAGTCTAGGTCCTGCCCTAAAACAATAAAGTCGTGTTAAAATATCGCTAAGCACGTTATTTTTACTAACAAGTTCCGACTATATTAAGGAGATCACACTGGGTTACTCACGTAAATATTGTCGAAAAACGCTCGACGTTTCGGGCTCGCCTGGAGTCCCTAGCAGAGGCGGCCGCAGCACGACGACGAACACCCCCCTTTTGACAATATTTACGTGAGAAACCCGATGTGATCGCCTTAACATGTCTAGAGTGACTAAAGCTATACTCACTTATAAATGCAAGCTGAAACACGCAAGTAATCGCATTACCATGTACTAATACTCGTATTCTTACGCGACTTTTTTTAACCGGAAAAAACGATTAATTCCAAAGCTATAAAAAATCAAAATAAAAAATTCGAAACACTTCATCTACTTCCCAAGTAGCTCGAAGGAAGCGCTAATCCCGTTAACAAGTAGGTACGTCAGATCGGGAACTGACACCAGCATTAACTGTAAAATATTCCCTCTAAAATGTAGGTAAGTATCGCAGGGAATCTATGGAGTCGTGCTGTTGTAATAATTTTAGTAGAACATTTTGCAAATTGAATTGCTGTAAGACCTGGAACGTTATAGACCTGGGTTTTATGAGACCTCATAGCACGTAGAAGGCCAGACCATAACAGCTTGATTAGATTAGAGTCACTTGCCCAAGTTCAAAACCACTTCGTAATACACGGAATAACCCTCCAACTCAACCAAGTTCCAGGTGTCTGTTTAGAAGACACCTGGAACTTGGTCAGGTCATCAGTTAATTCAATTTGGTTGTCCAACTGACGTCTATACGATCAATTTTTTGTTCAACTTGATCAAGGACTACTTGACATTGGATGAGTAGGGTGTTTATTCCGACCGCGTAGAAAGTATTTTAAACGCTATATTGTTAGAATCGATTTTAACAATGATAGTATTGATAGTGTGGGTACCCAGGAATGTCTTTGTTTTTAATTAATAGCATCATGTAAATAATGGTAATGATCTGTATTGATTATGTACTGAATTAATATAAAGTTTAGAAACTTTTAAGTGTACCTATAACTAGTCAATGATTATGTTTTAAATGTACCACGTTTATTGCAAATAAAGAATCTAAATCGGAATATGAATCTGAATCAAAATTTTGAGGAAAACGTAATGGGAAGATCAAATGCAAATCAAACGAAACGATATCTAAGACGCAAAATAAGGACTTGTTCAAGGTTGTCGTAAATATCAGTGATCATTAGGCGTTTAAGGCGAAATGTTCGTCGAAGATAGGTAATAGGGAATAAAAGGAGTCGTTTGTTGTTTCTTATGGCCTTAAGGCTAATTGACATTGGTCTTTGGACATGTTTTCCCCTTCTTAAAAACTTGGCTTCTGATCAACTTTGACTTATTTGATTAGCTTTTGCATGACATAAAATGCAGCAGCGTCCTTAGTTTTTTTAAATTACAACGGATTTAGCTGTAATTACATTTTAAAAACAACATAAAAGTGGTAAAATGCAATAAATTCGGGAATTGTAGATAACGTAAAATTGTGTGCTTTGTACAGTAGGCTGCAAAAGTGCATGGACAGTTCGGAAAGATAATGCTCTGAGGCAAACTGACGCCATCTATCTGCTCGTAGTAGTTCAACAAGATCTTACTAGATGGCGTTGTTGCAGATAATGATCTAAAAATATGAAAAAAAAAGCGCACACATCAACTATACATTTTTTCTTTATTTCATAGATTTTATATTTTAGTATAATAGATGATTTTTAAGTAGTTTCAAACTATTAGTCAATTTCAAACTAAGAGGTTAAATTTATCAAAAACACTTTTCATCCACGATGTGGAATCGAACCCGGGACACTCGGGGTTCTGAACGTTAGCGGCCTTATGCCATCGGGCCATCGAACCATTTATTGTTGGGTCGAAATTAATTACCAGTTTATTATGATTTGCTTATTTTCGCATGACACAGAAACACGTTAAGTATTAATACTAGGAGGGTAGACTAAAGATTTATAAATACCAGACTGATTATTATAAAGACTTACGCTCGTTCGTCCGTTAGCTGCTCAATCAATTGCCTTTGTTGTGTAGATTTACTTTCGTTGAAATTTCCTTAAAAAATGACTTCTCGTTGCAATATTGACCTAGCTAGTCAAAAGATCGCAAATAATTGCTTTGCACAGTGAAGGCAGAAATTTGTCAGAAATCGCTAGAGAAACCGGAGTTAACGTAAGTAGTAATTTTTTTGGTCAACTTTTTATAAAATAATTTCGATTTAGTCTTTATTCATTTTATTTTATATCTTTAATTGTTATTATAAATGTCTGTTTTTTTTTTAGAGGAAAACTATTGTTTTATGGGTACGGCGGTTTGAAGAGGAGGGATCTTTGCTACCCCGGCAAAGAACGGGTAGACCACGACTCATAAGCACACCCCAGCGTCAAGCCATGGTGAGGCAGTATGAGGAAGATGGATTTAAACCAACAACCCACTACGCTGGTTTATTCAATACGAGTGCGGATACTATTCGTCGTGTTCTTCACAGTGAGGGTCTGCATCATCGTATCGTAGGCATGCTGTCAAACCCTTGCTAACAAAAAGCCATAAAAGAGCAAGGTTCGCTTTGGAGTATTTAAATTTTGACTGGAGTAATGTCATCTTTACAGATGAAAAGACTTTTAAATCGAGCCAACACGGACGACTAAGCTTGTGGCGCCGAAATAATACTCGGTATAATGACAATCATGTAGTGCCCAACATGGAATCTGGTCGTATAACCGTAAATATGTGGGGATGGATGAGTGCTGCTGACCCAGGAGAACTGGTTAGACTTCCCAGTCGAGCGAACAGTGTTCATTATGTAGAAATGCTGGAGGACACCATGTTGCCCACCGTTCGCAATGTGTATCCAGAGGAGGAGTTACCGGTGATAACGTTTGTGCAAGATAACTGTCCCATACACCGTTCACGAAGTGTGAGGGAGTGGTTTGGTCAGCAAAATAATATTAGGGTTATTCCCTGGCCTTCAAGGTCACCGGATTTAAATCCAATCGAAAATTTATGGGATATTATTGTCCAACGTTGGGACCACCAGAATGAGTGAACTCCGAAAGCCTTAGAAGACCACTGTTTAAACATTTGGGATAGTATTCGTGGTTCCAATCTGTGTCAGAATATTATCGGTTCAATGCGTGCTCGAATGCAAACTGTAATCGAACAGAGTGGGAGATATACTCGTTGTTAAAGTTTAGTATATAAGTAACTCGAGTGGACGACTGGAGATCGGGTTAACGTTAGTAATTATTACAAAATTGAATATTATTTTCGCTCTTTTTGCGTGTCTATACTATTTTGTGACCATACATAATTGTCTTATTTTAAATATTTACGGTCAAACAAATTACACCATTTATACACGAATTTTAATTTTTTATCTATATATAAATATAACCGCCTGTTTCACAATCGGCAAGTAAAGCATATTAGACACATCAATTTAGCCCTTTCTCTTTCTTGCACTTTAAATAGACAAGGAGAGACCACTTTTAATGGCGGATAAATTTACTTGTCGATTGTTTAACAGGCCCTAAGAGATCAAAACTGTATAACATAGTTAACATAATGCGTTTGACTGTTAAGGTAACCCGATCTCTAATTTAATTTTTGTTTGTTAATAATTACTTTGTTATTGTGGTGAAACTTCAATCTCTTTCCGATTTCGGAAACGAATACTTAAGTTATTACCTCAATAATATGTTAGGTAGACTAAATTAAAATGTTATTATGAGAAATAAAGTTTTTTCATTTCAAATAACAAAAGTTGTTTCATTTCTTGAAAATGATAATTATTTAAAAAGATAATACATTAATATATTATGTGAAACAAAATTAATTAAAAAAAGAAACAGGTGGCAAAAGGCAGACCCGATCTCCCGACCTACGGAGAAGACGCGATACTAAGCAAGCTGTCAACTAACTCGGCCAACGATCCTTTAAATTAACTGGCGAAATTATCGATTGTAATACTGAAACGTCATAAAGTTGTAGCAAACAACAATTGAACTAGCTCAGATAACAACGCCATCTAGGTGGTTTCTTACGAACGTCACCTCACGTGTTCACAGGATTATAGACATTAAGGTGTCCATGCAATTTTGCAGCTGACCGTACATAATTTAATTGGATAGATAAAAAAATAAAAACGCGACGAATTGAGAAACTCCTCCTTTATGTGTTTTTTTTGAGTTGGTTAAGAAATATGTTACGTACCTATCCAAATTGACTTACTATTTTGAGCACTCGGATGAAAAAAACGGACAAAAGAAAAAATATGTCTATTCCATAAATTTCCCTGTATCACCCTTCTTGCAATTTGTCACAGTCAGTTTGGTTTCGTTTACACAACCCCGCCGGCGACAGCCATGTTTTAATTATAATTAGCAAAATTTAATATCTCCATCCGTCTTCAGACATTAAGGTAATATTATAGCTATGAATTAATGTCTAATATTGGTACTACAAATTGGTGGATGAATGATACAAATGGATATAAAAATAGAATAAGTAGGTAAAAAAAAGATGAACGACAAAATAATAACATGTAATTTGAGAAGATAACCACATTTTAAGGTTTGTAACAAAAAATAACATTACAAGTGTTATATAACAGCAAACATACCGCACTGCCAGATCAAAAGAGTAGTGACTCAAAGTACTGTATTTTAAAATCAACTTTAATACAACGTCTATGAGCTTGAAACAAAACTAACAATGATTTTGAGTTGATACTGTCTTGATCTAGTAGTGCGAATTGCTAAGCGCGTAATGATCATTTCCACGTTAAAAAAAGTCTAATGTACCTAAATTGTTGTTTTATTTCCTGTTACATACCTCCAACCAGTAATAAAATAGTTAAAACACATGATTAGGGATTTATTTTGTACTTTGTTCTAAAATCTTGTCAAAAATACCCTTCATTTTCTTAGAAACCAAAACTTGTGCCAATCTATATCTCCTCTAGATCTGATACATCTGTCGAGATCATTGATGAAAATGATCTTGTGCTGGGCCCGTCCAGCTGGCCTATTGCCTAACATCACAATCACAATCGACTTCAAAGCGGAACAATTGTTTTAATTTTGTATGCAGACAAGCCTTCGATTTTCATAGGTAATGAAAACGACTGCGATTGCGAGTGTGTTAGGCCATAGCCCCTCCGATCACTACCACCATCAAACCCGTTTTAACCCTCCGCCTAGCAGAGGCTCTCATTGTTATGATAAGATGTGGGGGTACGACGTCACGGCCGGTGAAATGACGACGAAATTTTTCATTTGGAAAATTGAAAACAAAATTTCAATAAAGTGCGTCTCAGGGCTCACCCATGTTCTCTGCTAGTTCGCTTTTTGTATTCCGAAAAACCAATGAAAATCATACTCATATTTAGTAAATCTATGCCATGCTAACTTAATTTCAATTATTCGAAGATATTCTACCCACTCCTAGCTATGAAGAAACGCTGACCTCTCACTGGTTTACGTTTTACTTCCCCGCTAATGGTTTGATACGAGGTTCACTCGGCTAGAAAACAGCTTCACCTATTACGGGGATGTTAAGAATATTATTTTCATCCCTGTTTCAGTGGTTAGTTCGACCGACAATCTTACCATGAGCTGTGTGGTGTGCTCAAAGCCTTACGCAGGAGGTATCGTATACTTTTGAAGAAATGCGTCGAAGTAGGAGTTGAATAACCAATTAAAGTCACTTTTGAAAAATAGTTTATATGCATTGACTCGTAGGGAATGCTAATAACCGGTTATAACCGGTTCTAACCGGTTATTTTCATACAAAAACTGTTAATAACCGGTTAAACAGCACTCCCTACTGACGCGTCAACTTCAGACTCAAATTGTCGACGAGAACAAGAGAATAATTTATGTTAACACCGAGTTTCTGCATGTGAACGTAGATGTCTTACTAAAGACACTCGGTGTAGGCACTAACTCTGTTATTTATAAACGAAATAAAGCTAATGTGTGCTAAATTATTTATGACGGAAAGAAAGACACGAAATTTAACTATATAAAATAGTTTTATGGTGCGTTTATGAATGAGGAGGTCTGTGTATAGTGACATATTTTTAAAGTTTGTCAGTGCACGCTTTGACGATGTGTCCACCAAAAGAATAACACCGGTAGCCATGAAGGTAAAAGCAGAAAGAAACTTTATCGACCCGTAGAAGGTAAGCGCGCATTACCATTTTATACTCTCATAATGCACAGGCCGCCACTTGCCTCTAAGAGGCCATTTGGTCTGTGCTGTATTACTATCGGTCTCACGAGTCGAATGTTTGAAGCTATAAGCTTACATTACTATCGAAAGGTTTTTAAACAATATTTACGTAGACATTGAATAGTTCTTGAAACTCCCAAAACGATACTTGCGGTATCATGAAAAAAGGTTTCTGACATGTATTTAGAGGAGCTTTTTAGCGTTTCTTCTTTGAAAATTCCTACTCTTACCAGATTCAGTAAAATCATAGACAAAGTTTGACCTTGTGAAAAACTGTGGTTGCTTAAGATAAATAAATCAAAGAGGTTTGCGCAAGGATATTTTGTAAAGCAATATATAGGCTACGTGTTTTTATAAAAATTACACTACTAATTATTATTACCTTTTATATACGACTTTTACACGGTTTTTAACCTTTATTTTAATAAGATTATTTAAGGTTTAGCATGCAAAACTTGTATTTTTTAACTTAATTCAAATCACGCAAGAGGAAAATCAGATATTATTCTTATGCATTACAACTGGCCTATAAAACCAAAAAACATCTAGATGATGTTAAACAAATGAAAAGTCATGCTAACAAAAATGTAATTTAACTAATCAAACCAGTTCTTGGCTTATTAGAATGAGTTACTTACAAACTTAAGTAGTTTCAAGAACAAATTGAAAGAGCTAGCTTTGACGCTACAAATGACAGTTGCACAGATCACTTTTTGTGTGTGGTTGTTTTTGTTGTTAATGTTCAATTAATAACATTTTTGTTTATTTTTGTGTTGCTGAATTATATTAATAATATTATTAATTATGTTCAGTTTCAACTTAGATTATAATATGTGTAATTATGTAAGGAAATAAGAATGCGCTTAGGACGCTAGATCTCACTTTGTTGTGATGTTTAACATTTTTAATTTTTAAAATTGTTTATTTGAAGTAGTATTTAAATTATTTGTAAAAAAAAATATTATAGCATGGGAAGGCAAACGAGCACACAGGCCACCTGATGGTAAGTGGAAACTGTGACCCATAGACATTCGCATTCACAAGACTGCAAATGCGTTGCCAACCCTGAGGACTAAGATGGAATGCCTCTATGCTAGTCATTTCACCGGCTATCTTATCCCCAAACCGGAACACAACGATGCGAACACTGCTGCTTGACGGTAGGTTGGTTGGTTGGTTGGTTTAACGCAGGGTTTAAAAAAAATATGTAGTATATCTTTTCTTGGTTTTGACATATCTATCCCCGTGCCACAGACGTGCCGTTTCGGCTATTTTATTTTAATTAGGTAAATAGGTTATGTACTTTTATTTTTTGGTTTTCTCAAATGTATATGTCATATGTGTTTATTTAATAGCCGTTTAAATAATACTTTTTTATTATATTCTATTCCAATTATAAAACGAGTTTCGGTTAAATTGAAAAAAAAATATAACCATAATATTTCTTAGTATAAAATTATTCGTGCTTTTGTACATAGTGCGTTACAATAACTCAAAGTTTACATAATAACTGCACTGGAACATAACAATGATATACTTAACGCGGTATTGCGCTTCAACCATTATTTAATGAGAGTAATAAAATGCTCCATTTTTATTACATTAGATTATATCTTTTGAATACCTTATGCATAATGATTACGAACGGACGGACGGACATGGCGAAACTATAAGGACTCCTAGTTTGACTACGGAACCCTAAGAAAGATATCCGATGATATAGTGCCTATTGTTATTGTTTTCTAGGCTCTGTTCATACATTTCTGCCCATTCTTCTTTAGTCCCTTTCACGCGTCTATGCAGGGGCTCAATTCTACTCGGGCTAAGCCTGATTAGTTTTGACGTGTAATCGTTTTGTCGACGTTATGATAGCTCTTACTTACTTGAAACTAATGGCGGTCTAGCTATTATATTATTTTGTATTTTGGGGAGCGTTTAGGATATATTCAACTCGAAAAGTGTCATTTTCGCCAAACATCTTAGCCTATTTGTGCAAAATGTGGTTACAGAATTATCAACAAGTTTTTTGGAGTTGTTGGTAATTTTGTAGCTCTGCCTACCCCACTCTGGGAATGAAGGTATGTATGTATATGTATGTTGCGTGTACCCTTATTCAAAACTCCAAGTACAAAAAATTGGAGAATTATATTAAATGAAAGCACATAATAAAAAATGATTTTTGTACTATCAGACCAATGAAAATTGACCCACAATAGAACTGTGTCACTGACGTTACGATTCAAGTCGTAAGAAGTATCAAATAAATTTTCACTTTATTTAATATAATATAAGGTACTACAATTAAAAATTAAAACTAAACTTATCTTAATTTAAATTAAACTAAGCTTCTCAAATATTAAAGATGTAAATAATAATCACCACTATAAAAAGAACAACCCCTCTAGCAGCAGGTCTTCTCGCGGCGTGGTCCCTATGAAACTGATTATTTTTCTGTCCAAATAAATTGTTTAACAGTGTCATCTGTAACCCACCATAGAACAGTGTCAGGGTTCTATTGGGCTGATAGTATCTACATCAGTTACTTACTGTATATATGGTGTACAATAAAGTACTTTTTTGTATTGTATTGTACATAAATTCTAATAACGATTTAAAAAGAAAAACTATCATCGACTAAGTACACTTGATTGGTGTACGAGATACAAGCGAAAAAAATCCTCTTCTAGATTTCACATTGTCTTCGTTTCAAGCAATCTCAGTTTAGATATTAGAATCTGATGATAATAGTAGTTTATGCAACAGTTGTATAAGAGAGGTCAAAAAAGACGAGTGGTGTGGTTACGATGTGAGCCGCAGGCGAACATCGTAAAGCAAGACGCCACGAGTATTTTTTGACTTAGTTATACACCGTTGCATACAATACTTTTTCTACGACTAGGTTTCAAATAAAATGCAAAATTAAACTAATATACCTAGGTTAGAATACGAACGAACGATGCACAGAACAACAAACGAGCGAGAAACATTCGAAAACAACAAAATATGTGTTTATGGTTAACTTTGTTTTTAAATTGATGTGCACTTGCCAGGTTTCATATTTTTTTTAAAAGTTGCACAATCGATTTAACTTGTGAAATAGGGACTAAAAAACACCTAATGGTTTGAGAAACGAATTCTTTTACCTGATTGGTCGATTTTAATATAGCTGCGGTCTCGTTGGTTGATACCAAATAAAATGTTTTTTTTAAAGAGTTAAATTAGTAAAAGAGTTTACATACCAAAAAGAACCTAACGTTCCGATTGACAGTCAATGTGTATTGTGATTGGTGGTTTAATTTGGTGAAGTATTTTGATTGGTCAAATTAACCTAAGTATAAGCTTTGGCAGCTAGGCATATCGTTTTGGCTCAAAAAAGCACAAGTGCTGTTAAGGGGAATAGACTAGATAGACTTTTCTAAGGAATGTTCTGCGGACATATTATCTATATTCTTATATTAGTGTTCGTGACTATATAAATGACAGATAAAAGTACAGGAGTAGGAAAATATTTTAATGACATTCAATTTTTAAGTGACAAATTTTACGAACCTCAGAAAACTGCACATTTTGAAGTACGTTGATCTCTAACAGAATTAATTCAATGGCAGACTATAAAATGAAGTTCGTGTCGTGTTCACTTTTGTCTCGACTTTATCTCAGTTGTTTCAGCTGTGTTAAAAGTATGTAATATACTAAAACGTTGAATAAACTTATTAGGTTCTCGCGAGCTTTAGTGTTAGCAAGATTAGAAAAAGTTAGGGAACGTTAATTAAAAATAATAATAACAAAGCTATCTTCATAAAAATATGTTATGTTAGGTTTGGGGATAAGACAGCCGGTGAATTTACTAGCATATAGGCATTCCATCTTCGTCCTCAGGGTTGGCAACGCATTTGCAGTCTTAGGATTGCGGTCTTGTGAATGCGAATGTCTATGGGTCACAGTTTCCACTTATCATCAGGTGGCCTGTGTGCTCGTTTGCCTTCCTATGATATATAAAAAAAAAAAAAAACTGATCTAGTGATATTTACTTATACTCTTTTTTTTATATATCGTTGACGTTATAACTATAATATCAACAATATAATTGGAGCGGTGTTACAACTTTACAAGTTATAAGTTTAACGTCTGAGGGTCCTGCCAAGATGCACTACGCTAACAAGCGTTTCTATTCGTTTCGTTTTTAAACCAATCGCATCATAGGTAAATAACTTGATACGAAAAGTCACGTGATCTACCAGTGACGCGATTGGTTTATTACGAATCGAATAGAAACGTTAGTTAGCGTAAATGCATCTTGGCAAAGTCCACTGTATTCGTATCTGTACTGTCGGGTTGTTTAGGAGATACCAGTTCTGAAAGCTATTGAATGTTATTATAGCGTAGGCTTTTGCCTATTTAAAACTTAGTTATTATAAAAAACAACAGCGAATTAAACATTATTACCTGGTCACCGGGTTAGAATAGTGCCACTCCATGTCTTCTCGTGGATGTCGTAAGAGGCGACTAAGGGCTTAATAATAAAGGCTTCTAGTTCTTTTAGGCGACGGGCTTGCAACCTGTCACTAATACACTGGTAAACATCTTAGCCTGATTGTGCAAAACGTGGTAACAGAATTATCAACAACTTATTTAAGAGTGGTTGGTAATTCTGTAGCTCTGCTTACCCCACTCTGGGAATGAAGGCGTGAGTTTATGTATGTATGTAAAAATACGCCACTATACCATAGAAAGAGACAAAGATACACAGCAATAAACATAAACCCTATACTTTTTTGTGGAGACCTCTGAAAATGTCTAATTTAAGAACAAAATAAAACCGTTTCCAAGCACCTGAACAAACTGGCTAAAAGTAATCACGGTTGCGTACCTATCGATAGTGATTAGGCGGCATTCAGACCGCGGGTAAGCATTTAAATCAATAACGGACCACGTAAGCTGGTCCTAAGTAAATATAACGACGCAACGTCCGACTGGGGAGCTGTTTTGAAAACAAGAGACATAAAGAGTCCTTACGTGATAATGTTTTAACAGGGAACGAGGAAACTCGCAAATTTCAAGCTTGATTTTATTTTAGTTCCTACGACGACGAATAGTGGTCAGGGGTTACTAATGTCTATACCGGCGGTACTTAACCGCTTGCTATGTGGCGGACTGTCTACTTAGTTTCATGTCTTTGTTTAAAAATCTATATAATTTGTTTTGCACCGACCTCAGTATTTTTTTTGTGGGAGCCAGCTCCAGAGAGAGAGCCAGATTACTTCAAAATATATTTTCTATTATTTTTCTTTTTACATCGGCTAGATGTTAAGGTTAGACTCGTAAATCCAAAAAAACTGTTCTGATACGAAAAGCTTTTTGTCAAAAAAAAAATTGGGAAGTTATGCGGAGACCCAATTTTTATAAGGCCACTGGTTGACTGGATAAACAAAAGCAATGGGCGTAAAGTCTATTTTACTTTATTGTGTGAGGCGCCATTATGATTAAATTAATGAATGCCGCAAGTGGACTTAGACGCATTTGTTTTATGTCTTCGTTCTTTAAAAATAGCAATCTGATTAGTATATTTAAGACTGAATCGCTAAGACTAATATTAACATGCACTTTAAGCCACTTAACAACCAAGCCCTACTGGGCTATCCATTTTTGATTCTGAATTAAAATCCTTTTCGATAATTTAAGACGTATTTTATTCTAAAAACATAACGTCTATTTAGTTTCATCACGAAATAAAGTATTACTAAAACAATGTACTTTATTTCTTGCCTACATTTTCGGATAAAAGTTAATCTGTAATCCAATTTTTGCTAGAAAAAGTGTACTTAAGTAAAAAACTCAATATCTGTAACTTAATGTAATCTTAATGTAGCGTAAGCTTCACAAAGCATCAGAAGAGTGCACTTCTATCTGGCTACACCATTTTATTAGAATTTAAACTATGTTATAAGAAAATAACAGTACTATCTGCATTTACTCGAGTACGGCTCGCTTTGTCGTATCATCTCGCAATAAGTATATTATCGCGTCGTCGTCTGGCCCCTTTTGTCGTAAAGTCTCATTTCGCTTGATCTCGGAAAATCTCAACAACAGCACACAGAATACTAATAACATACTCACGCGCGAGTTAAACTTTAAAACCAAACAGTAGGGATATGACTATCTTGTTTCATCGAAACACCTTTCAACTAGGTAGCGTATCATTACTTACGCAAAATTTTCACTTCATCGAAAGGCATTTCTTGCCGCATAAGTTTTTTTTTGTTACAAGTCTAACATAACCTAACCTATGTAATTAATGTTTAAGATATCCTAAAATCATCGCAGTTTAAGGAAAAAATAGCGTTCTATAAAATTAAATTCGATGAAATGATGCAATTGATGAATATAAATTCGATAAAATGGTGGGTTACCGTTAGTCGTAGAGTAAAGTTTGCCAATGTAATAAATGTTTAACGTCTGTTTAAAATATCATTATTATCATGATTAAGGCAAGACGTCTGCTGAACATCAAGGATCAGCCTAGTCCTGAGCTGCTTGCATCCATTGGTTTCCCGCGACTATAGCCACAACGTCGGTCCACCTTGCTGGAAGGTACGCGAACACCAATCGAGAACTATTCGATCGCAAAAAAAAAGGGTTCGTGCCGCCGCCGTACCCAAGATGCAACCGCTACTAACACCCAAATTGTATGGGACGACATTCTCGTGAGTTGCGATAAACCACGTGGTTAACTGTCATCTCATACATTTTGAATAGAAGAAAAGAAAAAGTTTGTGGTGTTTGCATTTTGGCTAGGGCTTCCATTCTTTCTCTTTGGCAACAGATGTGGCAAAGGTACGAGTATGTTCCTCTGTCGCACATACATCGTTATTAAATGTATATTTAGAAACAGTGGAATAAGTTTACACTGTCATATCTGAGTACACTGAGTGAAAAACTTACTTTTTTATGGCATGGGAAGGCAAACGAGCACACAGGCCATCTGATGGTAAGTGGAAACTGTGACCCATAGACATTCGCATTCACAAGACTACAAATGCATTGCCAACCCTGAGGACCAAGATGGAATGCCTCTATTGCTAGTCATTTCACCGGCTGTCTTATCCCCAAAACCGGAACACAACAATGCGAAAACTGCTGCTGCTTTATTTAAAAACTTACTTTATTGTTCGCTGTTTTGTTAAATATATGTTATTGACTGGGTTACTGATTGATATTACGTTTCTGTGCCGCTCTGGGATCTCTTACAAAAGCCCTATTTCTGTCTTTCGCTGTTTGAGTTTATGCTTGAATTGGTCTCTATAGACAATCTGTTTCAAATTTTCATTTTTGTCCTGGTTTAAAAACTTAAAAAATCTCATTTAGTTTAAATATTTAAACTTATTCAAACATATCACTGTAAACAGAAGATATATCGATTAAAATCACTAAAAGAAAACTTTACAAATATAATAATGAATAACGCATTCTGATATCTTATCTTATCTAACAGATGGGCCCTTTCGGATACATTTTGACCCTTTTAGGGTGCGGCTCCACTGAAGCGGAGACGAGAGGAGCGGAGCGGAGCTGTGCCAATATTAACCAATAAAAGGCGCATGCGGTCACGTCGAGCGCGCCTTGCGCACGTTAGTTTAGATTCCATTGGTTAATATTGGCACAGCTCCGCTCCGCTCCTCTCGTCTCCGCCTCAGTGGAGCCGCACCCTTAGGATTTTTTCTCTTACACGCTCAGCTGTACGGTTTTCTCACGATGTTTTTCCTCCACAGTATGATCATCGGGTAAATGCATTTAAGTTAGAAAAACTCATTGGTACATGGTGACTGCGGGGGTTCGAACTCGGTACCTTACGATCACGAGTCGACCCCCTAAGCCACTAGGCCACCGACGCTCTATGAATTCTGTTTATTCTTTCTTCGTGGGTTTGATGTGAGTGCCTGAACGAACAAATTATAATTATCATTCTTCTTTTTTAAATTCTTGGAGTTAAAAAGACGCTTTATCTAACATGATCAATATCCAAGTCAAGGGTAATCGCCATACAAAACTTCAGACCATTTTGTTAGGGTTCGTACTAGGGTTTGCAATATCCGCCCAGTTTTTTAACATTCGGATAATTGAATACTTCAATATTTATTATCCGAATATTCGGATATTTGAATAATTTCGGATAATTTCGGTATTTTATAAAATAAAACAAAATTAGCGTATTTAAAGGTGTGTAATGCATAAAATCAACAAGTCAAGTAACAAACAACCTGAAAATTAAAAATACAACATGCTTTTATAATCATTATATGAGTTGTCATTATCGCACCCACGCGTGACGCGACGCGAAACAATAACAGACAACTGAGACAACCTACCTTCGTACGTAATAGTTCGGTGTTCGGTCGGTTCAGAGTAGGTAGGTAATACCAATAATTATTTTAGTGACAGGTAGAAAATCCGCCTTATCGTCAAGTGTTTTCATTGCTCATTTAAATACCTAATAATAGTAACATTAGTAACAATTCGTGTCTGCTAGATTTAATCAATATATTATGTTATTTATGTAAGTTGGTATTCAGGTACTTATTTAATAAAATCTTATATATAAAATTTCCATGTCACAATTCTAGTTACCGTACTCCTCCGAAACGGCTTGACCGATTCGTATGAAATTTTATACCTATGCATATTCAGTAGATCTGAGAATCGGCTACTATCTATTTTTAATTTCTAATTTATAATATAAGGCAAAACAACGTTTGCCGGGTCAGCTAGTATAATATAATACTTAATATGGAACATTTGTCTAATCACCTTAATTAATTTGGGTAATACAGTAGGACATAAAACGTCATTAGTCATTAGTGTTTTTGCTCGTAATTTTTTTGGATTTTTCCTGCTTATAAATGATTTTATTAGTGTTTTCAAAATATCCGTTTATTCGGATAATTCGCGGTTTAGTATTCGGATAATTTTGAATATTATTTTCGGCGGATATTCGGATAATTGAATATTCGGATTATTCGGATTGCAAACCCTAGTTCGTACCCAAAGGACAAAAATGGGACCCTATTACTAAGACTCCGCTGTCTGTCTGTCTGTCACCAGGCTGTATCTTACGAACCGTGATAGCAAGATAGTTGAAAATTTCACAGATGATGTATTTCTGTTGCCGCTATAACAACAAATACTAATCGAATCCAACTCGCAGTCGGCCGGTTTTTTTAAAATCTGAATCGACTGCAATTAAAAAACTGTCTTTCACACTACATAATTATTACGAGTTGTTTTGAGCAAACAGACTTTAAGAGTAAACCCACTTTTGTGGATACCAAATGTATTTAACAACCAGTGGTTTAACTATAAAATGTTGTGTAAAATTTGTGGTCGCACGTAGCTTGTATCCCATACATTTTGTCATTTGCCACGCGTAAACGCTTAAGCACTGCAATTTGTCTGGGCATCTTTACAATTCTAACTTACAATGTTACATCTGAAATGACATTGTTACCTTTGTCGGTTGTCTCGATCACATTATTATATGTTATGTTTGCACCCTACGCAGCAATCTGTAAGATGCAGAATATTCCCAGAAATTGTAGGGAATTACTGAGAATTAAAAAAGAAAGTATTCCTTACAAATTCTCTAGAATAGATGATATTTTATTTTATTTTATTTTAATTTAACTTAATAGTCTTATTTAAGTGATACCGGGAATTTCTCAAGATCTTTCACAATTTAAGAAGTCTTTCTTCTGTGTATGTAAAACCGTCTAGTAGAACACTATTAAGACTGTTTTGTATTATGTTCCGTGTGGTTACCGGGTTAGAATAGTACCACTCCATTTCTTCCCGTGGAAGTCGTAAGAGGCGACTAAGGGAATAAAGGCTTGTAGTACTGTTAGGCGATGGGCTTGCAAGCTGTCACTAATACACTGGTAAACATCTTAGCCTAATTGTGCAAAGTGTGGTTACAGAATTATCAACCAGTTTTAAAAGTTGTTGGTAATTCTTTAGCTCTGCCTACCCCACTTTGGGAATGAAGGCGTGAGTTTATGTATGTATGTGTATGTGTGTGTGTATGTGTGTATTATATTGACAGCAATGGCGGCTGATTTAAAAACCATACAATAACACGTCAAAAGCATGTTAAACCAAGTTGAATAATGCCCCAGACAAAGAACCTCCTTAAGCAATTTGTAATTCATGGAGCGATACTTGGCGGATATGTACACCTGTAAACGTCTTTGACTGACATCAAACACTGCCAAAGCAAGGTGATGTGGGGCCATTTGCAACGTTAAAAGATGGCGGACGTGTAATTTGTTTTAGACTTTAATTTCTGGGTAATTAGGTGTTCAAAGTTCTTTTCTGATAGTGATTTGTACTTTTTATGCCTTTGTGTCGCACGTGATTGAAGACTTGGACTTATTTCGTGTATCTGGCATCTTTCTTCTCGTTTCAAGTGGACTCGCAGTGGTGCAGAGGTTAAAACTATCTTGACCTCTGACCTACAAATCACCGTACAACGTTGCCCCCAATTAGGGTTTGCAAGATCCGTTGAATTTTCCGGATCCGGATAATTCGGATCTGAGGATTTGACGGATCCGGATATCCGGATATTTCGGATAATAACGGATCCTGGTTTTAAATGAAATATACTTTGATTTATAGTAAAATTTATTAAAATTTTGATGCACGCACGACGCACGTAGAATTTGTACATAAAATCACAAGGCTATTTAATTTTGTAAAAATAAATGCCTACTGTAACAAACCTGAATATTGCTTACCGACGACATCTACCGCCGACTAGCTGGACTAACCAAATTAGTCCATATCCAATAGTTGCTTACCAGCGACATCTGCCGGTCGGTAGCGGGACTAACCAGCCCTGCACTGCTGCCTCCTTGCTAGATGGTGCTGGGATCGAGTTAGCTCGCACAATCGTTTGGTTCCCCGAGAATACTTAGTAGGTTCTAAGAGATTTTGTTTTGTATCGACTTCCAACTAAGTGAGTACGATTGAGTTTACGGATTACCGAGCTTAATTGGACCACTCTTCAACTGTTATTGTTAAAGTTAGATTAGATCAAGATTAATAAAAGTATATCTAAAGAATTCATCATCAGTTTACGTAAGTTCGGAAACCCTCCATCCTACCAGACGCGTTACACTGGCTGCCCAACGTTTGGCCCTAACGGACCCTGACGCCTGGTGGGACCCGAGTTCACCGGATGAAGACGTAGCTCTGATGAAGACTGAAGATCATTCAACACCAACGAACCCTAAACGGAGAACTTCTGGACCCAAATTGGTGACGGCTGGAAGACGCGCTGCGCCAAAATCCCGGAAGCCCCGCAAGACCAACACAATGGCGGTATCATTCACAGAAGACCAATTTGAGCGGATGTTAGCCGCCATGGCACCTAAAAGTGGATCCTTCACCACGTGCAGCATAACGTATGATGGGCGCAAAGAATCGGACATACTCGAACCTTTCCTGGCGGCTATCAATATCTTCAAGAGTTCAGAGAAAATTAGTGACTTGGACGCATTGACGGGTCTCCCTCTCCTTCTTAAAAACGAGGCAGCTACATGGTGGCAAGGGATGAAGAGCAAAGTAGATACCTGGGCGGAGTTCCAAGCACGCATCAGGAAGGCCTTTGCACCAAAAAAACCAGCATATGCCATTTACCAAGAAATCATGTCTTCAACACAGGGACCTGGCACCACCACGGAATCGTTTATAGCCCAGAAGAGGATGCTTTTCTCACTACTACCCAGTCCAGAGCTGTTGGAGTCCCAACAACTGGACATGCTGTTCGGATTGCTTAATCTGGACATTCGTGAAAAGGTGTCACGTGACTCCTTCACCACTTACGATGGCCTATTAAAAGCTGCTGAAGAGGCAGAAGAACGTCTTCGTAACCGGAAGACTCCCGGCAAGGTGCCAAGTCCAAGCGCATCTCTGCCTGCTGGATTATCCAACAAGTCTACGAAAGTGCGGTGTTCATTCTGCAGAATGAACAACCACACGATCGAAAACTGCAGAAAGAAAGAGAAGGCGGATTCAAAACGGACAACGGATTTTACCCCGACTGCCCCACCAACATCTGTAGCACCAGAAGCAACAGTACCCAAACCTACATCTTCCTCTGGCCACAAATACTCTTGTTATGGGTGTGGTACCCCTGGCGTAGTGCGTAGCAACTGCGCCACGTGTTATAAAACCAGAAATACCGACGGAGTCCCGAAGGAAATAGGGTTTTGTGCTCTGGGTATCCGAACTGATGCCCGGGCCAGACCCGTTGTATATATATCAATTAAAGGCAAGACTGGAGCAGCTTTCATAGATACTGGAGCCAAGTCCAACATAGCATCGTTCGAACTATACACACACTTGCGTACGACTGGATGTACGTTTCAGGAGGAGCGCGTCGTAGTGACCCTAGCGGACGGCATCCGGCGAAACCAGAAAGTACTCACCACAGTGGTTGATGTCACCATTTGCGGAATAATTGTCAGTACCACGTTCATCGTTCTGCCGGAATCCCGCGAGAACCGAACCCTCCTTGGCGTTGGATTTATCCAAGATGCACGTATAGTACTAAACCTACCCCAGTTTACGTGGAACTTCATTGGCCGTGAGGATAACCCACAAGAATTGTACAGCGAGGACTTCACATCTTTCAAAGATAAGGATGACGTCAGCATCGCTCACCTGAAGAAGGCCGACACTGCTACGCTGCCTGAAGGTAGTAAAACTGCCCCACAGTCTAGGATAGGGCAAACCTACGGCCCCCTAATCCGTATAGCTCTCTCACCAGCTAAGCGAAAGGAAGTACCATCCGACGACGACATGCCATTCCTGAACGAGTTGTTTGAGGACGCGTGCAAAGCGATTGAAAGTCAAGATTTCACGTTGTCCCCGAGTTCCGAAAACTTATTCCCCCGCACCGATATAGCTACAATAGACATAGGACTTATCAGTACAGAGACGGAGCTAGTGGAAGAACGAATCGAGAAGTTACTGCAAGTTAACGAGGATATCTTCATTTCCAATGGAAAACCAACCACGCAAGCTGAACACATAATCGATACTGGAAACCACCAGCCTGTAGCAGTACCCCCGTATCGACTGTCTCCTGTTAAAAAACAAACCCTACAGAACGAGGTGACCAAGATGCTAGCCGACGGAATAATAGAACCCTGTGTTTCACCTTGGGCTGCACCTACAGTTCTTGTGCCTAAGAAAGATGGCACCACGCGCGTCTGCGTTGACTACCGACGTTTAAACGCGATCACCACACCAGACGTCTATCCGCTACCTCGAATTGACGATCTTCTACACAATGCCAGGCGAACCCCCTGCATGACAACACTTGATCTTCGAGCCGGATATTGGCAGATTAAAGTAAGAGATGAGGACCAGATAAAAACCGCTTTCGTGACTCCATTTGGAATGTTTGCATTCAAAAGGATGCCGTTTGGGCTTAGGAACGCCCCGGCTACTTTCCAACGCTTAATGGATCGTTTTCGGATCAGGCTAAGCCACATCAAGCTAGTAGTCTACCTGGATGACCTTATCATTCTATCAAGAAACTTAGAGGACCACCTCCAAGATTTACAAGAAGTCTTTGACCTACTGAAAGAGTTCAACCTTACAGTTAACAAAGCAAAGTGTAGGTTCTGCTGCTCGAAAATAAAATATTTAGGACACTACATTACTCCTGACGGACTAGAAACGGACCCCGATAAGGTAGAATCGATAACCGGCCTGCCTCCTCCGACCAACATCAAACACCTACTATCATTTATGCAAATGTGCTCATGGTATAGGCGGTTCATACCAAATTTTGCGAAAGTAGCTGAACCCCTGACGCATCTCACGAAGAAAAATAAGAAATGGGAATGGAAGGACGAGCAAAACCTCGCCTTTAATAAGCTACGCGCGCTTTTAGCAACTGCCCCAGTTTTAGCCCAAGCTGACGAGACGAAACTCTTTGTGATAAAGGCTGATGCCAGCAGTTATGCCATTGGGGCCGTGTTAGTGCAGGGGGAGAGAGAAGACGAGCATCCCGTCGAATATGCCAGTCGGTTACTAAAACCCGCAGAACGGAACTACTCGACAACTGAGCGCGAGGCACTTGCAGTGGTCTGGGCAGTGAATAAATTCCGCGGTTATATAGAAGGAACTCCCGTAACCGTGCTCACTGATCATCAGGCCCTCAAGTGGCTCATGTCCTTGAAGTCCCCTACTGCCGGTCCCAGTACGACCAATTCGTAAGAGAGGAAGGCCACGTAAAGACCGGAATTAAAGACACTTCTAGCACTGTTTCCCTCGCCGAGACGTCTTCAGGAACAGAGGGGGAGACTGTAACAAACCTGAATATTGCTTACCGACGACATCTACCGCCGACTAGCTGGACTAACCAAATTAGTCCATATCCAATAGTTGCTTACCAGCGACATCTGCCGGTCGGTAGCGGGACTAACCAGCCCTGCACTGCTGCCTCCTTGCTAGATGGTGCTGGGATCGAGTTAGCTCGCACAATCGTTTGGTTCCCCGAGAATACTTAGTAGGTTCTAAGAGATTTTGTTTTGTATCGACTTCCAACTAAGTGAGTACGATTGAGTTTACGGATTACCGAGCTTAATTGGACCACTCTTCAACTGTTATTGTTAAAGTTAGATTAGATCAAGATTAATAAAAGTATATCTAAAGAATTCATCATCAGTTTACGTAAGTTCGGAAACCCTCCATCCTACCAGACGCGTTACACTACTTATTATTGAAATTTCAAGTAATTTTTTAATAAACTAATTCTTAGGGACAAATCATTATTGGGTTGTGACACTTTAAAATATCAATAAGCAAGTAAATAATTGTTTTAAAATTACGTATTACTTAAGACATACATACATACATACCTTCACGCTTGTAATCCCAGAGTGGGCTAGGCAGAGCTACAGAATTACAACTTAAAAAGTTGTTGATAATTCAGTAACCACAATTTGCACAAATAGGCTAAGATGTTTACCAGCATATTAGTGATAGGTTGCAAGCCTATCGCCTAACAGTACTACAAGCCTATATTCCCTTAGTCGCCTCTTACGACATCCACGGGAAGACATGGAGTGGCACTATTCTAACCCGGCAACCACACGGGATAAAGACAAAAGCTGCTTAACTGCGGGTTGCGACTTAACCCACCCCTACGGTCTTTGCACTTATTCCTATTGTTGCGACGTTGCAGCTAAAACAATAGGATTAAGGGCAACCAGTTGTAAACAACCGCGTTAAGTGTGCCGCTCGATACTGAGTGCCGCGACTGCCGCGAGAAAACGATCTAAATTATGAAAATTTGTAATGACTAAAACAATGTATGACATGAATTTAGTTGGTGGGTGTTATTGTTAATCACACACATACACAAAAATATGCATTTAGGAACACTATACATATACTGGTATTACATTAGTCACGACTTCGTGGTTTATTTTAATTTTATTGCAAATTCCAAAGTCGTCTCATTATATCCGTAGGATCCGAAATATCCGGATCCAAGGGGTCGTCGGATCCGGATCCAATTTTCGACGGATATCCGGATAATTCGGGTATCCGGATATCCGGATTGCAAACCCTACCCCCAATCTTCCTAGAGAAGATTGGATTGTGTTTTATTGCTATATTGATTTATACTTATATATACTTGACACTGGCGAAATCACTTCACGAGGAAACGCCATATCCCCGCGGTAGTAGCTGTTCAAGTCGCCGCGGGGGCAAAGAAAGAAGAAGAAGGTGATGTGTGCACGTAACATGTATATCCATCGCATATTACATTGCACGTGCGAAATACAAACAGCTAGGCCTATTAAATTCCAGCAGATGTGCTATGGTGTGCAGGTTATTACCTGTTCGCCGATATTCTAGAGGTAGATATTGTGAGTATTTCGATTGGAAATAACTGACGGACCTTACGTTAGCGAGAATATATTTGTTAATTTGATGATGGAAACGGTACGAGTTCGTGTTTGATTTTTAGACCTCCTATTAAAGTTAAATAGGGGATTTGGTGGGTATCGAAAATTATACCATCTCAAACAACATACAAATAAAATCAACCGAACGTAAGACTAAGATTACTTGTAAACATTACAAAACATTCATACATATTTATATAAAAGAGCATAAGCCTATCACGTAAAGTAAATTTTAGGAAAAAAATAAAGCCTCAATATGGCATAAAAACAATCGAAAAGTTTTCACGTAAAAGATCAAACGATAGTAATTAGAATCGCTTCAGTTGCAAAAGACCGTGTTCATTAAGACGATATGCAACTGCGGTCCAATTAGAGCATGTTATTAGGTAGCCTATTTACTAAAGCTTGTTAGCATTCCAGACGGAAGCAGTTCGACGGGGACAAAGGACATGATTTGATGCAGACATGCACAGTCAGTATATGATACTAAATTAAAATACGAAGAATTACGGTAGAAAGCGTGACCTTTAAATACATAGGCAGTTTTGGTTCAATGTATAATTTCCCAAAAAGCTATTTGTATTATTTGTGTTTTTTTCATGATACGAAACGTATTAATTGACGATAAAAAAATGTAATACCTATCTTACAAATAAAAATCTTATCATATCTAAGTCTAAATCTAAGTAAATTTTGTCGAACTTCTTATAAGTTTACATTAAACGTGTAATAAAATGTCTTACTTATACTTTAAAATGTTTTTTCTCAAAAATGGTCGGAAAGATCGGTTTTCCGATTGAAAGACAAGGATGGAAACTGCCTCATTTTACTCCAAGGAGTAAAAATACCATATGAAAACACATTCCGTCCATGTCCATTATTGTTTTTCAAAAATGATCTATATTGTATATATGTGTCTTAACTAATACTCGTAGTTTTAAACCAAACATTCTTCTCGAAATTGACAAAAGTTTTTAAAAATACTTAAAATCATGTATTTGTATCATTTCCTTGCATTATTTGAGGAAAGCATTATAAATCCCTCGGCAGAAACGAGGATTTCCTGATTCGTATTTTAGCAGGCCCCGTTATTGCTCGGCCTGCTAACCACCTCTTCAGGAATTCCCTTACTTTCTGCACCTTGGCAATAATGTACAATTTTTAGCCTATATCGAGTTAGCTTTGTTTTTATACACGTTTTGTTTGGCATTATAAATTCTCCTCGCCTTTTCTGTATTTGAATAATACGTAGTACCTATAATGTTTTCTAGTTTGAGGGGATTTTTTCACCACCTCATCGTCATCTACTTTGAAGTTGACTCACGTATGGACAACTATTGTACTTATACGTATATGTAACGTACCTGTATAATTTATTTGGATTGTTGACAGCGTCAAAGACGAACCAGTTTTACTTATAAAGAACTTGATTATCTTTGTCTTCACTTTTAACTTCCTGAAGTGAATCACACTTCACCCTGATGATGCGAACATTCATATTCATTAAATAATTACAAAACTTTGCTGGAATTAATTAGCGGTTTCAATATACCTTCGCTAGTTTATTACAGTGCGTCACAAGTAACATTGACTTTGATATTACTTTACACGTATCTTCTCCGTGAATGAAAATTATGAACCTTAAATTGTGAATATTATTGTCATAATTAATATTATTTAGAGAATTACCTATTTTTTTTTTATTGATGTCGGATTAGTATCCATCATTAGTTCTGTACGAGTATACAGGTTGCTTCCATTATTTCAGTTTTTGGTACTCGGTTATTATTTTATTTCTGTTATTTATGTTGACGATCTCAATGTATTGATTATTTTATTTAAAAAGAGGGATGTTATTAGTTTGACTGCTATACGTTTGTATGTATGTATTTTAAATTAGGTTTTCTAGCATATCGGGGGTTTATATCTTTCTAATATTTTAACATTCAATACAAATTATATTGTAACATTACATTGATGAATGAATAGGTAAGCAGAACTAAACCTCCTTTCCTTTTTAAAAAAAATATACAACCTTCAATTGTGCCTTTAGAATTACGAAAATAAATAATACGAGTATATTCAATTTCTTTATATTTTTACCATCTTCAAAACTCCCTTATAAAAATACCCACAAAGCTTATTAAATAAATAACGTCCGACATCAACGTGGACAAGAAATGCACCTCACGGTCGGAGGTGAACGCACAGCATACTCGCTGAACTTGACTTGGTTTTACCTTAACATTGCTCCTTAGATCGTCTAACTGTTATATAATGATAGCAGGAAAATTCGTTTGTTACGTTATTCAACTTGGTAATCTTGATAACCTGTCTGACAACCATTTCAAATTTGGTTTTGGTAATTTAAATTTAAAATAAGGGCAAAAGTAAAGCACCCTATATTTTATTTATGTTTGCGTTAACTTTAGTTTATTTAGTCATTGTTAGTAATGCTAATATTTCCAAGTATCTATTATTCGTAATAGAAACATGTTTCAAGCCATGACGTAAGATAAACGCAGCAGTAGTACTGGTCACCTAACCTCCGCAATCAGTAATGTGTCAACACTTCAATGCGGTTCCAGGGTGGAGACCGTGAACCCGGCGCACGCGACGCTGTTTGTTTGCCGTCGGATGAAACCGAGGCCGGTATAAAAGTAGGCGGCGAGAGCACCCGACACCATTCGCGATTGAACCGCCCCGCCGCAAGCTTCCGCAAAACGAGGTCAGGCTGACCGCGAACTGAATTGACACAATTGCCACTTGTGATCCTTCCGCGATGTCTTCCACACGGATCCTGCTCCTTGCCGCCGTTCTCATATTGACAGTCGCCTCCACCGATAGTGCTCCGTTCTTCGATGCTCTTTACGATGTCATCAGCGGTAACGAAAGAAGATCCTACGGATACAGTGGCTATGGAAACCCTGGCTATGGAAACCCTGGCTATGGAAACCCTGGCTATGGTTACCAAAATGCGTACCCTGCTTACGGATATAACGGGTACGGGAATCAAGAAAGACATCCGAGGAAGCAAGCAGATAAGTCCTGGAAAGAGATCTGCAAGGTTCACTATCCTGATTCCATAACTGGTCTGCCGGGCAGGTCCGGGGTGGTGTGCCCCTTCTGAGGGTCGGATCGCGTGTTCTACGCCATGGAGCGGCTGCTCCGGCGCCGCAACATCATGAGGATGGGCTGACCTCAATTCTGATCACCTTGACGTACCACCGAAAAATATTCCTCGGAAATACTCACGGTGATTTGATTTGAGGCTCGACCCATGCTACTGTTAAATTCTAGTGATTTTGAAAACTATTGTTGACACATATTTTGGGCCTATCCTGAAAGTGAAAACGATTTTGCTTGCTCTCAATGACTTCGATCCGTTGTGTCATTGGATGTGATAACCTTGTGATAACGAGTTCACCTATTAATAGTTGCGATCGATGTTACGTTAAGTATAGTTTCTTAAGAGAATTAATTACAGGATGAGCAGTACCTAGAACACGCGATGTAAATCTATAAAAACTAAATTGATCTAATTGGCCTCTTTGTACTTAGAAAATTGTATTGGAATTTTATCGAATAACCGTTTTTTTCTTCACTTATTCTTGTCTCGCATTTTCCCTAAATAGACCAAATATTGTTTTTGATTTATTCGTGTTTATTTAAGTTGGATGATACTGTGAATTGAGCGTGTAACTTTCAGTCTGTGTAACTATAGCTAATACGATAAAGTCTGTTTAGTTATTTATACGCTAAAATACGCAGTGCCATTATTATTTTTAAGTCTGTAAATAAAACGTTTAGTGTCAACATTAAGTTTTATTTCTGCGCCAATCCATTCTTAAACCGGTAATTATTGTCCAATAGCAACGTAACAGCAACTATTTTGCAATTTGGTTCCAATTTTAGAATTCCTGCGTCAAGTTTTGATCTAAACGCCAAGCTATAATTATAAAGGAATGGCTTTTCGAAGTTGATTCACGATAGGTGCAATTTAACGATGTGTTGCAGCGGTTGCTCAACGCCGGTCATATTTTTTTTTTTTTTTTTTTTTTTTTTTTTTATATCATAGGAAGGCAAACGAGCACACAGGCCACGTGAGTTCGGACAAGACGCCGAGATTATGACACGACCTGACATTAATGAGAAAACTATCAATAGATAAACTTGATGAGTCTATTTTAAAATAGACATCTTATTAATTCTTAGTTCTAGCAATAAATTGTGTATGCGATAGAATTCCGTAACGTAAATTATATATAGGATGTTTTATATATTTATGATGTATTTAGGAGATGGTTACAGTCTGCGGAAGATTTGGTCGCGTTAGGTTCCTCTTAGACCCATCTAACTAAAAATATGTACATATATAAAACGCACAACAAATATTGCCCCATGCTTGTCGTGATTTTTTATCTCATTGATATGATTGGTATATGAGTGGAATCAGGCAAAATTATGGTTTAAGTAAGTAGTCGTTTTCATAAACGATGTTCTTGTTTTTAGTTCACTTACCGTAGGTTATGTTGAAAACTTAGAATGAAATGAATATGCTTTTGCACGTGTATTCTTTAAAATGTAACGAATTAATAAATCGTATAAAATTTAGCAATAACAATTTTAAAAGTAAAATACAGGTAGCAGTTTTCATTCAGATTTAAAACTATTTTATTAATTTCTAGTACCACAGAGAAACTGTGGCTCAAATGCCGCGATAGATCCATAAATAGGTTACGTTTTGCGGCCATATTTCAATTAGGCACAAACGTACCTTCCGTATTGCGACCGTTATGAATGTTTACCAACATTTCGTTTAATGTAACCAACTACTGAATAGAAGTAATAGTGGCATATATAAACTAGGAAATGTACGGAGCTTATTAGGTAAAAATAAACAGGGTGTCCAAAATCTATGGATGGAGATTTTTGAGTTGGATTTGTAATTTAACAGATAACCAAGCGCCAAAGAAGTTAAGTTATAATTGCAACACTATTCCAATCTAGTTAAGGCGTTACATTGATTGATTTTTATGTAGGTACTTTGTAAAGAATGCGAGACGTCTCGAGGTCAATTACCTTACTAAAATAAAAAATAAATCTCTGTCGTGTCGTGTTAAGATCGCTTTCCCAGAACCAAAATAACGACGATAGGCGACTTCTAATTATTAGATATAAGGTGGAGTCTTGTAATTGCAACTGTCTGGTTATTGCAACTAATTTGAATAACTTCCTCTATGATCACTGTTTTTAACAAACACAGGCGTGATATTGTTCTATACTAAGACATGCGAAAACATGCTTGTGGAAACTTGCTCATGTCCTTCCTCTTCCAAAAGTATCAAAACCTGCGTCCTTGTCCGATTATCGTCCTATTTCTATTCTCCCTGTACTTTCCAAAATAATAGAGCACTTTGTTAATCAAAGACTGTCTCGTTTTCTATTTATGCACAATCTTTTTAATCCCTTTCAATCTGGTTTCCGCCCCGGGCATAGCACGGTCACTGCTTTGGTTAAGGTCACCGACGACATTCGCTTAAACATAGATAATAAACATCTGACTGTCCTGGTTTTGTTAGATTTCAGTAGTGCTTTCAACACAGTTGATTTCAATATTCTTCTCGGCATCCTCAAGACCCTAAATTTGTCTTTTTCGGCCCTTACATGGTTTGAGTCATACCTCCTTGGAAGGCGCCAGCGTGTTAAGATGGATGAAAATCATTCTGATTGGAATACTCTCTCTGCTGGTGTCCCTCAGGGGGCTGTGCTCTCTCCTCTTCTTTTTTCGATTTTCATTAATGGTATAACGACGTCCCTTCTTTCTTCATATCACTTGTACGCTGACGATTTGCAGATTTATGCGGGGGCTAGTTTTGATGACTTCCCTTCCCTGATTGACCTTATCAACGACGATCTTGCCACGATCCAGAAATGGGCCACTAATTTTGGACTAAAGGTCAATGCAAAGAAGTCGCAGGCCATCGTTGTTGGAAGTCCCCACTACATCTCGAAGCTGTCTGACGTTGCGATACCCAATTTGGTGTTTGACGGTACCATAATTCCCTTTTCCTCTACAGTTAAAAACTTGGGTATCGCAATAGATCAGACACTTTCCTGGTCAACTCAGGTTACCGATGTCAGCCGCAAGCTCGTCGCTTCACTCCATTCTCTCAGGCGTCTGCAGAATTTTCTCCCTCAACAAACCAAGATAACTTTAGCCCAATCACTTCTTCTTCCTCTTCTAGACTACGCTGACGTTGCTTATATGGACCTCTCAGAACAGCTTCTTGATAAACTTGAGCGACTCCAAAACGTGTGCATTCGGTACATTTTCGGCCTACGTAAATACGATCACGTCTCCCACTACCGTGCACAGCTAAACTGGTTACCTATTCGTTTTCGCCGAAACGTTCACATCTTGTCGCTGCTTTTCAATACTATTTTTAATCCTCGTGCTTCCTTCTACCTTTCTGAGCGATTTAGGTTCATGGCCTCCGGCTCCCAAAACCGGTTGCGCTCAAAGGCCAATCTAACCCTCGCATTCCCATCCCACAATTCCAAATCCTACTCCAAATCCTTCTCGGTACATTCTGTCAGATTGTGGAATCGGCTACCGACTGGCATTAGGCAATCACAAACGGTAGATTCCCTAAAAGGAAAATTAAAGAAGTTCTGGCTTGACTCTAGCTCCTAAATATCAATTATCCTCTAGTTACGTAAAATGTAGTTTATGTATGTACATTTAACTATTAATATATATTTCTGTATCTATTTATGTAGGTATTTGAATGTAGTTTAATTTTAATTTTATTTATATAAGTTTTATTGGTTACTTGATGTGTTATATTCTTCTTCTTGTACACTTGTTTACTCGTTGCACAACCTTTCACTCTTCTCAATCTCTCAAGGGTTAGCTGGAAGAGATCCCTTAAAGGGATAAGTTCACCTTTGTACATATTTTTATATTAATTGTATTGTTCTGTTTTTTCTTTTGTACAATAAAGTGTTTACATACATACATAAATACATACCGTGCAATATCAAGCTTGTTGTTGTTCAAAACAGTGATGCTACAGGGAGTTATTTAAGTCAGTTGCAATTACCAGATAGTTGCAATTACAACACTCCACTATATTACAATAAGCATCCAATACGCTAAAATAATTAGAAGCTTAGAATAAATAAAGTCATATAAGCTTCAGTCATAATTAAAATATTGAAGTTAAGAAACTTAGGAGTTGCATAGTTAACTACGGTTATATTGTTTTCCTAATATAGTTATGGCCGTATAACGTGCAGACAGTGAAGCCCCAAAGTTGGTTCTTAAGGTATCTTATTTCAACTCCGGCTCCCTTACAAAATAAGTTATATTTCCTGAAATACTAGTTTTTACGGCTAATACAAGAATAAAGAAGATCCAGCGTTATTGTGATAAAAATAAGCTGGTTTGAAAACTTGAAAAGCAAATAATTGAAAAGCTTTGTGAACTCAAATAGCATTTTATAATGTTTTAGTAATGCGAGTAAAATTTAAAAAACCAAAACCATTACATCCGGTTGTAAAAAAAATGTAATACAGAGGATTGAATGACACGCACGCAAGCTGGAGATAGACTGACTTTATTATTCGAGTTCTTACCATATGACATGTAAGATAATTATCAAGCAGGGTTGTAAAATAATACTACAAAAACCTTTGGCATTGTCAAAAATCGAAGTAGGTAATAATTATGTTAGTTTTTTTGCGACTTAATCTCGTTTTATAAATAAAAATACCAGCACGTTTCATATATTCCTTACTTTTTTTAGATGCTTTATTTTACTAGCTAGGTAACTTTGTAAAGTGTGGTTAAGGTTATTATATTATAAAAAGAAAGAATACATAAAAAAGAAAAATGCAGACTGATTGTCACTTACTTGATTTACCAGAAATTAGTTTTTGACAAATAAATATTGTATACAAAAACGTAATCAAATTTGTATAGGAGTCGGAGTCGATGTTAACCCTAATACTTATGGCCGACATAGCATAGAGCCCGAGGAGGTAAGTTTCCTGATCGGTAAGTGGGCCACTGAACTTTGTTTTGCAATATTGATCTTTAACACAATAAGTTACACGTAGAATTACTCTGAGTACCTGTAACCTTTCCCATGAAGACGAAGTTAGGGATGACAAATTCAATAAATTGGCAACATTTTTACTGAAAACTCTATAAAAAAGCGACTCTTTGCAATCCGCCTGTATACAATAAAATTTTCAACTTCTATTCATGACGGACACAAAGTAAAATCTTACTCAATACACAGGTCGTCCTCTTAACCAAAATAAAATAAATGCTGTCAATACCAATTTTTTTGGCGCGATACGGTTCAGTCGCCTATTATAAAACCTAGAACAATGTTAAATGAGCCCCTATCTATCCAGCATGATTAAGGTGAAAGGCTAACCGGGTTAAAGCCTAAGCTTCTATTGAAAGAGAAGGGCCAGCTGTTTATAACATTGTTTATGCGATGTTATCTAGGGTACAAATAAATTAGATGCGGTAATTTGGATGTTTAACTTTGTATTTATATTATCTTCGTATGTAACATGAAATTTTTCACCTCGCTAGAGGCCTTCTTTCTTTGTCGCTCAAAATGTCTTTTCAAAAGTCCACCACTTTACCGGCTAATACAAAAAAGTTAATTCGAAAATCAAACTTGCTGAATTATCGCGTATTTTTGTTTCAGAATAAAAAAGAAGCATGAAAGAGTTTCTCATCAACCTATTTTTCATTTCTTATGTCATTAAGTGAGTTTGTTTTGTTGTAAAAACGCAAATAGTATTGATTCCGATGTGTTTTTCTTTAGGATTTATGTTATCTGGTATTTCACTCAACGATGTGAGATAAAAAGCGATGTATTTCGAATGACTGCAAATTAACTGGGGCTGTTTTGTTCTCGATAAAATAATGATTGCTTTTACATTACCGTCAAGTTAATAAGAGTCATAATAATGTTGAAAATACGATGTCAAAAGCAACATGGTTTTACTGAATAGACTAAAGCCCCTGGTCTTGCGCTATGCTTCTGCTCAATATCATACGATTTAATACCGTCCTAACCTCAACGGGCGCACATTGGCTGTGATTACTGCATTTTGCTTTAAGTGTAGGTAGTTTTATCAATAAAAGGGTAAGTACTCTAATATTACTGAAATTATGTTAAAATAACTAAATAATCAAGATGGAAACTGTCAGATTTTAATCTCGAATTCGATCACCGACTATAGAATTTCAATTTTTAAAGAAAATACTTTGCAGCATTGCTTATTTAACATAAGTAATTTTTAAACTAATAAATCCTCGTCCTTAGCAACCATTTTTAAGCTATCCCCGATTTCTGCCCAACTTCCTCTATGAATGAAACTTTTGTGAGGATAATTTAAAATACTAATTCTATTTGTTCTTTTTAAAGAACACTGGGCAGGACGAGGATTTTTTTAATGAAGAGTTCCTATGTGGATGTCATTGAAAATAATTTGCTCAACTCGTTGTCGATTCAAGCCAAGATATCAGATTAAGTTAATGCATGTTCTTTAGAAATATAGCAATCCCTGCAAATAAGTTTGCACAAGTGCTAAACAAAATGGCTCCGTAACATTTGTTATCTTTATTAGTACATGACAGAGATATGTCAGAACATTACACAGTAACTAGCATTGTAACAAAAACTAACTTCTCAAATTGTGAAAGTTTCTTATGGGAAATTCTTCTTTGTATGGAAAAAACATTCTCAATGCTCTCAAATGTAAACGATAATATTTTCAGTAATTTCTTGAGAAGATTTCTTAACCTCTGAGAATGTTCTGCAACTTCTACATTGGTAACAGTAACATGAACAATAGTTTAGTTCATTTATCCATTTACTGCAACTGTAACGCGCTCCGAATTTAAAGCAGTCATAGGAATATGATATTCACGAGAGGGTCATTTACTTTTGTATGCAAAGAGCTCAAATGTATATGTATTATTCCATTATTTGTTAGTTATAAATATTAATTCTCTGTTCTGAGAAGCGACAATAGAATTTGTATTGTCCGTCATGAGTTCAAATTGTGCGTATAACTGAGTCACGGAGTTATTCACATTGTAAAAAGGGTAAATCAATAATAAGTAAAACATTTATTAAAATAAATTTATGACGTTGTTAGTTATTATAATAAAGTAAATAATGAAGCTAACTGTGAAACTCGTGAAAGGCCGAACAAAAATAACTATACAATGTCAATTCCATAAATTTTGTCGGTTTTTGCAAATCGTTTGCATTAGCGTTAAGCATCTTGACTATGGCAATCATTGCAGGTTTTTCCAATAACGTAAACTCGTTCAAATTTACGCTTAGGATTGTAACTACTTAAACATTATGAAGTAGTAGCTTCTGGCCGCGACTTCGTCCGCATAGATGATGATTATTAATATTCCTTTGATAACTTTTTTTTCAGGATGAAATGTCGCCTATATGTGTTAATCCAGGGTAAAAGCTATCTCCACTTCAAATTTCATCCAATTCTGTAGAGCCGTTGCAGAGTTATGGTGCGTTCCTATATTCAAAACCGTTGGTAGAGTTGTGACGTCTCGTTAAATATTGACACATTTTGTATGTAGCAAATGTCATAACGCTACTGCCCGTAATGAAAACGATTCATTCCTTGAATATAGGAACCGGGCATGAAGGAGTTACCAACTAACACACATACGAACTTTCACATTTATAAAATTAGTAGGAAATATTTATATTATTTTCAAAATAATGACAAATATTTCAGTTATTTTATGTGGAAACGTTAATAATCCAAGAATTAGGATAAATATAGCATTAATCACATATAGACGTTCTATAAGAAGTTGCTAAAGGATGTCACATAATATTATGACAGATACGTGGCTTACATTTTAAGCACTTCAATCTGGTATGAGACGAGACTAGTTTCAGAAATGAAGTCAATTTAAATTTAAACGGTAACTAGCGATATAGGAATTTGTCGGTTGCGTGTTAAATGCTATTTATTAGGTATTTTAGGTTTGTTTATTTGTTTATTTCATTTTAATTAAACTACTGCTGCTTTGGCTGCTACAATAAGACACTTAGGTCTTGTACTATAGCAAGAGAAATCGTGCAAAACTAACATATTTAAGGCCTATAAATATTGAGTATGCGTCATTTTAAACTTTATATTTAGTAATGGTTTAATTTTTCTTCTTTAGTCAATTTATTACATTAAAAGCTAAGCATGCAAATTTGTATGTGTGAGTATAGTAGGTATACACTTTCAGGAATAAACAAAGATCCTAATATTTAACTTAATAACTATTACCAGAAAAATAACAATTAATAAAAAAAGTCAAAAGCATAGAAAAACAACAATTGTTTAATTATAAATCATCGTGTACAGACTGGGTCAAGGCCTCAGGTATAGTTCCCATTTATTGCAATATTAATTAATTTCCCAGTAATTCTTGTTAAAACTTCCCGGAGATAACATTGTTGGGTGTGTAATGTTTAGCATAAAAACAAATGGTCTAATGATCATTTTACAAATACGAATTGCATAATTTCGATCTACTATCGACCACTAGTCATGATGCATAAAACGAAATGCATAATTTCAAAAACTATAATTTTTATAAATTACATACATACATACATACATAAACTCACGCCTTTATTCCCGAAGTGGGGTAGGCAGAGCTAAAGAATTACCAACAACTTTTAAAACTTTTGTTGATAATTCTGTAACCACACTTTGCATAATTAGGCTAAGATGTTTACCAGCGTATTAGTGACAGGTTGCAAGCCCATCGCCTAACAGTACTACAAGCCTTTATTCCCTTAGTCGCCTCTTACGACATCCACGGGTAGAAATGGAGTGGTACTATTCTAACCCGGCAACCACACGGGGAATTTTTATAAATTAAATAAATCAATATTACTAACGGCTTTCATTACTATTAATGTGGTCACAGTTCTAACCACCTAACCTAGTTAGAATAAAGTGACTTAAAATGCATAATAACAAGAAAATTATAGTTATACTACATGAGTGTTATTTTATTCGATCGTATGCCAGAAAAAATTATACAATTGGTTTTTATGCTAAACGTTCATTATGCTTTTCGTGATTAGTTCTTCTAGTTAGAATCATCAAAATCGGACCACGCGTAGTTTCTAAAACGGCACAAAGGAACAAACATGCACACAACCTATATACACATAATATGTGTATATAGGTTGTTATATAGGTTGATAAACACATTACCCTTCTCCTTCGGCAGTCGGGTAAAAAGTTCCTGTTATTAATTTTGTTGATACCTTTAGAGTTGTAATTAGCTCCGTTGTCAGTAGGACTCAAAGTCGAATAAACGGCGGGCAAAGGCAGGCTTCATCAATCAAGACGGATATTCGGATTATCGCTATCGTGTGGCATTACACTTGTCGACGCCATTTTACTTAGTTCGGTGACAAGTGTGACAACCGCGCGAACTGGGGATTTATGCTTACTCTGTAAATTCAAGACATATTGTTTTTTATTCTGTCGCCAATACTGTTAAGGGAATAAGAGCTATTATTACAATGCGTTATATAAGACGGTGCAAGACTACCACGTAAGATTGATATGTTTTCCTACATCAACGGTGTCCCCTAGACAAGATAAAGCTTTTGCATTTGAAAACTTTCGCTTCCTCTACGAGTACATTCGTCAAGAAGAAGTCCATTAAGTAATTCGATTGGTTTATTACATTTAGGATGACAATACCGACTCGGAGCATGCCCATAGCTCCCACGACAGTGATGTCGCGGCGAGTTTGCGTGAGCTATCCTGGGTAAAGACTGAACTGCCGGAGATGCCATGTGATCCAGGATAGGAGGAGTGCTCTAGAACATGTCATTGTTTGCGGGTGGTAGGACCTTGTGCAGGGTCCGTCCGGATCGCTACCCACCATCTTATCCATTAACCTACCGCCAAACAGCAGTGTTCGCATTGTTGTGTTCCGGTTTGGGGATAAGACAGCCGGTGAAATGACTAGCATAGAGGCATTCCATCTTAGTCCTCAGGGTTGGCAACGCATTTGCAGTCTTAGGATTGCATTGCAGTCTTGTGAATGCGAATGTCTATGGGTCACAGTTTCCACTTACCATCAGGTGGCCTGTGTGCTCGTTTGTCTTCTCTATGCCATAAAAAAAAAAATGTTTTCTCTTTATTTTTACAAAGAAAAAGTAAGAAATAATGCAATGCATAGAATTCTTGTTCATTCGCTTGGTCTGCTTCGAGCCTAACGCAACGGTGACAATACGATGACGTGTACACACCAACAGGAGCTTTATATACGAAGTTGTAATTTTGAACAAAATAGATAGAATTGTTCAATGGTAAATTACTCGATTACCGAACAAGGAGGTTTGCTTTTTCAATTATGTGGGAGGACCTTGTGCAGGGTCCATCCGGGTTGGTACCACCATCTTATCCATTAACCTACCGCCAAGCAGCAGTGTTTGCATTGTTGTGTTCCGGTTTGGGGATAAGACAGCCGGTGAAATGACTAGCATAGAGGCATTCCATCTTAGTCCTCAGGGTTGGCAGTGCATTTGCAGTCTTGAGAATGCGAATGTCTATGGGTCACAGTTTCCACTTACCATCAGGTGGCCTGTGTGTTCGTTTGCCTTCCTATGCCATAAAAAAAAATGTTTCTAGGTTTCATCATTCAAAACGGAACTGGAAAAGTAACATTTTCGCTATAGTTGCGTGTGTATGTAAATCAAAGAACTTCAATGACGATAAAAGGACACGATGTATATAAAAAAAACTTCTATCTCGTTTCTATTAATTGAACCAACTATAATACCACAGCATCGACCCACAACTTTCAAGAACGAAACACCACAACGCCGGTGCAGTTGCCGCTTGTTATGCATAGTTACGACTTCTTATTGTTAAAAGTCGACGCGGCTACCAGTTGCGGCTGAATAGGGGTCGTTACGGATACCGTATGGGTAGTGTTGAGGTTTACACTCCGTAAAGTTACTGCAATTTAAGCTTGGCTTCCTTGTTAGTTAACTAGCTGTGCTTTGACTTTGCATTAACCTAAATTTATTAGTATGAAAGTTCTGCTGTATTTTTTAGGGTCCCGCATACAATATCAGGGGACAATGTCACACTGGTTGACCTTAGGCTCAAATTATGCTCTAGGCTTGTGCAAGGATATACATACCTACTTACGAGTATACACCGTGTGTTTTTTGATTTACGATAACTTTAAGGGAACGTTATTTAGGTCAAATAAAGTTATTTTCCCGAAGACAGACAAATGATAACTGTAACGGCTTTAAAGATATTTAATTTTTAAATTGAATCAGTTAATCAGTTGAACTGGTCTAAAAGGCTCTTAACTGTCTGTGTATGTCACGCTAACGTTGACGTATTTGACACTGAGTATGAGTTAACTCTAAAGGCCCTTTTAGAATGACCAAAGATACAAATATTTAATTACTTTGTTCTAAACAGAAAAAATTTTTTTTTTTGCAATATTTCAAAATCTAATCTACCACTTAGTTTCTATGGATGTACCTAGTAATATGCCAAAGTTATCGTAAATAAAAAAAAACGCGGTGTATAGAAAAATATATACTTAAATACACAGAAAACATCCATGACTCAGGAACAAATATTCGCGCTCATCAGCTCATCACACAAATATCTGCCCTTACCCGGATTTGAACCCAGGACCGCTAGCTTCGTAGCCAGGGTCACTAGCAACTAGGCCAACGCATGGTTAAATAGTAAAAATATAATTCTTAGGTATCTCTATAAGTACGTTTATATGTTCATTTCGGTGTCTGTCTACATGACGCCGATGCAACTACGGAAGTCATGGACTTGAATTTAGGCATAGCCTGCTTGCCTGCATCTATTTACGTAATAACCAGTACCTACCATGCTGAGCATGAAGCATTTTCTCCGTCTGGCACTGTTTCAGATGGTTTGTGTTTTTGTTTTCGTTTGATAATTTACTTTTCTGTACTTGAGTTAGATGTAAGCAACTGAACGTTTTTTCTTTCTTTCTTTATTTCTTTATTAAAATGGTGGGCTACAATATTTAAGCCAAATTAGTTGTCATTGCATCATAATTACTATATTACATACATAAATACATTAAATCACGCCTGTTTCCCAGAGGGGTAGGCAGAGACCACTTCTTTCCACTTGCTACGATCTTGACAAATTTCTTTCGCTTCTTCAATAGTCATACATCGAATCATGCACGCACGTCGGTTTCGGGTACTTAATATTCGGCCCTTTTACAGTATTTCTCCGATTTGATTCGAAAAAGTACGCCTAGAGAGGCCCCTTCCGACCCTTCCACTGACTTTCGATCTGTAAATCTCTTTCGTCAATCTTCATGAATCCATCCTTTCCAAATGACCTTTATCATTATTATATTACTCTTCATAATGATTGTATTACTCTTCATAATTATGTTTAATAATTTAAAATTGTGCTAATCAAGGCTTAGGCACCTTTGTGCCACGAGTGCGCGAATTACATCTAGACTACACTGTCACTCGTCATGTCACGTCACGCCACGTCGTAGTTTATTCATAGTTTCATCGCGCTATTTGCGCCATACCCAGTGTGGCGAGATTATTGTTCGCGTTTATTTTAATAATGGTTTGCCAAATTGTAGCTACACCGTTAATTGCAGCCGATTAGTAAATCCACGTAAATTAATTAACTTAGTTAAAAAATATTTACAATAAAACGTTAATTTCGGTATTGTCTAACGGAAATAATAGCTGATAGATACTCTCTACAGCATCATGTATTTACAATTATGGACATGTTTATTTGCGTCATAGTTTCTTAAGCTTGGCTTTACGGTACGATTCGTCTGTACGATCGATCTGATGAAAATCGTGACGATTTATCAAAAATAAAGTGCATACACGGAACGATTGGTTGTAACGATCGATCATTTACTTGTTTGAAATGAGGGATAAAGACGTGTGCAAATGTTTGTGTCAGAGTGAGACAAAATCAAATCGTTGATCATAAAGAGCCATACACTGTCGATTTATCGTTACGATAGTCATGATTTTATGGGTTTTTGTTGCAATTTCCGACATCATCTTCAATGAAGTAAATTATTTAACGATCTTGACACGCAATATCCATTCGTTGTTTCGATTGGTCTTAAGCGATGGATCGTACTGACAAATCGTACCGTGTATGGGGGCCCTTTAAAAAGGTATACCCCTCAAATATAATAACGTTGAAATGTTCTACTACCGCTCGTTTTAATCTTTTAATTGCTTAGTAGGGGATTCGAATAGGAGACGACCTTCACCCAGCTGTTTATTCAATAAAAAGTATATTAAGGCCTGTACCGAAAAGTTTTTTTACAAACTCTGCACATGATTATGGTACAGGTCAGTAATCACATACATACATAAACTCACGCCTTCATTCCCAGTGTGGGGTAGGCAGAGCTAAAGAATTACCAACAAGTCTTAAAACTTCTGGATAATTCTGTAACCACAATTTGCACAAGTAGGCTAAGATGTTACCCAGTGTATTAGTGACAGGTGGCAAGCCCATCGCCTAACAGCACTACAAGCCTTTATTCCCTTAGTCACCTCTTACGACATCCACGGGAAGACATGGAGTGGCACTATTCTAACCCGGCAACCACACGGCACACAGCGGTCAGTAATCGTTTTTTTATTTTTTATTTTATAACTTCGTTTTTGTCATTTTGAACTGTCAATCGACACAATTATCTCCGAAAAAATATCGCTTTTATTTAAAATGCAGGTCGATAAAATAATTCGAAGAGAAAATTTTCTGCGACTTTACCTGGTAAATCCTAATTCCACTTTTGCGTCGGTCGGAAAGAGAGTAGGTAAATATGAATCGTGCCACAGTTCGAAATATTGTTAACCGATACTTAAACGATTATAGAATCCAAGAAAAAGCTCGGCGTGGACGACCGACAGGTCCTTCAAATAAAAAATTAGAAATGAAAATAGTGGCCACTTAACAAAAATAATTGTAATCTGTCTGTGCGAGATGTGGCAAAAAAAGTTCAATCAAGTGCATCTATGGTGCAAAGAGAAAAAGTGCGTCAGAATTTAAAAACCTACAAAAAAGTAAACGCCCCTAAACAGTCGGTAAAACAATACCTCCGTAACAAGGTCGCGAAAACTTTACAAACTGCTGTGCAATTTAAGTGGAACATGCGTTCTTTTGGACGATGAGACATATGTAAAAAAGGATTTTTCGACTTTACCAGGTGACCAATTCTTCACTACCGAGAATAAAGAGAATATTAGCGATAAGAATAAGTACACTTATATGGAAAAAATCGGAGAAAAATATTTGATCTGGCAAGCAATATAATATGTTCATGTGGGAAACGCACGGGGCCATTTATAACGAAAGGGACCATAAATGGTGATATTTATGTTCAAAAATGTATAAAAGGGTTTTTATTACCATTTAATATATGGAAACATGAACGGAATGTGTTGTTTTGTCCCGATCTGGCTACTTCACATTATGCCAAAGCAACACAGGAGTGTCTTGCTTTGAATAATGTGCAATATGTGCAGAAGGAAATTAACCCCCCTAACTGCCCCCAACTACGACCCATTGAGCGGTATTGGGCGTTAGTAAAAGCGGAACTAAGTCAAAACTGTGCTCCAACAGTATCAGAGGAAGATTTTAAAAAGAAATGGAAAAAGCATGCCACCAAAGTCTCCGAAACAACTGTGCAGAAATTAATGACAGGCTTGAAGAAAAAAATTCGCTGCTTCAGCCGCCAAACCCTCAAACCATAAAATGTGTATATTTATTGTAAAAAGGCACACTTACTCATTATAACTAAAATAAAATATATTTACTATTAGTTACATACAGTTTTATTGTTATCGTGAATATGGTATTTAAAAAAACTTTTCGGTACAGGCTTTAAGTGAGTAATATAATTATGGCGAATAGGTTGGCTTTAAAATATTAGTCCAGTACTTATATAATTAAATGATTACAAACGAACTTTTTTTCGGATCTTAGACCATTATAGATAAAGAGCAAGTTCAGGAACATCTGTTTAATAATTCACTGACGCTGCATTGAAGTTTGACCAAAGTCAAGACATGTCCTAACAGGTGGTGTTGCTACGCGCTGACGGGTCAGCCAGTGTGTATTCATCGACGAACTCGTCAGTGAGTTGTATAAGATAATAACTGAGCAGCACAATAAAAATACAAACAAATACGTACAAGTAATAATTTGCGATGCGAGAGATGTCACGACAATAACGCCTGCTCGGCGCGCTTGAGCAATTCTTTTATTATGGTTATATTCAGGCAGGTTTGTAAAAAATATGTTTTTTTTTATATATAAGGAGAGAAAATTTGTAGATTTTTTTATTTTCAACAAGGAGTCTAAAAGGGTCTAATAACAGGTTTATAATTCACACGCTCGTTAAATCGTAATATTTTTTGCGTCTAGTAGTCTACATCTCACTTAATATGTTTTTAGGGTTCAAAAACTGAACCCTTTGTTGTGCGTCTGTCTGTCTGTCTGTCTGTCTGTCAAGACGCTTCATCTCCGGAACGCATGGAGATATCGAGTTGAAATTAAAACCATATACTTAGGTCTACAGTCCTTTGAAGCTGTGAAAGAATGTTTTAACCCGTTTAGGTATGCCGCAAAAAACGTATATTTCGACACTGAAGAAAATCAAAATGTATAGGGTATTTTCCGTTTATCTAGAACTATAAAATTTGGCAAGAAATACCGTCTTATACTACCAGTAAATAAAAATCTGAAAACTATACGTTTTTAATGAAATCCCAAAAAAAACACGGTCTTAATGCAAGGAATGGCGGTCCAAATTTTGAATTGAGTTATCCATCGGTTGAGTTTGTGTCATGTGCGGAAACCTCAGTGGGCGAGTCTGACTCGAACTTGTCTGATTTTTTCGTGTGTGTCTCTCTGCACTCTTTACTCATTATTTTAAAGTGTAGGAAAAGAGGACATTAGAGAGATCTCTCTCGAAGCGGTGGTTATGCCTGGGGATCGAAGTGAATTGGGATGGACATAAAAGACATTTATTGAGGCTCGGACACTTGTACACGTCAAAATTCTACCAGTGCTTCCCAAGAGGAGAGTGGTCTCCTGAGAAAAAATGACGCAAGAAACTCAGCAGTCATTAATTTTTTAATCACATTTCATACTGCAATGATACCACATGAAGTTGGCAGTGGTAAGTATTTAAGTCAACCGACTGGAGAAATTTCTTTAGCGCGATGTAGCGCACTGAGAGAATTAGTTTCGCTGGCTGATGCTGGTGGCGCTCACGAGTTGGTTATTACAAATTGCCGCTAGAAGTCGCAAGGCGGCCACTTGAAAAAACTAAACAAAGTGAAGAGGAGATCCAAATCCAGCTGTTCTTTACTTAGTAAAGGTCCAGGTGTTCAAGCTCATACGCAGAAGAACAATGATTGAACAAACAGATGCCTATTAGACCGATCGATTATTATACAGTACCAACTAAGTAAAAACTAAAAAAATAAGTAGCTAGTAGTGGAAAAAAAAACATACTGATTCAGACTTACCTAAAGAGAAGATGGCTGTTAGAAGTTTTAAGAAAGAACTTGGAGGTTGAGGATCTGATATCTGACTCCAATATAGTTAGGAAAACTAAAGTATTGAGACTGCTGGCACACAGTACGTGGAGAGAATGACGTGATGCCGTAAAGAGAGCCTGTTTTGGACGACGACGTAGACCGATCGAGTGGAATGGGTACCGCTGGAAATATGAGGTCCAGAAAGACCTAGGGAGCCTCGGTACTAAGGATTGCCAAGAGGGGACAAAAGATGCGAGACACCCGTGTCTTGAAAGCCAAAATCTACTTCAGCTACCTGCGCCCCAATATGTAAAGTTGCAATTCTTTTGAACTGTAATTAAGTACCAACAAGAATATAAAGATCGCTAGAAGTAGTTTTATAGTTAGGTTATATCAATATCAACCACCATGTACGGGAATAGCAAAATAATATCAAATCTGTCAAGTGTGAAATTAATTTTACCTGATACTACGTCATAAAATCAACCAACCTTCCTTAATGGAAAGTTATTAAAAAAACAAGATATAAAAATAGTAAGCGGGAGTGCCAATGTTTTCTAAAATGCACAAGTTATTTGTTAAACGGAATCAAAATAATCTCCAGGGAAAATACCGTTTGGTTGAATCGTCAGAAAAACAGGAACATAATACTTTGCATTTGAAACAGCGAGGGATCGTTTTTTATCACGGCCCGTGACTAAGAAATGTAAAGGGCCTTTAAATTCTTTACCCTTGTAAAGCATGACGTTTGGTAAAGAAAATGTTTTCGGTTGAGTTTTCACGAAAAATATCTTTTAAAAGGACATTGTGTTAAGAATCGTCTGTCGGCCCTTGGATGCGTCTTAGCGAGGGAAAGAATTCTCTTGCGAGGAAAAAGGTTTGTTGGATTCTTTGTGCGAATCACTTTAAGTATAAAGGATTGAACTATTTACAAACGTTCCAATAAACCAAAGAACGGTAATAATATTTTACGTCTTATTACCTAATTAAATTATTTAGTAAAGCAACTGATTCAGATGGTTCTGAAAATACATAGGTGATAACAAGCAGGATATAAAGAGAGGTAAAATGTAATTGGTTAAAAATAAATATCGATTTAAACCTGGTTCTAGAGTAAGCTTTAGATTTGTACATTATACTTACTTAAACACGTAAAAAACATCTTAGACTCGCAGACAAAATACTCTAGCTTCATAGATATTAACCAATCTAGGTTAATTTACTAACTTATAGATGTCGAATTACCGGTCTCTAACTTTAAAAATCTGGAAACCTATAGGGCATTGGGTAAGTTTGTACGAAGAAAATTGACTTTTTTTTCATCAGCCACGTATGATTTTTACGTAGTTATTTAGAGGACCTCTATAAATACAAATATATTAATATGTAATTTATGGTGTTATATAATATGGGAGCGGAGATATTAAAGATTTAAGTATTCAGTTTTTGGTACTAAAAGTACGCCCAGGTAAGAAAATTTTAAATATCTCGGCTCCGATGCACTTAAGAGTATTACATTACATAACGACGCGCTGGCCTAGTTGGTACTGACCCTGCCTATGAAGCTAGCGGTCCTGGGTTCAAATCCCGGTAAGGGCAGGTATTTGTGTGATGAGCGCGAATATTTGTTTCTGAGTCATGGATGTTTTCTATGTATTTAAGTATTTATTTCTCTATATAAGTATTTATATCGTTGTCTATAGTACCCAAAGTACAAGCCTAGAGCTTAGTTTGGGACTAGGTCAATTGGTGTGACATTGTCCCATGATATTTATTTATAACTTAATTATGTTTATTTTGAATAATTCTATCATAATTTGCCAATTTTACGGATTGCCGCTCACCTTAAAATGTATGACTTTTACAAATGACAACACTACCCAAACCCTCTTATGTCTTACTCAATATAGTCCAAAAAGAATGAAATTGGAAGTTTATAATTAAGGTTAACAGATACTTAATATTAGCAAAGTCTTGATGGAAAAAAACACAAACATTTTTTTAACACGCTTTATTTTTATGCCTATTAATTTGTAGAAGTTCTTTTATATTTTAATTGAATATCGACCGTTCCATAGTATTTCGCCTCGACAGTCATTTCTTCGAACAAAGCGTAATTACATAGATGACTTGCCAGAGAGTCGGCATCTAGAGATAACGATATACAGTGACTTGCCCATGGTCTGACCAGACTGGCCGAAATTAACAGGTAGGTTTAGGGTTATGTTAGTTCTTCAGGAGGCCCGAAGTGGAAGTAGGATCTCTGCGAAAGCGAAGCTCCATCGACTTTTTTAAAGTCTCCTAAAATGCCCAGGCGGTCTCGGGAGGAGGAGGGTGGGTAACCACCCCAATATACTTGTGACAGCCTATAACAACAGAATACAATTACAAAGTAAACCTTTTTTCCCCCTTCTTAGTTAATTTTTTAGACTTTCTGTTGGGTATTCTACGTTATTTACCTAATAACTGTTTCTCAAGTTAAAGGATAAAAAAGTTTGCATCCCAACAGACTTCAATTTAATAGCCGAGAAGAGAGAAAAGGACTTTTTTACCTTATTGCATTGTAATAATAAGGTCCAAAAGTGGATAAGTACATATCTTAGTAGTCAACTGTACCTACATAAAATGAAGTACAAACCCAATTGGTTAAGCGAAGTTATTGTGTGCTCAGTATACTATTTGCGGTTTTAAGCAATTTAGGTAACATTAATTTGATTGCGGCCAGTGCCTAATGTAAGTCTAACTAATTTAATTACATCTAGTCATGTCGATTTGCAAAGCAATTAGATAACCGCTGTAAAGTTATTGATATTGCCTTACGCGTGCCGTGATTATTGATTAGGCTTTACTTTAAGCCTTATATTTCGTCGCTTCTAGATCAACTAGGTACCTAATTTTATAAATTAACGTAATGGTTATAATTGTATTATGTAAATTTAAAAGCTTGACTAATTATATTTAGTATCTGCCTACTCGTCTTCTACGTCATAATTAAATACAGGAAAATATAAAAGTATTGACATAAGAAGTAATTAAATTTTGTGACAGTAAATATTTTGACGAAATAATTGTTTTGGGCTACGACTGGTAGATACATTTATTATTATCCATTAAATTAAATTGTACTTTTTGCTTAGGATTAAACACTTATATAAAAAAATAAACGGGTCTATATTGGAAAAAGTATACATATCTAGATATAAGATTTAAATGGTAAGAACACATCAAAGCTAAAAGAGATCAAGCAAATAGAAAACTGAAATATTTTTAGTGGCTTAAAGGAAGACAGTCATCTCTAAGCACTTCAAACAAACTACTTATTTACAAATCCATAATAAAACCGATCTGGACTTATGGAATCCAGCTGTAGGGATCAACAAGTCATTCGGATACTGAAATATTACAACGTTGCCAGAAAAATGCTGTTAAAGTAATAAGTAATGCACCATGGTTTACACATTTGACAGATCTGATAGCTGTAGCTTGTAGGCTGCTGGCAGACGGAGAAAATAATAATAATAATAAAATATATTGGAAAACTTAATTTAAATTGGTCGCTATGCACTGTACGCGCAAATTATTATATTTATTATACACCCCAATGTAACCTTAGCACAAATGTTGGGTAACAGATTGGTAAAACACCTTAAAAGTCCCAACAACGAATCAAACAGCCCGCCGTAAAATCGCGGACACTTCATATATCATCCTCAATCCGGATGAAAAGGGTGACAGAAAGTGAAAAGACAAATTGGACTGTTCCGTGACGTAAAACAATAAAGTGGTAGTCCCAGGAGCGTCGGGGCGACGTGTTCGCTTGGCTCATAAACTTGAATAGGTAATAAATCGGAAGCTCAGGCAGGTGTGGATTAGAGAGAAGCGTGAAGGATTGGGTGAGCGCCGTGTTGACGTTTTGGGGCTGAAGGTTGGGTGAACGTTCCTTTTTTTGATGCTTAAAAGACACTCTTATTCATAATCGCACTATAGATACAGGACGCTTTAAAAAAAACTGCTTGGCTTGTTAGGTTGTTATCGTTATGATAAAGTTTTTAATTTAATGTCATAACGGAATTAAGCCACATTTAACTCGTCATGTGGATACTTAATTTAAAAAAACGCATGTAGACGACTTCACTTCATACTCAGATAACTAAATATCCTTTAAAAAAATCTTCGTTTATATTTGCGCTGTTCTGTCAACAAAAATATGCCTCAAAGACATAATTATCTTGTACTGAGATGACAGCTGTCAAATCGGGCCCTTTAGAATAGTGCGACTATAATTCTCTACTTGGCAGTCCAGTCTCAAAGGAATGCAATTGTTTATAGAAATTCTTTAACTTTGAACTTAATAAAAAAATGATCAATTTCATTGTACCAACCCCAATACATAATAATATCGTCGTTGGAAAGGCAAAACTACTAAAGCGCCATTATGGTCAAAATGAGTTATACATACAGTTCGACTGCTTTTTTTTTCTGCATCGATTGGTCTGGGTCTCGTGGCGATCGGAGCATGTTTTTGGTGCTTTAGTAGTGAAAATTGGGACAAAATTTCAATAATTTCTAAGGATTTTTTACTAACATCCGACTCATTTAGACATATTTTTGAATAGATGGCGGTTAAGTATTGTGCTTGCTGTATCTAGCCATTTCAAACTTTATTAGTAATTTTAGATAACGTAACTGAGGATACTCGGTGGTGATTATGTAAATTTCGCTTCTATTAAATATTAAATGTAATGTCTCTTAGTCAATAACGTTTACACAATAACCGTAATTTGTAGTAATTTAGTATTTTTTCTCTATTGAAATCATATGAAGTCATGCTTGTTAGTAAATAATCTTATAACAGGAATTGACAATTGTGGCGCTTTAGTATTTTTGCCTTACTCAATAAACAAAGTAAAAGGATATTAGTAAATTTCAATGCGGGACCTCTATCTGTTACAACTGTTAAGAAACTTTGCACTATATACTTTAAGAATATTAAGATATATTAGTAATTATTAAGTTATAAATAAAATTAGAAAACTATAGGTAAGGCGTTATGCGATTCATAAAGTTGTTACATATTCGACCTTTAGTCTATTTCTCAAGCTAAATTTCAAGGCAAGAAGCAGGGGCAAAAGCCCCCCAAAGGCGCACTTCCTCCGCAATTGCTACCACCACCTCAACTGCCGCCGGTCCAGCTGCCACTAAAGCCGCGCCCCAGGCCACTATTGCCCCTGCACAAGGGCCTGGCCTGACTGGTGCAAACTCAGGGAAGGCGGACACGGTCAAGGTGGCCCTGGAGATTCTCCAGGAGGTACTGATGGCCCTCCATACCGGCGCAGACATTGTCGCCATAGTCCTCAGAGGGATCACTCGGCTGGTTTAATGGACCCTCTGAGGATTATACATTGGATCGCCGCGAGCCTAAAAAAGAAGACTTCGCTCCTCATGGAAGTCCTCCGAGATCAGAGGATACACATAGCCCTGATCTCGGAGACCATGCTGTCTCCGGCCATCAAGCTGAAGGTGCCTCACTGCCACATCTACCGACAGGACGAGGAAGGGCCAAACAGGGCCTACCGAGGACTGGCCGTCCTGGTCCGTAGAGGAGTAATCCACCAACCGCTGCCGCAAATCCGCCTGGGCTCTTTACAAGCCCTAGGTGTGGAGATCCTGGTTGCCGCCGCCCGCATGCGAGTCTACGCCGTCTACAAGCCCCCGCACACCCGTCTCGACCTAAACGAGGTCAGGGCTCTGCTGGTCTCGCCGCTGCCTACCCTAGCGGCCGGCGACTGGAACTGCAAAAACCCGGTCTGGAACTCCTCTACGTTCAACCAGAACGGACGCCGACTCCTCCTGGACGCTGAGGCCCACGGCTACCACGTGGATGGTCCGGAGACTCCGACGTACTATCCCAACAACAACGCGTTTACTCCCCAACAAGCAAAGTATTCCTATAAATAAAGACTATAAGTACATTTTTACTAATAACGTTCCTATAGAGGCATTGACGTAGAGCCATATACTTATAATAGCATACGATAAGCGGTAACATACTCAAGAGCATTCATGTTTATATTTTAGCCTTATAGTTTGCTACAAGATTGTAGCACAGAACAGTTACAGGATACTTATACTTATAGTAACATTTCACCAGCGTAAATAGTCTTAAGATCATTTGGTTTTATTTTACAGACTTCTAGTTACCTACAAGATCGTCTTATAAGACAGTTATAGGTTTAAGTCTCCTATAACAGTTTTCAGAAAGATCAAATAGGCCTGAATAATATTTGATCTTATAGTAGCATTTTGTAAGAGAACAAGATATTATAAGATACTAAGCTGAGGTTATTACAAGTCTACATAAACAAGTCTTGTCCAATGTTCTTATAAATGAAATTGTACTTGGTAAGAGCCTTATTAGGTGAAATAATCTTATAAGTTACTAGATCAAACACCTTACTAGTAAACGTTTGGTATTTTTTGGTGAATCAATTGTTCGAATTCGTATTGGGAAAGTCGTTTAAAATGGATTTAAGCGAATGGAAACGATTTAAAAGGAGCGGTAATTTTAGAAGAAAAGTGACAAAATGGAATACAGAATTAGTGAAGCCCAATTTAACGAGAACAAGTTCATCTGTATTAGAAAGTGAACCTGGTGCGTCAAGTGCAAATACAAGTGAAGTAAATAAGGGTTCCGCGGTGGACTGTGTTTTAGACTCGGATAGCGAACAAGATGAATACGACTTTGACCTAGAAAAAACCACCGAGTATGAAAAAAATTGTGATTTGGTTGAAGATATAAGAACATGGGCTATAAAATTTAATATACCTCACCAAGCCTTAAATGAACTATCTACTGTTGTTAACAAAAGATTAAGTAACGTTTTACCAAGAGATGCACGGACCTTATTACACACTAATAAAGTAACATAGACTACAACGATGAAAAGAGTGACGTTACAGTATTCTGTATGCAATCTAAATAATAATATTATGATGTTCTAAAACTTGGTTGATACTGATTGTGTTTTTTTTTAATAGCAGTAGTAACACTCATCTTCCATGTAATGATTGTACACGAGCATATATTGGCAGCCTTGACACCACAATTGTTTTATATTAAGTAGTTTCTTAATATTGATTACGTTAACAATAAAGTGGGGATTCATTCTTGAATCAGTGAATCATCCACATCCATAACACTTTTCAGATAGGGTAAAATGTGTTATTGACCATGGCCATTCACATTCGTTGAGTTTCATAAGGTCATCTTTACTTAAAAAGCAGTCAACGTCTAAATATACCACCATTTCGAAAAGAACTGAAAAGACAACAATCATTTATTTAAAAAAAGCATGACAGGTAAACTAAAATTGTCTCATTGATGATTGTAATCTGTAATATAGTGTAGTATTTGATACGGGATGAATTTAAGAAATGGTACGCGATATAATCCGTTTAAGTAGTTTTATTTAAATTTGTAACCATGGCGGAAACCGAAACATTATTTTTAACTTAAATTAACTTTCTTAGGATTCATAGATAGTAAGAATATTTCGTGAGGAACCCTAATACGTTTTAATATGGCGGCAGGTTATCTGGATTAAAACTGCTATAAGTGCAAATTTACTTATAATTGTCCTATAACGTACTCAATGCAGAGAATTTTTAGAAAATGGCGGATGTTCATAATAAATGTGGTAATATTATTTTAACAACATATATGATATGTACACTTTTTCCATGGGCATTGTAAAATTAAACAAATTATGGTTGACATTTACAATAAAAATGACTTCCCTGGTAAATTCACACACTATACATACAGTATTTTACAATACTTACATATGCTCTACACTATTACAAATTATATTAGTTAGATTAATAAGAAAAATAGGTACTTACGTTTGTTTTTTAGTATTTATTTCCCACAAACACACCACACCAACCGGCCGAAACAACGGAAAGATGTTTATAAAATGTACTTATAACTAATAACTAAGTATATTAGTAGTGCGTTATAAGTAAGATTGCTTTAGTATGATGCTCATGCGAGATACTTATAAGAGTTATAAAACTTATAAATGGGTAGTCTCAGAACGTTATAGGAGCAATTGTACTCTGGTAGAACTTCTGTAAGTGTATTATAGGGCCTAGTGACTTTCTGCTAGTTGATTATAAGATGGTTATAAGAAAGCGATGCTCCTATAACTGCGCCCATTTCCGTGTTTGTAGCAAACTACAAGTATCTTATAAGTACAATAAAAAATAGGCTTGAAAACACTATAAGTACTGATTTTGCTTGTTGGGTCCGGACGTCCTGGACATAGCCGTGCACCGCGGACTCCAGGGACAGCTCCTCCAGGAGACCCTGGACGATGAGGTCCAGTCCGACCACCAGCCGGTACTCCTCGTCCTGTCTGCGGCACCCGCAGTCTCCACCCCGAGAACTCCCAGACCCGTGACAGACTGGGAGGAGTTCTCGAGGCGCATGGATGCCCCAGTTCCTCAGCAGAAGCTCACTGATGCAGCGGACATCGACAGATTCTCGATGGACCTAACCAGTCGCATCCGAGAAGCTCTGTCCGCTGCATCACACACCAGGAAAACGACCAACAGGCTGCCTTCACTGCCAACGCACATCGCCAAATTGATAGGGGACAAAAGGCGTCTCCGAAAGCGTTGGCAGATCATTCGCTGTCCGGGGATGAAGACCCAGCTGAACGCCCTGACAGCGAAGGTCAAGGCAGCCCTAGAGGTCCACAGGACAGAGCAATGGGAAGAAACGCTAGCCGGCGCGGCGGACGATTGGAACTCCATCCATCGTCTATGCCGCCGACTTAGCGGAGCCCCCACACCTGTCCGACCCCTGCTACACACCGATGGTACCCTAGGTACCGGGCCGAGGACCGGGCCGAAATATTCGCCGAGTGCCTGGAGCGTCAGTTCCAGCCGAACCCATCCGACGAGGCAGACCACATAGCCGCAGTTGAAGAGCACCTTCGAGTTTACTTCGAGGCGCCGATAGCTCCTGAAGAAGACCCCATCTTCTTTTCCCCGGGCAAAGTGAGGCACATGATCGCGAAAATAAAGCCCAGAAAGGCCCCCGGTGCGGATGGCATCACTAACGCCACCCTCCGCCACTTACCGCCTCGAGCGATCGCGGCGGTAACCCACCTCTTTAACGCCATCCTCCGCACCGGCCATTTCCCAGCCAACTGGAAATCCGGACATGTGATCATGTTGCCCAAACCGGGGAAAACATCCTGAAGCCTGAGAGCTATCGGCCCATCACCCTCCTCCCGTGCATCTCGAAGGTGCTCGAAAAACTGATGCTGACGAAGCTGGTCCCGCACATCATGCCTCGTCAAGAACAATATGGGTTCCGCTCGGAACATAGCACCACGCTCCAGTTGTCCAGGGTGCTGCACCACATGGCGGTCGCCGCGAACAAGCGCGAGCACACGGCCGCAGTACTCCTGGACATGGAGAAGGCTTTCGACCGGGTCTGGCACTCAGGCCTGGTCTACAAGCTGTCACTGTCCTCGGCCCCCCGCAGACTGATGAAGGTGGTCCAGTCGTTTTTGACGGACCGCACCTTCAGAGTGGTTGTGGAAGACGCCATATCCGAAGATCGCCCCATCGCAGCCGGAGTCCCCCAAGGCAGCTGCCTATCGCCGGTATGTTACGGCCTTTACACCGATGACATACCGGTTGTTGACGGATCCCACCTGGCTCTGTACGCTGATGACGCGGCGTACTATGCCTCCTCTTACAAGCCAGAGTACGCCGTCATCAAGCTACAGCGACAACTAGATGCCCTACCAGCTTGGCTCTCCAGGTGGAGGCTATCCGTCAACGTTGCGAAAACCCAAGCGATCTTCGTGAGCAACTGCATACGCCGCCTTCCACAACTAACTCTTCTCGGACTTGACATCCAGTGGTCCCCGGTAGTTAAATAACTGGGGATCACCATCGACAAGAGACTAACCATGGGTCCCCACACAAAGACCGTCGTCGCCACCGCGAGAACAGCAAGAGCATTGCTACGTCCAGTGCTCCAATCCAGTCTCCCTCTGCGTGTGAAGCTCGGGGTCTACAAGACATATATACGCCCCCGCCTCACGTACGCCGCACCATCATGGTACGCCCTCCTGGCCGCAGGGCACAGAAAAAAGCTGAACTCTCAGCAAAATCTGTCCCTGCGAGCCGCCACAAATGCCCCCCGCTACGTGAGGGATACCACGATCCAGAGGGACCTCAAGATTGAGAGCCTGGACGACTTCATCGGACGCCTTGCCACGTCGATGTTCACGCGAGCTGACGAGTCGCGCTTCCCCCACCTGAGGGATATCGCACCGCAGCACGCGCGACCCCCCGACGGCAAAGCCTACCCACGCGACCTCGACAAGGCGACGACGTCGACACCCACGGAAGACCCATGAAGACGCTGCTCAGCTCGTAGGTCGCTAGGCCTCGCCCAACGGGGTTTCACCTAGCTGGCTCGACCTCGCGAGCAGCGTACACCCGGACATTGAAATTTCTATAAAGTATTTTTGACTTTTAGTATTTTCCGCTTATGATTAACATATTTTTTGATACATGTAAGTATTTGTTTCTCAAGAGAAAGTAAAATGAGACAAATCGTACGTATTTATGGACTCCTTACCTAAAACTTTGTCGAGGTTAGTAATTTTGTCTTACCAGCATTTTTTTAGAATTGAGAGCATTAATGCTAAAGCGACACGTAACTCCGTAAATATTGAACACATGTACAATACGATAAATGATTCGTGCAGATAAAAAAAGAACATGATATGTTACTCTTTACAGCTTCCGTTTTCATTCCAAAGAAAAAAAGTTATGACAGTGTAAAGACAAAAAAATCCATTAAAAATGCTTTTTCTCGAAATGACCCTTTTGGAGGTTAGTAGTTTTGCTTTTCCAGTGACGATATGTTAGTATGCATAGTATACTCTTGGACTAAGTATCCTTTGGCTGCCAAAACTAACTTTTTCAACCTACTATTTGAGGATTTTTATCGTATTAAACAGCACAAAGCATTCCACACAACAACCCAAAAATCAACTAAATCCAATAAGGCACTAACAAACGAATGTGAATCGATAAAATTCTATCACGGTTGAAATGAGTCAGCAACTTAGTTTGTGCGTACATAGAGAACAAATTGCTTGTTTCCGCGACGGCTGAAAAAGCAATCAACTCTTCGCACTGCAACAGTTTGTTGTCTAGTACAAGCAAAACTAGTATACGTGCATGCATATTAGGTCTTTTTTCGGTAAAGTTTTTTTGATCTGAGCCACTTTTTCAATTTGTTTCAAAGCATTATCGTTATTGTATATTGTTAAGGTTATGGTAGCTCTTATTGACAGGATATTAAAGGCGGCCAAATCGTAAAATAACAATAAACGTAATAACGTAATATGGGTTAAAACTTAATGTAATATACACCGTGTTTTTCTTGATTTACGATAACTTCGGCATATTACTAGGTACATCCGTAGAAACTAAGTGGCAGATAAAAAAAAAAAAAATTGTAAGAAAAAAAATGTTTTCTGTTTAGAACAAAGTAATTAAATTTTGTATCTTTGGTCATTCTAAAAGGACCTTTGGAGTTAACTAATAGATAATCAGTGTCAAATATGTCAATGTTCGCGTGACATACTCGAACACACACACCATTAAGAGCCTTTTACATCAGTTCAACGTGATTAACTAATTAAATTTTAAAATGAAATATCTTTAAAACCGTAAGAGTTATCATTTGTCTGTTTTCGGGAAATTAACTTTATTTGACCTAAAGAACGTTCCCTTAAAGTTATCGTAAATCAAAAAAAACACGGTGTATGTATTAGGTGCTGGTCCGGTCAATAAAATGAGTCCTAAAATCTAAACCGGTTTTAACAACGGTATACATTAATAGAATAAACATACGTATAAAGGAGGACGGGCAAGATAAGATATCGTTTACTGCTATTGGTTCCTAGGATGGGGTTTATATATAACTGGGGACAATACAATATCGTCGGTGAAACCGCAAAACCGCGTAAGTAACATTTTAAATAAGGAGCAAAATGCACCTTTTTAATAAATAAAAAAAAGATAAAAAAGATAAAAGATGTTAATTCAGTAAGAAAGCCGCACGGGCACTTTTACACAAGATAAGATAAGATAAGATATATTTATTGTCAAGAACTGTGTACAAATGTTGTTAAGTAATATACAGCGTATGGAATCAACAGCATGCCCATTTCGGGCGTACAATAGTATTTCGTTTGGATATCAATTTTTAATAATTAACAGAAAAATATTCATTCACGTTGTAAAAACATTTAGTTATTAGCCATTCCTTAAGTTCCTTTTTAAACCTTGCACCATCTATTGCTTTAATACACTTCGGTAAATGATTGAATATTTTAATCCCAGTCACATAAGTACTCTTTTTCAGAATATGGCTAGTGGGTCGAACTATACGAAAGTCATTTTTATATTGTGTTCGTAAATTTCTCTTAGAGTCAGATATTTTATTAAAATAGTCATTACCACATTCCTTCACAAATAAACAGATTTCTAATATATATATACATGCTAAAGTTAAAATGTTATTACTTTGAAAGACAGTTCTCAAGGATTCCAAATTATTAAGATTAAAAATTATTCGTAGACATTTCTTTTGCAGAACAAATGTAGATTGGACATTTACTGAGTTGCCCCAAAAAATTATGCCATACGTCAATATAGGATAAACATTTCCATAATAAGCATTTTTAGCGACAACTGCTGATGTTATATTAGTCAATATTGACATCGCATAGCAACTCTCAAAAAAATAAAATCAAAAAATAAAATCAAAAATCAACCAGCAGCGCTTCACAATAGACCACTGCTGAGAAGTCAGTCGTTTTTTAAATATTGCTTATATAATAATAAACTTCACCTAGCTTAATAAGACAGTAAGGTTTATTTTGCTCTATCATAAATTTGTTACTTCAGAGTTTTGCAGTATCCCCGACGATATCTTACTTTGAAACGATTTTAATTTTAAATTGGAGAACTATGTCAACTTATTACTGGAATTTAAGTCATTATGTTCAGGGGTGTTATTCTCTTGAAAACACCGGCGAGTTTAAGTAGTCCCGTCAGATCGCACAAAACACATTTTAGCGCGTGCATTCTCAATTACGCAGCCTTATACGTTCGATCTTATCCACAGAAGCCCTGCTGCCTAATTGAGAATGCACGCGCTATAATGTGTTTTGTGCGCTCTGACGGGGCTACATAAACTCGCCGGTGTGGCGCGTGCACTCGTTCCCTCGTTCGACCGACCGAGCGCCGTTTGTAAAAGAATAACACCCCAGCATTGCCGTTTGAAATATTTATGAATTGGATTTTTGTTAATAAATAGCAATTTTACTACCAGAAATGAAATTGTTTGAAGTTATTTAAACGTCTATGGGCAACATTACTATGACATGAACCTGACACTTATTTATCTTCACACGCACGTGTACGTATAAATGGCTAAATAGACGACAATCGGAATGACAAAATCACACAAGTAATTTTCAGATTAATACAGTATCAACTCAACATCCTTGCTAGTTTTGTTTCCAGTTCATAGAAGTTGTAATAAAGTTGATTTTCAAATACAGTTGTATTTCGAGTTACTACTGTTTGGATCTCGCAGTGCGAATATGTTGGCTTTGCAAATACTACCAAAAACCCCAACCTTTGAACGATTTGCCTATAAACCTGATAGCGTTGCTATGGGGACCCATAATAGGGACGATTAGATTTGCGAAAGCTTTTATTGTTTGTTGTGGAGCCCGCAAACTCAGTCAATGGTAGCAGTTACCTTTTTTCTATAGTCTTCTTCAAAAATAACAAGACTTGTACCAATTAAAATAGAACCATTAGGCATGTATACCTATATTAATGTCTACACAAAAATCAGGAAAATATTGTTGTTCTTTAAAACTAAAACAACCATTTACTCATTAAATAAGATGAGTAAATAGTTTTACTTTAAAATATAACGGCGATAACGTTTCTCGCACTTTAATTCAGGGGCCCCAGACAAGATGCATTACGCCAACTCGTTTTTCTATTCATTTCGTTTTTCAACCAATCGCGTCACTATTAGATCACGTGACTTTTCGTATCACGTCATCTACAAGTGAAGCGATTGGTTTAAAAACGAAACGAATAGAAAAGCGAGTTGGCGTAATGCATCTTGTCTGGGGCCCCAGGTCCGAATTGTACGATTCTTGAATATGTTGTAGTGATTATGTAAAACTGGGTCTGTACGCTTCTGTTTTTTTTCATTTGTTTCTTATTAGGAAATGTATTATTTGAAAGGAAAACGTACAGACCTAGTTTTTCAAAATATCTACGACATATTCAATAATCGTAAAAATCAGACTAGATTTAAGGGGAGTTGTATGGAAATTTTCAGCCTCACAATCCTCTACACGGCACAACCGATTTCCATGAAACCATGCCGATTAAAATATCTTTATTTCTAAAACGCGAGCTGCGACATAACCATTAACAAAACACACGAATATACTAAAACTATAAATAAAATCGGGACTTAATTGCGTTATAAAATCAACATTTTCCGAATGAAGAAAAACAAGACCAAGGGCGGGTAGATCAAAAAACCTTTTCTTTGTAACTCAGCCGAAAAGAAATGTTAATTTTCTCCCACATGCCAAAATATATATATATATATATATATAGGTAAACTGAAGTGGCAGTGGGCGGGGCACATCGCACGCAGGACTCATGGCCGATGTGGTCAGAAGGTTCTTGAGTGGCGTCCGCAGACCGGGAGACGAGCTGTAGGTAGGCCTCCAACAAGATGGAGTGACGACCTTGTAAGGATCGCGGGAACGCGGTGGATGCGAAAAGCACAAGACCGGTCTGAGTGGAGAGCCTTGGGGGAGGCCTATGTCCAGCAGTGGACGTTTTTCGGCTGACATGATGATGATGATGATGATGCCAAAATCAGCCGATCGAAGTTCTGATCCAGTCCAGATCCAGGAAAATTAAAAAAAAAAAATATGGCAGTGGCCGCGAAATTGTATTCAAATTTCATTACGTACCTGGTGTTCCACTTTTTAAAACCATTTTTGGACTAGGATAACTAACTCCAAACAGCCAAACGTGCAATCAAAATTTTTCCTTGTATATTTTACTTTTTAAATGTTATAGATTAAGACTTTAACATTTTCAAACAGCGTTTACCTACAGTACAGCGTATTTAAAAATGTACTTTTGACGTAATTTTGTAATAGACATTGTGGTCATAAGAAATATCATAAACGCGTTATAAATGTTATAATTTAAACTATTATATTTTATTCAAATTCAATGTATATAACGTTTAAATGTGTGATTTTATTTAATGTTTTATTTCAGTGTCACACTAAATCGTACCCGTTTCTGTACTTATTTTTCAAGGAAATTTTGGTACTAAGGTTAATATATTAACAATTGTGTTATATTTCCTTGCATTGTTGGAGAAAATCACTATACAAGCCTCAGCCGGGAAGGGCTGTTGCTGAACTCGTGTATAGCGCGTTCCCGGTCCCTGCAGTAATGTACTATTAATACTAGATTTATAGTTTTGGTATGTGACAAAATCGCTTTAGTTTAAAGCAAGGTATACAAACAAATACAACTACCTATACTCATATACACACATACATAAGTTAAACTTTTAACATCCCTCTTTATTAAAACTTAAAAAAAAACAAAATTGCTGAGATACAACGGCAAAATCAACGGAATCTTTGAAGGTGGAATTTCAATTCGAAGTCAATGAATTTAATGTAAATTTTGATTGCCTAGCTATTTCCATCGGCGGCTTCTAGGTCTTGAAGTGACCAAATGCGATGGAATAATGGGTTCGGCAGGTAATGTATTTATTTGTTTTTTTTTTCAATTTATAAAAAAGTTGGACTGTGAAACCGAACCTAGAACTTTTAAGAGTAGACCTGCAACTAAAATTTTGTTTTTTTCAGTCGGCCTAGTAAATGGCTGCACACCTTAGTGTTTTGTCACTTTGATGTCATGTTTGAACTTCTGCAATCATCTGTCAAAGGCAATTGGTACTAAAGTATGCGCCTACTCATAAGGTCGACTGAACATGACGTCTTATATACTTAAGCTAATATAGTAATTATTAACAATTTAAGGCATGCATTTGACTAGATTTCTCGGTAGGTACCTAAAGTTCTTCAATGTTGTAAAAATCTGTTAAATGTGTTAACGGATATAGGCGAACGAAAATTAGCCAACAAAAAAAATAACTGCCTAGCATGTTCGCGGATTGTCACTACAGCTACTTCAATTATAAAAAGGTAAAATTGTGTTTGATTGTATAGGAAGCTACATTAACCCTGACTAATATTCAGGCTAATTTTATTTTGTTTAAACGGCCGGCTCAGAAGTCTCGTTTAAAAATAAAATAAACTTATAAAATATGGCCGACCTATCCCTGAAACATAAAGACATTGAGTTCAATTTTCCGCTGCGTGACCAGGATCATAGCTACAGAGGCTTGCTTTATGCCAATTGCAACCAAGGTCCGATGCGAGTGCAAATTGAAAACGGCTTTGTATGCATGCCATAGTCTGGCTACCGAACGTTTTACGGAACGGATAGCGCTTAAATTTGAATTGTGGAATGTTTCCCAACCCGATTTACTCGCTGATTCGCAGTTCAAATGTTTACCGTTATAGTCACATCGTCCGCACGTTACATACAACAGCGACACTATGCAAAAAAAAAACAAAGTTAATTCGTTTTAACCGCAATAATGTCACTATTCAAATATACATTTTCTTTGTAATTGGGATAGACCAAAAAAAATAACTCACTGTTTTTACATTCTAATTCGAATATGTAATTGACGATTGTTGAGACTAATTTCATTAATTTTGTATTTGACCCAATAGTTTTGTTAATATCGTTATTTATGTAGCAGACATTGTATCGATGAAATGGTGATTTTAAATTTAGTTTGTTATTTTCTAATAAATTACAACAATTAAATGATATCAAATGATAAAAAGTGCTTTTAATAGTCTATTAAAACATGCTATTTCAAGCGGTTTTCGCCTAACCCGTAAGATACACCTAGGAGAGTTTCAACCCGAAAATTAAAGTAAAACAAAGGTTTAATATATTTTTGTCGAAATATCAGAAATAGATCGGTTTTAAAACCCTATTCCTCGAAATGCTTTTCAAATCAGAGCAATTGTAAAAATATGAATATTTATATATATTACGACCCTTTCCTGTCATCAGGCGGATATGTAGTGGAGCTATGACAAGTTCTTCTAATGATTCAATGAACTTTATTTTGAAAGAATTCTCCTATTAGGTAATATTTTTTCTTAGTTACCTACGAAGAAAATATATAGATACTTTGATTGATGGGTTAAAAGTGTCCGTCCGGAAATTGTCACCAATTAATTGAAATTGATCGGTATTTAATAACCACGAAAAAGTTCCCGCGACGCCCTCAGGCACTGGTTTAATTAATGTAAATTATTATACAAAATGGCAGAAGCGCTTATTTATTTTTTTATTTGGGAAGGGAAACGAGCACACAGGCCACCTGATGGTAAGTGGTAACTGTGACCCATAGACATTCGCATTCACAAGACTGCAAATGCGTTGCCAACCCTGAGGACTAAAATGGAATGCCTCTATGCTAGTCATTTCACCGGCTGTCTTATCCCCAAACCGGAACACAACAATGCGAACACTGCTGCTTGGCGGTTAGTGGATAAGATGGTACCAACCCGGACGGACCCTGCATAAGGTCCTCCCGTAAGTAAAGTAATTTATAACTATTCGAAAAATACGGTTCCAGAAAAAAAGCATTTCTACCGTACGTAGAACTGACAAAAAAAACAGTAATAAAACAAAAATTCTTAGGTACTAAAGACAGGCAAGTAATTATTTTCCCTTTTAAATTTCTGGCACGATCTCCGACCGAATGCACCGTGCAACGTTAACTCGGCCAACGGAGCGCTAAGTGACGCATGTGGCGGAAAATGGCCACATGCAATGGACCGTTGGAACTGCAGTGCATCCTGATGCACCCTGCGGCTCCTTGCACTTCGTAAATCAAGGAATATGTGTCCAATGCAGCTGGAGCGAGATTTGATAGTTATGTAAGTCATTATCGCAACGTTATAAAATTCTCTGATGCGGTAAAATTTAATGGAGCTAAACTTCATTTACACTGAACTGTAGAATGGTGTTCTGATATATATATATTTTTATAAGCATTTATTAAACGTCACTTGGAGCTCAATCCTACTTGGCATAACATAATTGGTTTTAACATGTTATTGTATGATCAACGTTACGATAGCTCTTATTTACTTGACAGTTTTGGCGGCCAATTTAAAAACAATACGATTACATTTCAAAAGCAATTAGGTTTCACCTAGCAGAAGAGGCTGTTTCTTCGTCAGTATGTACAGTGGACTACAAAGAGATGTATCCACTGTTTCACTTTATTGCATTGTAATAAGGTCCAAAAGTGGATACATCTCATTACAATCGACTGAACAGCCCAAATCTTGAGAGTAAGTCCCCTGCCTCACCGAGACGCCATGTCGACGTCGCCGGCCACCGTAGCCAAATAATTCATATTGAAAAGTAGACGACCTCACTCCCTTGGCGACGGTTTGGCTAGGTTAATTTGTATGGGATACGTGGCCAGCGACGTTGCCATGGCGTCCTGGTGAGGCAGGGGACTAATATGCCAATTATGGCAAAAACTGACCGAGCTTCTTTTAGAGCTCCGTACTCGAAAGGAGCCCAAAGTCCTTACTTTTAAGAACTGTATCTTTTGAACTATAATAGGTAGCGGACTTTTTTTCAGAATATGTATTTAAAAGAAAGTGAAATAATAAAGGGTCCCAATACAAGAAACGTTTTAATGTATCGTAAAAACAAAACTATAAAAATGTCAAATTTTGTGTGAGTTGCGCTGGCGCTGATTCGATTCGAAAGGCGCTACGGAACACTCAGTGCACGCGTCCGACTAGCACTTGACCAGCTTTTTTTTAAGTAGGCATAGTACAACGCATTTAAATGAGATATAAAACTAAATATTTTGACTGTCGTCTTCATACAAAAATGATGGACCATATTTCTCCGAATCTGATTCAGATGAGATTCAATAAAGGTTCTAAATCGTAAAAAACTGCTGCATGTGTCGCTTTTTTTTAGTCCATATGTGTAATAGTGTATTGCGTATTTGTACAAATGACCTATAATGCATACATACATACATTCAGACTCTGATATAACGGGTACCATCGCTAATTTCATTAGTGGTTCGTGGTGGATGAAAGTTGCGTACCTCTTTTCAGGAAACTTAAAATTCTCCCTTTGCCATGCCTATACTTAAGAGAAATATGTAGTTTTGTCAGATCACATCACTCGTACTTTAAGACACGAAGCGAAGTTCTCGAAAGGCGAACCAGGGTAAAACTAATGAACCTCTTATATCACCCGCGAAGTCATAAGACGATTTACAAAAAAAATGTTTTTAATATGTGCATTGTCATTTATAATTATCTCCCGGAGGAACTCAGGCTGCTAGAGGGAAACGCCTTTAAACGCAGTCTAACAAACTGGCTTTTGGATCGTTGCTTTTACAGCGTAAAGGCGTATCTCGAGCACCGACAGTAGTACGATAGTATAGTATTTAGTAATAGTATTTGGCTATGTAATTGTGAAATGCCTACTATGTTAACCTTTGCTATTGTTTTGTATTGTTTGAATTTGACATTTATATTGGTTTTTTATTTTTTATTATTATTATTTTGACATTTTAATTTACTACTATAATTATATTTGCACGCTTGCATGCAAGCTTGATACATGAAACATAATGTACTGTAACATCCCTATACTGTGTCTATGCAAATAAATATTTTCTGATTTCTGATTTCTGATTTCTAAAGTAATGTATGAAATAAAATGTTCATATTAATATCTCAACGTCGTTTCAACAATAAACACTCGAAGTTGTGTCAAATCGGTAAACAGTCTGAAAGCCCCTCGCTGAAAACAACCATCTGTACAACATCTGTTCTAAAAGTTCTACAAAGCATTGTGCCAGCCAGAACCTTTGAGTCTGTCACAGTACCATCGGCAAATGAAAGTCATCCTGAGAACTCAGGACAATGTCCTCGGAGAAAGGTATTCATTCAATTTACGATGTTTTTGGCGAAGTCGAAAATGGTTGTCAGTTTCAACTTTTTACTAGATGTCGCTTCTAAATTGTAATAATTTGTATTTTTGTACCATATAATTTACAAAATTATACCTCTAGTACTGTATACAGCCACCACGCAACCAGCAATACCATATCTGTGGGGTTATTATGACATAGCAATGCCGTTCATTTTACGCTAAGCGTAAAGGACCGAGCTATAGCAGTTATATAGCTCTGTCCTTTTCTCTCAGCGTAAACAAGAGCTAAATTGGTCCTAAAATATGGCAAATTTGCGATAATAAAACCGCCTCAATCAATAAGACGCAGCGATAAAATGAACCTTGTAATTTATATTAGCTATTTAACAATTAATTCCTCATTATTAAGTCATTCTCCGGTTCATGGTGCGGAACGAAGTAATTCGGCAGAGAACCAAAGTTACATAGCTCTGCGAATTAGCAAGCTGAAATGGCAATGGGCTGGTCATATATGCCGTAGAACCGATGGCCATTAGGGAAGTCAAGTTCTAGAGTGGGGATCACGAATTGGCAAGCGTGGAGTAGGGCGCCCTCAGACAAGGTGGAGCTGGTGGTTACTGGAGAAGAAGAGCTGAAGACCGAGCTCAGTGGCGTGCTATGGAAGAGGCCTATGTCCAGCAGTGGACTGATGTGGGCTGATAATGATGAAGTCATTCTGTGGGACTCAAGATCAACAATCATTACATTATAACGCACGTTAAGCCCAACAGTGAAACTAACTAAACTAACGATTAAAGACACATTTGAATCGTGACATAAAAATGGATAAATAGTAGATTTAGATTATCGTTATTCCCTTGGGAACTTCTATATTTTCCAAGAAAGTACCCTATATATGGTAACGGCACCAATGTTGGACACTTTTAGCTGAAGACACCAATTATAATGAACCCTTAACTCTTATTAAGGAGATCATAAGGTTATTAATTCATTGTCTCAAAATAAATGAATAACCCTTATATTCTGTACCATAAGAGTCAAGTGTCCATCATTGATTCTTGTTCATTGCTTGTTCCATCACCCTAGTATGAGCTATCACAAACTTTCACATTTATAATATTAGTAGAATGATCTGTTAATATATTTGCATCGTAAAGGTTTTTTTTTTATGTCATTGAGAAGGCAAATGAGCACATAGACCACCTGATGGTAAGTGAAACTGTGACCCATAGACATTCGCATTCACAAGACCGTAATCCTAACACTGCAAATGCACTGCCAACCCTGAGGACTAAGATGGAAGGCCTCTATGCTAGTCATTTCACCGGCTAACTTATCCCCAAACCGGAACACCACAATGCGAACACTGCTGCTTGGCGGTAGGTTAATGGATAAGATGGTGGTACCAACCCGGACGGACCCTGCACAAGGTCCTCCCACAAGTAATTATAATTTATTTAATATTTATTTTAGCATTAAATGTCGTTTCCAGCAAATTTTATTCTCAGTGGTTCACCAGAGCAACATGTTGCGCCGATTTTGCTTGTTTTGCTGTAAGCGAGCATCGATCGGGATGATCGGCGGAATACCACGGATAAATCATCCTCGTGGTCCAGACGTCGGTTCGCTGGCGTGTCGAAGTTATTATTTCAACGCTATGATGGCTTTATTATGTTTCTAAAATTAATCTATTCTAAAATTAATCTAGTGAGGGACGATGACGTAATCAACGTTTTGGGTGGTTTGGAGTTAAGCCATCTACACTCTCGGTCAAATAATACGGGTCAGAGTGCGTTTTTCATACAAACGAGGCTATTTTGAAGCCTTGGTTCCTTGCCAGGGGTTGTTTTGAGAGAAGTTTAATGGTGGATTCTCCATGGTTCAATAGAGGAGGTCAAATGTTCTTAAGATACCTAACTTATCGCACAATCAGTTAAAACCACAGCGAGAGAGTTTGGGTTAGCAATTGGATTTCATTACATTTTATTGCCATTTTAGATGTTTTTCTGAACATGCACAATTGCGGAGTTAACCGCAGATTCAATGAGTTGGGTATCCTAGGCACTCTGGAAGTCCTGTATTGATGCTCGGGGTACCCATCATCAGATTTCACTAAAAGCATCTCCTGGCGAGGAACCAAGGCTTCGAAATAGCCTCTTTATTATGAAAAACGCACTCTGACCCGTATTATTTGACCGCGAGTGTATATACATGGGTTTACTGGAACTATGTACTTTGTAGTATGCATGTCACAAGCTGTAAAAGTGACTGTTATAACTATTATTTGACGACGCGCTGGCCTAGTTGGTAGTGACCCTGCCTACGAAGCTAGTGGTCCTGGGTTCAAATCCCGGTAAGGGCAGATATTTGTGTGATGAGCGCGAATATTTGTTCCTGAGTCTAAGTATATATTTCTCTATATAAGTATTTATATCGATGCCTAGTACCCATAGTACAAGCTTAGAGCTTAGTTTGGGACTAGGTCAATTGGTGTGACATTGTCCCCTGATATTTATTTATTTGATATTTTATTTATTATATGCAGCTGTAGGAGGGGTGTGTATTGTTTAGCATAAAAACAAATGATTTAATGATCATTTTACATAACACGAATTGCATAATTTCGATGTGTATAATAAACCATCGATATAATAGTCAAGATGCATAAAACGAAACGCATAGGTAATTTCAAAAAAATATAATGTTTATAAATTTAAAAAAATATATTTTTAACGGCTTTCATTACTATTAATGTGGTCACAGTTCTAACATAACCTAACGTAGTTAGAATAAATTAAATTAAAATGCATGATAATAAGAAAATGGTAGTTATACTACATGAGTGTTATGTTATTCGCTCGTATACCAGATAAAATTATACAATTAGGTAATATGCTAAACGTTCATTATGCTTTTCAATGTGTAATGAAATCATAGTCGGAGTCATATACCTCTATATTTTTTATTGTCTATGCAGAAGTATTGTCGGCTCATGTCACAAACAGCCCCAAGACTTAAGACACGTTTTAAGTTATGGGATAACTTAACAAAACCCGTGTAATTATTTCACAAGATGGAGAAGGAATTAAGTTGCATATAAAAAAACCGGCCAAGTGCAGTTTGTTGTATGGGAGCTTTAACAGAAATACATCATCTGTGAATTTCAACTGTCTAGCTATCACGGTTCGTGAGATACAGCCTGGTGACAGACAGACAGACGGACGGACTGTGATCTTAGTAATAGGGTCCCGTTTTTACCCTTTAGGTACGGAAACCTAAAAAGTATTACGATAAACCTTCTTTATGTCACGACAACATTTAAATATTGCTATTCCTTGAACAAGAAGGAGAAGTAAGAGAGACATTAATTCACTAGCCATAAGACCCGAGGAACGAGTAAAGGTTTTCGGTGTAGAATTTACTCTCCAAGTATAAATCAATTCAACTTAATACACAATCAAGTAATAACATTATCGATGCCATGGCCTCGCAAGAGTAGCAAGCCAGCGACCGCACTTCAGCAGTCATAAAATAACCTAAAAAACTATCCTTAATCTACGTTTCCTTTCCCACCCCTTCACTCCAAATGTCTTGTTAAGTTTACTTTTCATTCTGAGTGGGGTCCTTAAGCTGTTCGTTATCGCGACAGCTCATTGCTTTGTTCCAGGCGGCTTGGGAGAGACAATTTGCACCGCAACAGTCAAGTGCGTGACAGATTACATACTTGATTTATTAGACATACAATCGTTATTGTTTGAGTAAACGCTTAAATGTTTTGTAAGAATAATATTTGATGAGATTGTCCGTGTGGTTGCCGGGTTAGAATAGTGCCACTCCACGTCTTCCCGTGGATGTCCTAAGAGGCGACTAAGGGAATAAAGGGTTGTAGTACTGTTAGGCGATGGGCTTGCAACCTGTCACTAATACGCTAGTAAACATCTTAGCCTAATTGTGCAAAATGTGCTTACAGAATTGCAGTACAAGTTTTTAAAGTTGCAGGTAATTCTGTAGCTCTGCCTACCCCACTTTGGGATTACAGGCGTGAAGGTATGTATGTATGTAAATTTGATGAGAATAACGTTTGGTTTCTGCTGTGAGTTGCTGAACTGAACTGAGTATTACGTTGACAAAGGAACAAGCAAAAACAAGACCGAGCGGTTCGTTTACCACGTTAACTCTGCCCTTTTAAGCTAATACGCAGTAAGTCAGATAAAATTCCTTTAGCAATATCAACCTTATTACTAAGAAAAGAGAACTAACATTTGGTTATTGATTTTGGAATACTGCTTATTTGCTTAGGAGGGCAGAAAGTACTATCGAAATATAATAAAGAAATGCCTAAATTCTATAAGTACAGTTATACGCGAACGACAAACAGTATTAAAGATTATTAAAACAAAATACCGTTGGTGCAAAATGATGACGAATTACTTACAGTATCAATGAACGCTCTATTTTGGTATTTTTGTAACTAAAGCTATTGCAACACGTTGAAACGCCGAGCTAATTATAACGTATTACATATAACATGATAAGATAAGTTCCGTTTATACGAGTGCAAAAAACTTAGAATGCGACGTGAAACTGAGTGTTCCAGTAAACACGACTATCATAAAAGCGAATACTGAAACTGCGAACATTACAGTCTGTGATCGAATTCGAGATCAAAAATGTAAACAAACGTATTGCCATCATAAAAAAAAACAATATCTAAGTGATGGTTAGTTAAAAATAATAATAATAAGAGTTAACTAATATTGTTTGAAGAGTTAATAATATTGCACTTTGGTAAACAGTAAATATACTTCTTTTATTCCGTATCAGTATGTTAAAGAGTAGTTTTGGAACAGGGAAGAATGGAAATTACTCCACCGACAAGAGCTTAGCTCTTACGTAAATGATGATGATTCCGTATTTATGTTGTTTGAATAAAATATACGGAGTTTTAATTTATGCTACTGGCAATGATAAGAAGTTTGAAATCATTTGGTTCGTAATTATAATAATTGTAATGTCAATGTAATATGTAATTGTAATTGGTTAGGTTGTCTAATATAAGTCATTGATAGCTTTTTTTACATTTCTAAGATGCAATACGGACAAAATAAGTACGGCATTCGTTTTCTGATATCTGTCGAATGAATGTGCTTCTTTTCGTCTTTCTTTTGGTATCGTTGCTTTCTGTTGTTAAGTTTTTGTTTCTTATTGTTACAGATACATTTATTATTAATGTTACAAATTACGATTCAGACATTACAACAGCCAATTAACAGTGAATAAATTCAAAAAATAATTTAATCGTATAATTTCTATCCTCCCTGTCATAATACTCATAATGATTACATATGTAAAGACTAACTTTAGGTGTCCAAAAGACTTTCAGCCAATATCTTTTTGAAAAGCATGTAGGTATCGGTATTTATACATTTAACAAAAGGACATTTGAAAACAAGATTGTATACCCCTGGAACGCCACTTTGACTTTGTCAATTGTATGTTTACATTTTTGATCTCGAATTCGATCACTGACTTTACATTTTCTATGACAACATACTATATCAGTACATTACAAACTGTTACAAATCGTCGGTGAAACTGCAAAACCGCGTAAGTAACATTTTTAACAAGGAGCAAAATGCACATTTTTCATAACATAGTAGGGTTTATTTTGCTGTATCATAAATTTGTTAGTGACGCGGTTTTTCATTTGTTTTGCAACAATCAATTTGTAACCGTATCTCTCTAAATTAAGAGCTACGAGTAAGTGTTCATTATTGGTGCCTTCAGCTAAAAGTGTGCAACATTACCCCTCTTCCTATCGCCACTCGTGGATAAAAGGTGTCCTTTTTCCTTTCTCGCGGTTCAAGCCATCTCCAAATCAAATTTCATTGAAATCGGTTCTGCGGCTTAACCGTAAAAGCGTACCAAACAGACAGACAATGTTACTTTCACATTTATAATATTAGTTTGGATTAATATAAAAGACACTATTTATTCAAAAAATTGCAATTTTATTAAAAACTTTGTTTTTTTTTAATTTTATATTTCGACCGTGCTAGCATTTGCTCGCTTTCATTTATCACTCTTGGGCGTGATGCGAACAGATCGCAGCGTGGCGATGGCACGGATGAGCACGGAGTTGAGCGTGTCGAGCCGGCTCTATCCGTGCTCACTAATTAAATTATCCAGTTTTCATTTATTATTTTCAGTTACTTTAGTTTAATATTGAGTTAATTTTGCAATAACAATAGTTACGGGACGTAACGCACGCGGTAAAAAGCTGCCAAGCCTGAAGCCCTTGACAGTATGCTTTATGTTTTCGAAAATGATGTTCGAATACTGTCAAAGATTATGGAATTGACGTTAGCGCTAGACACGACCACCTGGCAGCTTATGTCAGCCCTATTCATTTTTGATAACGGTAACAATCTCGCCACTTGTCCAGCTACTGTACTGTACTGGCTATTTTTCTTCAAGTTCGGAACTTGGTCAGCAATTCTTCACTTTGCGATACTTGACAATTATTACTGGCATACGAGTATTGTGGGACAAATGAAAGGGTTAAGACAGTTGTACCACAAGGGTTACAAAGTTTGAGCCAATACGCGCGCTGGCCTAGTTGGTAGTGACCCTGCCTACGAAGCTAGCGGTCCTGGGTTCAAATCCCGGTAAGGGCAGATATTTGTGTGATGAGCGCGAATATTTGTTCCTGAGTCATGGATGTTTACTATGTATTTAAGTATATATTTCTCTATATAAGTATTTATATCGTTGTCTAGTACCCATAATACAAGCCTAGAGCTTAAATTGGGACTAGGTCAATTGGTGTGACATTGTCCCCGGATATTTATTTATTTTATTTATTTATTTATTCATCACTTTTTTATCCTACTAAGAAGGTTATTAAGGAACAGGCAAGTTTTATTGGCGAGGTAGATCAAGAATATGCCAAAAGTAATAATAATTTGATTGATGATAAATAAAAGTTGCTCATTAATGTGAGATAATAGTCAATAGGTACTAAAAAAACTTAGTTTTATCTTTATATTAAAATTGTGTTACCCGTTTTATTTATCACTAGCGACTCGTCCTAACTTCGCCCGGGTTGAATATTTATTATACACATAGCCTATGTCCATCTGGAATAATGTATCTTTCAAAAGGTAAAATAATTTTGCAAATAGATGGAGTGGTTATGGAAATTAATAGTTTAGATTAATTTGAAAGAATAATATTACAGTTTTCATTAAATGCGAATAAATTCAATCAGCACTAAGTATTAAAATTCGTAGATGTACTTACTTACTTGACATTTAAGGATTCTACCAACTAACTCAGACATTTTCACTGCTTTTAACAGTTTATTTGCCGCGCAACTTTGTGTCCAATCAACATGATTAATTTCTAACTCGCCACGATAGATTTAGTACTTATTTCGAACTACTTATTTAACTCGTTTTACTTTCACGCTGCTTAAGTTTTGTTGCAACATTGTCTATTAGAAAAACACTTTAATACACAGATATCTTTAATTTATCACATTATTAAAAATAAAATCACTTTCGTCCAAAATCGTTCGCAGCTCGAAGAATAGCAGCGTCAGATCCAGGGTTACCATTTAAAGTGTTCATCAGCTTTAGCATAGTTAGTTGATCCTGACTGAGTGTTGCCAGGGTCGTTGCTTGTGTCGCTTGGTTATGTACTATCGAACCTTGCACCATGATTAAAAAGCAGAAGACCAGAATTACGATTTTAGGAGTCTGAAAAAAAAGTTTGGAATTAGAAAAAACTGATGACTTAAAGTCAAACTGCGTCTATTGTTTAGGGAAAATCATATTGCTCTTGACAGATATTGTCACTTTGCGATAGCTTTTATTTACTTGACATGGCGGCCAAGCTGAAAACAATTCAATAGCATGTCAAAAGTAATATTGCTACTTGGACTATCCTTCGTTACTCCTTCTCGGTCCAAAAGACACTTCCCCCCAATTTCTTAAGCGTTCTACATCGTCCAGATACAGACAGAATAGTTTTCTTAACCGTGCTAGTCGAAGAATGAATAATTTGACGAGAGAGCTTGATATTGATATATTTAACTGTGTAATACCTTCTGTGAGGCGAAGATTAACTAAAATGTATTTCGAATGAGTGATCTTCAAATTGCGAACTAATAAGCGAGCTTACAATACAAATACAATACAAAACACTTTATTGTACACCAAACAAAAACATAACAGAGATGGAACACAATTAAAAATAATACAGGTAAACAACAGGCGGTCTTATCGCTGATTAGCGATCTCTTCCAGACAACCTTAAAGCTTAGTGGGTTGGGCATGTTATGAATGTTCACAGTTCTTTTAAGTTATATAGGTATTAGGTCTTACATATGTGTGCGTTGTTTTTTTGTTTTAACTCTCATTTGGTTGTGGCACTGTTGTGCGTGTCACTAAGGTGTATGTTTCTTAACTTATATCTATTTGTGAGTTCCTGTAATTGGCTCTGTACTCTATTTAAGTTACTATAAGAATTGTTAAAGCTGTTGGTTCTCCTAAAATAAATAAATATGGGTTTACACAGTAGAATAGAGGCCGCAGTTGGTTTAATAAAAGGAGAAGGGCTCTTTTTTACATTGTTTTGTGTACGACTTGACCGCCTTTGCTGTAAAGTTGATGAGCTCTGTTATAATATTAACAATAATATGGCAATTAGGTATAACGACAAGGTAGAAAAAAGGCTTTTCTTGTCTAACAGTGTGGTTCCCACGCCGATACAATTCACAAAATCTTACCAGTTCACAAAATTCAAAACTTTATGTAAGGCTAATTGATTTTTTGCTTTTAAAATTTTTCGACTCAGGGTTTTAAAATAACTGGATAACTTACTTGCAATGACATAGTTAAGACGTTTACTTGCGGATAATAGATAAAAACTGACGGTATTGTTTCCCAGGGCAATACTTATAAAGCAAGACAGTGATTATAAATGGCGGCTAGCGTGACCGATAAAAAATTACTCGAGTTACTAAATAAATCCTTTGATGCACGAGATGTTTTTGAATATAATTTATAGTGAAATAAATAAATTTTAATTTCGATTTGAGTTATAGCATTTGCAATTATTTTGATTAAAACAGCAACAGTTTTTTTAAGTTAAATTGAACTTTATAATTGAATAGAATACTGAGGTGAGTATAAAAAGTTAGGAACTGGCTTGGTAATGAGTACCGAGTAAAAAAAAATGACTCAGCACGGGCACTTTTACACGTCAAAAATCTACAGCTGAGAAGAAACGCCGTAATAAAAAAAATCAACAGTCACTTGTATATGGCATTGCTTGTACTTACAAATGTGTAACTGAGTACCACTTAACAGATATAATCACTCAAAAGTATACCTATTTATTTTTAAAAAGACTAACAAACCATGCCAAAACAAAACTTATTAAAATCAACATAGGTATATGTTGGGTCAGTTAAACCGAAGTCGGCGTACTTACATTAAATAGTTTAAACTAAAATCCGACTTCAGGTTGACTGAATTAGGGTGGTTTTGAAATTTGAATGTCTTGGCGTATCTGGCAAAAAAAAACTCTGGTTTGTCAGAGTTAGTGTGCGCTAGATCTAAGTTTAAAACAATGGAAGAGGAAAGCGAGCGGCTAGAAAGATTATGGCATTTAATTGATACCTTCAATGAGGTTAAATCTTGGTGTTTTGCAAACAAAACTCCTAGAAGCAGTTAAATTGCCATTCTCATACCGGACTTTATCTGTGTCTTTATTTTCAGGTTGAATAACCTTTTAAGTATAAGGTATAAAAATTCAGTTCAGTTTACGCTGAGGGAAAAGGACAGAGCTATATAACTGCTATAGCTCTTTCCTTTACGCTCGCCGCAAAATGAACTGATTAGCCTTGTCATAATACATGCTCCCCCCCACATGCCAAAAATAGGTTGTTTTTGTTTTTAGACCGGCTTTTTGAATTGTTTACACCTTAGGAAAATTAAAAAGAGAATATGGTGGTGGAATGGGTGGTGGTGTGGTTGCCGGGTTAGAATAGTGCCACTCCATGTCTTCCCGTGGATGTCGTAAGAGGCGACTAAGGGAATAAAGGCTTGTAGTACTGTTAGGCGATGGGCTTGCCACCTGTCACTAATACACTGGGAAACATCTTAGCCTACTTGTGCAAAATGTGGTTCCAGAATTATCAAGAAGTTTTAAGACTTGTTGGTAATTCTTTAGCTCTGCCTACCCCACTCTGGGAATGAAGGCGTGAAGGTATGTATGTGTGTATGTATGTGTATATATTCCCTCTGCCTTATAAAGGTTGTCTCCCATTTTGTTAATTAATATAATAATCAAGACTATTACTGACTTTCAAAAGGAGATTTTTTTTTTAGACTGTGACCCTAAGCTGCCTACGAAGCTAGCGGTCCTGGGTTCAAATTCCGGTAAGGGAAGATATTTGTGTGATGAGCACAAATATTTGTTCCGGGGTCTTGCAAGTTTCCTATGTATTAAAGTATATATTTCTCTATAAAAGTATGTTATCGTGGTCAAGCCTAGAGCTTAGTTTCGGACTAGGTCAATTGGTGTGACATTGTCCCCAGATATTTATTTTATTTATTATTTATTTCTTGGAGAACCTACAATATAGTGTGTAGGTATGATATCAAGCACAACTTTCCGCCAGTTGGTATTGATAATTTTAACTAAATCAAAGCACTGTAACGTGAACAAATTATTTTCAAATATCAAGATTCATCAGCCACATCGATCAAAGTAACCATGGTCCCTTTAGATTAGAATCCTTCGGTGATTTTAATATTCATAATGAAATAAGTCAATGACATTGCGGAAACGATGAAAACGTAATATCAGGGATTATTAATAAGTTTTCAACAGCCTATAAAGACCCGATTAAAACGGGATAAAGGTCAAGTGGTCAATATTAAAGCGGCCTTCCCTCCAAACTCTGAGTAAAAAACTTCGGTTTTTTTATCCTAGTTAAAATTTGGATTTTAGCTTTTGACTTTTCATATTGAACCTATAATGTTATTAAGTTTCAATATAATATCACGAGACGTCCGATTGGGAGTTACTATGCCACATACAGACACACAGATAAACATACACACAAACACAGAAAAGGGTAGAAGTGCCGATTTTAGCTATCTTTGAATCGTTTTTGCCTACTCTAAATATAACTCGTATATAAAACATAATGAAAATATATATTTTTTTTCCATATTTTATATTCAGTCTTAACTAGTTATGAATATTTGTTTTGTAGTGGCCACAAACGGTACTTTTACCCTACACTCGTCAAACTTATACCTGACACCCGTCTTTTCTTCGGTAGTTAAAACTAAATATAATTTGACAGCTAGAATGCGGTTTAACTGAGCAAGTTGACACGTGCCTCTAATGCCGTAAAAGCGACACACTCGATGTTGTGGCACTTTCTGTTCGGGTACCGAGCCAATATTGTGTTAACACGATTGCGGATTTTGTTCTCAACACGTAGTGTAGAAAGGAACAGTAAAGCAAACGGAATCGGTTAAGATCTTTTAAAATGATCATTAATCATACCGGCATTATCGTTGTACTAAACTTATTGCATAAAGTATGTGTTTACAAATGGTCTTAAAAATACTTCATGTCCAACATAAACCCTGTTAAGGCACTGCATTTAATTTATATTATATTTGTAAATTACTTAATCTAAATTAGGACTTCTATTATCAATTTATAGATTATTTATGGTACAAAAAAAAGTACAAACAGCAGACTTAATACTTATCAAAACAGTACTAGTCAAATACGAAGCAATCAATCAGAAATTTACACAGTTGATGCACGAAAAACACACTTCGTATTAAAATATAACCAATATTATAGTGTTCTAAATCCACCGCGGCACTGTCATTAAAAGTGACTTTCCACGGTGGCATTAATGTACGTAACATTAAGTGTGGCAATTGTTTACAACAAGGCCGCATTTCATATTAACCCTTAAGTTAATAGAAGTTTGCTGGCTCTGGCTCTAATCCTCTTCTACACCAGACGAGATCTAAGAGCGAGGTGATGAGGAAAGTCGTAGACACCCCTAATCCTAATGCTGGTTAAACTGGGGCCTGCAAAATACTTCGCTTTACTTCATAAAATAAGCAAATATCAGGGGACAATCTCACACAAATTGACCTAGTCCTAAACTTAGCTCTAGGCTTGTACTGATGTCTACATTTTTATTATTTACCTTCATTACGAAAACAATTTTATTTAAAAAATATTTCCTCAATATTATCATTAATTACATCTACGGCGCAAACTTCGTCAACGTAATTTGTTTTTGAAAATGAATCGTCTTAATACACATTGTTGTCCATCCCTACTGCTTCCAAGTTTACGGTAAAAGGCGCTGAGATTCTTTCTGAAAATCCATCGCTTTATTTGACACCAGCGTCAATCCTAAAAGACATAAAGCAAGCGTTTGAGGGATTTCGTAACCCGACACGTATCTGAGTCGGAAAACCTACTTGAGAAACGAAAACAATAAGAATCTCGTGGAACAAAATATGTTCTTAGAAATACGACTAAATTTGTAATAAGGCTCGCATTATTCAGGAATATAAAATTAGTTCGTTTTTTACCGAAGAGCTGGCAGTTCCCTCGCTCAACGCATAAGTTTAACTATTCGACGAGCAAATGCCAGCGTCTTCGGGACAATGAAGCAGAAGCTTTTTCTAGATTTTTCTTTTTTAGACTTCTTACTAGAAATACTAAAAACGCTACATGTTTGCTTACAATAATTGAGGAGGTCCCTCAATTCCTCACTGATCTCCTCATCAGATTCAGATTTGGTTACAACGAGACGACCTCGAAAGTATACTCTATCAAACCAAAAAAGATTGTTTAAATCGGTCCACAATTGACGGCGTTATCGGTAAACATACAAATTACAGTGAAACGTACAACCTCCACCTTTTTCGAAGTCGGTTAAAGAAGGGACCCTCATGGTGAAGTTTCGCTGTATGTATGTATGTCACAGCAGGTTTTCTCAGCAAATACAAATGCTATCAACTTGAAATTGGGCATAGGTGTACAACTTGCTTGCCCGCATCTGTTTTTAGTAAAAAAAAGTATGAAATTAATTCTGTAAATGATTGAAAAGGGCTCTAGAATGAAATAATAAAATGTATCATTCTTCACGATGATTACGAAGTAAAAATATCACTCCCATTTAATTTGTATGTGTTTAAACAGTCTACCTACTGTTTAAACAAACAGTCCTTGACTCCTTTGTTTTTTAACCAGACTGCGTCAGAAGGAGGGTTATATTTTTTACAGGATTTGAACACGTCTCTGTCCCGGTCCACCTAAGATGCTTTTAGCGCATTGTCTTACGGGTCTTCAAGTATTTTGTCTATGATACACAAACGTACAAAACGTCACGCACACGTGCCGGTAGTATTAGTTTTTGCCATTACGGTTAAAATGCCTAAAAATTGCAGTGCAAAACCATAACAATGGCTGTTTTAGCAACATTGTCCCTTATAAAGCTCGTTTGTTACTCATTCAAACATTGTAAAGGCTCGTTTTGTCGCTGAAAATGTGAAACCCCTTCTAAATATGGCTTACATTTATATGATGGTCGCAAAGGTCTGGACACAACGTTATGGCGCTATTTGCTGAAGCATAAAAAAACATTATACCTATGAGAGTTGGGCTATAACCGGGAGTAATACCAGCGTGTGGGGGTGCTTGCGGGCTTCAAAGCTTGTTCATTGTGTGCAACAATAAGAATTGAATTACGTAACAGGTTGGACGACACATTTCGTTCATTATAAAAAAAAAGGATAATGCAAAGAAGGTTTTTCAAAATTTGGTGCCGTAACCAGGATTTAAAACAATTTTAACAACATAAACACATGCATGTAAACACTTTTGTTTGCTAAAACGGTTGTATAGAATATTATATATAATATTAAAATTACGACAACTAATGAAAAATGCCAATGAATTTTTTTTGGATTATTTTAAGGCCACTTTTTTCACTAGGTAGTTTGTAATTTTTTACTGACCCTATTTATTATATTACATTTTCAATCAAACTTTATCGCATCCATAGCAAATTGGTTTTCTATACGTGCGAAATGGATATGAATCGCAAGACTGTTATTGGCTCTTTATATCGCAGGGGATTTATTAAGGGCCTACCTGTTGAATGGATATTATCAGTGCTTATGTTTTATGTTATACCGGTACATAATGGGTCATTAAATTCCCGTAGTTACCATCAATAACAAAACATAATTTAACAACAGCAACAATGTTTATCCAAACAACGAAGCACAATCTAAACCAGTAATTATGATTTCATTAAATTGCTACTTTAACAAAAACATCGCGCTTACAACCGCCCTAAAATTTAAAGTGACCCCGCTTTACACCTAAATCATGGACCAGATTTTTTAAAATAAAGACCGAGTATTGAATTGTATACGTGATGTGACTATTATTAATTATAATGTTAAGTATTTTCAACTGTACAAAAAAGGAATTAGAAATGGCACAAAACGGGCAAATCAAGCAAAAATTGATAAAGCCAAACATTCGAAAAAATGTATCTGGTAGATTGTAAATACACATAGAAATAACAGCAAAAACAATGAAAGAGGAACAATAATATTAAAACGGAAGAATTTGATCATTCATGACAAACAAACTATTGCTGACTTATTCTCTGACAATTTCGAGCTCAGTAAAGTAGACCACAAGGGAAGTGAGCATAATGGAAGCTTAAAATTTCCATACATAATGCGAAAACGTTTCTCTACTCTTAAACCTAGCATGATTTTTACGATTTTTGAATATGTTGTAGATATCATACAAAACTATGTCAGCACGTTTTCCTTTCCACAAAAATACTTTTCAGAATGAAACAAATTTAGAAAACAAAAAACAGAAACGTACAGACCTAGTTCTTTATAATTACTACTCGTACAACATATTCAAAAATCGTGGATTTCAGACTTGATTTAGGGGATGAGAAACGTTAACGGCCGGAGCTAAATTTGTATGGATTTTTTTGACAGTTACGCGATTATAGCGGCTTTTCATTATCATCTTAAGCTGCTGCAGGATAATTCAGCCGTAACAAATGTGGATGCGACTTTGTGCCCTGTTACGCCTGAGGAAGTTTTTAAACCAATAATTTCAATGAAAAGTATTTAAATATGTGGGTATGATGAAATGGAAATTTTTAGCTTCAAAGATAATGTAGATCTGCTTGCAGGTACATTGTAACAAGTGAGCAAGAAAGCAAAAACAGTTGCGAAAAATTATCGCCTATTTATTTTCTACCCGTAATATCGAAGTGGTTCGAAAGGATAGTCAAACAAAGAATATATATGTAATAATAACTTCTCACTTTTATAATCATAACAAAGTTGGCCCCAGGCAATTCGGATACCCGAAAGACATTGGCAACACTAATGCAATAGACACTCTGCTTCAAGACGTGGTAGAGAAACTCAATGAAGGTAAGATGGTCGCAGGGCTATTTTTGGATATTAGCTCGGCGTTTCATACAGTTGAGCATTCGATTTTGCTTATTAAACTAGACTACTGTGGTGTCAGAGGGGACACACTTCAACTGCTTAAAAGCTACCTGCAGAACCGAAAACAGTACGTTGAGATAAGGCAAGAGATAGATGGAAGCGAGAGAGTCATTAAATCAAAGATTACGCACGTTACAAGAGGAGTTCCGCAGGGGTCAATTTTAGGACCGATCCTTTTCGTAATCTACATTAATCTATTTTTAACTGGTGGCTCTGTTGAAAGTGCTAAAGACAAAGCTTGGTACTTTACTTATTGTTTTCGATAGCTGGTTCAAACTCAATAATTGAAAACTTAATGCAAAAAATATTTATAAAAAATATTTAAACCAAATTATAAAAATATAGATAAACATCTTAGCCTAATTATGCAAATTGTGGTTACAGAGTTATCAACAAGTTTTTTAGAGTTGTTGGTAATTCTGTAGCTCTGCCTACCCCACTCTGGGAATGAAGGCGTGAAGGTATGTATGTATGTATGTAGATAAACTGGATCTTGTTTTTCAAAATAGGATTTGGAATCAGTTCAGGTGGTGACATTTTTAGGAGTACAAATTGACTCTTATCTCAACATAAAATATATAAAAATAAGCTCAGCTTGTTACGCTTTCAGAACTTTAAGAAATTTCATAACTAGAGACCAACTTAAGTACAGGCTTAACTATCATAGTTTATATTTAAAATATGTGTTAGCTTGCAAGAGTCGTTTTCAAACACAATGAATATTGCTTCTGAAATAATCTTGAATTGAATTGAATTGAATTGATTCACTTTTTAAGTCTGATATATAAATCCTTTTTTGGAATATTATTATTGCTATGTTTATTTAAAAAAAACATTATTTCTTAATATTTAGTACATCACAAAAAATGGGCATCCTACTACTTACCTGAAAACACAAACCAAGAGTGAATAGCGGATTTGTGGGTTTTGGCGAACATAGTTTATAAAAAAGTAAAAAGTCAGAAACGATTTCGACCATATCGATGTCACACTACCGCACCCTAAATGTTAACATTAAATAATAATTAAATTATAAGTTTAAGTTGGTGATGGTGCTGTGTGTGAGATTGATTAAATACTTTTCATTTTCATTTTTTTCATATTTTTTTTGTCTTGGTACGTAACCGTTTGTGTACGAGTCCGACTCGCACTTGACCGGTTGTTCTTTCATTGACGCAACCGTGCAACGTCTATTTGACTGGCGAAGCGTACCAGTCTTTTTTTTTCGAAAATAGTGGGCGCGTCGTTGAAAAATGGTTCATCTTATCATTTTTTTTTTCTTATTTTTTGACATTGTATTAATTTAGGATAAAAAAGTGTGTAGGTAGGATTTAGTGGGATTAAACTATTTATTAAGCAACAATAACAGCAATCAATGCAACTAACCTGAATCTATCACACATTAAAGATTTCATTTCATTTCATCGAGTACATAGTTTGAATGTTTCTTGTGATAAAAACAAGAATAATATGTAGCTGAAAGTGAACATAATTATTTACCCACAAAGGTCAACTTTAGTTTTGTAAGACGTAATAAACAATGTTATTACCTGGAGCTCTACTCTGAAAGTCTCAAAGTTCTCCGTTCTAATAAGAGGGAAGAATGAGGGGTTTTAAACTTCGCAAGCTTCAAAATGAGTGTTTCAAAGTAACCCACCTGAATTACATAAAAAGTAATGATTATGATTTATAGTCGAGATTAAATACTTCCCAGCACGGGTAGCACAAGATGATTTTCTCGTTTATTGCTCATTGCGTCTCTATCGTTATTGACTATATAGAAAGGGAGATCCGAGCGACAATCAAGTCGCGGGCAACTTATGCTAGCCGAGCAGTAAAGAAGCTAGCCAACAGCCGCCATAGATACGTGTGTTTAAATATGTCCAACAAAATTTAGATTTGGTTTGCAGCTTTCTGATCCTGTGTTAAACGAAGACAGCAAATGAAATGATTTGAGTTATTTCCAAAGTAAAAAAAAAACAATTAAAAAACAAAACTACATTTGAGCATTTCTAAAAAAGTTTGTACATTTCATTTACGACTTCGATTTGCAAAAAAAATTGCAGGTTGGTAGGGTGAATGAAGCTGAGCCTAAATAACATAGTCTCCCAAAATGTCCTCATACATTTGTATGAAACTTTCCTTTTTTGTTACTAACTTTCTTTGGTTCATGGTAACAAAAAAGGAAAGTTTCATACAAATGTATGAGGACATTTTGGGAGACTATGTTATTTAGGCTCAGCTTCATTCACTCTACCAACCTGCAATTTTTTTTGCAAATTGAAGTCGTGAATGAAATGTACAAACTTTTTTAGAAATGCTCATTTAATGCCATAAATAGCGGAGAAATCCGCCCACGTTTTTTTACGGTTCACTGCCACTATATTCTATCAACTATAATCTCATAACAATACAAATAAATAAATAATACTGCGCATAGCAATGCATGCGGAGAATCAACGCACGGAAACCGCCTTCATAATGCGCATGCAATAACAATTGTTACTTATTTTCTTAGAAACCCTATCGCTTACATATTTTTAATGCCCCAGATACTCTGCGCCCTCGCAGTGCAAATCGTCGTACTAAGCTCGAGATTCACCTGTCCGGAGCTTATATATAACTGGCAGGTAAAGTTAAACTGGCCAAATAACAGACGAAGTAAGCTTTCAAGGTACCTACCTGTCAGTTTTTAATATTCGAACCACGGTTTGAATATTGGAATTGCGGGAAGGCGATCGAGCACACAGGCCCCTGATGTTACCGTAGGTAAGTGGGATCTATGACCCATAGGCATTTGCATACTCAAAACAACAATCTTAAGACTGCCCTCCTAAGACCGCAAATGTATTGCTAGCCCTGACGACTATGATGGAATGCCTTTATGCTAGTAATTCAACGGTTGTCCCTCACCGGAGCACAACAATGCGAACACTTGGCGGATATAAAAGATTTGTCACGTCATGCAAAATTTCTAATTTTTTACGTAAAATTATCAAAATTATGTCCACACTTAGACAAAATAGTTAACGATTTTCGATAATCTGTCATAATGTATGGAATCGTTGAACAACTTAAGAGCTTGCCGTTGTTACTATCAGCTTTAGTTTAAATAGCTAATATCCTAACTATTGTATTAATTTCTGGCGAACTAAGAGAAAATCTCTCTTTTTTAGCTCAATATTTATTTTAATGCATACATTATTAGTAGTAGTAGTTCTCGCAATTAGGATACCTTCACCGCTGGCTGATGAAACGTGGTTGTAAACGTTCCCCTTGCAAAAAAAACCCGCTTATCTCTCATTACTTAATCTTTTACGGTTAAAGATAAGATCATGAACATTTTCATTTCACAGCTATACTCCGAGTGCTTTACGTTTAAGTGTAAACTGTTTACAGCTGGTGTTACGACTATTCGCGTTTATCTATCATCCCTTATAGCAATAAGGTCGTTATTGCCGGCGGCTAAAAGCCGTGACGGCGTTATAGCCGTCAACTTTATGTTACCTTTTGATCCGGAAGTATATTTTCTTAAAGATGTTTACAAATAATGTATTATTCGAATTTCAAAAAAACCGGTCAAGTGCGAGTCGGGTTTGCGCACAAAGGGTTGCCTACACGATTCTAGTATATGCACCAGATTTTTTGGTTACGTCATATAATTATAAAAAAATTAAAACAGTTTATTAAATTTGGGGATTACGACGGATACTGACCTTAGTCCATCAGATATTGAAAAAGTGACCGATGTGCATTCTACCAGGGCGCAAAATTACATGCTAAGAGACCCTACATTGAAAATCCAAGGTTAAAAATGAATACCGGTATTCGATACTATCGAAAAACCGGAATATCGGACAAAAATTCCGATATTATAAAACCGATATTCGAGCTCGCAAAAAACCGGTATTTCGATATTTATTTATTATTATTTATTTATTTATTTTATAGCATGGGAAGGCAAACGAGCACACAGGCAAATTTTTTCGATATTAGATTAGTTTTAATAAATTGTATTTTTTCCAATAAAGTACCTAACGTTTTATTTTTATGTCATTTTTAACTAGCTATAGGATGCATTATTCCCGAGTTCCCGGCAATTTGCTGCTGTGATTTTTAACAAATAAATATACATATATTTGCTACGCATGAGCCTCAAGCTTTGCCTACCTTCGCTTAAAAAATCCATTAGGTTTTTAACATTTTCAACTTTTTTGTATGAATATCGAAAAAATATCGAATAAATACCGGTACTGGAAAAAAACCCCGATATTGGATGCTCTAGTTAAAATTATGTTAGTTCCATCTTTGTCACTCATCGAGAAAGGGGTGGAGCGGACGTAACTTCTAACTTCGATTTTCAAAATAGGGCCTGAGGTTATGTTTGTTTATGACAAGGTAGGTTTGTAAAGGGCTAAGGTTAGTGTCCATCTTAATGCGTCCAAAATTTAATAAACTGTTTTTTTTAAATAATTATATCGTAGATGAAACTGCAAAACCGCGTAAGTAACATTTGAAATAAGGATCAAAATGCACCTTTTTAATGAGACAGTAAGGTTTATTTTGCTGTATCATAAATTTGTTAGTTACGCGGTTTTGCAGTATCACCGACGATAAAACAAAACCAAAGCATCAGATATTTTTTTCATTTACTTAGGTCGCTTATACCTACCAAAGATAATCTATCCAAGCATTTTGGCGCAGTTTATCCCTACTATTCTTAACTTTAATTCGTTTTCATTACTTGTACTTATTCCTACAAATGTTGTTAAAGAAAATAAGTGTCTAGCTACTATGGTTTATATTCATATTCAATTTATTGCATCCATGGTATTTACAAAGGTCTTACAGAGTAATATAGTGCTAAACATGGACCCTATTAGGGTATAGCAATCTTAAAACTAATTAAAAAATAACCTAAATATAACAAAGTAAGTTAGTACTTAATTATACATTAAAAAGTTACAAAATATAAAATCAAGCTCACTTTCTATATACTACAACTGTAATTTTAATATATTTACATTAACAAAAAAAAGGAGTAGTTGAATTTATTTTCTTACACATCTATTTAAAAGAAACAACACTGTCACAAACGGACGTATATTTTAGCGGTAATAAAGATTGTACATTTTGTACATTGTACCTTCGACCAGTACCTTCAGTTGCGTTATCCCCTTGCCGACATCCGCAACTTGAGCACTGGGCCTAATCTCTTTATTCGGTACGTGATCGAGAAGTGAAATAACCAACATAGACTGCTCCATAGTTCTTTGTGCAGCTTTTAATGAAAAAAAAAGATCCATGGGTGCCTTTGTGAGCGGCCATCTTCCTATTCCGTACGCGAAAACCGGAAGAACATATATGGAATAAAAATTGAAATATCAGTTATCTAAGGTAAAATTGTTGCCATTTGCAAAAGTGCTGTAATTTTGTAGATGAGCGGCCGTTTGTACAAGTGGTACGTCATGACAGATCTATATAAAGTAAACGTATTTTGTATTACGAAATAGTATCATAAGTGAACAGAAGCTGTGTTATTTTAAATATATAGTGGGTGTGTGTGTGTATGTGTGTGCGTGTATACGATTCTGCGTATTTTATAAAACTAAAATGTTTAATACCGCGCCTCTAATGTTATTTATCGCCTTAAATTATTTATTTACATACATTAAATCACGCCTATTTCCCAGAGGGGTTGCCGAGACCACTTCTTTCCACTTGCTACGATCTTGACAAATTTCTTTCGCTTCTTCCACATTCATACATCGAGTCGTGCACGCACGTCGGTTTCAGGTACTTAAGATTCATTAAATAGGCGTGATTTAATGTATCATACATACATTATATATATGTAATTATTTATTTCCTTCTTACTGCACAGAATGACAGATCGCGTTGGTAAAATTTTATTGAAAATTAACCTTTTGTCGGATACGTACTTTCTTACGTATACTTATACTTTTGTCTCCCCTAATATTAGTAAGGAGCAAGATAGGAAAAGGGTTAATGAGGAAGGATAACATTAATAACAAGTACAACACAAGCAATTTTTTAAAACCCGACTCCATGTTTAGGCATTGTCATCTATATAACTGAATCCATATTATGTTTAAAAACCCGACATTTCAGCATTTATTTTCTAAATTAAATACCCAATGTTTCTCGCGACACTAAAACGAAAGAAAAGTCAAATTCGAGACATCTCTGAAGCACTCTACGAAGAAATAAAGAATGAAAATATGATCTTTAAATTTATAGGTAGGTACCTTGTCAGTAAATATGATTATAAATAATATTTTATTCCCGTTTGACATTTCTACATAGCACTATTTTGAATCGCATCCACTATTATGACTTAGCAAGTGCAGTGAAAAAGAGAATGCATCAAGCCTAGCTTTAAAAACCTCACAACATCTGTAGCATCAGGCAAGACCGAGGAGGCTATAATGTAGCCTATAACACCCCTTGGGTGAACACCAGTCTAACAATATCTCGCAATTTAAAATCAAGGAGGCCTCTAAGCAACATTCGGGAAAAACTTAATACCAATCAGTACTTTATTCTACAACGGTTCGTATGTTAAATAATATTCCATCATACTTAACGCGCAAAACTTTCAGAAACCATAGGCAGAAACTTTCATCGTTCACTTTCACAAGTTTTGGTGGGCGGGGCGTCTTCGCGCGTGCGCAATAGATCCCCTGAAGAGTGGTCAGCCGTCGTCGACTGCGGATGGTCGGTGGTACCAGCAGTACACGCGACGCCACCGTGGCACTCGGACTGATGTAAGTGCCACTTACGCTAGTGAACTTGGCACTTAACATTTTCGAAGTTGATCAAAGTTATAGTAAGTTTTGGAAATGAGTTGTCTAGTATGTTACGTAACTTTGTCACTTTTTTTAACATAACAAATATTTTTTTTACGTAATTATATATGAGTTAAAGAGTTAGCGTTTAATAATACACTCAATGAAAACAATTTTTGTGACAAAATATGAAAATGCAACACGGAAAAATCGCCCAAATAATCACTCCTTGGCAACATTTCATCATAGAATATTTTTAGTATTTATATATACAATAGGTATTACATTTTTAGTTATAAACTCCTAAACTGCACTACAGCAATATTTTCCGCTACAAGGATAAGTTTAAAATAAAGACTTTACAACCAGAAACCTCAAGAAAACTTTCAACTTCAACCCTTAATTGGCAATGTGCATCACAGAGTGTCACCATAATGTTCGCTTTTTTTGTTTGGATTGTGTTTTTTTTATTCCTAATTCAAAATCAAAAAGGGTTTGAATTATAATTATAATTATCTTTGATACAGATGTCCTTAATTACCATTTACTTGGTCCATCAATCATATTTACAAGTTATAAAAGCACTCAGTTATAAAAATGTATTAAAGTAACAAAACCTTTTAAAAAAAACCCTAAAAAACCTCATTACGTAAAGAACATAGATACAATAGAGTAACCGACCAAATAAATTGAACTTCCAAAGCTCATCAACCACACAAAAGCGTTGCAGCAGTGATTTGAACCCATTACAGCGTAAAATCAGCCTCGTAAGGCACCTTTACAAACTATTGAATTAATTTTCCATCGCGTACGAAGCGAAAATCACCTAAATTATTTTGATGACGTCAACGGTACCGTTATGACCATAATGACAGCTTGGGTTTGCAAAGGGTAAGCTATTTTAGCCGAGGAAGAAAAGGTGCGACTTATGTATTATTAATCAGGTTTTGGTATGAACGATGCTTTTATTTTTTTAATGGTTGATGGTGTTCAGGTAAATACTATACAGCTGTTTTACACAGTTTTTCAGAATTAATGGTTATTCGTTAGATGAGCATTTTTTTAAAGTTTGTTGCAAGGACCTGTTATTCAGTTAATTATTCTAATTATCGTTCCTGACCTCGTCATGTTGTTCTCCTAGACATTAGGTATTTTATTTGTATTTTATTGACCTTACATTTGTAATGATTTTATTTGTGTTAGTTTTAAAAATAATTATTTATTACTTTATTACCTTGTAATGCAATTTAGATACTTTTAAGTATTATTGTAGGTATTTAATCAGTGAAAAAAAATGTAAAAAAAATGACCTTCTGCTGGAGTTTCTTGCGGCGCTTCTTCTCCGCAATGATGGTCTTGTCCGAAGCGCTAGTAGATTCACTCCATGTTACCGACGTGTAAAAGAGCCCTCATGTAGCCAATTTACTGAATAAATATTTTGAATTTTTGAATTTCGTTAATTTTTTGGATTTTGTTACGATGTTCATAATTTTGATCCAAATGTTATTATATTTTTGATTAAAAGAACCATAATTACCAAAGACTAGAAAAACATTTGATGAGAAATTACTTAAATATTCGGTAACGTAATCTAAATGTGTTGCTAAGCGCAAAACTCGAGAACGGCTGAACCGATTTGGCTGATTTCTTTTATGTTGTGTTCGTCATAGTCAGGGCAAGGTTTGTATGAAAGAAAATAATTGAAAAATCAACCGGTAACGTCAGAATTTTGCTGCAGGGCGAAGCCGCTTGTAGAATAAATAAGTAACGGAATTAGGAAGCCATTAATTCATGAAAAACTTTTTTATAAATGCTAGCTAACACCTTTATTAATGTTTTAACGTTTATTTATATTAATACCAAGACAAACTATTAAATCCATTTTCAATCGCGTCCAAAGCAGTAACTACCCAAATTATTTTGATGACGTCAACGTATCGTATTGACGTCATGTAATGACCGTAATGACAACTCGAGTTTGCGAAAGGGTAAGCTGTTCCAGCCGAGGGAAAAGTTATGACTACCTTTTCAGTTTTGGTTCAAACGGTTATTTCACAGTTCTCCATTTGCTTACTTGTACTTGTTACTCAACTCTTACACAGTTTAAAGAGCAAATCGACGGTTAACCACCTATACCTCCTAACTGACATTTTTTGTCAAACAACTTTTTTTCGCAATTCATGATAAATACCCTCTAACGCACACATTAGAAAGATCTCCTATTTCAAATAAAGCATATTTCTAGTGTTTTTGTTATCCTGGCAATACCTGCTAAATGACAACGCGCGATTTTTTCCCAAAACACAAAGTTTTTTGTGTCTACTGTAAAGTTTTAACATATTGAGATAGGAGGGATTGGTGGTTAACCGTCGAAATGTCCGTTTTAGTAACGTATGTTGATAATTTTCATTGATAACTGAATATAATGAACATTACCATATTTCATCTTTTTGACCTTATATTAACCAGTTTATTGAAAATTCATTCCCTAAGGGGTTAAAATAGGAGGAGTAGCGAGAGACTACTTCTACGACTACTAAGTCGCGGGCTTCGTCTAGTTTAACATATTTATTCATGATTAACATAGTTTAACATATTTGTTACAATTTCGTTTTTTTTTGTTGAGACAACTTTTTTTTTCGGTTGATGATAACTATAATTTTCCAATCACAAAACCGTTTTCTAAAAATATTTTCTTAGTGAACCCCTACGATATCCAAGGAATATTCCGTCCAAATTTCTAGTCCCTAGGTCCAACGGTTTCGGACCGTTAGTTTCTTCTTTAACGAGTATATACAGGGTGGAAAAAAACAAACTACCTTAAATATTGGAAATACCAAATTCTACACACAGGATGCATTGTTTTAATTTGGAATACAGTAAATCCTGCATTTCAAAAATCCATTTAGAAAAATTTCGTCTGTCTGGGAACTCGAGCTGGTCGAGTATGAGTCGTGTTTCATGATACACGTCGAAAGGGTCATTCATAGTGATCATTTATATATACACTAAATACACCTTTGAACTAAATAAGGACCGCAAAATCCCACATGGTTTTATTGTTTTATCATGAATTAAACAAACCAATTTCCAAAATACCAATAATGCTTTATTTATCGTTTTCAAAAATAAAACAAAGTCTCCTATGCATAAAATTTGCTATTTCCAATGTTTGAGGTAGTTACTGTCCATGTGGCGTTCGTATTTCCCATCTGTATGTGAAATAAATTATCACGTACCAGTTCTCCCTATTAAGTGTTGAAATCTGACCCGTTATTAACGCCTAGGCATAAATACCTACATCAAGCTAGGTGAATTTCCCCCGTTATTGCTAACAACGCGGCTCGCTCGTTCGAGATTTTCACGTGACGATGAGCTTTATCCACCCACGTGACCTACCCTTTTATTTTAAACTGAGCATAATCTTCGCTTCGCATGACTTACGGTATAATATTATTTGTTTTACCTACGTATAGTATATACATCTAACCTATAAATAGTTTTATAATTATTTGTGTTTGGAGTGAATGTATGAATGATATGAGCGATAATTAATAGCCAACAAATATAATACATAGAGACGTGTGAAGCAGTCAGTACAAACTATCAGAAGTGCCAAAATTTAGAAATATAAGTACTCCAGCTAAAATAAGTGGTGAAATATCCGGGAGTAAATAAAATAAATATTTTACTCACAAAATTTAAATAGAATTTAAAGGAAAATGCTAGCTACCTACTGGTTTGATTTTATGTCGTGAAAAAAAATACCAAAGTAAGTGTATCTTGGATGAGAAATATTTAACTTTGAAGGGTATTTTTTTAAATATAAGTTTTAACCTATATAACAAAACACGTGCTAATTATTTTTTCAAGTTCTTAATCATACTATCAAACCAGTAGAATACAAGCAAATTAAAAAATCTCTATAGAAGTTAGAGAGTTTAGTCACTTTTCAGTACTTTGGGGGACCATTCCTCCCAACACCTTAACAGATTGAGATTGGGCAGCTAAAAAAATCTGTTATTTTAGACTTCTCTCCACCACATTTATCTAAATAAACCAAATCAGAGCCGGACTGTTAGGTACCTTTCCTTATCAGTGTTAAAAATAAGTAGAAACATTTTAAAGGATTATGTTCGCATTTATTTTCGGAATTCGATATCACAAAAACGCAAGTTAACGCCTAAACTAGAACAAACGGCTTAATCTGCATAGTAAAATATTTGCAAAACATGAACCGCGAACATGCAATTAGGTCAAAATGGATAACATTCAGTTTGGTGTTAAATATGTGCATAATAGTTCTAGTGGGTTGCGCTTTTGTGCTTTAAGCGCTTTTTATTAGTTCATTAAAAAAAGGTACCTATTTGAAAATTCTATCAGACAAGGGTGTATAAGTATCACTTAGTTTCTCACTGCGATTATTATCTTCTTTATTCTTATTTCTGTTTTTTTGCAAGCTTACCCCTTTCTTCCACTTGTGCTTCTACCATACAAAATTACCAAGTTTTCTTGTAATGCTTGAAGCTTTTATCAGCTTTAAAACAAGGACGCTGTCATATTTTAAGTCCAACACGAGCCCTAAAAGCTATGCTTAAAATTCCCTTAGCATAAATATATGCTGTCTTTGTTACACAGGAACAATATATTCATGAGGGTATTTTGTATTTCTTTGCGTAAATCATGTCTGGATGTTTTTGAAGAACAAGAAAAATTCATAGCTTTCATACATATTGTATGAGAAAAAAATATCTGACTCTGCGCTTGAAAAGTGTTTGTCTTTGCATATTTGTTTAGGGTTTCTGCAAATAACGTTGCAAACTTCAAATTTTAAATACTCATCACGCTTTTGCCTTTCTAGCTAGAACTTACTAAGCACTAGAGATTCATTAGACAGAAGTTGTTTTGTATCTTTTATCCTCAGTCGCAAAAAAATTGAGAATTAAAAGAGACCTACGTAATAATATATTATTGTTATGGATAAATTAATAATTAAATATTATAAGAAAACCTCTGAAACAAAGAAGTACTTTTACCGTTTAAGATATATAAGTAATTTTAATTTGTGCAAAGCGTAAAAACAAATTAAAATTACTTATTCTTAATTCTGACCGCCACTTGTTTATGCCTAATTAACAAAGACGTCACGCGCAACAAAGCTAATTTTCATTCCTGACCAGAATAATATCGTTAGAGATTAAAATACCACCTCCAAGGAAACTTCAGTTACATTCGCACAATACAATTGTAAAGATTTCAATCAATTTAAAGACCTAAAGTCGATAAAAGTAATTCAAAAAGTTGTCCACGATAAGATGCCGCGATCTGTTCTTATTGTGGAACTTTTGATAGCCCATTATTACCAAGCTTTTGTTTTAAAAATATGCGCCCAAAAAATATGGCCTCATTATTTTTGAAACTTTCCCCGAGACAATATTGTACTGGAGTGAAATATTCGGAGTTGTGATGGATCGACACGCACTTTGATGGCTGATTAATATAGAAGCAAAATAAAGGGAAACATTGAAGTTTTGGAGACAATCCTTTATAAAATTTGCGTGGCACATCGCTAAAATAAGTATAAGACATTTTTGTTTCGAGCAACGAGGCCCATATTTACGAATACCATATACGAGTAGACTAACATACATAACAATATAAAACTTAAAACTAATACCGACGCGACTAAACAGCGTGGTCCTGTTTTGCCAAAATTGGCGTAATGTTCAAAGAAATTGTGCACGCATATAAAATAAAATATAGCACTAGGCTTATAAGTGGATTAACTCTTTTGACTTTGAAAGGCCCCAGTATTTAGATTGACCTTTGTCTATAGCTGGTGCATCCTATGTGTGTTATGGTGGTATCTGTGTTTTAATATCCCACTAGAGGTAAACTTTGCGTAGTGAATTATGTTCTATATACTACGTAAGTATTATCTATGAAAGGAATAATATCATTGTCATGTGCCTATAATAAAGTTTATTACATCATCTCTTGCCCAAAAAAGTACTATTTTATCCCTCATGGTTCACTATTGGATGGCATAATTTTTAATCGCATATAAAATCGTTTGAAGAAAAGTGGTTTTTACACTAGGACCGGTTTTATTTTAATTATCATAAAAAATTAACCTGACCTAACCTAACCAATATAATGTTTAATAAATACTGCAATTTCAGGCTAAAAGGATGTGATGCGAAAATATTTGATACATTTCAAAGGGATCCCATTCCTCACATATTATACAGACCTAAAAATAGGTATTTCCAACAAAGTTTAAACAAGTTAGTAAATTGACGATCTCGTTCAAAACTCAGACATCCTTGACATTGAAACTCTCAGTTCCTCTGAAATCATAACACTAAATCGCAAACACCGTGTAAACAGACTGCGAGTCCCCGCGGGCGAACTCCCGGCGGATACAAGTGACGGTATCGATGCTAGACATTGTTTCGCACGTCGGCCTGTTATAACATGTTTGAGCCTCGGTATTTAGGGAGCTTGTAGCTGGAAATTTATCTTAGGCATTACCTGTAACAATGTCGACAAAGAGATATATAGTTTCAATTTTATAGGCTTAAGGAAGAAAACGGTACCAAGGATGTTACCTTAAGGAACGTTCGCGAGAATTATAAATAACCAACGAAAATCCGACTGTTATTTAATACGATACACTATAATAGTCATCAAGACATTGTATTAAACGTGAAGTCTTCTGAACATAATATGTCATACAAGGCAGTTATTTAGGAAACTTCCTAAGCATAAAAGTGACAAACTCAAACAGTCTTGCAGCTATTGTTGTGTATGTAAATCAAGTTTTAATTTTACCGGTGTAATCGTAAAGAAGTTACCCCGATAATATTGCATTCAAAGTAAATTATAGATTTAATTCCAAATATGCCGCATTTTGTGTAAGTTGACAAAGTTATTTTTCATACGGACGTTTACTCATATTTTATAGAATGGGAAAATTATCGATTATAATTGACTATTGACTAGTGTGAAAAGAACATGCGAATATTCGAGTTTGGTTAAGAGTAGATGAAACAGTAAAAGTAAATCAGAATGATGTCTCAACACTTAACAAGTATGTTCGAGCAAATAGGCAACTTTACGAAGAACAACCTGACCCACAACAGTAAACATGTGAAAGAGAAGGACAATAAGTCGACCTCAAATCACGTGGAACTTGAAAAACAGCAGGCGTCTCCCTCGCACAAACCTGGGCACCCGCAGCCTCCTCCGCCACTGAAAAAGCCCTACAAGCTAAGAAATGTGTGCTCTAAAGCTGAGTCCTACGATACTCTCTACTCTAACAACGTAATGGTAAGTAATTTGGATAATCAACTTTTTTTTAAATATTAGGTTTTCTAATTTCTAAGTTTTGCAGATATTTTGTGAAACGTTAAGTAAAACGTGCTATAAGGAGTAGCAAAATATATAACAAAAAAGTTTTTTTTAATACCATTTTATCTTCACATCGCAAAGTAAAAAATATTTACTTCCTTATGCCATTATAGTCAAGAAAAACTGTAGCCCTATTATGAGATAATAATAAAAAATACAAGGGAAGGCAACAAAAAAACACTCATTGAGTTAGTCATGAAACGTTTGAATCAGCGACGTATTTCCCCACGCGTTTGCACAAAAAACGATAAGGTTCTGATCACCTTTACTCGTTTGCATTGGTTATCACTTCGATAATGTAACAACGATTGTGATTTAGCCCACTTCTGACGTTTTGCCGAAGCGTTGTTTATCATTTCTGAAAACCGATGGCATCATCTGTTGTAATCGATGGTGACTAAAACTATAATGACGCAATGATGATGTTTCAAAGTAGATGAATATTTACGAAACGACAACGGTAATAGTGAAATTCTGTAATTCAAACGATCAAAAAATATAAATTTCATTTATAGAGGCAATTTCAAATCTAGTGTACTCTATAATAGGCCTTTGGGAAATATATTTCCTCCACTAGAAGCTAATTTACATTTATGTACGTGCGGTGAACGCATTCGAGAACGCCTTTCTTCATAATAATTCTCACTACGCTCAAGATACCGTGATATTGATTCCCCTTTGTTGTATGTTTTATTTATAGCTTCTCCACAATAATGAATATAAAAGGGATCGTGTTTTGTATCAATATAACATTATTTTGTTTGTCTTTATCAATTTGATAAAGAGCTCGGAATTTGGAGAATGAGTTTCGAATTTGCAATTGTACAAAGTGAATAGATTAGCTAACGAACCATCACGTCATTAGAAGATTTCGTTACAAGAACACCAAACCTTTGTTCTTGTTACCACAGCAAAGTGTAAAAAATAACAATCATCACGGCTGCTTTTTATATTTATTTTCCTACACTAAAAACCTTTTTATGACCCGTTTAACTTCGCATTCTAAGGCAATGCCTTCGAAAATGTTGACAAGCAGGTGAGTAAATCGTCTAAAGAAGACGTTTCACGTCCCCAGGCGGCAGGTAAAGTATCTAGTATATACCGACTATAACGTCATCCCTTCGCACGTAGCGCGAGTCACGTGACGGCGCACAAAATAGCGTCATTTGCGAGGCCGTCGGTTTATTACTGTTTGTGGATTTTCAGAGCCGAGACCGCGTTCAGAGGCTTCAGTGTGTAAATTGACTGGTCTAAATAGTAATTTTTCATTGATATAAATGTATAGTATGACCAGTGACTGTGAAATAAACTTCAATCAAATCAAACTAATTTAACTTTGTAAACATAATTATGTGTCTAGACGCCAATTTGTGCTAAATAACTCTTAATACAATAAGGATTAATTTGCGTTATTTTATATGTTAATCAGATATTTGCATTGGCTCTCCAAATTTTTTTTAACCCTAGCTTCCTACATGCAGCATTTGCTATCCGAATCAACATCAAGACCTGCAATAATTGGCAATATACATATTGGGAGTATACCTGTGTAAAACATAGGTATTAAACACTTTACCTAATTATTCTCCATACGAGTAAACTAATTGATAATAATAATAATAATTAACTTCTTTATTTCACAATTTACACAATTGCCAGGGGTCCCCACACTAGGCTTGGCCTGTATCGCGGGGAACCAATTACAAATATCACTTATGACTAAATTTTGGGAACCTATCGATGTTTCGAAAAACTTTTATCCGCTGTTTCGTTTGTCCGAAAATTTCATACATACATACATACCTTCACGCCTTCATTCCCAGAGTGGGGTAGGCAGAGCTACAGAATTACCAACAACTCTAAAAACTTGTTGATAACTCTGTAACCACAATTTGCACAATTAGGCTAAGATGTTTAACAGTGTCAGAAAATACGAACCCGAATACAGAACCTGTGTAAGTAAGGTTAGGTTAGTTCTATAACAATCCAGGAAAATTAAACGGTTTCTGAGAAAAATGATTTTCGGACAAATGAACATTTTGGACAAACGAAACAGCGGACAAAAATTTTCTTCGGACTTATGATCGGTAACCCTTTATACAAACTACTAAAAACTACATAAAACTTTGAGCTCAAAAATTATAAAACTAAAGGAGATAGATTTAAAAGAGTAAAATTAGTGGAACCATCTAAACTCAAATGTTTAAATTGATGTCTGCAGTCAAGTTATTTAATTAATGTAAGCATAAAAATCTAAACATCGTTTTATAAAACAAAAGCTACAGAGCCGGCAAGCATGCCATATAGGTACATGCCATATCATTTATTTCTAATCGTCCATTATTCTTTATTTAGGGGAAACCTTACCCGATATAAGGCAATTAATATAATATGCATTTTGATTTATGCCCTAAGGTTCAATTACATTTCTTTTTCGAAGCACAAATACAGTTAAGAAAATTCAAAATAATAATTTATTTATCTATAGATTGTAATTCTGCTATTCTAAAAGATAAAATATCTTGTTACTTTTACTTTTGTTTCTTTTTATTACCAATATATTTAATCCCTCTAATTCTCTCTAAACCTCAGATCAGCAATTGCATCCGGGGCTGACGTTTCTCTCATTCGATTGTCTTTGTCTTCGAACCGGATTAGTTATTTGCGGCGATAATAAAGCCTCTGCAGTTAACACAATGAGCTGAAACTGCCATTGTCGTCGTTTCAAGATGAATCCAACTGCGACTTCACTTTGCAGTGTCATCTTTTTGACATTTGTAGGTTTATTTGTGTTAATTATTGGCTTTCCTTCCTTCTTTTAATGTCCCTATATTTCGCCAATGTCAAGTTTTGGACCATCACCAACGATTTATAAAATAAATAGCTCCAAGGATATCACACGCGAGAACAATTTGTTCGGTTAAAGATTTTATCTAGTGGACTCGACAGAAGCACGTGGGATTTGTTCCACGTATTTCTGTCAACAGCCAGCATTAGTCATTGTTCGTATATCGACTATCGTGTAACGTGTAGTGCGCAGAATAAAGGGTCTTTGTTCTACTTTGGTTTCACCTATCTTACTACGATATCGTAATCATACTTTTTACCTTACAGCACTAACAGTCAATTGAATAAAAGATCAGTCATTATGTCAAATATGATATCGCCTTTATTCCACATTGTGTTCACGTTCCACGCTACATTTTAAATACAGAATCGTATCAACTTATCGATTTTTTTCACGCATTTTTTGAAAGGTCTGTTCGATTTATATGCATTAGGTAGGGTAGAAGTGCCGGTTTTGGTCATCTTTACACCGTTTTTGGCCACTCTAAATTTTAATTAATATGTAAAATATTATGATATTACACAAAGATTTTTATATTTCATCTTTATAATAATCTTCAGTCTTAACTATTTATGAATATTATTTTTAATTTATCAGTATTTCTGATACTCATTTGAACCTAAAGTGGCCAAAAAGGGTACAGTGGCCACAAACGGTACTTCTACCCTACTCATATTAAGTAAAAAAAAACAATACCTCTTAGTAAGTGGTAAACTGGAAAGCTTAAATTGCAAACACAGTCGGGAAATTCAATCAGAACGTTTCAAAAAATCCCTGTTCCCCTTTCAACGAGTAAAAATTAGTGAAGTTAAAATTGTCGTCGATGAAACATGTTGGATTCATGCAGATCCTTTCATTGCATCGTGTGAAGTTCCAATATAAAAAGAATGATCATTTGCTGCGTTTATGTGTACGATTTATGTGTACGGATACAGTCAGTTCAGTCACAGGCTATTCAGTTTCCGTTTTAATTAACGTCTAGGTCTAGATTGATTTATTTCGCCCTCTCAGGTTGCAGGGTTCTCTTTAATAATGCATTTTATCGACATTCATTTCATTACTTCCCAGCAATTTGTTCAGAAACTATAAGCAAATGGCCTATATTAGGAAACCTGTATATGAAGTTGTATTTTAACATTAAAGTATTTCATGTCATGATAAAGTATCGGTGACCGAGACTTTTATGTAAACATTAAGATACAGGAAAACAACAGATACGGGTTGCTCACATATTGTAGAAAACTTCTGATATGCATGTAGATAGAATTATGTATACATATTTAGGCTTTAAAACACTCGTGTGATCTTATAATGAAACGAGCCGAAAGGCGAGTGAACCACACTCGTGTGTTAATGCCTCTCATTATGCAACAGTCACATAAAGTATTATTATAGGTGTTCCTTAGGTTCAATTTGACATGGTCTTAGTTATACCATGAGACCGAACTGTAATACATTATTTCGTAGTCAATGTGACATTGGTCTATAAAGCATTATTTTTACAAGTAAAACAAGACATATCTCTTAATAAAACTGTCATTGTTTGCTTCCTGAGGCTTTAAAAAATAGGATAAAAAACGTACTTACTATTTTGGTATTATAAAATAGAGCATAGCAATATTTGATTTTTGATTTATATGCCAAAATAATGTACCTACAAGTTAAGCCCTGTGAATACATCACAAAAAAACATCACGGTTCAGAATTCCAAGGCATTTTGAGCTCTCCAAACGGGCCGGGGAGCTGTTTAGCTGCAGTGCACGGACTGAGTTCCCAACAAACTTGCTGATGTTCCACTGGCTTATGGGATTTCGAACTTTGCTGTGTATTTCAGATAACATGGATTAAAAGCACATCGGTTTTCCACTTTTGTGGATAGTCGTTTCGAGTCAAGAATTTTGTTAACATGTAGCCAAGACATATTAGGGTCTTTGCGCACTAGATCAGAGAACTTTGTTAAGCGATGACAGTGCAATAAATATTTAGTAACCAAGTTATCATAGTATGTCTGTATATATTAAAAAAAAATAAAGCCTTCTAATTTTTGCTTCATACACGTAGTTTATTTTCGGGAGAAAATCTATTCCAGGTCGGTTTTTGGGATTTTTCTTTAATTCCTGAATTTAACACTAGTTAAGATACTGAAACTTTTAGACGGTAAACTAACATTTGTGGAACAATTAATAATATATTAACTTTGTGTTTGTTATAATAAATAAAAAAAATAAAAAAAAGTAAGGTTTGACACTCCTGAGACCACCCCAACGATAACCCGTACTTTAAAATCCATCAAGCTGTTTACCGTACAGGCCCTAACAGGAGTTGGCAAATAATACTTAAATAAAAAAAAAACCATTTGATATCTCCTATTTTAAAATATATTACATCATATATCATAAATTTGAAAATTCGTTTTAAACCGGAGCAAAGCACGTGCTTTCCGGTAGGTGCTGTTTTATTACAAGGCGCAATTACATCAATATTTTTCAATATATATGCATTTACTTTTATTATACTACTCGTACTACTGCCCCGGCAAAACTTACGAATGAACTTTCAGTGCAGAACTGCTAACTAATTCCTCTCAGGTAAAATGAAGCCGCAAACCGAATCAGCTGGAACCCTGGCTAGCTCCATTAAAGAGCAACGCGTGTTTCGCGTTCTTAACTATGAAGTTATTCTTGTTTTCTCAAAACAAAACAACCTTATTTATTTCGAATTGAGCATAAAATTTGAACAGGTTAACGCTTGTCTAGTTAGCTAGTAAGCTAATTAAATGTAATTTTAACGTGAGGTCAGGGAGTAGGCTAACAACGGAGAATAAAGGATCACAACCATTTTGTACAACATTTATCATAGTCCACTAAACCTAGAATTTATGTAATAATAAGTACCAATAAGTCACTTATACCACCTTGCCTTCAGTAGTTTGTTAAATATTTGTATTTTTTAGTTTGCAATGTAATTATATTCTCATTAGAAAATGTATTCTTGTTGAAAACGCCACAAATTGCTAATAAAAAAGCAACAACCAAGTAAAACGAAGTAAGTGCACTAGTACACCGAAGACCCGAGTATTTGATTACCTACTTTGTTCCTCGAAGAAGAGCCTAATGCATTTTATTTGACCTCTCCCGGAAACGCGGACTATTTGTCAACGCTGAGTCCAGTTTGCTTTAAGAATTGTTGCGAGTGCTCTGAAAGGATATTTTAATGTAAATAAGGATTTTGTAATAGGTTTTGTTCAAAGGCAGTTTTTTTATAAAACTGACATCCACGTGCCTCATTTCAGCCCATATGCACCCACTGCAGCATAAAGGCCTCTTCTTATTCTCGCCACTTGGCCCGTTCTTGTGACGTTATCCATCTTTTCCCAGCTGTGTGCCAGTCATCAGACCAACGAGCTGATGGTCTGCTCACCGATCTATGAACTAATCTCGGCCACCACTTAGTAACCGCCCTCGACCACCTACCATCGTCGCGCCTAACCATTTATATAAAAATATAACAAAAAGTTTGCGCTGGAAACTGTAAAATTTTCCAGCGATTTGCGAACAAGAGGAATCGTATGAGACCACCATTAATAAATAGAAAAAAAAAATCGGTACAATTTAAAAACTTAACAACTACTTGTAAATACTTTAATTTTCCTCCACAACAATACTGCTATTTAAAGGAAGTCGCAACTTGTTAGACATAAGTACATATTGCAGCACAAATACCGCATTCTATAAACCAGGAGAGCTCGCCGATTTTAAATATGCAAACAATGAAGATGACAGAGACATTGTGGACTTTTTCATCGACTGAATAGCTGAATGACATTCATTTTTCCTTTTCGATGCCGAGTTTAAAATATCCACGTTTTAGTAGGTTATAGAGAGAAAGGTTATATTGAAGAGAAATTGTAGTCAGGGCGACAACGGAGTGTAAAATTAGCATTTTTCATTTGAGACAATGGTCAGCCATTTTAAATCTGTAGTGGAATTGAACGAACGCCATGCATGACTTAGAAAGGAAGTCTTACATTCGTGATTGTACAAAAAAGTTGCCACATGTAGTTATTTTACAAAGGTGGTTAAATAAAATATTATATTACCTATGTCATGTAATTATAGATTTATTGACGAAGCATGTTGCTGATTGCTTTATGTACGCTGTTGACAAAGCATGTTGCTGATTCGTTTATGTACACTGTTGACGAAGCATGTTGCTGATTAAATATTGTAAACTCTTGACGAAGCATGTTGCTGATGAATCTTGATCCTTTTACTGAATAAATATTACTATTTTAATACGAGTATGTATACACTTTACTACTTTTTCTATTTTATGTCTGTTTAAACTGCCATATATGAATTGTAACAGCGATTAAAGTGACAAGGTTCTAAAGAACTCGACTGTACTACTTTTGCATGCTGTTATTAGTATGTGGTGTTTAATAGACTCATGTTTTGAAATTGGCAGAATACACAACTTTGAAATAAAGCTTTCAACGTTTTGCCTAATTCCCCTGAGTTTGCACGGGAAGGTAGTTAGCGCATAATATTAATCTCAGGCCCGAATATTGCTATACCATTAGAAGTTTGGAGTTGTTTAGAGTTATGCTAGGTAAATCCATACTAATATTGTAAATATGAAAGTAACTTTTGTCCGTTTGTTAAGCTTTCACGGTTAAACCGCTGAACCGATCCACCGACCACAAACCAGGCAAAAGCTATTAGGTATTCTACAGAATGTCCCAGGAACCGACGTCAACCCGCCTAGAGCTGACAGAGCAGCTATCGATTTAACGCCTATGTATGTTCTGCTATTGTTACTAGTTCCGAAGATATTGATTATTTTAATCTGATGTTTTGTAATGTTCCCTTATGTTACGAAAAATCATTAATTTCATGTTGTATTTCAAAATGGAAAAAAACAACTTTATGTGATTACTTTAAAAAGAACGGAAAAAACGGGCAAAAGGGTGTCAAAACTTCGCTGATTTGTAATGATTCTAATTATGTAAGATGACGACAGTTACAAGCAGCAATCTATCATATTAAGTAGGTAGATTATTTTTATTTTACTCTAATGTTCTCGTATTAATATTAAAATCTATGATATACAAAAGTCATCTCCGCTGATGAAAGCCGAGGAACTCGTAGCTTCGTGCTAAACTGCAGTGTGCCAGGCGTACTATAAATAGGCCTTTTCTGTTCTTGTGGATAAGGCAAAAGGGTACACAGGCTATCTGATAGTAATTAGGATCTAAGACCCTTAGACGTTTGCAGCCTCAGGACTGAAATCTCAAGACCAGCGATCCGGAGGGCATCGATCCGTCATATGATGCTACCACCCTGCCTACAAAGCCAGCGGTCCTCGGTTCGATTCTGAGTATTGGGAAATACTCGGGAAAATACGCGATTATTTGTTTCTCAATCGTGGATATTTACTATGTAATTATCTATATTTTATTAGTATGTTTATATTTGTCTAGTACTAGGGAATGCAAACAACCGGTCATAACCGGGTTTAACCGGTTTTAACCGGTTATTTTCATACATAATAATACATAGTTAAATCGCATTCCCTATCTAGTAACCATAGAAGAAGCTTGGAGCTCAGTTTGGGACCACGACAATTTGTGTGTAATTGTCCCCTGATATTCTTTTTTTAAAATAAATATTCAAATATTAATCCTGTATTAAAATTAACGTGCGCTCTAGTCTCTTGCAGAGTATTCAGTTCTTATGAACCACTAATAAGTTTGCCATAAAACCCGCTTCAATGGATAAGCAAGGTTGCATGTGAATATATAAACTTTTAATACACGGAAGTTCTCAAACTTACGAGGCTCAGAATGTGGTAAAGCTTTTAAAGAAACTTTCATTTTTGTATACACAGGCACATGTGTGTTTTAAGTAGGATTATATACTCCATTAGCAAGTACGGAGGAGATTAACTTGGTAGTTAACTAGTTTCACCGATTATTACATGTTTTTGGTTATTTTTTAATAAATAATTTTTCGCTTTCTGGTAACAATTTCATGGTTCGTTAACTAGTATGAGGGATACCGTTTCGATTTTTGATTTGAATGATCCCTTGCTTTACTTTATATGTATTATCTACCAGTAATCGTATCAAATTTTATAGGCACATAAAAAATAAAAACTGTATTTTTTTAAATTTATTTCTTCATTAAAAAACCGGCCAAGTGCAAATCGGACTCGCGCACAAAGGGTTCCGACTATTAATTATCTATAAAAAATCATTCAAAAATTGGTTGTATGGGAGCCTCCCTTAAATGTAAATTTTATTCTGTTTTTAGTATTTGTTGCTATAGCGACAACACAAATACATCATCTGTGAAAATTACAACTATCTACCTATCACGGTTCTTAAGATACAGCCTGGTGACAGACAGACGGACAGCGGAGTCTTAGTAATAGGGTCCCGTTTTTACTCTTTGGATACGGAACCCTAAAAACACGAAATGATTACTAAGCTCGAAAAAAAACTTAAAATGTAAGTACAAGAACAACTGTATCACATTAATTTCAATATAATTAACAAGTTTACGGTTTACCGATTTTTTTGTTTTTCGAACTTATCAACACCTTCAATATTAACTGACGTAAACTTATGTACCTACACGTTGTATTTTATAAATGTAAACTAAACGCATTAGCAAAAAAAAACCTGTTTGACATTTTGTAAACTTTGACAAATTTAGCAGTTATGAACAATTTATGTTAAAAAGTTGAATTTCATGTTATCAAAAACGTTACTTGCCTAAAACCGAAAGTCCAATAAAACAAAAAGGTTCCCATTAAGGATGTCGTTACAGCGAAGCCTCGTGTATGTTGCAGGAGGTAATAAAGAAGAGACAGTAGTAGCTGCACGTCTCGCTCATATATCACTAGAATTCATAACAAAACACTGGCCAGGAAAAAACCTCGAAGTTGAGGAAAAACGCGAGCGTTGGTAAAACTAAAACTTGAATTTAGAATCAACAAATTGATACTACGTCGCCTCTTGTGCCATTTTTTAATGCCTATATTACAAAGTAATTTAGTATTATTTCTTACATTTATCTACACTCAGTCCTCTATAATGCGTTCAGAATCCGTAGATAATGACCATCATTACAAGATACAATTTTACTATGATATTTTTTCTTATCTGTAGCTGTAATTAAAAGTTAAAATTACGATACAACTTTTGAAAAAGTAATGTTGTTCAAATTTGGAACATCTTCCAAAACCAACACAATTCAAACAGGGGGTCAATTCTAGTATGTATTAAACGTCGACTCGGTATATTTTAAGTAAAGTGTCGTACGCCGTTTTGATGTCGAATGACATTAGAATAGGGACTTTGTTAGTTTGTCTTTGATTTAAATAATAAAACATTCCTATTCGTGACACAGGTTAACTTTGGCGCCATTTGTTTATACTGCCGCCTGTTTTTAAAATCCCGAAAAGTATATTTGAAGTGAAATATGAGTAGTGATACTAAAATAAATACTTATTTTCTCTGATTTGATTTATTTCTTATTTCAGTTCATACATTAGCTTAACACCTATAGATATATTTCAGGTAGCAGTAGCACTGGTGCTATGAAGGTTATTTGCCTTCGGCTACTGAACGCATCTTAGAGAACTTATAATATGTGTGTAGATAAAGTAATGTATGCAACTGTACATAATTAGGCATAAAAAACTCGTGTGATGTTATTATGAAACTCGCCTTCGGCTCGTTTCACAAAACCACACTCGTGTTTTAAGGACCCTCTTTATGTACCAGTTACATAAAATACTATTACCTACTTTCAGAAATCTGTTCAGACGAAAATCAACCCGTCAATATCCTGTGAAGATTTTCTACAACGAATTGCGATCACAAAGCCAATTCGAACTATTAGAGGTTTGAGAGTCAGTTATTTGACTGTCACCGGCAAACAATTGTAATGAAACTGCCGTAGCAAGGCAGAGGCTAATTTCAGGTCCGTCTTAGTGGTTAGAACACCAATAGGTTATGCTTTTTTACATTCAAATGTGTATTATATTAAGCCTAATTTGAAGAATAAAGAACTTTGAATTTGATTTTGAATATTGGATAGTGAAAAGAGGCTAGCGACTTCCTTTTTTCAAGTTATGCTTGTTTTGATAAAACACAATTTTATTAAAGTTAGCTCCCCTTCTTAATTAAAGCATGAACTCTATTCCTCAAGCTATGCTAGCATAAACCAACGATACTTTTTCGTTATTATGGTTTTTCTCAAAAGCAACTTTGATCCACATCCATTTTGTTTAACTTTTTACTGCCTCTATATTCATGTTTGAACATTTTAACTTTCCTGTTTTCATTTTAAAACTTCGTTTCATTTATGGCGAGGTTGTTTGCTCTGTGAACCAAAATGCAGCTTGTTTGTAGTTGGCTAGGTATTAATTAATAAGTTTTGATTATATGAGGCATCAAGAAAGTCCCTCGAAATCGTATGCCTAAAAAAAAACACCGCTGTACAGTCTGTGAGCACTTAGAAGAGGCTACGGTTTAGTACTTCTCTCTCTCTCTCGCTCTTAATAAGATCGTATGAGAGCGAGTGAGAGAGAAGTAACTATTACTACTTACTTGTGGGTACTTGTGGGAGGACCTTGTGCAGGGTCCGTCCGGGTTGGTACCACCATCTTATCCATTAACCTACCGCCAAGCAGCAGTGTTCGCATTGTTGTGTTCCGGTTCGGGGATAAGACAGCCGGTGAAATGACTAGCATAGAGGCATTCCATCTTAATCCTCAGGGTTGGCAACGCATTTGCAGTCTTGTGAATGCGAATGTCTATGGGTCACAGTTTCCACTTAACATCAGGTGGCTTGTGTGGTCGTTTGCCATACCATGCCAAAAAAAAATTTAAAAAAAATACTAAACCGAATCCTCTTCTAAGTGCTCATAGACTGTACAATGTTTAATAAATATTTTCTAATGTGACCTAGTAAATCAAATTTGAAAGTAAAGACTGAAGTATTCTATATACGTTGTTTAATTCTAATATAGTCGGTCTGCGAGTTTAAATACTTAATTATAGTATTACTTGCCCAGCTATATACTAAATTGTTTTTATACTTTTGCAGATATTTAACAAATGTTATTTAAAACAGAATGAGGTTCATAGCTTTATGATTCCATTAATAAACTAATCATAAACGCGCAATAGCTAAAGTATGCTTTAAAAATGCAGTGGCCTCATCTTTTATTTTGACACAATCAGAACGTGACAAAGCATACTTTAGCTAAAGCAGGTAAAACCACCTGCTATCTATTATGATTCAAAAGATACAGCCCTTAAATCTTAGAACGGACGGACGAACAGCGTATAGGCATATTAATAGGGTCCCGTCGCGCTGCCTTCGGGTACTGAACGCTAAAAATAAGAGGATAATTCTGGATTATCTATTTTAGGCCTTAATATACTCAAACAACACGTTTACGAATAGGGTTATTCCTTACTTGACATCTTGTCATAAGCTTTTATTTAGCTTGCAATGTATGTATGTAAGTATGTACCTACTATCAGCCCATTGGAACCCTGACCCACCATAGATCGGTGTCACAGTGCCATTACAAAACAATTTGTTTGACACTTCTTACAACTTGAGTCATAACGTTACTGTGACACAGTTCTATGGTGGATCAAAGTTATGTTATTAAGTTTATTTGACCCACTTCCCGGTTTCCGATGAAATTGATTTTTTTTACACACCTTTAATTCCGATGACAATACAATAATATAGTACCATCGAGCTGGTCTGATGATGCAGACTTAGCGTGGCCGTAGGAACTCCAAAATGATATCACACATGATAAACCCGTCGTGTTAGGGCTCGTTAGAATCGTCTTGATGAGTAGATGACGACTGTGCAAAAAAGGATAGTCGGTAACAAAAGCTTGTCCCAAAAATGAAACATATTTTTTTGACGTAAACTTTTTATTTACATACATACATAAATTAAATCGCGCCTGTTTGCCAGAGGGGTAGGCAGAGCCCACTTCTTTCCACTTGCTACGATCTTGACAAATTTATTTCGCTTCTTCAACATTCATACATCGAGTCATGCACGCACGTCGGTTTCTGGTACTTAAGATTCAGCCCTTATTTAATGCAATCTATTAAACCCCGTCTATCGGAAACTCTTATCCGGAACGTAACTCTACTTAAATTAGTCTTGGTCCTCGTCAATTAACCTCTCTTAATTTTATGGACTGAACTGGCGTCTCAAAACCCATCTCAGTTTCAAACATTAATGATGAGACCATCCGGTTGTTAACCGACCCTAAAGATTTTAACCTAAAGGGATAAGTAACCTCTTGACGAGTCATATTTAACCCCTCAAAGGTTGTTTGGGTCAGAAACAAGGGAAGAGGATTTGAGGTCGAATTGACAGCCGCTAATGCCTTATTCACATTATGACAAGAGTGAAAATGGTACGTCTTTCAGTTGCCCTTACTGTACAAATAGCTTTCAAATAACATTTGAATTTGAACTTCTCTTTCAGTCACACTCATACGCTTTTATATTTTTAGTCTTGTAGTACTGTTAGGCGAAAGGCTTGCAACCTGTCACTAATACACTGGTAAACATCTTAGCCTAATTGTGCTAAATGTGGTTACAGAATTATTAGCAAGTTTTTCTACTCGCGTACATCGCTAATATTGATGCGTTTAAAGGTATCAGAATACCACCTATAGCATAACCTAAGCGGGAAACGAAGCGGGAAAACATTATATATAATGAGCGTTGCCATGGTAATAACAGTTCTAAAATAATTATTATAGGAATTTTATTACCATGGTTACAGTCATTCCGGATATCAGTCTTGGAGTTTAGTTAACACTTGAGATTTGTATAATAAACCGTAAAAATATTTAAACACCAATAAAATTAATTTTGAGACTAATTATATGTTTAAAAACACATTTTTATTAAATCACTAGTAATAGAAGGTTAATATCTATCGATTTGTTATTTGTTTACCATGGTTACGTTCAATATGGATATCAACAATAGGTTAGGGATGAGGATTAAATAGCTTAATAAATAGCTTGCTAGAACAGCTTGGCGTTTCTAAGACCAGGAGATAATGAAGGCTTTTATTCGATCTCAAAAAACTTATACAGGGTGGAAAGGGACGAGGGCCGTTCCCGAAAATATAATATCACATAAGTGATGTACATTCGATGTGCAATGGTTAGAAACAATTATTATAAAGAAAACAAAAAAGTTAAAATAAGTCATGTTTAATATTGGTGACAACCCTATGTTCCTAACTAAGTACATTCCAACATTTGCAAGGAGAAAAGGATACCTGTTATCTTATGGATCTACACCCGATGTTCAAATATTCCACCGCGTCTAATAATGCAGGCAGCAGCTCGTGCCCGAGTATGGCGATGCACCTTCGATAATGTATTTTCTTCACGATTTTTTCTACGCAGTTGTTCGAAGGCAGTAATTAATCTTTCTTTCATTTCCTCGGCAGTATCACATTCTGTCCTGAACACTTTGTCTTTAATCGTGCCCCACAGAAAAAAGTCCAGTGCCGTGAGGTCCGGACTCCTTGGGGGCCAACGGTGTGGCCCGAATCGCCCTATCCATCTGTCCCCAAACTCAGTGTTTAATTTCTCACGCACTTCTATCACGGAATGAGCTGGTGCTCCGTCTTGTTGGTACCAAGTGCGTTGTCTTTCGGCCAGTGGCAAGTTATCGAGGTAAGCGTCAACCTCGGAGTTTAGGAGGGCCATGTATCCAACTCTGTTAAGTGTTGCAGGTAAGAACACAGGCCCTATAATTGTTTCCCCGTGAATTGCAGCCCATACGTTTACTGACCAACGATATTGGTGACTCGAATAACGGTACGCGAATGGGTTTTCTTCGGCGTACACGTGTTCATTTCGCCTGTTCCACATTCCATTGCGTGTAAATACACTTTCATCCGTCCAAATAATGCGTCTAATGAAGTCACGGTCTCCAGCTATTTTGTCCAACAACCACCGGCAGTATGCTTTCCGGATGGGGCAGTCTCTGGGCAATAACGCTTGAACCCTCTGTATGTGATAAGGACGACGACGGGCACGTTTTAGTATCTTCAATACTGTCGTATGAGTTAATCCGAAGTGCTGACCCGCCCGCCTGGAACTTGCTCTTGGATTTCGATCAAAATAACGCAGTACTCTTTCTTCGAGCCCCGCAGCAAGTCGTACGACACCTCCTCCGCGTTGGTCGTCTTGAGATGTTCGGGGGATTATAGGACGATTGCTAGCAACGCGGTCAAAGGCACGTAAAATCGTTCGACGATCTGATGGATGCGGTGGAGGATATCGCTGTCTGTATTGACGCAAAGTCTCAGAGGTATTGTAGTTGCACTCTGCGTATAACAGTAACAAATTGAGATAATCTCTAGCCTCAAATAGTGGCATTATTAAGCATTTTATTAGTTTAAGAGTGTGACATAATTGTGACGTGCTTATTGTCATTGTAATAATTATCTGTGAAACAAACAGGTTGCAAAACAAAAATATTGTCAATGGACCTACAAAATGTCATCCATCAATAACGTCACAAAGTTAGTGTTTACTAGTTAGTTCAAGGTGGGGTCATTGACCTTATCAGCTGTTAGGGTTGAAACTACACGTTTTTTGTATTAAACTTTAACGAGCTGTAACTCGAAAACGGCTAAAAATATTAGCATAGTTTCTTGGAGAAAAATATAGTACTAAAGATACATAATCTCGAATTTAACGGAAAGGCCGTCGTCCCTTTCCACCCTGTATGTAACCGCAACAAAAAAATCTGCGTGCAAATAAATCAAAACAGATAATAAAATGCTCCTGGCAAAATATATTTTTAAACGATACAGTTTGTCAAATGATGATTTCGTGATACATTAGGGACCCCAATCGGTCAGAACGCCCAAGACAGAAGTGGCCCCAAGGCACATTCGGGAAGTTTGACTGCTGCTAACATTGAAACCTAATTAACTTTGGGTAAACAAGTAAGGCAAAGGAGGATGACGGTTACTGTGAGATTGATATAGGAACGTGACATCAAACCACAGACAAGGATAAACGTGTTTTTTTTTCATAGCCCCTAATTGTGTCCCAACCAACCTCCTCCTAAATCTTTGAGGAAACCTCCTCCTAAAGCGTTCAAGTCGTCCCACCATGTCTGCCTGGGTCTGCCTCGCTGTCTGTAGCCGTCCTGGGGGACCCACCACGTTACCAATTTCTGAATTATTTAATTACCGCTATATGAGCCTTGGGGGAGGCCTATGTCCAGCAGTGGACGTCTTTCGGCTGACATGATATGAACTGTAAAATTCTGTAAAGTTCAAAGCTGCGAAAATGACCAGACTGAGTAAATAGCTGCTATAATTGTGTTTCTCTCGCTGCCTGGAAATTGGCAGCTTTCAAAAGCACTGCTAGTCAGAGCAAACATTGGTTTTATTTTGTTAGTTTGCTTAGGACACTGCTTATTATTAATAACTGGGAACTTCGTTCTAAAAACTACAAAAATCGTATCTGGCTTGCTTAACTATGTATGGAGTTAAAACTTTTTTATTATGTTTTCTTTATTTTAAAAACTGAATGAAAGCCAGAAAATGGTAGTAACTATACAAAACTATCGGCAACAAAGTTGTTCCGAGAATAGATTCAGATTCAGATTTTATTACTCAATATAACACAGTATAAATTACATGGCATGTCAAATTATATGCAGTTACATTGAGGTCGTCAGAAATAGAATTAAATGATAATAGTAGAAAGTCAACACAAATACAGAGTACATTAAAAAAATAAAAATTAAAAATGTTTTTTTTTAATTGACCCTAGCTAAATTACAGTATAAAATAGCATTTATTAAAAAAATTGGTCAAATAAGAGTCTGACTCGCGCAACCGAGGGTCCCGTATTTAAGAAAAGCTTGATAACTGCAAGAGAAAATACTGATTGCGTTATAAAGTTTATTTTATATGCAATAAAGTCCATTTTGACTAGCCTACATTTTACTACAGACTTTCAATGTTTTTTTGTTACTTCTCAAAAACTGTAAATAATGGGCACTTCATTTTATTTTTCCTATAAAATATAAGTAAGTAATTATCTATACGTCAGTATTTTTTAAGATACGTTAACATGTCAAAGGCATTATGATTTGACAAAAGAGGTGGGCCTCTGCCAATCTAATCCAAAAATATACTTACATCCTAATCTAGACGTAAGCCGCAACGGTTTAATATTGGCATTTTTATCGCGTCCGTTCTCCTTTACAAACCTTTATTGTAGTTCAGCTGAGATTTAGGTTAGCCTAATGCCAATTTAGTCCAATTTATATTCATGAGAAATAATGACCCGAGTTTCGATAAATTTAATCAGAAGAGCAGACAAGTCAGGTGATGTGGAGAAAGAAGTGACAATAGGTTAGCTTTTTACTTGGCGAATTCAAAGTATAATAGGCCAGCATATTGATATGAGGGCAACTTTAAAAATATCAAAATATTTATTCAGTAAATTAGCCAAATGAAGGCTCTTTTACACGTCGGTACGATGGAGTGACTCACTGAAGGATCGCATTAGAAATTATGTTATACCTACGACAGAAAACCAAAGTTCCATAGACATTTACTTCATGACCGCAATCCATTTACTCCAAATGCGTTGAGAAACATACTTATATAGGATAATACATACTTTTAGTCATGGAAAACATCCAAAACTCAGGAACAAACACGCTCATTAGACAAATCGCACTGCCAGACCGAAAGTTTAGTAACTCAAAACACAACTGTATTAAAAAAACAATTTTAATTCAACGTCTATGAGCTTGAAACAAAACTAACAATGATTTTGAGTTTATGCAGTCTTGATCTAGCAGTGCGAAATATCTCCTATGACTGGGCTTTGAACCAGGAACCCCTAGCCTCAGCTTTTAGAAACACAGATAACACTAACTAACTGAATCTGACTAAGCTCCCTGTCCCCTTCCCTGTACACTCATAACTGATCCTCAACTATCCATTCTCAGGTCTAACCTCAGCCTGAGCGACTTGGGTGGGGCATGTTCCGTGTACACCATCTTAAATCAATGCTCGTTTTGAAAATACGAGCGTTAGAAAATTTCAAACCGAGTGGTCCACACCATTCGTTTTCAATTCTACCGCTCATATTTCAAGAAACGGTTTCACAGATTTTACTCTCTTTCGAGAAAAACTTTCGAGCGCTCGAAAGTCAAAAATCGGCACCCAGTTGCGAGTGAGATGCGCACACTAAGGGTTCCGTGCCATTCTTAAGATTACAGTCTTAAGAATACAAATGTGTATGGGTGACAGATCCTAACTACCAATTACCGACGCCATACAAAATGGGTCCTGTTTATAATTTTTATTTGGTGTTACAGTAACAATAGAAAATACACACTGTGTAAAGAATGATGGGCAAAAATTTATGGAACCCAGCCCAATAACCAATACAAATCTCATGTACACCACGTGAAAGCTAGTTACATAAGCTTCATTTTTTAATATGGGGACGAACTTCAAAAACCCCGGAGAAGAGAGTTATCAGCCTTCAAATATTCACACACACCTATAATGTATATGTATGATACCTATAAACATTAATGAATGACTTAGAAATAAAACTGCACAGCAGTTTGCCTTGTGACTTGAGTTTTCTTTTAAATGATATTGAAGATTTGATTTGCAACTATTTATTTATTTTTAAGAATAAATCCATACTGATATACGAGTAATAAAGCAGAATAGTTTTTTGTTTGTGAGTTTGTGTGTTTGTTTAACGGGGAAATCTCTCGAACTACTCGTCGGATTGGAATAAACCTTTTTGTACATGATAGTCAAAAAAAATGGTCAAGCGTGAGTCGGATATACGGGAAATAGCACTGCAACGCATGCGGGGCACAGCTAGTGTAGTAAAAAACGTTGTGCGTGTGTGAATATTTGAAGGCAGATAACTCTCTTCTCCGGAGTTTTTGAAGTTTGTCCCCATATTAAAAAATGAAGCTTAAGTAACTAGCTTTCACGTGGTGTACATGAGATTTGTATTGGTTATATGGGCCAATTTGCCCATCATTCTTTCAACGGTCTACCTACTACGGTTCATACAATACAGATCAATAAAAGAAGGACTGAGTGGAGGCTTAGTAATAAGGTCTCTTTGGCAACCTTTATCAAAATATTTAGATATTATAAATATATGATGTATGAGTGAGTATTATTATTAAATTATTAACTAAACGTGTAATCGCGTCTGTTGAATTTCTTCAATTTTGGCCCTTGCTGAATAAATGCAACTTAATATAGCCTCACTTTTGAATCAAGACCCACTGATATTTTTTCAAAATTCCTCGTCCCTTCGTCACATCCTGAGAGAGCCGTCATCTGTTACTCCGGATGCTTCGAAGAAAATCGCTTAATTTGCATCCTCTTTAAAAGCGAGGAAAAGGTAAGCCGGATTAATTATGTATAGAGATAAAGAGCCCTGCTTAAGGCCGGTGGGGGTATTTAGCCGAGTTTATCTTTCTCTATTTCCCGACTGAGATTTCTTACTGGAGTTAATGGTCGTGAAAGTCATATTTTTTTCAATTCAAACATACACACATACATACCTACCTATTATTTTATCGCAACACCCTTTCATTGTATTGAAAGGCATTTCTCGCCGCATGAGTTTTTTATTCGGTACCTAGTCATAAATCTAACCTAACCTAACTAGTTATGGGCGACTTGTAAGCATCAAAAATTTAACTCTCACTTAAATTTATGAAATATTCTCAAAGTTTCAAAAGTGAAACTTTCACCTTAAATTTCCCGCAATTTTCAGAAAGTTACGAAAGTACCGTTTAATTTCTGAAAATTACTATAGTTCCGACATGTAACGTAAGTAATGGAAACTTTTCGTGAAACTTAAATGAAATTTACTTGTATATCATCATATCATAGAATAATTTCCATTGAATTATGTAACATTCAGAAGCTGTAATTTTCGCAGTTAAGGAAAGTTTTGCAATGTTTCGGAAATCGCCCATCACTAAACCTTATATACGTAATAAATGCTACCCTGAAGCAGCAGAAAATAACGTTGATATAAATGATATTTGGTAAAATATTGCATACAATCAATGAGTGAGGTGAAAATCGATAAAATATATATACTATATCATATCCAGCATCATAATCAGCCACAAGTCTTTGCCCTAGTGTTTTCTAAAATAACCGTATGTATTTAGCTTGTTGAGTTTCGTCTTCAGGTTAACATAATATGTTTACCTTGCTTCCATAATTAAGTCTTCGGTGAGCGCGCCGTATCAAGCGCTCTGGTAGAAGCTCAACGCTTAGATTTAGTTAACTGAACATATTCAACAATAAAATGTTTGTTTGATGCAAATTTATCATTCCTTTCATTAAATCTTAATAAGAAATAGATGGAGTGACGACCTTGTAAGGATCGCGGGAACGCGGTGGATGCGAAAAGCACAAGACCGGTCTGAGTGGAGAGCCTTGGGGGAGGCCTATGTCCAGCAGTGGACGTCTTTCGGCTGGCATGATGAAGAAATAGTTAAACAAAACTAAATAAGTGATTTTTATTTCCTATTTATTTTTCTTCTGAATTTTTTCAACAGACTTGAAATTTCGGACAAATTCTCAGTAATATTTCGTAACATAGAAGGTACCTTTATATGATTTACATGGATAATTCCCTAGTAAAGTTAGCGTCAACCACTGACTATTAATCATAACAATTCCTCAGAGCGTTCAGTCTCAAGCTTGGTAAATAGTTAGAGTTAGAAAGCATCCACAATGGCCGTCATGCATCGCGGATGCAAAAACCCATAATGCATTTTAGAGGAAACGGGGCGTTGCTGCCGTCTCGCTGGGAAGCCGGGGAATAATGTCCCTAACAGGTTTAGGTCGGTGTCCGGTCTTGTGAAATATTTTGAATGCCGTAAGACAGAAGACTACAATATTAAATGGGGAATGTTTCGCTTAAATGTGAATTTAGTGTTTATTACTTAGAAGAGCTGCGCTAAACGAGCCTAGGAGAATGGAGAATTCCTATTGGTGGATATAATTCTTACACACCGATCCGCGCAGATAAGTAATTACGAGATATAAGAACTGATAATATAACAGTCACTTCACTATTATACATACGCTCACTTTGTATAAACCTGTTTAATATAACGTTCACTGGAAATAATGACCGTAAGATATAATTTCGAAATAACTTTTTCCATAAAGTATAACGATAATAATGATATAATACCAATCAATGTAATTATTAAAGCGTATAAGGTACAGGTCACGTAACATATATAAATCAATGAATCTAACTGAAAAATATAATGCACGTATAATAAAAACAGATTTTAAAAACTCGAATATTAAACGAACTGAAATTAGAGAACGTGAGTGTTATATAAAATAAATAATATGTTAATTGACCGGTATTCCTTCTTAAAAATATTGGATTTGTTATTACAAAGTTTATTATATCTTGTAAACGTTATTAATATGAAAATATTGTTTCTGTAGTTATATCTTGGGAGACGCAACCTCGATCTGCTATATCGCATAGAACTGGTATATATTCCCCCAACGCTACCACCATCTTATCGTTTAACTATAGTGACCAGCCGATAATTAGTCAATTCTGACTAGTGATGGGCGGCTTGTAAGTTTCAAAAGTGAAAGTTTCACTTAAATTTCTGCAATATTCTGAAAGTTTCAAAAGTGAAACTTTCACCTAAAATTTCATGCAATATTCTGAAAGTTACTAAAGTGAAATCGTTTAATTTCCGAAAATTACTAAAGTTTTGTAATGTAACATAAGTAACGGAAACTCCTCGAAAAAATTCAAATGAAATTTACTTGTGTCGGAATCATTTCCATCTAATCATGTAATTTTCAGAAGCTGTAATTTTCGCAGTTAAGGAAAGTTTTGTAATGTTTCAGAAATCGCCCATCACTAATTCTGACCAATTGCACAATCATAAAGTTTCTGAATGTGGTTAATGTGGAATTTAGCATTATGCATATTTAGACCACTTCGATGAAAATCAACGAGTTCACTTGTGTTACCTTTTGTCAGTGGCATGATTAGAAACTGTGCAATATTTTGACGTTAAATATCTGTGTGACTGACTAGGCTCCTGTCACAAGTGACTCAACATATAATACACATAAGGTTCGAAATGCCTTGAAACTACATTGTAAACAAAACTAATAGCGCATAATACCAGTTACACGGTGAACTCCTGCGACGATTGCTTGCCTGCGACCTTTACTGTTTTAACTACAAATCTTTTTCTTTTCATATTATTTTAATTCTACATTCCAGCAAATATAAATAATAACTACAAAATTCCCTATTATGCCGTTTTCTTTTCCTTTTCAAATTTTACTAAATTACCAGCCCTACTTTTTAATAAATTTCAAGAAAACGCTTGTGTCAATTTGTTCACACATACCACAAGTTATGAGAGCGCTAGTTACGTAAAAACTGTGATCCCGTAATAATATTTGGAAACCTTAGGTAGTCTATCGTTAATTTACTTTTGTAATAAGAGTACAAGTACGTGTGTGGAATTATGATTAAGTCGAGAATTGGCTTATCAAGCCTGGTGGATAATAACATTAAACCACGAGCAAACGTGCGAAAATCCCATCTGTATCGGCAATAGTGTATCTGATTACACACATGTGTACCTAATCTAAGATAATGAAATTCTGGGCGGTAACTATCAAGTTGGTTTACCATTTTAATCATATTTCGTGACGGGATAATGTAGTGAAGCTCCTCAAAGTTGTAATTACATTGTATCAAAGCTGTTTGATATCAAAGATCGCACATGCCAAGTAACTTACCCGTCAAAGGACTATTTTCCTGTAGGTACTGTAATAATAATAGACTTGTAATAAAATAATACAGTAACGTTAAGCTAATGTGCTTTAGATAATCCATTAAAACTAAACAACGAAGTCTAGAAAGTGTGTCCAACGTTAAAAATATAAACAACATTTAATCTCAGAACAGGTTGCTTTTATTAAAAGCTCGGAAAATAATTCAAAAAAAGTTGCGAATACAAAAGAATCATACAGCTTTAATATAACGGGAAGCAAAAAGTTGAGATTTATTCATTTAAATTCGACCAGCCAAATTTTAAATGTGTTCAAAAGAAAATACAATGGCGAATGCTTAAATATGCATTGGGAAAATGTTCCGGAGGTGAAATTAGAAACAGCTCTACCTCTGGTCTGTCGAAAATATTAACAAGGTTGGTATCAACCATCAGAACAATTTAATGTCTTTAAAAACCGACACAAACTTTTATTTAAAGGTTTTCTTGGCATTAGATACCCTTTCAAACATCTAAATCTATTTAATGGAAAATTATGCCAAAACTAGAAGCTTCAAATCTATATAGGTACCATCGTTACGTTTTCTGTTAAATCTGTCAACATTTCAGGATTTCTGAAGATATTTTAACGTTCTTGAAAATAGTTAGTCATTTTTAAGGAGTTTATAAACAAAATTTTCATTTATTTGAGTTTGAAAATTAAAGTAAAATATTTATGAAATACGGTACGTTCTGTGTCAACATAATGAAATGAGATTAAGTTTAAAACAAGAGACAAATCATACTCTCTGAAAACATTCTGTTTGCATAATTTAAGTAAAGTGCGCTTCTGAGAAGAATGCTTCTTTGTTAACACCGGCTTTATTTTCTAGTGGGTAAAATGACATCTTGGTATTTTGTTAAGATTCGGGTTTAAAGTAATTTAAGTTTAATAAAGTCTTATTTCGTATATTGTGTGTACACAGATCAGATTTCAGACAAACGGACTAATGATGTATTCTTGATTCTCAACAGAACATAAGGGTTATTCATTTGTTTTGCAACCACATAATATATTAAGTGTCCATTATTGGTGCTTTCAGCTTAAAGAGTCCAACATTGGTGCTATCACAAAGTTGTAACTTTATTTAAGTTTTATTATGCCACGATATTATATCACACAAAGTTAATTTGGCAGACATCTTGATTGATTAAAAAAACATACTGAGTGCGGCACGATATTTAACACAAACAAGGTAATTTATCGGAAAAAAAAGGATGCCAAGAGATAAAATGCTAAAAACAAAACGTGCTATCATCTATAAACACTGTTTTATTAAAAAAAACACATCTAATTTAACTTATTCACATTGACACTAGAATAAAGACCGACTCACACTGACAGAAACGCCAAACTTATAAGAGCCTTCTTTTTTCCTCTGAAGTTAATAAAAGCACGTAAAATGGAATGCAAGCTTACGGAAATCGACTTTGTTCTTGCGGTACGAAGTTTACCGCGACATAAAATATACAACTCCACCGGGTGACCATATTTAACTGGGCTATAATATTTTGAGACATTGTGTTTCAGTTTGAATTATGTTAATGTTCCAACTGCAAATTTGCACCGGAGCAAACCTAGTTGCCCTGCGGTTTTTGTATAGTGATTACGTTGAATTTTCTCCGTGTTTCAATGTTGAAATTCTGGTAAAACTTTCAGGTTAAAGTAAAGGCTCTGATGAAATTCTTATGCGAAAAAAAGTGTGATTATAGAAATGAAAGGGTTCTAAAACTTCAGATTAAGCACGGCAGCTTATTTGAAAGAAACTTTAAAAACATTGAACGCCTTAGCTTTCCCAATTTTGAAAACCAACGTTATTTGTGCTAACAGAATCAAGAATCAATAAATAAATATACAAAATAGCATAAACTAACAGTTAACTTAATCAGCTAATAAACAAAATATATTTAATATGAGCATTGTAGTTTTTAATCATTTACCGGATGAATTAAGTATGTTGTCGGGGAAAATGTTTAAACGTAACTTGACAAAATGGCTATTTGAGAAATGTTTTTACAGTGTCAAGGAATATTTAGACGCTTAATTTTGTATTATTTTATTATTGACTAGAATTTAAATTGGAAATAGAATATTTATAATATTTGTACGCTTGCTTGCATGCTGAATACAAGTGCTTTAATTTTATAACTAAGACCGTGTATACTGTATTCTGACAAATAAATGAATTTTGATTTTTGATATTTTTTTTTAATCAGTGTTACCATTTGTTAATATTAAATGTTATAAATATACGTCAACTTTTTTTCGTGTTTAAATGTTGCAATTATGGTAAAAGTTTTAGGTAAAGCAAAGTTTCTGATTAAATTCTTCTGCTTCCAAGAAAAGTGTGATTATAATAATGAAAGTATCTTAAAAATTTAAATTGAGCACGGAAGTTTATGTTCCAATTTTAAAAAGTAGGGTTATTTTTGCTTACATTATAAATAATCAATTAATAAATATACAAAATAGCATAAGCTAACGGGTAACCCAAACATTTAACCAGTCTTACTGTTTGTTAATATTAAATGTTTGCTGCAGTTGTTGTCTATTTAAATTGCAACAACACCGAGCTCACCTCGAGAAACAAAACGGTGCGCTGCTTGGATAACATTGCTACTTTACCTGGACTAAAATAATATTGTATTTGTATGAATTAAATAAATATTTGTGATAATTCTACATCAGCACTTGTTTTAGATTCAATAGTAAAAAACTAGATCCTTTATTTGACTCCTGTAGATTATTATTTTTCCACCTGTGTGTCTGAAAAAAACTCAAAACTTTCGCAGTTTAAAAAATAAACCCGCACAAATAAAATTAGAAGGGTTACCATAACATACTTCACTGCACTGCTTTACCCCCCAGCACTTGTTATTAAGATCAAATACTTAAAAACCCTTTATACTTACTAAGTTAACGTTGTAGTATCTTTTTAGATAACAGGGCATCTATTTATAAACCTTCATTGTTTTTTAATAACTACCATAACGTTACCAATACGATGACGATATACTTAATGAAAATATGAAATAGAGTGTAAATAGTTACGCCCGGTTTTTCGTGGTTAATACCAAATACGATACCATATTTTGCTGTATTTCAATAAAGTTTGTGAAACTAACGAAAGCTAAGTATTAATCACACTTCAATTTAAAACCATTAAAAACATTACCTGAGAGAAAAGCAAACAAAAAAGCCTCTACTTTTCAGTTCCAACTTAACACTCCTCACTAATGAAACACTCATTTAGTTTTTGTCCTTCGACATCCAATTAAACCTTGCCTCGTGTTGTACTTTATTTGCATCTGCTTTCTTCCCGCCGTTTTCACTGAGCTCAGCAAAAACAAAAGAAGGTTGTCCTGAACGCATGCATATAAAATAGTGTTTTATGCCCTCCGAAACTCCGTCGCAATGCGAAGCTCTGCGCGATTTATAAGAACATTCCTGCCGAGATATTTGGAGCCACCTGTCCTCTGTGGCCGTTTTGATTCGCTGCAACATATTGCTACAGTTTTAGCTAGTATAGTTGATATCTTTCATCGATTTTTGACTCTACTTGTTACAAGTGAAGATCCATAAAAGGTACCTCTTCATCAATTATGCGCGCTTTACGAATGTAAAAAACGCCGCAAGATTGCAGAATATTTATGACAGAAAATAAGTGTTCATACATAGAACTAGAAATGTTAGGAATAATATAATTTTATCCTTACTTAGCCTATTCAGTCAACCAGTAGCATTAGTTGTTGCGGTTATATGCCACTATGATGGAAACAGTACGGAATCCTAAAAAAAGTAAGTGCATGCCTTTAATTAAAAAAATGACTCAAAATTTAATTTAATTTAATTTACTCAGATTTTATTAATACGGTGCATTGGAAACCTGACACTGTGCACAACTAAATCCACGCACAGGCACCCAAACGCATCATAGTACGTCACAAACATAATTAACTATCTTCTTGTTCCTGTTTTGCTTGTTGTCGCTCTGTCGTTTCTCGGGGTTGTGGCAGAATACCAGTGTTTTGCTCACGATGAGCAAACTTATACGCTGAGAAATTACCCTTTTGCCCTGCCGCAGCGCACACATTCTTTTGACAATTTGTGTGTAATGTTAGTGTCACTCTGCTTAATTTATTTATTTATTTTTGTCATTGTATGTTTGTTTTGTAGTATGCAAATTAACGTTTTATCTATCTATCTATCTATCTAATGTCTAACTCTAAAGTTCCTACGTGCAGACGCAAACGACGAAGAACTTCGTACATTGACCTTTATTGTAGGGCACTAGGGAAAAGGTTTACAAGTCAATGTAGAAATAATTTGTGTTCGGCGCCCGTGCTTTGCTTACTTTGTAACAGATTAGCTTTTACCAGTGTATCACCTTCGACCTCGTCTTCGCTTAATATCAGGTGAGACTGATTTCCAACGCATTTTTTTTAAAACGCCCCTCTCAGTTTTGGTCACGATTTTTAGTATAGGAACGCACTGCACTAAACCGTGTCAACTCCATCTCATTGCGATGGTGTCTTAAAAGTCGCTTATGACTATTCCCTGGGAAATTTGACAGTTTCGAACTGTCAATAAAAAATTCAAATTTGCAAATAAAATTCTGTGCTTGTCACCGGGCTATAAACCATCTCAGTACCTAATTTCACGTCAGAACCGTGAAAATGTAAATGTCACACAAGCACACTTCTACATTTAGTAAGCAAGGAAGTAAGGATGAAAATGTAAGTGATATCCCAGCGTTATTAGCCCCGCGTCGCACAGTGCGAGGACATAATCTTGTCACATACTTCTAATATAACACGGGTTGGATTTACTACTTTCGTGATCCTAAACTTTACTTAACTACTTTGTTATTCGCCAACGTGTTGGGGTTGATTTTTTGTCGACTTTCTCATCGAGCCTAGATAAAAGCGCATAGCCGGTGTTTCTTTAACTTTATTTGAGAATTATGAATAAATATAATTGCCTGAAGCAATTGTAACCTTACTTTCAGATTATAACTATTAAACAACCTAATTATACAATTTTCGCCAATTTAGCCAAGAACTACCCAGTTAGCAGTAGCTATCTTTAAAAAAAACGCGTCTGGATCGGTCTGTACCGGACAACTACACGATACATCCTTTAAACTTACGAGTATAACACCACGTTTGTGTCCGAGGCTATAAATATCGTAAAGTTAGTTAAACAATTATAGTGTAATTTTTTTGCCGTGTGGTGCCGGTAGAGTAGAATAGCACCACCCCTTATCCTCCCGTGGGTATCGTAGAAGGCGATTAAGGGATTAAGGGATTATTATACTGGTAAAATCTCCTCCGGCGGGATAGGCGTCGTTAGCATTGGGCTGCTACCTATCTAGGAGAAGGAAAACTCCGAATTCAAACCCGGCGGGATAGGCGTCGTTAGCATTGGGCTGCTACCTATCTAGGAGAAGGAAAACTCCGAATTCAAACCCGGCGGGATAGGCGTCGTCAGCATTGGGCTGCTACCTATCTAGGAGAAGGAAAACTCCGAATTCAAACCCGACCCTGCATAATGGACCATGCGAGCACGATTTAAAAGGTTTATACCCCAGGAGGGTACTGGCAATGCCAGAGAATCCCTCCCCAGGCCTAGCCTGGGCAGCCCTTCGTACTCTGGGGGGGGCAAAATAGTGCACGTATGTTCGGATCCCTCCGGGGATCGGAACGGCGGCGATGCCGTTTGCCACGTGTCACGCCGTGTTCGCAGGGGGGTTGGCAAAAAGCGGGCCGCTGAAAGCCGCCTTGCTACGATGAATGTTTGTGGAGGGATGGAACATAAATTAGATGAGGTATGTATGATGATGAAAGAGAGAAAGCTGGATGTTCTTTGTGTGACTGAGACGAAGAAAAAAGGGGTGAGTACGTCCACACACGGAACCTTGACGGCTTTGTGGTCCGGAGTTCCGGTATCCGAGCACGGTCGTCAGGGAGTTGGCATCGTACTCACAGAGCGAATGGCTGAATGTATGCAAGAGCATGAATGTGTGAGCCCAAGACTTCTCTGGGTGAGACTCAAGGTAGGTCTCACCCGTTTATTCGTAATTGGGGCTTATGCCCCAGATACGAATAAATCGAAAAAAGAAAGGGAGGAGTTTTGGGAAAGTTTGCATGAGGTTTCAACAAAATGCAAGGAGAATGAGAGGATTATTTTGTTAGGCGATTTTAATGGTTGGACAGGCGTGCAAAGGGATGGTTTTGAATCGGTACTGGGTAAGTATGGTGATGAGCGAGTGAACGAGAATGGCAAATGTCTTCTCAATGTATGTTTGGCCAAGAATCTCTGCGTGACAAACACTTTGTTTGATCACAAAGAGATTCATCAGTATACGTGGAGACGGCAGAATGAGAAGTCTATGATAGACTTGATGATTGTGGATGAACGGTTGCGTAACAAAGTTGTAGATACCAGAGCATTTCGAGGAGTTAGCGTAGGTTCAGATCACTACTTAGTGGTAACACGAGTAAGGGGTCTGTTCACACGTTGGCGCCATCGTGTTCCCGTACCTACCACTGCGTTAGAGAGGATAAAAGTAGAGAAACTGAATGACGAAGTTATACAAGATGAGTACGTAAGAAAGCTGAAAGATTGTTTTGAATGTGTTAATAAGATGAAAGACAGTGAAGTTGAGAATAATGTAAATAATGTATGGGAGATTATGAAGAATGGAATGGTCAAATCGGCCACTGAAGTATGTGGTGTAGTAAAAAGAAGGAAACGCAAGAATGAACGACCGGAATGGTGGGATAGAGAGGTAGATGATGTAGTGAAAGAGAAGAAAAAGTGTTGGTTGGATTTTGTAGCTGTAGATCCAGGACAAGATCTAAGCGACAGAAAGAAAAAAGAGTATAATAGATCAAAGAAAAGAGTGAAAGACGTTGTGGCTAGAAAGAAAGATTTACTGAATGAAAAGTATGACAGGAGTTTCTCTGACAACTTCCAGTCGAATATTAAACTCTTTTGGAGCTTGATTAATTCGGCTCAGGGGAAATCGGAGAAAACTAAATTAAACGCGGTGAGGGATGAGTCTGGAGACTTAATATGTGAGGAAGAAAAAATGCTTGATAGATGGAAAACTTATTTTGAAAGCTTGTTTGAATGCGAAGATATTTGTCGTGAGCCAGAAAGCATGAGTAAAGATGCAAGTAGCGAAGATGAAAGTGTGATTAGTATGAGTGAAATAATGAAGGCTTTAAAAAGTATGAAAGCGGGAAAGTCAGCAGGTTGTGATAGAGTGTCGATAGAAATGCTGAGGAGAGGAGATGGCGTGGTGGGTAGTCTGTTGTACCGTCTTTTCAATGCATGTTGGAGTAGCGGCCGAGTCCCGGAAGATTGGGTCAAGGCCGTTATCGTCCCTCTGTATAAAGGAAAGGGGTCACAGCAAGACTGCAAAAACTACCGCGGTATCAGCCTCCTTAGTGTTGTCGGCAAAGTATATGCGAAGATTTTAATTGAAAGGGTATTGAATGTTACGAATGACAAAATCTGGGATGTACAAGCGGGATTTCGAAAGGGAATGGGATGTACGGATCAGGTCTTTTCACTACGGTCCATCACAGAAAAGTTCTTGGCGGTGAACCAAAAGGTTTTCTGTGCTTTTGTGGACCTGGAAAAGGCCTATGATAGGGTAGATAGAAAGGAGTTGTGGACGGTGCTGTCTATGTATGGAGTGAGCAGCAACCTGGTGCAGGCTTTGAGGTCCCTTTATGAGGGTTCCAAAGCCTGTGTCAGAATCAATGGCGCATACTCGGCCTGGTTTAACATCTCTAAAGGTGTTAGACAGGGCTGTGTTGCCTCACCATGGCTGTTCAATCTATTCATGGACAGTTGTATGTGGGATTTGAAAGGGTATGATAAGGGTTTGCGTGTGCAAGAGTTGCTAATCAAATGCCTCTTATATGCCGATGATCAAGTTATACTTGCCCCATCGGTACTTGAGTTGCAGGAGATGGTGACAGTGATGAATGAGGGATTTAAGCAAAAGGGGATGAAAGTAAATGTTACCAAGACCAAGGTCATGGTGATAGAGAAGGATGAGGAGATGACTGAGTGCGTGATAAATATAAATGGTGAATTAGTAGAACAAGTGAGCGAATTTGTGTACCTGGGAAGTATGTTTACAAGAGATGGTAAGTGTGAGAAGGATATCGAGAGGAGGGTGAATGCGGGCAATCAAATTAATGGGGCCCTGTACTCCTTTGTAAGCAGACAGGGCGTTTCACAAAAAGCCCGGCTGGCTGTTCACAATGGAGTGCTGGCACCTACCCTGATGTATGGTAGTGAATGTTGGGTGTGGCAGGACAAGCATGTAAGTCGTGTAAATGCAGTTGAAATGCGCTCTTTGCGTAGTATGTGTGGTGTGAAACTGATTGATAGAGTAAGAAATGAAAAAATCAGAGAGAAATGTGGAATAAAAGAAGATGTAGTGACTAAGATTGAAAAGGGCATGCTTCGATGGCTCGGTCATTTGGAAAGGATGGATGAAAGAAGATTGACGAAAGAGATATACAGATCGAAAGTGAGTGGAAGGGTCGGAAGGGGCCGCCCTAGGCGTACTTTTTCGAATCAAATCGGAGAAATACTGGAAAAGGGCAGAATCTTAAGTACCCGAAACCGACGTGCGTGCATGACTCGATGTATGAATGTTGAAGAAGCGAAAGAAATTTGTCAAGATCGTAGCAAGTGGAAAGAAGTGGTCTCTGCCTACCCCTCTGGGAAACAGGCGTGATTTAATGTATGTATGTATGTATATGTGTAATTTTCGTTATGTTTCGTTTTCTTCGCCTAATAAAAAATTGAAAGTTAGTTTAATAGTTACATAATGTATAGGTCTATTACTGAAATAGAGTGTTACCTGATAATTAAAAACAAAACGTGACTGGAAATTCAAAGTGTTTTTATGCCATCGAACTCAAATGAAATAATATTACAAAAACTCTCCGTGCGTGTGTTTACAATGCAAATAAAATTATAAATAAAAACATAATACGCATTAGGTACTGCTTTGCTCGTATAATGGCAATAATTTCTTATTTTTCCGTGTTTTTCCTGTTTAGTAGAATAAAGAAAAGAAGTCCGTTGAACGCGTTGAAAGAATAGCTCTATTCGAAAACTAATTGCCTTTGCGTATAGTAATAGTTACCTTTACGAAATTTATCCACAGCATAAACCCCGAAAGCAGACTAACCTTTCCTTACAACTTCATGACGATACGGAAATTTTATTTTTAAGTTCGTGCTAGGGCTCCATTCGCAGAACAATTTTTCTCAATAACGATACCTCCTAAGCCAATAAGTAGTATATCAAATTCAATAACCAAAAAATAATTTATTTTATTTTGTTAGTAATAAGGTTGATATTGCCACTGGAGTTTTATTTGAGATACTACCTTTTGGCTTACGGGGCCAAGATATGTTAACGTTACTTACTGCATAGAAAGGAAAAGTCCTTGAAGATACAGAATAACCCCCGAGGCGTCTCGGACTAATATCGACTCACGGCAACTATTTTATTGTTCCCAGTTATATTAAAACAACCCAACTTTAACAATTCGCATAATTTAGATATAATTCAGCCAAATGAAGGCCAATTACGCTAACTTGTGAAACTTAGAGGTATTATAGCGGTCATTGGGATGCCGTCTCTAATGAAATGAAACTTCATATTAATTTTGAAATGTAATATTATGAAAATGTAAGCGTTAGAGTAGTGAAGTGAATTATTGTGGTCTTATTTAAATAATTAAATACGGTTTGCCAAGATAGAGGTTAATAATTCTAAAAATAACGAAATGGCTAAATCCTGACCGCTTATTAAATATATGACTGTTTTGGTTAAATAAAATATGTATAAGTATTAACATTACATTAACAATTAAAAGTTAAAACTAAACTTATTTAAATTAAAATAAAACTAAGCTACTCAAATATTGAAGATGTAAATAATAATCACCACTATAAAAAGAACACCCCCTCTAGCCGGTCCGCTCGCGGCATGGTCCCTATGACACTGGATGCATTACCTCTCTGGATAGCTAGCCCATAAAATTCTGTTTTGGATGTTTGTTAGTGCTAATGCTTTACTGTATTTATTTACTTTGTTTTTACTTTAATTAACTCTTTATTTTAATAGCATATCTAAAAATAAAAACCTATCTGACAAGATTTAAAAATTTATAGTTTGCGATGTAGTCTTCCATCTTCTTTTGAATTTAGTTCAGTCGCATCAAAGTACGAGTTGTATCTGAAAAAGACGGGAAAACTTTAGGTATATTGCCGTAGGCATATTTTTGTACCAAATGTTATTTTTTTCAAATTTCCTTTTTATCAGAAATTGTTGCATTTAAACAAGAAATATAGTTTAATTGCGTGAAGTACGTTAGGTTAAGAAATAACTTCAAACAATATCATTCAAAAAAACGTTAATCAAAATAAAAATTAAGATTTTTTTTTTTAATTTTATCTTCTCATATCGTAAAGTTCGAATTATAAACTTCAAAACGAATTTATATTGGCATACTTCATAAACACAATAACGAAAAAAAAAAAAAAAAAACACTAACATTATTTCTCTTACAAAATAATGTTATAAAGTAATTTTTTTACCATTACGATATAAGTTAATCCAAAAAGTTAATGTGAGCAACGAGGTTCCATATCATTTTTTTTTATAATGGAACGCACATGCGGTTCTCGTCATTTTTACAGCATTACAAAAAGTTTTCATTCCAATTTTTACTTGTCTGTGACAGCGCCCGCTTTAACGCATGCGCGGTGATTTACTAGGTTTTGTCGCCATTCATTGAGTACGGTTTGCTATAGTTACTTTATTAACTTTAACTTTGATCTTTTATTTAGTAGGTTGAATCGCAATGTATGAGATTAGATAAAGTAGTGGATGAAACTGCACATAACTAGGTATTAAAACACTCGTGTGATACTATTAAAAGCGGCTCGGTTCTTAAACACACATTCGTGTTTTAATACCCCTCATTATGCAACAATTTCATAAACTACTATTAATAAACACCTACCTACCGCATTATGACTCTTCGTAATCATGAAATGTTCCCAAAAAAAACATATAAAAGCTACTCTGAAATCGAAATTATCTTGTACCTGACAAACAAAATTACTCAGAAACACATCACACGATTTATGTACACTAAAGCTTTCATTATACGGACTACAACGTACTCGTATACGTGGGCTGCGCAAATATAATCACCATTTTCAAGCGGCGACAGTATTACTGTACTATAAAGGAGGCAATAATGCTGTGTTTACCGTACAGCGATTCAGATCTTACGTCATCTATCACTTTATTGTATAGGCCTGTTTCGTCTTCGTCTCGACAAGCTATGCTCAGATGTGAACACAGATGCGGAGCGAACATGTAATGACAATGAAGGAATGGGATCGTGTACAAACAGCTTCACTTGTATTAATTAATTGGGAATTTAAATTGTTTCGAGTAAACGAAATTGTACACGCTTTTATCTTATTGTGATATTTTTTGAATTAATATTCATGATATTTTATGAATTGGAGATTTGCGTGTATTAATTAAGCAAAACACCAACAAACAACTAGCCTAAACTGAAGCGAATAGTTAAAGCAGGTACGTAATTTAGCCACATTTCTTGTTAATCAGAATTAGATGACGATTTATTACCACACACAGCATAGCCAATAAGACTGCTCTTAAACTGAGTCAATATGTCATTCAGGCTAAAAGAAGAAATTAAACTTACCTGATATACTTACTAAAATAAAATGACAGCCCGGACCGTCCCCAAGCACAGCTGTGACTGCGACGCATCCAATAACCACTTTGAAACCTTATGAATCTTAATTTCGTCTCAAGACGATCTCCCTAAGCGTCCTCAAAATGCATATTCTCTTCCAGACTAATTTTTATCATTCGCGCGACTGAATTTTTATGAGAATCCCGAACTTACTACTGAAGGTAGTCCTCGGGTAAGAAAATACTTAATGAATAAATTTAAACGTCACCTGCTAAAATAGCTATTTATCTTTTTCGCCCTAGGGATTACTGAGAAAAGCGCATTTCTAAAATGCTGAAACTTTGAGTTATGAGGTTTGTTCTAGGTTTTTATTACGACACATTGGTTAAATGCAGACATGTCATTTTGGAAACAGAAAAACTTACTTCATTTATAATGCTGTTAACGATTTTATTTAGGCTTCTCTCTATTTGCGCGTAATAAACAATAATGTTCCTCTCTATTCGCGCTGGCCTAGTTGAGAGTAACTCTGCCTGCGAAGCTAGCGATCCTGGGGTCAAATCAGGTAAGGGCAGAAATATTTATAATATGTATAACACAACAACAACAAATATTTATTCCTGTCATGGATATTTTCTATGTATATAAGTATATTTTTCTCTATATACCACAAGCCTAAAAGCTTATTTTGGAACTAGATCAATTGGTGTGACATTTTCCCCTGCTTTTTTTTTCCATTGTATAGGATTATTTGTAAAAAAATATTAATTTTCCATGAAATAAGACTACTGCGATAAACTTGTAAAGCATGAACAGTACTTCCAAGAAAAACATTTACGAATACCCATAGGTACTAAACATTCCGGGTTCCGTAATCAATCGTAAACGTAGGTACTCCATCTGACTTTTGTATCCAAGAACCCCTTTAGACCCGGTTACTAATGAATGTAAGCTGCGCGTAGAATACCAAATCTTTAAAAATATAAAGACTTATTTGTACATCCATACAAATACCTACATACCTTCACACCTGACTCCCAGTGGGGTTGGCAGATGCTAGGGAACGCCAGGTATTCGCATCATCCACATTTAATCTCGAAAAAAAAACTCGTACCTATCCTGACGCCAAAAAAAAACGTAAATATTTTTAAACTTTTTTAGTTTTAAAAACTAAAAAATAATGCTTAATTATTAACCGGTTTTTGATCCAACTAACCCTGATAATCCAATGCAACCTGATAAATAAAATGCCCTAAACCCCGCAATCATTAACACATTCGATGCCATGTTTTCCAAATACATACAAAATGAGCCAGATATCGACATGTGACACTGAGCTCGTTTAGGAGGCCGCCGGCAGTTTTCTCGGCCCACTGGGTTCCTCGGTCAATCCGTTTACCTTCGTGGGGGCAATTAACGTGCATATCAACCTGCATTAACACGCTGCAACAGAGATTGTGCCGATTAAAAACCAAGCTTGATTAAAGTTAGTTGTCATAATGAAGACTTGAACTAATAAATTGATAAAAATCCCCGAAGTAATGTAACGGTTCTTTCAGAGCCTACTAATTGTCATCATGTTTGACTAAAAATACATCCTATTTTAACTAACTTTATTTTTAAAGGAGCGTCCTCACTGGGAGCATTCGCGTGTAGAGAGTATTCGGTGCGAACATCGAGTGGTGTGTAAGCTTTGTTACACTCGGCTCACCGTCCACGACGCGCCACTCGAATATTCACTGGAATGCGCGAATGCTCTCAGTGAGGACGCTCCATAAACAGGATTGTGAAGCGACGCTTAAATCGCGTAACTGTCTTTTTTTTTCTATACATTATGTATTTAACACAATCCTCTTAAAAAATCTGTAACATGTTTATCCGTTCACTTATATTACGTTTGGGTTGGGGCTTAAAAAAAGACAAGCAAGAAAAAAAAAAAACTTGTTTACTGTACATTTCTTTGAGTAAAATTAATAATTAAGGTGTTTACCCTTCACATTTTTTTTTTAAATTCATTCATTAAAAATCTTTTCTTGTGTTCCACTTAATTTAAAAATCAATGTTATTTCATAAAAATTACGAGGTACACATAGAACCCAAAAATAGAAAAATAATATTTAACATCACGTAAAAAGCAGACGTCTTGGAGATTTTCAAACCCCTCTTCATTATTCATGGGTACTCGCAAAGATTTTCTTGAACGGGCCTTTTTACTGACTTCACGTAAATTCCTAAAGTTATGAAAATTACAACGATGAAACTTCGGTATTAATTTTAATACCGATGAAGCTTAATTTGGTGGTAGTTAAATCCCTCCGATAGGGTTTAACTAGAATTTTGGAATTTATAAGACTTCATTTATTTATATTGGAGTAGTCACTCGAATAACTTTTAGTCGTAAGTATCCTTTCAATAAGGCTTTGAGTGAAGTTAAGGTGAAGTTCTATTAACTCTTATAATCAAAGTTTAGGAGGTAATTTACCAGTGTCTAGTCAACTAAATACGTAAGTAGGTACCTAACCAAAAAGACACTTCAGACAGATGATTTCGGTACCTTTCTAAATATAAGTACTTATTATGGTTTGACAAGCAGTCATAACTAGGCATCGGAGTTTTTGTCGCACGGTAAGGCTAATAGCAAGCTATGGAGTCGTCATTTTCCAAAAATCTAAACTCTTATTCATATTCATACTCATTTATTTATTTAATTATTTAGGTTTTTTTTATAATCAACGTTGACAAGCTTAGAAACGATTATTTATACTATATTTGGAAAATAAATATTACAATAAAAATAAATACCATTTTTATACTGATTTAATTACGAAAATTTATAAACAAACAAAAGATACATTAAAACACGGCAGAAGGGAATGTTTTAGTCCACACTAGTGGCGAATTGTATGTTAAAATAGTTCAAGTTGTGAATTTATAATCTAATAGATTTTTTTTTTATATAACTTGACTAAGATACTTATACACGGCCGACCGCTATAGAGGCATTTTAAGATAAATTAAATAAATGAGTATGAATATGAATAAGAGTTAAGATTTATGGCAAATGACGACTCCATAGCTTGCTATTAGTCTTACCGTGCGCCAAAAACTCCGATGCCTAGTCATAACTGACAAAAGCTACCATATAAATTGACAAAGAAATCGGAGTTTTATTTCATTAAAACAATAAAGCTTATGACGTGTTATCGTATTGTCAATGTTACGATAACTCTTACTTAAATTAAAAAATAAAAAATAAATATCAGGGGACAATTTCACACCAATTGACCTAGTCCCAAACTAAGCTCTAGGCTTGTACTATGGGTACTAGACAAGGATGCAAATACTTATATAGATAATTACATACTTAAATACATGGACAACATCCATGACTCGGGAACAAATATTCGCGTTCATCACACAAATATCTGCCCTTACCGGGATTTGAACCCAGGACCTTCGTAGGCAGGGTCACTAACAACTAGGCCAGCGCGTCGTCAAAACTTACGTTATGTGCCTCTGGTAAATTAACGAAATTATCATATAACCCTTTCTCAACATGGCATAAATACACAATAAAATGATACGGGCACAAAACATAACAATCATTACGATTCCATCAGTCCGCTCTTGATTGAAAACAAAATCGACTTGTTATTTATGATCCCTCAAACACGAATTTCCCTTTGAAACAATGGGCCCTCGCAATCGGACTAATCGTGAGATTACCCGTAATTATAAACGGGCGGCCATCAACCGTCGATCTTGCCCGCAATTTTGTGCCACCGGAATTAGTCCGCTCACCACAACAATAATTGAGACACCCTGTACAAAGAGAAATTTCAATTAAAAACGTGTTGAATGGTTATTATTATGTTTTGTAAAACCTCGGGAACTCAACAAAGCTGTATTTTAATTACAAATTATAAATTAGGCATCTTTTATGATTTACTCCAACATACAAAAGCCGAGGCATTTTTCGTTGTTTACTATTAATTAACCTTGCCGTTTTTCTTTCATTCACTTGGTAAAAAACAAACAACCTCCATTCCTTTCAGCAAGCAGAACAATTAATTGAAAGCGAATTACTTACCGTAAAAACACTTATTGTAACCGATTACCAAACCTAAAATATATTCGGCACATGTTGCCGCCGAAATTCTCATTAATTTGTTCCGACTTGTTAAACGACCAATTTGCCCGGAGCTTTAGGGTTGTGATCTTGTATACTATGTGTTCTTATTGTGTAGAGAATACGGTTCTTTTGGGGGGTCCCAGAAAATGGTCAGACGCATGTGACGGGATCAAAGAAATTCGCTGTATTATGGGACGAGACGTCAATTCTTCGAGTCGGGTAACGTAATTGCGTTAGCATTACACTTTTACACTCTGTCGACTCAGCGTTGGTGCGATTCGGAGCTTTCCGCTCGCAGGGCAAAGGTGATGCAGAGGGTGTACAGAGGCGGCGAAAATGTAGACAATTTATAATTGTGTTAACCCGCTCCCGTACTCTACAAGATAATGAGCCCTTTAGAGACGCAATTATTGGTACTGAAGCCGTATGCTCCAAAAAGCTAATTTGTAGCTGGCTTCAATATAATTAATAATAATTTTCGGTTTAGAATATGTTTTTTCTACTTACTAGTATTATTATAAATGTGGAAGTTTGTTTTTCAATCAAGTTTAAAAAGCTGAACGGATTTACGTACAATTTACCACACATATAGTCCTTTTTCTGGACATATTTATTACTTACTTCTTACGCATTAAAAGTGTTTTGATTTAAAGTTTTATTCCCAACAAAATACTTGTCTAGTGCTTTCTTGATTCTTGGTGATTGAATGTTTGATTCTAACCAAGAATCTACATCCGCGTTAACTTCCTGCCTTTTTTTTCTTTGGCAGTTGATTTTTATTTAATTATACTCAGCTGAGAGTGACCCACGACTTGTAAATGCCGCTAACGAAAAGTAAACAGTCGTTTGAGGATTTCCCGAAACAGATGTCAATCCATTTAATTCACCCTTCCGTTTTTAATAATAAAGAAATATAGCTCCATTTTGTTTTTGCTTAAGTCGTAATCTGGTTCGGCTTAATGTTAATCTAATTTTGTAGGATAAAACGAAATATACTTATTCGAGTAACACAAAAGTGCTTTTAAGTGTAAATGTATGTAAGTAGACATGAGTGACACAAGCATTCCTTTTTTAAAATGCGAGACATTATTTAATGCAAATGTTTATACTTAGAACGATTTAGAAGTTAATTGAATTTCTCATCTGATTCAGCTTTTTCGGCCAGTATTTCATGACGTTCACGAAATTCGAAAAAAATCATAAACGGAATAGTCAGCGGATAGTAACAGGTTGGTTTACGTCTGCAAAGCTGCACGGCGATAGGCAAACGCTGCAGTGTTTGCTTTCTCTTTGCTGACAGCTGAAATTTTGATATTACTCGCTTTCGTTCGTGACTTTGTCCGTGTTGCTATTCAGCATCGACCCTCTACCTATAATGTAACAATCTTTAAAAATATTTAGGGAAAAGTCGATTAGCCTGGCATAAGACCGTACGAGAGCGAAGTAAAAATGGGACAAGCCCAAAGGTCGTTTTACGAGCATTGTATCTATGTTACTTGTGGGAGGACCTTGTGCAGGGTCCGTCCGGGTTGGTACCACTATCTTATCTATTAACCTACCGCCAAGCAGCAGTGTTTGCATTGTTGTGTTCCGGTTTGGGGATAAGACAGCCGGTGAAATTACTAGCATAGAGGCATTCCATCTTCGTCCTCAGGGTTGGCAACGCATTTGCAGTCTTAGGATTGCGGTCTTGTGAATGCGAATGTCTATGGGTCACAGTTTCCACTTACCATCAGGTGGCCTGTGTGCTCGTTTGCCTTCCTATGATATAAAAAAAGAAAAAAAAAAATGTGCAAAAAGTTTAGCATTAAATGCGTGTTAAAGAAAAAAAACATTACTGTTAACTGTAACTCTAAAACTACTGTTTTATTTTCATCTATTCAGTACTTCCATCGGGAAAACTAGATTAACCCGTTTGATTCAGAGGCAAACGCCGAGTCGTTTGTAGCTATACTAAAGTATTACAAACTATATTCGAAGCAACTGCAACCCTTAGTAGTTTCGCAACAGTCCATTTCTCATTAAAATACCTGGTACATTGGATTGTGGTCTGCAAACTTACGCTAATGGTACACAAATAGAACAGTAATTTGGTACAAATTGAGAACCGAAAACTGTGTTGGGAGCAGCGGGTAAAAAGTGTTCCAGATTTGAGACGATGTTGCGTTCAGTTCAAAGTTCTGGCACAGTCTTTTGTTTAAAATGTTGCTGCGATTTATGTTGCAGGCGTCAATTTAATTTTAGTTTAATTGTATTAGTATTTGAGAGTTTTCGATATACTTTAATACACATACATACATAAACTCACGCCATCATTCCCAGAGTGGGGTAGGCAGAGCTAAAGAATTACCAACAAGTAACACAAGTAAAACTTCTTGATAATTCTGTAACCACATTTTGCACAAGTAGGCTAAGATGTTTCCCAGTGTATTAGTGACAGGTGGCAAGCCCATCGCCTAACAGTACTACAAGCCTTTATTCCCTTAGTCGCCTCTTACGACATCCACGGGAAGACATGGAGTGGCACTATTCTAACCCGGCCATCACACGGGAATACTTTAATACAACTTCGTTTAATTGACATGCCAAGCAATTGTCAAGCAAGGTGTAAGTTTTTTTGTTTAAATGTAAAACTTATTGGATCATGTTTTAAGACCAATGTCGACGTCGTTGATGACATTGGTCTTAACAATGTCATCAATTTTGGAAAAATATCATGTTCTGATTTTAACATCACAAATCAGTTTATACCAGTCAGTCAATGACTTAATTACAAAACGGACTAAGTTTAAACGGCACTTGCCGTACGAAGAGCCATACATTATCACTTCAAACGTGTTCGCAACGAGGACCTGCCCTATTACGTAACGCTAACGCTATTCATCCGAATATTCAAATTTTGATATTGGATATCACCATACATTTTTACAATGTTTTGCAACGTGAGAGTCCAAATCGTAAAGTATTACCTACAGAGTAGGTATCTATTATAGAATAGAATCAAATAGATAACATTTTGTTTCAAGAGTGTAATAGAAATTCTTTAATTTTAAAACACTGTTGTGATTACAACTGCATTATTTTGTATACTATGATATCCGACGACTGACAAGTGGCTCTATTTTAATCGACTCCTAGAAAGAGCTGCGTCGCTGAGGCCTGCGTCGCTCTGTGTTGCCGCATACGTACAATATTAAGTTCAAAACAAAGTTCTTTTAAAATCTCTACAAGAAATTCTTATTTTATTTTATTATTTTTATATTTTTTTATTTGACACGTTTGTCTCCTCTTCTTACTAAATTGAACAATCAACAATTTTTTACATATTTCTTATGTGAAGCTATTCTACTGAGTAAATCCATATTGTCTTTGTCATGTAATCGTTTTGTTTTTCGGCCGTCATTAGATATATATGAGCTATTTTAACGTTCAAAAAATATGGTTTTCTCCATGCGCTTACCAAAGACATAATTATGGAAGTAAGGTAAACACATACATAAATAAACCAGCGTCCGTATTCTACTAGGTAAAACAATATCGCTTTTGACGTGTTACGTTATTATTGTTTGTAGCTCGGCCGCCATTAAGTACCTACTGTCACGTTGACAATAAGCGATTTAAGATACGTTAGTTCTTATTTACTTTATGGTTTAAACGTGTAAAATAGAGGCTTAGCTTTCATGCTTAGAAATGTTTTTAAAATTATGTTAGATTGTTTTGAAAGTTCAGAGATAGACTTGAGAGCCCCTTGAGAGTCCATAGTATCCAAAGGAATGCGGTTGATATAATAACAAATCTGCCCTCTCTCTGATAAAACTCTGATCTGAAATCTGTTTAATATTCATAAGGTTCAACGTTAAACCATTCTGACGACGCGCTGGCTTAGTTGGTAGTGACCCTGCCTACGAAGCTAGCGGTCCTGGGTTCAAATCCCGGTAAGGGCAGATATTTGTGTGATGAGCGCGAATATTTGTTCCTGAGTCATGGATGTTTTCTATGTATTTAAGTATATATTTCTCTATATAAGTATTTAAATCTTGTCTAGTACCCATATCTAGTACAAGCCTAGAGCTTAGTTTGGGGCTACGTCAATTGGTGTGACATTGTCCCCAGATATTTATTTTATTTATTTATTCCTAACTACGCTCCTATACCTTTTTGCGTGCTAGACTGCCAAGTAGGTATACTACAATTAATCCTAAGATAATAACTAGTTCCCGCGGGCGAGGTCGCGGACAAAAAATAGTACCCATATAAATCCCAACGCTAACAACCGTCAGAAATCTCACCCAAGCGACACATAATCGGACCCTTCTCATTGCACTGATGAAATACATTAGACGGTAGTATTCTGGCACATTCGGAGGAGTATCGCGCGTAACGCTGAGTAATGGGCGGCGTGTGTCGTAATTATTTCTCGCTCATTAACGACTACTGCTGACGCTATGAGTGAGTCAGCCAGCATGATTACGAATTACAGAATAGGGGTGTTGGAAAGAATTTTAGAACGTTTTTTTAAATTAAGAAGAAGTTTACATAAGCCGATAGGTTGTCAGGTTACGTCAATCCTAGGGGCCTACCCAAGATGCATAACGCTAAGTTATCGAATCATCGAAAATCGACAGTGTTTGGAATTGACGTAAGCGATGACAGATCGCGTCCACTCTATACATTTTGAGTCTATAGAAAACAGAAACGTTTGCAGCGTTTGTATCTTGGCTACGTTTTCAAGTTGCGCATCGTGTCCAGGGGGCGTTTTTCACTACCTACTCAAATCAAAAGACATTGCTATCAATATCAGTATCCCATCATTTTCCATAAATTCATTTGTTCTAATTACATTTGCAATAATAGTCACCGGCTATAATCTTCGTTATCCTAATATCCTATACCATAATTTTTGAGTGCCATAATACTCAAGTGTCAGGTTGAAGAGTGTTAGGTTGAACTGCTGAGTTAGATCCATTTCGTGACAACACATGACATTTCGTGACATTTCTTAATATGTCAATATTTTGTTCCTTTTTTAAGTGTGTTTGCCACGAAAATGTTTTTTGTTTCTTTCTTTTTACTTTTTTTAACTTTGTTGTGCGGCTGCGTCCGTGTCTGTCTATCCAAAGTTTCAGATCCTTTTTAGGGTTCCGTAGTCAAACTAGGAACCCTTATAGTTTCGCCATTTCGCAACCTAGCTCAGACTCTTAGTACTAGTAAGCTATAATTTAGCATAAATATACATATTAGTCACACCAACGAAGTGGATAAATTAAAACCTGCTTTTTTTTAGTGTACCTCCCCTACACGTAACTTTGGGATGTCATTTTTTTCTCGTCTACCCCATAGTATCGGTGGATAGGTCTTTCAAAAAGCTATCACTACTAAGACCTACGGAAAACTTATTTGCGGTGTTGGTAAACTGACCGCGACCTGTGTCGATGTATGGGAATAACAGTTTTCCAACGGCAAAGTTAAGTTTGTCGTGAGGTCTAATTTGTTTGTAGTAACGGCTTCGGAGCCCTACACTGAGTATGGTCCGACATGCTCTTGCCCGGTTTTTCTTTCAAATTTTTTCACCTTTCAAGCTGAAATTGGGAATAGGAAGTACCTATTTAGTACAAGAATCTGAAACTACTTATTAAGATAGCGACCAAAATTAAACCGTGGGATAAAAAAACGCTTTACCCTCTTGCTTTTTAGGGTTCCGTACCAAAATGGTAAAAATTGTGAGACTTCGTCGTCTGTCTGTATGTCTGTAATGTCACAGCAGGTTTTTTCAGCAACCGCAAATGGTATCAACTTGAAAAATAAAATTAAGTGTTTATTATTTACAGTTTTTAAAAAATATTGTAAATCTGCATTAAAATGTATGCTAGACCAAATGGACCTTATTGCATAGAAATTAAAGGTCATAAAAATTAGCATTTTCTTTTGCGGTTACCAAGCATATTATCTTAAATACGCAACCCTCAGTGCGCGAGTCCGACTCGCACTTGACCGTTATTTATTTTTAATCATCGTCAACTGCTCATCAACATGCACCAATTAAACTTTATCTAACTTTGATGGGTCTACGCTAAATTACAGCTGTGATTCTGTTACTCCATTCGCCTCCAATATCATTATAAACTCTAAGGTACCAAAATATTGCATGATTATCATCTGTTTTTGTTACTTTTTAAGTTGTGCTTACTCATTTACTTCAGGGTTAGCTGGAAGATATCCCATTTAGGGATAAGTTTGCCTTTGTACATTAGTTTAATAATATTATTGTAATATTTATGTTTTTTGTAAAATAAAGAGTTTACATACATACATACATTAAAATCAGGTAAACATGATAAAATGAGCCGACGAAATAGAACGGATACCTATTGGTACAAAAGTAAATAAATAAATATCAGGGGATAATCTTACACAAATAGTCCCGCACTACGTTTGTACAAAGGGTACTAGGCAACGATAATAGTACATTGTTCACCAAGGGATGAAAGGCACCCATATCACACGAGTTATTTTCGTTAGTAAATTTTAATACATAAAATAAACTTGCTCGAGCAAAGCGGGAGCGCTAATATTTCGAGTGTGAAATAAATGGTGACTTTCACCCGAGTTAAACACTCTACTTTTCATTTCGACTACTTATGAGGAAATTAAAAAAGTGAGTAACGGAAAATATAGCGAACACAGGGTGTTACGTAACAACTAGATAGGTACTGAAGATCGTATCTTGTTTTCTCGCTCTTGTTTTTGACAAAAAACTTTTTTTTAGAGCTGAGTGCCAGTCTTTTTACCCTACTGCCATTAGGAGTGGTTGGAAGCGGTATTTTATTACAAACCGCAAGCAATCAAATAGGAATTAAATAAAAAGTGTCAAGTAAAAATAAAAATATAATGAAAAAATTGGTATTTAAATATATAACTGTTGCTTTATTCTGAAATTTGATACTAAAACTTATAAAAGTAAGATTTTACCATGGCTCTGTACAAACTTAGTTTTTTAATAATCTTACTACAGAGAGGCTGTATAGGTTTTGCCACTGCATAGGTCTTAAGGCATAGATCTTTTTTCAAATTACTTTTCTTCCCTAGGGTGGACATTTATTTATCACTTTTAACCCGCTTCTAAGATAAACGATGGCCTATATACTTTCAGAATATGAGACATGAAAATATAGTTGTTTAGACAAATATATAGTTAAATACTATAGAAAACATATTTTACAGGGATTTGAGTTGACCGGTGAGATTCGACCATTGCGATATATATCGAAATATACTTATGTTTTTGAAGTTGTGGGTAATTCTGTAACTCTGCCTACCCCACTCTGGGATTGCAGGCGTGAGGATATGTATGTATGTATGTACTTACGGAACATTCCAATAAACAAACATTCGAAAGTTCCTTAAAAAACGCGACAAACCTCCTCGATTAGGTTTTGTTCTTAAAAATTATGATTCACTAACAAAATATTCAAATATGACGCGGCGTCACAATATGTTGGCAGGTTATGACTTACGATAAGGTGTGTATGACGTAAAAATTTTATACATCAGCTGGAACTATCGCTATCAAATTGTCGTCACTACGGGGAAACCTGACAAATGTACTTACCGTTATTTGCTTTTGGAGATTTGCTTGTTGCTTTATTTGAATAAAAAATGTGACTACATTCATTAAAATTTACATTGTACAACTTCCGCTGCAGATTGTCATAGAGACTTCATTTATCAAGCACTAACGGAATTTTTAATAGTGTTAACGTGATTTTATAGTAGTTTATGCAACAGTTGTATAAGAGAGGTCAAAAAAGACGAGTGGTGTGGTTACGATCGTAAAGCAAGACGCCACGAGTATTTTTTGACTTAGTTATACACCGTTGCATACAATACTTTTTCTACGACTAGGTTTCAAATAAAATGCAAAATTAAATTAACAATTATTTTTTTATAGATTTTTACTCTTTAATATACCTAGGTTAGAATACGAACGAACGAAGCACAGAACAACAAACGAGCGGGAAACATTCGAAAACAACAAAATATGTGTCTATGGTTAACTTTGTTTTTAAATTGATGTGCACTTGCCAGGTTTCATATTTAAAAAAAAAGTTGCACAATCGATTTAACTTGTGAAATAGGGACTAAAAAACACCTAATGATTTGAGAAATGAATTATTTTACCTGATTGGTCGATTTTAATATAGCTGCGTTCTGGTTGGTTGATACCAAATAAAATGTTTTTTTAAAGAGTTAAATTAGTAAAAGAGTTTACATACCAAAAAGAACCTAACGTTCCGATTGACAGTCAATGTGTATTGTGATTGGTGGTTTAATTTGGTGAAGTATTTTGATTGGTCAAATTAACCTAGGTGTAAGCTTTGGCAGCTAGGCATATCGTTTTGGCTCAAAAAAGCACTAGATAGACTTTTCTACGGAATGTTCTGCGGACATATTATCTATATTCTTATATTAGTGTTCGTGACTATATAAATGACAGATAAAAGTACAGGAGTAGGAAAATATTATTATTATATGTTCTGTTTTCACTTTTTTCTGTGTCTTGTTTGTGTAGTGGATAAATGTATTTTTCTTCTTTTCTTTTATATTAGTTAAAGTAAGGATATTTTGATTCCGAAATACTGTGACCATGAAACATAAAACAGGTTTCAAAATTATTGATCAATCCTAATACAATTGTTTTTGGTTACTTTTGTGAAATAACGAGTTTACATACATATTAAAGTGGAAACCATCACACGTGATAAATGAAAAATATTGATTTTATTTATTAATACGAGTTTATGTTAGAAAGCTTTTTCCTTCCCTTACCTTTTACATTACCTTCTTCCGCGTAGAAATAGTAATTTGCCATCTCACGAAAAGAGTTGTTTTTCTGGTTAAAACATATTACTTACACACAGACTTAATTACTTAATTACTCCATAATTACTTTAAGAAACAGGGATTATATCGTTCTCTGTCTTTACCCCTATTGCGAAAGTATTGTTGTCTTTATGATAACTTGATGCTTATTTTAACTTGACAGTAAAAGTGGCAGAGTCATATTATTATAAATAATGCGGTTGCGGTAGTAATAAAAAAAAAGTATAGAGGCCTAGCGTGCTAGGCTAAGCTATTCCCTTACTTATCACAATAGCAATCGGCTTCAAAGCGGAACAATTGTTTTCATTTTGTATGGTGACGAGCCTTCGATTTTCAAAATTAAAACGATTGCAATTGAGAGTGCGTCAGGCAATAGTTATTAGGTTTATTAGGAGGATTGTAATCTTTTATTTATGATTACTAAGAAATAGCTTTGGAGAACCGGCTTTACCGATTACAGTCCGGTAAAAAATGCTATAATTAAATTGATGAAGTAATAATGTTTTTACCCGTGCGTCAAAAAAGTGGGTAATGTTGCCGAAGAAGGAAGGTATGGCTCTTTGTTTCCCGGTAAAGGCTTATTTCACAAACGAGGCATAATGAAATTCATTCGTCTAAACGTCGTTGATTCTTAATGAGTTTTTTTATAGAAAAATCTTTAAAAACCCGACTGCGTTTTATAATACTATCGTCGATATATGTATTTTTTTTTTACAATTCTCTCTCTACTTCCTCTCATTTCTTCAATTAAAATATTAAAGCCTATGTCACTCGCACAACCAAGACACCTCATAATGTTAAAATGCATCACGTCGTATAGGCTGCAAAGCGTGCCAAAAAAATATACATATTGGTACACTCGAAAAACATAACCCTCCTGACGCAGTCCAGTATAAAAACTTAAATAGGTGATTTAAAATACAAGTCATTACCACATGAAGGGTACACGAAAAGTCCATGTCTGGTCACCGTAGTAAATTTTTGAGTTATTGTGATTTGAAAGTTTAGATCCATGTGATTTCGCACATTATTTTCGTGTTAAGTGGCCCTAGACAGGATCCCTGTGACAACGTTATCGTTATCGTAAATGTCGTGCGCTTATATAATTTCTATACATTATGTCAGTTTTTAAAAATTGTTTACGTTAGCGTAATGCATCTTTTTTTTGCGTATTTTTTATTGAAATAAGAAAAGTTATATTAAGATTTATAATTATGTTTCTAGATTTTGAGATTATAATCTCATTTTCAAAAAGGAGTGACTAAACATGGTTTTCCTTTCATATTACGTGGACGACAATTTCAAAACATTTTGTCGGGTTTAACTTAATCTTTGTCAGACTTTTTAGAGTAAGGGGTTAAAAACGGCTTACAACGTCAGCATTTTACAAATCCTGATACTGTGGCAGTGTTGGACCGTGCTCTGAGCCGTCTGTGTACTCGAAATGCATTAGTAATCGCGCTGCAGTCGTTCTAGTTAGAGTCAAAGTGACTTTCGACTCACTGACCGCCCTTTAATACTGCCGTGCTAGTGTAAAAGGCGATCATTCGACATTTTGACCAAATTGAGTTGTTATGACCATCGTGATATGGAGAACAAGCCGCGTCGACCCATCTTACCCGTTTGTCGATAAGAGGCTTGGTTGCGAAGATACGATAAGGAAAAAGACCGTATAACAGACTATTTTCCAGCAAATACTAATGAATAAAGCGGTAACTACACAATACTACATTAGAAAGACGTAAAACAAGACACTCCGCATTATTGTCTGGTGTAGGTTTTATTTATTAATAAGTTGAACTACTCTATAAGGCCGTAATTGCAGATTACTAAGTAAAAAGAACGAATAACATATTTTACCGCCTTTTAACTTAGTATTTCAAATGTTTTTTTCTATTTGATCATAATTTAAATGAACGTAACAGAGTTTTCTAGACAAAAAGACCGTATGTCAGTATTTTGCGGTATTTTAGTCTAGTTAATGCCGAGTTTTAAATAATGATAAACTTGTTTAAAAAAACTTTTATTTTGTGATACGGTATTTTTACTTGGGACAGAGGTAGTTTTTAACGCTAGATTACTATTCGAATATCCACAGTCGACCCATGCTACTTAATAAAACCGTATAATCCCCAATCTCCTACATACCCCCCGCGGACGGGAGTGCTCGCGTTCGGGCGCCCTTCAGTTCGGTGACGTTACGGGTAATGAAGGTGCGTGTGCGCTGGCGCCCGTTATCACGCGAAAAGACGAGGACGACGAATTGACGATAAATCATAAAACTGAGTACATAATACCATTCTAAATGTTTGTTACCTGAGTACAGTAAAAATAAATAAAATAAATATATAAATTAATATATGATATATTTTTTTGGAGAACTAACATAATTGGGATAGACCAAAAAAATAACTCATGGTTTTTATAATCTAATACAAAAGAAAAGGTAATTTTAAGAGACCCATTTCATTAATTTTGTATTTGACCGAATAGTTTTGTTTTTATATCTTTATTTATTTAACAGAGATTTTATCGATGAATTACATGATAAGTTACGTTAAAAAGTGATTGTAATAGTATAATAAAACATACTATTTCAAGCGGTTTACGCCTAACCCGTAAGACACACCTGGGAGGGCTTCAAGCCAAAAACGAAAGTCAAACCACACGGTAAAATATACTTTTGTCGAAATGTCCAAAATAAATAAATATAACAAAAACTTAATCATGCAGAACGGCTTTAGAACCCCATTCCTCGAAATGGATTTCTAATTAGAGTAATTTAAAAAATTTGAACTATCCCAATTATGAATTATATTAGTATCTAAGAAAAACATGAACAATAAAAAAAACTAGAACATCAATAGTTAGCTTAAAGAAATAAGTCCTTTTTTTATAATGCATTTATACAAATATACAAATAAATAATAAAGTTTTTATGGAGAGAGTTTTATGGAAATAAAGCAAATCTAGAATATCAATAATTAGCTTACAGAGATGGTTAAGTCCTTTTATAAAGTGAATATTTTATAGACCATAAAACAAATATATCAGTAAATGATAAAGTGACTATAGTAAGATTTGTCTATTTACTTTTCATAATATATTTCACTAACATGAGGACTCAATCTAGCTAGAAGTCAAAATGACTTCTGTATCCCACTGTTTTACTATTAAAGTTAAACATGGATACTTAGTGAAATTGAACATCTCATTTAGTTATATAAAACTCAAGTCAAATATAGACTTAAAGGTGAAGCAAGCAATATCAATCTTGAGTCACAATATTATATGATATAAAAATAACAAAGTATAACTATCGCTTTATTGAACGATAAATAATCTACTGTATAATTGAGTTTTTAAACACTCAATTTATATTTTGACCCTTTTCTTCCCTTACTATACGACTGACTGACTATTCGTACATATTGGCAAGGAGTCTGACCTGTCTATGGAGGATGACTATTGAGGTAGACTAAGGTCTAGGGATAGCGATCCCAGAGCGTATGGAGGAGATCTCCTTATTTTTTCTATGGCATAGGAAGGCAAACGAGCACACAGGCCACCTGATGGTAAGTTGAAACTGTGACCCATAGACATTCGCATTCACAAGACTGCAAATGCACTGCCAACCCTGAGGACTAAGATGGAATGCCTCCATGCTAGTCATTTTACCGGCTATCTTATCCCTAAACCGGAACACAACAATGCGAACACTGCTGCTTGGCGGTAGGTTAATGGATAAGATGGTGGTACCAACCCGGACGGACCCTGCACAAGGTCCTCTCACAAGTAAAGTTCCTCCTTCCCTAAGGGAAGGGAATTCTTAGATTTGCTTTAATCTAGACTTCGGTTTCATAAATTATATCTACTATAGGTACATATTAACTTTATCTTTAAAACCAATTCACTTAGTACGTAGGTTGAATTTCAAGTGGTTAGGAGTCATTAAATAAACTAGGATAGTGTTAGATAAGTTTTAAATTATAGTCTACATACATACATACCTTCACGCCTGTAATCCCAGAGTAGGCTAGGCAGAGCTACAGAATTACAACTTTAAAAAGTTGTTGATAATTCAGTAACCACAATTTGCACAAATAGGCTAAGATGTTTACCAGCATATTAGTGACAGGTTGCAAGCCCATCGCCTAATAGTACTACAAGCATTTATTCCCTTAGTCGCCTCTTACGACATCCACGGGAAGACATGGAGTGGCACTATTCTAACCCGGCAACCACATATTATTGTAAATATTTAGGTATCAATATTCTAGAGAGTATTAGTATAGCTAGGACTTAAAACAAAGACTTAAAGAATTCTAGGGTTACTATAGGTTCACAACTATTGGGTTATATTAGATTACTTGACGATCACATGCCAAAACTAATTTACTTTTAAAATAGGTTGTTAGGAATAGGAAGCTTAATAGACTAGGAATGTTACTTATGGTGACTAAGTTATTAGGTTAGGTAGATAGATGTAGTAGGAATTAGGTAAAAATAAAATAAAAATAAAATTTTAGCTATTATAATTGGTTCCACGAGGACCAGGATTTGAGTAATTCTATTTAAAAGTGCTTAGGCTACATTAGGGTTATTGCAAGGAGAATATATTGAGTTTCATTTTAGTAAAGACACATTTACCAAAGCAAAAGGAAATCGCCCGATGCTTTCATCGCACACACACTTCCGAGGGATAGACAGACGCAAGTCGAAAACAGAATTTAGTACGTAAACTAGGTCCATTAATGCCTGCTCTTAGCTTGAAATTTTGCGAGGACTTGCCAGAATTCAACCAAGAAAATGTCGATGAATTATAGGTTAAGTATTTTTAACCTATAATTCATCGACTTTTTCATGGTTGGATTCTGGCAAGTCCTCCCAAAATTGCAATTCAATTACTTTATGAGACTGATTACGTTTAAATTAAAATAATTAAAAAATAAGTTTTGATTAACAATGCGTCATACAGACGAATCAAAGAGTATTATTGTTGATTTATTGAATAACTAATAACACGACACCAATCTTAGAAGAGATAATATTTCCTGTGATTTAACTGTTAATTTTTGTTTATTTCAAATATATTTGTACCGAATTTATGATGGTTTTAATTAGCAATTAGTCTAACCTTTCATCGTAGTACTAGATTAAAAAACCGTATTTCGTCTGACTTATGAAGACATACGTTTTTTTAGACTAGTATATAAATATAAAATGATCGATACGAAAACAAACCATATTTTTTTGATTTGCGTACTAGACAAGATAAACGTATTTTTGTTATTCGGCGTTATTATTTAGATCAGAATTATTCAAAAAATATTTTGTACTAAGCAATAAGGCGGTATGTTGCAAATACGTCTTTTTAATTAAGCATTATTGTGATACGTTCAAGCCCTAGTTTAGTATGAAGACGTATGAAGGAAAATCAAGCCTATAAGGCGGTATAGTGCTCATATACCGCCTTTTTGCTTGTTTTTCAGTGGCAATTATTAATCGGCAACTAAACAAAAAGGAAAAAATGCGTGTAAAAAAAAAACTGTAGGTAATAAAAATACATTACTTATGTAGAAAACTAGTAAAACACAATGTCTATCCGACCCAAAAAGTTTCATTTCAATATCTGTTTAAATTACCTAGAAATATGAAAATGAAGATTTCGGTCACTTTTTTGCGATTATCTCGAAAGTGTCTTTTGTCGAAAAGTCGCCTTTTACACTAGCACGGCAGAATACAGGGTGGGCCATTGCAAAATAGAATTATAAAAATTAAAACAATTAATTATGTTTTTTATTTTCAAATAAACAATATAGTTTGAATTTGAGTAAATTAAATAAATTTTACGTTTTAAAAATTAAATCATCGAGATGTCGCCCGCTGCGGTCGCGGCACTCTTCCAGACTTGTTTGTAACTTTTGAAAAACCATTGTTAAAAATTGCGGCGGTATTGTTTAAATTTCTTGACGAATGTTCTCCTTTAACTCTGATGTGACGGATTATTTGAGTACACTTTACCCTTCAAGTAACCCTTTGAAAAGAAGTCTGCTGGAGTTAAGTCCGGCTCCTTGGAGGCCAAGCAATATCACCTCGCCTCGACATACATTTTTGAGAAAACATTTCTCGCAGAACTTGCATGGAGGTCACGTTAAAACTTGGATGCAAAATACTCGATGATGTCCCGTGTAAAGCACCAATTAGATTAAAAATAAATAAAAAAAACACTTTTGGCAATGACACCTTTCTCGTTCATCTAGGTTTTTTTTTTTCACGAAAGAGGTCGACATGAAAAGAAAACTTATCACTGGCCCAGCCTGTAGTTATACAATTTGATCCCACATTTTAAGACTATTAATGTTTTTACATACTCGAAATAATCTAGTAAACTCGGAGAAGATACCACGGTAATGGTGAAAAAGGTTGTGAGCCTTCTGAAGATTAAGTGATATACAGTATAGGTTTAGTTTACTCTATATTTAATTATACTCTTTCTTTACATTACGAGTCGACTTAAAACTTTTCATCACACCATAATTTACAATATACTTACTTACTTGTAAATGGATCATCGTCTACAGAGTTTCCTAGTCAGTTATTTTATTTTAAATAAATCTTTTACTGATTCAATAAGATTAATTTGATGTAAGTAGTTATAGTTAACAAGCATGGAGTGTTTAAATATTTAAGATTCAGATTCCTATCTAAAAATAAACTTACCCGTTACCTTTTAAAAATCCGCTTTCATCTATTTTCATTTATATTACGAAATACTTCTGCTATTCCTTGAAATCAATCTCATTCATCGTTCAATCTCTTGATATTTTAAAATCCTTCCACCAGCTTCTTAAACAGGCAATTCAAAATGCACACGAAATGATTTCTTCCAGTTTTCTGGCAGTAAGGTTACAACTTGTTTACAAACGCACACAATAGAGTTAATCTTTCTACTAACAGAGATTACTTGCGACAATCTCGCAAATACATCCAATAAGAGTATTTGACAAAGAGACGTTGTGTAACAGTTAGTTGACGTTAGATTAGGTCATATTAATAGAAACATTGATATTTTCTAGGCTTCTGCAAGTACATCTCCTATTCTCCTATTTATAATAATATTCAACCAAAACAACATTATGGTCTCGGAGATTATTACACCTGATTCATCTTTGCTGGTGGAATAAGAATCATCAGTCAGTTACTCAGCTCTTGTTTATCAGAGTTTTGTGTTTTGTTTGTTTTATTTTGTCAGTTACACAAAATATGCACTTCTTTGATAATATACAGGATTAAGTATCTGCATAATGTTGTTACAGTAGGTAGGCATGTTAATTGTATGTATTTATTTGTGTTTTGTTGGTAATTCTTTAGCTCTGCCTACCCCACTCTGGGAATGTAGGCGTGACTTTATGTATGTATGTATATTATTGTATTATACAGGGTGTTAGGTAATGAGTGGATAATCCTTGAACTACGGATAGAGGGCACAGCAGCACAAAGGTCTGACCGAAAACAACTGACCACAGTACGTTGTCGAAAAATTTGAATCATCTCGGATACGACGCAGCATTTCGCGGCAGAAGGTCAACCTTTGTGGATAGTCTCTAGGCAATAAGACCTGCACACGTTGGTAATGAAAAGGATGCAATCCATGTGTTTTTAAAGTTGCATGCACTTTCCACGTTGTCAGACCAAGGCTATTTGCTATGTTCCGTACGGACAAAGAAGGATTTTCCGCTATTAAATCCAGGACATTTTCACGGTCTCCCTCCCTCGGTCTACCTTCGCTATGTCCTCCTACACCCTGGCCAAGAACTCTGCCTTCACTGTACGCGTTATGGATGCGAAGAAAAATCCGGTAATCGGGATGGCGTCTGTTTGGGTAGCGTTCAGCGTACAAAATCGCAGCAGCACTAGCGTTGCCTTGGCACTCGCCATAAATGTAATGCATTTGAGCATATTCATTGGACGTGGTTTGTGTTCTAAACATTAAAACCAAAAAAATCAACACCACTATCTAAACACAATTCACCATTCATTACGCAATAATAGCGAAATTGAAAATCGAATTCGAATAAAAAATAAAAAGCAGGTGGCATATTTTTTAAATTTGGAATAAATGGCATTTAAATTATTGGCCAGTAATGTTAATTTTGCAACAAAAAGTTTTGAACTCTATGCCCGGGATACAAAAAGTAAATCGGGAAAAATGGGGGTGGGCGTGTATTTTATTTATTTATTTGGCTTTTAGATTTTAAATTCAAAAAGTAGTTACTATTTTGAATTCGTCAATAAATTGGCATGTTTTTAAGCTTATGGGCAACTAGACGGTAGTTTATTTTTTTTTCACCATGAGAGTTGAAAGTTCGATCAATGTACGATTGAAAATGCAAAATTCATGTTTACGATTTTTTTTTTTTAATCTATTGATGTCTCACAAAAATGGTGATTCCTATCTGATAACACAAGTATTCAATAATATTGAGCAAAAATAAAAATTTAAAAAAATTACCTTATAATGGTGCTATAATCGAAACATTGAACAAGAGTGTTCATTTTCGAAAAAAACCTAAAAGTCCAAATATCGCGAAAACCGTCCGACTTTTACTAGACCTATTTTAACTTTTTCATAACGTCCTAAGTGCCCTCTATCCGTAGTTCAAGGATTATCCACTCATTACCTAACACCCTGTATGTTATTCTATTGTAATAGAACTTATGCCCATATTCTATACTTTATGTTTAGATGATTTCGTAAAGTAAGCTCCAACCTTTAACTGGTTTCCGTTTGGCCAGTTGGTTGACTGGTAGATAATGCCTTAAGGCATTAAGTCCGCCATTTGTACTTTTCTTTTATTGTGCAATAAAGTTTTAATAAATAAATAAATAGTATCCTTGCAATTGTTACAGTGTAGGGAAGGCGTTGCGATACATTTGTTAAATATCACAGTAATGTCAGGATATTATCAACAACTTTTTCAAGTTGTAATTCTGTAGCTCTGCCTAGCCCACTCTGGGATTACAGGCGTGAAGGTATGTATGTATGTATGTCAGGATATTTTTTATCACTGGTTTATTTTTCCAATTTAGTTAAATTATAACTTTTTGTAGAAGTAGACTTGGTGAGGCTTGCAGATATACGTATTGCAATGTCCTAAGATTTAGGATCAAGTAATTGGATAATAAAAACAACAATATATTGTGTTTGCTCCACGCGCTCACGCATCCTACCCACTGACAGCAGTCACAGCTAATTGACACATACCATTGTCGGGCAGGAAGTGGTGGCTGCGGCAGGGCGTTTATTCTAATATAACACAGGTATATTCATCGTCGTTTAGTATCCATATAATAAGTCTAGAGCTCCAGTTTGCGACAAGGTAAATGAATGTAAAAAAAACCGTGGTATTTTAATTCCTTTTTTTTAATACGCCGGATGCTAGCCACGTTACTTACCGACTGTTTGGTAGGTAGATACGTATACATATAATAAAAGTAGCGACTCACCTAGAAAATCAGGTTAAAGTTTAACTCTCTTTTAAAGGTTTCTTCAAATAAGAATTTGACAAAAAGGGACAAATAATACTTTAACCAAACTAAGTACAAAACACATTTAATTATGCCAGATACCTGTTAATAGGCAGCATTTAAAAAAACATTAATTTTCATTTAAACAAGAAAGAACAATAAAAGTATGCGCACGACCATGGGCTCTGTTCTTCTCGGTAAAGCTTAATTGCTTTTGTCAAGTTACTTACTGAACTTACCGAGTCAAGAATTGTTACGTTTTTTTTTATCGGGTAGAGTCCAACCCCCATACAGTTTTTGTAAGAGGCCACTTCATTCGCCGGTTTATGGCTTGCCATTTACAGTGAGGCCATGGCGACCGCACAGCGATATCGCTTGCGGCGCAGCTGCGACCCCGGTCATCCGAATTACTGTGCAATTGTGCATTCGCTGCGGAGACGGCCGGCTGCTGCGGTCGTCGGGAACTTCAAGGGCCATTTTGACTCAATCTGTTTCGGTAATAGTGATCATCCATCCAACCAATCAGTATATACAGGGTGGCCAATTTAGATCGGTCAGTGTGGGCAAGTCTGTAAGTATAAAACATACAAAGATCTGTTCTTAGGAACCATGTCATCGATTTTAGTGAGAAGAAAAACTGCATACATAGATTTAAAAAAAACTTACACTTGGTTCTGAAATCGAACCCGGTCGTATTGAAAAATAAAACTTACATTAAGTATGTCTAGTGAATGTTGCTATGAAACATGCCGCCTGTCTAAAATGAATAAAATGCATTGTATTTCATATCCCTTCATTTAATTACGTAAATGTCCGAACTGACAACATTTATTTAAACGCAATATTCAAGGGTTAAGACACTAACTCGAGTTAGTAAACGTCAGATTCAAACGAAAACTGTCATTTTAACTCTAGTTTGTCATTACTTACAGTGTTAAATTATTGGTGCAAGTGGCCCTTACAAGAGTTATAATTATAAGACAAAGTCACTTTAAGTTAAAAATATGCTATTGAATCGTTGTGATAGGCTACTTGACTAATTTTAGAAAAACTTTTCAAATTATTTTTTATTACATAGCAAGCACACTACATTGTATTTCCTTGAAATTCTACTGTATAATCAACAAAAAATCATGTTAAAGTGAAAATTTTCAAAACCGCGCTAAAAACGCTGTTTCTATCAAGGCGCTGGCCATATGACTAGTGTGATGTCACACGCAAGTAAACAATAAACAATCATTTGAAGAGATACCTATGCAATTATGATCTGTAGTTGCCTATGACTTCACCAACAAACCACCACAACAGCAACAAGCTGCCACAGTAAACCGAAATGATTATCAGTGTTTACAGATAACACTACACTTTATCAGGATAGCTGTCAGTTTATAACAAACGAATTGGAATAACGCAAAAGTCATTCCTAAGCTCTTCATAATATGCACCTATTCAATTTAAACTAACTTTAAATAAGAAAGATAAGATATTGACAGATCAAACAAAGTCCATTTTATCCCATCACGAGCCTTATTAGGCTATTTAAATATTTGAATAAGACTTCATTTAGACAAGGAGATAAAATACTGCGTTGTTTGTCGACGAGTAATCTTCTTGTTAGTATTAAATAACGCTAATGTAAATTTGGACCATTTTGTCGACAGTTCCAGTCGGGGTGAACGAAACCTTTCATAAATGCTAGCATCTAGATGCAGTATATTTCGATTCTTAGAGCGGTGATTTAAGGCTTGGAAGGCCGGAAAATTGCAAATTATGTACCTACTAGTAAAATAATTGTTGTATTTTTATAATTGAAGTAATTAGGTAATATGGAATGAAAAGCATGCGACAAGAAGAGTTTTTAATATAAATGCGAAGGGCTATAGTGGAGGGGGAAGACCTAAGTAGAGATAGATGAAATGTGTGAAGAGCTATATGAAAAACAAGGCAGTGAATACTGAGATGACGGCAGATAGGGATGTTTTGGGATAAGGGCAAAATGATGACTTTTCTTGCTTCACTGTCTGTATATTTTTGCGAAGTATTAATTTGCTTTAAGGAGACTAAACTAACAAGTCGTTGAGTACAGCGGGGATTCTGTCGCCATGTCTAATGTGTCCGTCATCAGATCAACTCTAACATTGTAATCTACCATGTTACACCATATTATGGTTTACGTAATGTATATCAAACTTAGGGCTATTTTAATAACAAGAAACTAAAAAGATATTTAAAATTGCCTTGCGAGCTTATTACAACAGTTATTATACTCATTTAAATGCCCAAAAAGGAATCTTTACTACACCGTGTTTTTTTTTATTTACGAATTTTTTTTTTTCTCTATGGAGCAAAGTAACTAAATGAACTTTGCTCCGAAAAAAACGAATCTACCACTTAGTTTCTATGGATGTACCTAGTAATATGCCGAAGTTATCGTAAATCAAAAAAAACACGGTGTATATCGTTATCTTTCAGGCAACATATTCCAATGACGCAAAAAGATTTGTTGTCTTGTTTACTCATTTATAAATTAGTTCTGTCTCGACACAGTACTTCAATCACACTACCAACTTACAAAAATGAGTAAACTTTCGTCTCAACATAGCTTCGTCCGAAGTTGAACAACAGCAGTTCACAAAAGGTTTCATCGTAGATGCTATCTCTCTCGGACAAAGTAATGTGGCCGATTTTTTCATCGTACGAGCTCTTAAAAGGCGATACGTGCTTTATCTAACATCTTACCTCTTGCTACCCCAAATTGCTTATTAATACCAGGGGATACCAGTATAAGGATAATACGGAGATTGGAATGTTTTATGGGTGTAGTACTAGAAAATAAATTAGAGCAAGCAAATTGTTGGCCAATTTAATCGACTATTTATTGCAGAAAAATTAACATTTTGGTAATCTGATTGAGAAGAGTAGAATGAAAAAAGGTTTGGACACATTAGATAGGTCTCAATAAGCTAGACAGTAGCTGTGCAAAAATAGTACATTGTTGCCTAGGCGCGGAAAGTAAGGGTTTTCCTGACGAGGTGGTTAGCAGGCCGGGCAACAGCGAGGCCTGCTAAAATACGAGTCAGGAAATCCTCGTTTCCGCCGAGGCATACGTAATGCTTTTCTCAAACATGTGAGGAAATAATACAAATACATTTCTAAAAAGCAAGTACCTAATTTAATTTTCTTAGATTTAGCGGGAAGCAGGTTTTGCCTAACCGAGGCAGCGTCAGATTTTAATATAAGCGGTGTGGTACCTATTTCGTCGCTTTCGTCGCTTGAGCTCATTTTTTATAGTAAGTATTTCACACAACAAATAGTTTAATATTCGGTTTCACAATTATATTATGCAGAATGAACGAATGTTACCGACTGTCAATTGTTTTTAAATACTAACCATAGACATGGGAATGCAAATTCAAAAAGAAACACACGCACTGTGCTAAAAAAGCGAGCAGTTACCTTGGCTGTTTGGAATTTTTGTCTTGGTCCTTTTGATTTTGTATGCAAATTGACAGCATTTTTAAGAAATATTATGGACATGGACGGAAAGTGTTTTCATAATTATGTTTTTTTTACTCCTAGGTGTAAAATGATGCACTTTCCGTCCTTGTGTTCCAATCGGAAAACCGTTTTTTCCGAGCATGTTTGAGAAAAGTAAATTACACAACTAAAGTTTTCTGTATTTCTTGATACACAGGGTGTCCTGTATTTAGAGGTCAAAAACAAAATGCATATAGACAAGCCTTTGCTCCATCTAAATAACTAACATGGATCTAGTGAAGTGAAAGTTTTTGAGGTAATATATTTATAACGACGAGAATTTCGAATCGTTGTCGATCCCAATATTACGGAAAGGGAGCCTTTGGAGCTGCGGAGGGACTTTGGATCTCTTTGCGAATTCTATAGGCTTCTATATTATATATAGGGAGTGCTCTGAGGAATTGTTTAAAAAGCTTAGTACATACAGCACCATTCTATTATAGGACTACACGCCACCGGAGTAAAGTTCATCCATACTACCTGGAACAATTAAAATCGACTACAGTCCATTCCAAACATCCTTTCTTCCTCGCACCTTGAAACTCTACGGAATGAGTTTCCCACCACGGTTTTTCCTCAGCACTACAACATGTTCTTATATAAACGCGGCTTAAAAAAAGTATTCACTGAAAGGCAACAACTTCGCTGTGCCCCTGGCATTGCTGATGTTTATAGGCGACGATGACTGCTTACCATCAGGTGGCCCGTCTGCTCGCTTGCCTTTTACGACTATAAAAAAAACAATTATTAACCGTTTTCTATTGATACATCTACTAATTAGTTGCACCATAAGATGCGTATCACCTTAGCAGTTTTCTCGTAAGACTTTTACTCGACCCATATTAGGTTGTTTAGATACAACAAAGGGTCGTCTATATATACAGGTTTGTTTGGTATGTCCAAGTACAGAATACCTTGTGGACAATGGACTTCTAGAATTACCCTTCCATCCGTTATTTTCTTCTTATCCCTCTAATAGCTCAACTTATCTATTACGATTCTTCAGCAAGAACACGTATTCAAAAGCATCGGAGTTTTCTTAAAACCCGTTTGCCCTTGTTTACCCGGGATATAAAAGTTCCTAACAATAGCACACAAAGCAAAAATTGCTTGCAAAAAGCTTGTACATGATGAATGTGCACTTTTTCATGGATTAAAATGTGTACGTTAAAATACGGTGCAATAATTGTTACGGGAGGCGGAACACGCCGATTTTACGGACAATAATGTCCAATGGCCCGTCGCGTAGATATTTTATCTTAAATCCAAGCAATAAACCAATTTTATGCTATTTTTTTTCACGTCAATTACTTAGTTACAAATAATTATTATTCGGTCCTGTAATCTTTTTGAGTTCTGATACATTTTTCATATTTCACTTTCTTATTGATAGGGTGGGCCAAAAATAATTCCAAATAGCAACAGTAGCTAATAAAAGTGCAGAACATTTTCGACCATTCCTATTATAAAGGCAGATTAAGTATTGTCATTGTTATAAGTATTATTATGTTAATGAATTACTGAATGTCGAGTTTCTGGCGGCGCTTCTTCTCAGCAGTGGTCTTCTTTCAGGAATCAATGGTTGATTTTTGTCATGTCGCAGTGCTAAACTTGCTAAACGTAGGTATTTTTTTTTTTACCTTTTTATATTGCATTCTTGTACTTACGAGGTACTTAACAGTCTGATGTAAAACGAGAGGATAAAATAAACCGTTGTATGACACCATTTATTATGACACACAGTGTAACTAATGAGTGACTTATCCACCTTTCCTCTTAACCCAAATTTAAAAAAAGTATTTTTAATATACGTACATACATACATACCTTCACGCCTGTAATCCCAGAAAGGGGTAGGCAGAGCTACAGAATTACCAACTTTAAAAACTTTTAATATAGTTTCTCAAAAAGTGGTAATTTTCGTAGCTGTATATCGATTATTTTGAACAAGTGCTTTTTTTACTTTGCCTATATCGCACTATATCGTGCGTTTTTCTTTTTTAATTTATGATTGTATTTAGTTTTTTTATAATTTTATTAAAATTTAAGCTATTTCGCACAGTGTGTGCACACGTTAAGCTCGCTTCAGAGGTCCGGGGGGAGGAGGCTGATACACAGATACACACATGCACAGATAGGTACACATTTTATAAATAATCCAAATGTACTATTCTATGGTCCGTCTAGAAATGTGTATCATCATCATCATCATCATCATTATCATCAGCACCACCATCTTCAGCATCATCTTCATCATTATCATCGTCTTTTTTGTCATCATCATCATCATCTTCTTCTTGTTCTTCTTCTTTATCATCATCATTTTCATCACCGTCATCATTATGTATGTATGTATGTAAACTCTTTATTGTACAAACAGAAAATAACAGATCAAAAATAAAACAAAAACAAGAAAGGTATGTACAAAGGCGAACTTATCCCTATAAGGGATCTCTTCCATTATCATCTTCTTCTTCTTCTTTATTATCATCATCATCATCATCATCATCACCACCAACCCCACCACCACCACCATCATCATCATCTTCTTCTTCATCATCATCATCATTATCATCATAATCATCACCACCCCCACGACCGCCACCACCACCATCATCATCATCATCATCACTACCACCACCCCCACGACCGCCACCACCACCGTCATCATCATCATCATCATAATCATCATCATGATCATCATCATCATTTTAGACAAAAGACTTCCATTGCTGGATATATACCTCCCTCAAGGTGTGTCACAACAAGGACTGGCTCGTAGGCAATTAACACCGCTGTAACACATTTATCAACATAAATGAACTTTTACACATGCCATGTTTTTAATCAAAAAGTACCGAGGCAGTGTTTTCGCTTTTTATTTTGCGTAACACGATTCGGGTAGCTTTACAGATTGGGTACGTTTCTCAACTACGTGTTTGCCGTTTGTTACTAAGATCCTTATGTATGGTATCTGGTTTAAAAATATATTTCGAAATACTAATTCTTTATATTCATAAAACTAATCTCAAACATTTTCCATTTCACACTTAAAGCGGGACTGGCGCGGAGCAAAAATTCAAAAAATTCAAAATTCAAAATATTTATTCAGTAAATTGGCCACATGAGGGCTCTTTTACACGTCGGTAACATGGAGTGAATCTACTAGCGCTTCGGACAAGACCATCATTGCGGAGAAGAAGCATTGTGACGTGTAAAAGTGCCCGTGCGGCCTACTTACTGAATAAATGTCTTTATCTTTATCTTTATCTTTAAACTCCAGCAGAAGGTCATTTTTTCAATTATTAATTAGGTACAATAATACTTAAAAGTAAGTTACATTACAAGGTAATAAAGTAATAAATAATTATAAAAAAAAAAAAAAAGCAATACAAACAAAATCCTTACTAATGTAAAGTCAATAAAATAAAGTTAAAAATCATGATTAGGAGAACAACATGACGAGGTCTCTACGTCAGGAACGATAATTACTAAATTGGAAAAACAGGTCCTTGCAAGCGTGAACAGACCGGACCCCACAGACAGCACCCGTTCACGAGTATGACGCGTATCTCAGCCATCGCCTCCCTCAACCATGTGTTCGGGAAGGTGGCGACCCGATCAACGCCGCCGCCGTAAGCAAAGACCTTTAAGTGAGCATGACATGCTCATGCTGCCGGACAAAGATAACAATAAAAAAGTATCTGTCCGGCGAAAAACGTCATAATGTGTTCTCAATTCTAAAATGTCTTGTGCACACAAGAATTAATATATATTTTTTTTTTACAAAAAAATCAATAGGTAAATTTAATTTTAAAAGTGTACATCATTGGCTTAAAGGCATTTTGCAATAAGCGCTGCCCAGTGCTCAGCTATAATTACAAAAGACAAAAAGAACCCTAACTTCAGTAAGCTCACACTACTTAAAAACGTCTTTATCATTTAGGAAGTCATTAACAGTATAATATGCCTTACCCAGCAAGCAGCACTTAATGAGCGGAAGGGACACATGAGTTAGCTCCCTTTTAGAGTTTCCGACCTCATTCTATAGAACTCTGGCTATGCAGCGCACTTACAAAAACGTGTATTTTTAATCGGTAATATAATTTAGCTAAAATAACTTAGCTGTCGTTGCTGGTGCTTATGGGTCGCGATGATCACTTACCATCAGGCGACTAGCTTAATCATCTGCCTCCTTTTGACATAAAACATACATACCTTCACGCCTGTAATCCCAGAGTGGGCTAGGCAGAGCTACAGAATTACCACAATTTGCACAAATAGGCTAAGGGCCACTTGCATCAAAATTTTAACACTGGGTTAGGACACTAACTCGAGTTAAAATGACAGTTTTCGTATGAATCTGACGTTGACTAACTCGAGTTAGTGTCTTAACCCAGTGTTAAATTTTCTGTGCAAGTGGCCCTAAGATGTTTACCAGCATAGTAGTGACAGGTTGCAAGCCCATCGCCTAACAGTACTACAAGCCTATATTCCGTTAGTTGCAGATATGGAGTGGCACTATTCTAACCCGGCAACCACACGAAAAGAAAAAAGATTAGTAAATAATTTGTTAGTTTGATACGTGTTTAGCAAAGTGTAGCTTAGGCTAACTAGAGTCAGAAACATGGAACTTGGCGTGATCTTAGCGCGCACAGGTCAAGAACTGTACTTGCTCGACCTCGTTTGATTGTATCGGTGTAGGATAGAGGTGAACAGCCTCATATAAAACGTATTGCCACCAGAACATCCGATATTCTATCGGATCAGAAACCCGACAAGTGGGAACCTGCTCTAAAATGTTCTAATACAAATTCGATCAAATAAAATCGCACAATTTACGAAACCATACATTCTTCTTTATTTGTATTTCACCTTTAATACAAAAGGTAAATAAATAAAAAATAAATAAATATCAGCGGACAATGTCACACCAATTGATCTAGTCCCAAACTAAGCCCTAGGCTTGTACTATGGGTACTAGACAACGATTTAAATACTTATATAGAGAAATATATACTTAAATACATAGTAAACATCCATGACTCAGGAACAAATATTCGCGCTCATCACACAAATATCTGCCCATACCGGGATTTGAACCCAGGACCGCTAGCTTCGTAGGCAGGGTCACTACCAACTAGGCCAGCGCGTCGTCAAATGTCAATGAATTTGACTCAACTCAAACCCTGGATTTTTTTAAACAAAAAAGAACTTCCCATCGTATTCTGTTGATCTAAAGTTTCTGACCTAGATTATATCCGCGACTCCGATCGCGTAGAAGTCGTTTATCGCTTTTTTTTTGACACAGCTATGACACAGCTATGCATTTCAGTTTACGCTGCGAGAAAAGGACAGAGCTACGTAACTGATATTGCTCTGTCCTTTACGCTCTCATTTTATGAGCTGCATTGCTATGTCATAATTATCCCCCAGATCTTTTTTTCGGGATAATTAGTGCCATGTCCGTTTCTAAGCTAGAAAGTAAACTATCTCTGTACCCGTCACGTTGGTTGAGGCATGGCAGTAAGAACAGCAGAACATACCAACATACTTTTGCAATTTTAATAAATGAATTTCAGGGGACAATATACTAAAAAAGATAGAAAACATCCAAGACTCGCGCTCATCACACAGATATGAACCCTTAGCGGAATTCGAACCCGGAACCGCTAGCTTCGAAGACAGGTCACTCACTAGGCTAAAGTGTCGTCGAAAAAAAGTGAGGATTAACCACTTTTTCAGACCTAGAACCTTTTCATATCTTCCATCAGAACGATCATGACAATGATTATTTCCATCATTAATCAAAATACTTGCTGAGATCGACGATATTCCAGTAGATTAATATTTATGTAAGTAACCTGTCGAGTGTTTGTCGAGAGATATTAATTACAGCGTGTTCATCGCAAAGACCTAGACTTTCTTTCAACTAATCAGTGGTGGAGGAAGCAATCAGGTTTTAATTAAGATCGAGAAAGTCAAAGGGAGTGTGGGTGGAGCTGAAAGTAGGTAATAAACTCGCATTCAAAGTTAAAATGTATTTTACTAGAAAACACGTTAAAGTAACGTGTTTTTTGAAAATTCTTGTATAACTTATTGGATAGTGACAGTTAATTCCTAAGCTCGGGTATTTCCTCGTTTTTTTTTTTTATTCATATAAAACATTTGTTTGTTTGTTTGTTTTTAGTTAAACGAGATATCGCGCAACAAATTCTGTAAACTAGATCTGATTTTAAACGCGTCCTATACTTAATTCGAGCCGCAAATAAAAGAGCCTATTTTGTAATTGAATGTAAAGCAGCGCATAGCAGTACGCGGCCTGCGTTCCAAAAATCGGCGAGCATGCACGTCGAGCATTTTTTAGTTCACGAAAAATTTCAGGGCATTTTACACCACCCTGTATCTTAAAATGGCAGCAATTGGAACTAATTCTGATGGAGAATGGAAGTTTCAATTTTCAAGTAATTTTATGGCAACGAAAAGGCAAAAAATGCGATCACTGCTACTTGGCGGTAGGTTAAAGGATAAGATCTGTGAGGTAGGGATCCGGACGAACCCTGCAAAAGGTTCTTCCACCACTAAACTACTTCTACTAGTTCAAAAGATACCACGAAACTCCTCTTTCAACTGACTAGACGCACCGAGTTCTCCAACGACATGAGAGATATGTAACAGGATTCAAGGAAATAACAAAGAAAACATCACATTTTTATGTGGCATAGAGAAAGCAAACGAGCACACAAGCCACCTGATGGTAAGTGGAAACTGTGACCCATAGACATTCGCATTCACAAGACTGCAAATGTCAGTTTTTACGCGTCATTTTAGAGCACAAACCTACCGCCCCACGTGACATAGTAGGTACCTAATAAGTTACCAAATACCTACTCGATACTATCAACGCCTTCAAAATGACTGAGTAGGTATAATAAATAAATAATAATAATAAATAATAATAAATATCAGGGGACAATCTCACACCAATTGACCTAGTCCCAAACTAAGCTCGGATGTAGGCGGAGTTTATTGTACCTTGAGATACGAAAAATCGTGTGAGATATGAACTCGTCACATGATGTTTATCGACGTTACGTTACGAATGGTTTTGACTTTTTAGTCGCCTTGTTAAAGTTTATTTTACTACTGGCGCAAAAAAACTAACTTAGAAGGTTATTCAAAGTTTCAGTTTTAGTACAGTCAGTTTACATGTGTCAACCAACATATGGAACTGAAGTCTTAAACCCAGCTACTTACTTAAAACTAGATTTATCTTTTCCGTAAAATCGTCCTTTGATGGCTGAATCCAACGTCGATTCTTACCCTCAACGATCCCGTAATACAGCTATTTATTTCTGCTGCCAAATATAAAATGTGAAAATCAATTTAGGCAAACAGTCAATTAGAAAAATAAGTCAGTCATGACATTATAAATTTGACCGCACATTACTTACCTGGCCGTTGAATGCAGACAAATGTCAAAATAAATAATAAGTACAAACAGCCACACGCTTAACTGCCCATTAAAGACAGAAGTGAGAAAATGTAGAAAGAGATAAATATAGATTCTACATAAGAATCTCATGTGCACGACAGAGACAGTTTATCTCTGTGTATCTTCATTGGTCACGCTCTGTAACACTGCATTTGTTATTTGGAATAGGATATATCTACTAATGGTTTTTTCCATTATAATATGCAACGCAGCACAACTTCTTACATTACATTGACTAACTTTATGATGTATTTCATAGTTGCAACCACATATAAAAAAAAAAAGCAATGAGATCATCTATAAAACTCTTTTATAGTTTTCAATTCGCCATACTCAAGAGGCTTCCCACAGATTACCAAACGATTAACTTTTTATTAATACCAAAGTTAAACTACCTTTGGCTATCACTCGGCCGTGGATGGTCGAAGTTAATCCATCAAGGGCTATTTTTAGTGGTTATAGAAAAAGTTTTACCAGGGTATTATCCGTTAGGGCGGTTACAGACTAGCGTTTTTTCTGCACGTTTTACGTTCGTTTTGGCAATTTGGCATACGCGCTTACAAGCGCGCTACATTTCGCACTTCGAAAAACCAAACGAGCGTAGAATGGCTTATTACGGCGTGTTTGATCGAACAGGTAGTGGTCAGTCAGTATCAATATGGCTCATACGAGCTTTTAAGCGCGACAACGCTCATACGAGTGGTGCATGTGGAAAAAAGCGCACCTATACGCACTTAAACGCGGTTCCAGTAACAAGCTTATACGCGCAGAAAAAAACGCTAGTCTGAAACCGCCTTTAAGGATTGGACTACTTTCTATGAAGCATTGAGGATATTTATCGGAGCATCCAACAGAGGTTTTTCACGGGTTTGTGAGTGACCTTAGGTAATTTGGTCATAGTTAAACATACGAGTAGGTACTTAGTAATCTGAAGAATATAGCGAATTTTAGTTATATGGCTTTTGACGTAGAGACCTTGTCGTGTTGTTCTCATTTGTAACAATTTTATTTTTGCTAGTTCTAAGAATTTATTGTTTAATTATTAACTTATTATTACTTAATCTAATTTACTTTTAAGTATTATTATGTTTTTATGATTGAAAAAATTACCTTCTGCTGGAGTTTCTGTCGGCGCTTCTTCTCCACTATGATGGTCTTGTCCGAAGCGCTGATAGATTCACTGTTCATGTGTAAAAGAGCCCGCATGTGGCCAATTTATCGAATAAAATATTTTGAATTATAAGTTTTATTTTATAGCTTAGGGAAGGCAAACGAGCACACTGGCCACCTGTTGGTAAAAGGAAACTAAATAGTTATGCACTCACAAGACTGCAATCCTAAGACTGCAAATGCACTGCCAACCCTGAGGACTAAGATGGAATACTATGCTAGTCATTTCACCAGCTGTCTTAATCCCCAACCGGAACACAACAATGCGAACACTGCTGTTTGGCGGTAGGTTAATGGATAAAATGATGGTAGCGATCCGGACGGACCCTGCACAAGGTCCTACTACGCGCAAAAAATTGTAAGTGAAATAATATACATTTTTGTATATTAACTGATCAGGACCAAACGCCCTATTCTACTCGGTAAGACTGTATTGCTTTAGGCATATTATCGTATAGTTTTTAACTCGGCCACCAATACAGTCAAGTAAATACGAGTTATGGAATATAAACTAGACTAAGGGCCTGTTGTTTGATCAGTAGTTAAGCTAACTAATCGTTAAAAACCGTAACTAATGGTTAAATCTCATGGAAATGTGTCGAATTTCGAGAACCTCCTCTTTTATTGAAGTCGTTTAAAAATATGTTATTAGTATCCATAATATTCTATTATCTCTATTACCTTTGATTCTGTCGAAAAGAATTTCAAAATAACCCATGGTTAATTTTAATTATTTAATAAAAACATGACTATAAAAACAGACTCACTGGATATAACTTTTTCATCTTGGCCTCAATTGATATGGAAACAACATCTAAATATTCTTAATTAATATATCTAATAAATTATCGAAGGTATTTTTCTAGTGATAAAAATGCTATTATAAAGGCTAAACAATGTAAAACTTTGATAGCATAAATCTCGATATATGTGTAGGTTAAAAAAATAATTGAAATGGCAGCTAGTTTAGAACGACAGTGTTAATGCAAATTGGTTTAACAACAACTGAAAGCTTAGAGCTTCAGATCGAAGGTCATCTGCCCATGGTAGCCCCTTAATAATAGTGAGCTTTGACACAAAATACCTAAATAAGACGAAATTAAAGATAAAATCACGGTAGTGAAGAATCACCCTCCCAGAAAGTTGTTAGTACCTAGAAATGTAGAAAATGCAAAACATTCTCAGAAGTTTACTGGTGGGAGGACCTTGTGCAGGGTCCGTCCGGGTTGGTACCACCATCTTATCCATTAACCTACCGCCAAGCAGCAGTGTGCGCATTGTTGTGTTCCGGTTTGGGGATAAGACAGCCGGTGAAATGACTAGCATAGAGGCATTCCATCTTAGTCCTCAGGGTTGGCAGTGCATTTGCAGTCTTAGGATTGCGGTCTTGTGAATGCGAATGTCTATGGGTCACAGATTCACTTACCATCAGGTGGTCTGTATGCTCGTTTGCCTTCTATACGAAATAAAAAAAAAAGTTAAAAAATCTTCTCAAGAAATTACTGAGAATATTATCGGAAACATTTGAGAGCATTGAGAATGTTCTCTTTCCATTAAAAATTTAAGAATATTCTTAGAAATTTCCGAGAATTTCTCATGAGAAACTTTCACAATGTGAGAAGTTACTTTTCGATACAACGCTAGTTGTAAGCCACGCCTTCTTTAGCGTCTCTTACGGATATGGAAATTGTGTTATTTACACTAATAATAGGTCTAAAGCCTCAGAGCTACGTTTATTTTTGCTTTATACATAATTTGGACAAGATTAAGATTGAACATATCTATCCTAAATTCTCTTCAACATTCTCAATAAGAACATCTGTGGACTATTTCAGTCGCACGAGACCTAAATAAATTTACTTAACGTTGCAAACAAAAACAATTTACTTAGTTGTTACACTTGTAATTGCAAAAACGGGAGATGTACCCTCATCTGATTACAACTTTGGTACACAATGAATAAAGCCCAAATAGGGTTTTATGACAAATTATCGTTTACGAAAATACTTTCATTTCATGCTTATAGCATTGATAAAATTTATGACCACTTAAGTTAGGGACTTCGCAGGTACGGTTGGCAAAGACAGGAGCATTTCAATTAAAATGAAATACATTTTAGAATAACTGTAACTTCATTTAAATTGTACCTACGTTGGATTTAAATTTCGATTTTATGTGTGTGTTGATTCAGAATCTGTAGTTAAAAAGTAAAATTATAAATTCGAAAACACTACTTGCGAAGAAAACCAAGGGTTTTCTGTTATTATTTTTATATTAAGATCCTCTCGAACCAAATAAATCAATGATAGACGAATTACAGATTCAACTGTTGACAATAATATACTCTAAAAACGAGTAGCAGACACTACAGTATATTAACAAAATAAAGTAGTTAAAAAGTAAAATTATAAATTCGAAAACACTACTTGCGAACAAAACCAAGGGTTTTCTGTTATTATTTTTATATTAAGATCCTCTCGAACCAAATAAATCAATGAAAGACGAATTACAGATTCAACTGTTGACAATACTATACTCTAAATACGAGTAGCAGACACTACAGTATATTAACAAAATAACTTTCAACTAAATTTTAATATTACCCTAACATGATATTAGTAGAATAAGCGTTTAAATATTCACCTGAAACATGAAAAACTAACGATGCAACTGACACTACACACCAGTACACTAGTCGTTTAAAAGATTTTAATACGGACGTTTCTACTGACCCTATTTCCAGAGCGGCGGGTGGCAAATGAGTTCATTGTTTGTCTCGGTCCATTTTTTACGTAGCACCCCTCACTGGGACCGGTCGGAATAAGCCTGCTACAAAGCAAACTAAAGGAGGCTAAATTTTTGGCTGAAAATGGGAAAGCTATTTGTAAATTATTTCTAGATTCATCGCACAAAGGAATACTACAGCAAATGCAGAAGGGAACCGAAATTACACTCGGTTTTAATAAAGAAGGTTGGATTAAGCATAGAAACACTGCAAGTTAATCTGTAATGTGTTACAACATTAGTTTACTACTTTTTACTGTATGTAAGATCGTCAAAGTAAACCGAATTAATGTTAAGGTTTGCTACTTCTCTTTAACCACTGGAAATCTCTGATATCTGAAGATTATTCTCATTGATACCCAAACCCTGAAATAGTTACAAGTTTAGTCAGAAATCTCTTTTTTGTAAGAAGTTAGGCGCTTAAATTACCCGCTTTAACTGTACACAAGTAAAGATTCTAACAAAGGTCAAGTTTTAACACTCACTATTAATCATAAGTAAGATTATCAATTCTTAATTAATTCTGTGTCTTACCAAAAAGCTTTAAAATATCCCATTCCCAACCTATCTGCTACTTTAACACCGACTGCTACATTGTCTATAAGAATAAGTACCTATAAAATACTATGACAACCCCAAACTAGGTTACGGACGCACTGTTACTAAAATCCTACACACTTTTACCGATGTAAAAATAATATTTATTCAAGAAAATCATATGACCAGAACACTAGTCAACATAATGAGCGAACTCGAAATGCATGACTTAGTACAAATATTGTTAGCAATATGGCACGTGATAAGACACCACGCGGGGTTTGTTTGAACGTAGATGAATAAACCTATGTTTAACTGTGTTGATAACTGAATTTGTACATTGCGGTGCATTGAACCTTGCAATAATGCACTTGGAGACACCATCATATTTCATGTCATTCAAAAATAGTTTTGAGGACTAGGCTTATTTGTTAATAGTTGATTTGAAATGGTTGTCATTTGTTTGTCTTTGTCGCTTTTAAAGCTTTTAACTTCGTAGCTTCTAAAATTTAAAGGAATTTAACGTTTTACAAGCTTTTGTTTAACTTACACGTCGGTTAGTAGGTGTGAGAAGGTCAAATAAAGAAGTTACTTTTGAACCAGGTACGGTTACTGAACTCGTGAGATTGGTTTAAAACAGGAATTGGAAATGACGTTATCTATGAAGACTAATTTAAATTACCACTAAAGGTTCTGTTACGAAAACTCATATCATTTGAATTTGATGAATTTAAAATCTGAAAGGCGAAACGACGCAATGTTGGTTTTTGGGTTCTACCTAAAACCTAAAACGAAGGTTTTACTGTCTAAACAAGCTATTATACTTGTGTATTGTGTATATCGTCCCCGTAGAGCGAAAAATCACTAAGTCGTATTTATCTGATTTGAGATACGGAGGTGCAAAGTTACGAAATTTAAAAAAAAATCTAACGGTTCTTTGGGATGACATATTTATCTAATTATAGTCTCATCGCAAGGATATTAATGTTTCGGTATAAGCTCCAACTGCCAAATCGAAGCAAGTAGCTTATTTTGCAAGTGATAAGCGATAATTACTATTATCTTTTAAATTATGGACCTAAATCTCAGTCAGTGATTTTTAGACTAGAGTTAGTGAATTGTCATTCATTTTTAGGGTTCCGTACCTCAAAAGGAAAAAACGGAACCCTTATAGGATCACTTTGTTGTCCGTCTGTCTGTCTGTCAAGACCCTTTATCACGGGAACGCGAGGAGGTATCGAGTTGAAATTAAAACCATATACTCCGGTCTACAGCCCCGTGAAACTGTGAAAAAATCAAGCTCCTACGTTAACGTAAAAAAAAGATACGGCCGTTTATGCCGCAAAAAACGTGTATTTCGACACTGTCGAGGGAATCAAAATGTATAGGGTATTTCCCGATGACCTAGAACTATGAAATTTCGCAAGTAGCACCGTCTTATACTACAAGTATAGGAAAAAGTCTGAAATTTGTAAATTTTAATTAAATAACCAAAAAATCAGGGCCTTTATGCAGGAAACGACGTGTGATCAATGAAGTGTTAGCTACTCGCTAGCAGATGGCGTTAGTAATCGTAAATAGAACTTTGAAATTTGGTAAGTAATACCGTCATGAACTACAAGTATAGGAAAATATCTGAAAACTGTACATTTTTAATTAAATCACAAAGAAAGGGTCTTTATGCAAGGAACGGTGAAATAAATTTGGTGTAATAAATGAAGTGTTAGCTACTCGCTAGCAGATGGCGATAGTAATCGTAAATGATGGTAATTTTGGATTGTTAAATCAGTCTCCCGAACTCATTATTTCTTTGTATTAAATTTTCCGTTCGCATTTTTCCCCGAACGCGATATTACCTAATTTTATTTTTTACCATTCGATTTTATTACAGTCGCTTTTTTTGTTGTTCGACTTTTTTCCTAGTCGGTTTTTTTCCCGTTCGATTTCTATCTCAGTCGCACTTTTCCCAAAAGTATTTACATCGTAATTCGTAGGTAGGTTTAGGTTATGTTAGTTTTGCATCAGGCCCGGAGGGCCAAACCACCCAGAAATAGGAGCTCCGCGGTAGCGGAGCACCGTCGACTCTGTATCTTCGACAAATTGGAACGGGAAAAACACGACCGTGAAAATATGGTGGTAGGAAAAGAAGCGACTGGATAAAACTCGCAAGGGTAAAAACACGAATGTAAAAATAAACCGCCGGAAAAAAAGTGACTGTTAATTATCACTTTCGGGGAAAAACGCGAAAAGAAAATTAGCTTCAAAGAAAAAATGCGTTTGGGAAAGTCATCTAACAAATCCTAATACTAATATAATAATAATGGGTCAATCAACTTTTCTTTGTAGCTCGTTGCCATGGTGACGTCTCCTGGGTCACTCTTTAAAACTATGATTTCAAAGGATATAAGTAAGTCCACTAAAAAACTGTTTTATTGGCAATTACACACCCATTCTTTTATGGCCTTTCTCCTGAGTGTGCTGGAACTATATATTATAACATTATTTCTAAGAAACTCTATCACTGTTGTCTCCTGGTTTACGGGACAGAATAACAACAACACAAAGTTGATCCACCCTAATAACTGTAACTATAACTAAGAAATAAACGTTAACGCAGTTCTAGATTCAATTACTTTGTTTGTATGATTAAACACCTAAAATTACAAATTACGGCATATCCAATAGCAATAATAGCAATCGTTTTCATTTTGAAAATCGAAAGCTTGTCTGAATACAAAATGAGCACACTTGTTCCGCTTTAAAGTCGATTGCGACTGCGTGTGCGTCAGGCAATAGACCAGCTGAACTATTATATATGTACCTACGACTTTGTGCGGAACCCTCGGTGCGCGAGTCCGACTCGCACTTGACCGGTGCGGAGCGATAATTACTATTATCTTTTAAATTATGGACCTAAATCTCAGTCAGTGATTTTTAGACTAGAGTTAGTGAATTGTCATTCATTTTTAAAGTATTAATTAAGAAAATAAGATGATCGAAAGTTCACTAAAAATACTTAGTTAATTTTCGCTTTCATATTGTGTAGCAAGCTTTGCAATTGTCAGGTAACTAAGTTGTTTTAGTGAATTTGGGAATAAAATTGTGCTCGGTCAGAAGCATAACTGAATAAGGCAAAAATAACTAAAATGACTTAAGTAACCACTTTGGCCGATTTTATTTTGGTATAAATTCATTAAGTAATTTAATTAATTTTAACTTAAATTCATGCGCAAAAACAAAAAATTTAAGAATTTACCAACTTTCTAAAATTGGATCCATGACTGCTTTTCACATAGCAATAAGACTGAAATTTGCAGAAAAAAAATGCAATATCAGTGGCATTAAAAAGTCGATTTCGACATTTTGGAACTTGGTGACTTTTCGCTCTACGGGGACGATATTTTGGTTTTTTATTTTAAACTCGGTCACGTATTTTACGTTACCTATATTTTAGGTAAGTAGATAGGTACTTACTTTAAATCCACCCAGGCTGGAACATTATTTTGAAAAAAAAAACTGAACACTATAACTCGGCCCACATTCAAAGTTTTGCAATAGGGTACCACTAAATTTGGATAATTTCAACTAAAAAAGACTAATTACCAATTTTAGTTTTCCAATCAAATGGAAACCCATTTGTAGGTACTTATTTGTTATTAGACAGTGAAATGTTAATTGCGACTTTAATGCCGCTACACAGAATTCGCAAAAAGTTAAATGAATCATCCTGCAATAGGTACTACGCGCACCCGTATTCTGAATTCATAACATCTTTGTCATTGCGATGTTGAACAAACAGACCTGGAAGTCTGCAAGATAAAACTCTTATAAATACCGCGAAGACAACTATTCGTGCACAGTGAGCCCGCGCACAAACTTGTGCCTTTCTGTCCAATCCTTTACAATTTTTATTCTTAACACTACTTTATATTTCACTAGACTTAAAAAGGATGGCGCCTGGTGTCATTTCTAATACTGAAGAAATTATTAACAACTCTTTGGAGCAAATTTCTTCCGCCCACAATGAGGCTCTGATTAACGGCTTTATAGCTGAAAAGCAGCCATCATTTCAGGCAACTTGTCCCATTGACCATACTAAACTTATTATGACCAATGATCATGAAGTTGATGAAACTCGAAACGGTGTGAATAAAGAAAGCGTGAATGGATATGAAGTGAATGTGAAATCGATTGATTTAACCCTTGAAAAATGCCCCATTGATTTTGCACCCTTTCCCGTTAACGGCGATGCTGTCAATGGACAAAATGGTGTTAAGGAAGAAGTTGTCGACGTGGTGGATGTGGTTGAAAAGCCACCTTCCAAAAAGCCGACCCGCAAAGTTGTGAAACCCAAAGTGCTGAAGCATATGGAAACGCATGAATATCTATACGATCGCCTTTATGACAGCGGTTGCCCTATGGCGGTAAGTGGGTTTCATAGCATATCTCTTAACGATTTATTTTCATAACTTAGAATATTCAACCAAAATTCAAATTTTGTATCACACCATTTTTAATAACTTAATCCTTATCAATCATAAGCTTAGTTTGCCCAAAAACTATCCTGTAAGTGTTTTAAATTTAACGTCAACTTATAATTAAATTAGCGATCAATTTCGCAATAGATTTAATCTAACGGCATCTTTAAATCTCTTTACTTTCCCCAGCTTGTTAAACTTCCAATTTCTACCTAAAGAGGCAATCGCGCCGTTATAAATCTTTACTTACTCCGTCCTCCCACCAAAAAGTATAGTAAAAGTAATTTTGGTACAAATAAAACTTGAGTATAGGCTATGAGCATACCAAATTGCATTTGATTAACATGAAAATTCTTTCACAAAAATATGCTATTTCAGTTTTTATTAGAAAACTTAGAGAGACTAATTTACCTTAGTCTCTCTACGCAGCTTTGGAAAAAAACAAACTAAAAGCTTGCTGCTTTCATCTCCTAGTTTAGAATAACAAATTAGGACGTCGCTATACATACTAAAAGTTACCTTTATTAACTTAAGTTGTTAAGTTTACAGAAACAATCACGCACAACTAAGTAATAAATTGTTTCAACAATCACAGACATAGTAATTGTACTGGATAGGCCTAGCGAAGCACTTGTCGCCGAACTTAATCTAAATAACATTACAAGACTTGCACCGCAGACATTCGTGGAGCCCATTGGACCTAAGCCAGACAACGTTTTCCGTTAAAATGTTATCTTAACGGTTGCTAGCTTTAAATAATAAAGTTTAATGCTGTAATACGATTCTGTTAAGTTCAAGGAATTTCAAAGATTTTCACATTACTATTAAAATTTTGTATTGTGTAATTTCGGCTGATATTCACTTGACTATTCGCCAATTATACGCAAGAAAACAAATCTAATCTGAAGCCTTAGACAAGAAACATAACGCTAACGAAAACAATTTTCGAAATCTGTCATAATGTATGGAATTGACATAAGGCGTTTGACGCACCGTCCGGCAGATTACGTCAACCCTATACATTCTCGATAACGAAGACGTCCTCGCAATGTATCTTGTTCAGTGCCACTGTATATTTTTAAATATCCTCATGGTCAGCCATTATAGTGATTTCATTATCAGACTTAGGGCCGTTTTTTCCAATCCCAGATACTTATCAAACCACAATCACTCTCCCAGTTCTCACTTTACTTTGTCTTATGCAAGAAAAGGACAGTGCTAAGATTTGAGATGGTGTTATCTGAATATAGCACTAAAGAAAGTCGTTGTACCCATGCGCGATTTGTTGAAACAATGTTGTTCCATTATTACGTTCTACGTTATGTTAAGAGTTATGGCTACGTCTTTCCAGTATTTCTATGTTTACGTTTTTTACACCGATGTCATTCAACAAGCATGACTCTGTTTCTGATTTTATTACCCCACCGATTCGTGTGTTCGGGACGTCAATATTTACCGGTGCGACCAAGTTATGTAGAACCTCTTATCTTCAGTTCCATTCATACACAAGGGTCACAAGTAACTTGGTCACTGATACTTATTATTTAAAATAATTACTAGAGAAAAACAAACAATACATTATCATCAGGTACGGCGTCACGGATGTTAAAATTTTATTTTGTATGTGACCGAGCCGCTGTTTAAGTATTTTTAACGTACGTTCACTCTCGGCTTTGCTCGTTTAAATGGACATCAATCCAAGAATAAGAGTAATAAGTTTAATATGCGTAATTTTATTTATACCACAAAACGGTCAATAATGGACTTTTGTGGTGGTAGGACCATGCAGGGTTCCTCCGAATCGGTACCACCATCTTATTATTTAACCTACCACCAAGCAGCAGTGTTCGCATCGTCATGTTCTAGTTTAGGGAGAAGAGGACCGGTGAAATTACCAGCATAGAGGCATTCCATCTTAGTCCTCAGGGCCGGAAACGTATTTGGAGTCTTAATAATTTGTGAGACTTGCCATAAAAAAATGTTGTAAGGCTAACAGTATCATACGTTTTCATACAACCAAAGTTTAAATCTTCTTATTCTGTAACAGTAGTATTAAAAATTCCTGTCTTTCAGTTATCAAATAAACAAACAACTCAATTTCAACGCTATGCAATATAGTTCATAAAAACCGTAACTGAACTTGTTTCTATTGCATTCTTAAAATTATGCTGCTGTAGGGGCCGTAGGCAGTTTCATAAACTTATGTTCGAGCGCCCGAGTTGAGCAACTTTGTCGGGTAAAGAGGCGATAACGCCGTATAGGAAATCGAGTGTCGTCGGATGATTTAATGTGAGGATATTTTTGCCGTTCCTGGTATCTTCTTAATATTTTACGATGGTTAAAACCTACTGTTGAATTATTCTCTGGCAATTCGGAGGACTACGTAATTTTTTTTGGCGTGAGCCATTACTTATAATGAAACATTATCTCAGCATAATATTTTTTCGCAGATTTAACGCCTCAAATATCTCGCAAAACAATATTGTTTTTTCTTGTAAGTAATTGCCTCAGTATTCCTCGGTAAAATCATAACAATAGGGAGCCATAAAAAAGAGTATTATTATTCAAAATAATTCATGTGTACACTTCAATTTCTAAAGACGCGTTGCATAGTCAATTTAGTTATTTCAAGTCCATTTCCATTTTACTGAAGCCATGAATCTATAAGTTCACATCTTTAGACTTTTTATTCCATGCATACCCTGATGAATTTTACGTTATGTATCATTTTAATAAATCAAAAATATGGCAATTAAATACTTTTAATTATAACTGTGTATTCTTACTACTGGCTGGAAATAAAAACTATTAAAACCTTTTTACAATAAATTCTGTGTCTGGCCAGTATTAATCGCTCTAATTAAAAAATATAGCACAAGACTTTCTTTTGTTTAAATAATGTTTTACTGAACTCAATAATTTATGTTTAAATTGATTGAAAGTATGTTTATATTTTAATAGTTATGATATTTAATTAGCCCTAATGCTTTAATAACATTGTTATCTGTATTTGAAACAATAGCGGCGCGTGTTATTAGATAAGAATATTAATATAATTTTAATTGAGGAAGGTAAGTATTCAACAAGATATTTGAAAACTTTAAACCTTTTGAGTATTATTGATATTGAAATTTGGCTGATGTACCTATTTAGAGTAAATATGCAATACTTAATTCAATTTCAATTTGTATTTTTTGTAGAATTGAATATATTGAAACATTTCAAAATCACTAGAGGCTCGTAGCCAATGCTTTCATATTTCATATTTTCCGACTTTCGTTACTTAACTGCAGACCTTTCAGTGAAATTACCTTATGTTTAATTTTCTACTACACGATCGTTCAAAATCATTTTTTTTTTTATAAATCGTTATCGTTTTCCACGGGTAACAATATTTATGATCAAATATACATTTGTATTTTTTATCACAAAAATGTATTCATTCATTGTTTTATCATTTACTCGTTGATGACTAACGACTCAAAAAAAAAAAAAAAAAACAAAATATTTATTCAGTAAATTGGCCACATGCGGGCTCTTTTACACGTCGGAAAGGTACAGTGAATCTACCAGCGCTTCGGACAAGACCATCATTGCGGAGAAGAAGCGCCGCAAGAAACTCCAGCAGGTCATTTTTTCAATCATAAAAACATAATTATACTTAAAAGTAAGTTACATTAAGTAATATTAAGGTAATAAAGTAATAAACAATAAATTCTTAAAACAAGCAAAAATAAAATTATTACAAATGTAAGGTCAATAAACCTTAAAATAAAATAATGACTATGAGAACAACACAATGAGGTCTCTACGTCAAAAGCCATATGACTTGGATAATAAATTGAACAACAAGTCCTTGCAAACGTGAACAGACCGGACCCCACAAACAGCACCCGTTCACGAGTATGACGCGTATCTCAGCCATGGCCTCCCTCAACCATGTGATCGGGAAAGTGGCGACCCGATCAACGACGCCGCCGTAAGCAAAGACCTTTGAGCGAGCATGACATGCTCATGCTGCCGGACAACAAAAGTAATATTGTGTGAAACAGCTGTCCGGCGAGAAACATCACAGTGTGTTCTCATTTAAAATCTTCTTGTACACACAAGAGTAGAAAAGATAAAAAACAATTAGTAAATCACAGTCGACTGACTGAGTCAGTGCTTGAATACATAATTCGCTTAGAGGCTATTTTATATTGTAAATAATGACAGTTTTGACAATGATTTTTTTACCCAAATAGGAGGGTTATATTGTTGGGTATAATTTATGGATATATTGTGTTCAAGTTGATGTTTATTTGTGACCTAAATGCCTTGACGAATTTTAAAGGACAATGTATTCTTGGATTAAGAAGTTTAAGGCGCGTTTATTAGAACCTCCTTAGTCCTGATGCTTGGGGTTTTATAGCTTGGTTTTTATAATGCTTGTTAAATAATTATTAATTTTTGTTCCAGCCGACTCTATGCAACGAGAAGTCATGTCTGGGGAGCGTGATGGCCATCCCGGGTCGCGGAGACGTACCCCGGGATCCCGAGGAAGTTCTGAACGATGCCAAGGACTTCCTTGGCCAATACTTCGCATCTATACGGAGGTAATGTATTTGCTAAGAAAGGAAAGAAAGAAGGTGAATTTCATTCGCACCTTCGTTGTCACTTTCGATCAATTAAACGGTCTTTAATAGCATAAAACCAATGTTTTGTAAAAAAAAATGTTTATCTTAAAGTTTATTTTGGGAATTATTTGTAATTGAAATCAGAATAAAATCTACAAAGCTAACCCCGCCAATTATGCCGTTATTTGTAATTTTGGAAATGCAGTATTAAACAAAGTCTATAGGTAAATTAAATAGCCATTTCGCCTACAAAATGTAATAGCTCTTAGATTACCATTATTTTGGCTTAGTCTTGTTTAGATATCACAAATTATGAAGTGTACTATCATTAACAGTACTGTGGAGAAGGGTGGAGATAAACACTAATGTTTTGATATAATATTATATACTTTTATTCAATTCTTTTTATTATGTTTATTCAACAATACATAGCAGTGCACCTTCGGCGCCAGGTTACGTGCGACTGCCCCAACTATACAAAGCAATCAGTCGCTGTTCCATCGAACCATTTGCTTCGAACCTTTTTAAATTATATTTCTTACTTGTGTATGTAATACTTACTTGTCATTGTTCAATAAATCGTTTGAATTTGAATTTTGGGTTGTCCAGGGCCAACACTCCAGCGCACGAAGCGCGCTGGAACGTGGTGCAGGAAGAAGTGGCGAAGACCGGGACCTATCAGCTGACCACCACCGAGCTGGTCTTCGGAGCCAAGCTGGCTTGGAGAAACGCGAGCCGGTGCATAGGCAGGATACAGTGGTCCAAATTACAGGTACGTTTTGTTTACTTTAACTCAATAACTACAAGTAAGAACGTCGGTTGTATTAGCACAGAGTACTAGTTACTTCGTTTTAGGGTGTCGTTCCTATCGTTAGGTACCTCGACATGACAAAAAACATGATGTTCAGGTCGAGCCATTCTTCTGTTTTATTATTATTATTTTATTTTTATTTTTTTTTCTTAGCCTGTTTTTGTGTCCCACTGCTGGGCAAAGGCCTCCCCTCGTTTTCGCCATTCGTTTCTATCCAGAGCGCACTCCTGCCAATCCCGCGCGAACGACTCAAGGTCATCTCGCCATCTCCTTCTGGGTCTACCTCTGCTACGATAACCATCGCGTGGAAGCCAATGGGTGGTGTTTTTGGCCCATCTCTCATCGTGCATGCGGCAGATATGGCCAGCCCAGTCCCACTTCAACTTTGCGGTCTTTACCCCAACATCAGCAATACCAGTTCTGGAGCGCAGCTCTGTGTTCCTCACCCTATCGGATCTTCGGACACCCAGTATGCTTCGCTCCATTGCTCTTTGGCAAACCTTGAGTTTGGACTTTTGAGTCTCAGTTAATGACCACGTTTGGGCACCGTATGTTAGGATTGGCAGGATACACATGTCGACGAGTTTTCTTTTTAAAGTAATAGGAAGGCTGCCCTTCATCAGTTCCTTTATGGACCAGTAGCTCCTCCAGGCATTTTCAATCCGCCTATCGATCTCTTTGTCTTGCCGGTTTGTGAAGGAGACTATCTGGCCCAAGTAGGTATACTCATCGACATATTGCATAACCTGCCCATCAACCATGACCCTACGTTTTTTGCAGTTGGTCATCAACTGAGTTTTGGATCTGTTCATTGTCAGTCCAACCTCAAAGCTTGCAGTGCTGAGTTCTTGCAGCATACCCTCAAGTTCACTTGCCGAAGATGAGAAGAGCACGATGTCGTCCGCGAAACGAAGGTTTGTCAGCTTTTTGTCGCCGACATCAATGCCCTTAGAATTCCAGGAGACCGCCAGTTGTTTAAAGATTTCCTCAAGGCAGCTTGTGAACAGTTTAGGGGATAACGGGTCACCCTGCTTCACGCCTTTTTCTATTTTGAAAGTGGGGCCCGGAAATTGAAGTTTTATGCTGGCCGTACTTTTATTGTAGATAATTCCAACGAGTTCAACATACGTCTGGTCTATTTGTTGACTACGCAGTGCAGATAATATTGCACGATGTGTAACGCTGTCAAATGCTTTATTATAGTCAACAAATGCCAAATAAAGTGGTTTGTTGAATTCGTTGGACTTCTCTAGGACCTGGTTGAGGGAGTGCAGGTGGTCAACTGTGGAAAAGGACGGGCGGAAACCAGCTTGCTCGGGCGGTTGGTGTTGGTCCAGTTGAGGGGCAATTCGATTCTGAATGACCATTATGAACAATTTGTAAATGTGAGACACAAGACTTATCGGTCGGTAGTTATTCACATCGGCTTTATCGCCCTTCTTGTGCAAAAGTATAATATTGGAATGGCAAAAACCATTCGGCAATATTCCCGTCAGCAATACGCTATTGAAGAAATTTGTTAGATGCGGTAAAAGAACATGTCTCCCCAACCTCAGAGCCTCCGTCGTAACACCATCCTCACCGGGACTTTTCTGGTAAAGCATGCTTTTTAAGGCACAATTCACCTCGTGGTCGGATATTGGCGGTATGGAGTTAGGGCAAGAGTACCCTATGCTGATGTGATCCCGCGATGGGTCGGAATACAGGGTCTGGTAGAAGTTAGTGCATACTTCTGTGATTTTTTGTCTATCGTTCTGCCTGATTCCATTCTCATCCTTCAAACACGTGATCCATGTTCTTCCTTTGGTGATACCCTGTTTGGCTACTCTAAGTGAGCGATGTGTTTTAAGAGCTATCTTCACTAGCCGGGTGTTAGTTTCCCTAATATCCTTTCTTATACTTCGTTTTACCTCTTTATCTAAAATTTTGTACTGGTCCCTATTATGTCTACTATTTTGTCTATTGGATATTAATTGTAATGTGTTTTTCGATAATTTCCTATTTTGTGATTTATTTTGCTTAATTTTACTGCTAGCTGATTTTATACAATCCAATTATGTATGTATTATTATAACATAATATAAAACAAAGTCGCTTCCGCCGTCTGTTCGCTGAGATCTTCTAACCTGCGCAACGGAATTGTATACGGTTTCCATCTATAGGTAGAGTAATTCAAGAGGAAGGTTTTTATGTATAATAACCAGTGATCGTACTTTTTCCAGCATTCTTGGTGCGATGACGTCAAATGACACACGACAGCGACCTAGGGTTGTAGACGTGTATATAATATGATTGACGTTTAAAATTATGTAATATTATGTGGTCATTGGAAATGAAACACTATTTTTTTTACTCAATCAGTTATTATAATTTAACACTTTGACGGGACGTCAGTGAAGAAACAAAATGTCTTCTATATTTATGCACTGCCATTACCTACGCATTTTACTGTCTATGCTAATATATAGTTAGTATATAAATTCCTAATCATAAATATGAACTATAACCTGAGATAAGAAGTTATTGCAACTGTGTTACATTTTCTCTTATACTCGTAGTAAATTAACCCTTCATTTCATTATGCATATTGGGTTAGGCTTTACATATTCTGTTTTTTTTTTCTGTATTTCCGATTTGTTTAATACGCTATTTTATTTTTATTTTAGATTTCATTTGATTCTTGATTCCAACAATTTAATATTGGGCACTACTGACAACCCTAGCACTGCACCAAAAATGCTGGAAAATCTACGATCACTGATTATAAGTTCTGGTTTATGAACGGGTGTTACAAAAAACTCACATAAACCGAAACAAAGCGAGGGAGGGTCACTAGAACTACCTTTATAAAAATAATTCCATGTACAACTAGCTTTTTCCCGCGACTCCGTCCTCGTAAAAGTAGTTTCTCGCTTTTTCTCAGGAAATATCAAATTTATCGGAATAAAATGCATCCATCCTCATCTACATTCTAAGCAGTTCAGCAGTTTTAGCATGACGGAGTAACTAACATACCGACTTACACACTCACTAACACTCAAAGTCTTGTAACTCTGAAGTTTTTTTTTGTAAGCTTTGAACACCTGGTCAAACACGTTCAATAAGAAACGATGTAAATTTATTCCATTTTAAAGGCAAAGCAGAGCACTCAAATCAATTTACCTTGTTCTCGACTAGTGGCGCCAAGTGGCCAGAGCAAAGGAACTAAACGAATTTGCCGACTGTAATGAGAAAACTCCTATTTCGCACTGCAGCGGGAAAAAAACATGGGCAATTAACTAGTAGTTTGTATTTGGGTACCGTGGGAGGAAAATAGTTAGAGTGGGCGAATATTCCGCTACCAACGCCTCCAGTTTAAGTGGGTCGTGGGTAAATTATTAGTTGTAATATCGTATCGTCGCCGCATAGCGAAAACTTTGTAAGTACATAGGTGAATCAATTTTAAGACTTCGACGCGTTACTGAAATGATGCTGAAACAGTGTAATGCATCTGTCGAAACTTGTGAGGTTGACTTAAATCCTATCTATCAAAATATAGTACTTATCAAAAAAAAAACATACAAATTTAGCTCCGGGCGATAACGTTTTTCAAGTTCGATTTCATCGATTTTTATGTTTGTCATAGTCGTTATAAAAATCTAGATTTGTGTTTTTCCGTTTTTTTGTTTTTTTTTTATTTTTTTGTGAAAAGCGTACAGAGAGAGAGAGTTTTAAATAATATCTACAACGTATTCAAAAATCGTAAAAATCGGACTAGATTTAAGAGGAAATAAAAGGTAACATCATCATGTATCATGCATTGTCTTATTTACTTCACCCTTGCCAACAATATTTTTTAAATTTCTTTGATTGTAAATAAAACATCATTATGTAGAACCAATCAATTTACTACTAAAATTAACGCGAAACCTTCAGTGCGGAAACCACTACGGGTAATTAAACCTTCCCTTTTTGTGTTTTTAAGGGAACCCGGCAAAGAGGAGTAATTAATAAGTTTGCTCGCGAGTAACAATATTATGTCATGACAAAATAAACGATGATGCTACACCGCAATTTTGCCCGAGACCTTAACAAAAGTTTTTTAAGTTTGTTTTGTGGCGGTGTGGACGACAAAGAAAAAATTAGTTTGAGCACGGCTTTATTAAAAATGAATGTAGTTTTCTTTGATAAAATGTGCATGGTCTTGGAATTAAATAATGTTATAGCATAATTAGCATGTCTGTGGGCCAGTATCTGTAAGAGTTTAGAATGGGTTAGGAACTTTGCAAAGTTTAATTACTTAGTAAATATTTAGTGGTGCAGTGTTCTCATAGTTTCTTAATCGGAGAAAGTTAGGGTGTTTAAATAATAGAACAATCACACACAAATTTACCTGGACCCAAACTAAGCTCAAGACTTGTGCTATATGGGTATCAGGCAACGATAAACTTACTTATATTGATAAATATATAAATACATAGAAAATCATACAAGACTCAGGAACAAATATTCGCGCTCATCACACCTATATTTGCCCATACCAAAAATCGAACCTGGGATCGCTAGCAATGTTATTAAGTAAAAATTAACAGGTTGTTATAAATCAGCAACCATCTGTATCGCACTTCCGTAGATATTACTACCAAATTACTAAAATTTACAACGAAATCATGTAAATTTACACGGATAAATTTCGCCTGAAACCCTTCGTTAAAACGATTAACCCTCAATATTTTTCTAATTACCGCCCCCGATTGGCTCGTGACTTAATTTATTCATTCAGTTCTATTCATTCAATGTCGTGGTTGGGAGCTTAGACAGGCGTTACGGAGCTTAGTGTTGAGTCGTCGACATGATAGCGAGCGTTTTGTAATTAGCGTCCATGATTGCGCGAGTTAATCGGAACGATTTGATGGATTCGCGCGAGGGGGACTATTTCGGGTAGCGATTTAAAGTGATTGAGATAGAAGCAGGTTTTTAGTTAGCAGTTTTATGTTTCAGTCGAATTTGTAAAATTTTCATTGTACAAAACATTGCGTAGTACATCATATCCGTTAACCACCTTTCTATCATTCATGGTAATTTTATCTCGACTATGAATCAATTGTGAATTGTTTTTATAATGATTGGCATTTTCATTTAGCTTGGAAACAAATTGACACACATTGACATTTCATCCATTGAGGCTAACCACTCCGTAAGTGTCTGTTTGGCAAGCAATTTTTAAATCAAATTTATTTACAAATTCATTTTATTACATGTTGTTACCATACCTATGCATTTCAAGTAAATTAAAGTTAATAATAAAATATAATCCCTTAAACGGATAAGTTCGCCTTTGTTCATGTTTTTTTTTTGATTTTGCCTGTTTTTGTATTTCCTTTTTGTTATTGTACAATAATGAGTAATACACACATATACTCGGCCAATTTTCGTTTCCTAAAATATAAGGAGGTATTACTAACAGTTACAAGATATCGTCGAATGCCCAAATCGAATAATTTTTAATCGGATATATCTCGATCGATCAGAATACACCCCTGTGCACCGTAAAGCCTCGTTAATTTACCCCGCGATTGGCACGACAAGCTCGTCACCTCATCTGATATTTATCCATGATTAGCCTCTTCACTTGAGTGGTGGAAATAAGAGGTCATTATTGCACAAGATGCAGTTGACAAGTACCATCATTGACTTTATCTTAGAACCATTTCGTACGACATCAAATTGCAAGTTGAGAGAATTGGGATAGACCAAAAAAAATAACTCACGGTTTTAACACTCTAATTTGAAAGAATAGGTAATTTTAAGAGACCAATTTCATTAATTTTGTATCTGACCCAATAGTTTTATTTTAATATGTTTATTTATTTAGCAGAAATTCTATGGATGACATCATTATTTTAAATTTGGGTTGGCATTTTATAATAAATTACAACAATTAAATGATATCTAATGATAAATAGTGATTGTAATAGTGTAATAAAACATACTATTTCAAGCGGTTTTCGCCTAACCCGTAAGATACACCTAGGAGGGCTACAAGCCGAAAACGAAAGTCAAACAAAGGTCAAATATACTTTTGTCAAAATGTCCGGAATAGATAAATATTTCAAAAACTTAATAATGCAGAAAGGCTTTATAACCCTATTCCTCGTAATGGTTTTCAAATAAGAGTAATATAAAAAATATTAACAATCCCAATTGACACCGAAATAATAATATTTCGTATTGTGAAAAGGTTTTATGCTGTATTAGCAATTAAGCTTCACTGTACCTACAGATTGATACTGCGTCGAGTTTTAGCATGTGTTTTATAGATACACCAATTTGTGATAAATCTAACCTAACAATTAGAATAGAAATTGCGCCGTAAACACTTATTTCAAAGTTTGGCTACTGAGGAATACATTAAAACTTCCTATTTTCAGTTAAGACATATTCTATCGAGTAACAAGCCGCAGAGCCAACTTGTACCGCTCTATCTGAAACTACTTTAGCCCTGTGTACAGATTATACCAGCCTAACCAATGAATATTTAATTAATTTTATTAATAACGTGTAGTATGGTTTTGGGCCAAGTGATTAAGTACATTTATAATCAATCATAACCAAATTGTAATGTTACAGTATTACTAACTGAGAATGGAAATTACTGACGTATTCTTCTACTTTCACACTTACAAGAACAAACACTATCCTAATCAAGGTTACCCTGTTATTTTTAGTTTTACTTCCGTAGTCAAACTACCCTTGCAATTTAGCCATATCTGTCCATCCGTCCATACGTATCCTACCTCAGAGACACTTAGTACTAGAACGCTGTAATTTGGCACATATAGTCACTTCAACAAAGTGGCATAAAAAATTCTAGTTTTATTTTCGAAAAACCTTCTTTCGGGGAATGTTTTTTTCTTCTTGTCTACCCCGTAGTGTGGGGTGTCGTTATATAGGTCTTTTAAAAATATTGCCAGTTTGTGTAAACCATTTTTCGATTAAGGGGTCCGTTTATGAAATATTAAGCTTTAAAGCGCAAATTTTTGTAAGAGTCGAGTGTCCCCCTCCTCCCTGAGCATAGTCTCAGACATGTTCTTGCGAGACATGTTCAAATATCATATCCACTACATATATGGCTTGAATATAGAAACTAAATACCTTCGTATGGACATCGTTGTCGATAAGGTACCATCAGTATATCAGCAACAAAAAACTGGCCAGTTGTTATTGTAACCTTAAAATACTTATAAGGCTCACTAGTGGTGTATTAACAGGTATGCTCTTAATACCCATAGTAGAAGACTACCTTAGTCTTAGCTAGGTCAATTCGTGTGATAATGTCTCCTGATAATCCCGACTTATGATAAAGTGGATACAGCTGATACAATTTGACGACGCGCTGGCCTAGTTGGTAGTGACCCTGCCTACGAAGCTAGCGGTCCTGGGTTCAAATCCCGGTAAGGGCAGATATTTGTGTGATGAGCGCGAATATTTGTTCCTGAGTCATGGATATTTACTATGTATTTAAGTATATAAGTATTTATATCATTGTCTAGTACCCATAATACAAGCCTAGAGCTTAAATTGGGACTAGGTCAATTGGTGTGACATTGTCCCCTGATATTTATTTATTTATTATCTGTAAAAAAAAAATGCTCTCGCTGTGATAGGTACTTTCTTGCAAGTAAAATTTGCAAGAGTGCAGAGTGAAAGCAATTCCGTGCCCAAATAAAATATTGACGCACAGTTCAGTTCATTTGAGCACGTGTATTTGTTTTTCCCGAGCCAGGAACGTCAAAGAAGCGCACACAAAATTATCCTTTGCCGATGTCTGTGCGTTTCCGCTGGGATAAGTTGACTTACCATCAAGGTGTTCGAAAAAAATGCATACAGTTGAATAAACTGTAATAACATGGACACAGATTTCAATGCTATTTTGAGTAATTAAACAGACAAAAAGACACACACAAACAACCAAATAAACAAATTAGTGGTGGTAGAACCTTGTACAAGATCCGTCCAGAATACTATCACCGTCGTATTTATTAACCTGCTGTGTTCGCTTTATTATGGTCAGGTGTAAAGACAACCGGAGAAACTACTAGCATAGAGGCATCCCATCTTAGTCTTCAGGGTTGTGCATGTGCATTCTTCTGATTCCACGAATCAGAAGTCTTTAGAAAACAAAAGCCTATAGTTCTCGCATTCAACTTTCCATGAAGTGGTACAAGTTTCCTTCTTCTTGCCATACGAAAAGGAAATTTACGTAGAAATCTATTTCAAAACATTCTATTTAAATATTTATGTACAAAGAGCAAACTTTTTATTCCTCATATGAATCTTTTCTTACACTTTTGTTATTTTGACGAGAATCGAACCCAATACGCTAGCAAGACTTGACATAAAATTGTATTACCAATAGGGAAACATAAATGTAAGGAGGAATATGTATGGATTTTTTAAATTGCATTTCTCAAGAAAATATGAAAATATCGTAAACTGCTAAATAGAGATCTGTTATGCCGTGTGACGTGACGTCGGCTATATAAACTGTTATGTTAAATTCGTTTTGCTAGAAAGAGATAGGAACCAATCTTTGTGGGCTAAATATCTTGGTTATTTTTATAGCTATTTCAAAAATGTTTTATCTCAACAAAATATGAAAATACCGTAAACTGCAAAATAGACAGTGATTAAACAGAGAGATCTGATATGCCGTGTGACGTGACGTCGTCCATATAAACTCCATGCTGAATTCGGTTGTCCTAAAAACAGATAGGAACAAATCTTTGTGGAGTAAATATGTTTGTTATTGTTATAGCTTCTATTAAGCTGTGGATAAAGTCATAAATACATGCCTTCACGACTGTAATCCCAGAGTGGGGTAGGCAGAGCTACAGAATTACAACTTAAAAAGTTGTTGATAATTCAGTAACCACAATTTGCACAAATAGGCTAAGTTGTTTACCAGCATATTAGTAACAGGTTGCAAGCCCATCGCCTAACAGTACTATAAATATTCCCTATTATTTATGTTTAAAGTTAAGCTATTTTATAATAAAACCTCTATGTTTTTAAATAAAAATCCCTGTTCCCTCACAGGTATTCGACTGCCGTCAAGTGACCACCACGAGCGGGATGTTCGAGGCGCTCTGCAACCACATTAAATACAGCACAAACAAAGGCAACATCAGGTACGTTTTTTTCCCAAAGCTACTCAGCGTTTGGGAATCCCAACACGTCATCTTAAACTTTAAAACGATTCATTTGGACTGTTATTCTGTGAGGCCACCGCAGAGCAGTGATAGACTAGATTATTTTAAGTCATTCAATATGCAACTACATTATTCTATTGTCATGTTAAATTTTATATTACATTATTGAAGAAATTACGTGTTCATTAAGGAGCAGGTTGGCTTTTCGCAAGAATATGCATATAAAGCAGGAAATCATTGATTAAATTCCATAAATGCCCAATTGTTCAATAGCTCTTAGAACGAATTTCGCGTTTTTACCTAACTTCCTTAGAATCTAAGTGACTTTTTATGAGCTATCGCGTTGTTATTTCATTTTGAGTGACTGACTTGACATTATCATTTTGACAGGGTTATATTTCAGCTCAACTATTAATCCATGATTTTACTATGCTGAATTAATAGATAAAATTCATGACTTTGCTAATGAATCTAACTGTCCAGAGGAGGGACAGGGTTAAAAAACTAGCGAAGGAAGTAATTTATTTGTTGATAGGGATTACTTTATCAATATTACTTTGATTAACGCATTTAATTTATACAAAACTTAATTTTCACTTCTCATGCTCGTAAAGTCCTTCTTTATGTTGGGTATAGGCTGCATAAAATCGCATTTTATGCTCTAGTGCATAAAGTAATTTCTTCTTTTAAGACGAAGGCAATTAAGGCCTTACAGCCACATACACAATACACCTTCATTTAATTGATATATTTTTATGAGATTTAGGTTATATCTTATTTTAATTACGACATATGTAATACTATCTAAATACTTTAAGATTAATACGGGCGTGCATTTACGTAAAAAATATATAAGTAACGCAAATATTTATAATAACTTGGCATTAAGGCTCAAACCTAGTGTCCATAGTCAAACGTCACATAGTTAAATATTAAAAAAAAAAAATAAGAAAAATTGAATAGCGGGAAGCTAATTATTCGTCAAACAAAATTAAAAACTAACTAAATTTGTTGTGTTGCGGTCGAAAATTCAATAAATTATTCGTAAGTAATTGAACAATGTCTTCAAGTAGTGATAGTGACGATCAAAAAATGATTTCGCCTGAGACTTTAATGTACAGAAGTGCGAAAAATGTAATTGAGCAGATATTGCCGCGTAAATCGAAGAAAATCTATCTCAGCACATACGAAAGTTTTATGATTTGGAGGAACCAAAAAAGCGTAAACACGTTTGCTGAGTGTGTTTTTTTAAGCTAATTTGTCGAACAGTTACTGTCGATGAAATTACATTTTATACGTGATAGAACATATTAATTACATTATAAAAAATAATTATTTTTTCTTGTATATGCTTAATCGTTGTTTTATTTCCTTGCGATCGAAGTGAAAAGCAGAGTATAAAACTCGAGCATAAAACCCATTTTACCCTCGACGTGACCATCCACCCTCGCCGTACCGGCTCGGGTGGCTATATGCACGTCTCGGGTAAAATGGTACGTTTTATGCACTTGTTGTACAATCTACTATTTCCGCTTTCACAGAAAAATAATAAGGTAGTAATTGCATTGTCAAAAAATGTTTACTAATTTGGTTCGCTTTCACAAGCTCCGATGAAAAACCGTTAATCTGAGAGCTCTATTAAATATGAACGCCGTGCGCTTTACTTTACAATCCCTATTGCCAACCCGTCTCACGACAGGCATAACTCCACCAGAGCTACAACGACGTAACCCTCTCTAAGCTCTAATACAAGCAGCTCTTTTGGTTCTCGAGTGATTTTCGGGGAGGTATTCTAAGCCCGTCGCGATTCCCAGGTCCGCCATAACGCTGTTCCCGCAACGTACGGACGGCAAGCACGACTACAGAATATGGAACAGCCAGCTGATCAGTTACGCCGGGTACAAGCAGCCCGATGGTACCGTGCTCGGTGACCCGATGCACTGCGAGTTCACTGAGGTAAGTTCAAATAATAATAGTAGAGGATCCGAATAGGAGACGAACTTCACCGGGTTGTTTATTAGTTAAAAAGTTTTTTTTATCAAATTTAATACTCATATTCTATATGCTTCTATGGGCTTCATACTTTCGATTAATATGTAATTAGTATATTTATACAGCGTAATAGTTATACAGCGTATTTTTTTACCAGATCATAAATTTTTACAGTTCTAAAAAATGTTTTTTTTTGTTGCAAATTATCCTACTTTTACCTTCTCATTTATGTGGACACAAAGTCACACTAGAAAATGACTTTTAAAAAACCTCAACAATAAAAACCTTTTTACATATAAACTTTATATTTTCGAATAGCGAAACTTCAGCTGACAGCGTCATGTCACTACATTACACACATACATACACACTGTATTGATATTCGAAATTTGAAATTTCATTTATTAACTTACCTGACCACACGCCCCTCTCCTCGCACCCCTGCATTAGAGGGTCAATTTATATCGCTAAGTTAGTGAAATAATTGAATCGGCAATATCTCTAATGTATTTTAAACTATAGGTAGAGCAAAAATAACACAACATGTGTAATTGACTAATTGATTAACAATAGCGAAGCAAACATTAAAATTTGTGCACCTATTAAAAAATTATAATATATAATTATAATCTATTACTTAACATATTAAATTTGATATAAAATACCTTTTATCGAATAAACAGTCCGGTGAAGGTAGTTTCCTATTCGGATCTAAGACCATAAACCATAGATAAATCACTAGAAGGATAAGATCTTTGGATGTTGAAGTCAAACCAAACAAATTAACATCTATCTAATGAATCGTCGAAATGTATGTACGCGCATAACTTTCGAACTACTGCACCAAATTGAATACATTTTTGGTTACGTCTGTTATTATCGTTAAAACTAGACCGGCCATACCGCTGGCGGCCCACTAGTTTAGACCAGAATGGACGTACCTTCATACATACGTCGAATCTATCAGCGTCAAAACTTAAAGATTTGAGTATTTGACCTTAGCTTTCTATGCGGTCTAAAATAACAATACGCAGAGCTCAAATCGCGCTCTGACTGTACAGTGAGCTTGCTTGTATGTATACATGCACGTTTGCAATGCAGTAACGTACCAGACCCATGGATAAAACAAAAGTTTACTTTTGACCATAGCACTAGTATTGATGAAAGGAGTATTTGCGCATAGTAACTGTTACTACCCACTACAAGAACCATAGTTACAATAAAAAGTTTAACATGCTCTACAAGAGTACTTACTAAACATTGTAACCGCTTTACGGTGCAAAGTTTTTAAATCTTAACAAGAAGTTGCATCGACTTTTGCGTTTTATCTTAGTAACTTTTGGCTTTACACGAAATGAATTTTATTCTTTGCGTTAGACCATTTAACAACTACTAATTATAACTACAAGCAAATCTTTCTTTAAAAAAATACTGTGTTTGATTTAATTAAACATTTAATTTACGCTGTAACCCTCAACCGTTAACACCCAATAGCAATCAATCGAACACGCCGCATAATTGATTTAAAAAAAGGCAATTTATTTCGAACTGAAAAGTTTTTATGGCAGCAATTGAAATGGCAATGTATTTATTTATCAACAAATTTAAAAAGTGTGATGAAGCGCTTCCACGAACTATTTGGCTTCCCGAATAGCCGATGAAGGCACTGTTTTTGTACTCTCATGATGCCCAAGTTTCCACTACTTGGATGACTGTCACTCAGCTCCTGGAATGCTTGTGGCAAACAAACTTCGCTATACCATTGGCTGGTAACCGTTTTCCGATCTTCTGTGGAATATCGGCTACAGGCCCATTTCGTCGAAAAAAAACAGCAACCATTTTTTTGTTGACACTCCGACCGCGAACAACTTTAGTGGGTAAATCATCTTCTTCAAAGACCCATACTATCGATTGCTGGATTGTAAGTGTGTCGTAGCTGTACTAGTAGGTACGTAAATAACCTGCCAACTGCGCGTTTGTTGGACTCACACACGTAGGGTTTCAGAATTATTTTCTTATCTGCCTAATAATATAATTGTATTATTCACTTGAACTAAAGCTGTATTTTACCTTTATGTAGACTACATACAAAACAATTAAGCGTAGGTACGCTTACAAAAAAATATCTTATTTATTATATACTAGCTGATCCGGCAGTCCAATTGTGTTCTCAAACTATCCACGAACCCATTGAAATATACACACAAAATTGCATCTAAATCGGTCTAGCCGTGTATGAGGCGTTAGGTGATTTATGACATACCAGGCGAAGGCGAAATATGGCAGCGCCACCTACCGGGTCCAATTGTGTTAAAACCATCCAGGAACCCATTGAAATATACTCACAAAATTTCATAGCTTCTGCCCACGGCTTCGTTTGCGTAGATCTCGATTATCGTTATTCCTCGATAAAAGTACCTATGTTTTAATCCAGTGTATAAGCTATCCCCACTCCAAATTTCATCCAATTCCGTCGAGCCGTTACAGCGTGAAATAGTAACAAACATACATACATACAAACTTACGCGTTTATATTAGTGAGGATTAAATAACGAGTTGTCCTGGATGGTATGTAAACACTGTTGTGTTATGCCCTTTATAATAATGTAATTAGTGGACTCAAATCTGTAATAAACAATTATAAGCATGAGGAAACTCAGTTAGAACCAATTAAGTTCATAATAGGGATACACAACATGAATAATATGAATAACTATTTACAAAGCTTTTTCCCCTGTATGGTTAGGGCTGTGGTTAGGGGATTTACTTGATTTTTTATTACACTATCATTCACCTGTTTATTTTATTCTGAATAATTATTTACAAATCCTTTTTCCCTATGTGGTTAGGGGGTTTATTACATTTTATATTTACATTTCAGTTAAGTTGTTTATTTCATTCATTGGCATCTAGAATAAAGACATCACTATGTGGTGAGATTTAAATTTTGATTCGCTAATACCTAGAACTCTGAATCAGTAATTATAAAAAAATCAGAGGAATAAACCTTAATAATAAAATTATATTGTACATCATCCCTATCATCAGAGTTGCTTAAAATTGTATTTATTATTTATTAGCAAATTGATCATCTTAGGTGTTCAATTATCCATTATAAAAGACTACTCAAAGAACAGAAAACCCATACTTACATACATACATACATAAGCTGACGCCTTCATTCCCAGAGTGGGGTAGGCGGAGCTAAAGAATTACCAACAAGTCTTAAAACAATACTTATTTATTTTTTAAATAACAGTTAATTGGTTTTAGAAGCTCAGAATCTATTTTCAGATTTTACAGAACATTCACAACTTTCTTGGCAGTCGGATAAAACAATACATAAATAATAATTAGTTATACAGAATTTAAACATACTTACAGGCATAAACAGCTACTTGGCAGAGACTATAGAACGCCAGGTATACCGGTTTAAACATACAACTGTCGCTTCTTCTACATCTACTTATCTCTTCATGCACGTACGTCGGTTTCGGGTGCTTTTGATTTGGCCCTCATTCAGTACATCGCAAATCTGATCACCGTACGTCTGTCTAGGACGTCCCCTACCAACATCTCCGCTCACTCTCGCTCGCCATATCTCTTTCATAAAACATCAAAACATTTAAAAATTTAGAATTTAAAAAAATCCTTTAAGAAATATAATACTAATAATAATCTACACCACGTTCAAGTTATTGATTACCAATGTTCTTTATTATTCTGTCTGATACGACAAAAGTTCCAACAATAAAACGAGAACTATTTAAGTCACTTTTATCTGCTTTCCGCTTCTTCTTGTCCTAATTATGTATGTCAAGACCCGTTCAAGAGTAAGGTATATAATTGCTACCCTAATCATGAACCTGCAATATTAACAGAATATAAATCTTAATACGGTCTTCATATTGATCTCACAAAGCTCTACAGGTCGTTAAATATATTTCAGTGATACATTACACACATCTACGCTTATTGGAAGAAAAATATTATGAGCGCTCTAATACCTCCGAAGAAATCAAACATATCATTTCATGTCAACATTACTTACGGAAAATATAAACCAAATAGGCTCGCCCAAAATTTAGGGAAAATATTAATATGCCATTAAGCTTTGGGTGATTTTATGGGATTTACTTAATGTAAGATATTCACCGCATAGAAAAAATCTTATTTCTTTGAAATAGAATACTTTGTCCTTATAAAACCGGGCAAGAGCATTATTGACCAAACTCAGTCAAGGGTTCTGGAGCCGTTACATTAAAAACTCAATCTCAAAATAAAAGTATGAACTAATTAACTATTAGATTTAGATTGATTTATTTCATAATATAAGATACAGTTATATTGCACACATGTCAATTATACAGAATTAATATTATGATCGTCAAAGAAGTAAAAACAAAAAAAGTAATGTAGCAAAAACCAATGTCAAAAATGAATGGATTATAAAACACAAATAATAATAAAACGAGTCACAAAGTTAAATATATAAACAATGTCAAAATTATATATATAGGTATTATAAAGTCAAAATTCAGTGTCAATAAATTCACTTACCTACAGAGTAAAATGCATTATCTAACAAAAGGTTTTTCAATCGACGCTTGAATGTTTCGTCACTGGACTCATTTTTTAAGGAAGCGGGTAGGTGCTCGTAGAATTTAGGGCCGATAATTCGCGGGTTCTTCCTGGCTAGCGCCGCGGCTCGGAGCCAGGCCCGTGCTGCGAGTGACCTTGCCCTCGACTCCCATTCGCGCAAAGGTATGGAGGTTTAAACGCGTATAAACAATGATTTGGTACCTATTTAAAGTTATTTGGTGCTGTCTTAGGTGATTTTAGTAGGTATAAATATAGACTTTAGTCGCTGTATCTCAGGAATTAATCAAGTCTTCTTCGTCGTTATAGTTTTACTTTTAAAGGGTGATCCCCACCCTCCAACAGTCACGGGATGCATGTTTATATGTTCGTTAGGACCCAAAACAAGACAAAATAACTATTTTAGTAGCTAAATCGATGGGATTTTTTCTATGAAAAAACCTTTCAAGAGTCATGCAATGCAAGAATGTGTTCATTTTTAAACCAATTCCATACGATATGATAATGGTTTTCCAAGAAAACCCCATACATAGGACGATCGTCGTCATAGTAAAAAATCATCAGGTTGCCAAGATCTATCAAATGAGATATGTTTCGTTCCTGTTGGTGGGTGGGGACATTTTGCCCATTGTCCTTTGTTATATGCAATTTCATTAGATATATCTTTCAGATTTTTAGTATTTGTAGTTTTGTCTGTTCTGAGACACTTGACTTTAACTAAAATAAGCGCTTTAAAGCTTAATATTTTACGAGTATAAACGGATCCCTTAATCGAAAAAAATTTATTCACAAACTCGCAATATTTTTTAAAGACTCACTATGGGGTAGAAGAGAAAAAAATACATCCCCAAGTTACGTGTAGGGGAGGTAGTTGCAATAAAAAAAAACAAGATTTTATTTTTCACTTGGTTGGTGTGACTAATATGTATATTCATGCCAAATTACAGCTTTCTAACACTAAGAGTCTGAGCTAGGCTGCGGACGGACCGACATGGCGAAGATATAAAGGTTTCTAGTTTGACTACGGAACCCTAAAAAGGGACATTATAATATATATTACAGGAAACTAAGATTACAGGAAACTGAAAGGTTTGTTGTTAGACAATGAAGGAAACAACAAACCGTCTAATTAACTTAACGCATCAGAAACCCCCTACCGTAATATTAATAGACAAATAAGGTAAATAAAAGTTGTAAATAACGATTAGTTATTATTGTTTTCATTACATTGCGTTATTTAATAATTAACTGGAAATAATAGCATCAAATTAGATGTTCCTTCTATTATTTACCTTGTTTGCGCCTTATTAAGAGGGAAAACTTAAATACGTTTTAAAATTATAATGATGTACTCATGCTCCTGGTTTGAATATTATAAAAAGGGGTTAAATTTTAAACAGAAAGAAAAATTATTCATAGCGATTATTTTTCAATTCAGTCCAACCATAACTTCCCTTCAGTCTACCCAATAATGGACACTTTTAGCTGACAGGCACCAGTAATGGACACTTCACTCTAAATTCAAATTTCAAACGGTCCTAAATTGATTGTTGCAAAACAAGTGAATAACCCTTATCTTTTATTAAATAAGAATTAAGTGTCCATTATTGGTGCCTTTTTCTATTACTGGTTCGATCACCCTACTCATATAGTTCAAACAATAAACGGCTTAGTAGTAACTTCGTTATGCTTCTGGGAACATGATATGTTCCATCAGAACCGCACTATCTTCCCGCCCGTTGTTTGTTTTCCGAAATAAATCACTACGTTTGACGTTTTCCAATTTACCGGCATTTTATTCATCCACCTGGCATACAGTTGCTGCTAAAAGATTTGTGGATATGCATTGAATCAAATTCCCTGACAGAATAAAATTAGTGCTGTATTTTTTCCACAAGTGATTGAAAAATATGAAGCGTTAAAAAGGTTGGGTATGGTCTGTTTATGTATGTATGTGAACACTTTATTGTACAAAAGAAAAACCAATTAATATTAAAGTACGTACAAGGGCGAACTTGTCCCTTTAAGGAATCTCTTCCAGCTAACCCTTGAGAGATTGAGATAAGTGAAAGGTTGTGCATCGAGTAAGCAAGTGTACAATTTTATTCAGAGGAACATAATACATTAACTTACCAATAAAGCCTAAATAAATAAAATAAATAAATACATTCAAATAAATAAATACATTTAAATAGATACAGAAATATATTATTAATACTTAAATATACATACGTAAACTACATGTTATGTACCTAGAGGATAGTTAATATTTACGAGATAGAGTCAAGCCAAAATTTCTTTAATTTGCCTTTTATGGAATCTACCGTTTGTGATTGCCTAATGCTAGTTGCCGGGTAGCCGATTCCACAACCTGACAAAATGCACCATTATAGCATGCATGAATATATGTAGTAGGATTACGTTTTCATAGGTAAAATAGACAATTAATATTTGTTGTTAATTACTAACCCATTTTAATTTGGCTACCTTATTCTCTAATAACTATACGTACATGTGTGAGTGATGAGTGAACAGCTTTTACAACATGTAAAATCGTATTTTCCGTCTGACCATGGCAGGCAGTTCATTTACAATTCCCTAATTAAACCCCAAGGATTTCATTAACCTCATTTCAAAACCTGGCTTATCCCTTGCGTTAATAGATGTTTAAAATTAACTTTAAACAATTGTTCCAGCTCTGCCTAAAATTAGGATGGAAACCACCTAGAACCTCCTGGGACATCCTGCCTCTTGTGCTCTCGGCTAATGGAAAGGACCCTGACTATTTTGAGATCCCCCGGGAGCTCATAATGGAGATTCACATGACCCATCCCACGTAAGTAAATTGTTCTCTTACAAGGAATGAACGAGCGGCTTAATACTGTGAATACATGAATGTGATATGAGAAATATAATTGCTTGTTAGTTTTATAGAAGGTTCTGGCCTTTAAGAAAGAATCGAGTAATGGAAGTTTATTTTTGCCTTTTACTAAGTATATGATGAAAATAATACTTATATTAAGATTCTAACCTTCCAAGAGGTTGGTAAAACTTATAAAAAAGGTTTACTGCTCCAAGTAAAAGTTTCCTCTTGCTAAAAACTTGCCTACAAAGTACGTTATAGCGGAATTGAAACCTATTTCTCTTCTAAAACGCAATAAGTCGTGTATAGATGGTCCGGTAGAAATAAAATACCGGATTTACATACAAGATGTAGGATTTACGACAGCAAACTATGTATTACACGGCTACTTACGAGCAACACGTCGCCCTATCGCTTTCCATCACAGATTTATGCCAACATAAAAAGTCGGGGAATGCATATTGTGCCTCGCGGAGTAAAGGCCTGCAAATAGGCGAAAAGAGCCCGCCCATACAGAGCAGATTGCTTATCGTAAAACCGTGGTCCAGTGATCTCCAATCTGCGTTTATGGCCCATAAATCTCAGCCCATTCAATAATCTATTGCTATTGATAATGTTATCAGGCGTTAATGCAGTTATTAAGGCTGTGATATCGTGTAATTGAGTGCTCGCCCGGCCTGAAGGTCGTTGTTAATATTTTTTCAGGGGATTAACAGGGTTATCTCTGATTAATGGTTTAGCGGCACGTTTTGAATTTCCTCTGTTTAAAATCATATTACGGTTTCTAACGTGGGTTTTGATGTCACTTTTTACTTATTCAATGACTCTTTGACACTGGCACTTCGTTAATGTGTATTATTTATTTTTAATTTAATTATATTTTTAATGTTACCTTATCTTATTTCGAGTATATTTTCTTCGTACACTTGCCAATGTTTTACACTTGTTTTCATCGAATAATTTCTTGCAAAAAACGAATACCCGATAAACGTCTTTGGTTTCTGTAGTCGTTATTTGGTAGCCTAGGTCTACTGATCGAGTTTGTTAGAGCGTATTAGCCTTTTCCGCTATCTATAAATTCTTTTGCTGTTGAACAGGTACGAATGGTTCGAAGAGATGAGCCTCCGTTGGTACGCCTTGCCCGCAGTGTCGAGCATGCGATTCGACTGCGGCGGCATCGAGTTCACAGCAAACGCCTTCAATGGCTGGTACATGAGCACAGAAATCGGTTGCAGGAACTTTTGTGACACCAACCGGCTTAACGTTCTCGAAGTAAGCAAATTCTGAGTTTTTATATCTAACTTGTTATGGGAGAATTTTGTGTGTTTTTCGATAAATCTCGGCGATAGTGATCCCATCTACTTTTAAAGAAGGCTTATCTAGATCGCTATAAATTATTAAGTTAATGCTAAGATTTTTGGTAATAGGCAAAAACTTACCATTAAAGTTGTAATGTCTTCTATTAGAAAGTAGCCCAGAAAATGGGATGTGACACGAGAACCCCAGTAACCCTCTGGAAGGACAAGGCTCTAGTGGAAGTCAACGTGGCTGTGCTGCACAGCTTCCAACAACACAACGCTACCATCGTCGACCACCACACTGCTTCCGAGAGCTTCATCAAGCATCTTGACAACGAGAACCGGCTGCGGTAAGAATATTACGTAACAGTTACTATCCATATAATTGTAACTGGTTTCTAATTGCATAAAATTACAAGAAATTTGTTTAAGACTTGGTTATCTTGACTACGTTAAGCAATTATAAACATGACGCGACGCAAATTAAACAAAAACATTGTCTACAACAGTAGCTCTTAATTCTAAACGGTTTCCGTAATCTTAATTCCGTATATCCGTCTATTATATAGGCCTCAAGATAACCTTGCAGACAAATCCACAACAAACGGAATATTCGGGCATAGTTTAACTTGATTGCAATCGTCGTACTTATAACCCATAAATCTATCATATCTATGGCCTTGCGGGCTTGAGAACTAAGACTTAACATAACAAACACAATAATATTATGCACATGTTAAGAAGGGCACATAAACATAATGAATTTATATCGTGTGATCTCGCTTAGTACTAAAAGTCTTCATAAGGAACTATTTCAAATCCGGCTCCCACGAAACAAAATAAACAGTTTGTCTTATAAGAAGCAACTAGCTATTTTTTACTGCTAATTAAAATGTCTTTCAAACTCACAATATACCACCATGATGAATTATTATAAACGGCCATGACAAATCTTACTTTTCCGGTAGTAATAAATTTACTGTGTAAATTATTTTTCTCTAGTTCTAGGATAAAGCGTCATTAATAACAAAACACAAAGACGCCTGAAGTTCTCTGCGGTCAATTCAATAAAAGTAATGAAAATAAATAACTATCAAGGGACAATCTCACACAAATTGACCTAGTCGCAAACTAACCTCAAGGCGTGTACTATGTGTACTAAGCAACCATAAACATACTTATATAGAGAAATAAATATAAAAATACATAGAAAAAACTCCAAGACTTAAAACAAGCACATTACTTGCATTCTAAAGAATTTCATTAATGTCTTAAAATATCATTCTACCGTAAAATATTACTTCATATACATAATACTATATTGTGACTATATTAATTTTGTTAGCGTAACAAAAACATCGCAATATGACTGTTATATTTTACAGTTCGGGCTGCCCTGCGGATTGGATATGGATTGTTCCTCCAATGTCATCATCCATTACACCTGTATTCCATCAAGAAATGGCATTATACTACCTTAGGCCATCATATGAATATCAGGTTCGTTACCCTTTTCACTGAACCTTATCTTAATATAAAATTACCTGAACGGAAACCACTCGATTGAAACGGAAAGTTGATTGACAAAAACTAAAGATATTCCTGTGAATAACTATTACCTTATTACTCAACTCTGGACACACCATCTTATCACACAACGACAACTCATGTTTGATTAATTAAGAAACAAAAGCCTGCTAACGATGCACTATTAACCCCCATCTACGTAAATTAGGAACCAGCCTGGAAGACCCATCAATGGCAGAAATCGAAGCCAATCACCGGCAAAAGGCCGATAAACAGAAAGTTCCACTTCAAGCAGATAGCTCGAGCTGTCAAATTTACATCGAAACTGTTCGGACGGGCGCTTTCGAAGAGGATTAAAGCGACGGTTTTGTACGCGACCGAGACCGGCAAATCTGAGCAATACGCCAAGGAGCTAGGAGTCATATTCGGACACGCTTTTAACGCTCAGGTACCTGATTAGCTTGCAAACTTGTTGAACTACTGATGGAACTAACGTAAATACTTAATTAAGTATCTTGTTTTCGTTAAAGGTACATTGTATGGCGGACTATGACATTACATCGATAGAACACGAAGCTCTTTTGTTGGTTGTAACATCTACTTTTGGAAACGGTGACCCCCCAGAAAATGGCGTTGTGAGTATTTTCTTTGCACTGTGTAGTATTCTAAAATCTGCTTTATGAAACATTAAACCTTATTTTCATTATTTAAGGCTTTCGGAGAACACCTTTGTGAAATTTTATACGCAGATCAAGTTGAAGAGGCTAGGTAAGTAATATACTTTAATTTTCTCATCTATAAATTGTTAACACATTAAAAAACAAATACCTTACCTAAAATAAGACAAACTAAATATTGTTCTGAATTTCAGTGCCCAGAATATGCCAACACCCAAGTCATTTATTAAAGCTAATAGTCAAATGGAATTGCAGAAATTTAATGTTGGAAATCCAAAACAGTTGAACAGACTGGAATCTCTCAAAGGTACTTAAACTAGCTTTACAAAAGTTAGCCAATAATTAAATGTTTTTTACAAGACTCGTTTGTAACACATTACTTTTGTTTTAGGAAGCGCAGCCGACACGATTTCTATAGACAGTTTCGGCCCTCTAAGCAACGTCCGTTTCGCAGTATTTTCTCTCGGTTCGAGCGCGTACCCTAATTTCTGTAACTTCGGAAAGTATGTGGACAAACTGTTAGGAGACCTAGGTGGTGAAAGAATTCACGACGTAGCTACTGGAGATGAGATGTGTGGACAAGACCAGGCTTTCAGAAAATGGGCTTCTAGTGTCTTCAATGTAATTTATTTACCGTTATTTCTTACCAATAATTTAATGAATCCCTTCACAAAGACAGCGATAAATTAAAAAAAATGTGGTTGTTTAATAGGTGGCCTGTGAAACTTTCTGCTTGGATGATGATGAAACGCTTCAAGAAGCTAAAAGAGCTCTGGGAACAGTTGCTCTAAGTGAGGAAACTGTACGATTCACTCAACCTGAAACAAAGGGTCCTTCCTTAACAGTCGCATTACAGTCAACACTGAACAGGCAATTAGTGACCTGCGTAGTTAAAGCCAACAAAGACTTAGGTGATGAATCAGCTGAGAGATCCACAATTTTCATTGAAATGGAGCCAAAGGTAATCAAAAAACTGGATGAACTATGTTTAAGAACTATTAACAAATCGGATTTTTAAATAATTTTGTTTTTTTTAGGAGGAAATCAAGTATGATCCTGGAGACCATGTTGGCATCATTGCTTGCAATCGTAAAGAACTCGTAGACAGTTTGTTGGGACGTTTGAAAGATGTCAACGATTTCGATGAAGCGTTGCAGTTGCAGCTGATGAAGGAAACTCATACATCCAGTGGTAAAAATTACACAATGTATATAACGAACAAATTGAGAAAGATATTTGGATAGGATGTTGAATGTATATTGTTTTTTTAGGTCCAGTGAAGTCTTGGGAGCCCCATGAAAAACTTCCCATAGTTAGTGTACGCGAGTTATTCACACGTTTCCTGGATATTACTACTCCTCCAACAACAATACTCCTGCAGTACTTAGCAACAACTTGTGAAAATGAAGAAGAGAGAACACAGCTGAATTTACTTGCCACGGTATTTATCTTAACAATTCAGAAATTCTTAATTATTCAATTGTTCCATAGTTTAGCTTAAATTTATATTACAGGAACCAGGAGCATACGAAGATTGGCGTCATTTCAATTTTCCAACGTTGCCAGAAGTCCTTGAACAGTTTCCTTCAGCTCGACCAAGTGCTTCGCTTTTAGCAGCATTTTCTTCACCATTGCAACCGAGATTCTATTCAATCTCATCATCGCCTCTCGCGCATCCCAAAAAATTACACCTTACAGTGGCCGTCGTTACTTATAGAACTCAAGGTAAAGATTAACTTTAAAACATTTCCAATTGTTAAGTAGTATTTAAGGTTTATTGGTTTATGTTGAATAACTTTCTTTAATTTTAGAGGGAGAGGGCCCACTTCACTACGGTGTTTGTTCAAACTATCTTATGGATCGCAAGCCTGGTGATGAAGTAAACTTATTCATTAGAAGGTACTGTCGTAATGCTGTAATTTTTTTGTTGGTTCGTGTTCAAATTAAGACAATGATTTAAAAAATTATTTGTTCTACAGCGCTCCTAACTTCCACCTTCCCGAAGATCTCTCAGTTCCTCTAATACTGATTGGGCCTGGCACTGGTATTGCGCCTTTCCGTGGTTTCTGGCACCACCGTAGAGCTCTGCTGAACTCTCGAACTCGTCAAAATGCAGGTCCTGTCTGGCTTTTCTTTGGTTGCCGAACAATGACCATGGACTTGTATCGCGAGGAGAAAGAACAAGCCTTGAAAGATAAAGTATTATCCAAAGTTTTCTTGGCCTTGTCAAGGGAAACAAAAATTCCGAAGGTACGACGATAAAACTTTCTATGTGATCCGCATTAAAAGCAACTCTAAGTCTTAGTATTTAAAAGATAACTTGTGATTAAGAAAACTCAACATCCACGTTAAACAATGTATTATGTTTTAGATGTATGTTCAAGAGTTAGCTGAGAAAGAGGGATCAGAAATTCACGATTTGTTAATAAACCGAGGAGCGCATTTCTACGTATGCGGTGACTGCAAAATGGCTGAAGATGTAAACCAGAAGTTAAGGGGCATTATCATGAAGTATAGTAATATGACTAAAGATCAAGTGCAGAGCTTCATGTTTAAATTAAAGGTTGGTACATCCTATCATCATTCTCTTGAGGACCTTTAGTTCTTTTTTTTGCGAGAACTGCCTTGACAACTTTAATGAAGAAAAATTGATTTCCATGTGTAAAGATATAAGATAGAAGATGGCGATAGATTCCTATAACATACACAAAAAAAAAAACACTTTGGCTCTAGTCAAGAAACATTAAACATCTTACAGTTATCCTAGACGATGTAATGACCACACATGATTTTCAGGTTTTTTTCTTAACCAGTTGTAGAAATCATATGATTTAAGTTGATATAATACCCATATTCACTGGCTCCTCTACCCTAACAGGAAGAGAACCGCTACCACGAAGATATCTTCGGCATCACGCTCCGCACGGCCGAGGTCCACAGCGCGTCGCGGGAGTCTGCCCGCCGCAACCGTGTCGCCGCGCAGCCCTGACGTCGGTCCTCTCGCTTCCACGCCAACCCATTTGTCTAACTAGTACGCTATCGAAATATCTAAATGTAAATCTTTATATTATTGATCCGTGCAATTTTAATATCGTTGTCCTAGGAGAAACTATACAAGATAGTTTGTACTACAAGCGCAAAATGCTGCGTGAATGCACCGATGCGTGTAATGTATGCTTGTGTGGGATTTTCCAGCAATTTTCGAAGATCTTTGGACGGTGGTCTCCTTCTGTACGTAGTACTTATTGTATTTCGTCCCTAAGTTCTCTAAAACAAAAAGATGTGAGACTTGAGAGGTGTTGAAAATTTGAAAAACAAAATTATATTGTGATATATTTTAGCTTTATGTAGTTGGCAGTAGTTTAAAGTGTTGCTTTGAGTACTGAAATTATTTTTAAAAAACCTTCATTGTATCGGTTGAGAATAAATGGATGATTAATTGCAAACCAATTCAGTGTTACATTAACCATCGGGTTTTTTTTATATGATGGTGAAATATAGTACTTACTGTGCAGCAGTATGTGTACACTTTTTTATTACTTACGGTTTCTTTCGATTCAGCTTTAGTCAATTTTACTGGAAAATAGTAATAAAAATGTTTTTGCCTACATTATGTTATGATCTATTTAAATAGCTTGTGCAAAGTTAAATAATAAACATTACCATTGTCATTAATACTATATTATTTTGGCATAAATTATAAATGCTCTTTGGCGGTAATATCAATCAGTTCTCAAATATTATTGAAATAAGTAATATTTTTGTTGCGACAATGCATAATAAAGCAGGGTGTCTCAAACAAATAACGCACAATGCATTATTTTGTACAATTATTATCTGAATATTTTAAATTAGTATCACATTTATAATGTTCGGAACAAAGATATCTGCTATCAAAAATTACTATACATTTAAAAAAAAAACAATGTCCAATGCTTACTATTGAATTAGAATAATAAAACGAAAAGGGCTAGATTTATTATATTTACCTATATTTTGGTTATTTCTTATTAGATAGGTTTAAACAACGATGCGAATATTTATAATGAATAATGATTTATAGTTTCTAAATTTTTGTACATATATTTTTAATTTATCGAATACTTTGTACATATAAATTAACATTACGTTTATTAATTTTAATTATTGTATAACTATTTCAGCTTTTAGAGCATAGTCGTATTTGTAAAAGTATTATTCTATCGATATGTCTTAAGTACCTATAGTATTTTTAATCCAAAAAGACCCGCGCCACCACTTCATTATCCGTTGCATGATGTCGTCAATGTACGTTGTAAGAAGCAGGGAGCGAGTCTTTGTGAATTAGAATAATTATAACATCTATAACAATAATCAATTTTATTGGGTTATTTTACAAAATGCATATAACATTATATTATAAGAAAATAACTTGTATTATTACTACAATGCGTATTAAGATAATCAAATCTAATATTTGCAAGTATATTTGTCTCCATTCTGTGGTATTCCAAAAAAATGTTCTGTCCTTTTACGCTAGGTGTGAGTGTTGAATTTGTGATCTTATAAGCTACTAGTCCTAAGAAATGTATTCATATTTTCTATTATTCATGTTTCAAGATTTTAATATACAAATCCTTTCTGACACCTAATATTTCTATTTATAATATGAATCCTAACTATATCTAATTACTGTCATAACGGGATATTTACAAATAACTAAGTTCATATCTTATTAATATGATAAGGTGCACGGTTAAAATATTAAATATATTGTCTTAATCATATCACACAAAATGTTAAATATATTACGCACGATTTCGACATTTTGAACTAATAAAGACAACTGATTATGTGACGTCGGGTATGAAACTTGAATTTAATGCATTTGTCTATTGGTCAAATAAAGTTCCTTCATATTCGAAAAATATCGATTTGGTTTTATTTGCTCTGCTCCGTGCCTGATTTAATTTTAGCTGTGCTCAATATAAAACTCTGTGACTCTAAATACAAATCTTGAAAAGATTTTACTTTTCAATTGTAAAGAATCGAGAGAAACGGGCACCTTTGATTTTGGAGGTAAATTTCGTGCGGGAAAAGCGCGGTCAATCTTCCCCGAAAATGTATTTTTATCACATGAATCGATGTAGTATTTCTATTTCAACGAAGAAAGTGACATCATCCACACGGGTTTTCATCGCATTAACCAGCGTAATATTTTACGTCATGACTCAGTAACGTCATTCAGATCACAATGGCATATTATTTAACTATACTCATTGAACCCACCCAGGGGGGTTATTATGACATGGCTATGCAGTTCATTTTACGGTGAGCGTAAAGGACAGAGCTACAACAGTTGTATAGCTCTGTCTTTTTCTCTCACCGTAAACTGAACTGCAAAGTTAGGTCATAATAACCCCCCTGATACCATAATGGTGGTGACAAGAAATCGCATTAGGGTGATGGAGGCGGTTTATCGCATCGCAATTATCTCTGGCCAGTATTAGTCAACGATAATTTGAAACAGTAACCTTACCATGAGTTACAATTAACGTACTCGCTAGCGAGTCGAATGCTCTGTCGCTCATAGACCTCGCAGTGTTCTTTTAGAGTGCGAGGGACAGAGCATTCGACTCGCTATCGAGTAAGGTAAATGAAACTCATGGTAGTGGTACAGACTCAGGCCTTGGTGGTATTAACTAAAGGTAGACTTGAGCATGCTGATTGATCAAATAATTGTTTTTTACGGCATGGAGAAGGTGAAACGAGCACACACGCCACCTGATGGTAAGCGGAATCTGTGACAGTAGTATATCTTAAGATTGCAATCTAAAGACTGCAACGCTAACACTGTCAATGCGTCGCCCTTACCTTATGGCTAAGATCGATTGCCCCCATGCTAGTAATTTTACCGGTTGTCTTATCCCCACACCGGAACACAACAATATGCGACTTATGTTGCTTGGCGGTGGCGGTAACCCAGGTGTTTATTCGATAAGAAGTATTTTATATCAAATTTAATATGGTAAGTCGTATATGGCGATCAGGTTGGCTGAAAAATTTCAGTCCAGTGTATAATTAATAAAAAATAAAAATCAACATAAAAACAAAAAATGGCAATTGCTTGTTTAATAAACAAATTACATACCAATAGAAAGTATGTATATAGCATAGCCTATAGAATATGCAAACGTTAGTTTGACAAATTTTTCCCATTATAATTATTGGGTAGGTAGGTACGAGTATGAACTAATAATTTGCACTAAACCTGACATTTGCATATTCTATAGACTTTATGCTTGCCATTAGTATGTAATTTGTCTATTAAATAAGCAATAGTTTTTTTTTAAAGTTAATTTTCAATATTTTGTAATAATATTTATTTATTTTATTATATAAGCTGCTGAATCTTGGCCAGTTCTAGGGCTTCTAGGCCAGCTAGAGATATATTCATCCTTTAGCTCTAATCCTTTGTTTGCCTGTTACTTGGCAGGTTATATAGCTCCTTATAATACGGCCTCTATACAACTAAACAAGTTAACTTATATTTAAACAAAATTAAATACAGGAACAGTATTTTTTTTTAATTAGCATAAACTATAGAATTTCATACACTTTCCCCATGCTTGATTAATAACTTTACACTCGTAAATAAACCAAACAGCGGGTAACTATTCTGCTGCAAACTATCGAGTTTATTATTATAACCTTTTTTCCAGGCAGATTTTTTTCCAAATAGGTCTCAAGTCTCTCATATTTGACATACAAAATGAACGAGATGCAACTAAAATACTTGACAAATAACAGCCAAGCGCCACCGTGACAAAATGAGTTGAAATCACCGTGAATAGTCCTTGAATAGACGACAATCAAGTATTGGCACTTGATTGCCGTCTACTGACCCTCGGCAGCTACATTAGAGAATTCAACATAGCATTCCTTGAGTGTGATTGGGGTGATACCAATCATAATGCGTTGTGAGGATTGGTGGGAAGGAATTGCAATAAGTTTTTTAATTCAATGGGTTTGCGTTTGATCCCAGTTGAGACGAAATACATTTTTCAGGCTAGTTTTTTTGCTGCTAGGTTTGATATTTAAAAAAACACCGATCGAATAGTATGGATAAATTATAAAAATTCAAAGTGAATTGTATTTTATTTCATATTGTAGTGTTTCGTATGAATGAAGTAAGCAAATACGCATAATAAATCATAATTTTGGCAGCGGGACACCACAAGTCAGCCACAAGCGGGTGAACTGCAAGGGTTATTTTATTTACATATAGTTATTATTTTAAAACGTTTTGTATTTTATCATGTGCAAAAACAAATAAAAGTAAGTAAGTATATTTTAAAAAAAATATTACTTTAAATAAATGGTAAAAAAACATGGTTTTTTTTTGGAAGAAAATTAAAGGAACTACTTACATGACACAAAATTGAAGAACATAATTTAATATTGGCCCAAGTTTTACTGTTTTGTAAGTCTAAAAATATAAGTAGGTATAGGTACCTACGTTATTATTATGTAACGCTTGACACATAATGATTGTTCAGTTTTTAAGGAAAATAATAAGGAACTTGCGATTTTCCGGCTTTACTATGAACTTGTGACAAATATATCAACAATAATTATATTTGTAATTAAACTTATTATTTAACATTAATTATGGCCAAGAAAAGGTAAACAAGCTCGCAGATCTTTGGATGAATGCCCTATCTTTAAGGCATGTGTAATAGGGGGTATAACTGCATTTTGGCTGAAATAGTTTGGCTATTTTTTTATTTTATTTTCTTTTATATTCAACTTGAAACAATACAATTTAATACCTTGGGTTTGTTTTAAGTCCTAGGTTTACTTAACATGTAATTGACATTATAATAAGGTTAGGTGGCTGGATCAACTTTTTGTTGTTGTTATTCTGTCCCGTAAGCCAGGAGACAACCGTGATAGAGTTTCTTAGAAAATATGTTATAATATATACTTCCAGCACATTCAGGAGAAAGGCCACGAAAGAATGGGTGTGTAATTGCCAATAAAACAGTTTTTTTGTGGACTTATATCCTTTGAAATCATAGTTTTAAAGAGTGACCCAGGAGACGTCACCATGGCAACGAGCTACAAAGAAACGTTTTATAAAAAATCCTGAAATTTTTATAGTTAAAAAAAATGCGGGTTGACAAATGAAACGATTGGGAAACGATACATTCGGCCAAACATATTTCGACCAAAAGGCAGAAACCCGAAATAGAGATGTCGACTGGCAAGTTATATCAGTTATTTTGTATAAAGTGTTGAAACAATAATAATAGTCTGTGTGATATTTACTGTTCCGTACCCAAAGGGTAGGAACGGGACCCTATTAGTAAGACTCCGCTGTCCGTCTGTCCGTCTGTCCGTCTGTGCGTCTGTCTGTCACCAGGCTGTATCTCACTAACCGTGATAGCTAGACAGTTAAAATTTTCACAGATTATGTATTTCTAGATTGACGAAAGAGATATACAGATCGAAAGTGTGTGGAAGGGTCGGAAGGGGCCGCCCTAGGCGTACTTTTTCGAATCAAATCGGAGAAATACTGGAAAAGGGCCGAATCTTAAGTACCCGAAACCGTCGTGCGTGCATGACTCGATGTATGAATGTTGAAGAAGCGAAGGAAATTTGTCAGGATCGTAGCAAGTGGAATGAAGTGGTCTCTGCCTACCCCTCTGGGAAACAGGCGTGATTTAATGTATGTATGTATGTATGTATTTCTGTTACTGCTATAATAACAAATACTAAAAACAGAATAAATAAATATTAAAGGGCTCCCATACAACAAACGTGTTTTTTTATAGATAATGGTACGGAACCCGTCGTGCGCGTGTCCGACTCGCACTTGGCCGGTTTTTTTAACACTAGTCAGTATGCATCACAAATGTATGTTACAATTTATGTTTTATTTCATGTTAATGAATATTTAACTTAGAGACTGCCGTTCCCACAGTCAAACTGTTACTCCAGTTTTGTTGGGCAATGCCTAACTGTTAGCCTTAATTAAATTGTACTTATTAATAAATAAATTAATTAAAAATATTGCTGTGTGGTTGCCGGCCGCCTAGAATAGTGCCACTCCATGTCTTCCCGTGGAAGTCGTAAGAGGCGACTAAGGGATTAAAGGCTTGTGGTATTGTTAGGCGATGGGCTTGCAACCTGTCACTAATATACACATCGTAAACACACATGCCTGTTTTTATTTATTATTTATTTATTTATTTATTTATTTATTAAGGATTACCAACAGATAATACATCGTAAAAATTCTTAATTCTATATCATATACATTCCAGGTTGATGCTTATCTACTTATAGGTAACCACAACTTACACATGTGGCTCGGAACCTACGAAAACGAACACAAACTTAACATAAAAACATAAGACTCGTAGAATGTTTAGAGTGGTGAGGACCTGAGATACTTCGATACTTTCCTTTTGAAATTATTAAGATTATCGTGAATTATATCTGCTTCCACCGAGCCTGGTAGGTGGTTATACAACTTCATCATTCTTGACAGTGGGGAATTACGGCCTAAATTAGTTTTATAAAGCTTATCTCTAAATAATTTATAAGTACCAGGACGAGGCAATCTTGCCGGCATTGCTATTCTAGTCTTACTCAAAAGCTCTGGGCAGTCCAATCCCTTGGAGTTGACTAGCTTGTAAATAAATGTTAGATCCAGAGATTTTCGTCTGCTGCTGAGAGAAGCAAATCGGAAGAACTTAAGTCTTGCCTCATAAAATATGAGTGAAGTTTATTAGCATTGTGGGAAACAAATCCCAAGTATATTAGAAAGCGTTTTTGCAATCTTTCAATGCGGCTTTTGTGTACATCATAGTAAGGAGACCAAACTTGAGAGCAATATTCGAGATTGCTTCTCACTAATGTATTATAAAGTAAAACCCTAGTACTTACACGCCTGAATTGTTTACTATTTCTAATTAAAAATCCCATCATTCGACATGCCTTCTTGACAATACTATCATAATGAGCTTTGAAGTTAAGCTCAGCATCCAATATTACTCCCAAATCCCTGATTGTGTCTACTCTTTGTAGTTCATTACCTGCTATATTATATTTGCTCGGTACTATAGTTTTATTGCGACTAAAATGAATATAGGAGCACTTGCTAGTGTTCAACTCCATTTTATTCTGCGAGGACCAGAAACTCAGCCTATCTATGTCGTCCTGTAAAAGTAAGCCATCGGCGCCACTAAGAATTGGTCGAACAATTTTTAAATCATCGGCATAAAGGTAAGGCACTGAGTTATGGCAACAATCTACTATACCGTTTACAAAAATAACAAACAGCAACGGCCCCAAATGTGATCCTTGCGGGACGCCAGTTAATGCACAAAATGACTTAGAACGCTTCCCGTTTAAGGACACACACAGTTGTCGGTCTGCCAAGTATGACCCAAACCAGGCTAGTAGCGGTCCATCAATCCCACCGCCCAACAGCTTGTCTAATAAAATTTTGTGATCAACTCTATCGAACGCTTTGCCAAAATCGGTGTAAACAGCATCTACTTGCACGCGATTATCCATTTGCTCTGTTAATGTCTCCAAAAATGCGATCAAGTTGGTACTAGTCGATCTTGATTGTATAAATCCATGTTGCTTATCAGTAAGCTGCTGAGCAAAATGAGAATGCACATAAGGATATACCATTGTTTCAAAAAATTTTGGCATGACAGATAGAATTGCGATAGGCCTGTAATTTTTAATTTCCGACTTTGATCCGCTTTTATAAATTGGCACTATACGTGTCTCTTTCCAGACTGACGGAAAGATACCTGTTTCAAGGGATTTATTAAGGGATTTGTTTTTGCAAAATGTGGTTATAGAATTAACAACAAATTGTTGGTTGTTGGTAATTCTGTAGCTCTGCCTATTCCACTCTGGGATGAAGGCGTGATGGTATGTATGTAATAAAAAATAAAACACATCATAGTCGTCTTTATTTTCGTGTAAGTTTTTAGGGCAGTTTTATTGTGTAGTTAGTGTAAAGAAATTCACTTTGAATTCACTTGATTGTTGGTTTCTCAGCGTTCCAGTGTAATTGAGTGTTTGAATACCTTGTTTGGAAAGTCCGATGACAATGCATTGTCTTATCCTTTAACCTACCGCCAAGCTGCAATGTTCGCATTGTTGTGTTCCGGTGTGGGTTTTAGTAGGTATATTATTATGCATACTTAATATGAATACGGCTTATTAATTCTTGTTCGATAGTGTTATTATTAATTTTATTTTGACCTAGTACCACCAACATCGGTTTAATTTATTTCAAAATACATAGAGACGTACAGATGAAAAAAAAATGCCTAATACGTAGGCATAGGTGTCATTAAAATCTATGATTGGGTTATGTCCGTTCCCAATATGCAAAGCGCGGATTGATAGAGCTCATTCAGGGTAAAAATTTACACATTTATTTAGTACATCACATGACAAGTTTTACACCATTCTACCAAATTTCACCAGATTTGGTCCAGTAGAATCAGAGCAAATTGGCTGTGACAAACGAATGGAAAAACAGACAGACGCACGAGTGATCCTATTAGAATCCCGTTTTTCATTTTTTGTACGGAACCTTGAAAACAGAAATTAGGTTCGAGGTAGATTATCCGTAATCGTAATTCAACTTTTGGGACTGATAAAGATATTTTTTTTCTGTTTATTAAATTAAGGTACAAAGTGGTGACTAAAATTTGAGCCGATGGTACAAGTCAGGCCCAAGTTGGCCATCGGAAACGACCATTAGACATTACGCTGCCCGTGTAGTGTCTATGTGACTGCAAGCATGTATCACGCATGATAAAAGCACGGGTAAAATCATAGTTATTTTCTCACTCATCGTAAAATACCCGTAATTAACTAATATAACGTAATTCTGAGGTAATACTAGAATTACGAGTAAAATTACCGTATTAGTAACAAAGTTAAGAGGAATACATTAAATTAAATCGCGTAGCTGTGCAAAATCTGTACAAATTTATCAAGTCCGATTTCCACGATTTTAATGATTATTATTATGAAACACTAGGTTGGTACGTTTCCGTTTCTTATTTTATAAATTGGTTTAGAAGAAAAAAAAACTTGTTAAGGAAAACGTACAGACCTAGTTTTTTGACGACGCGCTGGCCTAGTTGGTAGTGACCCTGCCTGCGAAGCTAGAGGTCCTGGGTTCAAATCCCGGTAAGGGCAGATATTTGTGTGATGAACGCGAATATTTGTTCCTGAGTCATGGATGTTTTCTATGTATTTAAGCATATATTTCTCTATATAAGTATTTATATCGTTGTCTAGTACCCATAGTACAAGCCTAGAGCTTAGTTTGGGACTAGGTCAATTGGTGTGACATTGTCCCCTGATATTTATTTATTTATTTATTTATTTATTATTATTTTTCATAATATCTACATTCTAATTGTTCTAAAATCGTAGTATCTAATCGGACTAGGTCTCAGGGGAGAGAAACTTTATTGCATTTTGTCAGAACATTTTCAGCTTCACAATAAAGTAAAATGATAATTTACATAAATCAATACATAAAAAGCTACCTATTTATTCATCTAAATTCTTACTACAGTACAATTCTTCGAAATCGTTGGCAACACTAAGGAAAAAAATAATTTAGCAGCAAAAATGTAATTACCTAAACTTCTTTTGTTTACTAATTTAACTAAATCTAAACAAACGTAAAACATGATATAGGCAATAGATGCATGGATACGTAAAAGTTCCAAGCCGCAGTGTTCGCATTGCTGTATTCCAGTGTGGAGATAAGTCAATAGTGAAATTACTAGCATAGAGGCATTCCATCTTAGTCCTCAGGGTCAGCAACGCCAACGTCACAGATCCCAGTTACGAAATTCGAAGCTACGTTGTTCCACCCTTTCTCTCGACTTAGTCTCAAATGAAGAGTGACAGGGATGAAGCTAACGTAACTTCGAACTTAGATTTTCAGAGTAGGGCCTCAGTTTTGATGCGTTGTGTAACGGAGCCATGTGACGTGGTCTGCTTGCATTTGTCCAATGGCCTAAACAAATGAGGAATAAATTTAAAGATGTATTCAGTCGACATACCTAACAACAGCTATCAAAATCTAATCACTAAAAGAGATCCCTTAAAGCGATTAGTTCGACTACTTCCCTGCATATTTTTGTCAAATTTACAATTTTTATCTCTTTTAGACAAAAGAAACGAAAAGAAAATAAATTGTTTATTCGTGACAAACGTGCTTAATTAACAAGGAATATAATTTAGACACAAAACATGATTTGTCACGTAATGGTCACAACTCAGCGTGATGCTGGCAGAGCCAGCGCTGGTCTCCCGTTTGACCATTTTGTGACGACGGCACAATGACGCCACAATCGCACGTACGCATCAATCGAAAACAAAACTTACAAAGCACTAATAAAAAATAAATTTAAACACATAAAATATGCCACGCAACTTTATAATACCTTCGTGCAAACACCGCTCTACACAGCTTTATGCAGTATGTGGCTTTTTAATAAAAAGAAAACTAAACTAGGCATTATCTATGATAAATTAACAATTATTTACGTCATTTACGTTACATCACAGATTAGGGTATGAATTACATAATTCGCAGCAAAAGTAGGTCAAGGACCATGAAAACCAAATTATAACATTAATTCTGGGTTACTAGTGAAAACGCGTACACGTCGACTTAACTCGTAATAAGAAGGGTATATACATGAACGGCGTATACTACACTTAAACCCTTTTCCATCTGATCTTCAGAAGACTTATACCCTGTTTCACTAGACCCCAGAATTATTTGCAGAGTAAAATGTTTATATACATTGTTATGTAGTTAATGAGCAGAGCGAAAAGTAAGAAGCAGTTAGTAAATTAGTATCTATTAATATCAGGGCGGGGTACATCGCTCGCAGGACTGATGGCCGATGGGGTCAGAAGGTTCTTGAGTGGCGTCCGCGGACCGGGAGACGAGCTCTGCTGTAGGTAGGCCTCCAACAAGATGGAGTGACGACCTTGTAAGGATCGCGGGAACGCGGTGGATGCGAAAAGCACATAACACCTGGTTTGAGTGGAGAGCCTTGGGGGAGGCCTATGTCCAGCAGTGGACGTTTTTCGGCTGACATGATGAGGTAATTACGCTAATTACCTTATACTTTTATAAATACAAATTCATTTTTGCCTATCTACCATACCTACGCGTAAAGTCACGATACGTCATTCGAAATTGGTAATATGAATGCACTATGTACGTAACCGAAATACTTTTGAACATATCTGCGGGTGGAGTTTCTATTCAAAACGATATCGTTCGATACTGCAATAACACACATCTAAGAAATTCAATAATATGCAAAAAATACCGTAATGACTTACTACTTTAGGTGTATTTTGCAACTTATAAAATTTGTTCTTTACGCGGTATTGTTATTCACCGACGATATCACCCGCATTCAAAACGGTTCTGTTACGCAACTTGGTTAAATTTGATAGGTGCTGAAAGTTCCAAAATATATCATTATCAATCCGTATCTTCTCTGCGGAGATAAGATTATCTGGACTTAAACAAGATCATGTCCGTATTCTGAATATTTTGGTATAAAAACTACTACAGTCTTACTTTTACCTTATAACCTTTAGGTTTTCACCTTACCAGAATCACCCGTACTGACTGATAGACTGTTCTTGTGAAAACATAACATTTCAAAGAAATATGTCTTTAGTGATTAGGAGGTGGACTACTAAACGATTTTTCGATATATGATTTCAAACAGAAAAAAATGGGGAGCAACTGGAAATAAATTCTATGCATACGGAGTCATAGGAATTCTGTAGTACAAAATAATATCACAATAAGTCCCGGTACAACCCATCTCAACGAATAACAATATGGTAAAGTATGGAACTGGTTTAAACTAGAACGCCACTTAGAGTTTAAGATTAAGACAAACTAAGGAAAATGGGAAATACCGTACTTAGTTGTTAAATAAACTATTCATATTAAAATATAAAAATCTTTAATTACATTTTCAATAAATTAATCCAATGTCCAGTATATAAAACGAAATCCCTAATCTTTAAAAAAAAACAAGTAAACTTGGAAATGGTTCCAGTACCTATTATAACAAAATACATATTAAATATAAAAAAAACAGGTTTAATATAAAAATAGAAACCAAACAAAAACCCTTGAAGCCTATTATAGTTCCAGTTTAGTCCAACCAGCAGGTTACATAGCGCGTGACGCGTGCCTTGTTGATATTTTTTGCGGTGTTTAGAACGCCGCGGTTACCGAGACAACGACCACTCAGTCCAGCGCCGGAGCTACTCCGGCAAGCATATATACTATGCTCCGACCAAGCATCCTTCAGTTTGACCTACAACCACGCGCGAACCGAGCCTCAGCAAAATTAAATGTCAAACTTGTTCAACTGCTGTAAAAACGATCCAGAGAAAATGGAAAAACACCCTTTAGGGGATACCCAGAGGGACCCCTCGTACAACCCTTGTGAAGAACTAGAACGCTTAAAGAAAAATGAGGCGTTGGATCGGATCCCACCGACTTGCCCTATTAGTGGTCTCAGTGGTTCAGTGACATCGAATAGTGCAGAAAATAACCAGTTACATTCGAAGGGTAATCATGCAAATGCGATGAAAAATTACGATACGCTTTCGACGGGATCATCGAATTCGATGAACGATCAAGAGAAATCAGCGAAGAAGTTGCGAGTGAATATGAAACAACCTTTTAAGTTGTTTAATTATCTGGATAGGTCCCAGACGTACGACAATCTGCACAACAAGGACCAGCAGTTTTCTATGGTCGTAAGTAATTATTAATTGTATATAATATTTTTTTATTAAATATGTCTAAGGTTTTCATTACATGCATAAAATAGACTATGAGTTTGTCTCACTTTTCTAGTTTAAGGATACAGAAAAAAACACAGTGGAAGGCCTTTTCCTAGCCATTGTTCTTACTTAAGCAAGACATCGTCTAAGATCGTATAAGTGATCACATAACTCTGCTCATGGCCATCTAAGTAGAGCGATCACAAAAAAACGGTAATCTTTTTTTGTTGAAATCATCTATAAGCTGATGATTCGGTTAATGACAAGATCATAAAATATTTTTAGATATGACGAAACTGTACCGAAAATCTATAAAAAAACGGTCACTGTTACGGTCCATTAAATGATGATGTAACGCAAATTGTTGTACAAATCCGCAATGTGGTTATCGTCTTGTCAAATCATAGTTACGTTTTTAACGTGTCCGACAATTAGCGTACTCATAGAAGCTAAATAAATACCGTTAAAGACGAGTTGGCCGTGCGTTGGTTAGTTTAGATTTTTTGAATAATTAGTGTAGGTATTTAGGGGCTCTATTTTATTCTGTAAAACAATATTGCTTTTGACATGTTTCATATTGTCACCGTCATGATAACTACCTTATCTTCTCCGTACTCGCTTATTCTACTCCAAGGTTAACTGGAAGAGATCCCATATGGGATAAGTGAGCCTATGTACATTATCCTATAGTGATGCAAAAATGTTTTGTATTTTATGTGCTGTAAAGAGTTTACATACAGGCATACTCTTATTTAATTACTTATTGTTTAGAACAATACGATAACTTGTCAAAAGTAATATTGTTTTACCGAGTAGAACAGAGAATCTGGCCTTTGGCCTTGAGCCGGCAAATTACCAAAACAGTCATACTCCAAATTAGCATCCAAAATATTCGTACACGCCCGTCCTTGACAAAACAATCGTGTCCATAGAGTTTGTCTTCCTCAAAGTATTTAAAATACGTCTCTAGTACAGTCAAGTTGTATATCTTTAAAACTAAAAAAGGTAAAGAAGCCAATTAAGGTAGCTTTTTAGCAAGTGGAGAAACAGGTTGCGTGAGTAAATAAATGTGCCGGCGCATCTTTGCGTAGATAACAAGAACTAAACACGCTAACTGCCACTTAGAGTTGGTGCTCGTCGATTCCATAAATCGATGGAATCGATTTGTATTGATATTAAATAAAGCTTACGATGCCAAAACCTAAACCACAGTAATTACAATTATGTTATTGAAAATCTTAAATTTACTTTTTCATCGAAACTTTAAAAAACTTCTTAAATACCTAATTTATCCTTATGGCTAATAAAAGTCGACTTGGTTTATTAGAAACCCAAGAACAATTTAGTAAACGTAACTCCATTTAAATTAATTACCTTGAGGAGAGTTGACTATAACATCAAAAAAAAAATGTATACTAATCGTATCGTATCGTATCGTATACTGGCAGAGGTAGACCCAGAAGGAGATGGCGGGATGGCCTAGAGTCGTTAACGATAGATTGGTAAGAGTGCGCTCTGGATAAGGACGAATGGCGAAAACGAGGGGAGACCTTTGCCCAGCAGGGGGACACAAAAACAGGCTAGCACAAAAAAATCAACTGTTTTATCGAAATATTATTTAATAGCAAGTTAAATCAAACCAATACAGTTAGTATTTATCGCGGCTTAAAATAGTAGCTTTTATTCAATTGAAAATAAAACGAAATGTTCTTCTTCCAAACATACTATTAATATAGTACAATGTTTGAAAAAGTTCTCCTTCTAATCGCATTCGTTCACTCCCCCTGTGTGAATAATAAACCATAAAATGGTTTCTTTCAATTCACCTGCAAATTACCCTAAATACCGCTAATATAGTAGTGCAAGTACTACAATATATAGTCAAAAAATACCTACGGTTAATTAAATACTCCATTCATACTAAAAAACCACAAAGTTTAAGGATAAATTTATTACTATCATGTTTTTTACATACCTAATTTAACTACCGCCACTAAGTAACATTAAATAATGTAAGTCACGCTTTATTATTAATTATTAACAAATGTAAAAATAACATTTCATTTCCACGTTAATTATTAACCTTTATCTAAATGCAAAAAGTGCTTTTCTGTTAATAAAAAGACACTGCGTAAATTCATGGATCAAGAAATAACGAAGCAAAAACAACATTGAAACCGGCGGTTTAAATGGAAATCATCCAACCATAAACAGATAATTGGAGAATGTTGGCTTCCCTGTTTAATACCAAGTTGTGTTATACAGGTGAGTTAAACAACAAAAAGCTTTCACTTTAATCTCTTTCTAAATATACTTAATTGTTTTAACCTTTACTAAAGTTAAATTCTAGGAAAATAACACGCTAAAAGCTTGATCAAATCTTAAGCGATTACCATGAAATAAAATTACTAAAAGTATTCCTGTGTTTACCTGTGTGGTTGCCGGGTTAGAATAGTGCCACTCCATGTCTTCCCGTGGATGTCGTAAGAGGCGACTAAGGGAATAAAGGCTTGCAGTACTGTTAGGCGATGGGCTTGCAACCTGCCACTAATACGCTGGTAAACATCTTAGCCTGATTGTGCAAAATGTGGTTACAGAATTATCAACAAGTTTTTAGAGTTGTTGGTAATTCTGTAGCTCTGCCTACCCCTCCCCGGGAACAAAGGCGTGAGTTTATGTATGTATGTATGTAAGTATTCCGACTAAAGTTTTAAAACATCTTTTTTGTTGCTAAAAAAGGAAGGCAATCGATGATGCTTGTATTCCGAAAACCCATATCAATTTAATTAACTATTTGATGCATCAGTCATGTTTTTTAGTTTCGTTAACTGGTTACAAAGGTATGCAAAAAGGAGGTTCCTAGTTCCTATTCTGTGCATAAAAAGAATTATATTTCTTAAAGCAAAGAAACGGCATACACAGGGTAATAATAATAAAATGCTTCCAGTATGAATTCTACTCAAGTTACCGTGTAGCTATAGGTATGTTATAAAGGCTCGTCAGGGAGTCGCATGCTTTTCGTGATATGTACATAGCGTCGCTGCAATAGCTGTCGGCTCAAAAATGTTAAAACAACCCGTCAATGGATTGCTACAAGCATGGAGCTATTGACCAATTAAACTGAGATTTAACGTCGGTAATAACCCATTGATTATAATTAATGAAGAGGCCTCACAAGAACATAATGAAAACTTGAATTAATTGGTAATTTTAAATTATTTAATTTGAAATCATATTCATAGTATTTCGATATTCTAAATGTGTCACAGAACAAAACGCTATCAAAATTTTAATAAACCGTTACACTAATGTTGATTTTTGAATAAAAAAGACGATAAAGAAGAACTAAAAAAGCTATAAAATGTTTCAAGAAACGTAACATTAGAATAAGTATGTATGTAAGTATGTATGTAAACTCTTTATTGCACAAAAAATAAAAAACAATTACAAGTAAATTCGTACATAACCTTAAGATTAACATGTACAATGGCAACTGAACAAGAAGATTAAGTACACAAGTGAGTAAACAAAGACCCAGTGTCCGATGTTTATTAGCTAAGCATACACATTACAGCTTTAGATAATATTGATACTGCATTTTAATGACTACGCTGATATTGTATAAATAACCTTCAATATCGAGAAATAAACGTAATTGTGGTAAGGCTGAGTTAGATCGAAGCCTACGATAAATCAATAATAGTAATGAACTTATATTTGATAATGTGATAAAGATCTACATTGGTTGGTTTTTTGTTACCAACGTTTCTGTAACTTAAAAAACACGCTCTGCTCATTGATTACCCTTTCGGGCGAATAAATTTGCTAACAATCTATCCTCATGGACTTTGACTTCGATAGAAGTCTACTGTAGAGTCTGCTACAATCCTTTCATTACTAGAATGCATGAATCTGAAAGAGGAAATAAGGATTAATTTTCTCTGTCTTTCATTCGCACTATCTCCTAATTGAGTAGCTCAATAAATAATCAAATTAAGCTCTAGGCTTGTACTATGGGTACTAGAGAACGATGAACATACTTTTATAGAGATATACCTAAATACAATAATTCATCCAAGACTTAGAAACCAAAAAACGACTTAAAAAACGTAACTTTATCTATTTTATAATTCAATTTACAATATATATATTTTTATATGAAAATTTATTTTTGACGTGTAATTTGACATTTATCAATAAAAGTATATACCTATTTGAGTATCTGAACAAATACGTTCCCATCACATAAATATTTGCCCATGCCGGGAATAACCGAGGGAACGTGTCATCAGATAAATGATTAAAATAAAAACCTGTTAGCCAAATCTTAGATCAAAATATGTTACATGATGTAGCAAACCAGATCAAACATCCGTATAAAGACAACGAGGCCACGCGGGCTTTATCCTGACTGTTCAAACCCACAGAACTCGTCAAAAAGACAATTAGAACAACGCTCAATCATATCGACGACTTTGATCGTATCACGATAGCTTTTGTTTTGCAATATTTGGTAATATTCACATACGGGCCGATTGTGGTTATTTCATTGTAAACATTAATTAAAATTTCGTGATGTTTGTGTTTCAATAGAGAATATTTAGCTAAAGAGGGACGTGTCAATAATGAATACGTTCAATAAAGGACATAATGGATTATGGAGTCATTGTTTTCCAAATTAGATTTAACACAAAGTGAATTTTCATTGTTCACGTTTAAACTTCCACTTGCTACATAATTACCTATTTGTAAGCATCTTCGGAATTTAACGTTGAAAATTTTATCAATTAAAGACCATCCAACACCAGACCTATTTATTATAACACGATCCAAAACGAAACAGAATCTATTTCACAGACAATGCTATGCTTAGAAGGCGTGAAATCTATGATGCCGTTAGCGTGGGAGAAAATTGCTATGATCTTTGCGTAGAACGGGAGCCCAATTGACCTCATTTGTCCCATCGCGGACGCAACGTGTTGTAATGTGTGGGAACAACATTGACAGGTAAACAAATGTCTGGATCTTTGTTTATTCGTTTTTCTGATTTCCTAAGAATTCATATTTTTGGCAATGTACACACGTTTTTACTTTATGAATGCAGTAGGATGATTTATACGTTACTTTAGTCTTTGTCACAGTCAATTTTAGATTTGCGTGAATTTCTAGGTGCGTTTTAAACGATTAGGTGCTTAATTATTTCATACACCAGGGACTTATTGCTTTAAAATATCTTATTAAGTCACCTTGTAAAATATTAACGTCGGTGTTAACAGATGACAGTCTAATGTTTGCAACTGGTTTTTTTTAACTATTTCATGGTAAATTTTAGTACTTACGACAGCTACTGTTCTGGATTGATTGATTGCATTACTTGTTATTGGTATTCGGTGTATGCTGACGTCACCGTATGTATTACTCGTATATTAAAAGTCTGTAAAAACCAATTGATAAGTAACAACCTATTGTATTGTTATTTAGCACTTTATTAATTATTCATATTATTGCATAACTTTAAATGAGGAAAAACCGTACTGGTTTACGATTCGGCGTCAATTTCAAATTTAATTATTACTGTTAATTAATGTTTAGAATATCACAGCTTGATTGTATCATCACATCACCATCGTCCACTGATCGTCGGTGATAGTGTAAAAGCGCGTATCTAACAAATGCAACAAGATGCAAAAGCACCTTGCTGACTTCCTCAATAAGGTGCATTTTTCTCCTTATTTAACTTGAGTCGCTTAACTTCAAACTCGGATTAATCCATTCGAAAGCACAACGGAATTTGCGTCTTTTTTTCAAACAAGTTCAATTTAAATTCGTTTAACAAAGGGTGATGGGCAATTTTGTATGGACCCCGTCCCCACCCTCCAACAGTCGCGGGATGCATGTTTATATGTTCGTTAGGACCCAAAACAAGACAAAATAACTATTTTAGTAGCTAAATCGATGGGATTTTTTCTATAAAAAAAAACCTTTCAAGAGTCATGCAATGCAAGAATGTGTTCATTTTTAAACCAATTCCATACGATATGATAATGGTTTTCCAAGAAAACCCCATACATAGGACGATCGTCGTCATAGTAAAAAATCATCAGGTTGCCAAGATCTATCAAATGAGATATGTTTCGTTTCTGTTGGTGGGTGGGGACATTTTGCCCATTGTCCTTTCAATGAGATATCCGAGCTTGAAGTAAAGCGACTCATTTGTTAATAACGCGGTAAGCGTTTGCTTCCCAAGGATCGTCGCAATAAACGGTCACCTGCCCCCACATCTAGCTTTAGCTAGTTTCCCACAATATACAATACGTCTTTTGGTATGCTTAATATAAATAAACAGTCAAATTCCAACACCGCACTCAATTCACACATAAACCCCTCGTTAATATTAAAACCGTAATTAAGTTACAATCACTCAGATAAATGGGTGACTTCCACAATGTTCACTGAACAAAGACCTATATAAATATGCAACAGGCATATCATTCAGAAATCACGATTTCATTCCAAAGAGAATAAGAGAGGACGAGCGAGAGGGATTTGAATATTGTTCTCGTGTGGTTGACACGCTCATGCTAAGTAGTTAAGGAGTGTAAATGTAATTTGTAAGTGTGGTTTGTAAAACCACCAAAATATACCTTTTTTGGATTCCATTTTGTACGAGTATACTGTAAAGTTGTTAACAAAACTAGCGACGGTCACGAAAATTGTCACGATTATATAAATACTTACCTTGAAATATGAATACAGGATAGTTACCAAATAAATAACATCGATAGACTCAGAAGGTGTAGTACAACTATACAATATGAATAAATAATGCGTATTTGGTAGTTAATGACGTTTTGAACTATCTTTAAAAAAATTACTCGATAAAAATAACAGATCAATAATAGGTGATAATAATTAACAAATATCAACCACTTAAAAACGAATACCATCTTTACAAAAAAAAAATACGGAAAACTAACTCTCTCGCATTACTCTCTGGAATAAGTTCTGCTTTAAAATTATATTGCAGAATAAACTTTATTGGTGTATGAAGGCAATTATTCAACCTGTCAATGATAATAATTTATGGATTCACGGGATGAAATCAAATTTGACAAGTCATCGAGCTGGGGACTAGCTGTGGAATCTGATAGTTAATATATTGCTTATAAAATAAATTAAAAAAGACTCCCACTCTCAATTGTTGTGTTCCGGTTTGGGGATAAGACAGCCGGTGAAATGACTAGCATAGAGGCATTCCATCTTAGTCCTCAGGGTTGGCAACGCATTTGCAGTCTTGTGAATGCGTATGTCTTTGGGTCACAGTTTCCACTTACCATCAGGTGGCCTGTGTGCTCGTTTGCCTTCCCATGCTATAAAAAAAACTATTCTCTGTTTAGCCCAGTGATTGACTGGCAGAGGATATCATGGTTAGGGAATGCAATTTAACCGGTTATTAACCGATGTTGTATGAAAATAACCGGTTAAAACCGGTTTTAACCGGTTATTTTCATTCCCTAATCATGGTACGGCGGTATATCTTAATAGACCCATTTAAATTTGGTAAAGATCTGGTCATGGGATGGATTTCCATTATAATTTGCAGTCGGTTCGTTTTTAACAATTAATTATTCTTAAACCGTAGTCATAGTTTTGGATAATTTTTCATTAGCTGTTTTGTCTCTTGCTTCATATCCCTTTCTTATAAAAGCAGTATGACAAAACAACCATTATGATTATAGAAAAATCATTCAAAAACTTAAATAAATATTGGAAAATTCCTAAATGATTTAGGACTGCACCAAGCTAAATTGTGCAGTCGAGTTCATAAGTGTACACTTTACTACCTTGTCACATTAATCGCTGTGACAATTCATATATGGCAGTTTAAACATGACAAATAGACAAGGTACTAAAGTGAACACATATTTATGAACTCGACTGCACCTGTCTATGTAAAGTCCAGTCATAGAGTGCAACTGCATTGGTTTATAGTAGGTGTCTCTAATAGGTTGGGTTAGCAATTCATGACTTCATTAAAGTAATCTGCAGTCGATCTGCACGATTTACTCGTTGCATTATTAGCTCACTTGTTGTAGACTTAGAAGTTGCAGCTTATTAGGTTATCAAGACGTACGTTAACCTAACCTAACCTTCTTATAAAAACCATTAAGCGTAATTCAAAAAAAAAAAAAGCTTGTTTAAAGCCTACTGTCAATGTTTTTATACATGCCAGCTGTGGACCAAGTACACCAAACGTCCGTTCAATGCGCTAAGAGTACAGTACAACAATGCTTTTCGTATTTTGCTAAAACTACCGCGTTTCTGCAGTGCCAAGGGCATGTTCGCTGATGCGGGAGTGCCATATTTCTTTGTCGTTCTTCGAGCGCGATCTGCGGTCTTTTGGGAAAGATTACGAGCCTCAGATAACGAAATATTGTCGATGGTATCTGATGATTTCAGCGACGTATTCAAAAAGCATTGGGTCTACTTGCACCGGTCAGCCAACGGGCAGTTATAACTGTACCTAAAGCTTTAAGTTTATTGTTTATGTCCTGTTTTTATTTTACAATTTTACTTTTACAAAAAACATTATTTTTAAATTTATATTCTTAACTTATTTTATTTTAACTGGTTTTAGTCATTCTTCACGCTCTTTGTATTGTATAAATGGGTTATGTAATTGCCTGAAAATAATTACGTCATTTAGGTTAATTACGTCAACGAAAGCCTCGTTGGCGTAGAGATTTTAATATGACGTGTCTTTCTTTCACTAAATCTGATTTTACCGTGATTAGCTTTGTAAAAAAATATCAAACTGATCTCATATGACAGACATCACACATATAAACGCATGTGGGGCAGGCAGAGCTACAGAATAAATAAATATAAATAAATATCAGGGGACAATGTTACACCAATTGACCTAGTCCCAAGCGAAGCTCTAGGCTTGTACTATGAGTACTAAACAACGATATAAATACTTATATAGAGAAATATATACTTAAATACATAGAAAACATCCATGACTCAGGAACCGGGATTTGAACCCAGGACCGCTAGCTTCGTAGGCAGGGTCACTACCAACTAGGCCAACGCGTCGTCCAAACAACAAACAACTCTAAAAATTTGTTGATAATTCTGTAACCAGAGATCGCACAATTAGGTTAAGATGTTTACCAGTGTATTAGTGACAGCTGGCAAACCCATCGCCTAACAGTACTACGTGCCTTTATTCCCTATGTCACCTCTTACGACATCCACAAGACACGGAGTACAATCATAAAAAAAAAAAAAAAAAACAGGGAACAATCTTACACAAATAGTCCCATACTAAGCGCTAGGCTTGTACTGTGGGTACTAAACAACGATACAAATACATATAAAGAGAAATAAATACGTAAACATAAAAAAGAAATACTCGTGCACATCACACAAATATTTGTACATACCGGGATTTGAACCCAGGACCGCTAGCTTTGTAGGCAGGGTCGCTACCGACTAGGCTAACGCGTCGTCAATATAAAGGTGAATTGCAAAAATATTGTACAGACAAGGGCATAATAAATTTTTACTTGTGGGAGAACCTTGTGCAGGGTCCGTCTGGGTTGGTACCACCATCCATGCCATTATCCGTTAACCTACCGTCAAACAGCAGTGTTTGCATTGTTGTGTTCCGGTTTGGGGATAAGACAGCCGGTGAAATGACTAGCATAGAGGCATTCCATCTTAGTCCTCAGGATTGGCAGTGCATTTGCAGTCTTATAAATGCGAATGTCTATGGGTCACAGTTTCCAGTTACCATCAGGTGGCCTGTGTGCTCATTTGCCTTCCTATAACATAAAAAATTAACTAATAAAATACGTTCACAAGACGTCAAAAATAACTATACACCTTTATGCCTCAGGCAATACGGTCCATGTATACATATATATACAGGGTTATTGGTAAGTCGACCTATTCCCGTTAAGAGGTGATAGGAGTGACTATTTACGATAATTTTGACCCTCATATGCATTATGCAAAAGTGAACCATTTTAGAGTTATCGCGTTTTTTAGTTTTTTTTGAAATTAGTCAGAAATTCAACTTGAAAATTTTATTTAAAAAAAAGTATCAATTTAAATCTTTTTTTTTTTTCTGATTTATAAATACTATAAAACATTGGTTATTTCTCAATATTATAACAATAATTACCGGTCCAAATTTAAAAAAGAGAGACGGAAGCAATATTAAAAAAAATATTATCTGTACACGTTTGAGAATGCGAGGCCGAAAACTAAAAAATACATGATGTTATATCAAACTCCAACATAAAATATACGAAAACAGAAAAATTTACCAATACATTTGGCGTGCAGATTACACGTTTATAAAAAAACATGTATTTTTTAGTTTTCGGCCTCGCATTCTCAAACGTGTACAGATTTTTTTTTTTTAATATTGCATAAGAACAGCAATTTCATCTTGTACAAAAGCAAATAAAAAAAGTGGATTTAAATTCGGTATTTTTTTTAATTTTAATTTTTGAAGTTTCATTTCTGACTTTAGTTCGAAGACGAATTTCCGCCCGCTTCCTTTGTGATCAATTTTTTTTCAGTTTTTTTTTAAATAAGTTCATTTTTGGAGAGCTAAGAAAACAGTTAAGTTTTTAAAACAATCTGCAAGCCAAGTTTCATAACGTTTTTTTTGTTTTTAAGGCATTTTAGTGGAAAGCGATCGCAAAAAAATATTGAAAAATTTTCGATTTCCGTCTCTCTTTTTTAAATTTGGACCGATAATTATTGTTATAATATTGAGAAATAACCAATGTTTAATAGTATTTATAAATCAGAAAAAAAAATAAGATTTAAATTGATACTTTTTTTTAAATAAAATTTTCAAGTTGAATTTCTGACTAATTTAAAAAAAAACTAAAAAACGCGATAACTCCAAAATGGATCACTTTTGCATAATGCATATGAGAGTCAAAATTATCGCAAATAGTCACCCCTATCACCTCCTAACGGGAATAGGTCGACTTACCAATAACCCTGTATAACGCGATGGCTGTATAGATATTATTGCCTTTTACTGTATTTGAGCTTGACCCGATAGTTAAGGAGATAATTGAGATATCGTTAACTTTCTTCCATCGTTTTTCCTTTATGTAACGAAAATTATCCAAATGATTATATGACTAATCTTTGTTACACAAAGGAACAAATTAAGGATTGTTAAGGATTTTTTAATTAAGCCCTTAACTATATTTAAAAAAAATCGAATCACCCATAGGACAATAATTTTACTAACCATAAAGAATATAAAATAAATGTCTTCTTTTAAACCACGTCAAAAGGCTAACACGCGAGAAATATTTTGTACGTGAACGAAATACATGAACTACTCTTATTTATATTCTACTCGTGTCCACCCGCGGAGCTATCTCAACAATCAAACATTTGTCTGTTTGGCAGAAATAATCACTACACAAACAGCGATTACAAAATGTGACCAAAATTGTATTGTGACTAGTGATGGGCGGCTTGTAAGTTTCAAAAGTGAAAGTTTCACTTAAATTTCTGCAATATTCTGAAAGTTTCAAAAGTGAAACCTTCACCTAAAATTTCACGCAATATTTATTTATTTATTTATTGGAAAACAAACAGCTTAAATATTACAAAAATATAAAATAATATGGATAATACATGAGCCAAAACAGTTTTCACTACTAGATAGCACAATTTATGCTCAGAGGAGATAAAAGCGTGATAAGCAGAAACTTATTTAATAATAACATTTATGAACGAAAGGAGAAAGCAAGCAAATTTGGAAGAGGAGAAAAAATAAAATAAAAATAACACAAAAACAAAAACACTAATTATTACTTTTATATGACTGACTATGTAGTTGGTATGTCTCTACCATAACTACTTCACCCGGGCACGGGTAGCGATGCCCTTAGCGGGGGGCATGCTGAACCCTAAGTTAGAGGTGCGGTGGTGGTCGCACCTCTGGAGGGGTGCCTCCGTCGGGAGTCAGGCCGGTCGAGCGCAGCTCGGCCGGCTGAGTGTCTTGAAGGACTTCGTTTTCTTCGGTTGCTTCCAAGTGTTCGGTTTCTTCGGTTTCTTGAGTATGTTCGGTTTCTTCGGTTTCTTCAGTCTTCTCGATCCCTGCAGTGATGCTATGAGGCTCAGGTCCGGATCTGGGGGGGCGGCCGCGACGTCCCTGGCGCCGAAGCTTCTTGCGGTCTTCAGTGCCCTCATCCACTGCGAGTTGGATGGGATCGGTGGGACTAATTATTAGCTACAGTTATCTGTTTTAACTGTTTTCACTGCGGAAATAAATTGCCCAAGGCGCAAGCTAAAGGGGTTAATGTGCGAATATTTGATGTTGTAGGTTCAGCATGCTCGAGATAGGAATTATTGGCATATTTAGTACGACAGAAAGGAACAGAATATAAATTATTATTCCAAGATCGGAAATTAGGACATCTAAAGTAAATGTTGTTACTAAAGTTCTGAAAGTTACTAAAGTGAAATCGTTTAATTTCCGAAAATTACTAAAGTTTTGTAATGTAACATAAGTAAGTAACGGAAACTCTTCGTGAAATTTAAATGAAATTTACTTGTGTCGGAATCATTTCCATGTAATCATGTAATTTTCAGAAACTGTAATTTTCGCAGTTAATGAAAGTTTTGTAATGTTTCAGAAATCGCCCATCACTAATTGTGACGGGCTGTTTACCGTGCCCACATGAGACTCGGTTTGTGCAATAAACCTAATTTAGCCCAACATCATGTCAAGGTTATTTATTCCCTTTTTTTTACCCGTTGAAGAAGTATTAACCGGCAAAATTGATCTCACGCCCTTTTAGACACGGAAGACTGTTACGGAGGTGGCGACGAAAAGTGCAAGTAAATTAAAATACACGCAATAAAACGTCAATCAAGTTAAATACCTTTAAACGAGCAATTCTTGTCAGTATCTTGTCTTGTATCTGAATCTCGGAAACGGCCCCAACGATTTTCATGAAATTTAGTATGCCCCCTGTTATGGGTGCCATAAATTGATCTAGCTAGGATTATATTTTTAGAAAAATTACCAAAAAAAGAACAGGTCTTCCTGGTATCAATGCTCTGATGTGACAACTTAGTGTCGTGGATAATAATCCGTTGTAAGGAGCTTTTAAATTTAGATGAAGAAGACTAGCCTGTGTTAATCCTGGGTATAAGCTATCTCCATTTTAAATTTCTTCCAAATGCGTCCAGCCGTTGCGGCGTGAAAGGACTATCAAACTAACACACACATGAATTTTCGCATTTATGATATTAGTACGATATGGTTTTTTTTTTAAAGTTTTGTCATGTATCTACATCCTACATGGTGTAACTCTGGGGTGGATCAAACAAATCAAATGGCACTATTGCGAATAAATGTCTCTTTACCTATCATGTCATGAAATGCCATCGAAAATGGCAAACTGGCCTATTATGACAGCTCTCCTCAGCACGATCATTCATATACCGGCAACGGCCAATTTGTTGCCCTTCATTAGCGCTCAACGATGATAAAGTACTTTTACGTTTGACGGCCGCGAAGTTCACGTGTTAATTCGATAACAAAGCCCGCCTGTCGAGCAAACGCTCGAATTAAATACGTAACAAGCGAGTTTCCCGTACACCTTGTTAGTGAGTTATTATTAATTTATTACTACGTAGAATTTGCACATGAGCTGCTATTATGTGTCGTAATGTTGTATTGTGTTTTTTCTTCACCTTGACCTCAAAATGGAGATTTCAATAGATTTTTTGTTGAATGTGAATTAGTTTAAAACTTCAATAGCGCCACTGTCTGTTCGTGACCACTGTCCATGGACAAGATATTTCATTTATACAATGTCATTTATTGACGCGAATGATAAGTGTTCTTTATTGTGAACTCCCAATCACGATGATCGGACGGTTTCATGTAAGGTTAATTAGACCAATGATAGTCCTTGATTTTAGAGCACATGCACAGCTGCAGAGCTACTTTTCGGCCAATTTAACAAGACAACATTGCTTGTTAATTGACCAAATTGCTGTACCCACTATGGGGCTCCATTCTACTCGGCAAACCTATATTGCTTGCCATGTATATGTAGAGGTTCGGGTAAAAATGTTGACATTTTTTGTAAAAGTGTTTCTGTCATTTTTAAGATGAGCGGCCATTCGTAAAAGTGTTAAATTATAATAGATCCATCCAAAATATATTTTGTTATTTAATATGTCTTCAGTGCATTGGAGCCGAGATACTTATTTGAATATTTATACCGGGGCGTACGGTCACGGACGTAAATTGTTATGCCACTTGCCACTGTTCGTATTTTAGCGGTGTAATACAAATCGGGTTCAGTCGGTTTTACTCGTATATCGAGATAAGGAAATTCGCACGTCTTCGTATAATAGAAGAACAAAATGACATGCAACATTAACGATTGGCTAACCTGAGACCCAAGTCTACCAATCAGACCACAAAGTGAATTCACCCAAAGTCAAATTGCATGTCTAGTTGCTATGGTTATACATTTAAACAACAGCTACTATTGGTGATATTACAACGCCCAATCAGCTATTCTACTGAACACAATCGTTTTTGTCGTTTGATAGGGTTGCTATGGCCACGTTTAAACAACGACTACTATTGGTGATATAGAATAAAAAATTGGCATCCATGACAATGTGATAACTGTTGCAAATATCTGAATATAAATAACACGTCAAACCCCGCCATCTTGAAAAGAATTGATTAGTCAGCGTGTAAGTCGAAAGACTAAACGTGGCAATAAATAGTCAAACTTTTAAAAATATTTATTCTAGTGTATACTAGATATTAAATTTATAAATTATTAAATATTCTAGTTCTTTTACGGCCGAACCCTATATTCAAACCGAGGATAGATAAGGCTTACCTCGGGTTAAAATTTGACATTTCCCCATACAAAATGTGTCAAATTTTAATCCGAAGTAAGCCTATCTGTCCGCGGATTGAATATAGGGTTTGGCCGTTAGTCTCTTTCTGCATAACTATGGCTTAACAAGGACTTTAATTGTTATGCCACTGTAGAACCCTGTCATAATGACAGCGTCAAACCACATGAAAGAAATTACGCCAAAATTAATGATTAACGTTATGCGACAGGGTTCCATAGTGGCATAACAATTAAAGTCCTTGACTGCCTCACAAGTAGCGTAAAATATAATAAAATAAAAACGTAAAATACATTACATAATGTTTTAATCGGTCAATAAATTATAAAATACAGGTTTAGTGTATATTCCGCAGATTGTTGAGAAGAAGCAGCATGAAAGAAATCCAGCAATGCGTTTGCACGGTTTTGTCAGATTTTTTGCGTCGGGCTGCTAACGACCACCTTTTTATATGTTAAACCGCAACAAACAAATATAGAAGTAACCAACCCACCGATATTAACAACTGTCTTGCTATTGCTCGCAAACTTAGCCCTTCTTGGTGCAAAGTCACAATCATGTGACGAGTTTCCGTAGAAATTGCTGGTGGCATCTTCTTCTTCTTTCTTTGCCCCCGCGGCGACTTGAACAGCTACTACCGCGGGGATATGGCGTTTCCACGTGAAGTGATTTCGCCAGTGTGGCGTTTATACATAAGTATAAATCAATATAGCAATAAAACACAATCTAATCTTCTCTAGGAAGATTGGGAGCAACGTTGTACGGTGATTTGTAGGTCAGAGGTCAAGATAGTTTTAACCTCTGCACCACTGCGAGACCACTTGAAACGAGAAGAAAGATGCCACATACACAAAATAAGTCCAAGTCTTCAATCACTGTGCGACACAAAGGCATAAAAAGTACAAATCACTATCAGAAAAGAACTTTGAACACCTAATTACCCAAAAATTAAAGTCTAAAACAAATTACACGTTCGCCATCTTTTAACGTTGCAAATGGACCCCCTGGTGGCATCTTATTTTCTTAAAATTTGCTTATTTATAATAATGACGTCTTAACTTGATCTGTATGTCATTATGACAACGATCCTGCAATATTTCTAAAATGCCAGGTGTCAATATTTTAATTACGTTTAACCTATAACCTCCTTGTGATTCGAACTAATCAATCTATTTATCCGTCATCTTATTATGTAGTTCCCGCGGTGTCATGTATTCGTGATTAATCGTGTAATCTCGTAAATGCTCGTGGATGCCATAATACTGGAAATTTAAATAACTTCACAATGGCATAACAATTAAAATCCGTGACTGTACTTTCAGTACCAAAAACTTAATAATTACTCCACTCCGATATTATTAAACGCATTAATTATTATACATTTATGAGTATTTAGAGGTCCTGTAAACCATTGTAAGAAAATCACCTGAGGCTGCTAAAAGTAACTATGACGAGGATGTTCATACAAACCTACCCAATTCCCTTTGGCATGTTTTCGTATTGTTAACTCAGCTACCAATACTGTCAAGTCGTAACGTTGACAACACGATAAAAGCAATATGGTTTTACCGAGTAGGTATAACTATAGAGGCTCTGATATGATTATCGTGACGTCAGCTGAATGCGACACAATTTTTAAGCCTCAAGACCAAACTGTAGCGAGATGAATGACCAGCCTTTCGCCTTTTAACAGTGTTGGCGCCACTATTAAAAACATCTATTAAACTTATGCCATAGTTAACCCGGATTTTTAATGAAGTTATACAAAATGCCAGATTAAATTAATGTGAGAACTAGTTGTTATTCCATTTTTATCGATTTTGATTATGTTTAAAAGGTTAAAAAACTAAAGAAACGTTAAAATTAAGTGGAGATTATGGTATTAATAAGAAAAATAACATCATATTTATTCATCATACACTAATGGATCTATTAAAATATGCAAACAATATCAACAAAATTTAATTGGTAACATGTTCTTACGTAATATTATCGTTCAATTTTAAATATCAAAATAATCTCTTATTGGACGAAATCAATAAAATACTTACATCCTCTTTACTGTGTGTATAACTTGAGGGTAATTACTTTAGTAATACAAGCATATCCTTCTTGTTGTCATTCTGAACAAGCTTTTCTTGGAAACGATACAAATTTTAATCATATTCAAAATAGCTACTGACACAATACAAGGATAACTTGTTCTATCAAATTCCGAGTAACAAGTTCCAAGCACGCTGGGACTAAAAAGGGGTTATTCCCACATGTTACCACCCACCATTTTGTATAACTTGTAGTTCTATATCAAGAAATTATTTTCAAAATATTTGCAAAGGGGTCTAAAAATTTTTGATTATAGAAAACGGACATATTATTATAGAAAACATTTCAAATAACCAATTGATAGCCAAAAATATAAAAAAAAAACCAGTTTCCTCCACTTATTTTTGAAGTTTATGGAAATTCCTGACTTAAAATAATTAGATATACTTTACGTGAAAACTAAAATAAAGTCAAATTTTACAGTTTTGAACGTGTGTTTTTTGTTGCCATTATAAACTTTATTCATCTGTAATCAGCAGGGATCGTACTTTTAATGCTGATGACGTCAAAATGACGAAAATTTACACACAGGGTGCTCTGCTTCCATTTGGCAGGTGTTTATTAACTGGTACAAGGTACAACTAACTGGTGAAATAAGAAGCGTTAAAATGAATATAATTAAATACAGCTTAATCGCAATCAAAATACGGATCACGGCAGCATGACATTTTTTTCTTCACCACGCATTACCAAAAATGGTAATGACTACTTAATCATATTAAAAAAAAAAAAAACATAATTTTACTCGATGATTTTTGCCACTGTCCTTCTCAATCAAATAGTTTCATTTACGTTTTAGGTATGAAGTAGGTATTTCTTTTTAACAAATTTTTACATGATTAAATGATTGACGACTAATGGTTAATAATTACAATAAAACCATTTGAAATCATGAAAGTATGGGCCTTGGTAATAAGCCAGCAAAAGTGTGCAGATGGTAACAGATGGGAATAACCCCTTAAAAGTAACGGAGCCGCGCCGCCGCGTCTCAAAACGCGCTCGACCAATCCCAGCGCGGCTCGTAGACGGATGCGGGAAATACCTGCGCCCGCGCACCTTAGTGCCACAAACAATGCCTCTGTAATGAGATCAAGATAAAAACACTGTGAAATTTCCTCACCCGGATTTAATTTAAAATCAGATCGATTAAAACAAGTCGCTGACCTTGCTGTATAATGACACAAAGACAATGTGGTATTGATAATTAGGAAATGAGCCCGCATGTAAGTTGTGATGGAAGAGGAAGTACTATTCTTAAACAACTTACCTGACAAGTTAGTTGTTCTTGGAACTTAGAACACGCCCTGTATAGTGAATGACAGTTGGATAAGTAGTGTCAAAATAATGTTTTTTTATTTAACTTAGTTACGAGTATTTACCATAGTTTTGACATTTTAATGTTAAGTATTAATAATTTAACAAAAATACCAAAGTATTAAAAATAAATTCGTTGTTAAGAGGCCGTACACGATTTTTTGACCGTTTTGCTTATTTTTGTCATTTAACAGTTAAAATACTGCTTTTCTATCAGTTTTAATGCTCAACATTAAATATCATTTAAGTTATGATCGAATAAATGAGCTACGAATAAATGAGCCACTTTTTAGGGTTCCGTAGCCAAATGGCAAAAAACGGAACCCTTATAGATTCGTCATGTCTGTCCGTCTGTCCGTCCGTATGTCACAGCCACTTTATTCCGTAACTATAAGAGCTATACTGTGGAAACTTGGTAAGTAGATGTATTCGGTGAACCGCATTAAGATTTTCATACAAAAATAGAAAAAAAACAATAAATTTTTGGGGTTCCCCATACTTAGAACTGAAACTCAAAAATTTTTTTTTCATCAAACTCATACGTGTGGGGTATCTATGGATAGGTATTCAAAAATGATATTGAGGTTTCTATTATAATTTTTTTCTAAACTGAATAGTTTGCGCGAGAGACGCTTCCAAAGTGGAAAAATGTGTGTCCCCCCCCCCGTAACTTCTAAAATAAGGGAATGATAAATGTAAAAATAATATATGATGTACATTACCATGCAAACTTCCACCGAAAATTGGTTTGAACGAGATCTAATAATTAGTTTTTTTTTAATACGTTATAAATCGTAAACCGCATTTTACCTTTCATTCAATCAACTCAAATATAATAAAGAATAAAGAAAAACATTTATTTAGATGTATAGTTGTACGGAACCCTACGTGCGCGAGTCCGACTCGCACTTGGCCGGTTTTTATTTTTGTCGAGTATCAAAATGCGAGATTTAGGTTGTTTTAAAACATTATTTATTGCCAATTCTTTTGAACTTTTTGGATATTATTTTTAGGTAATGGATTGATTATGAGCTAAAGTTTATTTCTATTGTTTTAATTTTATAAACGAGAGTTCTGAGTAGCCGAAATAAAAAATATATTTTGCCCGTTTGCTATAAAAAAAATATTATTAAAGTTTATTTATTTTTTTACTCGAAAAAATAATTTGAAAGTGGTAAAAAGTAATTCATACATTCTTTAGACGACTTTCACAGCAATACATTGTAAATTTTTCATACCGTTTAGACGTCAAAACGGTTCATGAATATGTGACATTCTAAACCTCTTCCAGCAAAATTCACATAACAGTCGCCAGTGTCAGGTCGATTAATCAAAATAAAATAATGAAAACAGAAATGTAGCTCATACATTCGATAAAATTAGAATTTATCCTTCGTGTTGTGTATTAAAACTTGTAGAAATACAGTATTTCAACTGTAAAATCACGTAAATCAGCGATATCGGCAAAATTTCGTGTACGGCCTCTTAACTATAATTAACTTAATAACTATACGCAACGCAGCACATCGCACAATATTAAAATATTCCTGAACTGGCCAACCCCATCCCAGACTCCATCATCATTTACTTTTGGTTTTACTTTTAGAGCCAGTCCAGAATAAAAATAATAATTAGCTATTCTATGTTTTTTTTTTTTTTTTTTTTTTTTATATCATAGGAAGGCAAACGAGCACACAGGCCACCTGATGGTAAGTGGAAACTGTGACCCATAGACATTCGCATTCACAAGACCGCAATCCTAAGACTGCAAATGCGTTGCCAACCCTGAGGCCGAAGATGGAATGCCTCTATGCTAGTCATTTCACCGGCTGTCTTATCCCCAAACCGGAACACAACAATGCGAACACTGCTGCTTGGCGGTAGGTTAATGGATAAGATGGTGGTACCAACCCAGACGGGCCCTGCACAAGGTTCTCCCACCTCCAAATGTAAATGCTTAATATGTGCACGGTAATATTTTACACGCATAATTAGTATCCGATGTAATCAGCTGTTATCTGGTCAACATCGTGGTTTGTTTGCGCGCCGGTGAACCAGCGAACGCTTTTACTGTGAAAATATTATAACCGATCGAGATAAATTATGAGCGTAATTTACGGTACATATATGATAATGATAACAGAAGGTTTACTATTCCCTCAATGAGTATATTGATGTCATTCTCAAGCTAAAATTATTTAAAATTCACTTTATCCGTGTGGTTGCCGTGTTAGAATAGTGCCACTCCATGTCTTTCCGTGGATGTCGTAAGAGGTGACTAAGGGAATAAAGGCTTGTAGTACTGTTAGGCGATGGGCTTGCAACCTGTCACTAATACCTATTTGTGATCTAATCTTAGCCTAATTGTGCAAAATGTGCTTACAGAATTATCAACAAGTTTTTAGAGTAGTCTGTAATTCTGTAGCTCTGCCTACCCCACTCTGGGAATGAAGGCGTGAGTTTATGTATGTATGTGTCACTTTATCGAATCGATTGTACCATTTCCTCGTATTTCATTTCATCGAACTCTATTTTCTTTTGAAATCGTAATGTTTTCAGGATATCTTAAACATTAATTACGTAGATTAGGTTAGGTTAGACTTAGGACCACCAAAAAAATCTCATTCTGAGTTATTTAATGCAATATGTGCTTAACACGAATAACACTTACTCCTTACTGAATAAATAATTATAAATTATAAATGATAATAGTTCCTGTAAACTAATTTGGACCATAGTTTATATTAATTTTATTTTACTATAGATGCAGGATGTTAATTAAAAGACAAAGTAAGTTATTTCAATTAGGCTGCACGAGCACCAGCGAGTGCACCTATAGTTTGAATGGATACTTTCACCCGAGTTAAACTGAGATAAAGGTAAACAAAATGTCGCATGTTACCGGTTCGAATATTTTTTGTCCTAATAAGTGTCATACAAAAATTCTAAGTATATTCTTGCCACTATTTAAAAACGAGTTTTTACTGTATACTAGCAATATTCTTCTATGGTCTCGTAATAACTCAAAAACGGCTTGAGTGTTTGACCAATTCGTTTAGGTATAATAATATAACACTTTCCTCCCGCTATTGAAATACTGAAATAGTACATTGTGTATTAAGGTCGGTAAGTAAGGAATTACGATCGAGGCTCTAGTAGAAGCCCGAAGTCGAAGACTGAGGGCTTTCTGAGTCGAGGTTCGTAATTCCCGTACCGCCCGTGAAACATACAATGTTTTTCATCACATTTGCGAGTAAATAAGTAAAATTATAGGACAGAAAAAACTTATAATTTATAATACACAAGTCAGCACAACTATTATTACGAATTACTTGAACTTTTTTTAAGCGGATGGCGGGCGGGCTCCACAGATTATACAAATGTTTCGTCCAGAAACGATAAGGGCAAATACTTACGAAGGTATACATACAGCCCTGAAGGAGTGTAAAAAAAAACGTCGTTTTGATACAGAAAACTATTAAAATCGATTATTAAGAACATTAATTGAGTATTTAAGTAACATGTAGCGAGATTGCAATGAAATTCCTGTTTAAATATCATTTTAAGTCAATTTTTCAATTGCGTGTAAACTCTTTGCTTGAACTTGCATGACCTGTGTGCTGTACTATAAATTAAAAAAAAAATACTTACCGACCTTGGGTTTCATGGTAAAAATAAAGGTCGAGGGTTTTATATGGGGCATTGCGGCCAAGTTAACCTGTATGTTTAGATACTGTTTACGTGCAAGTGTGATGAAAAATATTGAAAGAATTAGTTTTCCTGATGACACACGATTTTAATTGACGTTACCCATGAACGGTAACGAACGTAAGGACTACTTCTTCTTCTTTAAATTAATGGCGGTCTATCAAGTGATTTCGCCAGTGTCAGTTAGAGAGTATAATCAGTTAATAGCACAGTAAATCAAAATTAAAAGTAAAACCCGGGCATTTTGCAATCGGCCATCTTCCCTCCCCGAAGGTTACAGGAATCTCCGAACGTAAAGACCCATTTAAAAAAAAATGCTTGAAGTCGTCAATGTCATTAGAGATGCCAAGATGATGCCAAGTCATTTGTAAATTATACGAAACTCACCCTTGTTGCTATATAATATCAGATTGACTTTGGACCGGTCTGTACCCATCTTTTAAATAAGTTATTTACATGAAGACAGTCTTAAACCTATCTATACTGAATGTTATTCTCTTAGAAACGGCCTTCTGTCGGTCGAACGAGTGCGTGAGTGAACGCGGCGTAGTTTATATAAACCGGCGTGGCGTACAAAACACATTTTAGCGCATACATTCTCAATTAGGCAGCCTTATACGTTCGATCGTTCGACAGAAGTCCTAATTGAGAATGCAAGCGCTAAACAGAATAACACAGTTGATCAAACGCACTACACCACCAATAACAATCAAGGGTTATGAATCAGAACCACAACACATTGGTTAACTCAAAGCGAATGTCATAGAGCTATTACACAAATTACGATTAAAACCACAGTCAGAACCCAATCAAGTCTAACTACATACCCGTTTACAGGGTTGCCATACATCAGAATTTGTCCTGATATATCAGAATTTTACCCGTGTGGTTGCCGGGTTAGAATAGTGCCACTCCATGTCTTCCCGTGGATGTCGTAAGAGGCGACTAAGGGAATAAAGGCTTGCAGTACTGTTAGGCGATGGGCTTGCCACCTGTCACTAATGCACTGGGAAACATCTCAGCCTACTTGTGCAAAATGTGGTTACAGAATTATCAAGAAGTGTTAAGACTTGTTGGTAATTCTTTAGCTCTGCCTACCCCACTCTGGGAATGAAGGCGTGAGTTTATGTATGTATGTATGTATCAGAATTTTAGGACTTTTGTCGGGATTGCGGCCGGATTCGGCCTATGTCAGGATTTTTGAAACATTAAAAAAACACATCTTTACGACTCGTTTACCCAAAAAAGAAGGTAAATGAAAAACGAATCAACAAATCGCAAATAATGAATGAAAGGTGTAAACATGTATTTTGTAAAAAAAAAATGTGCACAAATTCAGAATTAATCTCTAATTGTTTCAAGAAATGTCAGGACTTTTTCAGGACTTTTCATTTCTACATATGGCAACCGCACACGCAAATCCATCGTTTACCTTAACGCAAATCGACAATACCGCAATCCCAACATAAAATGACACATCAGCAATGATCTGTTTAAAACAAACTTGTCCCTATCGTGATATGAATAAAGTTGCAATTACAGTAGAAGTTCTGAAGAAGATGTGCTATTTTGTGTTGGAAGGGTAGAAACGTGACACACACATTAACACGATACATAGCGGCCTATTGAGGCGGCCAAGACGCCTGATTACTCGCATACTCCGAGAATACACAATGATGGCACTCCGGACCCTCCCGCTATCAATAAGTAATCACAGGTAAAGCAAATTGTAGGAGACAACTGGATCTAGAATTAAATGCACTGCGAGTGTTTTTTGTAAGAATTGTATTGGTCATTGCATTTATAAAACTGGAATAAAACTTTAGTAAAGTTGAAATGTTAAAGAAAAATGTTGGTAAGTACAGGGTGAACGATATGAAGTGTTACCAAATTCAAAAGGCTACGATTTTTTTTTGTTGTCTTAAATTATTCATTATTAAGAAAAAAATGAGAAAAAGATATCAAATTTTTAAGATTACTTTATTTTAACTCGATATGACCACCTTCTGCTGTCTATGGCCTTCAGACGGTAGAAAAATGAGTTGCACGCTGCACGAATGTGATCCTGCGGTATGCAATGGCAATTACGTACGATCGCTTTCTTCAATGCATCCATACTGGCATGTTTTCTTCTCCTCACCTTGCTCTCCACAATGGACCAGATAATAGAAGTCCATCGGGTTCGCGTTTGGGGAATTCGAAAGACATTGTGTGGACGAAATAAATTGTGGCACGCGTTGTTCAGCCATTCTTGGTTCACACGAGCTTTATGAGCCGCGGCCGAGTCTTGTTGTAATGTCCACGGTCTACTACCGAAATGTTTGCGTGCCCAAGGCTCCAACGCAGCTTCCAAAACATTTTCCCGATAGTAAGTGGCATTTACTTTGACACCAGGCTCGATTTTGTGAATTTGGTAACACTTCATGTCGTTCGCCCTGTAGGTCATATTAAACAAGTGTATCCCAATGGGGTAGGTAGAGACTATGGAACGCCAGGTGCACCGATCTAAACATACAAATTTCGCTTCCTCAACATTCATCAACCTCTCCATGTATGAGTATTATTGTACCAAAAGATAAAGTACATACATAGGCGCCTATACGCCTGTCACCCTAGAGTGGGGTAGGCAGAGCTACAGAATTACCTACAACTTTAAAAACATGTTGATAATTCACTAACCACATTTTGCACATATAGGCTAAGATGTTTATAATACCAGCGTATTAGTCATAGATTGCAAGCCCATAAAAGATAAAGTAAAATATAAATAAGCAGAATATAAAAAATTATATAATTATATGGCGTATAAATAATAAAGAATAAAATAGCGTATCTTGTAATTATGAATCGACGACGTAATCGGAACGTTATTTTATGGAAGGAGGCTCTATTCAATTGTTTTCCTTTTAAACCATTAAAGTAAGTGAAGCGTGGAATCAATAGTTAAAGCTAAGTGATCTGTGATCATCGATAAGTGGTATGACTATATTTGTTTCAAACAGGTACATACCTACTCTTGTCATAAACATTATATTGTATAACCTTAGAACATAATAATAATAGAACGTAGTTATACTGTAAGGTACCGATTCAGTAAAGCTTACCGGGTCTTTTTGAGGGTTTTTGACCCAAATATTGTCAACAGGATCGTAGTACTAAGCATCTGTTGTCCGTCCGTTCTTTATATCCTTATATCTATCTATTACATTATACTTAGTACAATAAATGCCACCTGTACTTCTCAACGGCGGCTTGAGGAAGTCAAGATCTTGTATTATGACCAACAACATCCACATAATAATCAAAAGAGTACATGTTTACCTTTTGCACGGCAAAGGCATGTACAGGTAACCAAGAAAGTCCTTTACAACTTTTGGACCGTAACGTCATACAAATAGAGTACTCATCAAATCACTTTTCTCTCTTTATCTCTCTCTTAAGCTTTTGGTGTGTTTTCCTGCGAAAACTACGCAGGATATATGAAATATTTTTTAATTTGCTATTTGTAGATTTATATAATGCTAGACTAAGTAGTACCATTGTAATATTAAATATATTTAAAAAAATTACTAACTGCTGAGTTTCTTGCGGCGTTTCTTCTCAGCAGTGGTCTCATCTTGTGAAGCGCTGGTAGATTCTTGACGTGTAAAAGTGCCCGTGCGGCCTACTTACTGAATAAATGTCTTTATCTTTATCTTTATCTTATCACTTCTCAATGTTATTCATATTTTTTCCAAAGCATTGGTCATTAAATCCCAAACCATTTCTTTTCCAGGAAGGAAGATGCACGGACAAGATTTGTTCAGGCAGCGTGATCGACATCCCCAATCGCGGCGATGTCCCGCGCCCGTCCGACGAGGTGTACGCAGAAGCTGAGATGTTCCTCAGGGAATACTACGTTTCCATACACAGGTAATATTTTCAAATTTCACCCTTTGTCTTGTTTTATTTTTTATGGCGTAGTGTAGGCAAACGAGCACACAGGCCACCTGATGGTAAGTGGAAACTGTGACCCATAGACATTCGCATTCACAAGACTGCGAATTCGTTGCCAACCCTGAGGACTTAGATGGAATGCCTTTATGCTAGTCATTTCACCGGCTGTCTTATCCCCAAACCGGAACACAACAATGCGAACACTGCTGTTTGGCGGTAGGTTAATGTATAAGGTGGTGGTAGCGATCCGGACGGAACCTGCACAAGGTCCTACCACCCGCAAAAACCCGGTCTCTCATGAACCCGGTTTTTATAAGTACCTAATTTAGATTTAAATTCATAACAAAAAAAAAGGGGTATTCTTTTCTTCATATTCTAACACTGAGTTATGAACTTATGGGAACATAAATTATTATACAAAATCAGAATCTGCAGGGCTTCTCGACCACTATTACCATCTTAACTATCTGTACCATCATGCAGTGCATAAACAATATACTCTGTATTTAGACGGTATGTTGCCTACAGTGGAGACACTGTGATACAGAGGGATATGTGTATATACCCCTTTAGGTCTTTATTCCTAAACACACTATTTTAGTTAAACTAATCTTTGCCCCTTTCTGTCAAACACAAATGTCATAATGACAGATAAGGACCGAGCATATTTCAAACACACTTTAGTTGTTGTGCGTTTATGAATAGGGCTAGGTTCAAAGAGCAGCTTATGAATAAATTCGTCAGTTGCGATAAGGGCCGATTTCTCCATTATTCACATATTTTCTCTTCGTATTTTTCTATGATCACTTTAACCGTCCGATATTTATTGAAGAATTGGTACTAAAACTAAAGTTTTAGCCACCTAATCGTCAACTATACGCAGTCATATATTTCAATTTCACACAAATTAACCTAGGCTCGAACTATAAAGATGTAGGCTTGTTAGATTTAGATTTAATTATTAACACTAGATGTTTGTTTTTAGAAAGAACTAGGTTCTTAGTTTAATTGGTTATCACATAGGTTTGATGAGGATCAGTTGGGTATTTTAAATAGGTAAAAAGCTCTGAATGGGTTTTAATGGGTTTTTCGTTATAATATGTGCAACCAGTGCTACATTATTCCTCGAACTTTCCCTAACTCCCGCGTCAAGTGCATTCGATTGTCACCTCATTGCCTCTCTTAAAGTTATGCAAATGTTTAGGATAACATTTTTTAACGATGATGACAAGAATTACTGTTAAGTTTTCTTGTAACTTACTTTAACTTCTGAAGGAAAAGGTACTTACCCAGTTAAACACCATCATGCAGTCATAATTTGCCCATTATTATAAGGACGGACGTGTAGGATTACCTTATTTAATTCTTTACAATGCGGTGTTTCTCTTGTATATGACAGGAAACGGTCAATGATTTTCCGCTTTAGGATTAAGATATTTTAGTTTGTTTAGGTCCACATAGGGATTTCTGGGTACAATTAACGCCAGAGAATTCGCATTGATTTCGATAATTTTAAAACATACTACTTACATAATATCATCTACTCACGCATACGGGTCGATATACCTTTATTACAAAATACTCAAGCCATTTTCAGCCATGAAACACTTTCAAACGGCATTAAAGATAAAGCTTAGCAAAAACTAAAAATGAATCATACGCGTGAAACGGAGCGGAAAAGTCGGAATGCAAATGGCGCTGAAAACATTTATAAAACTTCCCGTCTAGTTTTGAACCTTACAGTGTTACGATAAGGCTAGAATTGTTCGTATTAACAAGGTAATCTTTTCACAGAGAGAATTCTGAAGCACATATGGCCCGGTTGAGGGAAGTGAAGAGCACGTTGGAAAAAAGGAATACTTACGACCTGACTTACACCGAGCTGGTGTTCGGGACGAAATTGGGGTGGCGTAACGCAACGAGGTGCATCGGAAGGATACAGTGGAAGAAGTTACAGGTCAGTATATTACTATACCGTCACTGACCTACGCGTTGGCCTAGTTGGTAGTGACCCTGCTTACGAAGCTAGCGGTCCTGGGTTCAAATCCCGGTAAGGGCCGATATTTGTGTGTTTAGCGTGAATATTTGTTCCTGAGTCATGGATGTTATGTTTTTTATCGTTGTCCCATAGTACAAGCCTAGACTTAGTTTGGGACTAGGTCAATAAGTGTGAAATTGTCCCCTGATATTTATTTATTTATTTGTTGAGTCACTATAGAACTCTACTATTATAAACGTTTCGTGGACACTGTGAGTGCTGTGTGCCGGTAGGTGGGTATTCCAATAAAACAATAACAAGACCAAGTGCGGGTTGTTTGAAGAACTCACACGCAATGTAAATAAGCAAAGCTCTCTTCAGTCTGGTCGCGACCACGACCGTTTTAAAGCGATCGAAACGTCGAAGTATATAAACGTTTTTAGGCAATTAAGTCCCGTTTCAGATTTGTAATTATAACAGTATGTGAACGTTGCAAAAGTTTAAAACTACAAACTATAGAACTGTCATTGAAAGATCATGATTAACTTCGGCGTTATTTATTTATTTACTGGCTTTTGCGCGCGACTTGAAGGACGTTTATTGAGAAGCGAGAATGACTTTCTTTGTTCATCTTTCGACGTTCCGCGTACTTAAGTTGATAAGGTAGTTTTTTAAACCGCAATATTAAAGTATGAGTATGAGTATGAGTATAAACAAACAAGAATTCAATATATTTTTTAACCAATCTGTAACTGGCCAAACATAAAGGTATGCTTTCGTCAAAAAAACTGGTCCCTTTTCGTGGCACTTTTTTAACATTACGTAGTGAAATATTTTTCAATACCCATAACCACTGTTCACATGTAATAAGTGTTATAAGGTACGAAACATTGCCACTTTTCATAATAAAGTTTTCTAGATAGAAAAAATACGATTACTATTACGATACGATTTTTGACGTGTAAAACTGCCCGCATCGTTTCTTTTACATTTTTTATATAAACAGTTAATCAATAAACCTATATGTTATTGTCAATAAACATTAAGCAAAATAGTTAGTTACACCGCAATTATTATAACAAAACCAGGTGAATTATGAACTGGGATCGGAAATTCGGATCGATATTTACCTATAATTTCGCACCGGCTTTGTTGTTCAGTTGTATGGAGGCGGACTCAATCATAGAATTCATTACTAAAATTTCTGGGATTTCAAAATAAATAAATTGCACCGGCGGCATTAATTCATAATCAATTATTTATATTAACTCTTTGAAGTTATTTTTCATTTATAGATTTACCAAATGTTATTTAATGTAACTAAACTCATTAACCTAACGAATTTATAGAAGCAAAAATGAATGTTTTATCCTACATGTAAAGTAATTATTATTTATATTAACATTTTGTAGAATCCCAGAATCCCGGAACTTATATTATCAAAATAATATTTTTAAGAAGCCGACGCCATGTTTGCCTATCTTTTTCCGGGATTTTGCCAACTTTAGGTAAATATCGATCCGAATTTCCGATCTCTGATTATGAAGCTTATCTTGTTATTCCTGCATGATCTTAACACGCAGTCCCGAAGGGTTCCCGCGGGAGACCCGAGCACCGCGGCTCCCACCGCAAATCGTGCGCCGGGCTGATATACGACTCCGTCTTATAATGACCCAAATAGTATTCACATATGTACTTATACTGAAATAGTACAACTGCAAGCTTAAACTATAATCTGACTGGCGATTAGTTTTTTTTTTTATGGCTTTGGAAGGCAAACGGGCACACAGGCCACCTGATGGTAAGTGAAGACTGTGACCCATAGACATTCGCATTCACAAGACCGCAAATGCGTTGCCAACCCTGAGGACTAAGATGGAATGCCTCTATGCTAGTCGTTTCACCGGCTGCCTTATCCCCAAACCGGAACACAACAATGCGAACACTGCTGCTTGGCGGTAGGTTAATGGATAAGATGGTGGTACCAACCCAGACGGACCCTGCACAAGGTCCTCCCACAAGTAAAATGACGCATATGCGTATGCACCCTTGTTGGCTAAAGTGTTTTCCACCGATGAGGCGAGGCGTGAAGAAGTGGCGCGCGAAAATTAAAAAAAAAAATATTTAAAAAATAAACAGATGCACAAATAGATGACGAGACGCCGCTCATTCTCAACATAGCAGTATTTCAAAATACCCAACTACTCTTTCTACCAAGTTCTCAAATAACCAGATTCCAAATATTGGGTGAAGATAATAAGCAATACCCTAATTTGTATGTTATGTTAGTTCTGGGATTCCTTCTTTCTATTTTAAATAAAAGAAATACCAGCATTTTAAAATTCTTAGTATTTTAAAATGCTGGTATTTCGGGAATGAGCGGACGACGCGCTGGCCTAGTCGGTAGTGACCCTGCCTTCGACGCTAGTTAGAAGAGATAAAAGGATTAGCTTGTATTTTGTACATACCTTTTACCTCTATATTTCTGTATAAATAAAGTGTAATACATACGAATACATAGATAAACACATGTTTCGACGTTATATCTCTCCATTACCACCAAATCTCGACCTTTAAAATCACCTTGCTCATGGACATCAAATTAGTATCACACGAATAATAACAAGCGTGTTTATTTTAATCCGCCACGCAGCGTTCACGTAGCCACAGCCTGCAGGCTGTAAAGGCCTTTATAAATCCATGAACAGAAATAATGACACGTTGATGGTATCGCGACTCGGCAGTACCCCGGCGCTTGAATGGACCTACAAAATAAGCGACACTTTAAAAGCACGTGATACCAATACGACTTGGGGGCCTTCATAGAACGAGCCTACTTTTCTCAAAGGCCGGCAGCGCACCTGCGATTCCTCTGGTGTTGCGGATGATTATGGGTCGCGATTATCATTTTGATGACGCTTTGGCCTGGTAGTGACACTAGTGACTAGACCCCGTTTTCAAGCGGGCTGTTTGGTGGCTAACGCAATAACGTCACGATAAGGTAGTTTGGGGCATAAATGGAACGGTGTTAATTAACACAACAACCTAGTAAATTTTTTTATAATCAGACATTCGCGATATAAATGATCTTTAAGTCAATGGTCAAATTAATTTATCGATGTGTTTCTGTCGTTAAAAGACTCTCCGTAACAGGTCAAAACTGTTTTAAATGACTTGCGGTTCGGCTACGTCTTCTAGCCGAATCTATCCATTTCAAAAAGGAAACAGATGTTATTGGCACATATTTGAAAAGCTTGCGTTTATTAAAGCAGGATATATTCTGTCACACTCACAAGGTCAAATCGATTGACATAAAAATCATCGCACGCATACGCGTTTAGTTTCTAGAGCGCCACAAAGGAACAAACTTATAGTGTATTTCTATGGAACTTGCTAACTATGTAAACAAAAGACAACTTTGTTTTGTCACTGTTTTCTCCTTGAATTTTCACACCACCTCATCAAACACCATTGAACCCATAAACTATTGAAACGGTCGTTACTGTAAAATACCAAATCTCCAAATATATAATTTTATCTTGGATATTTCACTAAAAGTTTAAATGGTTTCATAAGTTAGGTTATTAGGACCTGATGGAATGACGTTTTTGTTTCTTTTAAATTCTACAATTGTCTATGATGGGTAGTGTTGTGGCTAAAGTTGGCGAATTATTAAGGCCCCTACACATTACCTAACTCTCGCTGATCCCACTCACAGATGATATAACGGCACCTTTTGTAATAAATACTGGTGATATATCATCTTCAAGTACCGATTTTTCTTCAGATCGTGATTAAACAAATTAGAAATAAGTAACTACTTGTTTTTTACTTTCGTTATTTTATTATTCGATATGGTTTGACATAACTAAAGGAGTATTGCCCATCACTAGTAAATTAATCATTCAGAGACAATTTCAATATGGCGGTTTGTTAACATAGTTAGCAAGTTCCATAGAATTAGACTTTACTTTCATACATGTATAGGCAGTCGGGTAAAAAGTTACTTAACCTCCTAAGGCCCACCATACAACGAAATTTGTCAATGTAATATGAATCTATTGTGAATGAAATAAAGTGAAATTTCTAATTTGATCAGTAGTAACAAAAACAAAAGAAATTACACTTTACTTCCTTTGCACTAGATCTATACTTCAATGGCCGTATTATGTACTATTTTTAGTACAAACGTCAGGAGGCTAAACGTTATATTTCCTTAGCCCCACCACAAAGAGCACATGTAAACTTTTAATTAGGATTACAAAGTTAAAGAGCGGACAAGTTATAACGAGACTGAGACGAGACGTTCGTGCCGTGTAGCGTCAAATTTAAAATTAAACATTTCGTATTGTGGCTTACTTGAGGAGTTATGAAAATGTTTAATAGGAGTTGTAAGTATGATTATCATAGCTTTTAGCTACCCTACTGAGTATTAAGGGGTCATGGTGACAAAGGAACACAATGGTATTGGAAGTCCGTGGGTGATAGTTAAACCTAGTATAGTCTGTGCCAATTGAAATTGGCAATGATGTAAACAAAACCAAACGAATCAATTTAACATTATTACTCGATAATCACGTGCTTTTAACCCCCTTCTCATTTCATTGACGAAAATATAGCATAGATTAGGCCTATGTTACCCCCACAATCAAGATACATTCAAGGATACCTTATACTTGTATTAAAATCTATCAAATCGTTTAGGCAGCAGAGCGAGCCAAAGAAATAGACATACATACATACACACACTCTAAAAACATTATCCTCCTTCTGATGCAGTCGGGTAAAAGTCTTGAGACGTCTCAGGGAAAGGTTGCCTTGGTTCATATTAAGCTCTGACAGCAATTTCAAAACCGCAAACAAAACAAAACATAGATAGGTACTTCAGACCATGTTTTTTTTTTTAGAACGCAAGATTCGTATTTTAAGCAATTTATATTTTACAGGTTTTCGACTGCCGAGAAGTAACAACAGCAAAAGGAATGTTCGAGGCTCTTTGTACTCACATCAAATACGCGTCGAATAAAGGAAATATTCGGTAAGATGTCTATTCATTGAAACCGATGCCAGATCCCACAAATCACTGGAAATATCTTAAGATCATGATAAAATGTATTGCGATAAAAAATCTGATTGTGATACAACATTTAATACAAGACAGTTGAAGTTTTTCAACTTCGATTCTGCAACGTCATTCAATTCTTTATTATCAGACCCAGGAATATACGGGGCAAAATTAAATGACAGCTAGGGATTGCCTATATCGATAAACTCAGTTATCGACGCTTTTTACATATACTAGTGATCGCCTCCAGCATTGTTTGTGTGTATTTTTTTTATTTTGTTTTGCCCGTACCACTTCCACAGCAATTGAAAAGTCCTTTAGCCACCCGAAATGGATCCATCAGTCTAGACCAAGAAAATTTACGTAAATTTAAGTTTACTTTAACATAGTAAATTGGACAGTAATTCTGCAATACAGAATGAGGAAAAAAAATATGATGATTATGAATGAAGGTTCAAAAATTATTTTAAAATAAAGAATAACCAGAATTATGTTGCTATTTTGCTTTATTTTCATAATTCTAATTAAAAAAAAATTACACACAAAACGTGGAGCGATCGTATATGGGAAAAGCATCGATAATTGAGTTTATCGATATAGGCAATCCCTAGCTGTCATTCAATTTTGCCCCGTATATTCCTAGGTCTGTTTATTATAATGAGAACGGGGCTTCATTCTACTCTGTAAAACCATTATGGCAATACCCCGGCGCCTGAATGGACCTACAGAGTAACCGAGACTAGGTGCACGCGATACTGCATTATTTTATTAATAGCATCATCATCATTATAGTGCTTTTGAAATTTTGTCAGGGTTATATAGCTCTTATTAACTGGACAGAAATATGGACCGAGTTAAAAACAATACAGTAGTATGTCCACAGCCCTAGATATTTTAAATCAATCAAATTTACGCCGATGAATCGCTGATAAGTCCGAAACTGGATTACAAGAAAACACTGCAATTCAATCGGGTAATATTCTTATTAAAAAAACAAAAATTAAGTCTTTGTATTCCTTTTTGGCATACATTTCTTATACCTTACGCAATACAGATAAATTAGAAGCAGCACATAAAACAGTGTTAGAAGTCACATACAATTCATCTTACTTGAATAAAACCACGCAGAAATACAATTTAAAAAAATAGTAGCGTGAGATTGTAATTCGTTTGACAACTCTCCTGTCTTCCACAGATCAGCAATCACCGTGTTCCCTCAACGCACAGACGCCAAGCACGATTACAGGATATGGAACTCGCAGCTGATCAGCTACGCGGGATACAAAGAGCCCGACGGGACGTTTTTGGGTGACCCTTTGCGCACTGAATTTACAAATGTAAGTCTTTAGGACTTAGGGCTAAGAAAAATCAGGGCGACTGCGATGTGATCTGTACCGCGCACTTCCATTTTGTAGAACCCAGAATTTGAACATGCCAGGGGGCCTAATATGGCTGCGTTTATGTATGTATGTATGTATGTAAACACTTTATTGTACAAAAGAAAAAACAGAACAATACAATTAATATAAAAATATGTACAAAGGCGAACTTATCCCTTTAAGGGATCTCTTCCAGCTAACCCTTGAGAGATTGAGAAGAGTGAAAGGTTGTGCAGCGAGTAAACAAGTGTACACAAGAAGAAGAATATAACACACCAAGTAACCAATAAAACTTATATAAATAAAATTAAAATAAAACTACATTCAAATACCTACATAAATAGATACAGAAATATACAAGGTGGGAATGAGTAACCCGCCAAATTTCAACCACGCATTTCTGATGATATTTTGAGTAAATAATGTTATATCAATATAGGTCCAATACTGCCATATTAACGAATTTATTTTGTAGAACAAAATAATTCAATGAATGATAGAACTTGTGTCACCCTAGATTTTTCAAATCTTGAATTTTTTTAAATAATTAATATCTCGAGAATTAAGCTTTGCCTAGCAATAGAATAGATGGTTAAAATTTGGCGGGTTACCCATTCACACCGTGTATATTAATAGTTAAATGTACATACTTACATAAACTACATTTTACGTACCGAGAGGATAATTGATATTTAGGAGCTATCACTTATGTATGTATGTACAGTCAACAGCATAAATAAGTGATCATTTATGTACCTTGTCACTTTAACAGTGTGTTTGAAATGCTATAAAAAATTGTGAAACGATTGAAAGCGATAAGGTACATAAATGATCACTTATTTATGATGTTGACTGTACAAGAATGACGGATGATTCATCTACATTTTGTCACCCGATAAGTGCAACTATACTAGGCCCACAAGTTCTCAATATACTGGATACCTAAACTTAACTCGTCCAAGTTACGGTATTGTTTATTGTCTTTACCCAATATTTTAGGTTCTGGTATTTTGAGAATCAGCAGTGGAACTAGGCGACAGCAAAGAGAGAAAAATCCTGTAAAAAATCATTTTTCTCAAACATGTAATATAATGTTGGCGTTATGTTAGTTATTTTAAGCTTCAAAGTATCACGTTCCGGGCGGAGCAACTCGAGAGAGCTGTAAAGGAATCTTATATATATATAAATATATAAAAGGAGAAACTGACTGACTGACTGACTGACTGACATATCAACGCACAGCCTAAACGGCTAAACGTAGGCACTTGAAATTTGGAAGGGACGTAGCTTAGGTACCGTAGAGGTGCATTAAGAAAGGATTTTGATAAATTCTACCCCCAAGGGGATAAAATAGGGGATGAAAGTTTGTATGAAACTTTGTCAATTTTAAACCGATCGGGCTGAGACTTTGCATGCATATAGCTACTATGATATAGGCATCTTTTAAGAAAGGATTTTGATAAATTCCACCCCTAAGGAGATAAAAAGGGGATGAAAGTTTGTATAAATCTTCTTAGATTTTCGACTGATTGAACTGAAATTAATGATTGGACCTACTATGGTAAAGACGTCCGCTTAGATAGGATTTTGATAAATTCTACCCCCAAGGGGATAAAATAGGGGATGAAAGTTTGTATGAAACTTTGTCAATTATAAACCGATCGGGCTGAGGCTTTGCATGCATATAGCTACTATGATATAGGCATCCTCTAAGAAAGGATTTTGATAAATTCCACCCCTTAGGTTATAAAAAGGGGATGAAAGTTTGTATAAATCTTCTTAGATTTTCGATTGATTGAACTGAAATTAAAGATTGGAGCTACTTTGGTGAAGACGTCCGCTTAAATAGGATTTTGATAAATTCAACCCCCATGGGGATAAAATAAGGGATGATGGAGGATGTAAATGTATTCATTTGAACCTATCAGTACCTAATGGAACGAAAAGGAAGAGAGGAGTGAATGTTGAAGGATGGTCAGGGGTCAAAAAAGAACACGTTCTAGGTAGGATTTATACTGTTCATACAAACAATACAGAATGCTACCACCTTCGAATGCTTCTACATGAGATCAGAGGCCCAATTTCCTTTGAAGCGTTGAAAGCTGTAGTTGGTCACTTACATCCCACTTTCCAATCCGCGTGCAAGGCTCTAGGTCTACTCGAAGATGATCGTCATTTGGAGTCAGCTCTTGAAGAGGCAGCACTTTGTCAAATACCGCATATGATTCGAGAGCTTTTTGCTATAATTTTATTGTTCTGCCAGGTTTCCGACCCCTTATGTCTTTGGGAAAAATACAAAGAATACCTTTCTGAAGACTTTAAAAAACAACTGGAAAGGCAAGGTGACGTGGATGTAGAGCACCCATCGGACCTGATATTTAACAAATGCCTGTCGGTATTAGAGGATGCCGTATTATCATTAGGCGGCCGTCCTCTTAAAGAGTATGGATTACCTCAGCCAATTCCATCAATACAATTTGGAAATAGAGAGTACATGAAGGAGACCAGTTACAATACAGTGGCCTTAGAAGACGCAGTAAGACAAAATGAAGCATCCTTGAATGACGAGCAACAGGAAGTTTACAGTAAAATTATCACAAGTGTAGACGCAAAGGACGGTCGAATATTCTTCTTAGACGCACCAGGTGGAACTGGTAAAACCTTCCTTATTAATTTACTTTGGCGAAAGTAAGAAGTACTCACGGCATTGCTCTGGCTGTGGCGTCGTCTGGCATAGCTGCTAGCCTGCTACATTACTCGAAGGTGATCGAACTGCTCATGCTACTTTAAGTTACCACTCAATTTAATCACTGCCGAGACTCCCATTTGCAACATCTCCAAACAAAGTAATTTTGGCTGAAGTAAGAGTACAAAAGTAATCGTGTGGGACGAAACAACGATGGCTCATAAAGGTGGTATTGAAGCCTTAAACAGATTACTAAGAGATATAAGGGGTGATACAAAATTAATGGGTGGAGTAACAGTTTTGCTGGCCGGAGACTTTTGGCAGACTCTACCAGTGGTGCCAAAAGGAACCAGAGCTGACGAAGTGAAGTCGTGCATTAACTAATTTGTGGCCCCAGGTTAATATTCTTAAGCTCTCTAATAATATGAGAGCACATTTGGGCGGGGATGAGTCTGCTGGTAGATTTTCAGATCTCCTTCTTAACATCGGTAATGGTGATTTTCCATCGTTTGATGGAATGATGACCATCCCGGAAAAATTGTGCACAGTTACTACGATTCAAGAATTACTGTCTAAAGTTTATCCAGACATTATTCATATACATGACAAGCCTATTGAATGGTTATGTGAGCGTGCCATTCTTACTCCAAAGAACGATCAAGCAGCAGCTATCAACGATATACTGCTCATGTCGTTTGAGGGCGAAGAAAAGGTCTATACTTCGATTGATACTGTGGTTAATACAGATGACGCTACTAATTACCCTGTAGAATTTTTTAATTCATTGAAACCGCCAGGTTTGCCTTATCATAAGCTTATTCTGCGTGTGGGCACTCCAATTATGTTGTTGAGAAATTTAAAACCACCAAAACTTTGTAACGGTACGAGACTGCAAGTGAAAGCGTTACACCGCAATATAGTGGAAGCCACTATATTAACTGGGTGAATTTAAACGATTACAGTTTCCCCTAAAAGTCTACTTTGCCATGACAATAAACAAGTCTCAGGGCCAAACTCTCAAATTTGCGGATATTAACTTGAGAGAACATTGCTTCTCTCATGGACAGTTTTATGTTGCTCGAGTAAGTTCACCCAGTAGCTTGATTGTTTTAGCGCCTAATGACAGATTAGTTAAGAATATTGTGTACAAAGAAGATTTGAAGGCCCTATTTTTTTACACACGCTAAAAAAAGTAAAGCCGCAAAAACTGTACATAATTAATAATAATACTTCTTAACGCGAACGAAGCCGCAGGCAAAAGCTATGTCGATATAATTCTGGCCAGGGAGGACGTCTAACTATTAAATTACTTTAAACTATGAATGTACTTAACTGCGATAAACGAGTTCTACGCGGACGAAGTCGCGGGCAAAAGCTAGTATCATATAAAATTGAAGGGCTAGGCCGTACTTCCCGGCCTAGCCCTTCAATTTTGTTTTTAATTTTTATGTTGACATGGCGGCTGTGTTTATGAACAGCCTAATAGCTATTTTTTTTTTCTGAGGCTTTATGGTTATCGGACCAAAAATATCCGCGCTAATGCCTATTACACACATGTTTTTTTTATTTCATTGCATATGTTTGAGAAAAGCACTATAATCCTCGCTTCGCTCGGCCGTTTATATAACTCGGCCGGCAACCCCTTACTTTCCGGCCTCGATAGTAATGTACTATTACTAATTATAAATGTTAAAGCGCGTTTTGATCAGCTTTATTCTCCTGCCGAGCTGCCCCGTATTATTCTTATCACGGCGGATAAAGCATCCGACACTCGCACCTACATGTTGGTCAAAAAGTGACATATTTATGTTTTATCCACGTTTATCCACATGGATAAACACGACCATTTTAGGCCCGCTGCTTCTGACATACAGGATATCCTTGGTTGGTTTAATCGTTTTTAAAGAGGAAGGGAAGTAGAATACAGTATATTTTAATGGCGTAAGCCAGATAACTATTATGCCATCGCATGGCACTTGCGGGTAATAACTAACAACCGGCGTGTCATCATGGTCCCTGTACTATGAGCGTCTACTCGTTAAAAATGTACTATCTGACGAAACGTTTAACCACCAGCTCAGAAACTTGATACTCCGTGGATGTAGAGGTAGGTACAGTCAGCATCATAAATATAGTGGCAGTCAATAGTTCCAAATATACCGAACCATCCAAAATATCAGGTTCAATTTTCTTATGTGTCCCGTATTTTTGGCTACTTTGGATGCTTAGAAACCTTCGGCGTTCTGGACGTTGCTGTACTAACGGCGGCGTGTTGAATATTACCAAGTATATGGCGTTGTGGATGCTCCGGTATATTTGTATACTTACAGTGGATGGCCTGAACAATTTGATCACTTGGAATGAGTACGTATTTATGGATATTTTGGACTGTGCGGTATATTTGGAACTATTGACTGCCACTATATTTATGATGCTGACTGTACATAGAGCTGGAAATGTAAAGTTGTTGTGTCGAAATTTATTAATCCTTGTAAATATATTAACATTGGACTAGTGACCATTTATTAGATGTTTAATTGTTGTTGTTTTAAGCTTTTATTTTTTTGTATTATTTTATTAATACTATTTATGTTTGATGATCTCAAGTAATTTCGTATTTTTTAATATTACATTGATAAATAAATAAACTAAAACTAAACTAACTATGAAAGCTCTATCATTAAACCTGAATATTTTTCTTCGTCTGTTTAGATTTGCATCAAGCTCGGTTGGAAACCAGCTCGTACTGCGTGGGACATTCTGCCATTGGTGCTCTCAGCTGACGGGAAAGAGCCCGAACTCTTCGAAATACCACAAGACATCGTGATGGAAACACATATGGAACATCCCAAGTAAGTTTATCTTTAGCGTGGAAATTCGCATCTTCCAGGATGAACGTAATGTTCAATTACTTTTGTTCCCTGGCTATTGTTAATTTTTAAACAAAGAAACATGAAGTTTATTCCTATTACAAAGGGTGAAGTGAAGTAGGTGAAGTTGATGAGATTTATCCTCAGCTTAACTTTACCTCCAATTTTATACAATCTTTACAAGTCTATGGCTCTTCTTACATTTTTGCTGAGCGTATTCGCTCTAGCAATTTCATAAGCTCAATTGAAATAAGTAGGAAGCTGTAAAATAATATTAATAGAACTGACATTATCCACCCGTGAGTAATAACACTAATAACACTAGTAATACCGAATTATGTTTACGCGTCAATGATAATAAAAAATACGTCATTGTGTTCATGAATGGTGTCGTTACATCGCATCGTTTCATTACGTTGATACTCCACGTGGGCGGAAATGACGTCTTGAATGACACACAGGAAATGCGTATGTAAATAGTAGTAAAATTATACTATCAACGAGGGTATGGAGTTGACAAGATGTCCCCAATTAAATTCTCTATCGACCAATAACACGTTCACAGTCCAGTGCCCCACGTATGGGTCACGGCGAACTAGCTCCACAAGTCCGTGCCCCATATATGGGTCACTCAAAAATGATCAGATACGCATTTACGACGTGATGGACTTACAAGGAAATTGTTTTTTTTTTGTATAGGGACTGTTAACGTGATAAAGACCAGATACATGTCGTGTTAGACTAATAAGGACTGTTGGAATCCTACTTATATTGGCATAGAAAAGGGAAACAAGCGCACACCTTTCTGAGATATGCATGGTCCTTAGTCATGAGAAGTCCTTTATGATGTAAAAATGAGATAAGAATTCGTAATATCAAAACTGTTCATGTGTCGCCAAGTCAAACCTAAAAACTTAAACCATAAGAATAAGTAATAACTACACGTAGAAGCGAAACTCCCGGCTAGGCGGCTCCTGACGCGCGGTCGGCGCGTTAGATACCTACCGCCTGGCGACACCTGAGGTGTCTAGTCAGTCAGGGATGTCACACAAGGGATATATATTAATATGCAAAATGTATATTATAGCAATGCATCTTACGATATCTTACGACATATTTTCCGTACTAATAGACCTTGCTAAATATATTTTTATCTCAGTCCCTCGCCACTATAATGAATGGGATGGATATATATTTTCATATCTTAGTATTGTGTGGTTCTTTGCTATAATGTCATATATTCCGGTATATTTATATATATTATAAGCTCCGTCTTTGATGGGCTTTACACCGTGCAGCGCGGCGCGGTCGTTGTATTTCTTTCATAGAGTGTGGCGCGATTAAAAACGAATTAATAGATAAGAATAGTATTTTATAATAAAGCTTTATCAACTTAATAAATTCAAATTAATGGTCCGGAAAGGAACGTAAAAAGTAACGCATACCAGATTATAAAACTTATTGAGCTTAATTATTATCTTAAAGGTTGTTTATAGACTCGTTTCCGTGTTTTTTAGATGATTTATAGCCACATAAGCCATATAATTTTCTGGATATAATCTTAATATTATCAAAAAGGATTATTATCTAGTTTAACGTAAATCTAAAAAACTAATTTTGCAACAATGTTTACACGTTGAAGAAAAACATAAATGACATTTCGTGACTAAACAAGAACACATCCATAAAGCGATAATAATCGTTTACCCTTGTTTAGCCGAATATTATTTAGAAAATTCTTAACTCCCCAAACTACGTATCCCATATTTTTATTTTGGCAAATTTTTATTTTCCAACTCAACGTTTCGCACTGATATCATTTCCCAACTAATAATTTGATAAATTATTGTTAGACAAATTATTACCAGGGATTCTTTTAAGATGTCAATTACGTTTTCGTCGAATGTATTGATTGGCAGAAAAATTAACCATAACCTATCTATATCTGAGAGCAGTTTCGTTCTTGGGGTCATAAAAAAAAATAACCCTAACCTACCTATCTCTGGGAGCACTTTCGTTTTTAATCCAATTTATATTTGTTACAGACAACACAATTATTTACCACATAAAATTTGACAATATGTTATTTGCCTCAGCAAATCATTTCCTACACAATTATTTACCACATAAAATTTGACGTAATAAAATTTTGCAATATAAAAAAGTAGCGAAATAAATAAATTACGATGTGAAATTATGCCAAGGATTGATTTGCCAAATAAAACTTCGGCGAAAAGTTTATTGCTAAATGAAAGGCCGTGCCAGAATAAGCTAAGAGATTTTGCCCCCCTTGAGTTTGGGCTTGTAATTTTTATAGATTGTGTGGCTCTACATTAGTAATTGTTTTGCCAAATTTGAGCACCCTAAATATCATAGTTTTCGTTTTAAAAAAAAAAAACTATATTTAATTTTTCTTTGATATTTTTTTTTCCTGTTAACCAATTTTAATGAGCTTGGCATATAATTAACCAAAATGATCAAATGGCCATAATTATATTTTCATTATGCCATAGAAAAAAAATTAAAAAAATCCATTTAAACTTTTTAGATATTTTTTTTTATCACTTCCATGTTAGAGACCGCTCTAATTTTTTCACTGTTAAAACTCCCACTAACGTCCTATAATATGTATTTTTTTCAAAATTTTTGCTAAGGGAGAACATGGAGTTATCTTGACATGAAATTCTTTACATACATTTCCTAGAACCGCTATAATTTAAATCGGAATGATTGCAACCTCTTTAGAGGAACGTACATGTTGCATATGAAATACTTACTGGCCACTTACATTTCAACTTTTTTTAAAAGTAAAAAAAAGACAACAAAAAGAACTCTTTTCAATTGTGGTGCGTTGGTAACATAATATAAACCATTACAATATGAATTCATTATCAAAAACAACTGCAATACAACGCGTTTTCCGTAAAAAAGTTAAAACGCTGTATTGTCTCGCAATGAAAACAATTCTGCAAAGTATAAACGAACAATACGATTTCTTTAATAATACACTTCCAATTTTTGATCAGGTAAATGTCACAAAGGCATATTGTGCATTTGTATAGTAATTAATGGGTACTTAATTTTAAATAGGTAGTTTAAATAATTAGTAGTAGAAGTAGTATTAGTAGTAAAACTCTTTATTGTACGTACAAACAAATAATTACCTATGTTTATCCACGGATATGTAATTTGGGAGTCTCAGGTAGTATAACTTAACACGCATGTCTTCAATCTAAATGATCAAAAAAACATAGGTAATTATTTGTTTGTACGTACAATAAAGAGTTTACTACTACTACTACTTCTACTACTAATTATTTAAAATACCTATTTAAAATTAAGTACCCATTAATTACTATACAAATGCACAATATGCCTTTGTGACATTTACCTGATCAAAAATTGGAAGTGTATTATTAAAGAAATCGTTTTTTTTTTTTTTTTTTCGGTCGTTTTTTGTAATTCTGTAGCTCTGCCTACCCCACTCTGGGAATGAAGGCGTGAAGGTATGTATGTATGTATGTATTGTTCGTTTATACTTTGCAGAATTGTTTTCATTGCGAGACAATACAGCGTTTTAACTTTTTTACGGAAAACGCGTTGTATTGCAGTTGTTTTTGATAATTAATTCATATTGGAATGGTTTATATTATGTTACCAACGCACGACAATTGAAAGGAGTTCTTTTTGTTGTCTTTTTTTTTACTTTTTTAAAAAGTTGAAATGTAAGTGGCCAGTAAGTATTTCATATGCAACATGTACGTTCCTCTAAAGAGGTTGCAATCATTCCGATTTACATTATAGCGGTTCTAGGAAATGTATGTAAAGAATTTCATGTCAAGATAACTCCATGTTCTCCCTTAGTAAAAATTTTGAAAAAAATACGTATTATAGGACGTTAGTGGGAGTTTTACCAGTGAAAAAATTAGAGCGGTCTCTAACATGGAAGTGATAAAAAAAAATATCTGAAAAGTTTGAATGGGTTTTTTTAATTTTTTTTCTATGGCATAATGAAAATATAATTATGGCCATTTGATCATTTTGGTTAAGTGTACACTATATGCCAAGCTCATTAAAATTGGTTAACAGGAAAAAAAATATCAAAGAAAAATTAAATATAGTTTTTTTTTTTAAACGAAAACTGATATTTAGGGTGCTCAAATTTGGCAAAACAATTACTAATGCAGAGCCACACAATCTATAAAAATTACAAGCCCAAACTCAAGGGGGGCAAAATCTCTTAGCTTATCCTGGCACGGCCTTTGACGAAACATAATTCGGCAAAAGGGCAGTACACCGATAATAATATTTTGCAAGCTCGTTAATATGTCGCACTGCCAGATCAAAAGTGTAGTTTTTCAAAATACAACTGTATTTTAAAATCAACTTTAATACAACGTCCATGAGCTTGAAACAAAACTAGCAATGAGGATGAGTTGATGCTGTCTTGATCTAGCGTGCGATGTTCTAATAAATACATAGATAAATAGCAATAATAAATAAAATACATATACTAAACTTGCTGTCTAAAAAACATGTTATTAACCTACCTATCTGGCAAAAACCGAGTAAATACTTTAAAGTAAAAATCTGAAATGCTCCCAACCGTTTCTCATCCAAATTTTAATCCACACGTCTGGATAGAGTAAGAATGTGTAGCCGGGGTTACGATGTAATAAAATGTAAGGTATCTTACGTGAGACATACTCGCAGGTACGCTTCCGAAATAGTGCTCTGCGTCATTTCAAAGTTACATTCCAAGTATTGTGAGACGAAAGTTATTTCAGATAAAAATGTTATTTTAAGATTTAACCGCCGTCTGTACTCGAGCTATTTTAAAGACAACGTGTTCCTTTTTAAACAACTTCAAGCAAAAAAAAGAGGTTCTCAATTCGTCTGTATTTTTTTAAATGTATGTACATCATACATCCATACGCAAACTCAGGCCTTCATTGCCAGAGGCAGAGCTAAAAAACGCGTTGATAATCTGTAACCACACATTGCACAATTAGGCTAAGATGTTTACCTGCGTATTAGTGACAGGTTGCAAGCCCATTGACTAGCAGTATTACAAGCTTAACAGTCCTTACTTAGTACTTTTTGTGTATGAAAAATCGTCACTAATTGACTCCGAGTGTCGGAAAGTAAGTCTTATTCGTACTAGTATTAAAAATGCAAAATGATGTTTGTCTGTGGGTTTTTTTAACTCAAATCGGAGCATCGGTTTTAAATAATTTTTATATTTATATCGAGAAAATTAACAAATCCATAGGGAAGCTTGTTTAGAAATTTGTTAGTATTTAATAAAAATACAATAAACTTGTGTTCTAAACTATCCAATTGTTTTGTTTAGATTCAAATGGTTCAAGGACCTGAACCTTCGCTGGTACTGCGTGCCTGCCGTTGCCAACATGAGGTTTGACTGTGGCGGAATAGAGTTCACTGCCACAGCCTTCAACGGCTGGTACATGAGCACTGAGATCGCCTGCCGAAACTTCTGCGATATCAACCGACGCAATATTTCCAAGGTAAACACGGATTATTCTTTAAGGTTGCATCGACCATACGCCTATTGTTTCTTGAACGATTTGTAGTTTGATATAATAATCGCGCTCTAAACTGCGCCTCTATTCAACACGGTAAAAACCATATCGTCTTTAACCTGTTATCGTATCGTCAACGTTTTGATAGCTCTTATTTACTTGACAGTAATGGTGCCTGACGTCAAAACAATACCATTACAGGTCAAAGACGATATGTTTTTTACCGTCTGGAATAATAGAGCTCCATATTAACTGAAACAGGTCAACTATTTTTCTTTCACAACGGCTCAAACTCAGCTCTCGCTGAGCTCCTATTGCAGAGTGCTTTAGCCCTTCGGGCCAATTAACCTAAACCTACCTAATAAGTATTTATCTAATGATTTCCATTTTGTACAATTGGTTGGTCCGTTTAGTTGTACGGAGTGAGTGGATGAGCTCAAACGTCTTTTACCCATATTTTTTTTATCTATTTCCAGACAGTTGCTCTGAAAATGGGACTCGACACTAACTCCGTCATAAACCTGTGGAAAGACCAGGCTCTGGTAGAAATTCACATTGCCGTGCTGCACAGCTTTCACAGAGACGTCGTGTCAATAGTAGACCACCACACTGCTTCTGAGCAGTTCATGAAACATTTGGACAATGAAATGAAAAGCAGGTATGTATACAATTAAAAAATGGGTATTATTAATTTATGAGTATTTTTACCCCTTGTATGTCAGTGGTGTAAAAATTATCAAGTTCTAGTCTCTTTAGATTTTGATACACATAGCCCAAAAAAATGTAAAAAAAAAAACCTTAAAAATAAATAAATTCTGAGCATAAATCTATGACAAAACATGACGTCAGCCTAAAGTGTACACCTGGAAAATCCATTTCAAGCATTTAGCAGTTTTGCATTCTAAATAGATGAATCCTAAAAATGGATTTCGCTGGTTGCCACTTTAGGCCGGCGATAAAATATGAGGGGTCAATCAATCAAGTAAAAAATATGAGGCTGGGTTACCCAATAGTCGAGTTGGCGATATGACATCTCGAGGGTGAGGGAAAGATCTGAGTCCATTCCTAGTCGTCACAACATATTTTCCTTGAGGTATTTGTGTTGGGTAGATATGTATGAGAGGTAGGTATGTATGTGTATGTATGTATGTAGCTGTTGTACAACATTTACCATCATTACTACTTGTTTCGATTTTTAAAATGATTCTTCTTTTAGGGGAGGTTGTCCGACTGATTGGGTTTGGGTGGTGCCTCCAATGTCATCTTCCATGACAGGCGTGTTTCACCAAGAAATGGCTCTATACTATATGAGGCCATCATATGACTATCAGGTAAGTTATGAATCCAAAGAAATAAAAATACGAAGAGTGCTGCCCTACTAAGCTCAATGGCGATATCTCAGACAAAACATCTGTAGAATTTGCAACCTAGTTACAAACAGAACAGAGTTGACTATGCTTTGGCTATTCAATTTAGATATTGCATTTTTGCTTAGGAGGGCAGAGTGTTGGTACCGAGTTATTTTTTTAAATAATAGAAGTCAAATTGTATTTTCTTTCTAAGATACCTACTTTAATAGTTACACCCATTCTATTTATTGTTTAGGAAGATGCTTGGAAGACCTACAAATGGCCAACGTCCGACGACAAGCCGGTGACCAGAAAGTTCCACTTCAGGCAAATCGCTCGGGCCGTCAAGTTTACTTCCCAACTGTTCAGCCGGGCGCTCTCCCGGCGTATCAAGGCCACTATACTCTATGCCACCGAAACTGGGAAATCAGAATCGTATGCCACCGAGTTAGGCTCGATTTTCGGCCATGCTTTCAATGCGCAGGTGAGAATTAGTGCAAATGTTGATGTAAATGTAATGAAACGCCTGTAGTAAATTTATATTGACAAGATTATTTTTTAAACTAAATATTTATCTTACTTTGTCATAGGTTTTGCCCATGGATGAATACGACATGTTTTCAATTGAGCACGAGACGTTATTGCTAATCGTAACATCGACATTCGGAAATGGAGAGGCTCCTTCAAACGGTGTGGTTAGTAGTTTTCGCGTTATCACAACGATTTTTATTCCTACAATGTAATTTTTTGAAGTTTTTCTTCCTATATTATTTTTCTTAATTCATTTGTTTCCAATGTCTTTAGGCATTTGGTGAGCATCTTTTCAAAATGCTGAATGCTGAGAAGGACCCAGATGGACATTCAAGTGAAGCAAGCGACGGGTACATTTTATGAACTACTTTTTGTGCGTTGAAAATCTGCATGACATCTGCAAATATTTGTTATTAAAATTTGTTTTCTATTGTAGTTTAAGGACCCCTACTCCAAAGTCATTGATGAGGACAAACAGCATGATAACGCCAACTGTGCCGGTCTGCAAAAAGCATCTTTCCCGATTGGAATCCAACAAGAGTTAGTGCTCTTTATTTTATCTAATTTCTATATGTGTTCTATGGGCAAACACCGGATTGACGGGGGCAAAAATGTACCAGTGCTAGTGATTGCAATGATTCATTTAATGTCTACTAAGTTTATCGACATCGATAAAACTCATTTTTAATCAAGTAATGGCCAAGTTTGAATACCTTTTCATTATGTACAAACCTCTTTTATTTATACTTATCACAACTATAAACAACCGGTATTTGACATTGACTCTGGACTCGAGTCACTTTTGAAAACCATGGAAATTACATTGAATAAGAAATTCATTCAGTACAACTATTCAGTATTCTTTAGCATTCCGACGAATTGGGAATCTTTTTGTTTTTTAAGTTGGTTTAAAATGCCTAGAAAGAAAAAAGATCGTTTATCTTCATGGAAAGCTGATCATTCAGACATAGAAGATAAAGGTACGACTTACTTTTGCAAAAAATGTAAGATCAAGATAAGATAAAAAAGTTGTCAATATTTAATGAAACACTAGCACTGGTACATTTTAGCCCCCGTCAATCCGGTGTATGTTTATGAGCAGACCTAGGAATATACAAGGCAAAATTAAATGACAGCTAGGGATTGCCTATATCGATAAACTGAATTATCGATGCTATTCCTATATACTAGTGATCTGAATTCTGGTTATTCTTTATTTAAAAAGGATTTTTAAACCTTCACTCATCATCATCATATATTTTTTTCCTTGTTGTGTATTTCAGAGTGCCTGTCCCATTTAGGTACTATTGTAAAAAAAACCGATCAGAATTAGTTAGTATAAAAAAAAATATGATGAGTGAAGGTTAAAAAATCCTTTTAAAATATTCGATATTTGAGTTCATCGATATAGGCAATCCCTAGCTGTTATTTCATTTTGTCCCGTATATTCTTAGGTCTTTTTATGAGTCACCTACGATCCAGACTAAGCATTTCTAATAAATTTGACCCATTTTCTATCAGGTACTGGGGCATCATCCATCGAGAACTTTGGTCCCTTGAGCAACCTTCGCTTTGCAGTATTTGGTTTGGGATCTAGCGCCTACCCGAAATTCTGTAATTTCGCCAAAACCATCGATCGAGTGCTGGGAGAGCTAGGCGGTGAAAGAATCATGGATTCAGCATGTGGTGATGAGATGTTAGGCCAGGAACAAGAATTTCGTACTTGGTCCACTAAGATATTCCAGGTATAAAAACCATACCCGTGACACCATGCTTGTTTAAGTAGTAGAACTTATCGTTTTGCACTATTTTTATTTCACCAACAGGCAATTTTCAATACAGTTTTTTTTATATTTAGCCTGCAGTCTCACCTAATGTACTATTATTTATGACCTGCCTACGTCAAGCTTATGCAATAACCTTAAGAATATTTAACAGATATTATGAGTTTTTTATCTTATCATGAAGATATAGACATACTTAGTTATTCGAATGTGAAACGTGAAACTTTGTAGTCAAAAGTTAATATTTGTCTACTTAACCCTTAGTCGCAGAATTAAAAAATAACCTAAAATCAAGTCTCATTTGACTTCACCTGCTCACAAAATTTTATTTTATAAAAAATTACATAAACTTGACCTTAAGGAATGTATGGTTTACTACACAAAATAACTGTAAGGGATTATATTGTTTGTCTTATAGGAGGCCGGCGAGACTTTCTGTTTAGAAGAAAATATGGTTATTAGTGGCAAAAATTCTATTACCAAATTACCTCTATCAGAAGAAACTCTCAGATTCTATAAACCATCGCAAGAGGTGACTCCCAAAGCGGCTCTGGAGGCTACATACAAGAAACAGCTGATCGCCTGTACGGTCAAGAAAGTTAAACGCCTTGGCGATGTCACTGAAGACCGAGAAACCATCTTCATAGATATTCAACCAAAAGTAAGCTTTTTAACTGAATAAAACCAGGTAAAAAATTGTTTTAGTACAAATACGTATAACACTAATATCCATTTTTTATCCAGGAAAATATAAAATATGATCCCGGAGACCACCTTGGAGTAATGGCGTGTAACCGAAAAGAAATAGTAGACGCTGTATTAGAAAGACTGGTTGAAAAAGATGTAGATACTCCTCTACAACTTCAATCTATGAAAGAAACCCTTTCGCCCCTCGGTACGAGTTTAAATTTGCTTTAGAATTAGCCAAGGTTCTATGTTGTGGGTCAGGTAGCTAATCAGCTGGTTTATTCTTTTAAGGTTCTTCAAAGACTTGGGAAAAAAAAGAACGCTTACCACCGGTATCTATTCGAGATTTATTTACTCGGTACCTGGACATCACTACTCCCCCATCAACGAAAATTTTGAAATATTTAGCCGGTGCGTGTAGTGACTTAGACCAAGCGGGAAAAATTAATGAGTTATTAACGGTAATTCTTGATTCTGAATCATTATTCAAAGGCCATAGCCGGGTTTCCATAGTAAGTCGGCCCTTACATCAAACGGGCTCGGGGATTTTTTGTCAGTACCTCTTGTAATGAAGAATATTTTAGCCGAGTATGAACATCCTACTTGTAATAGTTTTTGACTTATGATTTTTTCAAGTTTTTTTTTTAATGTTTGGTTTTTCTGGATGTATTCAAGCGATTTGCTTCAAATTTTGAAATGACGTTCTTTAGATAGATTTGCATCGCCACCCAAAAAACGAATACTAGTTATCGTATAAAAAAAAGAAAAAAAAGACCAACTTAAAAATAATCATTTTTTTATGTGGTTACGAAGTAGTGACACCCCTAGTTTTTTTTCTCACAATAGGCCATACATTGGCCTACTACTTGCCTAAATATCAAAATTTTCCAGACGGTACTTCCTACAAAAAATCAGCAGAACGTGAGACCAAGCAGATAAATAATGCGATAAACATCTTGCATCACGATGACATTAAGTTGTCATTAGCATTTTACTCTTAAATACGACAAACTAATAAGAAAACTCAAACATAATCGAAGAGTTTGAATACTACATTGAAAAACACCGATTGAATCGTTTGTTAGTACTTTACCTCAAAAGCATAAAATCCTTGTAGCGATTCACCGGTTCGCATTTCACCTCGAACGTATATTTAATTATCGCGTTGTATCTTGATCGTTTACTTTTTTAGTCGCTATAAGTTTTAGTCGCATTTCACCTCGATCGTACATTTAACTATAGCGTTGCGTCTCAATCTTCATTTTTTTTAGTCGATATTAGTTTTAGTCGCATTTCAACTCGAACGTTTATTTAATTATCGCGTTGTATCTTGATCGTTTACTTTTTTAGTCGCTATAAGTTTTCGTAGCATTTCACCTCGATCGTACATTTAACTATAGCGTTGCGTCTCAATCTTATTTTTTTTAGTGGATATTAGTTATTGTTGCATTTCACCTCAATCGTTTGATAAATTTTCACTTTGTATCCTAATCGTCTATTTCAGTATTAGACAGTATCTTTAGTCGCAATGTACTGGTTTTGCTTTTTTTTAATAGCATATCATCGTGAACATTTAATATCACAGTTTGCCAAGTAGCACTTTATCTCTACAACAACATTTTAGGCTGATGTATATTAACTTACGACCTACATGTTCAAATGAAACGTTAAACGGGATTTCATTGGGATTATGACTAAATAATGACATGAAACTATAGGTACAAAACACGTTTTAAAAAAAATGTTACGGAATTTTAGTGCGAACATCAATCAACTCGTCAAATTAAATAGAGTCCCAAACAAACATCGATCGCGACGAAATGCGTCTAGGGTAAAATACTACACGAAAAATGAAATGCAAGAAATAAAACTATCGAGGTTTATTCCAAAAAGCAATTAACGCGTCAAATAAAACAGCGTTCCAAACAAAACTCGATCGCGGTGAAATGCGATTATGGTGAAACACTACTCGGAAAATAAGATGCTACAAATTAAGTATACTAATGTGAACAGCCACACGAAAAATTGCTTCAAGAAAAAAAGCTATTGAGATTTTGTACAACCGAGGTGAAATGCGAACCGGTGAATCGCTACAAGGATTTTATGCTTTTGAGGTAAAGTACTAACAAACGGATTGAATACACAACTTGGTCTCACATTCTGCTGATTTTTTGTAGGAAGTACCGCCTGGAAAATTTTGATATTTAGGCTAGTAGTCGGCCAATGTATGGCCTATTTCGAGAAAAAAATCTAGGGGTGTCACTACTTCAAAACCATGACCATTGTACTGAACTGAAATCCAGTGGAAATTTTCCCGGGAAAACGAAAATTTTCTCGTTGGTTTCAGTTTTCGGTGAGCCGTCCCTTACACCCCGTATATATAAAAAAAATGTTTTTTTTTAATTGGTTTTTTTTTTATTTTTTTTATACGATACCTAGGTAACTAGTATTCGTTTTTTTGGTGGCGATGCAAATCTATCTAAAGAACGTCATTTCAAAATTTGAAGCAAATCGCTTGAATACATCCAGAAAAAACAAACATGAAAAAAAAATCTTGAAAAAATCATAAGTAAAACTATTACAAGTAGGATGTTCATACTCGACTAAAATATTCTTCATTACAAGAGGTACTGTCAAAAAAATCCCTGAGCCCATTCTATGTAAGGGCCGACTTACTATGGAAACCCGGCTATGGCCTTTATTTTTTTAAATGAAGTTTAAATTCTTTATTCCTTATATTTTAATAATGCATAACTGTGTTTTTTTTAGGATTCGGATAAGTACGATGAGTGGAAACATACGTACTTCCCGCATTTAGCAGAGGTGTTGCAACAGTTCCCTTCGTGCAAGCCTCGCGCTTCGGTGCTCGCTGCACTATTGCTTCCATTGCAGCCAAGATTCTACTCCATATCTTCATCCCCTCTGGCACACCCAAAAAGTATACACCTGACGGTTGCTGTTGTATTTTTCAACACTCAGGGTAAGTTTTTGTTTACGTGATTATTATTCTTCATAAATATTTTAGTCAAATAACTAACGTTTAACTTTTCTTAAGGTGGAATTGGGCCAACCCATTACGGAGTATGTTCGAACTATTTGAAGAACCTGAATGAAAATGAAGAATTGTTTGTGTTTTTACGACGGTAAGATGAATTCCCAATATTGTTTTACATCTATGCACGTATCTTGTTTACTTTGTTCAAAAAATATTTTTCGTTCGGTGTAATTAATATATTTTAAACGATTTCAGTGCGCCCAGTTTCCATCTGCCAACGGATTTGACAAAACCGCTCATCTTGGTAGGACCTGGCTCTGGCATTGCACCGCTCCGTGGATTCTGGCATCACAGAAAACACCAAATGAAAGTGATGAAATCGTCAGAAAAGGCTGGGCAAGTTTGGCTATTTTTCGGCTGCAGGACCCATGGGATGGATATATACAAGGTGGAGAAGGAACAAGCAGCCAGAGAAGGAGTGCTTAGCCGTGTGTTTTTAGCGCTTTCAAGAGAAAAGGATCAAGAACAGGTAAACCAAATGAAACCTTTTTCCTAGAGGTTTCAAATAAAAAAAACGACAATACAATAACACGAGCCAAAGCTAGTAGATTTTAGTGTAAATCAATATTTTATTTCCTGTTGCGTAAAATATGCAACTCAGGGGACTTATAGAATATAATAGAATATAATCCTTTATTTCAGGCCGACAGACCCATAACATTTGTTAGTAACAGAGGTACTTAGACTATGTTAGTACTACTACCTACTACATTTGACTTATTTATGTATTTAATATATGTAAAAATTGGTTTGACTTGTCCTAACCAGTTAATCAAAATCGGACAGTCAAACCTGCCAGCTATCATTTTCAGGATACTGTTGGGGCTTTTCCTGACGCGATCCATGTGTGATGCGATATTCTTACGCATGATCGCCAGGAAGCCGTCTGTGCGCGACTCCGTAAACATACCTGAGGCGCTGCACCACCTCGGCAGGCCCAGCAGTATCCTGAAAGCGTTGTTGTATTGCACGATATTGCGAAGGGCGTTATAAGCTCGTTTCGTATACTTAACCCACAGGCTGCTCGAGTAAAAGGATTGACTGATTGATTTATATGGCTGCGTTTATCGCGTGACAAAATGTGGACAAAACATACGTCACTTTTTGACACGTATTTAAGAACGAGAGTGACGGGATGTTTTATCCAGATTTTGTCTCGCGATAAACGCATCCGTACTTGGCCCGCAGTTGACGGCCTGCGGTAACTTCCGACCGCCCCTAAATACGAGTAGTATTCACGATCTGTCAATGCCAATATAAAAATCCATACTGTCGCTGAAATATTTCGCTAAAAAGGCAACACAAATCAAAACTAAATACAGTTTGATTTAAAACTTAAATAGCTTCCCAAATTGAAGTTTCCAGTATCGCTTTTGTATTTAAACAAATATTTAATGAAGAACCATTGCTTTTACAGAAATATGTTCAAGACCACTTAGAAGAGGAAGGAGCACATGTAGCTCGGATGCTTGTGAAAGAAGGAGGGCACTTCTATGTGTGCGGTGACTGCAAGATGGCGGAAGAAGTGCAGCAGAAATTGAAGAAGATTGTACAGAAACACTCTGGCATGACTGAACAGGGCGCGGAGAGCTTCATCATGACTTTAATGGTAAAGAATATTTATTTCAAAGTAATTAAATTACTATTATTGAAGTACTGAACCAACACTCGAGAGCACAGACAAAAGGAAAAACATTGCCTAAGCAAATATCTACTCTTTCTTTTTCAAAGTATGACAAAAAAAAATATTGTTGAGGCAGTGTCAAAGCGCTGCAATATTTTTATCAACAAAATACTGTAATACTGTCCTTATATGGACTGCCAAAAGAAAATATTTAAGATTAACACAAGCATGGTTCTTACCGTTACTTAATGCCATAAAATAAATTTTAAGGTTATATAACCTGTTTATTTAATTTTTATACCTGGTAAACTACAAAGTATTTTATTTTTTTCAGGACGAGAATCGCTATCACGAAGACATATACGGCATCACACTTAGAACTGCAGAAGTGCAAAGCGCATCCAGAGCATCTGCACGCAGATCTCGACTGGAATCCACGCAGTCAGAATGTGAATGCACTTGTGCATGTGATGAAACCAAAAAATAAAAATTTGTCTAAAATTATTCTAAGAAGCATTTCCACGCGGAGGATACGTGTCTTCTTCGAGCGGAGAGGACGTGGACCCGTTAATACGGTCACGAATTTGGTCATCAGTGCCGGCCGTAATATTATTATTGGCGACACATGCACGCATTGGTTGATAAATGTATGCTTGACTCTCAAACGGGCAGTCATCTGGTAGTCTACGATTGTTCGTTTACAAACCCTAGTGGACGAATGTTCTTGGCACAGACACATCTTTATACTAAGATTAAATTATTATATTGAAACTTACTTACGTGGTGCGTAACATTTTTCGCAGATTGATTGGAAATGCTAATTATTAAGGTGCATTTAATCATTTTATTGCGTATTTTTAGTTTCAATTTCTTCTTGTTTTATTTATTATAAGCCTTGTCCAATGTGTTTATCGCTGTTCTCTAGGAGACTGTTTTAGCAATAACTTTTAGCATTCTGCAGTCCCTGCACATCGGGACTAAAGCTCCTTATTAATCTCTAAGGATTCAAGTTTTTTATTTTACTTTTGAAACCCCTAAACAACCAATCACGGTGTTCGTGAATGGGGGATTATCGCCATTTTCAGTGATTTTGTATGGACCATTTTTAGGGCGTGGAAATAACCTCAAAACGACAACTGCAAAAATATTTAAAAAACGATTTAATTTCGTGAAACACTTCATATTCGTAATGATTACGAATATGAATCTATTTAAACATATTAAGGATTATTTTAAGGCCATTTCTCTATAGTTGTACCTATATATTTAAAAATGAACTATAAAACGTGATAAAAGCCAAGAAATTTTAAGATTGATTTGGGTAAAACCCAAAAGTTTAACAATTCAGGACTGAACGCGCGTGTCGTCCACACACACGGGGCTTTCATTATGTATAGAACAATAACAATACATACACATGAATGTACACAAAACACTGCCTACGTGACGAAACTACAAGTCCTCCCTCATAAACTAAAAAGGTGCATGTACAAATAAAGAATGAATGGCATATTCAACTCTCCACGGCTATAGATAGGGTTCGACATGCTGAATAGGTTTCATAACAGTTGCGGGCTTTCTTTTAAACAAAGCAGTTCTCAGCTCGGCCCAGTTGTAAACATGCCAGAATTCAGATAGGGTTTTTAATTACTTTCTATTACCATTGTCTTTAGGTACAACAGACATCTTTCACTTGCACTTATTTATTTATCCGAACAAATACAATCCTTTACTTATTTAGGCCTGATTTTTAAGTTGTCATAATTATTATAGAAGGGTGTGGGTGGGTGGGCGTAACAAACAAATTTATGATAGAGCAAAATAAACCTTACAGTTTTATTAAAAAGGTGCATTTTGCTCCTTATTTAAAATGTTACTTACGCGGTTTTACAATTTCACCGACGATTTTAGTTTTCTTTCTTTTATTTGTGTAATCTATTGAGAAAATAATCATAACAGAGAGAAAAGTATAAGTTTACATTAAATAATCTTACCTGGGATTTCAAAAATAAACCTTTGATGATTTCCACGTCGTGAAATAGAAGACATGCAGGTGACTATAGTTTTGTTTCAAACTATTGATAATGCAATATTAAGTTGTACTCTATTTATTGTACATTTAGAGTATTTTTGATAGAACTCTTTAGTTTTAGTTTTTTTGGAATTTACATAATGAATTAAAATGATGGAATCAAAACTTTTGGCGTTTTATTTAGCTTTTCCGTCTGACAACGTGGTCGTATATTTCAATTTGCGTGTATCTTGGCGAGAATACCCTCTGCTTCAGAGTGTTCTGGCCGGGCTCCTGGGAGGGGTCCGGGCATATGATCTTGTGGTCATGCCGGTTTTGGAATAGCAGCCCTTTGTCGGGGTCCATTATTGGCTAGAAAAAATATTCTAGATCAAACAAAAATGTATGCAATCGCAAGAAACAATTTACCAAGACTACAGCGATCGTCCAGAGGCACCCTCGTTACTATTACTTATCGTGTTTTCTAAGCGAAATCGAAAACTGGTTTTTGTTGTACAAATAAATACACAATTTAGGGTAATCTTACATTAGTATAACCCGAAAGCCACCGACCAGCCACGCCAGAACTGGACGGATTCGGAGGAAATTTACACAAATTAGTTTACACCGTCATATTGTCATAGGGTGTTGACCTATGGGGCGACGCCGCTGACAGACTGAGACCCTTTAGACTACAAAAACGGGCAGTCTGTTGTATAACCGGGGCCCCCTGGGACCTCCCTGCTCAAGAACTATTTAAGGAAACAGGGATACTCACCTTACCGTCCCTATAATAAACATAATAATTTATTCGTAAAGCCAGTATACATGTCAATAAAAATGTGGTACACGGCTGTCAAAAAGTAAAATAAATTAGGCTACATAGGTAGCAAGTAAAAATCGTAATAATCATTTAAAAATAATTTAAACTACGACTACAACGTCATGATCCCATTGTAGCTGTAGAACGACTGCTCAATAAGCCAGCGCTTGAGACAACTCTTAAAGCTAGATAGGGTCGATGCCGCGATTATGTTTGCTGGTAGCTTATTGTAGACCGCGGGACCCATGACGTGAGTGAGCTTAGTCGACTTAATCAGCCTATGTTTTACGCCGACAAGCTTATTTGCGTTGCGTGTGTTGTAGGAGTGGATATACATCCTGGAGGTGGCCAAATATGTAAGGCGCAACCTGAAACAGTTTCCAATTCATGGTACCTACCACGCGTGGTACAACTACTAGGAGGCACGGTGAGCTACGCCCACATGAGACGCGACTCGCCAAATCAAAAAAATGCCTGCATACAGTGGAGCCCAAGATATACAACGGGATGGCCGGTTACTTTTTATCCCGGAAAAATGTCATCATCATCATCATGTCAGCCGAAAGACGTCCACTGCTGGACATAGGGCTCTCCACTCAGACCGGTCTTGTGCTTTTCGCATCCACCGCGTTCCCGCGATCCTTACAAGGTCGTCACTCCATCTTGTTGGAGGCCTACCTACAGCTCGTCTCCCGGTCCGCGGACGCCACTAAAGAACCTTCTGACCCCATCGGCCATCAGTCCTGCGTGCGATGTGCCCCGCCCACTGCCACTTCAGTTTAGCTATTCTTCGGAAAAATGTACGGTCCCCGTAATATGACAAAATTACAAATTCTACGGAGACGAAGTCGCTGGCAAAAGCTATACCTTATAATTCCTGCTCATGTTACTCCTGACGGTCCCATGTCGCCAGTGGTAGTACCCCAGGTCATTGTCTCGGGGCCACAGCATCTTGTTGGCTTTGAAGAAGGGCCCCCAGTTCTCCGATATGAGCCGGTGTGCATAGTCAATGTAGCCAGAAATCTCGAAGCCGCCCTTCGTGAAGTGCCGGATGAATATTATTGACTGCGGGAAACGCACACAATTAAGAATAGTTTTTAGGTGAATCTGCAAAATGTTGAATTAACTGGCAAAGAGGCATTTCAGGGATCCCCTTGAAACATCGACACTCATTTGATCGAATGTATAATTTCATCGAATTTCATTTCTGCAAAAAACTTATCGTTTTTAGGTTATCTTAAGCATGGGTTACGTAGGGTAGGTTAGTCTTGTGACCACCAAAAAATGTATAACTCATGCACGTGTAAATTGCCTGTCGATAAAAAAAAAATCGGCGAAGTACAATATACTATGAAATGAGTTTCGGTGATCCGAGGATAAACCGTTTATAGTCACGAAAAAGCAAAGGGGGCGTAAAATATTATTTTCTCAAACGTGCTCGGAAATGTATGCGTTAATGTCCCGAAATGAAGACATGAAGTTTCTTGTTTATAGCTCCCTACATTACTTTTTGACCAAGACAAAAAAGTAATAGCTGCTCTAACTTTTTAAATTTGCTTACTAACATTAAACTGACAAAGGAAAAATTACATACTGCTAACCACCACTAGACTGTTACCATAATTATGCGACATAAAAAAAACTATTGTGCTATATTTATGTGCAGTTTTGAGATTGCCTACGTAATATTGCAATCTTGAGATTGCCATCTTATGATCGCAGTCTTGAGATAACCATCGTAAGATTGCAGTATTGTACTTTTAATATTTCCTCACATTGCTTGGGAAAAGCACTATACAATCCTCGGATGGAACAGGGATATAAGGACTCGTTCTATCCGGCCTCAGTCTACCCCAAACTCGTCTTTAAATCCCAGACTTCACGGCCTCTGCAGTAATGTACTATTTCTATCCGGGGAGTACTGACGTAAAAAAGGTTGGGAAACACTGGCTTAGTCTAGCCTGTTAAATTAAATCAAAATTTACAAGTTTGAGATCTGCCGCTACCCATAGAATAGTAAAGAGGCAAGTTTAGTTTTAATAAATATTAAAGTACGAGTATGTTTGGTATCTTAATTTAACAGCTAAAAGCGAATAGCGAATTCGTTCATGAATACTTGAACATTTTTAGGAAAGTTTGTATATCAATGAAACATTATTTTAACACTCGGCAATTTTTCTTATCTTGTTACCACGTTTTTCTATTACCTTAATTAAAATATTATTGTATTATAAGTATACGCGTAATAGAGCTTTAATTACAAAATTATTAAATTCGTAAAATAATATATCGGTAACGTAAAAAGAAAATTAAGTAACCAACTAAGCACGTCTTATTTGATGTACAACCTTTCTTAGAAATGCTAACAGAAATATATTTTAGATACCTTTATACGTAAAATTCCAGTAAAAGCACTCTTTGTAAGATACACTAAGCCTCTCGCCAATAATTTCATTTGGGAAGGCCCTATTAGGAAATACCAATCGAAATACCAACGCTCCGAGCGAAATGCGAGGTGCGGTGAGCCAACCGCACGATACAACATAGCACTTACGGCTCGACGACGTTGGACGCTACCGCTAGTAGAAAGACGACTAAGAATACATTAGTGTGTGATGATGATTGATAATTTGTAAAATGAAGATTTAATTCAGGTAAAACGGCTTAAGACTAGGGCAGCGATTCCGAAAGTGGGTTCCGCGGAACCTAAAGACTACCGTTGAAACGTGTATAAGTGACCAGGGTTCCGAGTGGCTAAGATGAAAATTTACATGTAGTCGAAATTTCATTCTTCACATTTCAAGCTTAAATTAAGAATGAAAAATAATAATAGTGTGGGGTTCTATAAACTCGAAGTTTATGGAACCCCACACTGTTCACACTGCAGGAGTGTTCCGTTACCTCAAAGTTTGGGAGCCTCTGGCCTAGGGAGTCGACTCGTGATCGTGAGATACCGAGTTCGAAACTCAAGGGTTGCCATGGACCAATGAGTTTTTATACCTGTACATATATTATCCGGTACGCTTACGTTGAAGCAAAACCACGTGGGGAAACCTTCGAACAGCTGTGTGTGTAATCACCATAGAGCGGAATTCTTCATAGCAAAAATCAAACTGTCAGAGGGATTGACCTAACTGTTTTATCGACTTATCGATAAATATTTGTCACTTAACGAAACAACGTTAAAGTAATGAAATCAGGCATCCAAATATACATACAAACAAATTAACGGTGTCCCTAATTAGCTGACCGCCACTGTATTTTAGTATAATAGTAAAGAATAAAACAGAAAATACTTTTTTTTTAATTTTCTATATGAAACTTATCATTAAAAATTAAAAACAAATATTGCTAAGAGTAGGTAACTAACTAATCTTCATTCAAAATAACAATGTCGAAATCTAAATCTGTACTAAATATGTTTTCTTCATCTTCCCTGTAGTAAAAGAAAATAGTCATTATTTTTTCAACATTGTCACCTTTCAAATTACTCCTTTTTTCATTGTAGATCCATTTATAAGATGAAAACGAGGGTTCTACCTCAGTTGAAGTAACAGGAGCATATTTGTAGTACTCGATAACGGTGTTTTGGCTGTAATCACTTTTTTCTATAAAATCAGCATATCAGGTCAAATGTTACAGAATAATCTTTTAAGTTGATTATGGATACCTAATGCGATATTATTCCGTAACATCGATAAGTCGATAAAACAGTTAGGTCAATCCCTCTGACAGTTTGATTTTTGCTATGAAGAATTCCGCTCTTTGGTAATCACATTCGAATAGCTGAGTTTGTAAAAGGTTTTTGTATAAAATATTCTAGGGGTCGAAGTGCATCGGAAAGGGCCCAGGGAAGGGAAAGAGAAACAAAATTTCTAAAGCACACATTTAAATTTCTACTTTGTTCAACCGACATTTCCCGCTGAAGAATCGTTCAAGCAATGGTAGATTATGTGTAAATAAATGAGAAAAGAGACGTATAAGACTAGTAACCCAAAGTAGGCAATAGTACTTGTTTCTCGATCCGCACTTGGCTCGATATATCAGTTATGTCACAGGTTAGTCAATACTTTTCCGTAGAACATTTAAAAGTAAAAGTACAGATGGCGCTCTTCCTTAAAAATGTTTAGGTAGCTCAAACGTCCTTACTATAAGGCCGCCTTTACACCTGTAAGTTTTACTTACGTAAGTGACTTAAGTAAGCAACTTAAGATAAATTTTCAAGTGTAAACACTCGTTGTAAGTGACTTACTGTAAGTTCTTACAACTTACGTAAATCGGAAAATTGCTAGTCTAAACGCGTTCGACTTTGTTTACGGAAGCGACTTACAACTTATCGAACTAAATTGATAAGTTGAGAACTTACAAAAAAAAATGTCCTCCTCTAAACAAAAACAAAATAAAGCCTGGTCTCCAGACGAGGTAGAAACTTTAATTACTGCTTTTGAGGCACGTCCCATACTATGGGACTACAAAAATAAGGAGTATAAAAATCGAAGCTAAAAATCGAAGAGTGACCATAAGTTTCTCAGGTGGTAAAATTGCTGGTCGAAAATATGTATTTTTTTTTTTAATGATTGGTGCAATTTTTTCCAAAAAATATTCAAAAGTTGTCGAATTCATTCTTATAAAATTGAAAAATTAGTCTCGGTCTTCCATTCTCAACTCCTTTAAAAGATTTTCAAACGCACCTCGTGCTATTCTTTTTTCTAGCCAAGATTTTACCCAGCATTGTCTTTTCTTTTGCTTTAGTTTGGATAAAATTATATATGCAGCAGCTGTTTGAACGTGGCGACTTTGAGAAGGCATTTTATTTACTGATTTAGTAAGCAATGTAAATGGGCGTGTAATAACTTATGCAAGTTTAAATTCACAAAATTTACATAAGCATTATTTACTGTAAGTTTATATCAAGTGTAAATGCAACCGTAAGTAAATTATGTAAATATTACGTAAGTAACTTACAGGTGTAAAGGCGGCCTAATTTGTATTCATTGGCAAGCAACACGCGCTAATGTACTTGTAGCTTTCGCACTTAAAATGTTGAATGCACCTCACACTTCTCCTATAGGCCTCCCTCAAGGACCGGTCCTGCGTCACTAACATCTATTGGTATCACGAAACCTTAGCCACGTACTCTACCTTGTTGAAGGTCTATCTACGCTGCGTCTTCCAGTACGCAGACGCCACTCGAGAACTGTTCGACCCTATCCATGTACAATGGTAGGTTTATCTGGGATAGAAGATTTCCGTCCATATCTTGATATGACTAGCTACTCTAGCTAGGTAGTTAATACCACCTGATCGCTTTGTAACGACATCTCAACCTAAATAGGAGCCCCAGCCGTCAACATTACTAAGGGCGCGTACACAAAGAACGTCCTTTTTACAGGATCCTTTTTAACGGATCTTGTTATCTTCTTTTTTACTGGATCCGGAACACTGTATTGTGCGTGAACTAGCTCATACAACTACATGCGCCATCAAATAACGGGCCTGTAAAACGGATTGCTATGTGTACGCGCCCTAAGACAGACATAACATGAAAATAACAATGTGGTCATTTTGCTACTCCAACTTTTTGAGATGTAGCCGCAAAGCGATTTGGTTGTTTTGCGATCTCGTTTTTTTTTTATGGCTTAGGAAGGCAAACGAGCACACAGGCCACCTATTGGTGATTGGAAACTGTGACCCATAGACATTCGCATTCACGACACTGAAAATGCACTGCCTACCCTAAGGACTAAAGACTAACGAGATCTGGACCTAAAGCTTCTATACCGTTTACCTGCAGTATGCCAACCCGGTTGGCTCTCTCCCGGACCGCCAGCTCCCGATTGAAAGGATCCTCGATTTCAACCCCCTCACTGACCAGCACGTAGGGCTTCACCGAAGGGAACACGATCTCGTGGATCACAGAGCGCCGCTTGATGAACTCCTTTTCTGACAACGTGTCGCCATTTGCTCTGGAAGGCAATATCAGTTGGTTATCTCATACAAGTTGACCTATTCCCAAACTAAGCATGGATAGACTGCTATACTGCGACTGCTATACAGGGTGTTACAAAAACACCCGTAAAGCCGAAAGGGGGTTAAATGGTGCCTTATAACAAGTCCATTTACAATATTTGAGAACCGTACTATCACTGTATGACTTACCGCCAAAAAAAAACATTATTTTTTTCATTGATGTGCAAACCCTATTTCAGTAAAATTAAAGAGTATACTACGCAGAATATTTGTGTTCATTTTTACCTAATTCGCGAAACGGTAAAGAGATATAAACAAAATGAACAATTTTCGATTAGATACATATTACAAGTCGAGTTTTGGATGATTTTAAACGAAGAAACCTAAACTTACACTTACTTTCTTTAGTAATGAAAGTCAAATTTACAGGAACGGCTCAAAGTGAGCTCCGCCTTGCTCAATGCACAACCTCCGATACAGTTCGCGAGCACGATTTAAATTGCTATCTTCATGGCCTACGCATAACATCAATCGTAATATTATGAGTTAGAAAACATCGTCATTTTGGAAAAAAAAATGGAAAAACCCGGAACAATTTTAGAATATCGATAAGAAGATTTGAAATTGACAACTATATTTTTTTCCGTCTTGACGTTTTTTGAAGCCAGTACTTTAAGCATAATGACATCATAGTATTGAACCTTTGTGGGTGAAAAACAGAAAAACCATTAAAGTTGACAATTATCAAAATTGGGAATAAAGGCTTGTAGTAGGTACTGTTAGGCGATGGGCTTGCTACCTGTCACTAATATACACTATTAAACATCTTAGCCTAATTGTGCAAATTGTGGTTACAGAGTTATCAACAAGTTTTTGGAGTTGTTGGTAATTCTGTAGCTCTGCCTACCCCACTCTGGGAATAAAGGCGTGAAGGTATGTATGTATGTATGTATCAAAATTTGTAGGTAGGTGACAGCTTACTAGGGTTGACAATATTTTTGGCTTTGATTATTTATTATATTTTTACGGGGTATTTTGTAACACGTTGTATAAGTACAATAAAACAAACTTTCGGGTTTCTCGTGTCTCAATCGGTTTCATACGGTCTTAATCTCTGCCCTCCTAAGCTAATACGCAGTATGTCAGATGAAATTCCTGTAGCAATATCAACCTTATTACTTCTTAGTAAATAAGCAGTATCCCAAAATCAATAACCAAAGCAGGTTTAGTTCTCTTCTCTTAGTGATAAGGTTGATATTGCTACAGGAACTACTACTTTAGGAGGGCAGAAATAATGACGATGTCGTCGTAATGAGCAGACCAAATTTGGTCTGGTTTGAGTAGTATCAAGTGTAAGATAATTAATTATATAATTATTTATAAACAAAATTGTTATTTATGCGGTATTAATTTAACGCATTAAGATAAACAATAAGTTGTTCGTGAGATGTCATTTCCGAGTAAAAGGGCGGCAATCGGGCTGTCATAAGAATGGTTGAGTTTGTTTTCGGCGGGCATTCCTTGGACAGCCCTCTTACCGAGCCGACGTTGTATTTGGGTGCTGAATTGACAACATTTCAAAAAAAAAAGCGTTATTGATTTTTCGAGTTTATAATAGCTGGATAAAAATTAGACTACCCGTATTTCTCAGTTTTTCTTTATTTTACTTAAATTCGTCGTTAATAATTTATTAAAGAAATAGTCATTAAAAAGACCGTATATCCAAAGTTAGGAATACTGATGTCGTGATCTTAGCATGACATAAAATAAAATAAATAACTTTAAACAGATACAGAACTGACTGTCATGTCATGTCACTCACTTGTCAATCATTCGCTGCCGTTCGTTCACAAATTTGTTATTTTGCGTAATTTAATTAATTACATAATTTGTAGATGCCATTAAAATAAATAAACTATTTTGCGTTTACTGCTTTGCATCTGCTTTGAGTTTCATTCGTCAGACAGTTAAAAAATGAACATGACAGTTGTATATATATTTTTTTTATAAATGGACTAAGGGCACTATAAGTGTGTTCCTAACATTCACAATCCAACTTTTTTTACTGTTTTTCCTAAATATAAAAAAAACTACTGCATAAAAAAATCCAAAGATATTTTTACTGTAATCAGCAGTGTAAAATCTAGAAACGGTATTTTATTTTACTACCTTAGCACAAAATGAATTGTCGTCAATTATTACTCTATAAATTGAATATAAAACTAAAGATTAAAACAGTTATTCTTTAAAAATCTGAGTTATATTATGAAACCCCTGATTCCTTATGAAAGTTAGTAAATTATAGATCTACCTGTTCATATTTACTTTAGTATTTCGTTTTAGTTGTTTTTATTATTTTTCTATACAGACTTGTCTGTGTCTTAATAAAGTGTATCATATAAAAGAAAAAAAAACTACCTGTGTTATCATAACTAGTAGATTTAACGTTCCTATAACCAAAGACCTGACGTACCTATAACCAAATGCTGCAATAGTCCGAGCCGAGCTTATACTCCGAAGGTTGGTCAGGTCCGCGATCTCTATCAAGGAGTCCAGGTAGTCGTCCCAGGCCTCGAACTGCAGAAGCCGCCGGTCCGCTTCCACGCCGGCGGGATACTCGTTTTTCTTCTCAGCCATCGCCATGATTGCTTATCTATTTGTAATAATGTAAAAAAAACAAAAAGTTATTAAATTATTTCAATGTGCACATGACTGATGATTGGCATTTAAGTCAAAATGGGGTTGTCAGGTGGATACAGGTAATATAGTAACTACACGGAGGCGGATTGAGGAGGTGACAACGCGTTTCTGTTTAGGTTATGTACGCGTTTCTGCCGTCATGAATTATACATTCTACAACACGAATATAAATCTATATTATGGTTCCATACCGCCGCGCAGTTAGTATTATTACCAAGTTACAGCGCAGAAACCATAGCTACGCTAAATTTAATATCACCGGGGCGCAGTCTGACTATAGAATTCCCTTAAATATGTAATGAAAGAGGCCAGTGCAAAACTTTAAACATACTTATTTTATCTAGAGCACGTCAGCACGTCGGATTAAACGCGGTTTTATTTTGTACTAGCTGTTTCCCGCGACTCCGTCTGCGCAGAAAAATAAAACATAGCTTATGTTCATCAGGGATAATGTAGGATTCTAATGGTGAATGATTTTTTCTGTTTCTGAGCCTATTCAATGCAAACAAACAATCAAATCTTTCCTCTTTATAACTATTAGTTAGTGTCCGACCAAAGTTTCGGTTTCGGTTTCGGTTTCGGCCAATTTCGGCCAAAAAAGTGATTTCGGCCGCAGTTTCGGTTTCGGCCAGAATCCGGCCGAAACCTTCGGCCGGGCCGAAATTGCTTCGCGGCCTCTCGCGGCTCTCGCATCGGGAGCGCTCGGCTTAATTCGGGCGCGCTCGGCCGGGTAGGTATAGGTAATGCATCGGCGGCCGTCCCAGCCGGGACCACCGACAGTATTCATATTCATCCCGTTTGTGACGTTTGTTTGTGAACCACGTGGCGCGCGAGAAAATATGGTGAGTGTTGTTTATTTATTAAATTATTTTTTAGAATCTGTTACTGCATTTTATGCTGTGATTAATGAACGATACGTTTGATATTAGGATTGTGAATTTAGTTTAGACGTGATAAGAATAGGTTGTTTGTTTTGAATAATATAATACCTATGCCGCGAATTAGTGAAGTCTTGATAACTGCAGTAAAATAATTTAAATAATACCTTATTAAATTAACCCTATTACTATCCCTTACATATGTAGGTAGGTATGTTATTTTAAATAACAAGTGAATAACTTAACTTATAACGTTATAAATAGCATTACCTATTGACAGAAAACTTAAATTTGTAGGTTAGTCATAGTTATGCTAGGGTTGGTAAACAGAAAAGAAATACTTAGTTAATACTCTAAAAACAATAATTAGATCGAATTTTAGTAAGTTTTTTTTCTGTTCGTAAATAAAAAATAAGTAAAGTATGCTGTGATTTATCTTGAAATTTGTGATTGTGATTTACTTTATCCAGGTATTATATTAATTAGGTAACTTTGTTTAAAACTTTAAAAAATTGATTTTATTTGGTTTAAAATTTCATAGTTTACCTATAATTATGTCTATTTTCATTAAAAATAAACGTTTTTTATTTTGTTTAACTAAAACAGTAGCTGTTCTCATATAAGAAATCCTTGCAATAACCTTTTCCTTACGATTTGTACAGTAATTTTGAATAATTTCATAAGTCTTCAAAAATTTCGGTTTCGGTTTCGGTTTCGGCCGAAATCAGAAAAACACCGAATATTCGGTTTCGGTTTCGGTTTCGGCAAAAAATCGTGTTTCGGTCGGACACTACTATTAGTATATCTAACGAGTCACACGATTTTTGTGCCGAATCTTTGTTTTTAACCGAATTCAAAAACGAAGGAGGTTATACGTTCCATTGTTTTTTTTTTAATGTATGTTCACCGATTCCTCCGTCAATTATGATCCGATTTCTAAAATTATTTTTTCTCAAAAGCGATGTGTCTAAAAATAGGCGAGTAATTATTTAAATTCCTGAACGGCGTCACTGTTTGTACCGAAGTAGTATTTATGTAAAGTTAAAGAAATAAGTGTAATAAGACTAATAAGTGTTTATAACGAGCTGTCACAGGCGTCATCTTAGAATAATCAGAGTATAGACTCCGCGAACCGTTAAATTCTGCTGCGTCACGGCAACGACAAACACGTGTTAACTTCAAATACCTCAACTACGAAATTTAGTTCGATGAAACTGTTAGACTATTGACCAAATTCATGTCGCCTCAAACTATTTCCAATATAGAGTCTCAGTTAGTTTGTGAGTGAAGTATGTCCTCTATTTAATGCTACTTAGAGCGAGCAGACCTCTGATCCTCTTACCAGGGACAGTATGTACCTATGGTATAAGAAAGCGCCCAGCTTGCAACTGTGCCAACAGCTGCAAAAGTACATGTCCACTTTGATACCCTGTCGCTTCAAGGTACGGTTTTCGGGCGATTTTCAAAAAACTCTACCTAGTTAAGGACTAAAAATAACAAACTTCAACCTTATTCATTTTGTCACGAAAATTAACTACACTATTATTAAAAGATAAATGGTGGTATCTCAGACAAAACTCCTTTGGCAATTGCAACTATATTACTAACGGATGAGGATTGACAACATTTCATTTTGTGAGGCCTGCAAAATACTATATGAATTGAAAGGATTTTGCCTCCTGAACACGTCAGCATATGTTTCTAAATTTATTTTGTTTATTATAAAAAAAAACAATAAGTGAAAAAAGTAACCTCATTTTACCGATGATACTAAGGCCGAATAGGTATAACACCATAGCCTTTTTCACGAGAAAAACAAACTGTCATAATTTTATAAATGACACCGACATATGGATACTTATCCTATGTATGTCCAGTACAGATTCCGGTAACCTTCGGGGAGGTGGGGGAAGAAAGATGGCCGATTGTAAAATCTCCGGCTTTTACATTTGACTTCTCTTTACTGATTATACTCTAACTCACTGGACATTGGCGAAATTACTATGGAACCGCGGTAGAATGCCATTAATATAAAAGAAGAAGTCCAGTCCAATTTTTTAGAGTTCTTGGTAATACTGTAGCTCTGCCTACCCCACTCTGGGATTACAGGCGTAAAGATATGTATGTAAGAAGTCCAGTCCAGTATCAGTATCCGTTATTATTGCCAAAATCAGTCTAATTCTAATTCTAATTTTAATTACTCCTGTTAAGGACACTCCAATGGACTTGTTAGACAAATAAGTCCTCGGATATCACACGGGGAGACAATTGTTTCGTAAAAGAATATTTGCTCTAATCGCCAAAATCGTTACAGAAATTCAGTATTTTACATTAAGAGAACCAAACCACAACAAAGTTTTGACAACGTCAGACGATGTTAGATGTCATTACTTTACTTTTTTAAATGGACTAGACTAACGTAATGTTGTGTATTGTGTCGTAGAATTCGAGTTACGCCCTTTTAAAATAATTACATCGTCAAAAAATAATAATAAATTAACTATGAATCCTAGGGAAAATTTGAAACTATTGTTGTCTTCCTTCTTTTGAACAGTGTACAGAGAACTAATAAAATTATTATAGTCTTTGGAAAAAAAAAACATGATTGCTTGTCAATTGAATCTGCTTATATTGAATTAGATATACCACCTATTGGCGTATGAGGATAGTATATAAATGTCTTATTTTTGTGACTAAATGGAAAAAGTATCATTGTTAATTTCGTCCTTAATTGACAACAATTCATTTTGTGCTAAGGTAGTAAAATAAAATACCGTTTCTAGATTTTACACTGCTGATTACAGTAAAAATATCTTTGGATTTTTTTATGCAGTCGTTTTTTTTATATTTAGGAAAAACAGTAAAAAAAGTTGGATTGTGAATGTTAGGAATACACTTATAGTGCCCTTAGTCCATTTATTACCAAAGGAATTAAAAAAAATATACAGCTGTCATGTTGTCTGACGGGTTACTTGATACTAACGACACGCTTTCGATTCTACGCAAAACAGTTTATTTATTTTAATGGCGTCTACAAATTACGTAGGTAATTAATTAAATTACGCAAAATAACAAATTTGTGAACGAACGGCAGCGAATGATTGACAAGTGAGTGACATGACATGACAGTCAGTTCTGTTTATGTTTAAAGTTACTTTATTTTTATTTTATATCAGGCTAAGATCACGACATCAGTATTCCTAACTTTGTATATACGGTATTTTTAATGACTATTTCTTTAATAAATTATTAACGACGAATTTAAGTTAAATAAAGAAAAACCAAAAAATACAGGTAGTCTCATAAACGCGAAAAAACAATAATGCTTTTTTTTTTGAAATGTTTTCAATTTGGGACTATTTTTTTTAAACCACTCTTTCAGCGCTTAACTTAGCTTAGCTTAACAAACAAAATAATATTGTAAAATATGGTACGCGTTGATTGTGATGCCCTGACTACATATTTCAAAAAATTGGTTAGTTACCGAGGAAAGTTCATTAGGTACCTAATTATGATTTTATTTGGGATCCCTTTTAAACGTACTATCACTCTAATGGAACTCTGACCTGATACATTATGATTCAAGTCGTAAGAAGTGTCATACAAATTGATTTATAATTTATAAGGTAAACAGTTCTATGATGGGTTAGGGTTCTATTGGGCTGATCCGATAGTACTTAGCTCAATCGCACTACGTCAAATTGAGTGGAAGGGTGGTCAACAAGCGAACTTAGTAAAGTAAAGAGTTCGATTTCATATTCATTTAAATTTATTTTTTCTTGAAATAATTTTAACAAAAATAATGCCCCAATTTTATGGTAAATGATTTACTTACCTAATTGGGTGGCTAAACTAATCACTCAAGTGCTTGAGAGGGAATTAAAGAGAACCTCGAAAACCACCCAAATTCGATCGTAAATCGACCCTCCACATTCGTAATGGTTCACAGGTAATTTTTTCGATTGCCATTGAAGAGGCTTTCGACGGAGGGCTGAGAGTATTCAAAATAAATCCAACGTATTGCCGCAAACGTCCTACTCGCAGTGCTGCGTAATTCGTTTCGTTGCGAAAGCAGTTGACAGACACTTTTTTACTGAAGAGACGGTGACTTTAATTTAATTTAAAGCGTTAAGTATACATGTATACCTACATGTGTTTAATGTTCTTCTTCTTCTTCTTTTGCAGTAATTTCGCCAGTGTCAAGTGTGTAGAGTAAATCAGTAAATAGAATAAATCAAAAATACAAAGCCATTCAATAATATTTGACTCCGCCATTTTCCCGGAGACCATGTTTAATTTTTCAAAACTTCAATTTGAGTGGAAACTGGTGCTCCCTTAGACGAGTCAGTTCGACTGTTGTCTACACAGCTAATTTAATAGCGGCCTGTACCTCTACACGTAAAGTTTGGACGGCGGGAAACGCCACGCGTCGTTTCAATCTTCGTTCCGAACCGTACGTGTAAATGCAACTGTAATAGTAAAATAGTAAATAATGTACGGTTCGGAACGAAGATTGGAACAGCGCGTAGCGTTTCCCGCGGTTCGAACTTTACGTGTAAAGACCTCTAATCTGTTAAATCTTTACATAGAATAAAGCAAAGTTCCTTCCCGCCGTCTGAAACTTTTGGATATCTATGTACGTTCGATTTTTCAAACCGCACAACGGATTTTAATACAGTTTTCATCAACAGATACAGTAATTCAAGAGAAAGGTTTTATGCGTAATAAATTCTGACGGGTGTTACAGAAAACTCACATAAACCAAAGGGAAGCGAGGGCGGGTCGCTAGTTTAAAATAAATCCAACGTATTGCCGCAAACGTCCTACTCCCGTGCCTATTGCGTAATTCGTTTCGTTACGAAAGCATTTAAGAGACATTTTTACTGAGGAGACGGTTACTTTAATTCAATTTCAAGCGTTATCTTCAAATATGTAGGTTTAAATGAGTTTAATGTTTTCAAAGGCCTAACATCTGATATTGTGATTGCATTATGTATGTTTTGTATTTATGTATTTTTTTTTTAATTGACCTGTAGGTAATATATTTTTATATATAGTACCCAATGTTGCTCCGCCTCCACAATTTCTGCTTTCCCCAAAGGTAACTGTTAAAAACAAGGATGACTTACTGCATTAAGTTGGCCTTTTGTATATTAAGTGTTTTCTTTTGTGCAACAAAAATTAAATAAATAAACATGAATACCATCTTCAATTTGAGTGGAGACTGGTACTCCCACAAAACACTCAGTTCGAATGTTGTGTACGTCTAAAATATATCTATCTATTGAAATAAGAAACGTCTGTTACCTTTTCATTCTAACAAATAGCTGCCTGTCAGTGCGACCTGTTGGATTATGGAAGCCTTCGGGGCCGTATTAATAACATATTTTGTATGGGATGATGCTCACCTTAAAACACGACAAAGTAGACGTCTTAAGACAAATCATCGACTATCACTGTAGAATAGATTTCTGATGCATCTTGACAAGGACACTTCTCAAGATCAGCTTCTAAAAGTCAGTTGTTTGTTATCATTTTATTTAAACGGGGTATCCATTGGCGAGTAAAACCGCACGAGCCAGCGAGCGAAAGGTCTAAACCGCCAATGGAGCGCCTGAAAACCGCGGACTTTTGTCTTTTAGGTGCTCTATTGGCGGTTTAGACCTTTCGCTCGCTGGCTCGTGCGGTTTTACTCGCCAAATGGATACCCTGCTTTAAAGCAACATAATCAATCTTACCTCAACAATTCAGTTGACTTAGGGCTAGCATTTAAGGCTAAAGACACTAGAAAAAAAATGTTGCAGTTCGAGCTGGACTTGCGTACTAAGGGTTCTGTACCATGAAGATGAAGATTAAGACGACAATGCGAACACTGTTGGTTGATGGTAGCGATCCGGCCGGAGTTTGGACAAGGTTTTATCACCACTGACAGTGAAATGTTACTTGTCTGATATTATGCTGTTGGTTATAATTGTCATAATCTAATAATAAATTACAGGTCGATTCACAAGAGCTGGCGCGAATGGATTGAATGAGTGAACGAAAGTATACAAGTGTGTAAAATAATAACAGGGTTTCGGTTTGAAATTCGAACATCGGTTCTAAGGACGGCACTCACACAGTGATAGGTGACAGTACTTTTGTTCATTCCATTCGTGCCAGCTTTAGTGAATGTACCTGTACTAAGCAGGTATAGTTTCGATCGCTTTAGCACTACAAAATATACAAAATTCAAAAATTCATAATTCATAAATTTTATTCAGTAAATTGTCCACATGGGGGCTCTTTTCCACGTCGGTCAGATACAGTGAATCTACTAGCGCTTCACACAACACTATCATTGCGGAGAAGAAGCGCCGCAAGAAACTCCAGCAGGAGGTCATTTTTTCAAACATCAAATCAAAACAATACTTAAAAGAAACATTAAGTAATAATAAGGTATTAAAGTACATACATACATACATACATAAACTCACGCCTTCATTCCCAGAGTGGGGTAGGCAGAGCTAAAGAATTACCAACAAGTCTTAAAACTTCTTGATAATTCTGTTGAGTGTATAGATTAGGTATCCAAAATTTTGGTTTCCTAATATTTTTTGTTCCATTCGCGTTTTTCCCCACATTTTTATTTTCCTCTGCAGTTGTGTTACTATTAGGTTATTTCTTTGAACGCAATAATTTCTTGTCCTTTTCTTTGCTAGACGTTTTTTTTCCCATGCATTTTGTCTCCTAGTCCGTATTATTCTCATGCACATGTTTTACTTGTAGAACCAGTTCTCTATATTATTTTATCTATCAGTTCTATCACATACGTCCTTTAAGGTCGTTAATTTTTTTTTTTTTTTTTTTATGGCATTGAGAAGACAAACGAGCACACAGGCCACCTGATGATAAGTGGAAACTGTGACCCATAGCCATTCGCATTCACAAGACTGCAATGCAATACTAAGACTGCAAACGCGTTGCCAACCCTGAGGACTAAGATGGAATCCCTCTATGCTAGTCATTTCACCGGCTGTCTTATCCCCAAACCGGAACACAACAATGCGAACATTGCTGTTTGGCGGTAGGTTAATGGATAAGATGGTGGTAGCGATCCGGACGGACCCTGCACAAGGTCCTACCACCCGCAATATATTTGTCAACAGACTTTTAGGTGAAGGGTCCACGAAAAGAACATGTCTAGTCACATTAGTAACTTTTTGAGATATCGCGATTTGAAATGAAAGTTAGGAACCATGTAATTTTGTACGTAATTTTCGTGTAGAGGTTTTTTTAAGAGTGAAAAAATACAAGTTATATGAACATTTACATCTGAAACTGAGTGGTAGATAATAGTTAATTTCGTCCTCTACATTTTAAGATTCAAAACTCTTTTTTTTTTTAAGTGACGACATGTTCTTTCCGTGGACCCTTCAGGTGTATTCTCCCTTCATTCGAATCAAAAATATTACACCTACCCAAGTACATGTAATACATATTGATAACTTAATAGGCAAATAAACCTTTTTAGATTACCTTTGTTACTACGAAAAAAGTGTTTTTGCATAGACAACTTCAATGTCACTGAGACACATCTATATTACTGAAGGATAAATTATTTTCTTTGCCATGTGGCTGGCATTTAGGAGAAGAATAAGTATTTTCTTGAAAAGGGGAGGGCCATTTGCAACGTTAAAAGATGGCGGACGTGTAATTTGTTTTAGACTTTAATTTTTGGGTAATTAGGTGTTCAAAGTTCTTTTCTGATAGTGATTTGTACTTTTTATGCCTTAGTGTCGCACAGTGATTGAAGACTTGGACTTATTTCGTGTATCTGGCATCTTTCTTCTCGTTTCAAGTGGACTCGCAGTGGTGCAGAGGTTAAAACTATCTTGACCTCTGACCTACAAATCACCGTACAAAACGTTGCCCCCAATCTTCCTAGAGAAGATTGGATTGTGTTTTATACTCATATAAACCTTGACACTGGCGAAATCACTTCACGTGGAAGCCATATCCCTGCGGTAGTAGCTGTTCAAGTCGCCGCGGGGGCAAAAAAAAAAAAAAAAAAAAAGTATTTTCTTTGCAGATAATAAATAGGTACTAGAGTATCGTAAATTATGGAAGAGGACCAAACTCCCGGTGGCTCGACTGCAGAATGCCAAATTAGATTCTTAGAAAGAGTACGCATGGGGGAAGAATTTGAGTGCGACGGCACTATCTAAAGCGAACACATGATTAAACAGTGGATAAAAATGGACATGGTTTACGTAATGTCGTGCTTTGGACACAGGCATAGGACCGACAATGTGGTCGAAAGCTGGCACAAAAAAATGAATAACAGAATACAATAATAACACCCACTTAATGTTTTTTTTGAGCCAATTACGGGAAGAAGCTTTGGATGTGAATTACGTTACCCTTCAAAACGAGATAAGAACTGATATTTTCCGCAAACGCAACAAGAAATATACGATGATGGACAAAAAAATTCAGTCTATTGTAAATAATTACCTGGGGCTGACCTCGTTGGATACATGTTTAACACTTTTGTCAATTATGAAATATAAAATATAAGTTTAGTCAAACATACATAAGTGCGATGGATTATTTTTTTCAATAATAAAATACACTCAAGAGGAATGAAAACGAGTCACTTTCTATGGAAATGTCCATGAAAAACATGATTTATTTAAAGTTTTATTTTACTTACACTACTACTTATATTGTTAAACATCAAAGGCTGTTATATATTTTATAAAGTTAAATAAACAATGACCGATTAGAGACATTCATTATATTTCTTAATATTAAAACTTTATACGCGATCAAAGGTATATTATTTATTATATTACTATGCCTTTACTTCCCCTGGCTACCGTGATACGATTTTATTTAAATGTTAGTTGGAATATCTCAAATCTATCTTAATTCAAATAATTACTAAAATACGTGACCTTTCCTATTTTAGTAATTATTTGAAAAAAGATAGATAATATGACCTTTGATCGGACAATCTCCTAATTTTACAACATACTAACAGCATTGAGAGAGACTATTGTTCGGCTATTTTCTGGATATAATATAAGTATAGTTCCAGTGCCATTTCGATCAATTGATGGGACAGAGTAACAGTAGTTATGTGATAAAATAATATAGAGAACTGGTTCTACAAGTAAAACATGTGCATGAGAATAATACGGACTAGGAGACAAAATGCATGGGAAAAAAAACGTCTAGCAAAGAAAAGGAATAGAAATTATTGCGTTCAAAGAAATAACCTAATAGTAACACAACTGCATAGGAAAATAAAAATGTGGGGAAAAACGCGAATGGAACAAAAAATATTAGGAAACCAAAATTTTGGGTACCTAATCTATACACTCGGCAACCACACGGGTAACTAATAATTCTTCAATCTATCAAAAATAAAATTATTACAAATGTAAGGTCAATAAAAAATAAACTTAAAATAATGACTATGAGAATAACACGACGAGGCCTCTATCCAAGTTTATACGAGTTTAGAGGCAGATTTACATGAGAAAGTGGTCTAACAGACTACCAAAGTTTGGTATAAATCCGTCTTGAATTCACTTAAGTTATTAATAAGTCACTAAGTTTAGAACTCGGAATACATCAGTCAAGTTATCGCAGCAAAAATAATGAACCAGTTAAGTTATTTACTTAAAAAGTATGATTAAGGGCTGTATTAATATACATGGGCTCTATTTTACTCGCTAACACTATAATACTTTTAACAAGATTTACTCGTAATATTAAAACAGACTATTAAAAATAAAAATGCTTAGTTCAGTCACCAGCAGAAGTCCAAAAGTTCAAAATTGAGAACAGGAATATTTTTATAGATGTTTTGATAAAAATACCTATGTTAAAAGAGGTTTGTTTCAAAATGTTTTTTTTTTTAAACATATACTCAAAAAAAATTTGCTAGCGTAAATTTGTTTATTTATTTTTCAAGTAAAAATGATTTTTTAGGGTTTCGTAACCAAAGGGTAAAAACGGGATCCTATTACTAAGACCCCTCTGGGAAACAGGCGTGATTTAATGTATGTAAGTATGTATTACTAAGAACTCATTGTCCGCCGTCTGTCTATCCCAGGCTGTATCTCATGAACCGTGATGTGATAACTATTCAGTTGAAATTTACACAGGTGATTGTATTTCTGTGGCCGCTATAACAACAAATACTAAAAACAGAATAAAATAAATATTTAATCGGGGCTCCCATACAAGAAACGTGATTTTTTTGCCGTATTTTGCTCAATAATTCGATTTCGATTCGCACTTTTTTTTTAATTGTTTGCTTTTGAAACAAACCTCTATGTCAAAACGCATGTTTTTTTTATAACACCTTTTAAAAAGTTCCTGATGTCAGTTTTTAATACACGATTATATTGTCGAGGGAATAAAACCGTGTGTAGATAATTTTGAGCGCTTCGACTGTCCACCTACTTCTGCCGCTATATGATAATATAGCTACGTACAATACCTACAGAAAATAAATAAGCGACGTCTGTTTTCAAGGCCGACACCCTTAATTAACATTATGTTCACGAAATTCGGTTGTCTGGTTAAGTTAATGTATATTCAGCTGGCAGAATACTTTCAAAAATTATTATTGTCAATATAGAAGAAATTCCGCTCGTTCCCATAAAACCATAATTGCAAAATATCTAATTGCCGATTTACCCGTTTTCTGAAATATGAAATACCCAAAATACCAGACTTTCTTTTTACCGTGTTTCTTTTTATATCGGATTGGCAAATCAACATGTTTTCAAAACATCATGTTCTCTTTAAAACCGAATTCCCATAATACCAGATTTTGATAACACTAGGCCGGCAAAACACAATGTACTTGAAACACCCAGTTTCTTAATCTACCAGATACTCAAAATATCAGATTGCCAGTTTACGTAATTCCCAACACACCAGATGCTGATCATACTTGATTTCCGAATGCCTAAATTCCTAAAACACCGGATTTTTACTTTGGTAGATTACATAAGTACGGTTAGACAACAAAACCAACCGTAAATTTTTTTTTTTTATTGTCAACTATTTATAACTAGGTACTGAACTTTATCATTAGCAAATGGCAAATACAGTCTATGAATAAAATAATAAGTAATGAAAAAAAAACATTTGGTGAATTCAAAATATTTATAAGTATATACACGATAAACGACTTCCACGCGGACGGAGTCGCTGGCAAAAGCTAGTCTTTATATAATAAAGAGACCTATCCTGACGGACTGATTCATCGTCGCCCAGCCAATACTTCGGAAGCTAGAAACATTAAATCTGGATTTGCTTTTGTAACGTAGATCCGAAAAGACGGGGTTTTTTGAAATTCAAACACTAAGTAGGTGAAAGAGTTTTTTTTTTGACCTATTTTTTGAATCTTGGATTGAATATCTCTGAATAAAATTCATTAGACATGTATTTCAGCATTTTTTACAACTCATCCCCAAAAGAAGAGAAAAGGAGTGACAAAGTTGGTATTTAACGCAAACGAAGTCCTGAAGCACCTGACCGTACTGGTTTGATATTTGATATTCTGGGGATCTGGTATATCGAAAATATGGTTTATCTGAAATCTGCTCTTTGAAAAATCTAGTATTACATTGATCATGCTAAGGCGAGATCAAGTTCTTTCGAGAAAATTGTATTTTCCTAATCAGGTTTGTAAAGTATTTCAGTGTTTTGAGATTCTTGTGATTTCGAAATTTAATATTTTCGGTATAAGGTTTTGTAGGGAACATGGTGTATTGAGAACATGGTATTTTATAAAACTGATATAAAAAGGAACATAATATATAAAAATACTGGTATTGTGGGAATCTAATATTTTGGTAAGCATGTATATCGGCAATTAGATATTTTGCAATTATGGTTTAAAGGGAACGAGCGAGAAATTCCTAATCATCACTACATAGTATAAAACAAAGTCGCTTGCGCTGTCTGTCCCTATGTATGCTTAAATCTTTAAAACTACGCAACGGATTTTGATGCGGTTTTTTTTAATAGATAGAGTGATTCTTAAGGAAGGTTTATATGTATAATACATTCCACGCGGGCGAAGCCGCGGGCGGGTCGCTAGTTATGAGATAAATTGAAATGGCGGATTGCTCATTACACCCGATAGGCTTCAAGCACCGCGTTAACGTTACAGATTTAGTGCATAATGGTTTTCCATCGTATTTTCATGGAAACATACGAACGTGTCTTGCTGTTTCAGTCGGTCACAGTACAAAAAGTACTGAGGTTGACAGAAGCAGCATGACAAATACGAACGTTTCCGAGAAAATACTGTGTAAAACAATTATGGACTACATCTGTACCTGTTAGGACGTGTCTCGACCTTGGTCACAAATTGGCCACGTTTGATGCAGCGTCGCCGATTTTTTAGTGCCCAAAGTTCTCAATATTAGAACTGTGAATATAAACTAATTTTTTCTCATTTTTTGCACTCTAAAGAACGTAATCCATCCTCGGTTTAAATATTGGGACCAGGAATATAAGAAAAACTATTATTTTTTAAAGTTTCATTGTACTACCAGTTTCCTAATAGCCATCGGCAATCTTCGTTTTTCTATGAAACACGAATGACAAATAATACTGTCACCTGCGAATGTGTGTGTGAGTGAGTGTGCTAGCAATAGCCAGCCGAACGGTATTAAGAAGCTGGGGGGGACTGTAATTTCTTAGTCTTGGCAAAGTTTTGAATAAATGACTGGTCTGAACTGGAGTTAGGACGAGAAATTAAAACTGCGTGCCTATAATGGTCTTGTTTATTAATGTAGATAAACGTGGATAAAACATCTGTCACTCTGACCAATGCTTAGTGCGAGAGTGACAGCTTTATCCACCACGATAATACCAACATAATACGAGCCCCTATTGGAAGAAGCTCTGCTTTAAAATTTAAGTCAGTCTATTTAATAAGGGAGTCCCTTGTTTTACCGACATTTATTTGTTCGAAAGATAATTTCTGCTGAAACCTTTTTATATTTAGGTTATCTTAAGCGTGGGTTACGTAGATTAGGTTAGGTTAAACCCAGGAATAGGCTGGAGCGGCTGTGGGGCACCCAGGTGGCATAGTCATCAGCCCACGGTGCCCCCGTTAACAGCCCTTTGGAGGTTAACACCGGAGTGGTTTTAGAGGGTAGGCTGCTCCCTCTACTCTCTTGAGAGAGTGGACGGGAGGAGAGAGTCCGTCATACCCCCCCTATAGCATGGCCAACCCTAAGCCGGGGGATGACGCGTAACGCATTCCCACTCCGAAAAAAAAAAAAAACTCCTGCAGGTGTAAATGCCTGTCGATGAAATGAAAATTCGACGAAGTAAAACTTTCTATGAAATGAGTATGGGTGATTCAAGGGTAATATTCAATAAAAATACATGATATTTTTATCACAACGTCTCCTTTCTTAACAATTAATATGATTAGTTACAAAAAACAGTGTCAATTGTGTTCTCTCATGACCTGGAAGGCCCTGACCACGTTGTCGGTGACGTCCCGGGCGGGCAGGTCACGCGCCGCGACCCAGGTGCTGCCGCTCTGGCCCTGCTTGTACGCTTCGATCACTCCTCGCGCTGCCGATTCCAACCTATCATCACATACATGCATGCATCAACACTAAAGCATGGATACCGGTTTTCGGTATTACCGAAAAACCGGGAAACCGGACCAAAATTCCGGTATTGAAAAACCGGTATTTAACTTGGTCAATACCGATATTTCGGGATTTTCGAGAATGCTCAGGAATAATATTAATTCCTATTAAGCACCCTTATGCGCGGTACTAACTGCTATCTTAATAATTATCTAGGTAAATAAATGATAGTTTCAGAGGTATTTTTGTGTAGTTTCTGTTGCAAAAATATAAATAAAAAAATAAAAATACCGAAAACACCGAAAATACCGAAAACCGGTAAATGGAAATACCGAAACCGAAAAAAAACCGGTATTAGAAAAAGGCTCCGGTAATCCATGCTCTAATCAACACCCTGTAGATATCGCACTAACAATCACAGGCCAGGCCAGGCTGACTGAATCTAACCTATATGATATACACACTATTATTATATTGCAAAGTTGTTTTTGATAAAACGAATCGAAATAATTTCTTAACTTCATCAGCTACATCTTGATATTATCAGTTGTTTTTGAAGTTGTATACAAGAATAATTCCTATATGTACGTGCAGTGCTAGTACCACATAAATTAAAAGTTACTTGTTTTTTATGACCAATTTCATATTATGTAAGTAACTACTACTACTACTACTACTATTTTACTTGTGGGAGGGCCTTGTGCAGGGTCCGTCCGGGTTGGTACCACCATCTTATCCATTAACCTACCGCCAAGCAGCAGTGTTTGCATTGCTGTGTTCCGGTTTAGGGATAAGACAGTCGGTGAAATGACTAGCATAGAGGCATTCCATCTTAGTCCTCAAGGTTGGCAACGCATTTGCAGTCTTAGGATTGCGGTCTTGTGAATGCGAATGTCTATGGGTCACAGTTTCCACTTACCATCAGGTGGCCTGTGTGCTCGGTGGCCTTCATATGACATAAAAAAAAAAACTATGTACTTATAATACTTATATAGTATGTTTGTTTTTTTCTATAGCGCTTCTAAAGGCAGAAAAACTCACAAATATTCTCTATATTTACTTACTTTTGCAAGTATGAATTCTTTACCACCTCATTGTATTTTTCAGTCCCAGAGATCCCGTCGTGGGACTCTATTTGATTCGGTGCGGTAAGAGACGTAACAGTACCTCCAAGACAGACCGTGATAACTCGAACACCGGTTTCCAAAAATGTTTCTTTCTAAAACAGAATACACTGAGACAGAATACAACATACAAGAAAAAAAATACAGGATGTCTTAAATACTCATGGAGAAAATAATGGCGTAGGGAACTGGAAAGGCTCCATAACGGTCCAGTGGCCCTAAACAAGAAGCAATCAGTGAAAGTTATCGTTATAGAAAACGCTACTATTGATGGTCAGTTCGAGCGCGTCTATCTACTCCGTACATTTTGACAGTTCTCGATAATCGTTTACGTTAAAGTACTCGAACAAAATTCTAAATTTTAAAGATTTATTCAGTAAATTGGCCACATGAAGGCTCTTTTACACGTCGGTAATATAGACTGAATCTACTAGCGCTTCGGACAAGACTATAATTGCGGAGAGGAAGTGGGGATAAAATCTCTATTGCGAACCACATTAAATTGAAAATGCTTCTACTATCGGCGTGTAATTAGACGCTTTCTTTGTTATTACTGTAGATTCACATACATTACCAATACAGCTGCTAAATTGTAAAACTGCAGTTTTAGTAGCTCGGTAAATGGAGGCAAAAAATGACTGACTGAGGCCAGCTGTTGACGAAATGTTGATCACGGTGCCTCCGGCGCCGCCGCGGTCTTTACGCATTAATTCCATGGCTTTCAATGTGCTGGTCACGACTGCAGTCTAAAAGCAGTAAGTGCTATGATTAGCTTCACAAACCACCTTAAGAAAACATTCTTAATTGAAAATTTTACAATATACACAAAATATGACATTGTTAAAAACCGCTTTCAGCTAAACCCTTTCAAATGAACATGGTTTAATGGAAAACTGCTGAGTAGTCTTCGTGGTATGGCGGTTGATATACAGGATGAATAAACAATGCAAACGGGTCATTATGTAGAGGATGTTTTGAACTATTCGAGATATGAAAAAATGTTGTAAGGTGCATCATGTCATGTCGCTTTAAATAGTGAAGAAAAAACTGCATTGTAACGTTTTCAAAAAATAGTACATTGTGGATTATTTTTCATAATCAACACATTATTTTAATTCCTATAAAAAGTCATTTACGAGAGAACGTTTATAAAAATCTGATTCTGGAATCCACAACGTGGTTACTAAGGAGATAGTTCCTATCTGTTCGGTTTGCTCATACCGACCCATTTCCATTACCAATAGTTTATGTGGGTATATTATGTTAATTATTCGGTAATACAATAGCTTCCAATACCTTTTGGAGTGTCACAGAAACTTTAACAGAATATAAATAACTATAAAAATCATATGTATGTATTACTTACAAAATTAATGGCAATCTCCTTTTTGTACATTTCATTGGAGTCGTTCATAATTCCAGCATTATTAATGACTACGTCAAAGCCGCCCTGGCTTTTAACGACTGAGCCAAAAGCCGCAAACAGTTGTTCGTCGCTCGTGACGTCACACTGGTAGAACTGAGCCCTGCCAGACCCGAATTCAGTGTTCAGGGTGTTCTCAAAATCAAATCCAGTCTGGTCCACGTCAACGATTGCAACGTGCTGAGAACAAAAAAGCAACAGCTTTAAAAAAACACGCAACGTGTGAAGGTCCTTTTTATATAATTGATTAGTTGCACTTTGAATTTTCAGGGTTCGTTGTCAAACTAGGAATTATAATTTCGCCATGTCCGTCCGTCCGTAGCATAGCTCAGAGAGTCTTTGTTCTAGAAAGCTGTAATTTGGCATGAATATACATATTAGTCACGCCGACAAACAGATAAAATACTCGTAAAAAAAATTGATACCTCCGACTAGGTACTCGTAACTTGGGGATGTATTTTTTCTCGTCTACTTTATATGTGTGGGGTGTCGTTGGATAAGTTTTTTAAAAACATTGCTAGTTTGTGCTAACCATGTTCTTGAAACGGATCCCTTCATCAATGAAGAGATCCGTTTGTTAAATAATAAGATTGAAAGGGCAATATTTTGTTAGAGTCAAGTAAAGTTCAAGTGGATATTGCTAATAGTAATTTCCAACGATGAACTATTGAAGATTTTATACTATAGTACAATACCTTAGCTCCTTCCTGGAGTGCAAGCCGCGCAACTCCGGCGCCGATCCCGTTGGCGGCTCCAGTCACCAGCACCACTTTACCTTGCAACCCGTACGACATAATACGTATTCTCACACCTAAATTACATTTAACAAAAATATATTTGTGATAATCTAAAGTTTAAAACACATTTAATTAAATAGCAAAGCCTTCCTAAACCGTTTCATGTGCAAGAAATACCTCCAACAACGGATATTTTCGGAATAAGACTTTGTTTAAGTACACCTGTTGGAGACAAGACACGGTGGGACACTGTGCCGTCACAGCGCTGCAGCCGGTGTCGCCGCCTCACCTCGCCAGACCGGAATCGATCGCGGTCAAGCGCACACGTACATTTAAATAACCGAAAATTAATATTTGTGAAGGCTTATAGTTATAAGTCAAAGGTCTAATCACCCAACAACATTAAACACCAAACACATGAAAATCAATTGTGTAGTTTTCACAAATTACACCGCGTCGTGTCGCCTAGTAAATATACATTTTCATGTAAATGTGAGTTCAATTCAATCGACACGATGAAACACATAACAAACATTATATAGGGTGTTATAAGTAATAAGTTTAACCTCTTCTTCTGTCTGACTATCTGTAAGCCTGTTGCTTTGAAACGCTTTTAAGGAATGGTAATAGTTAGGGAGGCGAATAGGGGAATTTTCGGTAATACTCGAGCGTGGCAGTTTAAGATATGAGAGATACCTTAGACCTAATAGAACAACCTTGTAAAGTATTTAGCTCTATATGTAGTGACGCGCGCCTAGGATAGACGATCAGATTAGTAAAAAAAAAACGATAGTCTGAAATACTCGAGCGCGTCAGATTAAGATATTGGGGGTTGATTTTAGTGTTTTAAGACTAAATTTAACTAATCTGACGATAAGTCCTTGACGCCGCCGAGTTATAGGGTCGCGAACCTGTAAAAAAAAAACTTTAATCCGGCATTCTCGAGAACGATTTTTATTTTTTTTATTTTGAAGAATATAATCTAAAACTTACTAAAAATACAAAATCTGCCGGTTTCCGCATGACCGGAAGTGTGGAGGAGCCATTTCGTCTTCCGTAACATGCGTTTGTAAAATGTATCGTTCGCGATAAGTCGCGAACGATACATTTTACAAAAAAAAAGTTTAAATAAACAAAAAAGGGAATATCTATAACTTTATTGTCATTCTTAAATTCCCCGTTTTATCAAGGAGAAAGAAAGGAAAAAAAAGAAACCAAAAAACCTTTTTCGGTCAGATTAAGAGAACCCACCAACATTTTTGTCAGATTAAGAAAATATGCTTTCAGGATACCGAGATAAACCTCCGCGCCGCAGCACACGGTAGCAGGCAACAGTGGGCTGGCAGCTGGGTAAATTCCATGCGAATATTTTAACTACTGTACAACCGCTTTAATTTCCTTCAACACATTGTAGAGGCGAAACGGCATGATGCTTAAGGTGGAAATCGTATATAACATGCTGTTTGATTAAGTAAGTAATTAGTTAGTCGAAGTGCAATAGTCCCTAGCCAGGTTTTATAGAATTCTGTTCGTCAGTTTAAAAGTGGTCAGTTCTTTAAGCAAGGGTCGCAATAACGGCTTTTTTAACCTAGACGGGGTAAATGAGCTACCGGGTCACCTGCAACACCAGGAGAGGTATTGCAGGTATGTTGCCAATCTTTGAGAAAAGAGTATGCTCGTCTCTTAAAAGATCCACTCAATTTTTAGGGTTCCGTAGTTAAACTAAGGAACCCTTTATAGTTTCGCCATGTCCGTCCGCAGCCTAGCTTAGAGACTCTTAGTACTTTAAAGCTGTAATTTGGCATAAATATACATATTAGTCACGCGAACAAAGCGGTAAAATAAAATCTTGAAAAAATGATTTTTATATAAATTTCAGTGTTTTTGTAACTTTCAAACATGAAGGATAACTTTACAAATACGTACAACTAGCGCCATCTGTTATGAGTCTCTATAAAGCTATGAAGTAAACAATTATCTGTTATAACAATTGAACACATTGTAAATTACGAATCCAGTTAAACCGAATACGGCTGAAGCATTCGGTGACCGACGTAGTGCAAATACCTGTGGAACTAACTTGTCGATGAACTAAACCAGCTACTTCATTCGAAACTTTTACAAAGAAAAACTTAGCCCTTGTTCCTTTACCTACTCTAGGAAATAAAGTTTTTTTAATTGGATACTAGGGCCACTTTGTGACTCGCTTTAGTGGTTGCGAACTTGAAATGTACCTGTCTATATTCAGCATTTTTTTTTTATTCTTTTGAAATTAATCTTTTTGATTTGGTTTATTATTGTTTATCACTACATAGTATAAAACAAAGTCGCTTGCGCTGTCTGTCCCTATGTATGCTTAAATCTTTAAAACTACGCAACTGATTTTGATGCGGTTTTTTTTAATAGATAGAGTGATTCTTAAGGAAGGTTTATATGTATAATACATTCCACGCGGGCGAAGCCGCGGGCGGGTCGCTAGTTAATTTAATAAACATAAAGAAAAAACTATTCAAATATCCAAGTTTTAATCTTCCATTATAGATTGGATATCACCATTGTCTATTACCACTACTAATTGTTACGAATAAATTATTTCATTTCATTTCAACTTCAAAACCTCTCACTGTATATTAACAATGTACCTATACCTAAGTTTAAAATCTAGTATAAAAAGAATGTCCAAAACTAAACAAAAACCAAAAACACCGGATATATCTACGTAGTAATTTATGTATCACTTTTACCGCCTGTTTCACAATCGATAGTTGACAGAAAAATGAAGCTCTTTCTCTTTCTTACACTTGTACAAATTGTTTATTAGACAAGGAGAAAGACAACCTTTATTGGTATATAAATTTACTCGTCGGTTGTGAAACAGACCCTTAACCTATTATTATATTTAGATCTTTGACGATAAGAGAGATTGACCTTATAAAACCTTTAGTAGCACTTAAAAGTCAGTCTGTCATGGGCACAGTAAGATATGAAAAATATTGTAAGAAACTGAACGTGACCTGATAATGCCAACGCCCAGGATTCCAATGTTCAGCTAGAGATAGCAGAGCTTCAGAGAACATTTAGCATCAATTGTCCTGTTTTTTAGTTTTCCTCCTTCAAGCCGTAAAGGGGAGTGCGCTTGAACAGAGTGGTCATAAAGAAGGAAAGATCTAAGTCTGCTGAATATGATTTTAATTATGTTCTCCCATGATTTGATATCCTTTGGTTATGTTGTCCGTAATTTCCCGGACGGGTAGATCTCGTGTCGCGATCCATGTGCTGCCACTCGCGCCTTTTTTGTACGCGTCAATCACGCCTCGGGCTGCTGACTCCAACCTACACACATAATTCCTCAAAATGTATAAAATGGTCATTGGTTACTTGTGGGAGGACCTTGTGCAGGGTCCATCCGGGTTGCTACCACCATCTTTATCCATTAACCTACCGCCAAGCATCAGTGTTCGCATTGTTGTGTTCCGGTTTTGGGATAAGACAGCCGGTGAAATGACTAGCATAGAGGCAATCCATCTTAGTCCTCAGGGTTGGCAACGCATTTGCAGTCTTGTGAATGCGAATGTCTATGGGTCACAGTTTCCACTTACCATCAGGTGGCCTGTGTGCTCATTATGCATTCCCATGCAATAAAAAAAAATGAAAAATAAAAAAATGATGAGTGATTGCCTTAGCTATCCAGAAAGGCAATTCAGGCAGTGTCATAGGGCCCATGCCGCGAAAGGACCTGCTAGAGGGGGTGTTCTTATTATAGTGGTGATTATTATTTTAATTTAAATTAGTTTAGTTTTAACTTTCAATTGTTAACATCTTTATAGTTATGTTTAAGATTATAAATAGTTATTTTATATGGTATAGTGTTAACTACAAAACTGATATTTCAAACCACCACTGGGGGCGGGAGCTTGCTTGCTTGCTTTAATATTCTTCAGGACTAGTTATGAGAGTGATTCTACATAGTAATGACGAAACTTTAACTATGCCAAAATAAATATTCATTCATTAAATTGGGCAATCAAGCGAAGTAAATATGAGTCTCCGTAGCGTCGGTTTCGAGCCCTAGCCTCAAGCTAATCTGGTCTCTTGTATAGCTCGATATTAAACTCTCTTTCATAAAACTTTACATATACATAGTGCCTGGCAGACCTTGCGCTCACGACACGAATGTTCTCAAAGATGACAACTTGACAGATCGATTTTTTGTCCCCGTAAACCCCCGTTTTGTATTTTTTTTTAATGCCTTATTGTGCAAAATGGTTGCAGATTTAACAGCAAGTTTTTAAAGTTGTTGTTCATTCTGTAGCTCTGCCTACCCTATTTGCTCTGATCATCGACGACTGTAATTACTAAGACATAAGACTTACTTTTGAACGTATAGGACAGTTTGTAAAGTGTCAGCGAGGGATTCAGCAGAGACGTGTTGGTCCAGGGAGCCGAGTTTTTCGGGCTGAATGAGAGCCGTGCCGGTCGCTCCGAAACACACCGTCAGCACTCGGACACCCGTTCTCTTGAAGTATTCTTCTTGCTAAAAAAATGCAATGCTGTTTTAGTAAATAATCCCTGATTAAGAAAGAAAGAAAATCGTTAATTCGTGACTTATATAAGAAAAAACAGATTAATACGAACAAGAAGAAAGTAGCCACGAAATGGTCCCAACTCAAATTGGCCGACAGGTATTAAAGTCAGCGATGGTCTTCCGTTGGAACTATTAGGTGAAATCGGAAGGTTACACACATAATTATTTGAACATAAATGATCAAAATGAGGAAAAATAAACGCAGTTTACCATATGCCCTTTTTGCTTATTTCAATTAAGTTAAGTCCTGGATGTTTTTCATATATAAATTTAACTATTTGTTACTGAGTATGATTTCGTTGTCAAATACCCATAGCGCACAAGCTTACTTGCTTAGCGTAGTTTGGGACTGATCAGTGTGATTGTCTCGTGACATTTATTTATTAAAACAAGTATTTATCTCTTGATACAGGATGTCCTAGAACTTGAAATATATTCTAGACCAGTATAAAGAAGGTTTTCTTATGCTGTAATATTTACGACAAATTCTGGGACATCCTGTATTGGCAAAATTAAATGAACACTGAGTAAAATTTCCTGCCTTACTTTTAAACTCCTTCAATTTACACCATTCATAAGAATGTAAAAACCTTGCTCAATACTTACGCCGATGCAGTTGCTGAATTGTATAACCGCGCTTTTAGTAGCAAAGTAAATCGGCAAAACGACAGACTGCGACAGGCCAGCTATAGAAGAGATGTTGATGACAGTGCCTCCCTTGCCGCCCTCGTCCACTCGCATCAGCTCCAGGGCTTTCAAGGTACTGGTAACGAGAGCAGTCTGCGAATTGAAATGACGTTATAAATTGTGACACCCTGTTTAATAATCTCCATTGAATAGTTGTAATTTACCGCGCCTGGTTAAAAGTAATAGCAAGAAAGTTGAATTATTATTTTCAGGCAGAGGTATCTAGAGTTTTTTCTACTCGTGTAATATTATACTATATTGATATCGTTAATGATGTCACAATACCACCTATAGCGTAACCGAAGCGTGAAAAAAATCCTATAATGAGCGTTGGCATGATAATAACAGTTATATAGTAATTATTATAACATTGTTATTACCATGGCAACGGTCATTCCGGATATCAGTCTTGGCATTTAGTGAACACTTGACATCCTAACTTGTATAATAAAGCGTTATTTTTGTAATACCAACCAAATTGTAGGTACTGTTTAATTTTTGTCTTTTATTTTTAATGATTAAAATATACCAACTACAATTAAAACAATTACAATTTTTTAATTAGTAATTAAGGTTAACTGGAAGAGATCCCATATGGGATAAGTTCGCCTATGTACATTATTTATATTGATGCAAACATGTCTTGTAATTGTTTATGTGCAATAAAGAGTTTTACATACATACAATTACGTTCCTACCTATATTTAAAATTATTTTTATATTAAGTTACTGATAATAAAAAAAAACGATTTTATATTTGGTCACCATGGCTACGTTTAATATGGTTACGATAAAGATAAGATAAAGACATTTATTCAGTAAGTAGGCCGCACGGGCACTTGTACACGTCAAGAATCTAGCAGCGCTTCACAAGAGGAGACCAATGCTGAGAAGAAGCGCCGCAAGAAACTCAGCAGTCAGTCATTTTTAGGGTTCCGTACTCAAACTAGAAACCCTTATAGTTTCGCCATGTCCGTCCGTCCGTCCGTCCGCAGCCTATCTCAGGGACTCTTAGTACTAGAAAGCTGTAATTTGGCGTAAATAAATATATATTAGTCACGCCAACAACGTGGTAAAATAAAATCTTGAAAAAATTGTTTTTTTAGCTTGCCGAAGGGGACTTCACGTAACGTGGGGATGTATTTTTTTTCTCGTCTACCCCCTAGCGTCGGGTGTCTTTGGATTGGTATTTCAAAAATATTGCTGATTTGTCCATACAATGTTTCGATAAAGGTATCCGTTTGTGAAATTCAGCTTTTAAGCGCTAACTTTTGTTAGAATCAAGTCCCCCCCCCCACCCGCCACCCCCCCTACAGGCGAAACTAGAAATACTAAAAATCTGAAAAATATCTTAAATGACAGCACGTATAATGAATTTAATAGGAAAACTATCACTACTAAGTAGACTTCAGTGGTTCCTGAGTTACAAACGGTTTAAATGTTTATACCGAAAACTTATCTACGGTGTTGACAACTGACCTATGATAACAGTTCTCCAGCGGCAAAGTTAAGTTTATCACGAGGTCTCATTTGTTTGTAGTAACATGACATGCTCTTGCCCGGTTTTATAAAAATATTAAATAAAAAAATATATCAAATAACCTGCGTATAGTTTCAGCAGGAAACACAAACCTAAATCTTACGAGAGAGATAGAGGGAGAGAAGGGAACTAAAAGGAAAAAAAACACCTACTTATGTGTATAAAAGGCGGTGCAAGATGACCACATAAGATTGATATGTTTTCCTACATTAACGGTGTCCCCTAGACAAGATAAAAACCTAAATTCTTGATAACATAAATAATATTTTCATAAATAAATTAGAGACAGTTGTTTATTCTTGTCATTATCATTTTAAGCTTGTAGAAAAAGTTATGTATGCAACGGTACATAACTAGCTCTTTAGGTATTCGTGCCTGTAATTAAACTCGGCACTCATACCTTAAGAAGCTTCATTGTGTAGGTACCAGTTATATAAGTAACTATTATTAAACTATTTTTTTTAACCCCTTCACAAAAACGGGGAGTGCTTAAAGTGTATAAAGTAGTAGGTACTTACCTATTATTTTATCGAAACTCCTTTCATCGAACGTATCATTAAGCAGAAATTTCATTTCATCGAAAGGCATTTTTCGCCGCATGAGTTTTTTTGTACCTAATTACGAGTCTTACTTAACCAGCGTACATGTTTAAGATATCCTGACAACACCATGGCTTCAGCAGAAAAAAGCGTTCAATTAAATTAAATTCTATGAACTGAATTTCAGTATAAGTATAACTTAACGTTAAACTTTAAACTTCAAATCCTTTCTCTGTCTGTCTTCACCTTTTAAAATACATAAGGCATTGTACAGTTCTATTACTAGTTTGCATTGTAATGCGGTGTGTGGCGCGGCTGTCGTCAGCCGATAGCCCAAACGGCCAAGACCTAATAAAAGGTTGTATTTACCACGTTGATTGCAATTTCCTTTTTGTACACTTTGGGGTCATCGTTCATGATAGCCGCGTTGTTGACGACGACGTCGAGCGCCCCCTGCGCGCGCACGACGGAGTCAAACGCCGCGAACAGCTGTTCGTCACTCGTCACGTCACATTGGTAGAACTTGGCTGCGCCGGCGCCGTGCTGCGCGTTCAGCTCGTTTTCGAACGCATCGCCACTCGCCTCGTCTACGTCTAAGATGGCGATGTGCTGAAATATTATAATGTAAGATAGGGTAAGCTTCCATTCAGGAGAAGAGTGAAATCGACAGAATAATCGATGAATGTTAATGGTAATTCCCGTTCAACGTTACTTCAATGGAAATCCACTTAAGTTCAACCTTTACTTTGGACATAAATCTGTCATTGCCTATACAGACTATTTGCTTGACTTTAGTGGTGAGGTCCTTGTGTAGGGTCCGTCTGGAGCGCTGCATAGTTGCATCCGCTCGTACCCATTAGCCTGCCGACAGACAGAATGTTCGCATTGTTGTGTTAAGCAGTAAGACCACAGGTGAAATGATTAACATAGCGACATTCAATCGCAGTTCTCAGGGTTGGCAAGGCATTTGCAGACTTGAGATATTCAGCGTAAGATTGAATTTTTTAAAGTCTGTGGGGTCAAAATTCACTTAGGTACTATCAGGCGGCCCGTGTGTTCATCTTAATTCTCCATGTCATAAAACCTACGACATCACCACCCTACACTGAAGTCTATAGCAATATTAGCAATTGACTTATCTCATTTAGTAAAAACTTTTATAACCTCAAAATGCTCCCTTTTCGCGTAAAGTAACAATTTTGTCATTAAAAAAAATATTGAGCAGAAATAGGCCATTTTAGCCAAAAATTATGCAATTTGTGGTTATAAAAGTGTTTTCTAAATAAGACAAGTCAATTGGTAAGTACTATAGAGGTGCCTGCTGAAACCACTATAGTCGAGTCCGGAATTAGGCGAACTAACTTGACAGTTCATTGTACACTAATGTTGCCACAGTTTGGCTAGTGCTGTTAATATCGATATTTATAAAGTCTAGTTTATCATTATTATTGTGTTTGGAATCTAACTAATAATTTTACTAAGCAAAATAATAATAATAAAAATTGGTTGGATTTAAAAATACATCGAACATCGTTTTAGACATCGTTAACGACGCAGTCCGCCATTTTGTTTTGTTGACAGTTCGGACCATGCCTAACAAACAAAGCAAGCAAGCCATTCGGCTTTCTGTCATCCTATGATTGATTTTTTTGGTAAGATTGTAACCTAGCAACAATACTTATTAGCGTATAAAATTAATTAAATCGAACACAACGGATTTGGAATTATCATCGACGATATATAGCGTTTATCTCTATCGCACTTACATATTTGCCAGCAAGAAAGGAATGAATGCTATATGTATGGTACAATTGGTACATGAAATGTATATACCGTACTAGCCCGACGGAAGCCACCTAAAAGGATCACAATGGCCTGTTGTTATTTTTGTATTTTATTCCTAATTTGAGGAGTAAGTATCGTAAATATCCTCTTTAAACCGTACATCCTTCAGATCATATTATACCTATAGTAAAAATTGCTGTAGTTTTTCCCTATTTGGCAAGTATGTATGAGTGAGAAAGTTTCAACGACAATTACTTGATAAAATATAAATATAATCAGATTTATAGAAGGCACAAGGTTATATCGACATATTTGTGTCGACATAAACCTATCACTATTTATTTTTTCCTATGTCTGGCAACATTTTCGGCTGTCAAGTTAGTTCGCCTAATTCCGGACTCGACTTTAGGCTAAGCACCAATCCTTTTAATAAGAAGTTGTGGCTAAATCAACCTAGTTGTAGTTGGTAGTGACCCTGCCTACGAAGCGAGCGGTCCTGGGTTCAAATCCCGGTAAGGGCAGATATTTGTGTGATGAGCGGCGAATATTTGTTCCTGAGTCATGGATGTTTTCTATGTATTTAAGTATTTATTTCTCTATATAAGTATTTATATCGTTGTCTAGTACCCATAGTACAAGCCTAGAGCTTAGTTTGGGACTAGGTCAATTGGTGTGAGATTGTCCCCTGATATTTATTTATTTATTTATTTAATGATCCTTAGCTCTGTTGTAGGTTTTAACTGCTGGTTACTTAGGTATGTGGTAGTATACGAGTATACTCGTATTAGTATACGAGTATACTCGTATTAGTATACTTATTCAAATATCTATAGGTATAATTATGTATTTTACTAAAGCTGTTTTTTCCTGTTTCTCTGTTGTATATACTATTTGTTATTTCCTGTAAATTTCTTAATTTGTCTATCCTTCTGCATTGGCCTAGCTTATTCTACTCTAAGGTTAACTGGAAGAGATCCCATGTGGGATAAGTTCGCCTAAGTACATTATCTGATGCAATCATATCTTGTACTCATAATGGTTTATTTGCAATAAAGAGTACATACATACTTACTACATAAACTCATGCCTTCATTCCCAGAGTGGGGTAGGCAGAGCTACAGAACTACCAACAACTCTAAAAACTTGTTGATAATTCTGTAACCACATTTTGCATAAACAGGCTAAGATGTTTACCAGCGTATTACTTAGTGACAGTTTGCAAGCCCATTGCCTAACAGTACTCCAAACCTTTATTCCCTTAGTCGCCTCTTACGACATCCACGGGAAGACATGGAGTGGCACTATTCTAACCCGGCAACCTCACGGGTAACAAAATATTTATTTATAAATACAGATAATAAATGTTATCACGCGTTGAATCTCAATGTTCGTTTTTTTGTAAACAAGGTCAAGTTGATACGTTGCTATGAAGATATTCGTGGTTTTGTTTACTCACTCGTAAAGTAGATACCTATAGGTACCCATCTGCGCAAAACGTACAACAATTGTTAATATTACAATAATAACTACTGTCATTATCATAATATATGAGCATATCATCATATCAGCTAGGTATTATTTACATTGTCAATACTATAAAATGACAAAAGTAATATACTAAGTTTCTCCGAGAAGAATATAGCCCTAGTATATAAGTTTTGCGTTCCAATTTATTGATTAGTTTTGGATTTATTAAGGTTTTACTGATACTAGTTAAGAACACTACCTTACCGTGGGTATTGTGATTGAAAAACTGAAATGTATAGTCCTTAATAACGTAGAAAACTTAGGATACAACTCGCACCCCCAAACCGAATAAAGCGGGAAATCTTTTTATCCGACTTTTTATTGTTTTGCATTTTTGTGTTCCGCACATTAACATTTATCATTTTTTTCGTACGATCGTCTGACGTATATCTATTCACGGAGATATTTACAATAACTTTTTTATTCATCCGAAATTGAAATTAATCTATATCGGAGGATACAACCAGTAGGTACAAGATATTACACGAGCTCAGTACGCAGATAGTTGCCCGAATAAGGATGTTCAAAATCAAAAGTCTTTTATTCTCCCGAAAAACAGGAACACATTGATTTTTCATAAATTTGTAATCTAGAAAAACCAGTTATAGTAGGTATTTTGGAAATATTTAACACACAATATTAATAAAAAATGTGTTTCCGTGACGACGCGCGGTTGGCCTAGTTGGTAGTGACTCTGCCTACGAAGCTAGCGGACTTAGGTTCGATTCCCGGTCAGGGAAAATGTTTGTGTAATGAGCGCATAGTGTATTTGTTTCTGAGTCTTGGGTGATTCATATGTACACACAACATCACACCTAACTAACCATTAAAGACAGAGCAGAGAGAAAAAGAAAGAGATGTATATATGTGTATTATGTCCAGTGATCGTACTTTTTCCAGCATTTTTGGTGCAGTGCTAGGGTTGTCAGTAGCGCCCAATATTGAATTGTTTGAACCAAGAATCAAATAAAATAAAAATAAAAATAAAATAGCGTATTAAAGAAATCGGATATACAGAAAATATTCTCAGAACATGTTAGGCCTAAAGAAGGGTTAATTTACTACGAGTATATGAGAAAATGTAACACAGTCGCAATTAATCCTTATCTCAGGTTATATAGTACATATTTATGATTAGGAATTGATATACTATGTATTAGCATAGACAGTATAATGCGTAGGTAATGGCAGTACATAAATATAGAAGACATTTTGTTTCTTCGCTGACGTCCCGTCAAGTGCTAAATTATATTATAATAAATGATTAAGTAAAAAAATTGTAATTCATTTTCAATTACCACATAATATTACATAATTTTAAACGTCAATCATATTATATACACGTCTACAATCCTAGGTCGCTGTCGTGTGTCATTTGACGTCATCGCACCAAGAATGCTGGAAAAAGTACGATCACTGTATGTCAACTTCTATGCATTCTAGTGCGACTCTTTTTCATGCAATATTTCAGATTTCTGAAGTGTATAGCTAGATGTGTTGCTGTGTGTACCTAAGTATTATTATCGTGGAACTAGGACAAAGGCCATAGCCGGGTTTCCATAGTAAGTCGGCCCTTACATCAAATGGGCTCGGGGATTTTTTTGTCAGTACCTCTTGTAATGAAGAATATTTTGGCCGAGTATGAACATCCTACTTGTAATAGTTTTTGACTTATGATTTTTTCAACTTTTTTTTTAAATATTTGTTTTTTGTGGATGTATTCAAGCGATTTGCTTCAAATTTTGAAATGACGTTCTTTAAAATACCAATTTAAAAATAAACACCTAGATTTTTTTCTCAAAATAGGTCATACATTGGCCTACTACTTGCCTAAATATCAAAATTTTCCAGGCGGTACTTCCTACAAAAAATCAGCAGAATGTGAGACCAAGTTGTGTATTCAATCGGTGTTTTTCAATGTAGTATTCAAACTCTTCGATTATGTTTGAGTTTTCTTATGAGTTTGTCGTATTTAAGAGTAAAATGCTAATGACAACTTAATGTCATCGTGATGCAAGATAGAAGCACACAAATTCGCGAAAATAACCTACCTATTAAAATCAAATCACTTTTTTTTTTATGACAGGAAGGCAATTGAGCACACAGGCCACCTGAGAGTTTGAGTTCCTGGCCACTATTACATTTCGATCTAAATATTCCAAATTCAAATTTATTAGATTCTATTCCGATATCGATCCTTGGATCATTCTCCAGATATTTTTCTAGAAGAATACTCGTGTCTCAGCAATATTGTATTCACATTAATTTATTATTGTATTTGGTATTTGGTTAAAAATTATAAAATATATTCTTTATAACTCAAGCAGTGATTCATTTATCTTCGACACGTCTCAGCGATATTTACCCTATACTGTCAGAAGTGGAAACTGTGACCGATAGACATTCGCATTCACAAGACTGCAAATGCACTGCCAACCCTGAGGACTAAGATGGAATGCCTCTATGCTAGTCATTTCACCATGTCTTATCCCCTAACCGGAACACAACAATGCGAACACTGCCGCTTGGCGGTAGGTTAATGGATAAGATGGTGGTACCAACCCGGACGGACCCTGCACAAGGTACCTCCCACAAGTAAAACAATTTGAACAAGTTGAAGGTAAACAATTCAAAAGGGGTTGTCTCATTGATCGAGTCTTCTACGATATGAATATGAATGAGTTTTATAAATAGGTAATTAATTAAGTAATAAATAGGAACTAAGTAAGTTATAAATTCTGTTTTAGTAATAAGTGACATAATATTGTACATCCGTGATGGGTAAAATGTTGGTTCTAATTATAAACTTGTTAACATCTCTGTACACGGTTAAACAATAAACGTTATTCTATTCTATTATATTCTACATTACTGTTTCGAAGAGTAACATTATTACAACTAAAAGTATTTTAACAAACTAATTTAACTGTTGGGTGAAAGGGTAAAAGCGCCGATCTAAATGTCTTTAAATAATTAAGCAAAATATAATATGTACTCATATTCATATAACCTTAAATAAATGTATCTTAAACGCAAAACAAAACAAAAAAAAAAACAAACAAATATAAAATATATCTCTACTAGCTTTCGCCTGCGACTGCGTAAAAGTCGTTAATCGCTGTCCCCTTGGGAACCGTCAAATTTTCCGGGATAATAACTATCCTTTGTCCTATTCCAGTACCTAACCAATTATATGTCTGCCAAGTTTCATTTCGATCCGTCCAGTAGTGGTTGAAACGTGAAAGGCGGACAAACATACACACTTTCACATGTGTTATATTAGTATGGATTAAACACACTATTAATATCCTAAGCTGTTTGTTAAGTTAGACCTACGTAATTTCTTTGGCAGTATCATGACATCTAAAATAAAAAATCTAAATAAACAATTCCCTTTGATATTTTTTTAAATGTATTTGTTATAAAAAGTTACAAAACATCAAAACATACCTTCCTTAAAACAAATGTAACATAAAACATGCAAGGTTTTTCTGTACACCTGGATCGTCGAAAACATCATAAATATTAAAGTATTTTCTGCAGGCTATTTAAATACGCACTACACTTACACAAACACACACACACACTTATACTTGAACTTGGGTAAATTGTAACTTTACCTTGGCTCCTTCCTTGAGTGCCAGGCGCACCACGCCGGCCCCAATACCATTCGCGGCCCCGGTCACCAGCCCCACCTTGCCACGCCACTCGTGAGACATCTCAACTCTTACTGACGACGAGCTTCTAATACCACAAACAACAAACCTCAAGAACATAAATATTTAAATATTCTAATCATTATACACACAGTTACCGTTGTAAAATAAAACGCGATTTTTATCTTTATGAATAGGTTTATCTAAACACACAAATAACATGTAAATTACTTTTTTGTACTCCACATGATTATCTTCAACAATAGAGGTACAGTCAACCAATTTGAATGGTCGGCCTGGAAATAAGTAGCATTAGCACTTGGAGTCTTCGGATTGCAGTCTTGAGAATTCAAATTCCTGTGCGCTCGAGCGCCTTAACCTTGCCATAAATAACTGTTAAAGTGACGCGATGAAGCAAAGTATTTGATGCCCGGAATCACATTGTTTGGCCGACTCGGTAAAAACGTGCTAATAATGGTAGGTTTCAATGTCAACCTCGCACATGTTAATGTTATGTTAACATAGGTCCCTGATCCCTGTCATAATAATTCAACATGGAAATGAATTTTAGCTTTCTGCGACAGCGGTCTATACTGGCTCAACAGTTTAAACTACTATCACAAACGTTATCAGAAACGTACATTCCTTAAATGGCAAATTAAAGAATTTCTGGCTTGACTCCTAAATATCAACTATCCTCTAGGTACATAAAATGTAGTTTAAGTTTGTATATTTAAGTATTAATAATATATTTATGTTTCTACTTATGTAGGTATTTGAATGTATTTATTTTATTTTACTTATTTAGGCTTTATTGGTAAGTCAATGTGTTTGTTATGTTCCTATAAATAAAATTGTACACTTGCTTACTCGATGCACAACCTTTCACTTTTCTCAAAATCTCACAAGGGTTAGCTGGAAGAGATCCCTTAAAGGAACCAGTTCACCTTTGTGCATATTGTTATATTAATTGGTTTTTCTTTTGTACAATAAAGTGTTTATATAATTGTTTTGTTTAAATCCTTTTTAGGGTTGCTAGTCCAGCAAGGAACTATTATAGTTTCGCCATGTCCGTCCGTCCGTCCGCAGCCTAGCTCAGAGACTCTTAGTACAAGAAAGCTGTAATTTGGCATGGATATATAATAAAATCTTGTTTTTTTTTTTGTACCTCCCCTACCTAACGTGGGGATGTATTTTTTGTTCTCGTCTACCCCATAGTGTGGGATGTCGTTATATACAGGGTGTCCCAAAAGTACCACGCCACAGTGACACCGGAGGTAGGTCAGCTCAAGAGGAACCTAACCAGCCTAACATGACCTCAGTAAAAGTTGCACGGTTTTCGAGTTATTAGCGAAATGAAGATTTTTAAGAATTCTCCCCTTTGCTTTTACATTTTTAGTACCAGTATCGACTTGGACAGCTTTTAATAACAGTTTTTTATGTGTATGAAATCACGAATAGCTAATTTAGAAGTCTGAAGTGTTATTTTGTCAATAACTACTAAAAGAATCTAAAAAAAGTTCGATTTATCTCGATTTAAATTGTCACAAAAACATTAATTTCAACTTTGATCATCTGCGACAAAAAAAAACAATTAGAAACGAAACAAACAAGTAACGCCAATAAATTAGATACATTATTCAAATTCAGAAATGGTATAACACATGTATCTTACTACGAAAACGATAAGCATTTTTGTCATTTTAGTGATGCCTCATGGAACTAACCTAAAACTTGAGCTTCGAAAGCAGTCACTAAGTGCTACAAAAATGTTGTGGACAGCGGTTTTGCAAAATATCATGAGGGCTAATTTGTCACTCTTTTGAACGTTAACTTATTTTAATTTCAATGGGCCGGATAAAATGGCAATGAAAATAAAAACAGTTTTTTTTTTCATTTATTTATTGTAAACTTAATTAGGTTACATTACAATAAGTGTTCAAATTGTCTCCCATGGACACGAATGCACAAAAAACATCGTTTTATAAAATTTCGGCTCAATTTCCGTAAACTGACTTCCGATATGGTACGGGCAGCATCAAATACTCGTTGCCGCAATTCTTCCTCAGAACGTATTGGTTTTGCGTAAACTTTGTCCTTCAAGCAGCCCCAATAAAAAAAATCCAGTGGGTTCAGATCTGGGGAACGCGGTGGCCATAAAATTGGTCCCAATCGACCAATCCATCTCTCAGGGAATGTTTCACTAAGATGCTCACGGACTACTCGAGCGTAGTGTGCCGGGCAACCATCTTGTTGGTACCACATCCTTTGTCGCAGTATCAATGGCACGTCTTCTAATAAGCCGGGCAGGTCGTCTTGCAAAAATTGTAAATAATTTCTACCATTCAGAATAGGAGGCAACTCGACCGGTCCCACAATTTGTCCATTTAAAATTCCACTCCATAAATTGATTTTGAACTGGTATTGGGACCGATCTTCTCGTTGTTCATGTGGGTCTTCTATCTGCCAGCTATGCACGTTATGTAAATTGAGATATCCATCCTTTTTGCATGCCGATTCATCAGTCCACAATACTTCATTAAAGAAATTCGGGTTTTGCCTCCACATCTGTATCATTTTTCGGCAAAATTTAACACGATGTGCGTAGTCTGCTGGAAGAAAAGTTTGAACGCATTGGATGTGGTACGGATGGTATTGATGACGTTTCAATATTCTTTGTGCCGAGGATTTGGAGACGCCAGTGCGGCGTTCCACAATTTGTACAGAAGTTCCAGGCTCCGCTCGTACTTCTTCCAATACCGCATCATCGTCCACAGTCTGAGGTCTTCCTGCTCGGCCATTCGCTCCGGGTAGCCTTCCCTCTCGATAAGCGACGACCACTCTTAAAATAACTTCATGCGTCGTTGGATTACGATTCGGATATCTTTCACAGTACAATCTTGCTGCCAATCTTGCGTTGTACGAAACATTGCCTCGATTTGAGACGTGCCTCGTTTCTCCATAAATTAAGTGCATGTCGGCGTACTCACTATGCAGATACTGGTGATTAGCCATTGTTGTAAAACAGTTCCGCAAGGCAAAATCAGTGTCAAGAAGAGCGACAACTTGTGCGGGAGTGTGAGCAGTGATGGCGTGCAGCATCAGGAAGGTCACAAAAATGCTTATCTTTTCGCAGTAAGATAACATGTGTTATACCATTTCTGAATCTGCATAATGTATCTAATTTATTGGCGTTACTTGTTTGTTTCGTTTCTAATTGTTTTTTTTTGTGGCAGATGATCAAAGTTGAAATTAATGTTTTTGTGACAATTTAAATCGAGATAAATCGAACTTTTTTTAGATTCTTCTAGTAGTTATTGACAAAATAACACTTCAGACTTCTAAATTAGCTATTCGTGATTTCATACACATAAAAAACTGTTATTAAAAGCTGTCCAAGTCGATACTGGTACTAAAAATGTAAAAGCAAAGGGGAGAATTCTTAAAAATCTTCATTTCGCTAATAACTCGAAAACCGTGCAACTTTTACTGAGGTCATGTTAGGCTGGTTAGGTTCCTCTTGAGCTGACCTACCTCCGGTGTCACTGTGGCGTGGTACTTTTGGGACACCCTGTATAGGTCTTTCAAAAATAGGCAGTCAGGCATGCTCTTGGCTGGAACGCTAAATATTACGAGAAATCATTTAATCTTAAACTGAACGCCCCTCCAACGTGTTTTAGCTTCATTTGGGTGCATTTTTTATAATTCGCTTACAGGTAGTCACAAATCGAATCTAATTTAACCTAAACGTAATTTATTTTAAGATATCCTGGAAACGTTATGGTTTTAGCAGAAAATAGAGTTTGATTAAATGATACAATCGATGAAGTGACATTCGATAAACTGATGGGTTAGGTACAGCTACTCGTACCAATAATCCTGACACATTGTAACAAAGTGACTATAAGTAACATTTCCTTCTTTTTCGTATTTGCATTTAACTTTTTTTTATATTTTCAGTATTTTTTTAGACAATCCTACGAAACCTAAAACTTTTTTTGCCAACCATACAATGACAATTTGTATCCTTTTATTCTTAGACTAGAGATAACCTAGTTCTTGTATTTTTACACTACAATACGAGTAATATTGTCTAGCGAGAGATAACCTACTATCTCATGAACGTGTCATAGACACAGTTATCTATTTATGATTTCATTGAACTTGTTATATTTTTGGAATTTTTAATACGTACTCCGAATGAAACAACACTGCGTAATTAAATTAATACACATAACGGACCGAGCGATTTTGCACGGAACGCGAAAGGAGAATGATTAAAATAAGTCCAGGGTCAAATTTACATAAAGGCTAAATTTTTAGTTTCAAACAACATTATAATGACCGCATAGTTAGAAAATTAATGTTTTACGTAAAATGCTGTGGCTCGGACTTGATCCAGTTTTCCCTTGGATTGTAAGCCCTTAATAAGGAGATGGATTGAGCTACCAACAATAGTTCATGTTTTTTTTTTACTAAAATTTGCATCTTTAATTCAAAAACTCGTCTACTAACGGGGGTCTTATTCAACGCGGTTAAACCATATTGCTTTTAACTTGTAATCGTAACGCTTATTTTTTTGACAGTAATCGAACGATGTAAAATCGCAGCACACACTCGTCCCTGCATGGAGGTATAATTGATGGGTTTTACACTTATCAACATCCCTAAATATTCTTTTTTATACGGATTTCCAGGTTCACCCTGTATAAAGTAAAGCAAAACATCTTAATAATAATAATAATAAATAAACAACAGGCGGTCTTATCGCTAAAGAGCGATCTCTTTGCGATAATGACTACCTTTTCCTTTTATAGAGAAACTAATGATGAAGCACTTGTTAGCACTAAAACAGACTTTGACGTCACATTTATAAATGATATAACACTGAACTAAACTGATTAAATGTGAAATTGCGTGAGTAAATGTTGCATTACTACGACGATTATTTAGATTCTCGTGTATTCAGTATTACTGTCCCATTTACTATTGTTAAGGTAAACGATCAGAATTGGTACAAAATTTTCGGGCGTTCATTTTCTCCGTCTCGACTGATGCATCTATTTCAGGAGGCTAAAAGATCTTTCAATTTTTGTGGAAGTGGTAGGGGCAAAACAAAAAATACACACTTACAAACAATGCTGGGGGCGATAACTAGTATATGGGAAAAGCATCGATGATTGATTTATCGATATAGGCAATCCCTAACTGTCATTTAATTTTGTCCCTTATATTCCTAGGTCTGGTCATGAAGAGGTTACATTAAATGAAATAGGTTCAAATAATTGTATTAAAGCTTTATTACATTATAAAATTGGATCATGTTTTACATCGTAGGTCAGTTATGTTCTCCCATGATTTGGTATCCCCTGGTTATATTTTCCGTGATTTCTCGGACGGGTAAGTCTTGTGTTGCGAGCCATGTGCTGCCACTCTTTCCAGATTTAAACGCATCGAGCACGCCTTTGGCTGCTGACTCCAAACTGCAAACGAATAATAATTTAAAATAGTACATTATTGTTGCCATGGAATAAAACAAAACAGATTTTTGGGCTGGCAAGCAACCGCTTTTACCACGAGATGGTGGGGAACCAAGGTCAAAGAACATTTTTATTTCGAAATTAATTTATGTACCTAGGTACATCTAGTTTTTAAATTTAATAAAATAACGTCTTATTGTTAGTAAGAACAATTTTTTTTTAAAGGTTTAGGATGCCGTTCCTAAATACAAGTGATTGCTAGACTATACAGTCTTCATAAAAAAATAATGTTTATTCATACTAATGTGATAGATGTAAAGTTAACTTTGTCTGTTTGTTAAGTATTCATTGCTAAACCACTGAATAGATTTCGATGAAATTTAGTATGGTGATAACTTGAACCCCAAAAAAGGAAGTAGAGTACTTTATTTCGCGAGTAGCGAACAACTACTTCTACGCGGACAGATTCGCGGGTAACAGTTAGTGAATAGGTATATTTGTAAAGTAGTCCCTTCATTTAGCCTTGATACGTTTCAAGTTTACAACCCACATAACTCGTTAAGAAACACACAGTGGTTTACTATTTCGCCTTTATATCACAGCAAGCCCTTTATATAAAATAATTTAAAGTAAAGTTCTCTTTTCGAGACTCAAGGCTTACCTTTGAACAGGTCGACAACCCAGCAAGGTATCGGCAAGGGTGTCCCCAGAAATCTTTTTGTCCAAGGAGCCCAAGTTTTCAGGATCAACCAGACCCGTTCTGGTAGCTCCGAAACACACCGTCAGTACACGTACACCAGTCTTTTTGTAGTATTCTGCGTGCTGAAAAAGTAGTTGGGTTCGTATAAAAAACGGTATGTTAAAAGGTACTTTTTCTTTCATGAAGAAGCATAAACATACATCTATACTGCCATAAAAACTTAATGATATTCAATAAACTCCGCAGGGCAATGGCAGATGCCATCATGGGCAGGACACATTGCGATAATGGACGAGAGTCGCTGGACAAGATGAGTCCTTGAAATGGAGACCCAGAGCGGATACTAGAGGGCGCGGCAGACCGCCGCAGCGCTGGATGGATGACATTCGACGACACGGAGGTGGGGACTGGATGAAACGGGTACATGATCGGCAAGAGTGGAAGAAGAGAGAAGAGGCCAACCTCTAAGATTGGATCACCAAAACGCCATTATGATGATGATGATGACACCTGCCATACCATAAAGTGAATGTGGTATTTGGTCATGGTAACAACAACTGAAATAAATTGGCAAAGACCTTAATTTTTTGCTCTCATACAACTATTATTATAAATTTAAAAGTTTGTGTGTGTGTGTTAGTTTGTTATTCCTTCACACTGCAACGGTTGGACGGATTTGGAATGAAGATAGCTTGTAACCAGGATTAACACATAGGCTACTTTTCATCCCAAAAAAAAAACCAAGGGTATAAGGGCAATCGAAATTTACGCAGACGAAGTTGCGGGCAGAAGCTAGTTAAAAATAAATGTGGTCCAATGCGTCACAAGACATGACTTGCTTTTCGGTTATCAATGTTATCATAAGATCATGATTGAAAACGCTACGTGTGGTAAACTTACATAACAACTAATCCATACCACCTAGCCTTATCAATAAGATATTATCAAATCGCGCAAATCTGTTCTTTTCCAGCTATATAACATGGATTACAGCACTTTAAATTACCTACAGTTACAGTAGGTAAACACGAATAAATCGTTCATGTTTGAATTTACGACTTATATTAGGAACATTTTTGTATGTATTTCTGTTCCGTGGACAGACCAAGGTTTACAGGAAATCCAAGTTTACAGTGCTAGACAAATAAAAACTTAATCGTGGTTGTACAATGCGTCAGGCAGGATAGACTTCTTATATTTATGTCTAGTACTATATGTAGCACTGACCTGACTGAGCCTTGGGGGAGGCCTATGTCCAGCAGTGGACGTCTTTCGGCTGACATGATGATGATGATGATGATGATGACCATATGTAGTAAGGTCCTGATGCTTTAGTTTTTTTAATCATCACCATTAGGTGCCATAATTTCGGCCAAAAGACCTCTACAACTGGACACGGGCCTTTCCCAGGACCTGGCGTTCCATTCCGTCATCCGTTCCGTCATCAGTATAAAAAACACAGCAATAATAAAAATATACGTGGTATACTACTTACACCAATGCAGTTGCTGAATTGTATAACTGCGCTTTTAGTTGCAAAATAAATGGGCATCTCATCAGTCTGCATGAGGCCGGCTATGGAGGAGATGTTGATGATAGTGCCTCCCTTTCCGCCCTCGTCCACTCGCATCAGCGCCAGGGCTTTCAAGGTACTGGTAACCAAGGCAGTCTGCGAATCAAAAAGAATAATCAATATGTGTCCCGACGTTAGCGTTTCGTTTGATTTCGTGTGTCAAGGTTAAATGACATGTTGTTTTAACGGAATAGAGAAGACAAACGAGCAAACAAGCCTGATGGTAAGTAAATCTGAGTCACATGAACATTTTGACTCTCAAAACTATACTATTAAGACTGCATATGTGTTGCCAATCCGAAGGACTGGAAAGCCTCCATGCTTGTAAATTAACTGGTTGTCTTATCCATAGGAAATAAGAATTACATATGCGAACAGCAGAGTTAGCGGTAGGAGGACAACTACCAATCATAAAACACTTATGGTGCGTTCCTATATTCAAAACCGTTGGTAGAATTGTGACGTCTCGTTAAAATTTGACACATTTTGTACGTTGCAAATGTCATAACGCTACTCCCCGTAAGGAAAACGATTCGTTTCTTGAATATAGGAACCTGGCATTAAACGGAAAAAAAATCTAAACCAATCGTTGCGTGAGTGAATGTGCAGTGACATATCTTTTTAATTTATGAGATCTATTGCATTGTTTCATATAGTATTCTAAATATTATATTTACATACATACATACCTTCACGCCTTCATTCCCAGAGTGGGGTAGGCAGAGCTACAGAATTACCAACAACTCTAAAAAACTTGTCTGTAACCACAATTTGCACAATTAGGCTAAGATGTTTACCAGCGTATTAGTGACAGGTTGCAAGCCCATCGCCTAACAGTACTATATTATATTTAACATAGAGAAATAGAAAATTAAAGAAATATATTACTTTAGTGTTGTATTTTTTTATCTGTGAGTATGTTTTTGGGAAACTGCGTCAGTTTAACTTTTCTCTGAATCAATTGTTTGACATAAAAGAATAGATTATATTTTCACCTTTCTAAAAATTTACATTTCGAGGAATAAAAAGTGTACGAGTAAGTTGACATTGGTCGTGGAGAGTAAATCTAGTCGTTTGCGCGGTCAGGGTCTTAGAGACCCATGGGACGCACCGCTCTTCAAGCGCGCGTAGCTCGGGACACCAGGGGTTAAAGAATAAAACGGTGGTAACGACCTGGACGGACCTTGCACAAGATCCTACCAGCATTAAACGTGTACAGTTCTATAACTGGTATTTATTCTCAAGTTGCTGATAGACTTAAGCATTTGCTCGAGCATTCTAGCCAATGTGCTCAAGTTTATCACCACCTTAAAGCGGTGTACGGCGTGACACATAAATACTAATAGAAGCATGTATTTACCACATTGATAGCGATTTCTTTTCTGTACGCGTTGGGGCTATCGTTCATGATAGCCGCGTTGTTGAGGACGACGTCGAGCGTCCCTTGTGTGCGCACGACGGAGTCATACACCGCGAACAGCTGCTCGTCGTTTGTGACGTCACATTCGTAGAACTTGACTGAACCGGCGCCATGCTTCGCGTTCAGCTCCTTTTCTAACGCATCGCCGCTCTTCTTGTTTACATCTATGATGGCGATATGCTGAAATTAAAACTAACGTATTTACATCACGATATAATATGCACAATATAGACAATAGTATACAGTCTGTGACCACTCAGAAGGTGCTTCGGATTTATCCACACACTTCTCACTAACTCTTAATAAGAGCGTATGAGAGCGAGTGAGAGAAAAGTACGAGTGTTTGATATAATTCCTAAACCATATTTTTATTTCATCCTTCTCATGCTTTGCTGTGTAATGTAATTTTTAATTCTGAAATCGACGACCATTAGGTAACATTAACAGGACTTTTTTGGTCTCGGACTTCAACAGTTCTCTCAGTTACGAGTGCTACCTACCTAACGTTTTTTTTTTTCGAGATTACTATAAATATGTGTGGCAGTAAACAAAATACTTCCTATCAAATTTCAACCACGTCGTTAAGTCAAAGTTTGTGATATATTTAATACAATCAAAAGGTTCCATTTTTGCCACTTAGTTACGGATCCCTAGAAATTGATGCACTGCACACGAACTTATTATCTATACAAAGAGTCAAGCTATCTTGCGTGGAGATACAATTTATTTATAGATTTTCGTGCAAAGCAAGGACAAGTGATATGATAACGTAATAGAGATAAGGTATTTACTTTGTACAATCTACTAATTCGTGGTATTTATTTTCGATACTAATCTACTAATTCGTCGTATTTATTTTCGTTACATTATCTGTAGTCGCCACGTGTCATTCATGTGCCATTTTCACATTGACCCTTATTACCAAGCTTTAAGACTCATACTAGGCAAATATTGTGCTGTTAATTGGGTTTCAATTGGCAAACAATTAGGAACCTTAATGTCTTGGGACTAAGTACATTTTCTCGAATGATTAGAACTTTTAGGCATTATATCCAATCCAATGATATTGGAATTTTAAAACCTTACATACAGCTGATATTTTCACCATTTTAATCTTTTTGGTTAATTATGTAGTTACATCATCCTGAAATTTTATCCAAGCAGATAATTAAAACATTCCGTTACATTACATTTTTCTGACCTTTTCGCGTGTTAGTCTTTTTTGAAAATCCAATGCAACATATTTTTATGAGCTCTCTGTTCGGTTAGATCTATCTGCAGCTGACTGTACAACAAGGGAATAAAACAAAACATTTTATCCAAGACTTATGGTATCCATCCGAGTCGGTAGACCAGGTTGGATAGTTAAGTCGATGATAAAATTGGTTTTAAGACCGAGTTATACACTCTGCTTTTCACTTCGATTACGAAGAAATAAAAGAGTGATAATGTAACATACTTATATGAATGAGAATGTACTGACTTGTTTGCCGCTTCTCCTAACTTGGAAATTTTCGTTTGTGCAAATTGTGGTTACTGAATTATCAACAACTTTTTAAGTTGTAATTCTGTAGCTCTGCCTAGCCCACTCTGGGATTACAGGTGTGAAGGTATGTAAGTATAAAAAAAAACTTGGATTTAGGCAGCAATGTCTGTTCCATATATTCTTTAGCATTTGTTTCTATTAGTGGGTTAGGTGTACCTAAGCATTATTTACTCTTCACTAAATTCCGTAATACCACAAGTTTTGCAAAGAAAACCAGTACATATAGGTAATTATTAGTCCATAACTATAGACAAAAACCTCTTTCCTAAAACTGTTTTTTTTTTAATCTGCGTGACATTTTTAACTTAGGTCGAACGCAATTCTACCAAGTCATACGTTGATTTTGTAATGTTTTGGTTAATAATGCAACATAGAAGGCAAATAAATTAATGTATTCAAATAACAATTTCATTGACTGCAGTCTGTCTAACTGTAGGGCTTAATTGTCTTAGTCTAGATGAAGACAACACTTTATGCACTTGTGCATAAAATGCGATTTTATGCAGCCTATACCCAGGGTGCGCCAAAGTTCATATAAAATTGCAAATTAGATTATTGGAAGTTCGAAAATTATCATTTTCGAACGAATAGTTATAGTTATAAAAGTCACTATGCACACAATACTTATTAGTAGGTTAGGTTAGAGTTATCTTGTATCACTTAGAGCAAGAAAATTATTTATCTTATGGGAGACAGAATTACCTTATTTGTAGCGAATGAACCAGACGAATCAGGGCAGAACCGACTCGGATAGGTTAGGTTTGAAGGTTAGGTGAGGTTGGCCTAAGAGGGTTTTTTTTTATCTGCCCAGTAAAAAATCCTTCCGATAAACGCATTCACTTTTAATTATATAACTACTATTAATTCGCGGGGTGCGTTCGACACGCCGGCGGAGCATAGGTAGATGCTCGTATAATAATTGAAAGTGCATAAATACCTACTTTTACTTAAAACCAGGGATCGAAAATTCGGATAGATATTTACCTAAAGTTGGCAAAATCCAGGAAAAATTAAGCAAATATGGCGTCGGCTTCTCAAGATATTATTTTAATAATATAAGTTATGGGTTTCCGGGATTCTACAAAACGTTTATACTTATTTATTATTTTACATTTAGGACAAAACTTTCCGTCGATTTCATCATCAAACTTATGTTAGTAATAACTGTCGTATAACATTTAGTAAATCTATGCATGGAAAATAAATTCAAATAGCTAATGTAAATACTTAAATATGTTTTTATGCTAACCTAATTTATTTATTTAGAAATCCCTGGATTTCATTAATAAATTAAATTGAGTCCGCTTCCATACTACGCCGCCGCCAAAGCTTAGGTAAATATCTATCCGAATTTCCAATCCCTGCTTATAACAGACATCCTCGTAGATAACTACTAATTATATGAGTACAAATAATACTATCATATAAGTTTATAAAGAAAAACAATCTTCGGAAAAAAATATATAAGTAGGTACGCATATAATCTTGGCCACAGTATTATGAGTATAAAAAATCGAAGTACTGCATATTATAAGTAATACTAGTAGTACTACAAAATGAACAATATTATAAGAAACAATTTTTTAACAAATAATGTTTATGATCACAAAGCGGTATTATGAAAAAAAACTAAATTAAAATTGTATATGAGCCAATATGGACCCAACACAAAGAAGGGCTTTACGAGCATAAGAATTAAAAAATATATATATTGGTAGAGGTATGAAATTTACTTGTTGTCACATTTAGTGATCTGCGTAGCAAAATTACTTTCCTTACATACCTAATAAAAATGCGTTTTTTTTGTGAGTTAGTTTTTTTTTATGAACGCTAAACTCGTTGGCCTGGAATTTGGATGAAATTTGGAATGGAGATAGATTTTAGCCTGAATTTAACGCGTATGTTACTTTTATATTTAGTACTGTTCCCATGGGTAATTATTTATACTATGCCTATGAAGTCGCAGGGTAAAACATCATCAAATAATAGCATTATTAAATCTCTTGTAAATTAAATCGTCTAACCATGTTACATAATTACCTTGGCTTTTTCCTGCATCGCCAGGCGCACCAGACCTGCCCCAATCCCATTGGCGGCCCCAGTCGCCAGCACCACTTTACCTTGCCACTGGTACGCCATCCTGACTCTTACTGATTCTACTCTCGCACAAGAATTCCCATAAATATAAATGTTTTTATTGCCTTATCATACGTGATAACATTTGCATCACACGATTTCTACCTAAGTACTTAACGTTTATAGCTGCGTCATTGTGTTTTTGACAAACAAATTAATAACGTTTTATAACTTGTGTGACAAGATAAATTTGGGTGTGGTGTTTAAATTTAATTACCCCCCTGACGCTTCACCCTAAAACCCCCCACCCTGAATTTTGTCCCCGTTAACGGTTTTTAGCTTTCTTGGGACAACTACCACCAACCGCCAACTACTGTAAATAGGACTCTCAATAAGTCCGCTAATTTGAATATCGAGTGAATGCAACACAAACAACACGTGGTAAGTAGTAGGACCCGAGGGGCTATTATTGCCTAACGCACTCGCAATCACAATCGTATTCATTTTGAAAATCGAAGGTTTGCCTGCATACAAAATGAAAACAAATGTTCCAATTTGAGGCCGAGTGCGTTAGACAATAGCGACGCTGGTGCAGGGCCCTCCGGTTCGCTAAAACCATTTGACGCTATACCTTACCGCCAAGCATGTGTTCACATTGCTGTGTTGTATGGATAATACAACCGGTGAAACTACTAGCATAGAGGCATTATGCAGTCATATGATTGCAGTTTTAAGATTTTAGTTTTGAGAATGCAAATGTCTTGGGTCTCAGGTCCTTACCATCAGGCCTGTGTTCTCGTTTGCCTTCTCAATCCCAGAAAATAGTGTTCAAAAACCCGGACGACGAGTCACTACTCCGATAACCTTTCTATTCAATAACTACGTACAATAAGCTCATAAATTTCAAGGTTCGTCTAATATCCGTAGCAGCGGGTGCTGACTTTGTTCGATCTGGAAAAATATACCTTTACCCGGTTTACCCCTGCCCCTACTTGACCCCAAAATACAGATTAAACAGCAACAGACACTGCTGTCGAATCTGTGTCCATTCAAACAGACAACAAAATAGTATTGTTTGACACATAACCTTGAATTTTAATTGAGCTCGTTTTATTTAAAAATACGTATAATTTATAGTTATATAATCCATAGTGAGTGAGTTAAGGTTCCTATATTTTAAAAACAAAGGCAGTTTTAAAATAGTCGCACTAGTGCCTCGCCCTTGCTTCGCTTCGGTTTATACATAAAAACTAGAGATGCAACGGATATCCGGTTGCTATCCGGTATCCGGCCTATCCGACCATTATTTTACTATCCGGCCGAATACCGGATAGTTGCGCACTACCCGACTGGATACCGAATAGTGGTTCTGTTTGTTATTTAACTTTGAAAAATAGTTAGTACTTATACAAGAAAACAACAACAAATTATCAATATTCGTTTATTAGTATTACCTAGTAGTAGTAGTGTGTTAGTAGTTTGCCGTGTGGTTGCCGGGTTAGAATAGTGCCATTCCATGTCTTCCCATGGATGTCGTAAGAGGCGACTAAGGGAATATAGGCTTGTAGTACTGTTAGGCGATGGGCTTGCAACCTGTCACTAATACGCTGGTAAACATCTTAGCCTAATTGTGCAAAATGTGGTTACAGAATTATCAACAAGTTTTTAGAGTTGTTGTTAATTCTGTAGCTCTGCCTACCCCACTCTGGGAGTAAAGGCGTGAGTTTATGTATGTATGTATGTGTAGTATTACCTTTAACGTACAATTAAAACTTATCAAAAAGCCTCATTTAAAGTAGTTAAATAGTTCCACAACGGAGATCGTTTATTTGCCATTATTTTAGACAAATAAAATAAACACAGAATGAAGTACGAGTTCACAATTACGTATACACTACTATACACATTAAAAAAACCTTCCGTAAAAGAATATCTATCTGACGGTAGAAACCGCATCAAAACTATTGCGTGTAATATGAGGTGTTAGCAGATATATACAGACAGACAGAAAGACAGATAGACGCGGAAAGCAACTCCGTCCCGAATCCCTATGGCTCTAAGAGCACCTAGCAAGGTAACAAAGCTAACGCTGTGTGATATGAGATAAATTGATTTATACTATGTAAAGAAAGATTAAGAAGATGTGTACTTGATACACATGATGATGATAAGTGGGGACGCCCAGCCGAAGCAGGCGGGCAGTCGATTCGGTCAGCTTGATACACATATACGACAATATTATGAAAACCCGATTGCATGGGTTTTTAATTCTTACTTTTAGTAAGAATTGTTGGTTGGATAGTCATAATGGTATTCTAAGACAGAATTATCGTAAATCTCAAGGTGTTTTTGATGAGACTGTTTTTTTAGGCTCTGGATATAACCAACCTAACGTAACCTAATGTAAACAATAATAATAACAATAATACCTTTATTTTATCAAATCTGAGAAGTTTACAGTTTCTTCAGTTGCGACATTTCACACACCTACCCCAACTGGGACAGGGACAGGGAATCGAACCCAGAACCGCTTCGTTAGTAAGCAGGTTCACTACCAACTAAAAAAAAACTTAAATATAAAATAATAAAAAGTACAACTTATATGTAATTATTCTGTCTGTAGGTAAATTCGCTTTCCTGTTTGTTTTGTTTTAGTTCCCCAAATGATTTACAATGTCCATTGTATCCGTGTCTATACACATAACGTCGAATAGGAGAAATAACTACGGGTTTTTTTTTAAGCGTGGACCACCTTCGTCCTCTTCGTCAGTTAACATCTGGCGAGACAGGCAGCGGCAGGCGAAGCGCCAGAACTAAGTTATTTTTTATAATACTATACTACTATTCCATGATCCCTTGCAGTTATATACGTAGACGTTTTTATATCTTATAACACATTATATCACTAATACTTATATCATACGTTCATTATATTAGGTAAACATTATAACAAACATCTATTATACTTATTGAACATTATACACCATAAAAGTATCTACTTTATTGTTATATCAAAAGTTTATTATGCCCCTTGACTGATTATTACCATGAAATTACATCAAATGTTTTTATCTCTAGTGAAAAAAAATCAAAAGTTGTTATACCGATTACAGGGTTGGGCAGATTAAGTGTCCTAGTTGTGTATGGCTTTTTTACTTAAATATAACTTAACTTCTTATTCACTTCGTATTTTTTTTTGTTGACAATTTAATCTTCTTTATGATTTCTACACGTCAGCTTGATATATTTTGTTTTTATATTGTTTTCAACAATGGACGCGAAACGCCAGCTCGTGTGCGATTTGTACTAGAAAAAATACCGACCGTGTGAGATATTGAAGACGCTGAAACATTTAAATATCAATATAAGGTTTATATCGCGGACCGTCAAGCGATTCAAAGAAACGGGATCTTCACAAATCAGGCCCAAACCTGGGAGAAAGCCATATCTGTTCGCACCAAAAACATCATTAAAAATATTCGTGAGCGTATTAGACGAAATCCAGCTCGAAGTGCAAGCAAACTTGCTAAAGATATGAAAATATCCCGTCGAACAATGAGTCGTATTTTAAAATATGATCTTGGGCTAAAGGCCTACAAAAAACAAAAAAATCATGGCTTAACAGATGCCCAGAAAAAAGCTAGAGTGAAAAAATGTAGGGAATTGCTAGCTTGGCACGACGGCGATGATATTATTTTTTCCGATGAAAAGATGTTCCAGTTACAAGACAGTCACAACCAACAAAACGATCGTGTCTATGGTGCTTCATTGAAGGATATTCCTGCTGTATGGCGTGCGATATTGCCTAGAGGCAAGTTACCGCTGCTGTTTATTGATCGAGGTGTCAAAATTAACCAAGACTATTACATCCAGAACGTGTTACAGGGTCCTTTGCTAGAAAATGCTCAAAAATTATATGGAAACGACTATTACTGCTTCCAACAAGATAGTGCCCCATCTCACAAAGCTAAACGCACTCAAGATTGGTGTAGAACAAATTTGACAGATTTTATACCTTGGCAAGAATGGCCTGTATCATCGCCGGATTTGAATGCTTTGGACTTTTCGATATGGGTTACATGCTGAGCAAGATTGGGAGCACACAGGGCATGAATCTAAACTCATTCAAGCATCGATTAGTCAAGATATGGGATGAAATACCAGACGAGGTAGTGCGTGCCGCGTGCAATGCATTCTATGGAAGAATGCGTCAAGTTATTAAAGCTGATGGCGAGCGATTTGAACTTATGAATTAGTTTTTTTAAGTATAGAGTACGCTAAAAATAAAAACGTGATAAATTAAAAAAAAAACTGTCTTGTTTTAATTTTATGGCTCTTTTTAACTAGGACACTTAATCTGCCTAACCCTGTACACACCCCTAGGCCATCTATTCCAATTTTTTTGCTCATTTTGCGTCTATCATCATCATCAGTTCAGCTGGAATACGTCCACTGCTGGTCATAGGCCACATCCACGGACGATTGATCTCTTTCTCTAAGTTGGTAAACATAACATTTGAAGCGCTGAGTTTCTGATTATTTCAGGAGTCGATTCTACCTACATGGGTATTTGACGGGTACACTACTTTTATAAAGAGTCATTATTCAGAGTACATAACATTTTTATTATTCCCAATGCAATATTTTGATAGATTTTTTTTATTCTTGATATCGCTTATAAATCAAACCTAACCTAACCTTCGTATCAATTAAACTATGCATTTAAGCTGAAACAGATCGAACATAACATACGTTTCGGAAAAATTAAAATTCGGACAAATATTTATACGAAAAAAAACCGAATTTTAAGGTGTTCCCGTATTTGACATCACATGATCTTTGTCTTGTACATGTTCATTTTTGGACCAACTCGTTCCGAGGTCATCGAACATTGCGCTAAGGTCTTCTATGGGTTTGCAACGTTAACAATATGATAACGATATAAATATAAACGACGATACATGATGAATAGAGGCGCCGAGGATGTAAACAGAATCGTATTTTTTTAAGTAGATAATCAATCAATCACTTACTTCATCCATTCATTCATTCGCATTCATTTATTAAAAACATATCTATGGCAAGTCAAATCTAATGTTAAAGCGACGAGGTACATTATAACTTTTTACGTTTTAGGCGAGAATTGAAAACAGTTTTTAAACATTTTAAAATTAAATTTTATGGGCTTCAATAATATAATATACAAAAGTGGGTTCCGGTTGTCTGATGAAGTTTGTTAAAAGTATTAATTGGAATTCTTTAGAAATATTTAAGGCAGTTTTTAAAATATTGAGGAAACAAAATAATAATTAACTTTGGGAAACACGCTGATCGAGAAAACGTTATCATCTCGTTTCGATGGTTCCTCCATTTATTTGAGCCAGATCTACGTCGGAAAATAAGTTACCTATAGTTTCCTTCACGGGAATTGATTTAAAATTTAATCAATAAAGTCTGGCAAACGAAAGCGTGACCTGAAAAAATGGCAACACTGTAGTGTCATCCCTTTCAAATCAATCTAAGAAAAAAGGGACGACACTACAGTGTTGCCATTTTTTCAGGCCACGCTTTCGTTTGCCAGACTCTAGTTATTATAAAATAAGCATAATTATGGACAAACATACAGACATAGGTAATTGCGAAGTTAAATAAACGTAAAGTCTGTAATAATTTAGCCTTGTTAGGTCCCCTGACCCCTGAAGTGGCCCAAAGGCCCTTGCCAAGATGCACTACGCTAACTAGCGTTTCTAATGGTTCATTTTTAAACCAATAGCGTCTCTGGTAGATCACGTGACTTTTCATATCACATCATCTACCAATGACGCGTTTTGGGACTGCGTTTAGTATTATTAACAATTTTGTTAAATTTTCTAGCAATGTTGGAGAAAAGCACTATAAAGCCCCAGCCGGGAAGGGCGGTTGCTGGACTCGTATATACTCTACTCGTCCCGCAACAGCCATTTTCCCGGTCTCTGCAGTAATGTACTATGGCTAAGAACTTTTTGATTGGTTCTTAAAATTGGAAAGTCATATTTGTAGGCAATTGTATGGGAAAAACGCAAGCGTTCCTAATTATATGGCCACCACTGTAAGTGGGATTTGGGACCCATACGCATTTTCAAGACAGTAAATTCGTTACCCATCCGGGACAAGTCATTTCACGGGTTGTTCCTAATTACGCATAGTTTTTTTTTTTTTTTTTTTAATGTTATGGGAAGGCAAACAAGCACACATGCCACCTGATGGTACATAAGTGGAAACTGTGACCCATAGAAATTGGCATTCACAAGACTGCAAATGCGTTGCCAACCCTGAGGACTAAGATGGAATGCCTCTATGCTAGTCATTTCACCGGCTGTCTTATCCCCAAACCGGAACACAACAATGCTAACACTGCTGCTTGGCGGTAGGTTAATGGATAAGATGGTGGTACCAACCCGGACGGACCCTGCACAATGTCCTCCCACACAAGTAAGTTTCAGACAACCAAACGTTATTCGTTTCAAAGTAATTATACTTACCCATGTTAATAATAAATCATAAAGATTCTTTGGCCACGTCTCCAAACTTTTAACCTACATAAACGACAGCACCTGCGCTGCTCTTTTAACTAGACGCAGTTCGCAGTTGTCGCTAATTAAGTAATTAATAAGTTCAACTTTAATCGCCGCTTCACATTACTGTTTTAATTATTTTTCACTTCTCATGCTCTTAAAATGTTATTTTAGCCTCTGCACAGCGGGACTAATGCTCTCTAGGGATTAAAGTATTTTTTATAATATACTTTCGAAACCCATAAACATCCAATCACGGTGTTTTTGAATGAAGGACTATCGCCATTTTTAGTGATTGTGTATAGACAATTTTTAGGGCACGGAAATAACTTCAAAATTACAACTGTGCATAAATACAAAAAAAACTATTTAATTTCGTGAAACACGATTAATGTGACGGATATGAATCTACTTAATTCTATTAAGGATGGATTTTTATTATTATGCATATTCCAATTGGTTCTAAAATAGTTTTCAAGTTTGAATCTGTGAAATATGCATAAAGCGTCACTTTAAAACTTTGTTATAAATGTTATAATCAATATTATTGTAATTTTGTACAGAGCGTCGTTATTTTTCTTCGCAATCAAAGTGAAAAGTAGTGTTTAACGCGAGACTAAACAACCATAATGGCTAAACATCTCGTGTCATTATGGCTTGTTTTAGTACAGTCAGCGTCAAAAGAAACTGATCACTTAAATACCTTGTCGCTTTACTGTCACATAAGCAATGTCAAACAAGATTGTCTAATGTGTTAATGCGATAAAGTACAAAAGTAGCTTGAAGTGACCAGTTACTTTTGACGCTGACTGTACCTTGTTGAACAATCTACAATTAGTATTTTACCTACTGTATGGAATTAGTACCTTTGTTTCCTTGCACTGAATTGTTTCGTTTTTTTTGGTCAGTAGTATATGATGAGGGGTTTATGACGATCCAAAGTGTTTCCAATTAAAAAGTCCTCCGGCTTATTGTTAAACACTTGAAAGACGTTGAAATTTTGCAGGGACAAAACCCCTTTTATAGTACGATATCAATAGGCTAGTACGCATTTGTCTTCAAAAACTCTAGTATGGTCGTATGGTCGATTAGGCACAGTCATCGGCAATAATATACTATCCAATATTGGGCGCAAAAATATCTAACACGCTCTTATATGTGTACCTCTAATAATAAAGACGTGTCAGATATTTTTGCGCCCAATATTGGATTATATATTACGAGTATTACTACTTATGACTATGACAGTACTATAATAATTTTCATTTTTAGGGTTCCGTACTCAAAGGGCACAAATGGGACCCTATGACTAAGACTCCGTTGTCCGTCTGTCTGTCTGTCTGTCACCAGGCTGTATCGTACGAACCGTGATAGCTAGACCGACAGTTGAAATTTTCACAGATGATGTATTTCTGTTGCCCATACAACAAATATGATTTTTTATAGATAATGGTACGGAACCCTTCGTGGGCGAGTCCTACTCGCACTTGGTCGGTTTTAAAAGATAAAGATAAAGATAAAGATAAAGACATTTATTCAGTAAGTAGGCCGCACGGGCACTTTTACACGTCAAGAATCTACCAGCGCTTCACAAGAGGAGACCACTGCTGAGAAGAAACGCCGCAAGAAACTCAGCAGTCAGTCATTTTTTTAAACAATGGTACTACTTAGTCTAGCATTATATAAATCTATAAATAGCAAATTAAAAAATATTTCAAATATCCTCCGTAGTTTCCGCAGGAAAACAAAAACAAAATAAGGTACTATCTAGTAGTACTAATCTACCGTAGATATGACTATAGTTGCAGGATAGGAATATGTGCACTTGTATAAAGGGATTATTTCTAGCTCAGTTTGACTTATTGCTATGACATGTGTTAGTGATATTAAGAACGCTATTAAGTATACAGGGTGTCTCATTTAAATTGGTCAGTATGGGAAAGTCTGAAACTATTTAAAAAAAACCTGTACCTACTCAGCTTGGGAATCGAACCCGGTTACTATGAAAAAAAAAACACTATTTCTATTTAGATATCGATTGTGTAGGTCTTAAGCAGTAAAAGACTGTAACACATGATGTCTAAAATGAATAAAATGCATTGTTTTCACATACTTTAATTTATTTTAGTAGGTGTTCGAAGTGTGGTCACTTTATACAATACACACTACAATATTCAACAAGTTCAGGCATGTAAAATTGTCGCTATGGTTGTTTGTACATAAATAATGCATTTTATTGGTTTTAGACATCATGTTTTATAGAGCCATTTACTGCTTAAGACCTACACAACCGATATCTAAATAAAAATTGTTTAAGTTTATTTTTTCAAAACAATCGGGTTCGATTCCCGAGCAGAGTAGGCACAGGTTGTTTTAAATGTATAAATGCAGTTTTTCTTCTTATTAAAATTGATGACATGGTTCCTAAGAACAGATCTTCGTATGTCTTACAGTTTCAGACTTTCCCATATTGACCGATTTAAATGAGACACCCTGTATATTAAACTCGATAAAACAATATTGTTTTTGTCATGTCATGGTACGTATTGTTTTTAACCCGGCCGTTACTGTAAAGTAAATAAGAGCTATCGTAATGATAATACGATAACACGTCAAGGACAAAGAGGTTTTACACTGGGTGTTACCGAGATTAAGAGATGATGGCATCATAACATAATATTTGTATTAAATATATTCAAGCTATACCTTACCGTAAGCCTACCCTAGTGGACATTGTATATGAATAGCGTCTCGTAAGTTAACTCAAATTAAATGGTAACACACAGACACACCCAGACACACACAGATACACACAGACACACACAGACACACACAGACACAGACATACACACAGACAGACACACAGACAGACACACAGACAGACACACAGACAGACACACAGACAGACACACAGACAGACACACACAGACACAGACAGACACACAGATACACACAGACACACACACACACACACAGACACACACACACAGACACACACACACAGACACACACACACACACACGCACGCACGCACGCACGCACGCACGCACACACACACACACACACACACACACACACACACACACACACACACACACACACACACACACACACACACACACACACACACACACACACACACACACACACATAGACACACACACACAGGCACACACACACACACACAGACACACACACACAGACACACACACACAGACACACACACACACACACGCACGCACGCACGCACGCACGCACGCACGCACACACACACACACACACACACACACACACACACACACACACACACACACACACACACACACACACACATAGACACACACACACAGGCACACACACACACACACACAGGCACACACAGATAAATTCAATGTACGCGATCCAATTCTCCATTTTCCTTTAGCCCTCGTACCAAGGAAATGTCGCCCCCGTACCATGAGATAGTGATTATATGGCCAGTATGTAATACACTGATTTTACAATTAGACTTTCATCATCATCATCATCAGCCTATATTAGTCCACTGCTGGACATAGGCCTCTCCCATTGCACGCCAACGAGCACGATTCGTGGCCACTCTCATCCAGCTCTTGCCAGCCACCTTGCGAAGATCGTCACTCCACCCAGTCTGAGGGCGTCCTACACTACGTATAGACTTTAACATCAATTAAATATTAAAACCATATTTTTTTTCATGTTGCTAAACAAAAGTAGTTCAGTTTAGCGAGTAGCTTCGATCGTTGCATTTAAAGCCCCAAGGTCAGAGACACGCTGTATATTAATCGTCGTTGGTCGCTTATTTTCTCATTCAATTTGCAACGGTCATACCGTTGCAAAATGAAGTTTGTTTCTTTTCTCTTAACCCATTTTCTAATACATAATAACCTACGGTGAGTTAGGACCATTTCCTTTAGACAGAATCTTGTTGTGGTTTTTAACCCATTCATTGCCGACGCCTCACATTTTTACTCATCACGCAGTGCCGGCGTAATGCCGAGGACGCGAAATCGCGTCCTCGGCATTACGATTACACATACATGGGACGCGAATTCGCGTCTTCGGCATCCGAGATAAGAATTATGAAAATTACAAATGCACTGAATCCAAAAATCAGCAGCAGTATAATATTATCCTTCATAAATAAAGTAACATATTGGTATCAGCATTTTAGTACAGTTGTTTTCTAGCAAAAAAAAAACAAATAACTTGAGGACGCGAAATCGCGTCCTCGGCATTACGATTACACATACATGGGACGCGAATTCGCGTCTTCGGCATCCGAGATAAGAATTATGAAAATTACAAATGCACTGAATCCAAAAACCAGCAACAGTATAATATTATCCTTCATAAATAAAGTAACATATTGGTATCAGCATTTTAGTACAGTTGTTTTCTAGCAAAAAAAAACAAATAACTCGAGGACGCGAAATCGCGTCCTCGGCATTACTATTACACATACATGGGACGCAATTTCGCGTTTTCGGCATCGTAACTGAAATTTTTGCGTCTAAAAACAGTTTTTGTCGAAAACGTATTCAGTAAAGGCCCTTTTCCTTTCGCGACAAAAACACTTAAATCGCGCGTAATTTCTCCCATTCATTGCCGACGCCTCACATTTTTACTCATCACGCAGTGCCGGCGTAATGCCGAGGACGCGAAATCGCGTCCTCGGCATTACGATTACACATACATGGGACGCGAATTCGCGTCTTCGGCATCCGAGAGAAGAATTATGAAAATTACAAATGCACTGAATCCAAAAACCAGCAACAGTATAATATTATCCTTCATAAATAAAGTAACATATTGGTATCAGCATTTTAGTACAGTTGTTTTCTAGCAAAAAAAAACGAATAACTCGAGGACGCGAAATCGCGTCCTCGGCATTACGATTACACATACATGGGACGCGAATTCGCGTCTTCGGCATCCGAGATAAGAATTATGAAAATTACAAATGCACTGAATCCGAAAACCAGCAACAGTATAACATTATCCTTCATAAATAAAGTAACATTTTGGTATCAGCATTTAAGTACAGTTGTTTTCTAGCAAAAAAAAACAAATAACTTGAGGATGCGAAGTCGCGTCCTCGGCATTACGATAACACATACATGGGCATTCGGCAATTAATGGGTTAACGACCAAAACATTGTCTTTCTTTGTTATCTTCCAAACAAATCCCATGAAAAAACACATTCGAAATAACTTCAGTTGTGTTCTTGGAAAATAGTTTATTTTGACAAATTTAGGTTATAAGCTTATAAGATACCTACAGTTAAAAAAAAAAATTTAAAAAAAAAACTGTTTATTTCTTACACAAAAAACAAATACATTATTAATTTATCTTAACTTATAATCTTAAATTAATCAAAGATTTTATCAGTTAAGAGTATATATCGTTGCTTCCCAAGAATAGTGACACAAAGCAAAATAGGTTAATTTTGAGTAATTGATACAGATCGCTTTAAAAAGTGCCGTATTGGTACGGTGGTGGCGATCTGTATCAATTACTTAAAATTAACCTATTTTGCTTTGTGTCACTATTCTTGGGAAGCAACGATATGAGTTCTACGTTTTATTATAAATACTTTTTTTTTTAATATTAACATTACATTATTCCTTGTCTTTCTATTTTTTTGCCCTTATAAGTAGCCGCACAATGTTGTACCTTGTCGCTTTAACGCCTTTGGCAGATTAGTGCGGCTTAAATATATTATACGTACGCAAGGCGTCAAAAATATCTATACGCCCCTACGCCACTAATAATAAGGTCTATGTAGGTATAATATATTTGTCGCGAATGGCCGTATAGATATTAATGCCTTTGACCGTACGTTGTATGTAGATAGATAGCCGAATTATTTTGTGTCACAGAACTAGTCATCAAAGCTGCGTTTATTAGTTGAGAATTAATCTACATAAAATTAACATTAAACCGCTTGCTCGCAAGTCCGCTTCCTCTCAAACTAGCCTTGCCACTTAATGCCCATAATATAAAGACCCTTACGAGTATGTTACGCCTATACCACTTAGGTTCTATGTATACTGGACGTGTTCCGAGACGACGAAATCAAATATTTAGCAGAACCAACAGCCGTTAACCCTAGCGTAGTTAATCAATTTGTAGATTTAATAATCAAATGGTAAGTTGAGTGCCAGGGTCCTTAAATTCGCATACAAAATTGACAAGATATTTAGTTACTGGCATTGAATGGGTACGTCACGATAAGATGACAACGATAAAAAAACAATGTAACACTGCAATTGATAAAAGATCATTAATCATTATTCATCAAGTAGAAGGAAATATTCAAGGTTCGGTAAACGTCCTCTAGGAAGCCTCAAGGAGAAACGTCACACAAAATCTATTACAAATTTAGAATACGGTATATGTAGATACATTTCGTCAACTTGAATAAGTCTTCGGTAGTATAGTGGTAAGTATCCCCGCCTGTCACGCGGGAGACCGGGGTTCGATTCCCCGCCGGAGAGATTTTTTTTTTTGTTAAATTAAACTTTTTTTTTCAACCTCTATCTGCCTATATTATAATTTCAATGAAATACGGATTTGATGAAAATTTTCTAATGATTATTAAGTTTTTACTAAACAATGTATTTAGATTAAAAACAAACAATTATAATTTTAAAGAGAAAATAAAGACTCTAAAAGGCCTTGAAAATCTCGCTAACTCGGTACGAACGACGATCCTTTCTACCCGCTTGCCCCAATTATAAGCTGCTGGTTTTAATGAATGGATCCCTTTCAGGGATACCTTAACGACGACAAAGTTCTGCAAAAGATTTGCTAGTTGAAAAAAACAGGCGTTTTTGAATGATGTTCTCTAATCACTTGTTTTATTTTTTCTACTAGTTTAAAATAATATACCTATATTAACACCAAAAGATTAGTTGGGTGGAGAAGATGAAAAAGCCCGCCCCGAGGAACCAATGCTGTGCGGCACGACACCAACCGGACCGAACCACTTTTTATTTTTTTTATGGTTTAGAGAAGACAAATGAGCACACAAGCCACCTGATGGTAAGTGGAAACTGTGACCCATAGACATTCGCAATCAAAAGACTGCAATGCAATCCTAAGACTGCAAATGCGTTGCCAGCCCTGAGGACTAAGATGGAATGCCTCTATGCTAGTCATTTCACCGGCTGTCTTATGCCCAAACCGGAACACAACAATGCGAACACTGCTGTTTGGCGGTAGGTTAATGGATAAGATGGTGGTAGCGATCCGGACGGACCCTGCACAAGGTCCTACCACCCGCAAAACCTGCTGTATCCTGCTACATCGACGACGCAGCTGTTAGTGTCTGCCGGACTACATTACTCTACGGATGCGAAGGAGCTCGTAGAGTATGTAGGAGTTAACACTGTAGTTACCCTGAAAAAGTTCATGCTTTAGCTATCCCAACGTAAACAAAGTCATAAGTCCCGTGTCTCTCAGTTTGTCTCTTTCATTCTGCACTAGTTAGAGAGAAAGAGAGAGACATTTTAAAAATGTCAACAACTTGTGTACCTACTTTTAATCATTGAACACGACGGCAGCGTTGTAAGTATTGGAGCAGAAATCTGAGATAAACCAGTCTTCCTCTGCGATGCTGGGCGGCGAGGTAACATGTAACAGATGTCTTTGTTACAATACAAAGGAACATTCTAGTGGTTTGCAAATTCAATGGCTAGAACTTGATATTAGACGACGCGGCTAAGCTAACGGTCCTGGCTGTCAATTCCCGGTGAGGTCAAATTTATTAGTTTTGTTGAGTTAATTGTTCTATATTAAGGCCCTGTTTCACAATCGAGGAGTAAACTTACTTGCCATTTTAAGTTGGCTCTCTCTTCGTCTATTTCCAAGTGTAAGAAAGGGAAAGGCTGAATTTATTTGTAAAATTTGCTTGTCGATTGTGAAACAGGCGGTAAGTAAGTATAGTAAGTATTGTATCAGAAAACTTAATGCACCCACTCTATAATTTTACTGACCCGGAGCCTATCACACTCATTTAATTTTGATCATTTCTAATTCCAATACCTACACTTAATTTCTGAATTACCCATAATGACCCAAGTAGATTAATCATGCTGTATAGTTTAAAAAATATTTATCATTGATTCTTTACATATATACATCATAACATTTTTTTGGTTTTCCCTTTTACTCGTTCAAATGCCAAATATGTAATTCCGCTTATTTTATTTCGTCGCGTCGCTCAGTTTCTCTATAAACAGCCAGTGTCCAAACAGGCTGTATTACACGGTGTCTGTTACAGAATTTTTTCCAGCCAGTTTTACCATGTAAATGGAATAAAATTCAAAATATGGCTCCGCTAGCCGACAGCGTGACGGGTTGAAAATTGTGCGCTCGCTATGTTGGTATGAATACCGACCGAGTGGCCATCTTTCAGATATTTCACACTGCCAATATATGAAAGGACGCAGTGTTTAGAAAATCCCGGCGTCTTGGCTTGCAAGCGAGAGTTATGGAAAAGTCGGGGTTTATTATTTTTCAATAGTTCTGAGAAATAGTTATTGCTTAGTTCTATAACTTGTTGTTTTCAAGAGTTTTTTTATATGTTTAAGACTTCTCAAAAATAATATAACATATCTTTCTTCAAGTGTTTAAGTAAGACCTGATTTATAATAATTATTTATGTAACTGGTACATAATGAAGCCCTTTAAGGTACGAGTGCCGAGGTTAGAGCGTGAGCTTGCGAGTGCTCTAATTACTGGCACGAGTACCTTAAGAGCTAATTTACTTAATTAGGTTAGGTTAGGTTAGGTTAGGTCAGGTTAGGTTAGTTGTGTAACGTTGCATACATAACTTTTTCTACAAGCCTAAAATGATAATGACGTACTTTTCTCGTAGTATACTTTCCTCGATATTTCTGCTAACAAATTAATTATCAGTTAAGTAATTTTCAGTATTCCCGGTGGCGTTAATAGTGTGTGAATGTTATTATTAAATGCATACAAATTTCATTCAAATTTTAATTGTCCCAGTTCTGATATTTTATCATAAAAGTTGGAATACCAAACGAAATGCCATTTTGTTGATATCCATATTGAACGTAACCAAATAACAAAAAGATGGATATTAATCATTTATTTTTAGTAATTTAATAAAAGTGTAATTGTAATACATATAATTAGTCGCAAAATTAATTTTGTTTTTAAAATACATAGTTGTTGTTTGTATAAAAATATTTTTAACCATTTATTATTCAACTTAGGATGTCAAATTAACTCCAAGACTGATATCCGGAATGATCGTAACCATGGCAATAACAATGCTATAACAATTATTATAGAACATTTATTACAATGGTAATGCTCATTATAGAATTGTTTTCATACTTCAAATTGATCATTTCGAAATGATAACAAAATTGATCTATTAAAAGGTGTTGTGGATTTCATTTGTATTTTTGTATTTTCTTAAATAAAATTTTATTTATTCATTCAAATAATAGTAAACATAACTTAGCGCGGTGTCCCAGGCATAACTTAGACCCAAAATATCAGCATTAAAAAACCCTCTTTATAACAGTCCAGAATAAATATAAAACCTTTCAATATGTCTATACGTTTTGATATAATAAAATGTATTTATTATATTTATTTATTTTGGGCCTAGTATGGCGGCGTCTATATCGCGTGTCAAATGTGGATAAAGCATCCGTCACTCTCGTGCTTATCTACGTGTCAGACGGTGACGGAAGCCTTATCCAAACTTTGTCGCGCGATAAATGCAGCCATGTTAGGGCCCCTGAGCGTTTCGTTCGGGGTTTACCTCACTTTACATATCATAGTTCCTCTTATCTTTAGTTCCCATCGATAAGCTAAATAAAAGCAATATTAATACTAACTTCTCCGATAAAACACGATTTCGAATGATTATTTTCTATAACCTAAAATAACGAATGTAAATAAATAGGACGTAGATACTTGTATATCGATCGACTCCATACAGTTTGTCTTCGATAATTGAACTCTTATGTTCGCTTCGTTAGGGCGCATGTTGTTTCGTTTGCTTTCGCACGTTCTTTGCGAATAAGCAAACATCTTTCCTACACTAGTTATATCCTATAAGTTAACGCTTTCAGGTAGAATTATCTTCATTTTAGCAGCTATTTTGACATTATAATTTATTTATCTATAAAATTTGCCAACAAGTAAAATACCCCGTGTGGTTGCCGGGATAGAATGGTGCCACTCCATGTCTTCCCGTGGATGTCGTAAGAGGCGACTAAGGGACTAAAGGCTTGTAGTATTGTTAGGCGATGGGCTTGCAACCTATCACTAATATGCTGGTAAACATCTTAGTCTATTTGTGCAAAATGTGGTTACTGAATTATCAACAAGTTTTTAAAGTTGTAGGTAATTCTTTAGCTCTGCCTACCCCACTCTGGGAATGAAGACGTGAGTTTATGTACATATGTATGAAAGTAAAATACTATACAAGTTACAAAGTAAACATAACATTACTACATTGGTTAATTGGTTGATAATTTGCCAGCTGACGTATTTTTTATAAGCTTATTCGTTTTTAGGGGTTCTGTACCCAAAGGGTAAAAACGGGACCCTATTACTAAGACTCCGCTGTCCGTCCGTCGGTCACCAGGCTGTATCTCACGAACCGTGATAGCTAGACAGTTGAAATTACAGATGATGTATTTATGTTGCCGCTATAACAACAAATGTTAAAAACAGAATAAAATAAATATCTAAGAGGGGCTCTCACACAGCAAACGTGATATTTTATAAATAATGGAACGGAACCGTTCGCGATTTGTGCGCGAGCCCGACGGTTTTTTACATTTCTAACGCTCTTAGTATTTCATATAACATCTGTTTCAGTCATCATAGCACAGTTTATAAATTGCATCGTTTAATTGGAAGATAGTTAGATAATACAGATGGCATTAAATGCAACGGACAGGGCGATCAGCCCTGCGACCTTCTGGGAGCGAATAATATCAACATGAGAAAAAGAAGATTAGAACAATTTTGTTGTAATATTTGTAATAATTGCTGTAATATTTCCTTGATTTTGATTTTAATGACACTACCCCGTTCAAGTGTTCATAAAAAGTGAGTTTTGCAAGTTTTGTATAAACCAATTAGTCAACATAGTTTTCTTAAAGAACCAATAACTTACTCCAGCGAGCCTCATTTTTTTATCTCCTGCAAGTTTTCTAGCATGCAGCATTCATTTCATGCACCATGGTTGCAGCCAAGCTGCAGCTCCAGTTTTTAAGTAACAACAAACGTTGTCTATGGCACAATAAGCCGCGTGCCATCTATTCATCCAACGACAAAACTCCCTAACAATTCTCGACTTTTTTTCAAACAAATTAATACTGCGTATTAATAAAAATACAATAAAAGTACAGAGAATCCGCTCCGAGCGAGCGGACTCTGCCGGTCGCCGCATAGTTGCCAAGAAAGATTATACAAACAATAAAAAGTAAATAGAATAAAAGCGGAATGTCTAAAGTTTGCAGCGCAGTCTTGCGTAGGTATTAAGCCTGTTTTGCTCGCAATTTAAGCCCGAAGGTTTAATATAATTTGGTTTTATAAGCAGTTAAATTTTATTTACGCTTCAAGCGCTTTTTGTTGCGAAACACAAGTTATTGCAGCGTTACAGACGTTTTCATTGCAACAACGATTAATTAAATCCGGGAAGCTCGAAGGTCGTATTGATTTGATTTACGAGTATGAATAACTGCCAAATAAAATTTTCTAGAGTGTTGGATTCACAAAACATGGCGCCAATGAAAATTTGAAAATATAAATTCAAATTATTTAATAATTAATCAAGACAATCATTGATAAAGATAAAGATAAAGAGGCATTTATTCGCAACAATACAAAATTACATTACATAGATACAAAAATAACAAGTCACAGAGAAATTGTTGCGAAACGGTCCCAACTCAGCATTCGCTAGCCGTAAAGCCAGCACTGGTCTTCCGTTGGAACCGCTTGGTGGTGAAACGGAAAGTGACACAGTAGTGGAGTAGAAACTCCAGCTGGTAATTTTTTCAATCATAACATACGACAAGACTTAAAAGTAAGTTACATTACAATGTAATAAAGCAGTTATTATTAAAACTAGCACAAATAAAGGCATTCAACTCTTTAAGTACATGGTTGTGTTAATGTTACGTCACCGTGTGAAAAATTGTGAATTGAAAACCATTTGAAAACATGGACTTTAGACGAATCAAAGAACACAAAAAAAACTTCTGTACGATTTTAAAAATAAGCTCCGTTTAAAAACGAACTTTCCGCTAAAAACATTTTTCTTTTCAGCTTTATTGTGTTCAAGAATTATACATACATGTGTAACATTTAACATAACTGCTGCTCGGTCGTCCAACAAAGGCCACCCGGACACTCGGACACCCGGACACCGGATAATTGGACGTTTATCTGTCCTCTTTTAGTTGTCATCCGCCCGTCCGATCTGTCGCGGTCCAGGCCAGACGAGATCACGCTACGGCTTAGTTTGATACTCATTTCATTCTTGAGATGCGTGGGTTGAAAAAAGGTATTAGATAAGTAAACAATATAATGTATTTTATAAAAAAAAAATAACATTTTTAGATAGGATACGTTTAGCTTTATTAGGGGTTCTGTAGTCAAACTAGAATCCTAGAGTTACGTCATGTCGGTGTGTTTATAGCGCGTTTGTATTGAGTATGTCACAGTCACTCATTCTCAAAAAATAAGTCGCTAAACTGGAACTTCGCATACATATGTATGTATATACCGCGAATAAAGACCAATAATTAAAGATTTAGGGGGTGGGAAACGTTAACGGCCGGAGCTACATTTGTATGAAAGTTTTTGACACCTATACAATCCTCTTAATTGTATACACATCGCAAACAAAAAGCCAAAAACTACATTCGAAAACAAAAAAAAAATTACGAACTGCAATCGTCCTAGTGGATCAGTAAACACTTCTTAAACTGAGCTTAGAAAGCGGTTATGTTATGGTTATGTAATTCTGATGACAATAAAATAATATGGTACCATCGAAATGGTATGATGATCGAGACGGAAGGTGGAGATAGGTGCTTATTACATAGGTAGAAGATCCGTCGAGTTTAGTCTCATTTGACTCTTCACATTGATAGTACCAAAGTATATTAACAGCAATTCTCAGTATTACAGTTATTTGAAAAATGTTATTTATGACTGCATAATATTGAACATAGTTCGTGCAGCTCCCATTAAGTAGCTAGCCGTCGTCGAGGCGGTGTTTGCTTAATGCACTATGTACGTGCAGCGAAATGCACGAACGGACAATTCAGTGGGTTACACTAGCTAGTGACAGTTTACTGTTAGAACTAGGTTCACAACATTGAATAATAGTTGGTATAGACCAACAAAATATGCTCAGTTGTCGTTGATAAATGTACAAAATATATAGACCACGTTAAAAAACTTATTTCACAAGTTTTAAATTGTATGTTTTCAGTATCACGATGTTCGTCACTAAACTCGGATTCATAATTAGATTCCATCAAATCTACCACGGTGTTGCCAGTGAAATGAAACATTCTCAAATTAGTAAATTACCTCTTGGCGAAAGTATCCATGTAAGTAATTAAATATTCAGTAATTTTAAGAATAACATTTAATTGCTATGTTTAAATAAAAGTGGTTATATAAAACAGTCGTATAAAAAAATATTTAATTAAAGTAATTTCGTGGTAGAAATATTCATATTGCAATGTGGTAAAACTTCAGGTCTCGATAACATTTGGTATCTGTTTTGATTCAATAATATTATCGTTTGAAGATGTGCGTATATTATTAATTATTGAACCTTAAATACGTAAACTCGAAAAAAATAACCATGACCTGGTCGTGTTGGCTATTTTTAAGGCGTATTACATTATCTGGACTGTAGCATCCTAACTGGCGGGCGTTAAACCATCTCACTAATTATAGTAAAACAATTAGGATGACTTTCACTTAGAATTTAGGAACGTACGAATATAGTATTCTATATATAAATAAATGTTTACTTCGATACATAACAAACATCCAAGAATCAAAGTAATATACATATAGGCGACAAACTTAACGAAACGCCTACGTTTATGTAATTGTATAGTAGGTATCGGTATACAGAAAATGGGAATTATACGCTTGTTGACTTCGCTAACTCGATCGAGCGTTCTCCACAGAGCCGTTATTAAGAGAATAGTCGTAACATAATACCAAAAGTTCGTACACTATCACTTGTTGATAAATTTACATATCCAAGTAATATAATAAAATAGTGTTAGTGTTACAGTATTTATCACAAACGGCCAGTTAGGGAAACAAATGCGGGCTGTCGACTGTTTAGACGTTGTGCTAAGCAAACTGTTATTTCCTGCTTGTAATTGTTTTGTACATACAACATAGCTTAATTAGGGTATTGTTGGGTGTAATGCAGCCGGGCAACTATATACTTCTTAAACTGCTTATAGTCTCACATAGCAATGTACAAGTTGAAGAACAGTCACAGAAGTTAAGAAATATTCTCAAGAAATTACTGAGAATATTATCAGAAACATTTGAGACCATATGAAACTTTTGTCTATTCCGACTAGTTACATTGTTAGTTCCATTGATGGAACTAGATGGACTTTTTTTTCCTAGTAGTTACATTCAACGAAGATGGATTCCGTAATGGGACTACATGGACTTTTTTTTCCAAGTAGTTACATTAATAATACTTATAATAAATATTATTAGATCAAATCGACACCTCCTAAGTATACTGATGCAAGTGGTCTTTTTGCGATTTTAGTTTTTTTGCATTTTTATGATTATAATACTTATATTTACCTCCCACAATTTTTTTGAGCTGAAATTCCTACTAATTTCTGAAATAAAGTGACGTATACCAATGCAAGTAACACTATTTTGTAAATCGGTACGTTGTATACTGAGTCAAGCCACTTGCACCACAGTACGCGGGACCGATTCCGTGGAGGGGCTGCGTGTGAGCGGTACAACTGACAGTTGGCTCAGTATGCTCGCAAACCATTAACGCGAGCGGACGTTGGCTCAGTATGCTCGCGTCTGTGGCGACGCAATATAAGTGTAATGTACCTACTAAGTTGGGTTTTAAGTTTAATTTTAATATTCAATACTTGTGTTGTCTCTAATCAGTAATTTGTTCGTATTAATTAATGATAATAAAACAAGTAACAAATCAAAATGAAGCGAACGAGAGGAAAACAATTAGTTGCAATGGTTTTAAATTAATCATTTATTTTATTTTATGACACTATGCTTTAATTATGCATGTTTAGGGTTCCGTACCCAAAAAAATAAAAACGGGACCTACCTAAGTACTAAGACTCCACTGTCCGTCTGTCTGTCTGTCACCAGGCTGTATCTCATGACCGTGATAGGTAGACAGTTGAAATTTTCACAGATAATGTATTTCTGTTGCCGCTATAACAACAAATGCTAAAAACAGGTTAAAATAATAAATATTTAAGGCAACAAATGTGATTTTTTTGCCGTTTTTTGTTCGATATTAATAACGGCAACTGGTAGAGTGTCTAATGTTGTATAGATAATGGTATTGAACCCTTCGTGCGCAAGTCCGACTCTCACTTGGCGGTCCCGAGTTCAAGTCCCGGTCAGGGCAAACATTTGTGTGATGAGCGCATGTATTCGTTTCTAGTCTTGGGTGTTTTCTATGAGTATAGTGTATCTTGGTCTTAGTGGATAGTGTTTGGTGCTGGTGCCTAGTGCAGGGTCAGTCCTGAGAGGTGTGGACGGTTTTTTATTAGAGAAAGCTAGGGATGGAAGATATTTGAAATTAATAAGTTTCGGGATGGAGCAAGGAAGAATATTATATGAAGGAACTGATCGGTTAGGACAATTGAAAAAAAATGTGGCCCGTGGAACCATCCTCAAGGCCACATGCAAAAGTAGGGGATTGAATAATACCCTGTGGTGCGAAGTCTCAAGCTTTCTTACAGCCCTCGAGACTGGCTCAGAGACGGGTAACCTAGTATCGATAGAGGTCTATTGTCTTGGATTCACTGCACAGAAATTAATTTCAGAAAATAGCTCTTTCGTTTTCTGATAAAGTCTCTGCTTTAAACCTCTTAAGTGCAGTAGGGGAGTCGAGGTTTTTATGAACGAACCCATCAACGAAATGTAATGTACGTTAATCACGTTATGCCATTTTGTTTAGTTAACGTTTGCATAACAACCAGATATCGCTTTCAAAAAACTCCGATTACTTTAACCCTAGGGTAAAATTTACCCATCTTTAAAACTGTGACTATTTTAGTGGTAACCATTTTTAAATTGGTATTAAATAAAAAATGTTAAATAAATGTATAGCTATAAAAGTAGCTTAGTCCTGATGTAGCATTTAATAGAATGATTAAATATAAAGATAGTTTTTGGCGTTGTCAATGTTACCCCTAGGGCTAAAGGTAACCCCAGTTTACGAAGTCATTTATTTTTAGATAAGTATTTTATTAATGAGAAATTAGCAGATAAATCTAGAACCTATTGCCATTAGCATTCTTAAAACTATAATCTGAAGACCGCAATCGAATGCTCTTTTGCTAAATTATAATCCGTATGCCAAGAGAGATGAACGTAATTACAGATCAAAATTAAATTTTCAAGTGAGAATCTTCATACTCTGTATTTTTTATAAATAAATATTGGGTAATGTAGTTTTTAGAGTCTATTACTAAGACTCCGCTGACCAACTTTTTGTTTTGTTTTTAAATAATATTTTATTATTAGGGTTAATTGAACACATTATGAATACCAAAATGATCAAAGACTTTCTTTAAAGATAATTTAATTAAGTTCCTTTATTTCCCTTACTACTAGTAAAGAGGTAAAAGCATTTGTTATATTCGTTTCCATTACTTAAAATAATTATGGCTGTAATAAAAATGAAAGTAAGTTTATACCAAAATAAAACCGTTATTTTGCATATTTCTATCTTTTCATTTAAACAACACAAGTTAAAGCATATTTTTAAAAGTCAACCCTTATTATTTTTATACATAAAACATGAAAATATTATAAAAGTATACTGGTTCAAGTGACATGACTTTCATTGTAAACTGGTACAAGTGATTATTAATGCCCTAAAAATAATAATAAGGGGTAACAGAGCAACGCAATATATTTATTTATAAAAGATATCACCCATAATCACTTAATTACCTATAAAAATAATGAATATATGCTAAATTGTGATAATTGCAACAAACGATGTATACTGGATCAAGTGTTAGTTAGCTCAGTGTACTATAAATGGAAACACACGTGATACGCGTATACTAGTTTATCTGCGCTTTTCTAAAAAACTACCAAATATATTTAAATTCTATTGATGTAGAAAAAAACGTAGCGCTTTCATTACGATAACTCTAAAATTTCATTGGATTATCTTTAAATGAAAAAAAGTTAAACATGAATTTACCTTTGCACGGCTCTCCTGGAAAATCGTGATTTTGCACTTGCATCAGTATACTTAGGAGGTGTCGAAATGATCATTATTTATATATATAGATAGAGATATAGGCAAAGAAATTGAAAATAAGTACCCTTCTATAAGATTGCATTCGTTTTATATAAAAATTTTATAAGTATTATTAATGTAACTACTTGGAAAAAAAAGTCCATGTAGTTCCATTACGGAATCCATCTTCGTTGAATGTAACTACTTACTAGGAAAAAAAAGGCCATCTAGTTACATCAATGGAACTAACAATGTAACTAGTCGGAATAGACCGAAACTTTCACAATTTGATAAGTCTCTTATTGTTAATGTTATTGGTCGTCAACAGTTTTATTGCACACAAAAATAATCAGATTTAAATAACTGTAAAGCTACAGACAACTTGCAAACTGGAAGACGTATGTACATATTAACAAATAGGTAAATTACCGTTTCACTCGCGGTCGTCATGCATAATGTATGTTACCTATAATTACCAAATAATAGCATAAAGTTATTTTGGCAGGTGTTGTTTGAGTTTAACTATAGGCTTGAATTGGGTCAGTTATATCTCGAAAATGGTAGCTCTTATTTACTTGATATTAACGGCCGCAGAGTTAAAAACAATACGATTAAGTGTTAAAAGCTATTAGGCTTAGTCCAAGTAGAAAAGAAACCCAGGTACCTAGCTGTTTTATTTTTACATTACATTATACTCATTATACCTGTTACCGACAATAATATCCGCCCACCCTTCTTTTGGTCGTACAGTTTATAACGAGTTCTTTTAAAATCAGAGAGTACTTCATAAATTCCGAATGAGTTTTAATGTGGCTTGTAGTGTTTTGTTGCTAATTATATAATTATTTTTTTTAAGGTTGTGGCTCTGTCAGAAGAAACTCTAACGATCAATAACTTTCCTTCGGAAAGAGTTACGACCTTTAAAAATAATATTTAATGGCCACTTGGAACCGTAATTACAAGTAAATGAAATTTAATTACAAGTAATTGAAATTAAAAGTTGTATGAGCAAAAGACGTATATGGGCGGGTATATTTCCGTCAACCATCATCAATATACGTACATTAATCGTGTCAATCTGAATGTATTTCCTTTCCATCCCACAAACCAAACATTGTTTATCATGCTCTCAGACTTAAGGCTTCCGTTTGTAAATGTACAGCAGCAGGATTAAGAGATTCCCATGATGCTGTTACACTCGAAGGCTGAGCTCTAACCGCCTTACTCTAAACCATGCAAGTCGAAACTTCAATGATCCTGTCCTTTTCACACTTTCTTCATAATTGGTTGAAGAGACAGAGACGGGGGAAAATAATTTCGGGTTGGAGTTTCTTGTAGTAGACCCATTGTTTGTGTTGATTAAAACCGAAGTTGTGGGAAATAACGAATTCACTCCGCTCGCCGCCACTTATTGTAAGGGTGCTTGCACAAGAATCGTTGACAAGGAGTTTTCTTTACTCGTCATAATGTCATTTTATTGTTCACCTATTTAGATAGAAGGATTTGCTTTTGAAATTTTGTTTGTACATTATGTGTACCGGTAAACTGGGGTTACTTTAAACATTGGGGTAACATTGACCACGCTTAAAACTATGACTATTTTAGTGGTAAACATTTTTAATTGTTAAAATAATTTTAGAACAATATACATAGGTTATTTCTGATGGAACATTACATACATACATACATAAACTCACGCCTTGATTCCCAGAGTGGGGTAGGCAGAGCTACATAATGGAACATTTAAAGAAATAATTAAATTTTTAAGATGATTTTTGGGGTGGTCAATGTTACCCCAATGTTTAAAGTAACCCCAGTTGACGGTACCTACTTATATTTATATTGGTAAAACTTCACTAACTTGGTTTTTTAAGTTTTCAGAACAATTCCCAAATATCAAAAAAAAACTAACCCGTTTGTTATTGTGGTAGTAATGAAACCATGTTTTATTAGTAACATTAAAATTAACTCTTTTAGCAAATTCATCTCAACACATTGTATGTATAAACGTATTAAATTAAATGTCACCTATCGTTATTCCAGATTTAAAATGCATGTGTCTATTAAGCCTGGCTCACAGCGACCCAGTAAATTGTAGTTATATCGCCACAGTATAAACAGTAGTTCGTCTTCAAACAAAGGTATATCACTCTGCTTGCTTGTGTGCAAGCTAACTCAACAGGGGCGCCGTCTTGTTGCCGTAGTTACTCGATATCAAGTAGAGAGCGACGCGCCACAATGCAAAAAGGTCGTCACGTAAATGTCATATATGAACAACCCTAGCGACCGAGCAGTCATCATGTCAGCTGAACGAAGTCCACTGCTGGACATAGGCCTCCCCCAAGGCTCTCCACTCAGACCGGTCTTGTGCTTTTCGCATCCACCGCTTTCCCGCGATCCTTACAATAATACCGACCGAGCAGTAATAGGTAACAACTCCTACAGGGCTGGTGACCTCTTCTATTTACATGTACTCAGCTCAGCTATTATTGCTCGTCGGCAATTGTTGCGGTAGTGGTGAGCAGTGGGCGATGGAAACATCGCATCGACCATGCATAGAAAGAGAAAATTACATTTTATTCAGTGACACATGAACTCTTTAGTACATTTTGCACTTAGGTGCCCACATAAATACAAAGACTAGAAATAATCCGTAAATTACATTTCTTTTTCTTATTGAATGTTATCATCAGAATATTAACTATATTATGCAATGTTTGGTTACCTACTTACAGTTAATACTTAACTAAAAACAACGCATAGTATAAATTAAAAGGGTAATTAGGGGTGCAGCAAGTTTTTTTCTTAAAACGACCCCCCATGAGGAGGAAATAGTGGGAGTAGCAGGAAACTAAATCCACGCATACGAAGTCACGGGCGTCCCCATAGATAAAAAAAACACATATATAACGCAAATGCATCTACTTCGCGTGCCCGAATCCCGACTTAAACCCCGACGAGCGTCGGGGTTGAACGTCACTATACTGACGTTCCGCGCGTGTTGCATTTTTTATCCTGTTATAGTATTGTCAACGTTTTAATAGCCCTTATTTACTTGAAAGTAATTTCGCCGCCGAGTCATTGTGGCCGAGGTAAAAGTAAGAGGTACCATAACAGGTCAAAGACGTTTTTAACTCTATTCTAGACGGTAAAATCCGAATCCTATTTGACCAAGGGGCCTAATATCGCTGCGTCTATGACGCGTAATAACGTGGATAAAAAATCCGTCACTATCTGACACTAATATCAGTACGAGAGTGTACTTTATCCACATTTTGTCACGCGATAAACGCAACTATACTAGGTGTACTGTCAAGTAAATAAGACCTGTCAAAACTTTGACAATACAATTACAGGTCAAAGACGATATGGGTTTCACGGGCTAGAATCTCGGCCCAGGCTGAAAGTGCTCGGACGCCCTAAAGTAGAATTGATGTTCAAAAAACAGTGTCTCGACTGTTTCTGAATCCGAAAGCCATTACAAACAATAATAAATTAAGAGAGTTACATCTTGTTTCATGTTTCTTTCGTGTTTGAAATTGATTTCTTGGCCAGTGTTACAAAGTGGTTACAGATATTTAGAAGATTACTTAATTCAATAAAGTAAAATTAATCATTTGTTTACGGAAGAGTTAAACAGTAACTTTGGGGATCGAATTCTAGTGTATTTGATAATAACTAGACCCGCGCGCCGGTTTGCAATATTGGACCGTCGAGGCGCGTCGATGCACCGAGATCGAGACGCGTATGGGGCAGATTCATGAATCTTACCAGGTGACCAAAGACGACGATTTTTAGTAAATACTAAGATTCAAATTTTTGTCTCGCTTGTGACTAAACTCAGTCTCACGCAAATGACATCAAAAATGAGATCAAGTGAGTTCTTGAGTAATAAACGAGATCATCGCGTGTGTTAATTTTCCTTACTACATCTGCGAGATTCAAAAATCGACTTCTATGTCTGTCATTTCACCATCAATGTTTTCCTCAAAAGAATAACCCCCTTCGTTAAATATCAACACGGCTGTGGACAGGACGGTTTATGCGAACAGGCACTCGGGATTACCGTGACAGATGGCCAAGGAAGGCTTTATGTTCGTTGTGATGACGTCACGTCACTAACACCATTACGTACTACACCGGAAAATACCCCTTCTTGGCGGTTCATCAAGTAGAAAAACTGTAATGTAAGTTTCTGAGACGAGCATCTCAGTTAAGACCTGAGTCAGACAGCTGATAGATATGATACATATCTTGGCATGATATAATGAAAAACGTTTAGAAAAATCTAATAAATTATAGAGAGAGTAAAAACGATATTACTAAAATTAAGATGCGTGATTCAACAGTCAGAGCACAGCCAGACAGGGCACCGACTCAGTATAAGTAATATGTGCAGCACGCATTGCTGCGGCATTGCTGATAATCTGCCGAGCCCGGCGAAGTGAAACGCACTCAGTCACAAACTAGAGAACTCCATTTTCTTCTAGTCGTGTTATATTTTACTTACTTTCTCTTGCTAAAAATAAAGTAAACTAATTCAACTAAGACTTATTTTACATGTATACTTAACCAGAGCTAATAAAGGCTATGTTCGGTGGAATGATAATAAGTACGTTGAAACGATGTCGAATACGAATGCGGAAAAAAACAATTAATCTTGCTGTCTCAGTCACCTTTAACATTCTTTAAAATAACCTACTCGTAATTGAGAAAGCAAGGACCAATACGAACTAATCCGACAATATGGTATGATTATTCACTAAAGTCTAATTCTATGGAACTTGTTAACTATGTGTGTATTTTTTTGGTAAGTTTTCTAAAAATTAAACCTAGCCAGATCGATTTATCGCCCCCGAAACCCCCTGCATACCAAATTTTATGAAAATCAGACTCAGATTATACAGGGTGTCCAGTAAATAATGGATAACCTTCTACCCATCCATGGGGCACCTCAGGCTGGTCCCTAAAAAGGACTTACAGGTTTAGTAAAAGTTGCATGGTTTTCGAGATAATCGAACTTTTCTATTTTCTTAATAATTAGCACCTTGCTTCACTGTAATGACCGCCAAGGTCACAAATAAAGAGATTTTGTCGTTCTGTTTGCTGTTAAATATTCTTTAATAGTGATGCTAACGGATGTGTTTTAGAGCATTATGGTAGCGACACTAATTTCTTGTTAAACATATCTTAATTTATAACATCACATTTTGTTTTAAAGTTTGCAACAACTTTGACTGCTTGTGGTGAAAAAAAATTGTATGAAGACCAGAGTGGCCAATATGTTGAAAAATAGTGTATCTAATACTGATTCTAAACTGGTATAACACATGGTGTTTACGTCTTTACAGATAAAGTTATTGCTGTTAGTATTCACTAAGAGCGAATTTTACCAAAACACCAAGTTATCGATAAGTAACTCTTTACTTGATTGGGTTAGTCATATCATAAAAAACGCTTCTCTTATGAAAACCAACGTCTAATTACTGCAAAATAATGAATCCTTGTTATATCCTTTTCGAAGTCCAGGGCAAAGCTAACTAGGTCGTCGGAAACAAAATCCAAATAGTTACCCAAAATATGGTTCTTCGTGGAATCAAAACTGTACTTGATAAATGTCAAAAGAAAACATCAAAACGGATAAAAAATTCATAGCCAAAAATACACATTAGGTAATAAAATTGTAAAAAAGTATGTATTACTCAGCAGAGAAAGGAGAGATTGTAAGCAAAGTATGTACTTAGTTAACATCCTAAATATTATTTAAAACTAATAAAAGAATTGCATTAAAAGTTGAATAAATGTAAGTACCAAATAAGTAGTCGCATTTCACATTCGTCGTCCGTCGAAGTTTTTGGTTTCACATAAGTGATTTATAAGTGACATCTCGGACCCCGATAAGGGGTGTCATTTTTACCCTACTAGTCTGGTAACACAAGACACCAACCAACTCCAGCCGGCGCTTCCCGGTCCGGGTGCATCTCCCAAACTGCTGCCTGCCTGAAGACCTAGCAGCCTCCGCCACCTTGCAGGGGAGTATCGACCTACGACGGCAGAACCAGAACTAGACTATTTATTAAAACCCTTCACGACCGAACTCTAATAAATTTATGTTGATGACTCGGTTGTTTCTTTATTAAACATTACCACATGAAATGGTACCGAACGTCACACTTGCAGTAATTAGACGTTGGTTTTCATAAGAGAAGCGTTTTTTATGATATAACCCAATCAAGTAAAGAGTTACTTATCGATAACTTGGTGTTTTGGTAAAATTCGCTCTTAGTGAATACTAACAGCAATAACTTTATCTGTAAAGACGTAAACACCATGTGTTATACCAGTTTAGAATCAGTATTAGATACACTATTTTTCAACATATTGGCCACTCTGGTCTTCATACAATTTTTTTTCACCACAAGCAGTCAAAGTTGTTGCAAACTTCAAAGAAAAATGTGATGTTATAAATTAAGATATGTTTAACAAGAAATGAGTGTCGCTACCATAATGCTCTAAAACACATCCGTTAGCATCACTATTAAAGAATATTTAACAGCTAACAGAACGACAAAATCTCTTTATTTGTGGCCTTGGCGGTCATTACAGTGAAGCAAGGTGCTAATTATTAAGAAAATAGAAAAGTTGGATTATCTCGAAAACCATGCAACTTTTACTAAACCTGTAAGTCCTTTTTCGGGACCAGCCTGAGGTGCCCCATAGATGGGTAGAAGGTTATCCATTATTTACTGGACACCCTGTATATATATATATATATATATATATATATATATATATATATATGTATACTTTATAATGCCAAACGTAGAGCGTATAATGTTTCCGCCATCATTTATAATTGGAACGCGAAAAAATGCGCACTAATTAAAAACATTCGACGTTCTAAACGCGAAATTAAAGATCTTCGCCCAACTCAGAGGTAATTAATTGCAAAGGGTGCGGAAATCGGGTACCTAAAAGATAAATTGTTTAAACATATTTTGTAGATATAACATTGGACCAATTGCAGACCAAGAAATTCAAACTCGTATTCTTCCCATTGTAACCTAATACGATGCTCTTGGTCACTCACGAAAGCCCAAAAGTCCCGTCTTAAAATTTACCAGTGAGCGATAGACCATAGCATACTATGTATTAGCATAACTGATAGAATCAGAAACATAGATCTGCACTCCAAGACACCGGTATCGCGGATGTGGGTGTCATCACCGCTAAGCTCAAGTGGAACTGGGCCGGACATGACCGGAATTGCCACCGAATAGATGCCAAAGGATGGCACCGGAGCAGAGACAGACTAAAAAGAAGTTGGCCGGATGAGCTGGACATGTTCCAAAGCGACTGGCGGGAATATGCAATCAATTGGGAAGAATGGCGAAAAAGAAGAGAGGCCTTTGCCCTACAGTGGGACATTAACACGAACTAAAAACAAACATAGCTAAGTCAACTGGATAATATAGATACAATCAATGAACATTTTCAATCACCAATCACTGTTATGCTAACTAAAACATGATCTAATGAATACAAAAAGAAGAAGGGCAACTCGCCCGTAGAATTACTTTTAGTTTAAGAATCTGAGTATTTTTTATTAACATTGAAAGACTTAATCAATTAGGCCAATATAAGATAGCGAATAGAATGAAAATAACATTTAGGCTTCTCAGCTCTAGAGCCCGAAATTCGATCACTCTAAACTAGTGAATCCTATTCCACCGTATTCTATAAAAAGGGCGCAATGACGACACATCGTAGTAATACAAATAACCTCACTGCTAACGTGGAAGGGTCCAAATTGCATTGCTTGGTAAATTACTAATATCCTTTCGTTAGTATTCGCTTTATCTATCACTCGTTCAAGTTGCGAGTGGGTCCTGTCGCTGACAATTGTCTCGTCAGTGAGAACTTCGCTTAATTTGCAAGCTTTCAATTTTGTAGACTATGTCGCACCTTTGCGACAAAACTGTGACATTTCCAAAGTTGTGATTTGCCCAGATGTCACAGTTTTGTCGCAAAGGTGCGATGTGATTTCGTGACTAACAGTTCTTCTGCTTTTATTACTACTGACAGTTTGCTCGGGTTCAATAAGAAAGCAACCCGTGGAACTATGGAACGGAACTTACCGAAATTTCGATATTTTGCATATTGTTTCATTTTTGTAATAAGGATTCCATAACTTGGGGATTTACGTTTTGATTGCTTATCTTGAAAGTTGTAGGACTTTTACTGGACCCCTGTTACGCTGTTTCGATAAGCAAAGGATCATCTTGGATCTCAAAAACAAGATTGAAGATACCGTGTGGGTACCTCGTAATAATAATATATTATATGTAACACTTTGCTGATAGAATCTGAAAAAGACCATTAAAAACAATTTATTAATATCTACTTGTGGGAGGACCTTGTGCAGGGTCCGGCCGGGTTGGTACACACCATCTTATTCATTAACCTACCGCCAAGCAGCAGTGTTCGTATTGTTGTGTTCCGGTTTGGGGATAAGACAGCCGGTGAAATTACTAGTATAGAGGTATTCCATCTTAGTCCTCAGGGTTTGCAGTGCATTTTCAGACTTAGGATTGCGGTCTTGTGAATGCGAATGTCTATGGGTCACAGTTTCACTTTTGTCTGTGTGCTCGACGCTCGTTTGCCTTCTGCAAGACATAAAAAAAAACTATTCATTTTTTGGAAAACAATTAACTAGAATAAGTACTATTTTAAAGCTGTCTCCTGTGGACACCGATCAAGAAAACTACAAGATAATGGCCCTTTCATGACCCCTGTTTTATACCGACCGCTATAAAACGCCAATAAAACCGTGATGCGATGCTACGCACCAGGATTCGTGCTAAACATCACATTTAAATTCCGTTTATTCGTAATTTTACGTCCGTATAAAGCTTAGTTATCAAAAGAGTTCCTCACATACCTAGCCGAGATTTGGACCTTCAGTTTTATGGAGGGTCGACATTCGGCGCCTTTGACCTCTGATTACAAGACATTCTACACCCTTTCTGATTCCGCGAATTTCGAGAAAAACGCGCGTTCGTGCGACCGATAGGCCCTCGTCCCACCGCCGACGATGAGCTGGAGCGAGTAGTGCCAGCGATCAACCATTAAATCACAGCCTTGGCCAAGGGTCTTGAGCACACGTTTTCCTTTGTACCTTAAAAAAAAAGTATGATTTTTCAATTTAAAAAATGTAGTACCGTTAGGCGATGGGCTTGCAACCTGGCAAAATGTGGTTGCACAATTGTCAAAGGGTTTTTTAGAGTTGTCGGTAATTCTGTAGCTCTGCCTACCCCACTCTGGAAGTTAAGGCGTGAGTGTATAAGATATAAATATAAAATACACTTTGACGTAGAATATAAAAAAGCATTTGAACATGTGCAATTTATAATGACACTAGCTTCTGCCCGCAACTTCGTCCGCGTAGATTTCGAATATCGTTATTCCCTCGGGAACTTTAAAAAAAATCGTCCAGCCGTTGCAGCGTGAAAGAGCAACAAACATCCATACATACATAAAAGCGTTTATAATATTAGTAAGGATAGAAGAAGAATTCGAAGTAGCTATTTGTGAGAGAAAACTGAAGCTAGAAAAAGTCGGGACTTACAATAAAATTATTGATTGTTTTTTTTCACGGTTTTTTCCCTTAACGTTAATAAATATTACTAATCTTTCCCATAGATGTACAACTTAAGTATATTTATCGTTGCATAGTACCTATAGTACAAGCCTGAAGTCTAGTTTTGGGACTGGTGAATATGTGTGAGATTATACCCCCCGATATTTATTTATTTAAGTTCAGGGGATAAACATCGATGTTATATGTATATTCATAGGTAACATTTAATTTAAGTAATCCAAAGGCATACTTTTTAGGGATTTTAAAATTCAAATAAACATCAATTTTAATAAATAAAATTTCATTATTACCGCATTTGTTACACAAAAACTTAATACTGCATATTAGGTATGGAAGTTGTATGTTCATATTAAGAATACGTTATCTCATAGTCATAACTGTCATAAGAAAGTATCGACAAATTAATATCGTGCGTTAGTCCCTCCCTAGGTCAATTTTATTCGTACCACAAAAACTTCTATATCTGATTATTTGTTTCGGCAAACTAGTGGAGAGAGTTCTCGCCGTCAGTGTGAATAGCCAGCGATCAACTATTAATATATGCGTCTCTTTTATTGACACGGGATCTATAATTATACTTTGTGCTTTTCTTGAGCGAGAAAAAAGACGATAGCTAATCGCTTCCTCGCCGGCAGTGGGACAGGACCGGCTGCGCGACGCGTCAGGATTCCCGGTTACGTGTTGAATGCCTTTTATGACGGTTATTGTAGACGTCTATCTCGACAGGATACGACGTTTCGTTAGAATTATACGATTTGGCGACGTGTTTAGCTTAGATGGTATTGATCCTACCTACGAAGCATGCGGTCCCGGGTTTACCCTACCCTACACTGAGCATGGTCAGACATACTTTTGCCGTCGGTTTTTTTTAATACGTTCTAATTATTATAAAAACTAGGCTGATACGTTTTCCTTTTTTTTAGATATATCGGAAATATTGAACTAAGTTTAAAGGGAAAGAAACGTTGAATTTTATGTCTGTCTGTCTTCTTTTTCTGTGATATGTAAATTTCTGTTTGGTTATTTGGTCGACTGGTGGAGAATGCCATTAGGTCTGCCATGTGTACTGATTTCAATGCAATAAAGCTGAAATAAATAAATAAACGGTGGACGGATCATGTTATACTGATATGCTAAGTTTCCGAAATAATACCTACCAAAATACAAAGGTGGAAACGACGACCACAATTAATTAAAAACACTTAATAAAGATACAATTAATATTTGTCCTGAAAGCGAACGGCACGCTTGTCAGCCAGTTTAATTCGCCCTCGAATAAATCACACCAATCACTGCGTGTTTGCGCGTTAATTAACTGGTAATGTTCGAGCCATTCGTTATTTCGACTGTTTACCGAAACGTTTACAATAACCGGCCGGCGCTCATTCACTGCAAATTTTGCTATTGTTCTGCTTAGAACATAACGATGATAGTAAAAATACGTTGCTATTAAGTGTAATAAGTACGAAATTTAACTCCGAATATTATACAAAAATATAAAGAGTGAACTTAATATTGTGGTTTTTGTTTTTTAAATAATATATGATAAACAAAAAGGAAACTATTTGACAATAGTGAATTGTGACGTCATCATTAGCAATTTTATAGAAGTTACATACATACATACATAAACTCACGCCCTCATTCCCAGAGTGGGATAGGCAGAGCTACAGAATTACCAACAACTCCAAAAACTTGCTGATAATTCTGTAACCACATTTTGCACAATTAGGCTAAGATGTTTACCAGCGTATTAGTGACAGGTTGCAAGCCCATCGCCTAACAATACTACAAGCCTTTATTTCCTTAGTCGCCTCTTACGACATCCACGGGAAGACAATGGAGTGGCACTATTCTAACCCGGCAACCACACGATATTTATAGAAGTTTTTACTTGATTTATAATAAATCGGTCCTGTAGCTGGATCACTACGATGGAATATTTATGAATGTTACTTTTCGTTTAAAAACGGGTCTGCGAGAAAACACCCGCCTCGTTATTGATATAAATGACCAAATGCAAATTGCGATCGTATTGAAGGCGATTTAGTCCCGTTTATACATTCAGTAATAAAATAAAGTTTTCATTATTACCGGCGTCGTTCCCGCAACCCCTTCGAGGGTGTCCATAAATTAGAGCGTGTGAAAAGCTTTCGCCTTTACAAAAATAACACGGTCATCACCCTGGAGCTAGAAAGACGTACCTAATTTATTTGCTTGTAGGTTTTCAATATTTTACTATATTTTAACAATAAGATTTGGTCTCCCTTTTCCGCTTTCGGCTACCTCGTATAGCGTCACGCCGTATACCGCGTCAGGACGTTTGTAAAATATACTGTAGTGGTTATTTTCACAAGGTATTGAAACCGATCGATACTCTGACGGCAGTAGTAAGACATCGACGTCGCGTATCTCGTCTTACGGGAAATGAACTTAATGAAAGTTTGCTGTGAGTCCTACTCCGTGATTTTAAATAAAATAGAACTAGGTATATTAACTCTTGCACAATGGATCGGACTTTCCCCAAAGATCTCCAAACTGTAAACTGTATTTCTAATCGATTTGCCATAGCACGATTCACACGCTTAGTGACATATACGGTTAACAAAATATATCGCGTACCGTAAAACGACAGACTACGTCAGTCAAACTTGCGTGGTTTTCTTTATTGATACCTGACCTCATTTCGAAAAAGCTGAACAGGAACGCGAATAGATTTTGTTGACTGTACCCACCTACATACTGACGAGGATGGCTCGCTCATCCGGAAATGATCCAGCAATTTCAACCACGGAACGTTCGGATTGGATGCAAAGAGGACAGCTAATAATTTGCGAGTCCATTTGGCAGGTACCCAGTAATTAGGATGCCGTGAATCACGGAGGCTCCTAGTTCGTGCAGAAATGTCATTCCTATTAAGTTTTCGGATGCTGGTTACATTATTGCGCGGATAGGCCGTATATTTCGGGGTTGGAACAGCGATGTTTGCTAACGGTAGATTTTGTTTTGCATTTCACAGTAGTCGGTAATACAATCTCATACAAACGTCAATTAAAAGTATACATATACACGACGTTAATAATAACCAAATTAATTAATTAATGAAAGCGGGAATTGCGTCTGCGGTTTCCTCGGTGGTTTTTCATTGTTATTGTTACAAAAATAACAGTTACATCCTGTTACTTAACTACACGCTTATTTGGGATAAACCAAAAAAAATAGCTCACGGTTTTTACATTCTAATTCGAAAGAATAGGTAATTTTAAGAGACTAATTTCATTAATTTTGTATTTGGCCCAATAGTTTTGTTTTAATACCTTTATTCATTTAGCAGACATTTTATGGATGACATGATTTGATTATTTTAAATTTGGGTTGGCATTTTCTAATATGTTACAACAATTAAATGATATCCAATGATAAAAAGTGATTGTAATAGTGTAATAAAACATACAACTTCAAGCGGTTTTCGCTTAACCCGTAAGATACACCTAGGAGGGCTTCAACCCGAAAACGAAAGTCAAACAACTTTTGTCGAAATTTACGAAATAGATAAATATTTCAAAAACTTAATAATGCAGAACGGCTTTAAAACCCTATTCCTAGAAATGGTTTTCAAATTAGAGTAATTTAAAAAATATGGACAATCCCAATTGTATTATGATAAATTCCGTCTGATGTTTTGAACACACAAAAAAAACTCAGAACTCTCTGAAAATCATACCTCCTGGTCGCGGCACCTTCTCCATTGCGGGCTGTTTTCACAAATAAATAATGGAAAGAAGAGCTTATCCCACCCCGAGTTATCCCAAAACACGTATTGTTTAACCAGCAACTACGTGATGTGAGAAAACACAAGAATTAAACCAGCACGAGTTCCAACCCTAAACCATCGCAACACGACATGATTCGGAATGGGCTACCGTAAAAGGTCTCGTCTAAGGGTAGGAAGTCGAGTATTATGTTGACAATTTACCACGAATGTGTTTATAATCTGTCATAAGTCAGTTATGGTAGTCGGGAGGTTGTACGTGTCATGGCGTTACGCGTTTTTAGGAAGACCATAAAACTTAGTGCGAATTTTACAAAACTTTTTTTTACACATTGGGTCACAAATGTTTAATTTCGGGGAATCAAAAGAAAAAATAACGCTATTTCCAAATATTCAATTAAAATGTAGGACAATTTTAAAATTCAAAGTTAGTAATTTTGGGCGATTCATTAATTTGTTGGTATTTTTTTAAGGATAGCCTTTAGTTATCCATGTGATGTCTTTAACTGAAATATTGATATTTCCGATAAAAACATTACATTTAGATTTGAGAATGAGTAACAATTGATATGGACTTTTCTAAGTGATTTTAAAGCGGTCTGTAGACACCGACTAGAGACTTTCAAGCCAACGACAAAATTTAAACAATGGTTAAAATTAATTTATGGTCGAAATTTACAGATATTTAAATATTTTACGTACATATTGTGAATAACACTCAAACTCACTGCAAGAAACCAGATAACGATAAAATGGGACGTTGCCAGCACAGCTTTTGTAAGTTACAAGTTTTATTTTTATAACTCTTAAGACACAGCCGTTCACGGTCAACCCGGTTCCACTTCTCATTAAAAAGTCTCTTACCCTCTTTTGTATTTTGCAAGCCAATTAAAAACTGTTGCTCGATTTTTATGTTTGAAGGAAAAGTATTTTTTTACGTATTCATGACATTCTTGCTGCTTTAACCCCTTTTATAATTAAATCAAGTCGTCAGGATAAAATTGTTGCTGACAATTTCCGTCTCATACTGGCAAGAGCCCAGTCATTTCCCGAAAAAAAATATTTAAAGTGAACGTCCTATTTTTAAATTAGCAGTTACCTACATATGTTTTAGTCATAATCCAGAATTAAATAATAAAAGGTCTCATGCCGCTTATTTAAAAAAAACCGGTAATCTACATATCAACCGGTCCAGAATGACCCAGATCGATAATTTACTGGTAAACGGTTAGACCGGTAATTTAATCCCAGGTGCCACCACAATCAAATCGATCCAATTTTTTTATTGAAAATTCTCAATACTCAATACTCAAATGTATTCCACAATGTGTTGGCAGTTGACAGGCTAACTTAAGCTATTACAGTAAGTAATTAATATATGTATAACCCTTTAGCGGTTGATGGGCATATATTTGATCACTATAATTAAAACAAAATGAGTCTTATGAATTAATGTTGTAGATCTATTTTCGAAAACTGTGACAGGTGTCAACGACCGTTGAAGGATTGATAACCCTTGATTGTCCCAAGTTAGTAAGGATTCATTTCAGTTTAAAACTACACCTCCCCTGGGATACAAAGACACACTATATTCGTACAGTTTCCTCAGTCTCGGTCAGTTTAACTGGAAGAGATCCCTTAAAGGAAAAACATTGCCAGTGTTCACAAGTTTATGTACGTACTTACTTGGAATTGGTTTATCATGCAATAAAGAGTTTACATATGTCCTATCAGCCCAATGAAACGCTGACCCACCATAGAACGGTGTCACTGTGAATATATGATTCAAATGTCAAAGTGTAAAAAAAATGTTTTATAATGTCACTGTGACACCGTTCTATGCTGGGTCAGTCAGAATTCCATTGAGCTGATAGTATTTACATACAAAGGCGATAGCAGACAGATGAACATACAAACAGATTGACACATAGACGAGACGGGCAAACCTTTTAGATACATAACGATGCCCTCTTTTTTATCTTCGGTGTTTAAAACCAAATTCGTCAACATTTAAAAAGTCTAAAAAGCAAACATTTCGGCAAATTACAGTAGCCACATGTTTTTTGTTTCGTAAGCTTGCCATTCGTCTACTTCCATAACCTTTTAGAGTTAAATTAGCAAAAAACTTCCTTAGTTTTCTTAGTTCATATTTACATTTTTCTGCAATCCAAGATGTTTGTTATGGAATTATGTTTGTTTTGAGATATTATAATTTGATTTTATAAAAAGAGGGCCCTATTTCCACCCTTAATGTTGCTGTTTTAGATGTATATGTTTATGACGACGATATGTTTATGTTTGGTTATGACCCTGCCTACGAAGCTAGCAGTTCTGGGTTCAAATCCCGGTAAGGGTAGATAGGTATATATTTCTCTATATAAGTATGTTTATCGTTGTCTAGTACCCATAGTATAAGCCTAGAGCTTAGTTTGGGACTAGGTCAATTTGTGTGAGATTGTTTCCTGATATTTATTTATAAAACAAGATAACCTTTGTGAACTTTAAACGTGAGCGATTTTGCTTTCGTTTTTATTGATAAACAGAAGCTGTATTCCACTTTGTACCACATTCCTTTTCTAAGTTACGGTCGCCTTTACCATCAAGTAGCTAATAATAACGACCGTCTTGTTGCAAAATATTTGGCGATATCGTGCAGCCATTGTCGTCTCTACACCCGCACGACATAATAATTTCCGTGACGTATATTAAAACAACACATCATGCATATTGAAACGTAGAAGCCTCCGTGATTTTATTATAGGTATTCTAAATACCTAACAGGCACTCGGATCTCGGCCGCCGTAAGAGGTTTGTCCAAAATGCAAATACTCGCGGGACTCCTACCACGGATCTGCCCAATATTAATGCAATCTAGGAAGTTTCCATTCATTCGAGCTCAATGCTCCAACTTGCTATTGTGTACGGATAATATTTTTGTTGTGCGTTCAAACGCTATTCTTATACAAATATACCTATATACAAATATGTTATATCTACTATCTTATATAACGTTCCCTTAAAAAAAATAGGTTATAGGCAAGACTCGTTCTTGACGACGATAACATGATGAAATCGGTCTAGGAAATAGACTGCTAAACTCATTTCTTTTATCCTAGCGCTGATTGGTAAATATATTTCACTAATGAAAGGTTTTCCACTCTTAATAAAATTGTAATACTTTAACTCAAACCATGAAACCACGGTGGCACACTTACTATTACTTTGAAGCAGTGTTTAAATATTATTTAATTATTTCTAATATACCATATCGTTATTACGAGGTATGTCCTGTACTGTCCTGTACCTGTCGTTAGATGCTGTAATGTAATGAAACTGAAGGACTTTCGTCACGATATGGTATATTAGAAATAATTAAATAATATTTAAACACTGCTTCAAAGTAATAGTAAGTGTGCCACCGTGGTTTCTGGTGTAAACCAGCCAAAATGTTGGGTTAATAAACCCAACATTTTGGCTGGTTTACACCAGCTGTGGTCAGAGAAGGAGAACACCATCTTTTTTTTGTACCTTCATCAATTGACAAACTGTATCATTTTACAAACTTTCATTGCAAAGAGATACTTCCCGTCCCATTATTTAATATTTTTTGTGGTTAAAAGTCTGACCTAACCTAACTTTTTTAACGAGCCCATGTTATCTATGTAATACCAATGTAATGGTTCGAGCACAAACACTTTTTTTGCGAAATGAAAGTTTGTAAAATGATACGTCCACTCACGTCCTTATGTCCGGTGCCTAACCTGTGAATCATATCGGGCCGTTAGTATGTACGCTGGACTAGTATTTAATTTGGTCACTAACTTCTTTACCTTCTTTTTTATGGTCCCCTAGTATAACTTTACACATAATGTTTCCTATCTACAAAGATGCGCTCTACTACATAATTATTACAATCTTTTTATTAACTTACAAATGTATGTAAGTATGTATGCTCGAGTCAAACTTCGATAACAACACAATAATATGGCACCATAGAGCTGGTCTGATGATGGAGTTGTAAGGTATTGACAGGATCTCTGCGATACGCTATACTTAACGTAAACCCATCTTGTTGGGACTCATTCGATTGGTCTTGATAAGCTGATAATGACTACAAAAAATATCCGTCCGTCCCAATCATATGTTTATGAAAGAAACTTATTTTAATAACATCAACGTAATCGTGCAAGTTAAACTGGTGAAAGGAATATATAAATTCTGCGAATATATTTTGCTTTCGTAAATCCCTAGTACCCCGCCATTGTCATCCGGATGCGAACCCTGTCCACTCCCGTGCCTATGTGTGAGTGAGAGGTGACCGCGCTTTGTTTAACTCTGAATGGCGTGTGTTTGTTTCCTCAAAACTCCGCAACTGCGGACCTTTTTTAAACACAAATGGAGTGAAGTTAGCCTCGGCTTTGTTGCGAGTGTTTGCTTAGTGGTTGGTATTGAACTAGTTTTATAGGTCGATTCAATTCTCTGTAGGATTAATGATGGGCTTTACCTAATGGCGTCTTTTCCTAGCCAACTAAATTGTTTTTTTATATTCAGGGTCATAGTTTAGAGTTAATTAATCATTATAAAAATGCAAGGGACTTTTTTATTCAGTTAATCCAGCTACACTTATTGGTAGTAGGGTAAAATTGGGGGACCTGGATACGTACCGAGGTATCCAAGCCCCCCCAATCTTACCAGTGATCAAGTTTTCATCATTTCATCTATTAATTCTTCTTTTCATCAATTAATCTATTAATTCTACTTGTTCTTCTTTCATGTTCTGAATACTGAATAGATCAAGTTTTCATCTAGTGTAATACCTATGAGCTAGGCAAAATTTATAATAGATCTAAATCAGTATTCATGTATTCAATACATCAATTATGAGTGCTCCATTTTATATTAAGCGTTATTAAATAGATAGTGATTCATACATCGACGTGAACATAATTATGAGACGTACAGTGTTATCGACGCCGGTAATTAATTAGCGGTCTCACCTTTCCAAAACAACGCGAGTCGGATAAGTCGAATTTAAAATGGTGGGTTAGTGGCGTGATAAATAAATAAACACATTGTTACTCGATTAATATTTATTCTGTAAAATGCATATTTTTACAACACTGTGTAGCGATTACAAATATTAGATGATATAGACTCCGTTATTTTATCTATTACGTTAAGTGTTGACTCATATATTCCGTCTAGAGGAACGCTTTTGACCGCATACTGCAGGCACAATTCTGCATTACACTTGCATATTCGCTCACTATCTTCTATTTTGTCTCCGTCATAAATTTCTATTTTAATCACTTTAGCAGCTCTATTCTGATGAGGTTTCTTGATATACGAATAAATTGTTGTGTTTTCTGGCTTTCGTTTACGATCTAACCCGAGCCTTGGTTCATATGTAGGTCGCGATGCATTGCAGGGTACAAAGTTGAATAGATGCTCAGACGTATCCTGAAATTTACACACCGGTTAGCATGTAATATATAAACAGAAAACATATGTACCGATATTTATAATTAAATTTAACTTACCGACATTTTGCAAGAGAACCACGTACGTTCAAAATATTTATTACAATAGGTATCCCTTCAGAAATTTTTAGCTTTATATATAAATAAAATGGTGTCGATAGAATTCAAAGTAGCTTAATATTGGATATTGATCTAACATTCTAATCCTTTATGGTATATGCCATAAGAGGAAAGTTTATGCACGTGTCGAATGCAAGATGATTCCCTATCTATTTAAATTCTAGCTTTTCGGTGTGAGACTTATAAGGTCTGATTTTTCTGCCATTTTAAATTGAACTATATTTACAAATAATAAAGTTTAATTTCAATGTTCGGCCCGCGTATACTTCCGACTGAATTCCAATCGTGTTGAGACAAAAAAACATGATAGTGATTAATTTCTTGGTTGCACTTATTTATAGTGCTTGTTGCATAGTACATAAGGTTGTAATTAAATATTTAGATTTTTACTTTTATATCGGGATACAGAACGCTGACAACAGCTATTGTGCATGATAAGTATGGAGCAGCAAAAGTGCAAGTCTGCTTGATTTTTATTTGAATGTGTGTTTTTCGTTCCAAAAATGGTTATCGCTCGCATATATTTAAAGTGGGAATTGTGAGACTGAGACACATTGTCATCGGCAAGCGAAGTCTTCTGATCTTCAAGTTACTAAAGTGCATCAATAAGTGTCAACATATCTGCTATCATGTAAGTACCATTCGAATATTCATCTATTCATCTATCAGATATTTCATCTATTAAAATACGATTATTTTTTCTGAGCGCAAGCTTAGTGTAGTTTGACAATAGTAGAGAAATGAATGCATCCATTCAATTCTCTCGTATGTTTAGATAGTTAAAGTTTAAAATAAATTTGTGTTTTGTTCTTGCGATCTGAGTTGTTTTACTGATTGCTTGTGGGTTCAATTATCAAATTAATTTAATAAAATTACCTTTTCAGGTCCAGTCATGTTCAAGAGAGACCGCTTCGGACGGAGGAGGATGAGAAGAATTATACTCATAAAAAATGTAAAAAACCCGTGATCCGTGAGGGGGGTCACGGCTCGAACTCAGCATCTCGGGTCAGCACTTCGGAAAAGGGGAAAAAGCGAATTAATCCCGCTCGCATCGAACCAGCGTTATCATATGAATTGTTCGGGACAGATAGCGAGGGGGAGGATCGAAACAGTGACGATAGTGGTAAGGAACAATACAATCATCTTTATTCCTACATCACTAACAAAATTCCGAAAGGATTTTCGCGTCAGATCGATAAACATAAAAAAGGAACATACTACATCGTTTTGAAATTGTGCAAGGAAGATGAAATATTATTTGACCTAAAATTAAAAAATAAAACTAACACCGACTCAGAAGCCTGGCAATATCTAAAGCAGTTTGTAAGCATTATAAGAAAAGAGTTTAAAAGATATCCAAAAAGTTATAACATTAACACTAGTCATAATGTTTATTCATTTGTTCAAGATGGAGTACGGTGTGAAAGCCTGAAAATACAAAAGGTGGGAAAACATGGAAGCAAAGAGCCGCATAACAGTGAACTGGAGCAGCCGAAGCGAAAGAAAAGTAAAGTCAGCATTATTACTCCAACTACAGCGAGCCATACTACTCCCGCTGACGTTAGCAGAAAGGAGTCTGCGCGCGATGTGTTCGGGACCGACTCTGAGGATGACGAAGTAGATGAGCAAGCCCTCAGACCTGGTAAAAAAATGACTCCTCTCGTATCTTTTCTAAACCGACGAATCGCAAACGGAGTTGCTCGCCAGTCTAACGACTGTAAACTCGGTTCTCATTACGTAGAATTAAAAGTTTATAAATGCGATGAAATAGAGCGCGTACCTCCCATGAATCGATGGCGCCACGCAATAATAAGCTTAAAAAACAGAACAGATGATAGTACGGAAGGCTGGCGTGCGTTAACCGAGTATATAAAAGCTACGCGAAAGGAGTTCAAGCCTTGCCCGCCTACTTTTATCGGAAGTTATTATTAAAATAGAGCTCGCTCTTAATTGTACCCTCTCTATTGTACCCATAGTTAAGATGTATTCAAAAAATGTTTAACTATAGAACAGTTAATACTAAAGTGTAAAGCTTATTAAACTACCGCTTGCAACTATTACTAGGATTTATAAAATAAATGAGTAGATTGTAACCCTTTAATTTTTTTCTTTTCTTTACAGTTCATCCTGTATCAGCCTTAATACCTGAATATGAATTAATGAATTGTGAAAACTGTAAAATTGAAATGTCTCGAAAGGAATACTCATCTCACTTAAAAACTAATTTACATAAGTCAAACTGCTTACTGAACACAGAATTCGATAATATTTATATGATTGCTACTGCTTTTAAAAACAGAATTGTTTCATATCGTATAAATCCATCTCAGAAAGTAGATTATTTCACGCCAGAGATATTCTTTAATGAGTGTCAGAAAGATCTTCTAAAACTTATCAATATATCAGTAGAGAGCCTTACTTGTATTAAAGTTAACTTTGAATTCTTTGCGTACTTTATACAACCTCACTCAGACAAACAGGAGCTAAAGTCATTCAACACTAAATATGAAACTGTTTACAAGAGCACTGATTTTAATGAATTATTATTGAATACAAGTAACACTCTGAAAAAAAAACTAACCGAATTCGAACTTCGTGAATCTGGATGGACGTACCTATCTATAAGTCATATTGAAATTAACATGAACAAGTATTCTCCTTTGCGAGGCGGTTCTTATATTCCGTTACCTCCGGCAGTCAGAAGTTCGAAAAGTTGTATAAGTATACAGAATAGCGATAATCATTGTTTCTTGTGGAGTATTATGGCCGGTTTGTTTCCTTCTACAAGGAATGTATGTAAAGTCAGTTCATATCCACATTATTCTTCCGTTCTCAACACAGAAGGAATGTCATTCCCACCTTCGCCTAAACAAATTGAACTTTTTGAAAAAAATAACCCGAATATAAGCGTTAATATATATGGGTTAGATAATAAATCAAAAGTTACCGGACCTCTATACAAGACAAAAAAAAGAGAAATTAATCACATTAATTTACTATATATTGAAAGGGGGGGAAAAGCACATTACTGTTTAATAAAAGATCTTGTAAGGTTAGTTCGACGGCAAGTTTCGCACCACAAAGGTAAGATATATTTATGTGAGACATGTTTACAATTTTATAATGATGAAACAAAATATAGATCTCATGATTGTAGTGACGTGTTAGTTACTTTGCCTAAAATAAATTCTGTTTTAAAATTCGAGCATTATGAAAGACAACAGAAACTCAACTTCATTATTTACGCAGATTTTGAATGCCTCCTGAGTAACCACACCGAAAACATATCTGAAAACACTAAAATTTTGAAAAAACACCGCCCGTCATGTTTTGCTTATTATATATGTTGCTCGTATGATGATCAATTAAATAAATTTGTGACATATCGAGGTGAAGACTGTGTTGAAATTTTTGTCAAGAGAATAATAAAGGATGTAAAACGATTACATAAAATATTATCTAATGTTAAACCTATGACTCCATTAACTGCTGAACAAGAATCATCTTATCAAAACGCAACATATTGCCATATATGTAAACAACATCTGTTCGGTGACAAGGTGCGAGATCATGATCATGTTACATCCTTGTACAGAGGGCCGGCGCACTCTCATTGTAACTTAATGCATAGAGTATGTCCATTCATACCTGTTGTTTTTCATAACTTATCAGGTTACGATTCTCACTTATTTATTGAGGAATTAGTAAAACAAGAAGGTTCCGTTAAAATTATTCCTCAAACTAAAGAAAAGTACCTTTCTATAACAAAATACATAAAAACTGATACCAACTCTCGTTCTATTCAAATTAAATTCATTGATTCGTATCAGTTTATGAGTTCAAGTCTGGATGCGTTAAGCAAAAGTTTATCGGAAAACGATTTTGTTAATTTATCACGAGAGTTTCCTGATAAAAATCAACGTGAATTATTGTATAAAAAAGGTGTCTACCCGTATGATTACATGAATAGCTGTTTCAAATTTTCCGAAACCGAACTTCCTCTAAAATCTTGTTTCTACAACAGTTTGAACGATAGTCATATCACTGAAGCTGAATACGAACGTGCGCGAACAATATGGAATGTCTTTAATATAAAATCACTTGGTGAATATACCGACTTATATTTAAAAAGTGACGTATTATTATTATGTGACATTTTCGAAAAGTTTAGGATGACTAGTTTGCATTATTATAATCTAGATCCTGCGTATTACATCACTTCCCCAAGTTTAAGTTGGGATGCAATGCTTCTGTATACGCAGGTTGAATTAGAGTTAATAAGTGACTTAGAGATATATCAAATGTTAGAAAAAGGAATACGCGGGGGGTTAGCACAGTGCTCCCTTCGACACGCCAAAGCAAATAATAAATATATGTCCGATTTCAATGATGCTGAACCGTCTAGTTATTTGATTTATCTTGACTGTAATAACTTGTATGGTTACGCTATGATGCAACGCTTTCCTATATCAGAGTTCAAATTTTTGAGTCAAAATGAAATTGAAACAATTGATGTGTTGAGTATTCCAGCTAACAATGACTACGGCTATATTTTGGAGGTAGACCTGGCATACCCTGATCATTTGCATAGTAAACACAATGACTTACCGTTCGCTGCAGAAAAGTTCATCCCCCCCGGTGGTAAATGTGCAAAGCTAATAGCAAATCTTTATGATAAATTTAACTACATTATTCACTACACCCACTTAAAAGATTGTTTGAAACATGGTCTAGTTTTAAATAAAATTCACCGCATTCTTAGTTTTAGGTAAGAAAATTATTTGAAAAAATACATTGACTTAAATACAACCCTTCGTCAAGCAGCTAAAACTGAATATGAAAAGAACCATTTTAAATTATCCAATAACGCAATTTTCGGAAAGACTCTGCAAAATAATCGTAACCAAATCGATGTAAAATTGGTAACTAAATGGAAAGACAATGAAAATGTAACAAATAAACATCTTACAGCTGAAAAATTGATCTCCAAACCTAACTTTAAAAGTGTAACTATATTTTCAGAAAACTTTGTAGGAATACAGTTAAACCATGAAAAAATTGTCTTAGACAGGCCAATTTATATCGGATTCACAGTTTTAGAGCTTGCCAAACAACACCTATATCAGTTTCATTACGACTATATCAAAAATAAATTCAAAAACGATGTACACCTGTGCTACACAGATACTGACAGCCTGTTGTACTTGATTTATACAGAAGATTTTTATCAAGAGATGTATTGTGATATTTCTAAATTTGACACTAGCAACTTTGCAATCAATAATCCGTATAACATACCGAAAGTGAATGAGAAAATACCGGGCATATTCAAAGACGAGATGGGAGGTGATGTAATAACAGAATTTGTAGGTTTGAGGGCTAAACTATATTACATCAAAAGTGAGAACAGTGCCATTAAAAAAGCAAAAGGTATCTCTAAATACATTTCTAAGCGTTTAACACTAAATGACTATAATATGGCATTGATAGCTGATAAACAACTTCGTTGTAAGATGAACATGATACGGTCTATAAAACATGTTTTATACTCTCAACAAGTAGACAAACAAGTATTGAATAGAAGTGATGATAAGAGACAAGTTTTGAGAGATCAAATACATACATTACCATGGGGTCATTGTGAGGACGTCGTAAATGAAATTCACAAAAATGCTAGAGTGAACTTTCCTCGGAGAAGTGTTATGTTAAAAGATATAGATGACCTCTGGCAGGCGGATTTGATTGACATGCAGGCATTATCGGACGTAAATTCTGGCTATAAATATATATTAGTAATTATTGACTGTTTTTCAAAGTACGCTTGGGCAATTCCCCTCAAACAGAAGACTAAAGAAATCGTATGTAAGCAATTTGAAACACTTTTAGCTAAAGGACGATTCCCAAGTAATTTACAAACAGATAAGGGTAAAGAGTTTTATAATAAAACATTTCTCAAAGTAATGAGAAAATATGATATTAACCATTATTCAACATACTCCACCAAAAAAGCATCAATTGTGGAAAGATTTATAAGAACGCTTAAAAATAAGCTTTATAAGGGGTTCAGTTTAAAAGGCAATTATAAATGGATTGATGGGATGCTAGATAATAAAATTTATGAATATAATCATGATTTTCATAGAACTATAGGTAGACCTCCTGCTTCAATCACCCATGAAAATAAAGCGGATGTATTACAAAAATATGTTAAATTGCAGTCTAAGAAAAAGTTGAAAATCAAGAGATTTCTAGTCGGTGACTTTGTTAGAATTAGCAAGTATAAAGGTTGTTTTGAAAAAGGTTTCACTCCTAATTGGTCTACAGAAATATTTAAGATAACAAAGATTCAACACACTAATCCTGTTACTTATTTATTAGAAGATATGAAGTCGAGACCGATATTAGGAGCATTTTATGGACAAGAAATTCAAAAAACTTTACATCCTGACGTATATCTGGTTGAAAAAGTAATAAAAAGCAGGGGGAATAAAGTATATGTGAAGTGGCTAGGACTACCTACAAGCGAGAACAGCTGGATAGAAAAGACAAATCGTTTATAGATATTCTTACTGGCACAAAAGTATTTAAAAGATATATTTCTTACGTTGTGCTCATTTGAAAGTTAATATTAAAACAGTACAGACTTTTACAACCGATATTGATTTCTCAATGAGATTTAAACAGCTTTGTACTGCTGTTTGGTAAGATTTATTTAACTTTGTGGTGATTAATAACATTCGTACTATTTATTGATACGAGTATAGGAAAGGTCAGTGTCACCGCAAACACATAGTAACTTAATGAAAGGAGAAAACGATCGTGCGAACATGTCTCCTTCCACCACCATGAGTCTACAGCGTCCTGCACACCCTAAATATGCAACGGAAGCGGTACGGTTGAAAACATTTAAAGATTGGCCTTGTAGTATGACACAAAGACCTGAAGAGTTAGCAGAAGCCGGTTTCTATTATACTGGGTGCGGAGATCAAACCAAATGTTATCATTGTGATGGTGGTCTAAAGGATTGGGAGAAGGGTGATGAGCCGTGGGAGCAGCACGCACGCTGGTTTGAACGATGTGCGTACGTCAAACTGGTGAAGGGTAGAGACTACGTCAAGGAGAAAGTGAACACTGTTTCTTTCTTAGAGCAACCTGTCTCCCGGCCAAAGGAGGAGGTGGTGAATAGTGACGTAGTACAAGTGTGTAAAATATGTTACGTCAAGGCATGTGATGTCGCGTTTGTACCGTGCGGTCATGTCGTTGCATGCGCTAAATGTGCGTTATCAATAAAAAAACCGAAATGTCCAATATGTATGGTTTCCTGTGATAATGTGATGCGTCTTTATTTCTTATAATATATATTATTGTTATTATTATCATACAGTTTCATTTAACACATCGTTGTTTGACTTGTTATTTGTTTTGTTTGGCTAGAAAAGACAAATTGTTTGTAGATATTTTAGTGACACTAATGAATGTATTTAAAGATATATTTCTCACGTTGTGCTCATTTGAAAGTTAATCTTTAAACGATACGGACTTTTACACTCGAAATTTTATTGAAATCCTTACATTAAACTAAATTATTATATCATGAGGAGCAAACGACAATGTCATGATATTCATAAAGTGAAGAATAAAACACCAACATTATTGAAGTTCAAAACTGGTGCTGGTTTAAAGAAAACATTTAATAATATTGTCTCACATACAAAAAAACACATTCGTAACCTAAAACCTAAATGTAAGAAAATGCTAACAGAGTTAGCATACGAAGCAGCTAGAGAGTTCGCGTCAGATTTACCTATTAAAATACCGCGAGTGATACCTGTACCTAAAACTGGTGGCTTTCTCCCGTTAATACCTATATTTGCTGGATTGTCTGCCAGCGGCACTTTATCGGGTGGCATTGCAGGAATCACGAAAGCTGTCAATGAATATAAATCGGCTAAAAAACAACTAGCACAAGTAAAGGAACAAAACGAGAACATGAAAGGACTGTGTATTGGAAGAGGACTGCATCTTAAGCCGTACAAGAATGGTGTAGGGATTTATGTTACGAACACAAAAAACTAATCAGTCGGCTACCTAAAAGAGCGTTAACTAACATCGACATTAGTATTTATGAGAGATGAATTACCAGAATCACCACTACCAATCGAATGTAGGATTATAAATTTAGATTCTTCATCATCTAGTGGTAGTCATTGGGTAGCCTATGCAAAAATATATGATTATATTGAATACTTTGATAGTTATGGTAACTTGAAACCTCCAAAGGAATTTATTAAATATATGGGATCGAAAATTAATTACAATTATCAAAACTTACAGGGTAATAGCATATACAATTGCGGTCATTTATGTTTAAAATTCTTAAGTTCATTTTGGAAAACAAGGAACTACGTACGTAAATAAAATACATTTCGCTAATCAGATTTATTAAACCAAATAAATATCGAGATACTTCTAATTAGTTAACATTCTTACACCATCGGTGATCTTATTAGCATGTACATGTTTAAGTCGGTGATTGCTTGACCTAGAATGATTGTTTTCAATAAAATCCCTGCTCAGACAAGAAAACTAAATACTTCACCCCCGATATCGAAAGGTAGAAGACGTTTAAAATCAACTAGAGTGATTACCAAAATTAATAAAACATTTCTACGTTCTCTTGGATTTAAAATATAAAATGCTTCAAATCACTGACTTGCCACAGCACGATAATTCGATTGAAAGCTATGAAATTCATACTTACAATCCCTATACTAACAGCTTCAAAGAAAATGATGAAATCAGAATCCCTATTCATCAGCAAGACGTATATGTACTACCGTCTGCTAGCTCCATTTACATTGAGGGGTATATCACTGCGTCCTCTCTCGATGCAACAGGAAAACATATAGATAAAGAAGTTAAGTTGACGAACAACCCGATTTTGTTTTTATTTCAAAATATCAGATACGAATTAAATGGTGTTGAAATAGATCATATAAAAAATGCTGGAATAACTACAACTATGAAGTCTTATATCTCGATGAACGGAGGAGAAAGCAAAAATGCGGCCTTGTGGGGGTGGAACCTGAGCGGAACCCATAGCAAAAAAATTCATTTCTCTTTTATTCTCCCATTGAATAAAGTCCTAGGATTCGCAGAAGACTATAATAAAATACTTATAAATTGTAGACATGAACTTATACTGCATAGAAGTAGTTCTGTTTCAAACAGTGTGTGTATGGATAAAGGTGATACCGTCATAATAGACGTACAAAAGGTTCAGTGGCGTATACCGCATATTAAAGTTTCTGATCGCAACAGGTTATTACTGCTAAAGCATTTGGAAAAAGATAGAGCTATACAAGTTGCCTTTAGAAATTGGGATTTATATGAATATCCATTAGTACCTCAAACAACCAAACATTCGTGGTCAGTTAAAACTGCTTCTCAGTTGGAGAAACCTAGATTTGTTATATTGGGATTTCAAACAAATAGAAAATTAAATCAAACAAAAAATTCGACTTTGTTTGATCATTGTAATATAACAAATGTGAAATTGTTTTTAAATTCACAATATTTTCCATATGATTCATTAAACTTGAAATTTGATGAAGCTAAGTACAGTATATTATATGAGATGTATGCTAATTTTCGTCAGTCGTATTACAAAGCCGACATTGATCCGTTGCTTGATTTGAAGACATTTGGAGAAAAGGCTCCATTATTTGTTATTGATTGTTCAAGACAAAACGATACGCTAAAAACTGGACCAGTTGATGTTCGTCTAGAAGTAGAGTCTTCACAAGATATCCCAGAGAATACTACAGCTTATTGCCTTATCATAAACGATCGCCTTATTGAGTATAAACCGTTGAGTAACATAGTGCGGAAACTGACATGAATGTTATCATCGATGTCCAAGGTTTTAAAGATGAAAAGAACAAGCTTATACCAAAAGAAATAGCTATTTTAAGTGATAAACATGTCCTGGTATTGTTGATTAAACCCCCATATCCGTTTTATTATTTAACTAAGAAAGAACGTAAACAAGTAGGATGGATAGAAAGGAACAGGGGAATACTGTGGAATGAAGGTTATGTACCTTACTGCGATTATAAGTTCTTAATATCTGATTACTGTAAAAACAAATGTATTCATACAAAAGGGTATGAAAAAGTGAATTGGTTAAAAGAAATTTTAGGTACTGAGATTGTTCATAATTTAGAAGATATTAGCTGTCCTAATTTTGTTTCTCTTTATGAAAGGTATGCAACATCGTATGATGTACAAACTTGTATTTATCATGATAATATATGTGCTTACAAAAATGTTACTTGCTTAAAAAAGTGGTGCAAAGATAGCAATGTTTTATTTTTTAATATAGACAATTATGATTAGTTTTCTGTTACATGTTTATCTGTTTCTAAATACTCAAAGTTTCAATGGAGAAAGGTAGATAAATCAATAATATTTTATTGATTTATCGATCAACATTTGTACTTTTTAATTTTTATTTATGTTTTAAATTGTGTACTTATACTTATCTAAGGCCTATACACTATAAATAACTGGTTTGTTAAAGTGATTTAAATAAATGTATGACAGTGATTTGTTCGTTTTGTTTTTTCCCTCCGCGTTATATAAGTAAATACCATATTTATCACATCAACATCCAACAGTAATCATTGAAGTTCGTACCACATCTTCGATTAGTTCTAATCAACGACCTTTGAATATATAGGCAGACCCTGATCAACATCTTAAAGAAAAGAAAAGTAGAATTAATAGATTGGTGAATTAATTATTAGAATTAATAGGGGCGTGGATACGTCGATTAATAGGTAGATGAAATGATGAAAACTTGATCTATTTTAGTATTCATGGGTAAGATTGGGGACTTGGATACCTGATCTTAAAGAGAAGAACAAGTAGAATTAATAGATTAATTGATGAAAAGAAGAATTAATAGATGAATTGATAAAAACTTGATCACTGGTAATAGATTAATTGATGAAAAGAAGAATTAATAGATGAAATGATGAAAACTTGATCACTGGTAAGATTGGGGGGGCTTGGATACCTCGGTACGTATCCAGGTCCCCCAATTTTACCCTACTATTGGTATCCGGCCTGATGCCGGATATTGGAAAAGCATCCGGCAGGATACCTAATAGTGGATAGCAACATTAGCAACTTAATAAGAGGGCATACTCATAAACGTGCAGCTAAATTGTGATTCAACATGAATATGAGAGAAAATTACAAAAAAAAAAGTTGAAAAAGGGGGTTACCATGTAGCATTTGTTATGTTTTGATAGATTCGGGTCGCACGGTACCGACTATTGTGGCGAAACTTACCTATGATAACCGATGAAATTATTAGCATACAGGCACTCCATCTCAGAGTTGGCAACGCATTTGATGGCTTAGGATAGCAGTCTTGAGACTAGTCTTGAGAATCCAAATGTCTATGGAGCTCAGATCCCATCTACAACCATCGAGATGATCATAAAAAAACAGTACCTAGTCGGAATATTTCAGGTGATAGATATTATTATGGCATGATAATTATGTTAGATTAAAGCTTTGTTTGTAACACCAAATAAGGATGGCAAATTAAACAAAGTCCCATCTCAATTTTACAGCAGTAATGATTCGAACTCGCAACGCTCGTCGTCGTTTTGTCGAGTGTTTCTTTAGTGGTGTATTAAGCTGTAATTCATTTCGTCTGCAATTTACCCAGTTTTGTTTGCCATAGTGACAATGTTACTAACAGTACAACACCTTTGATTTTTCTTTATTTTTAGTAACCAGTTTATTTTTATCGTTTCAATGCGGTTATTAAGTTATTATCTGAGTATTTTTAGCTTAGTTTTGTGTCTCACAGCCGGGCAAAGGCTTCCCCTGCTTAGTGCTCAGTTCTGCCAATACCTCGCAAACGTGTCTAGGCCATCCACTATCGTTGTTTGACATGAGTACGTATTTTTGATCCATACGTTATTGTGAATGAGGCAGACATCCTGACCACTGTAACTTGGCGGTCTGTGGGTACTCAGGTCTATGTTTTCCACTCTAACGGATCTCTAGACACCCAATTTTTTGGCCCATTGCACTGTATTTTTATAATTAGAAATAATTGCACTGAACGAAACAAGTAGAAATAAGTATTTGACAGGTCTATGGACAATGTCAGAACAACAAACATTAACTTGACCAAAAGTACGTCAAGCTACTGTTATTTTTTACACGCTTTTATTTACCCGCCCGTAAAAATGTTTAAATTGGGAAATTTAGTGCAATGGCACTTTTATGGAGTAATGACGGAAACCAATGAAAGTTAAAAAAGTCAAAGTGCAGTCTATATATTTTTAAAATCGCATCAATTTGACAAGATAAATACGTCTATACTTACTTTCCTATCGCTTCATTGCACTCGTATACTGTGGTGTGAGCATAAATTATTGACAACCTTGATTGGTAGCCAGTACTTAAATAACTTAAATAATAATTATTTTTTGCATACTTAAAAGATTTAAGTGCAAATCTTGGTTTGATTTTTGATAAATAAATAAGTATGTAACGTTTTGTATACAATTGATTATTTATTGTTTATACTGTTTTTCCATGGTTTACTGTGTACAAAGTATGTATATCAGTTTTAATTAATGCGATTCTCGGAGTTGTCTCGTATGTTAGCTATAAATTGCGTTGTAAACGTTCTCGAAACGGTATATCAACATGCTACGAGTACGTTCGCGCCTACGCGTCCGTGCTACACGGTGCTACGATTATAACCTCGTGAGGTCGTGAGGCCCACCATATACTACAAATAGTGAGATTTTTGTGAGTGGAAATTCGTATGTACCAGCAATGGAATAGTCAATTACCTTTGCTCTAAAATTATTTTTTTAACCGACTTCTTAACTTTTAAACATATTTTTTTTTACTTTATACAGATTAACATATAGTTTGTACTCAATGCTTTGGAAGTGAAGACAGTGGCAGAGATTGGAAACCTAGGTAAGTGACGGCATAAAGGTGCTTTTCCGCCGGAGAGGCAAGACGAGAATTTTATTGAAGAGATCAATTTTTCCTAGCGCTTCTTCAGTGGAAGAGGTCTGGATTGGCAAGGACGTGCGAAACAAGACTTTATTATTACCTTATTACTGATACATAGAGTATAAAACTCTGTAACAAGAACACCGCCAGGTACCGGGCGAGTTAATTTGTCATTTCTATTGATTTTAATAGCGACCTCGCATGGCGCGTTTGCCTCGTCGCGCTTCTCCGGTGGACAAGCACTTTTTTAGTCAAGGTCAAAAATGTATTTGTTTCTTACTAATAAAGGAAGAAAAAGGAAAATAAAAAAGTTGCATTAATTATTATGCAATGTTTTTTTTGCCACTAATGATGAACGGATTATTTCAGCAGTTTCATCTGAATGAAAACCGAAACACGCTGTACACCGCTCCGTGTACTCATTAGCGGTGGCATGAATCAACTTAACGAGCATTGTAGACGCACCCTTAACCAAACATCTGTACCAATAATATGGAAGTATAGGTCTACCAGAATCTCATGAAAAATTTAAAAGTAAAAAGAAAAGGATTTTGATATGGCAATGTTGCCTTGCCAGTCTTGTCACTTGTCATTTCAAATTTTGCGGAATGAATGGTTTGTTTATTTTTACCGAAATAAAGTGCTTATATTCGAGAAATGTCTAAAAAACCATTACGATCGCAAGCCAGAAATATTGTTTACCATGTTTACAATAAAATATGTGAGGAAGGAGGTGTTAGTGAAACACAATCTGCAATATTTAATCGTGTTTTTCAATTGACCGGTAGCGTAGCCAAATAATATTGATACTTCAGTTACATATAGACGATGTTACTTATTTATATTAATATTGTATCATATAATTACAGGAGTATCTCGTTCCACGGTAAGACGAATAGTGGAAGAAGGCACGACGCATGATGGTGTATTTTCAACACCAGGGAAAAATAGGAAAGGAGGATGTAAAAGAATTAATTTGGACAATTTCGATTTAGAAGTGATTAGGAATAAAATAAAAGAATTTTACACTGTTCGAAAAGAAATTCCAACAGTCGCAAAATTATTAAAAGTTTTGCAAGAGGACATTGATTTTAAAGGAGTGAGAGAGTCTTTAAGGTTAGAGAAACAGCATTAAGTTATTTAAATAATGTAATGAGATATGGGGCTAGGAGACGATCCTGCTTAGTGCATCCCTGCATTTCCAGCGGGCTGTGCTGTGCGTTGTTTTGTCATTCAGTTAATCACGGAAGTCTTTTAAATTAAGTTTTTATAGATAAATTGTATTTAGTTACTTTTAAATATTTTTTCAGGGTCATACTTACAAAAATTGGTTTCGAATATGTAAAATGCCAGTCGAAAAGGACGCTTTTGATGGAACGCCATGATATAAAAATTCAAAGACACAAATACTTAGAGCGTATGAAGCAAAACCGTGACGCTGAGGAGAATAAAAAATTAGATGTTATATATTTAGATGAAACATATATTCACTCTTCGTGCTCCGTCCAAAAGTGTTGGCAAAGCCAAACTATACGTGGTCCATCAAAGGAAATTTCACCTGGATCACGATGGATTATTGTACACGCTGGTGGGCAGCACGGTTTTGTACCAAACTGCGGTTTGGTGTACAAAACAAAAAGTTTATCTGCTGACTACCACCACGACATGAATAAAGATAACTTTACCAAATGGATCATAGATAAGCTCATACCAAATCTGACAAAACCTTCCCTCATAGTTATGGATAATGCAAGTTACCATTCTGTGAGGTTGAATAAACCACCTACTCAGGCCAACCGAGTCTCTGATATCAAAGAATGGCTCAGTACAAATAATATCAATTACGATGATCGCTGGCGTAAATGTGAATTACTCGAAGCAGTAAAACAAAATAGATCAGATCCCATCTATGAAATAGATGAAATATTAAAGTCGCGTGGTCATGAAGTTTTGAGGCTTCCTCCTTATCACTGTACTTTAAATCCAATCGAGCTGATTTGGGGTATCATGAAGCAAAAAGTTGCAGATAAAAATGTAAATAGACCTGCAAGTGACATAAAAGCATTGACGGAACAAGCTTTCTTAGAAATTGGTGAAAATGAATGGCACAGATGCTGTCAACACGTAGAAAAAATTGAAAGTGATTTCATGCACCAGGATAAAATTATCGATGTAATGGAAGAAAGATTTATAGTAAACCTGTCGCCCTCATCATCCTCTTCATCTGAAGAAGAGCCAGAAATTCAGGAGGAGTATTTAGAGCTATATTCGAGCGACACCTAGCTACTACTCTCTTCTTATACATCATACATTAGATCACGCCGGTTTCCCAGAGGGTTAGGCCAGGACCACTTTTTCCCGGTTGTCTATCGTTTGACCGAATTTTATATGCAATAATTTCATTTGCCCGAATTTCAAAGGACATAATTTACATGCCATAACGATCATATGCCATAATATTCATTTGCTATAAAGGCATTTTTTCTGAAATCGTGAACTATTCAGAATTGTAATAAAACAAACCTAACCTTACCTATTGGGCTCTATACGATGGCATTTAAAAATTACCTGAAAAGTTTACGATTTCAGTTAAAATGTCTTCATGTCAAATGAAGCTATGTTATGTGATATTATGGAAATGAATATTATAGCCAGTCACCATTATAGCAAATAAAATTATGAAATATGAGGGGATTTCCTTTTTTCTACCTGCTACGATCCTGACAGATCTCTTTGTTCCTTCCACATTCATCCATCGAGTCATACATGCCCGTCGGTTTTGGATACTTAAGATTTGGCTTATTTCCAGTATTTCTCCGATTTGATTCGACAAAGTACGTCTAGAGTGACCCCTTCTGACCCTTCCACTCACTTTCGCTCTGTTTATCTGTTTCGTCAATCTTTCATCCATCCTTTCCAAATGACCGAACCATCATCCATCCATCCATCCATCTCTTCTTATATAATATTATAATAATGTTATGGCATGACATGTGATTGTTTTATTTTTATTAAAACTGCACCGAGCATACACGTACGTCCAGTACGTCGCTCTCATTCTTAATATTTTCCTAATTTGAAGAGGGACACTTGTATTTCAACTGAATACACACCCTATAAAAGATATATACCTTCACGCCTGTAATCCCAGGGTAAGATAGGCAGAGCTAAAGAATTACCTACAACTCTACTCTACTCTAGTCTAGACAACATAGCTTAATAAAAGTTGACCTACGTGTAATAAACTTTACGAAAAAACCTGCAAAATTAATAAAAACAACTTATGTACAATTTGTATTTAATCATGCAAGAATAATAACAAAGAGGGATAGTTTACATGTTTTATATGTCGAAGTCATGAGTACGGATGCTCAACGAAACTAGCGCGCCATCAGAAGGCGACAGCAGCGCCAGGAAGTGGAGCTTCACCTCCACCGCCTGACCTGTTTTGGCGCGCTCGACAGAGTCTCGGCAGACACTCGGCGCGAGAGTTGACTCACTTCTCTGTCGATCACCATCGAGTGCACAACTGCCTTGGAACTGTCAAGTTTCGTTTCTGTGTTATTTTATTAAATTCAGTGATTAGAAGTAACTGTAAGGACTCTGCTACCAACGATTAATAAAGAAAATTAATATCAACAACAATTTGAATTTCCTTTGTCTCGATACCCACTGACCAGCCCACGAGATGTCCGATGATACGAGCAACACACCTGCCGCTTCGATATCAGAAGTGGGATCAAATCGAGCAAATGAAGACACACGTGCTGGCGGCAATAGTGAATCACAATGGCGCTTACTGTTTGAGATGCAAAACCAGCAAATGCAAGCATTAATTCAAGCCTTGAAGAACCCCAACACTACTACCAATGTGGTTTTACCTGAATTTGACCCGGAAAAACGTGATACCGACGCGCGTTCATGGTGCACAACCGCCGACCTTTGTTTAGCCGATAACCCAATCGAAGGAAGCAAACTATTTATGACCATAAGCAAGGCCTTAAAAGGGTCAGCATCTACCTGGCTATCGCAAATAACTTACCCAGGTATGACATGGTCCCAATTTAAAGATCTGTTTACTGCAAGATTTGTAAACATTGAAACTACCGCAGCTACCCTCATAAATTTGAATAATGAGAAACCAAAAGAGAACGAAGCTTATGGTGCATATGCTAGTCGGCTAATTACATCTTTGATGAGTCGTTGGAATAATAAAAGTGTGGAGCAAGTAGCGATTTCGGTCGTAATGGCTCATTTAGCTCAATTACACCCTCGATTACAACGCTTAGCGTTTACCACCGAAATCACAACACGTAATCAACTGCAGCAAGAAATGCAAGACTTCACATATTTGAAGCGCAAGGCCCCAACTGATTCACTCGAAGTTAACGAGGACGCGAAGCGCTTCAAACCAAACCGCTCAACTTTGATCAAGTGTTACATTTGCGGTAAATTGGGACATAAACAATCGGAATGCCGCCTTAAAAACAAGGGAGTGAAGAAACCATCGTCTGCGCCAACCCCAACATATGCCATCCAGTCTCAGCCAGTCAGGAGTGGCGCGGTGGTGTGCTACAAGTGCAACGCCCCTGGACACATCGCGAGCCGCTGCACTGCCACCCGAGGAGCCGAAGTCTCGCGTCCCGAACGCCGAGTTGACGTCTGCTTGTTGGACCCTCCTAATGGAACACTAAAACATAACGGTGAGTGTTTTGAATTTCAATATGATTCGGGTGCTGAGTGCTCGTTGATGAAAGAGACTGTAGCTAGTAAATTTAGCGGGAAGTGTATTAATAACGTAGTGTCATTAATTGGTATTGGTAACAAGCAAATTAATAGTACCGTTCAAAAATTATGTATGGTTGAGATCAACGAATGCTCATTGGAGATCCTATTTCATGTTTTGCCTGATGTCTATCTACGAGCCGATATTATGATTGGCAGGGAAATTTTGCAAAACGGGTTTTGTGTCAGTATGAGTTCAAACGATTTTACCTTGTCTAAAGCCAGTGTTGTCGATGCGTGCATTAAGCCTCAATCAAATGAGGTCACAGAGAAATTTGCTTTCGTTGACACAGACATTCCTCATAGTCATATGTCTGATCTGATTAATGTTTTAGAAAGTTATTCACAATATTTTATAACCGGTTTTCCAACTACCCGCGTTAATACTGGAGAACTCGCAATTAAGTTGATAGATCCTACTCGTACTGTTCAGAGACGACCGTTTAGGCTTTCTTCTAACGAACGTAAAATAATGCGTGATAGGGTAGACGATTTATTGCGTGCTAACATCATTAGGCGGAGTAATTCTGCGTTTGCTAGCCCTGCACTTTTAGTGAAAAAACATGACGGGTTGGACCGAATGGTGGTAGACTACAGGGAGTTAAACAACATTACTGTCCCTGACCGTTATCCTTTGCCCCTTATATCTGACCAGATTTCACGTCTCTATGGAGCTAATTATTTTACTAAATTGGATTGCGCAAGTGGTTTCCACTTAATCCCAGTCCAAGAAGAGTCTATTGAACGAACGGCATTCATAACACCTGATGGCCAATACGAGTTCTTGACCATGCCTTTTGGGTTAAAAAATGCTATATCTGTTTTCCAACGAGCAATTATTCAGGCTTTGGGTGATCTGGCACACACGTACGTAGTTGTGTACGTCGATGACATCTTGATACTGTCAGAGACAATTGAGCAGGGTGTCGAACAGCTGCAGACAGTCCTTGATGTTCTCACTAAGGCTGGATTTTCACTTAACCATAAGAAATGCTCCTTCTTAAAAACGCGCATTGAATTTTTGGGCTATGAGGTAGAAGCAGGAGAAATTAGGCCAAACAAGCGGAAAATAAACGCATTGTCCGCTTTACCCCCACCCGAAACCGTCACTCAGGTGAGACAGTTCCTAGGCTTAGCTTCTTATTTCCGACAATTTGTCCCAAACTTCTCCCAACTCATGGCTCCACTTTACAAGCTGACGTCGGGAAAGTGTGCATTTGTGTGGAATGACGCGTATGAAGAAGTCCGACAAAAGGTAATTGAAATTCTCACTAGTGAACCAGTGTTAACAATCTATGACCCTCAGTATCCAACGGAGCTGCACACAGACGCAAGTGCGGGGGGCTATGGTGCTATTTTACTACAAATCAAGGACGGTAAGCGAAAAGTGGTTGCATATTTTAGTAAACGCACATTACCAGCGGAGTCGCGTTACCATTCCTACGAATTGGAAACTCTTGCCGTAGTCAATGCAGTAAAACATTTTCGTCAATTCCTACATGGTCAAAAATTTACAATAGTAACAGACTGTAACTCTCTGAAGTCATCGCGCAACAAGGTGGAGTTGACACCGAGGGTTCACAGGTGGTGGGCATTCCTACAATCCTTCGATTTCGACGTAATATACAAAGCGGGTAAGCAAATGTCACATGCCGATTTCTTTTCGCGTAACTTGTTACCGACCGAATCGAATGAGGCATTCTCGAAAGTTGAACAGAAGCGGGTATGCCTAGCTGAACTTTCTAGCAACTGGCTTCTCGCGGAACAGATGCGTGATGAAAACATCACGAAGGTCGTAGCAGACTTAAATGAGGGTAAGTTGAATGATGACGTAGCAAAAACATACGAGATTAGGTCTGGCATTTTGTACCGCAAAATACAAAGAAATAGTCGCACAAAATGCTTACCTATTGTCCCTCGTGCAATGTATTGGTCCGTTATCAATAACATACACGAGTCGCTAGTTCATCTCGGTTGGGAGAAGACATTAGAGACAGTATACAATTACTACTGGTTTGAAGGTATGAGGCGTTTCGTTCGGAAATTTGTGGACAACTGCGTGACTTGTAAAGTCGCAAAATCTCGCTCCGGCCGGATACAAGCCGAGCTACACCCTATCCTGAAGGTAAATATTCCATGGCACACGCTGCATATGGACGCCACCGGGAAGCTCAGCGGTAAGAGTGACAGCAAGGAGTATGTGTTCGTACTAATAGATGCCTTTACCAAGTTTGTATTACTGTTCCACACCAAAAATATTGACTCGAAGAGCAGTATTAAGGCATTAGGTGACAGCGTGAAGCTGTTCGGGGCACCAAAACGTCTTATAGCAGACCAGGGCCGTTGTTTTGTAAGTAAAGACTTCCAAGACTTTTGTGTGGGTAAAAACGTTAACCTTCATCTGATTGCAACCGGTTCATCCCGCGCAAATGGTCAGGTAGAGCGGATGATGAGTGTCATTAAGTCAATGCTAACCGCGGTAGAGACCAGTAAGGATAGGTCGTGGCAGGATGCTCTAGGCGACGTACAGCTTGCAATAAATTGCACAGTTAACCGCGTTACGCAAGCCAGTCCTTTAGAACTCCTGATAGGTAAAATTGCGCGTCCGTTGGACTTGATGACAGCTGACGATGAGGAATCTGTTAATATTAATGATGTAAGGAAACGGGCTTCCGAGGGCATGGAAAAATCGTCGCAATATGACAAAACCCGGTTCGATAAGACTAAGGCTAAAGTGAATGGGTTCTGCATTGGGGATTTCGTTCTTATGGAAAATGAAGAACGTAATCAGACGAAATTAGATGCAAAATTTAAGGGACCTTACAGAGTTATTGAGGTTTTAGCCGGAGATCGATATGTGCTGCAGTCATTGAACAGTAAACGTACTTATAAGTATGCGCATGACAGGTTAAGAAAAATGCCTGAAAACCAAATACCCATTGACATCACTTCAGGGTGTGAGGAACCTCGGGATGATAGTGATTATTAAAACTACCGTTGTGTACTATGTTATTTTTTATTTTTGAATGACCAGAAGTTCATGGTTCGGTTGGTCGACCATACTAGTAGTTATACCGTAGCTGTAGCTCGTTGGAAATCGGTGTCTGCTCTTGAGTAGTCCGTGAGTACGCAGTACGCGGATAATTCTAGTGAAGGTCGGGTCTGCCAAAGACCGTAGTGTGTCACGAAGGTGACACACGGCGATCCCTGTAGTGGATGCGCGCAGAGTAAGCAGGTGACTTACTGGTGGGCTTTATAAAGCCATAGGCCACGAACATGATACCAAGGTCGGTTATGTGAACGTTGATAGGTTTGATTTATGAACACACCCCTGCAGTAATGACTCAATTGGTAGTTGATGTAAAGATTGTTTATCTTTAGATAATGTTAACATTAGAATTTACGGCAAACTTTGTAAGTTGATATCAAACAAAATAAAATCAGTTTTGTGTTTATATTTAGTTTTTTTTTTTTTTTAACCATTCTAGATAAAAAAAACTGAAAGAAAGAGAGAAAGGGTTTAGTTAACTACCATATTTTTGGCACTTAGGTGATTCTTGCCAGGAATGACCGAGACGATACTGCTTCGGATGTTAATTGTTTCAGATTAACACACGAGGACGTGTGTCAGCGCAGGATGGTCGTGTCGAAGTCATGAGTACGGATGCTCAACGAAACTAGCGCGCCATCAGAAGGCGACAGCAGCGCCAGGAAGTGGAGCTTCACCTCCACCGCCTGACCTGATTTGGCGCGCTCGACAGAGTCTCGGCAGACACTCGGCGCGAGAGTTGACTCACTTCTCTGTCGATCACCATCGAGTGCACAACTGCCTTGGAACTGTCAAGTTTCGTTTCTGTGTTATTTTATTAAATTCAGTGATTAGAAGTAACTGTAAGGACTCTGCTACCAACGATTAATAAAGAAAATTAATATCAACAACAATTTGAATTTCCTTTGTCTCGATACCCACTGACCAGCCCACGAGATGTCCGATGATACGAGCAACACACCTGCCGCTTCGATATATATATTATACAGAATAGTTCCCGAGAAAATAGCAATAAAAAACTTCCACGTATAATAGATAAAGCCGCAGATGAAAGTTATTATTTCATACTTTTATTTAATTAATATAAATGGTATGGTTGCCGGATTAGAATAGTGCCACTCCATGTCTTCCCGTGGATGTCGTAAAAACCGACTAAGGGAATAAAGGCTTGTAGTACTGTTAGGCGATGGGCTTGCAACCTGTCACTAATACGCTGCAGCGCTGGTAAAAATCTTAGCCTTATTGTGCAAAATGTGGTTACAGAATTATCAACTCTTTTTTTGTTTTTACAATTGTTGGTAATTCTGTAGTTCTGCCTACCCCACTCTGGGATTATAGGCGTGAAGGTATGTATGTATGTATGTATTTAATTGGGGAGAATTCAAGTATCACGACCTTTTAATCCTATTTCCCCAGAGTTGCTAGCTACAAATTTTAGTTTCCCTTTTTTTCATGAGATTCTGGTAGACCTATATGCGTGTGTATTTTTTTTGTAAAGTCAAATTAGGTTAATTATTTATACTTACACGAAACAGATAAATCTCGTTTGAATTTTATAATATTCATATTTTGACTCAACAAAACTAGGACTCTCTTCCAATCGGTAAAATATTGTTTAGATAATTCCAAATTCAAATTCAAATAATTTATTTGTCAAAGATACGTGTAAAAACATAGACGTAACATATCGGCTTAATTAGGATCACTAGGTTTTGCCGTTAGGCATACAAATAGCTACATTTACATGCAGCATGCATTCGTACATACTAAATATACATTTTGACATTCTTATTTATCAATATAATACTTTGTTGCTTTTGACATTACATTTTATCGTATAGTGTCTAACTCGGCTGCCATACCATATATTTTTTACTTGTGGGAGGACCTTGTGCAGGGTCCGTCCGGGTTGGTACCACCATCTTATCCATTAACCTACCGCCAAGCAGCGGTGTTCACATCGTTGTGTTCCGGTTTGGGGATAAGACAGCCGGTGAAATGACTAGCATAGAGGCATTCCATCTTAGTCCTCAGGGTTGGCAACGCATTTGTAGTCTTGTGAATGCAAATGTCTATGGGTCACAGTTTCCACTTACCATCAGGTGGCCTGTGTGCTCGTTTGCCTTCCCATGCTATAAAAAAAAACTGTTCAATAATTAAAACAAAGTTGAATATTTTGACTTTAAACTATTTATTTTAAATAATCAAAAGTTTTATGTGTACAACTATGGAGTCGCAGTGAAATGGTGTCATAGACAACAACTTTCAAGAATAGTGTTGCCACATACGTAGGTAACATACAATAAACAAAATATTTAAATAGGCCATTCACAATCAAACTTGTGTTCATGTATTGAACAAAAACCATTACTGGGGCTTTACTCATTGTGCAAAATGTGGTTACAGAATTATCAAAAAAAAATCGTTGTTGATAATTCTGTAGCTCTGCCTGCCCCACTCTGGGAATGAAGGCGTGATTTTATGTATGTGTTCTATATACTCTGTACTTTATTACTTTTCACGTGTTATCGTGTTATCAACGTTACGATAGCTCTTATTTACTTGACAGTATTGGAGTATATAACATGTCAAGGCAATACGGTTTTGCCGATTGGAATAGAGTCCCTGAGCCAAAATCTAGTTATATGGTTTCGCACTCAAAGGCTGCCAATAAATAAATAGATTCACGGGACAATCTCACACAAGTGGACCTAGCACCAAACTAAGCTCTAGGCTTACGAACGATAAACTTACTTATATAGATAATTACATACTTAAATACATAGAAAACCACAAATACTCGCGCTCATCGTACAAATATTTGCCCGTACCGGGGATCGAACCCGGGACCGCTAGTTTCGTAGGCAGGGTCACTACCGACTAGGCTACCGCGTCGTCACCCTACCACTAAAGAGTTCCTATTTCTAAGTATCCACTGTTCATCTGTCTGTATATCAGCAGGCTATATCTCATAATTAATTATTACTATTTATTGGCCTGTTTTCGGGCATAACGTATTTATTTAATCTTAACTGTGCAAATTGTGGTTACAGAGTTATCAACAAGTTTTTAGAGTTGTTGGTAATTCTGTACCTCTGCCTACCCCACTCTGGGAATGAAGGCGTGAACGTATGTATGTATGTACTGCACAAAAATACAGGGTACAAAATGTGACCTAACAAAACGAATAATGGCACAGTAAAATAAAAATATATCAGATAGATCACTCACTATCAAGAGTTTTAGGCTATAACCTTGAAAAGTCTACATAAACATTGAAAAATACTGATCTCATTTAATAAAACCTCAAACGGCGTCAATTGATAAGAAAACCAATTGTTCGCCCAAATTCGCTAGTCAATAGTGATGGATTGCGCCTGATAAGAGTTTCATCAAAGAAACACGCCGACGTGATGAACGAGCATCTGATATGCAAACGAGTGCACCAATCAGTCATACCAGGCTTCTTTAGGAATACATATTAACCGACTACGTGAACCCAATTACGCAGGAAATGCGTATACGACGCGGTTACCCTGTAAGGAAGCCAGCGGCCCAATCAGAAAAAAATACTGGGGTCCTAGTGAAAAAGGTTATAAGTCCACTTAACTCTTACTAAAACGGAGTAAACTCGTACTAGACTTAAACCCACTTTCACTTGATCTTCAGGAGAGTTATACACTTTTTCACTAACTATCGATTTTACAAAATGGAATTAGACTTACTCCGAGATTAGTCTATACAAATTCAGCGTTTATTCTAGGTACATATGTAGTGCATAATGGTTTTCCATCGAATTTTCCCGAAAACGTTCGTATTTGTCAACTAGTCAACCTCAGTACTTTTTGTACTATGACCGACTGAAATAGCAAGACACGTTCGTACGTTTCCGTGAAAATACAATAGAAAAAAATATGTAAGGTAAGGTGGGGGAAGATTGAATGGTTTTTTGATGAGATGGATAGTGTTGTGTTAAAACCCTCGTAAAATAAAAAAACTATTTACTTCCTTTCAATTGCATAAATTGGTAGGTATGAGCAAGGGCTATATTTTTGTAATCTGTCGATAAAACTCGGTTACGCCTATTCTAATATATAAAAATAATAAAATCAAATCAAATTTTGTCTAAAAAATTGACGGGTTAAGATGGAATGGTCGAGGGGTAAGATTGACATAGTGTCTAAAGTCTTTTAAATGAATGCAAACGGTTACTGTTGCTCATTATTGTATAGAATTCCTTACGCTTAACAGATACAGATGATTTTTGCGTAAATATTCCTGATAGGTAACAAGAAAAGTGCAGTTGAAAAAAAATGTATTTTACTCTTACCCCGCTTCACAGGGAAAACGACAGTGATACTCAAACTTTTTATTGTATATTCTTCATATAAAAAAACGTAAACACATTTTTTTTTATATTAAGAAGATCAGTTTGGAATTAAAATAACAGTTGCATGGAAACAATTACCTATTTATTTTATAAAAGAAATGAATACAAAAAAGTAAGTATTTTCTTGCAGCATGACTAATTTTGTCACAAATTAAGCCACTTACATGTAAAATATTAGAAAATAAATATGAATCTGTGTAACAAATTAAGACACATTTAAAATACAAAAATATACCAAATACTTAGTAATCTGTGTAGAAAATTTAGTCACAGACTTACTTACATTTATAATATTAGAAATCCAAATAAGTACTTCTAGTAAACTTTAAGAGGTTTTTTTTCTCTCCAAACAAAAAAATACAGATTTATTATTGATTTCACACAATAGTTTCACACAACACTTCTTAGTTACTATTTATCTTATCGTTATATTAGGTCAGAAAATAAACCTTACGTTAATTATTTTTTTAAGTGAAAAGTTTGAGAATATGTGTCTTTTTCTATGACTTTCAAAAACGGGGGAAGATTGAAACATTACTATTTCAATGTTACCCCAGCGAAATTGGCTGGGTAAAGATGGAAACTTCTCGTAAATCTCAATATATGATTAATAGCTACACCTAGCAGAAGTAAATAAAAATAGAATCTCAAATAACACATAAATAGTCAGTCAGAACTTTTATATTCCCCTTATTAATCAAGTTATGAAACACGGGGTAAGATTGAAAATCGACGAATTCACCACGAAATGCCGACCTTCACAAAATAGCACATAACACACGTCTACTTACTCCGAGCGGTCACTGGCGAATGTGCGGCGGATCGTAACAAAATGGCGGCTTAATGGATGATACCAGCACTAAAAAATTTAACCAAATAGGGAGTTATGTTAGACTTTTAATCTTTCCCCTTTTTTTATCTTCCCCCACCTTACCTTACTACATCTATATAAGACCTTATTCTCGTTTGGTCGAATTCGCTCTTAGACCCCTATATTGGCGCAGTATTAACACTAATTAGAATGTATGTTCTCAACAGTCACCGCATTCGTGTCCTGATGTCAGGCAAAACAAATGAATCACGGCCACATCCCTAAAAATTCAAGCTTGTGGTCACTTCACCCTTGTCTCTGTGTCTTAATCGTAAGGGGATAGAGTATCCAAAATTTCGCATGACGCACATCGTACCACGGTCGGTCTTATAATAGCCGCACACTTACTTATAAGTACACACTTTACTTATAAGTATTTAGTTCTTTGTCACTATAAACGTCATGTTTGAACTACTGCATTAATCTGTCAACGGCGTTAAAGCGATAAGATACTTAAAGATGCAGCTACTTATAATTATAAGGCTGTCTAATGAATGCGTCAGGATTGACTTCTTGTCGGCCGGGCACTATACACCAGGGGGCCTAACATCCGTCACTTTTTGACACGTATATAAGTACGAGAGTGACGGATGCTTTATCCACATTTTGTCACGTGATTGCAACCATACAAGGCCCGCAGATATGTAAGTTTATAAACACCCACCTTAGTCCTGCCTGTTTTAAGAAGTGATAAATTCAGAAGCGTATTTCGCGTATTTTGGTATGTAACTAAAATCCTCTAACCGAAATTTAAACAGTAAAGTCCAAGTGCATATTGCGTCGTTTACGAGGGCGAGGGTATTCCAGGCTGCTGAAATTTTATCGCCGTTTGTAATTACATACGTCTCACGGGGTAAAGTCGGGCGCACACGTCGCAATCAATATGGTCAAATTTATAAAATTCGCTGCACATGAGCAGAAATAAAGATATGATCTTTTTTGAGTATCTATTCATATTTCATGGATTAAGTAGTTTGGGAAGGCTAATAGGAATCGAGAAGAAAACTGGCTCGATGCGATGTCGATGTGGAATACGATTACAACTGAACCTTCACCGACTCTTTTTTGTCATATGGATAAGCACACAGGGTTTGAACGTTTTGATAGCTCTTCTTTACTATGACGGCCGGATTAAAAACAATACCATAACAGGTAATATACAATTTGGGGCGCTGGCCACCTAATAGTAAGTGGGATCTGAGACCGACAGACATTTGCATTCTTAAGATTACAATCTTGAGATTGTAATCCTAAAACTGCCAACCGTTAGGACTAACCGTGGGATTCCGCATCCACGAGGCGGCTACATGCGCCTCGTGGATTGATGGAGCTCACAAAGTAACGGACGGGCGGAAAGTTACAACATTACGCACTAGGGAGGCAAATTAACTTGTAAACCAATTACGAGAGCGCCGCGTAAATAACCGTTGATTTGTTAACACGTAACTTGGTAAAAGTTGGATGTATTGAACACTCGAGGTGTGGACCTAATTGTTCGTGTCCATTGATTTATTCGTGTTAACCACAGAATAAATAATACTGTAATGAGTTAGAAGTTGCGAAGTTGCCATACACCACGTCATGACAATTTTCTTTCAAACGGATTTGTAAAAACAATTTTTCGATTAAGGTATCCGTTTATGAACGATTAAGCTTTAAAGCACAAATGTGTAAGAGTCAAGTGTCCCCCGCCACCACTACAAAAACTTAAAATCTGAAAAATATCTTAAATGAAAGCACATACAATTAACTTAATAGGAAAACTATCACTACTTATGTAGACTTCAGTGGTTATTGAGTTACAAAACGGTTTCAAATGTTTATACGAGTACCTACCGAAAACTTATTTGCGGTATTGGTAAACTGACCGCGACCTATGTCGGGATATCTAACAGTTTTCCAACGGCAAAGTTAAGTTTGTCGCGAGGTCTAATTTGTTTGTATTAACGGCTTAGGAACCCTACACTGAGCATGGTCCTACATGCTCTTGCCCGGTTTTTTAATATGGGATCATTTTGCAACACGCCGCTGCTCCCAATGCGGCAACGCGTGGTCGAGGTATTTTAAAGTTTATTTTTAAACAAACTGACTGACAACTCCTTGATACCATTATGCAAGCGATTAAAAATATTGATAGACATGCAGTAAGTGTTCTTGCCGTACATTTTGTCTTTTTCGCAGGATTGAAAAGACGAATTTTAATAAAAACTGGGATATTTTTTAGGTGTATCCCAATTAAGAGAATATATATATGGTTTAATATTGTAATGCCTAAGATTTGACCCTAACGTTTGTCTTACAAATACATGTTTAGTAGAATATTATCTTAAGTAGATTGGGGACAGAGTCTTACTCGTAAGTTGTGAAGCTGTCAAAAAATCCGTAATGTAATGTAATTTAGATCCGGGCGATAACTTTTCGATTTTTAAATATGTTTTTTATACAGGAAAACCTATAGACCTATTTTTATATAATATCTACAAGATATTCAAAAATCGTAAAAATCTGAGTAGGTTTAAGAACGAAACGTTATCGCGTTTTGTATGTTTTTTTTAGCTTTACGATCCTCTTAACATTTTACAAAACCATCACATCCGACGCTACAATATGAAAGTACATACAGTAAGGTAGGTAACCCTTTTCCAGGCCTTGCTAAAGTAAGGATACAAGCAAGAAATGGAATAGAGCCACGAATTCGTAACTTCCTCAAGGATACTGATCCATGAAGTCATATTTCAGGAAAGTTCAATTAAATTTGTGTCATAAAATGTAGGTAGTTAAGTTCAATTTTGAGCAACATGAATGTACTATGCCTGGAAAAGGGTTAAGGATAACATAACTATAAACAATAAAAAATAAAACAAAAACCACGATTATAAGCTACTCACTGGCTGGCTAGGGTCCATGATGGCTGCACAAGATCTCTCGTTCCGGTCCTGATTGCTATCAACGCAAAGCACAACGAACCGGCTTATTTCAACCACTTTGCTGACTTTGCTGTGTGGTTGCCGGGTTAGAATAGTGTCACTCCATATCATTTATATTAGTCATTCTTTTAAAGTAAATAACTTAACTGGTTCATTATTTTTGCTGCGATAACTTGACTGATGTATTCCGAGTTCTAAACTTTGTGACTTCAAGACTTAAGTGAATTCAAGACGGATTTATACCAAACTTTGGTAGTCTGTTAGACCACTTTCTCATGTAAATCTGCCTCTAAACTCGTATAAACTTGGATAGAGGCCTCGTCGTGTTATTCTCATAGTCATTATTTTAAGTTTATTTTTTATTGACCTTACATTTGTAATAATTTTATTTTTGATAGATTGAAGAATTTATAATTTATTAAGGTAAGGTGGGGGAAGATTGAATGGTTTTTTGATGAGATGGATAGTGTTGTGTTAAAACCCTCGTAAAATAAAAAACTATTTACTTCCTTTCAATTGCATAAATTGGTAGGTATGAGCAAGGGCTATATTTTTGTAATCTGTCGATAAAACTCGGTTACGCCTATTCTAATATATAAAAATAATAAAATCAAATCAAATTTTGTCTAAAAAATTGACGGGTTAAGATGGAATGGTCGAGGGGTAAGATTGACATAGTGTCTAAAGTCTTTTAAATTAATGCAAACGGTTACTGTTGCTCATTATTGTATAGAATTCCTTACGCTTAACAGATACAGATGATTTTTGCGTAAATATTCCTGATAGGTAACAAGAAAAGTGCAGTTGAAAAAAAATGTATTTTACTCTTACCCCGCTTCACAGGGAAAACGACAGTGATACTCAAACTTTTTATTGTATATTCTTCATATAAAAAAACGTTAACACATTTTTTTTAATATTAAGAAGATCAGTTTGGAATTAAAATAACAGTTGCATGGAAACAATTACCTATTTATTTTATAAAAGAAATGAATACAAAAAAGTAAGTATTTTCTTGCAGCATGACTAATTTTGTCACAAATTAAGCCACTTACATGTAAAATATTAGAAAATATATATGAATCTGTGTAACAAATTAAGACACATTTAAAATACAAAAATATACCAAATACTTAGTAATCTGTGTAGAAAATTTAGTCACAGACTTACTTACATTTATAATATTAGAAATCCAAATAAGTACTTCTAGTAAACTTTAAGAGGTTTTTTTTCTCTCCAAACAAAAAAATACAGATTTATTATTGATTTCACACAATAGTTTCACACAACACTTCTTAGTTACTATTTATCTTATCGTTATATTAGGTCAGAAAATAAACCTTACGTTAATTATTTTTTTAAGTGAAAAGTTTGAGAATATGTGTCTTTTTCTATGACTTTCAAAAACGGGGGAAGATTGAAACATTACTATTTCAATGTTACCCCAGCGAAATTGGCTGGGTAAAGATGGAAACTTCTCGTAAATCTCAATATATGATTAATAGCTACACCTAGCAGAAGTAAATAAAAATAGAATCTCAAATAACACATAAATAGTCAGTCAGAACTTTTATACTCCCCTTATTAATCAAGTTATGAAACACGGGGTAAGATTGAAAATCGACGTATTCACCACGAAATGCCTACCTTCACAAAATAGCACATAACACACGTCTACTTACTCCGAGCGGTCACTGGCGAATGTGCGGCGGATCGTAACAAAATGGCGGCTTAATGGATGATACCAGCACTAAAAAAATTAAACCAAATAGGGAGTTATGTGAGACTTTTAATCTTTCCCCTTTTTTTATCTTCCCCCACCTTACCTTACTTTAATACTTTACCCATGTGGTTGCCGGGTTACCCGTGTGGTTGCCGGGTTACCCGTGTGGTTGCCGGGTTAGAATAGTACCACTCCATGTCTTCCCGTGGGTGTCGTAAGAGGCGACTAAGGAAATAAAGGCTTGTAGTACTGTTAGGCGATGGGCTTGCCACCTGTCACTAATACACTGGGAAACATCATAGCCTAATTGTGCAAAATGTGGTTACAGAATTATCAAGAAGTTTTAAGACTTGTTGGTAATTCTTTAGCTCTGCCTACCCCACTCTGGGAATGAGGGCGTGAGTTTATGTATGTATGTATGTAATTATGGCTAAATCTACGCAAATCCAGTACGAGTAGGCATGGTCGGCCTAATAACTTGCACGAGAGCGGAGGCCTAAGGATATTTGGGAGCTGAGTCGCCGGCTGAGGGACAGGGGTGTTGATCCTCGCTCCGGCTCATAACACACACAACGGGGTAACGCTGCCAGGGTAATGGACACATTCATGCCAATATCGAGCCGGTTTAACTGATATTTTGTTTATTTGTGTTCTTGGATTATGCTGCTTATGCTGTTGCTTAAATTTGATCATTTGATGAAGTCTGTGGCGGATTGCATTTTGTCAGTATAGTGTTGAGTCACCAGTGGTCAGCCAGAGACATGTAGTCGGCCTCTGCCTATACTTTGTATGAGTGGGAAGAGTATACAAAATATTTCCCACTCTTCGCACTCATATAAGGTCGACTACCGGTCTCTGGCTGACCACAGGTGACTTTACCCTACGATTATTTAGAATACATACATACATTAAATCACGCCTGTTTCCCAGAGGGGTAGGCAGAGACCACTTCTTTCCACTTGCTACGATCTTGACAAATTTCTTTCGCTTCTTCAACATTCATACATCGAGTCATGCACGCACGTCGGTTTCGGGTACTTAAGATTCGGCCCTTTCCCAGTATTTCTCCGATTTGATTCGAAAAAGTACGCCTAGGGCGGCCCCTTCCGACCCTTCCACTCACTTTCGATCTGTATATCTCTTTCGTCAATCTTCTTTCATCCATCCTTTCCAAATGACCGAACCATCGAAGCATGCCCTTTTCAATCTTAGTCACTACGTCTTCTTTCATTCCACATTTCTCTCTGATTTTTTCATTTCTAACTCTATCAATCAGTTTCACACCACACATACTACGCAAAGAACGCATTTCAACTGCATTTACACGACTAACATGCTTGTCCTGCCACACCCAACATTCACTACCATACATCAGGGTAGGGGCTAGCACTCCATTGTGAACAGCCAGCCGGGCTTTTTGTGAAACGCCCTGTCTGCTCACAAAGGAGTGCAGGGCCCCATTAATTTGATTCCCCGCATTCACCCTCCTCTCGATATCCTTCTCACACTTACCATCTCTTGTAAACATACTTCCCAGGTACACAAATTCGCTCACTTGTTCTACTAATTCACCATTTATATTTATCACGCACTCAGTCATCTCCTCATCCTTCTCTATCACCATGACCTTGGTCTTGGCAACATTTACTTTCATCCCCTTTTTCTTAAATCCCTCATTCATTACTGTCACCATCTCCTGCAACTCAAGTACCGATGAGGCAAGTATAACTTGATCATCGGCATATAAGAGGCATTTGATTAGCAACTCTTGCATACGCAAACCCTTATCATACTCTTTCAAATCCCACATACAACTGTCCATGAATAGATTGAACAGCCATGGTGAGGCAACACAGCCCTGTCTAACACCTTTAGAGATATTAAACCAGGCCGAGTATGCCCCATTGATCCTGACACAGGCTCTGGAGCCCTCATAAAGGGACCTCAAAGCCTGCACCAGGTTGCTGCTCACTCCATACATAGACAGCACCGTCCACAACTCCTTTCTATCTACCCTATCATAGGCCTTTTCCAGGTCCACAAAAGCACAGAAAACCTTTTGGTTCACAGCCAAGAACTTTTCTGTGATGGACCGTAGTGAAAAGACCTGATCCGTACATCCCATTCCCTTTCGAAATCCCGCTTGTACATCCCAGATTTTGTCATTCGTAACATTCAATACCCTTTCTATTAGAATCTTCGCATATACTTTGCCGACAACACTAAGGAGGCTGATACCGCGGTAGTTTTTGCAGTCTTGCTGTGACCCCTTTCCTTTATACAGAGGGACGATAACGGCCTTGACCCAATCTTCTGGGACTCGGCCGCTATTCCAACATGCATTGAAAAGACGGTACAACAGACTACCCACCAGGCCATCTCCTCTCCTCAGCATTTCTATCGACACTCTATCACAACCTGCTGACTTTCCCGCTTTCATACTTTTTAAAGCTTTCATGATTTCACTCATACTAATCACACTTTCATCTTCGCTACTTGCATCTTTACTCATGCTTTCTGGCTCACGACAAATATCTTCGCATTCAAACAAGCTTTCAAAATAAGTTTTCCATCTATCAAGCATTTTTTCTTCCTCACATATTAAGTCTCCAGACTCATCCCTCACCGCGCTTAATTTAGTTTTCTCTGATTTCCCCCGAGCCGATTTAATCAAGCTCCAAAAGAGTTTAATATTCGACCGGAAGTTGTCAGAGAAACTCCTATCATACTTTTCATTCAGTAAATCTTTCTTTCTAGCCACAACTTCTTTCACTCTTTTCTTTGATCTATTATACTCTCTTTTCTTTCTGTCGCTTAGATCTTGTCCTGGATCTACAGCTACAAAATCCAACCAACACTTTTTCTTCTCTTTCACGACATCATCTACCTCTCTATCCCACCATTCCGGACGTTCATTCTTACTTTTTCTTCTTTTTACTACACCGCATACTTCAGTGGCCGATTTGACCATGCCATTCTTCATAATCTCCCATACATTATTTACATTATTCTCGACTTCACTGTCATTCATTTTATTAACACATTCAAAACGATCTTTCAGCTTTCTTACGTATTCATCTTGTATAACTTCGTCATTCAGTTTCTCTACTTTTATCCTCTCTAACGCAGTTGTCGGTACGGGAACACGATGGCGCCAACGTGTGAACAGACCCCTTACTCGTGTTACCACTAAGTAGTGATCTGAACCTACGCTAACTCCTCGAAATGCTCTGGTATCTACAACTTTGTTACGCAACCGTTCATCCACAATCATCAAGTCTATCATAGACTTCTCATTCTGACGTCTCCACGTATACTGATGAATCTCTTTGTGATCAAACAAAGTGTTTGTCACGCAGAGATTCTTAGCCAAACATACATTGAGAAGGCATTTGCCATTCTCGTTCACTCGCTCATCACCATACTTACCCAGTACCGATTCATAACCATCCCTTTGCACGCCTGTCCAACCATTAAAATCGCCTAGCAAAATAATCCTCTCATTCTCCTTGCATTTTGTTGAAACCTCATGCAAACTTTCCCAAAACTCCTCCCTTTCTTTTTTAGATTTATTCGTATCTGGGGCATAAGCCCCAATTACGAATAAACGGGTGAGACCTACCTTGACTCTCACCCAGAGAAGTCTTGGGCTCACACATTCATGCTCTTGCATACATTCAGCCATTCGCTCTGTGAGTACGATACAGACTCCCTGACGACCGTGCTCGGATTCCGGAACTCCGGACCACAAAGCCGTCAAGGTTCCGTGTGTGGACGTACTCACCCCTTTTTTCTTCGTCTCAGTCACACATAGAACATCCAGCTTTCTCTCATTCATCATCATACATACCTCATCTAATTTATGTTCCATCCCTCCACAAACATTCATCGTATTATTTAGAATAAAATGATTATTTGGATGTACGACGTCCCTCGCTCGATAGACCCTTCAGAGCGAGAGTAACACCTCTTATCGTAGGTAGATATACGATGAAGTTATTCGTTTAACAACAGGGGACCGATTTTTGACTTTCGAGCGCTCGAAAGTTTCATTCGAAAGTGACAAAAAACAATGAAATTGTATTTTTGACTTGCGAACGATAGGAAATATGAACACGAGTTGTCCGTGGCATTCGTTTTGAATTCTATCAATAGAAAATATCATTTGACATCTTTCAAATCTGTTGGGTATATACCAAAGACCTTCATAATAGACGAACAGTCTGTGGAAGCGAGAGTGCAGCTTCTTTATGCACGAATACGAGTGCGACAGTGACAGCGAAAGACGTTGACGTTGTAACCATTTTGAAAGCTAATGGTAGCCCACGGTAGCCCACTGGCGACAGCGTCTTTTAGTTTTTATTAAAATATTCAGGATAATTGTATAAACGTGGTGTCAAAACCGTTAAAAACAACAATGGTGGGCTGTGCAGTACCTGATTGCGAAGTCAATCATAGGAATAATCCAAACAATGAGTCATTTCACAGGTAATTATGATCCACACATAGTCATTTTTGAACTCATATTTTCAAGGATTCCTAGGTCCAAGGAATACGGTTAGTGGTCTAATAAGTACGATATATCATGTAGTTTTGTGTTTTATGCATATTTTTAATTTTTATATTTAAAATGAAAAGATGTTGTGTCCGTGAAAATTTCCATTTTTTAGGTAGTGATTGAATGTTTGAATCACACTCATCTATCGATAAGTTATCAATATGTCGATATTTCTTCATTCCTTCTCATAATTATTTAAACATTATTCCGAGCGATTATAAAACGCAGCTAGGTAAATTGATCGCAGTTTATAATTTATCATTAAATGCAGATGCACTCGGGTTATTGTTTATTTATATTAACCGAAGCGGAGCGAGGGCGGGTCGCTAGTTTCTCTATATAAGTAACTTTATTGTTGCCTAGTGCCCATATTAAAAGCCTAGAATTTGTGTAAGACTGAAATTTATTAATTATTTACATTAAAAATTGATTGTATGATAGGTATATGTGTGGTAATTACCATGAAAAGAGTATTATTATAGATAATGAAAGAATCTTGTGTTTTATTAGTGAAGAATGCTAGTTTTAAGTTACACGCAAGATACAAACAAGTCTTATATAAGCGAGTCTTTTTCATCGATATTTTTTCGATATAACGTACGGACATCACTAAAATTACTCACACACTTGTAAAATCACGCACACGTTGACATTTCCGTTTTGGTAACGCGGGAAAAAGGGAGTCTGTTCGTCTATTACGTTAGTTATATAAAGGTCTTTGGTATATACACACGAAGCATAAACAAACCTAGCAAAATGCCATAGACATCCACAGACGAGAAAGCGTTTCATTTTTCCTACATTTATAAACAGTCAAGAATTTGTAAAATAAGCGTAAAAAAATCTTATTGGCACTGAAATATTAAATTGCTTGTTATGATTTCATCTTTTGTTAGCTTCACACATTTATTCGCAATTAAAATATGAATTAAAAAAACCGGTAAAACATCGATTTTCTGCGTATAATGAAACAAGTTCCAACTTAACAATACTATTTAGTCAATCCCTCAGTTTCGAGTGAGAATCTCAAAAATATGGAATTTGGGACCATTCGAAAATAAATCGTGAAAAATTTTCGCATTCGAATATTTTCTACCGCTCGCTTTTGAAATCGAGCGCTCGAAAGTCAAAAATCGGTCCCCAGATCTCCTTTACGTAGCCAGCTTCTTCCAAAGACTACTAATGTATACTGGGGTACTCTTCACCGCCGTACTCGTACATTTTAGAGACAAATACCTAACTCGTTCCTTTTTCAAACTTTCTTTATTAAACGTTAATAAAAGAAAAAGTTATGATACAGCTAAAAAGGCAGTTTAAGCTTTCATAACGCTCTTATTTGAGTTTATTAATAGAAAACCGCATTTAAGACTATTAAGTCGGATTTTATTTTGTACTATAGCGGTTTTTGAGAATATCATAGTCAATAACCACTTTATACCTGAGACAATTATTCGCTTCTAAGCGTCAATAAAAGCAGAAAGTTACTGCTCATCAGTTCCGCCTTTTAGATTATTCAAATTACTTAACGTTTTTCCAGATTATAAAGTCAAAAAAACGTGTCGAAACTGTAACGAATCTAGAAAAATACTTTATGTTAAAAAAATAGTCTAGATAGGACGACGCAGATTTTTGAACTGAGTATGTGAAAAAGCTAAAAAGTCACTTTAGGCTGCGGCTCCACTTAGGCGAAGATGAGTGGAGCGGAGCTGTGCCAATATCAACCAATAGAATCTAAACTAACGTGCGCAAGGCGCGCTCGACGCGACCGCATGCGTCTTCTATTGGTTAATATTGGCGCAGCTCCGCTCGTCGTCGTCCTATCTAGACTTTTTTTTCTTCGCTCTGCGAGGCGGAGCCTCAGGCTGTCTCATAGCAGAATTCTTTGGCATACCAGGAAAATACTCAACCCCGAATAATAATTCCGCAAACACCTACACTCGCAGAGCCCAAAAATAAGTATTGTTCTACCTTATTTAAATGGAAAATATGGTAAAAATTTGTATACATCTTAGTACTCGATGGGTACCTTGTACAGTCAACAGCATAAATAAGTAATCATTTATGTACCTTGTCGCTTTAGTCCGTTTCACAATTTTGTATAACTTTTCAAACACAACGTTAAAGTGACAAGGTACATAAATGATCACTTATTTATGCTGTTGACTGTACCTACACTAAAAATTAGACCCATCAGTCAATGAGTCCAATAAATTAAGGCCTGATAAGCGAGTAATTTGATGTTTTCTTAATTTCTGAACGCGGCTAAATTTCGTTGCTATACATAGTATGGTATTTTGTAAGAAGGAAATGTCAAATTTATACCACAATAGTCCACCAAACGAAGGAAACTCAGTGGAAAAAACTCGTGTATAAGCGAATTTTGCCATAGTTGTAGGCAATGGTGTTTTAAACCACATACTAAAAGTACTGGTGGGTGGTGGAGAAGCTAAAGGGGGGAGGGGGGTGTAAAGGTCCCTTTTTTTAGTTTTTAGCAAAAAAATCGTAAACTGTGGCCTATAGCTAAAAATGGTCTGAAACACAAATAATGTACGTAAAATTCTCTACAAAAAAGATATTAACATTTTTTCTCTGGGATCAATATTTCATGAGATATGGAGGGAAGTAGATGACCAATTAAGAAATAAATACATTTATTTAAGTACGGTAAGTATAATCCTAAAGATAAAATTCCTAATTATCTTCTAAATCTAAAATATTAGCATAATTATCGTCATCAGCGGTGTCTTCGATGGGAGCTCCGTTAGTGCATGAGCCGGAGCACACACCGCAGACACTGGAGCAGGGAATTCCAGCTTTCCGGCAGCCACATCGCATCCCACACCCAGTCTTACACCGGCAGAATATGGTTTTGAGAATTGAGTCAGGTGCCACTGGGTCGTTAGTTGTCACTGGTTTTAAGATGCCATCATCTCCTCTGGCCCCTCCCCATTGAGTTGGTTGTAGGGGGTTGCCGAGCTATTGTTGTATCTGTAATAGTAATAAGTTCAATGTAAGTGTAGGTTATATAGATATTTGCATTTTAAAGACAAAATAATACACAACTTGTGTAATTAAAGATACCTGTAGATAAACTCTGAACGAGTGCTGCTTCGAAGCTCCTCTAGTAGGAGGAAGAGTGGCCAGACCTGATTTTGGTCTCATCGATGCTCTTAAAATAACTGAAAAGCGGTATTTGTTGAGGTTTTGTACCTCGATAGGTGCTTGGTAAATCGACAGAAACAGCTTCTCGCCGCCCTGTTCAATACTTTCTGGTGACCAGGGCCCACTGAAAATATCGGATATCTTTTCTGATCAGGTCGGAACAGGTCTGATTTAGCAGTGAACAATTTCGCCATTCCCACTTTGCTTTTTCCATGGATCGCTGAGGTGGTGTCACATCAGGAGAAGCTGTGGAGAAGGAGAATTGTCTTTGCAAAAGGAAGCTGTTGAAGTTGTTGCACTGGAAACAATTTGTCCTCAACCTTCCCACGCCCTGGATTTAAAAGCAACACGTTGATATGTGGTGGGGCCAATCCTATGAGGAGGGCTATCAAGTCGACATCCTCCCCAATAACGACAGTTGGATGTAAGGCAGCTTTCTCTAACCCGCACCTGACAATAGTGCCGTCAGCATCTCCTGTTGCAATGGTTGTTTCAATTCCTGCTACTGTCATCTTCTCGGTAAGGAACTGAATCAGCCTTGTTTTATTGTTTTCATTAGCGAAGAAATGCTCCTGTTGAACGGTGATGATTGTATGTTCGTTAAAATTTATGTCGACCGAAGTTTTCGTCAGACCACGTCGCTTCTGCTCTGCTCGTTTAGTACTGTCGACATCACCATAACCATCAAAAATCACTATACAATTTGGACCGTAATGTTTCTGTACATAAGTAATATACTGATGGCAAATCTAAGAAACGCTGGCGGACTGTTTCCATTTCATACGGTGCAGTAGAAAACCACCATCAACCACTTTGAAGCTTTGATGTAGATCAAGAGCAACGTTGTTTTCTACTGGCAATACATCGTAGAGTGATTGAAGGAGGTTAATAATGTTAATTCTTATAATTTTTTCAACAATAATTGAGTATAATAAAATAATAATAATACATACTATGACAATATTTTAGATTTAGACGATAATTAGGAATTTTATCTTTAGGAATATACGTGCCGTACTTAAATAAATGTATTTATTTATTTATTGGTCATCTACTTCCCTCCATATCTCATGAAATATTGATCCCAGATAAAAAATGTGTATATCTTTTTTGTAGAGAATTTTACGTACATTATTTGTGTCTCAGACCATTTTTTGCTATAGGCCACAGTTTACGAGTTTTTTGTAAAAAACTAAAATAAGGAACCTTTACACCCCCCTCCCCCCGTTAGCTTCACCCCCACCCATCAGTACTTTTAGTATCTTGTTTAAAACCCCATACCTTACAACTATGCCAAAATTCGCTTTTACACGAGTTTTTTCCCCCGACAGGCAAATTTTGGTCTTCGTTCGGTGGGCTACAATGTGAATACCAGGATTGAAAATACGAGGAGTTTCACTAATGACAACAATAACAACAATATTCGCGATTAGACCATTTATTAAATAGAAACATGACCAATTCAATGGTAATTTTATTACATGTATAACTTTTACAAATATAAGAAATATCTCTAAAAGAAACAGTTGTACATAGATTGGCCACAAATTTTAATATCTTTAAGCCACGTCACTTTAAAGCATACAACAATGAAAAGCGAAGACTTATCAAAAAGATATAATTAAATATTATATTCTGTCAAGTGTTCGTGTTAGGCCGATAATTTTATGGTTTTACCAATATCGTCTTAAATTGAATAGGCACACTTGGAACTCATAGTATTTTACATGTCAATATACATTTTTTAGACAGAAATTTTAGGTAAAATATCACCATTACTTTGAAAAAACCTCTCATAGTTCGTGACGATTTAAAACTTAAACGTGACGAGAATTAAGATCATACTCATACATCTCGAAATATCAGATACGAGTTTTTCTAAACTAGTAACGCTATTTAACTTCATGTTTTAGGGGACCACAGACGAACAGTCCACCGGGCAATATTGGCTATCAGATCATCGTATAACACAGGAAAAAAAATTCTCTTACCCGTGATATATATACCCGTTTCTATGGCTCCAAATGGGCTGACATTCTAGTGCATTACGATAAACCACGTGGTCAATTGCCATCGCATACATTTTGAGCGATAGAAAAGAAAAACGTTAGCCCCTAACCGACATGGGTCTGCGGCTAACAGGGCCGGATTTAAGGGAGGGCAAGCGGGGCAACGGCCCGGGGCCTCCACAACAGAAGGGCCTCACAAATTCTTGGTAACCTACATACGTACATAACATACACATACATACCTTCACGCCTTCATTCCCAGAGAGGGGTAGGCAGAGCTACAGAATTACCACCAACTCTAAAAACTTGTTGATAACTCTGTAACCACAATTTGCACAATTAGGCTAAGATGTTTAACAGTGTATATTAGTGACAGGTAGAAAGCCCATTTCCTAAAAGTAATACAAGCCTTTATTCCCTTAGTCGCCTCTTACGACTTTCACGGGAAGACATGGAGTGGCACAATTCTAAGCCGGCAACCACACGGCAAACCCTTCTTGGTAACCTATTCTTCAAAAATAATTAGGTGCTTCCATTCCTTTGTTGCCCTAGGGCCTGCACACCTCTAAATCCGGCCCTGGCGGCTAATATGCTAGTCTGTAAATCCCTACATTGTACTTAAGGTTAATAGGTGTGATGTTGTCTTTAGCCTAAAGGTGGGTTGAAAACATGTATAAATGCGCAGTTATATTTAAAACAAAAGATTTACAATGCAACAATACAATATTGTAATTCAATCGGTGAATATTATTTCATAAATACAAAAAAAACATGCACACACGTCTCTGTACGTAGTAGAATAAACTGAATGACAGTAGCAATAATCATCTGTTCGTGTACATGATAACATGCATATAAATGCTCCTGTTTAGCGATTCAGCTGGCCTATTGCCTACCGCACTCGTAATCGCAATCGACTATAAAGTGGAACAATAGGGAATATGCATGTTTTTTTTTTACAGCTTCAATTGAAGCTGATTCATGTAACAAACAGATCACAAAAATCATTTTTTGAATAACTATAAAAATAACCAAGATATAAGCCAACAAAGATTTGTTCCTATCTCTTTCTAGAAAAACGGAATTTTACATGGAGTTTATATGGCCGCAGTGCACAATGACGTCACGGTGCACATCGGATCTCTCTGTCTAATTAGAAGTTTGAAATGCTTATAACTTCCGTATTTCTTGACCGATTTTAATTTTAATTTCCGTTTTGGTGATCTCTTTTACGGTATTTTCATATTTTGATGAGAAATGCGATTTTTAAAATCCATGCATATAAAAGTAGATAATTCTGTAGCTCTGCCTACCCCACTCTGGGATTACAGGCGTGAAGGTATGTATGTATGCATATTCCCTATTGTTTTTATTTTAAAAACAGGCTCCTTCGGACTGTCAAAATGAAAACGATTGGGTAAGGACCAAAAAGTTGGACCATAGTTAGCGCAGTTAACCGTACAAACAACGAAGTCGAAAAAAGTTTTGTTGTACTTGTATGGCTAATTTTCGTGTCACAACGTAAAAGTTTCATAGAAAATTTAATTGAGTGAGTTAGTGTGGCCAACTTTTTGGTGCTTACCCGATTGTGATTGCTAGTGCTTTAGGCCATAAGCCTGCAGGTCTGTGGCTAGAGATATCAATAGAAATATGACGGGTAAATAAGGGCCGTATCAATTATCTGATCTTGGATGCGATAAAAGTCTTTAAATACTTTAGAAGTAAGTTTTCTGACTCGTCGCTTACATAGATGATTCTTTTGACGTGCTTCTCAATCCAAAAACAGTTTTAATGCGGCCATAGATCTAAAATTATCGATAATCAATATATTTGGCAGATTTATTTATCGTTAAATGATAATGATCCTATTGAACTGCTACAAATGTACCTTTAAAATTATCATACGTTACAAAAAACTCAAAAATGCCTCAAATATATTTAAATGATGATTATTAGGAATACAATAAAACCTATTTAATCTTATAAGTATTATGTAACCAGTTTATTTTTTAATTTCTAAAATAATAAAAATGAAAATTACACAAGTTATTTGTATACATTTATTTAAATCTGAAAAATTGTGATTCGAAACAAGTCGCCGTTTTCGAACGGACTTGGCTTCTTGGATACAGTTAACATTAACAAAATAAAAAGCTAAGCTATGTACTATTTATTTTAGATCATTTATGTCACTTACATTACATTATATATGCTTATCGTATTTATTTACTATGAAAATGGAAATTGTAAATGCTATGTACTTATAAATAGAGCTTTTGCATTATAAAATGTGTTTTTGTGAGCGCTTTTCAGAGCCCGTAAGTCTGAAATTTGCCAAGGCACATAATATTTGAGGCAATGTTTCTACTAACTGCCAGCCATCTACAATAATATATCACGATAAAAATATTCGAAGAAAAACATAACTTTTTTTTTTTGTAAAATACTTGTCGAATTCTAAAGAAACCATAAAATGCGGACGGCTTGTTACAAAAACTTTATATAGTTTCGTCTTTGAGATTCACAAACAAAATGGTTTTAAAAACCTAAAATGATTCGATTTAAATAGTTATATTCATAAGAATAACGGCTGGTAAATAGAATTTAACAAACATTAATAAGAAACCAAAGATCAAAATATGTATAGTAGCGTATTTTTTATCAAGAATTTCGCAGTAAATTTTAAGGCAATATCAGACTTGTAAAATACATATTAATTGAAACCTACAGCCCACCATACAGGGAGATTTTTGTGAGTGGAAATTTGGATCTACCACCAAGGTAATAAAGTTCAATTACCTTTGCTGTTAAATGTAATTTTAAACTTTGAATCAATTCAAACTGAACTTTATACTACTTTTTAATAAAGTTAAAACTTAATTGCCTTGATTATGTACCTCTTATGGAACACCGGGTCTCAAGGGGTTCAGAATGACCAAAGATAAAGCAAAGGCGGGAAAGAAGAATCTATAACTCCTACTTAGTCTTGGGCTGAACTACAAAGTTTAGTTGTCCTTATTTATAACCTGCAAATTATCAATAATCGCGGCTGACACATTCAGAAAGAGATTAAACCCGTTAGTACAGCCCCAGGAGTCCAAGCAGGCACTTCTTGTAGTGACCGGAGCAGTCACCCTGCAATATAAAACGATTAATTTTATTATAACGTAGGTATAGCCTCGTCCTACCCACGCATATTTTTTAATACTTCCGGTTTCTGCCCAATTTCCTCTATAAAGGACAAATTTACACATAAAATTTGATTTCCCGGGCAGAGACTTCCAAATCGAATGTGTCCTTTCCCAAAAAGTTGGTTTGCTTCATGTTGTTTATCTTATCTTATATACAGATGGGCACCTTTCGGTTACACTTCGACCTTCGACCCCTTTTAGGATCTTTTGTGCAATTAAACCTCATACAAACTCAGCTGTTCGAATGTGCAGGTTTCCGTAAGAGCGGGGAATATACAAACTTAAATTAGAAAAACTCATTAGTACAGATATATTCACGAGAGTTGGCACGAATGGATTGAACGAGTGAATGAAAATGTCTATGTGTGCATGACATAATTATTAAATACAGGTTGATGCAAAAAGTAATTACGATAATTGTGTCTAAGAAAATCTGGCATACCCGCCAAAATAAGAAACCTTTGGAAACCAAGAACACCTAACGTAGTATACTGCAGTGCCACGCAAACCATCCATGAAGATAAATCTAGTAAACTAAGGTCTACTTTCATCATGAATAAAATGTATGAAAAATCTTTGACAACGTTGTCAACGGGAGTTGCCTTCTAAGCAGCGGTCCTGGGATTGATGGGTTTGATAGATCTATCAGTCTTAAATTAAAACAACACCATTAATGTAAATACTTTATCCTCATATGTACAAATGCATTAACCCACTTAGCCCGACTAGGTGTTATAACACCGCTCAAATTGATAACCTATTCGGGCTACGACACCTAGTCGGACTAAGTGGGTTTAATCAATTTGAGCGGTGTTATAACACCTAGTCGGGCTAAGTGGGTTAATTGACTGTGGTTTATGTGCAGTCAGCGTCAAATAGTTTGTAGCAGTGAAAGTGGTCAAATAGTTTGGTATAGGATACATTTAGTATGATGTACCGAACTTTTCGACCACTTTGACTGCTACAAACTATTTGACGCTGACTGTACAGTCGAGTTCATAAATATGTGTACCCTTTTTATCTAGTCGAATGCGTTTGCAAACTAATTGTTAGCGACCGCATTCGAGTAGGTAAAAAAGTGTACACATATTTATAAACTCGACTGTACATACATATGCATAACCTGACTATAAAATTTATTTATAAAATTGTTAATCCGACTCTGCATCACTTGAACTACTAGATGTTGAAGATTCTTCGTCCTCGCTGTCACCTATATTAACAATGAAACCATCAGTAAGGTCGTCTAGCCGGTGTTCCATAGACTCGTACGAACGCTCTGTTTCTTGGGCCTTTCTCCAAGTATCATGAAACGTTTCTGTTTTAACGGCATGAACTTCATCGATGAATAGTTTTTGAACTTCGTTCATATTAAAAGTGACGTTCCTTGTCCCTACTTTACCTTTTATAATCCCCCACAACATCTCAATTGGGTTTAAATCTGGATGGTAAGGTGGAAGACGTAGTACAGAATGACCGTGGTCTCGCAGTATTTGATCTAACTTGTAAGTTTTCTTTGTGTCTTTATGTTTCTTAATTATTTTGTACAGAACGATTTTAGTATTTCTTTTTGGGTATGATATTTTATTTTTATCTAACCAGGTCAGCATCTCTTTTTTATTTGAGTTTTTTACTGGAGCTCGATCCATCTGAACGTTGTGATAAGGAGCGTTATCGACGACAAGGACGCTTCTGGGCTTTAAATTCGGTAACAAATATTCCTTCACCCATTTTTGATAATTTATAGCATTCATATTACTGTGGTAATCTCCAGACTTCTGGTTAGATTTGAATGTCAGCAAAGCATTTTCTACAAAGCCTTCCTCTGTACAAGCATGAACCGCTATAAGTCTTTGCCCTTTTGATATGGGAACTCTGATGCCACTGTTGCTGTTGTCAGTCCATGCGTTTGGCGTAGTATGAGTGCTATGCACGTAGGTCTCATCGGTATACACAATAGGCCGTTTTTGGTCTCTATATTCTTGTAATTTTTGTAAATACATAAATCTTTTGTAACGAATGTGGTCATTTTCAATTATCCGCATCCTGTTGTTCTGAATCTTCTTCCACCGGAATCCCATTTTATGTACCAGTCGTAATAAAGAACTGACACTGCCAGGAAAATCTATCGACTCCTTTAAAACTTTGTGTAATGTTTTAATAGTTGGTAGTGTTTTGTGTATTTTGTGAAAATCGTAAATACACCTTCGGATGACGTTTAAATCAAAATTGTCCACCTCCGATCTTTTCGACAAACGTGATCGTTTTTCACCGGGTGTCACGAACACATTAGAAGTCGATCCCTCAGTCGCATTTTTGCAGATACAGTTAACGATTCGCTGTACACTTCGTTCTGATGTCCCAGTCGCCGCAGACGTTAATTTGTATAACTCTTGAATTTTTAGAAATCCACCTTCAGCATTTTTAGTTTTTTGTTTAAAATAATTAAAAACGTTAAAAATTATTTCTCGAGACTGTCCCGATAATGTTTTTCCTCGTCCAAAAGTAGGTGTAGTCATTTTGAGAATAAGATAAAATTACATTACGGTATAAGTATTGTTTGTCGCTTATATGACAGTAAAAAATGAGTGAAGTGTCATTCTAATAAGAAGGTTATCAAGCACAATGTAATCTTATCTATGTAAGTTCTTACTTCGTAATCTAGCCTGCATTTTGCATTTTACAAATTAATAAAATATAAACATTTTTCATGCGTAATGACGATGTCGTGAAACTTTTTGCCATTATTTTGTTAATTGCGGCGTCGGTATGAAAACAGGATAAGACAGTATATTATAAATAAATTTAAAACTCTGTTGACGACGGACTCCTCGGTCTGATCCTTTTTAGATTATTTACTATTCGAACACGCCATCACCTTTCTTCACAAATAAAAATATTTATGTTTTTTTTAAATACAATGGACTTCAAAAATTACTAAAAGGATTAACATTGATACTTGGTGCAGATTTTTTTTTTTTCCTTAACAACGAGAACGTGTTAGGTACGTGTTTACAGAATATAAGGAGGCCCCTGTATAAGAAAGGCACTCACACTGCCACTCACAGTGACAAGTGACATTACTTTAGGTCAATCCATTCGTGCCAACTCTCGTGGATAGACCTGTACATGGTGACCGTGGGGGTTCGAACTCGGTACCTTACGATCACGAGTCGACCCCCTTAGTCACTAGGCCACCGACGCTCTTGAACACACATATTGTACCCGTACTTATGATAACCTTTTTTTGGCGGGGATCAAAAATAAGCTACGGTTAACGAAAACGTTAGACGTACCTTTTTCGCTCTTGTCACAGTGTGAATAAGACATAACATCAGTATTTCAGTTTCCCTTACTGTACATCAGGCACACTTAGTAAACATAAACAACCACTTCTCATAATTAGGTTATACTCTGGTTATTCTAAGATGATGCCGGTGACAGCCGTATTTCGTAATTTCAATCAATTACTATATTCACAAGCGATGTGTTTAAAAATAGGCGATTCATTAGTTAAATTCCTGAACAGCGTCGCTAGGTTTGTATCGATGTAGTATTCATGAAAAGTTACAGAAATAAGTGTAATAACAGTTTATATGAGCTGTCACATGCATCATCTTAGAATAAACAGAGTATAGGTGTTAGATTAATCGCGCGGAGCTACTGACCTCGATCCAGCTCTGCAGACTCTCGCCGAACTTGGCCTGGAACATGTCGGCGATGTCGCCCAGGTCGAGCTCGCAGCGCGTCACCATCACGCGGATCAGCTGCCGGTCGTTGGTGCCCATGCCCTTCATCGACTTGTGCAGCCGCTCCGCGAAGAACAGCGGCTTGTTGCGGACCACTTTCACTGGAAACAAGACAATGTAGACTTAGTAAAACAGAGCATTATACTTGATACGAGATTCAAAAACAAAAAAACAAAATTCGAAAAAGTTACCACGTATATTATGTGGTACGGGTTGATTTATTTTTAAAGCAAAATGGAAGTCAACGAGTAAGCAGGTTAAGTAACGGAAAATATCTCAAGTTGCCAGTGAAAGTACCAGCAAGCGTTAATAAATATAGCAGGAGTCGAATCGAATAAATCATTTTTAATCGGACCCGTGGGACTTATGGCAAGCGTAAGGGATGCAGCGTTGTCTTGCATATTATATATTGCTAGGGGACACTACCCTGGTAGTAGAAGGATGAAAAACCTTCATGTAACTTTTCAGAAGAAAAAACCACTTAAACCACCGAAAACAATTACTCACCAATAGCCCTCAGCGCCTTCTCAAGGTCCCCGGAGAACTCCGCCTTGATGGCGTCGTCGATATCGTGGCCCGTGAGGAACTGGTACTCCTGGAAGATGGCTGCCAGCTGCGTGAACGAGCGCGAGCACAGCACCGCGTTGAAGATCGACTCGTCCGTGCCCAGGCGTAGCTCGCCTGGAATAGAGGGAAGCTTATTTCACTCGACCAAATAGTTTAGCGTCACGATTCATTCAATTTCATTTTTTTTATTTATTTATACCTTGTATATTGATAAAAGCTAATATGTCACCCGCACTGTTGTAACGCAGGCTTATTATTATCCTAGGATATGTAAATTAATGCATAATTCCTTGATAATAAGGTTTGAATTTCAACTACTTAATTACTATACCTTGACCAATTTATGCACACAATATTATAATATAGCCAGACGCTGTCACAACCCATCCATATTTAAATTAAAGTATTGTTAATATTTATATTATAACATAGGACATCTGTCTGTTAACAACTCAAGAAAAATGTGGTATTTTTTAAGTTTATTTTTAAAAGGAGATTACATTAGTATTAGTATCTCTTACTTATCTTTGTAATATTTTGTCAATGGCCTAGACAAGTCGCTTCCTGCGAACGCAAACGAATATAGAATCTTTTGAAATGTTTCATAAGCGTATGACGCAACTATATGGCAGACTATGGCGATCCTATTACATTAGGATAACAGGATAAACTACCCTGCCAAGATAAATGGCGGTATCTCTGGCACTCCCATAGCAAGAGCAACCGTATTACTAACGGGGGAGGGTTCTATCTGTTTTGGGTATTGAGTTTGATATATCGCCTTTTGGCTTATGAGGGCAGTAAAGATGTATCCTAGGCATAGATCAAAAAAGGTTTTTTTCCAGTTCAGTTTTTGTTCAGCGGGTAGATTCTGCGGCCTTATTATGTTTAAAATGTTGATAGTGGATCTGTCACTTTCTGACCAGTACGTAAGTGCGACAGTGACGGATGCTTTATCCACCGCGATAAAGGCGACCATAAAAGGGACCCTGGTTTAGTCATCAATACGATAAAACTTACCGGCTTGAAGTAAGCTCCTGGCGTCCTCCCGCGCTCTTTCTTGGTCGACGTGGAACTCCTCGGATCTGTTGCCCTGTCATTCAAATGTCAAATCAAACTCAGTACTGCGGTACGAGTAAATATTGTATGTATAGTCAGTGTCAACAGTAAATTTGGTACTTTATCGCATTAACCAATTTGACAATCTTCACTCACTTGGATGTAAAACGACAAGGTACAAAAGTACGTATTTAGTTTTGATGCTGATTGTAGAAACTAGTAGAACAGAAATTAGCGAAATTATAATGGTGATGAGATGACTGATGATGAAGCTGATTACCGGTTTGATTCATATTGCTACTACGGAACTATGTTAAAGTGGCGTAATAACTCAAATCTTAAGTCTTAATAAGAATTTCATGAGAACGTCACACTTCCATAGTCTATGAATCAAATTGATTACGTGTACATTAAAAAAAGATTATGAATATTTACCATACTCAGAGAAGTCATGAGCCTCTTGAAGTTGCCTGATGTGTCGCCGCGGAGATCGTCCTCGAGAAGCGTTCCATACACTGCAAACAACACAAAGGTCGTTTATTAGACCAGATTCTGTCTTACACTGACTAAGATATTATGCAATAACTTCATAGCTCAAATAAACAGTTTAGCCGTATATCACGGACTTATGTTCCGATATTCATTATTTCACTTCATTAGAAAAGATTACTAAGAAACAATTACAATTTTAAGTTTCTACGTCCAACATACGTTCTATTCTTTAGACAGTCTATATAGGTAATAATAATTAATGAATGAATGAACCAATTTTATAACTAAGCACCTATAGATTAATTCCATGCGTTGATCATACATTACCAATCGTACGCTCTCGCAGTATGCTCACAAGCAGAGGTATCATGCGTCTTATTTTACGCGGTCGGAAGTAATTCGTTAACCAACAACAACAGTTCGCCGAGGACACTCATTCCGCGAATTTACAGTTTCTAACAAGTTTTGTAATGTTCCTCATACCTAGTCTCAGCGGTGTCCTTTCCTAGGCTTATATCCTAAAATAACGACACCTAAGACTGGGTCAGCATGACTAATTTTACTGTTTCTTTTTCTTAACCAAAAACCCGGTTAAAGCACCGAAAAACCCGAAAACCAAATAGACCTGAGGTTTAAGAAACAAAATCGCATTTCAAGTTATTATGAGTCAGAGAAATCCGATTAGAAACAGAAATAATCCCTTCCTTCTCCAGCAACCTCCGGTAACTATGGTATTGGAGATGTTGGTAGTAATAACGCAGTTGCTCAGTTCACCAAACATAAAGAAACACTTACTGGCATTGTAGGCTTGCTTGATAACCTGGATCTCATGGTTAGACATGGTGCACATGACCTCGATGAGCACGTCCTCGTCCGTGCCGATGCCAGCCACGGCGTCATGCAGCTCCTTGGCGTAGAACTGGGGCAGCGGCGTCATCAGAGCTACTATGAGGTCTTCGAATTTGCCACTCGTCTCGCTCTTCAGGTCCGAGATAAGATCCTGTAATAGATTTGAGGGTTTTGGAATTGTTTAAATCAGAAACAAATTTATTTCACGTTATGGATATAGGGGGATGTGATGACTACTGATGTGCCAAAGGAAACTTTCCAAAATTGCGGAAAATTTCATGTAGGAAAATTTCGGAAACTTCTCACAATTTTGTATGGGGATTGAAACTTTCAGTTTCTTAAATTTAAATTTCCTATATTTCTTGTGAAAGTTTCCGGAAATTTCTTGCAACTTTTCCAACTTTTTGGAAACTTTCCGCAACTTGCACATCAGTAGTGATGACTAAAACTGTTTCATGACCATGCTTCGTTTCGCGTAATGATTTGACTGGTCGTCATCATATTCCTCATTGGTCTCCGAAGGTCTGGTCTGATCGTCTCCGAAGCAGCGTCAAACGGCTCTCAATCATTATTGACTAATTCAAGGCATTTAAGATGATACATTACATTAGATTCGACTATTTATTGCTCAATGTTACAGAATAATTGCATATCAAGTCAAATTATCAAATTGACTATACCAGAAAGGTTTAGGTACTTTACTAAATGTAAACAAATCAAACCACGTGACTCTGTTAAACAGCCAATCACAACTATTTTGTCGAGCTTCAACGTGTCAGTGCTCTGCTGCTATTGGCTGACGAACTAAATCACGTGGCTTTTTTGTTTACATTTAGTTAAGTACCTAAACCTTTCTGGTATAGTATATTCAATTTATATTACCTACGCGGCATGTAAAAGACCCCTGATTCAGACAAATTTACTTAACACATCATTTTATTTGAATTTGAAGGCTTTAGCGTATTTTTATTTTTGTATTTTTACTTTTATTTTTGCATGCGCTCATCATCATTTCAACTTAATAGAAAATTACAAACACAGCGTGCAATAGGTACTTTTAATTAAATATGCTGTGCGATATTCAATGTCAAAACTATTTATCGTCAATATCGCTACAGGATAAAATGCTGGTTTTCCTCTTAGTATTACTTTGACTTGACTATTGAGCTAGGAAATGGTGCCAGTATTCTGGACAATGCCGCAGGGGCCCTTTTTAGTTTATACTTGTAGTGTTTTGTTTTAGTTTCAACTTAGTTTTAATTTTAATTTGTAGTTCTTTTAGTTACTGTCTTATAGTATCCCAGAACTTGACGTAAATAATAGGTAATAAGTAAGCCCCTTCAATATCGGCCTAGAATATATTGTTATCTTTCCTATGTTAATTAGTTTTAGAGTTATTTTAATGATACTGGCAAAGAACGCGACCTTCACCTTTGCCTACCTCCGTTAAAATAGGGCGCCGCACCCGTAATCAAGGCATTTTCGTACGCCGTAATATTTACGTCAAGTCGTGGGACACTGTATGATTATTATTTTATATAAATAAAATATAATTAACAGTAAAGTATAAGCGGAAACTGCTTTTTACCTACGATTGTTGATATAGTTGCAGTAAATAGGCGATGACAAATGTCATCGATGCAAAATTAACCCCTCGGTCGTCGGGAGCAATGGAGACATTGCCAGATTCCGATGTATGGAAGAGTATAATCACTGACGCTCCAAGGTTAAATAGTATTATTTTACTGTGTCTATTCCAGTCCTAACTACTGCCATATCAGTTTCGCTTATATGCAATTCAGGTAAGTATAATATTTTTAATCCCCAACTACACGTCAACGACAATCAAATTGGCGACAATGTATAACAAAAGAAGTACTGGCGAACGCGCAAGCCGTTGTGCGTTGACAACACAATACTAATCTACAGCATTGGCGGCCAGGGGCCCGTTTCTCAAAAAATATTAGTCTGATAATATTAGTGTTTTGTCTCGTGAATAAACCTAAAAGATGAGACAAAACACTAATATTATCTGACTAATACTTTTTGGGAAACGGGCCCCAGATCATACTAAACATCATGATAGTATCTTACCTAAAGTAGTACAAGAATAATAGGACATTAGAATCGTTGTAAAAGTTGCCGTTACAAGATTTGGCCCGACTCCAATCCTCGGAAGAAACCTACGTCCTTTATTACTTTTATTTTTTCCTCGAAGGACAAACAGATACTCCATCATTATATTGAAATGCCTTTATAAGTATTTGAAAGGTCGGACAAACAGTCCATCATGTATCGCCTACACATTAACAGTTCAGATAAGAATAATATCATCAAGGCAGTCCCGACCGCGTTTGGCCGCCGTTATAACCGCGATAAACGATATTTAGTCAACTTCCTTTGTTAATTATAACTTATAACAATACATTTTACAAATATGAATGTTATAAACTAAACCCGACAGGGGACTTGTACGACGCACTTATTTTTTTTTTATAGAGCCTAGACACTTACACGTTTTTGATGAGTCATTGACACCCCATTTATTAAAGTCAGTCCAACAGTTTGATTCAGCGGGGAACATCAAATTTTTGGTTAAATACATTATATACATACACAGTCTGGAAGAACATAGGTGCTTGGGGTTCTTACTTCTATCTCACTCGTTCTTATTAAGAGCGTATGATTGCGAGTGAGAGAAAAGTAAAAACCCAAAGCACCTACATAAACTATTTTATTAACACATTTTAGCGCGTGCATTTTCAATTTGGCAGCATGGCTTCTGTCGATAAGATCGAACGTATAGTTCTGCCTAATTGAGACTGCACGCGCTAAAATGTGTCTTGTTCGGTCTGACGGCACTACTTAAACTCGCCGCTGCGACATTCACTCGTTGGTCCGACTGACCGCCGTTTTTAAAAGAATCACACCCCTGTTATCTTATTCCCACACCGGACAACAACAGCACTAACACTGCCGGGATAAGATGGTGGTTGTAACCCGGTCCAACCCTGCACAAGGTCCTAAAACCATTCGATCGTTACGTAACTTACATTGTTGTCGCAGTGAATTTATTTTTTTGGTAATCAATGAGCCGAGGAAACCGAATCTTCCCAGAGTATTTGGACGAGAGCCAAACTGCTGAATGTTTTCAGCGAATACTTTCATTCGAATGACCTTCAAAGAAAAAGTCAGCAAGCTCCCGGGAGCAATAAACTATTATGGTTTCGACGTCCCATTGCGTCGACGACCTTCTAAATTAATTAAAAACCGGCTATTTAGTACTAAGTGTATGTCCATTATAGTTTGTAGTTAGACAATTATCTCAATCTATTTAATACTCCAGTTATGTCTGTGGATATATTGACAAAATACGTAAGCAACTTTATCAGGTCTCCCCGTCGTATTTGTATTTATTTCCCATATCTCTATTCGGTCACTAATGTCTTTGTTTACATAATTGAGGCATATTTTTTACATCGCTGGAACCGTTAACCTTTCATAATTGCTCAAATATCTAACGTGTTGAAAAAGCTAAGTTAGGTTAGGCTTACATACATACATACATTAAATCACGCCTGTTTCCCAGAGGGGTAGGCAGAGACCACTTCTTTCCACTTGCTACGATCTTGACAAATTTCTTTCGCTTCTTCAACATTCATACATCGAGTCATGCACGCACGTCGGTTTCGGGTACTTAAGATTCGGCCCTTTTCCAGTATTTCTCCGATTTGATTCGAAAAAGTACGCCTAGGGCGGCCTCTTACGACCCTTCCACTCACTTTCGATCTGTATATCTCTTTCGTCAAACTCCTTTCATCCATCCTTTCCAAATGACCGAACCATCGAAGCATGCCCTTTTCAATCTTAGTCACCACATGTCATCTTCTTTTATTCCACATTTATCTCTGATTTTTTCATTTCTTACTCTATCAATCAGTTTCACACCACAGATACTACGCAAAGAGCGCATTTCAACTGCATTTACACTAGGCTAGGCTATTTAGGTTAGGCTCGATTTATAAAAATTCTGAAAAGTAAGTTTCTTAAAAAAATACGTTACGACTTGCGATAATTACGGCGTAAAACACATTATGACTAAAATAATTATGGCGGTCGATATAGAACACCTTAAACACAATAAAGCTAGGGGCACTTGCCGTCTCCGGGCAAGTCTAAATGGAGCGAAGCCGTTTGCTGCCATTATTTCAGATATCTTTCAGGTTACGAGCGAAGAGCGCCGCTTATAATCGAAGATTCGGCACTTTTCCCATTGAAAGTCTATGGGAATAGATTTTCGGTGATTATTCCGCCGTGATATGTCCGATTATCAATTTTATTTGTAACTCCCGACTATGTAATATTTTGGGAGGAGTATGCGGACAAACGAAAATACGAATCGGGGAAGAATGGTTCGCTTCGCTCCAATAATCAACTTCGCTCAAGCTATCAAACACTTGCTAATATTATAAATGCGTTTGTGAGGCTGTATGGAAGTTTGTCCTTCAATCGTGAATAAACGGGTGATCGAATTTAGACAACATTCGGCACACGTAAACCATAGCCTGAATTATTTACTGGTTTAACCATTATTTTCACAATACACAAAGTAGGTACAAATGGCGGACTCGGTGTCCTACGGCATTCTCTGCCAGTTAAACAATGGGCTAAACAGATTACCATAGAACTAACTAAGTACTTTCTCCCAAAACCGACCGAAGGGAAACCGAGGGGAAAATGATAAACAAGTAAACGCGGACCAAGCCGCGGGTCAACCTTTTTTTTATAAGAAAGGGAGGCAAACGAGCATGCGGGTTACCTGATGGGAAATAATCACCACCGCCCATCACCAGCAACGCAAGAAAGACTTGTCGTTCCGTGGCCAAAAAGTGCCTGGTAAAATCGGACGGTGGAAGAACACCATTCATCAAGGTGATTCATATACTAAAATAATGGTCAATTACTTATCAGTCATGTCCTCATATACATATTGGACCATGCTAATAACCAATTATATTACTTACAATACCTACATAAAAATATGTTTATGTAAGTTATGTCGAGGTAGGTAATTATTTTCCTCGCTATCGGCGTGAACTGGTCCGAAACAGGGTTAATTGGCGTCCCTTGTATTACTTAATTGTATTTCCTTGGGGTCACTCGCCGGAGACAATGTTGACAAGTCACGGCTGATACTGTCATAAACGACGTACATTGGACAGCGAGACGTATAATTCTTGGTAGAAGTGATTAATATTAATTAAGTACAATTATTATTATATTGGTCACTTTAAAAATAGTGTCTCTCTCTCTCTATCAACCTATCGTTAATACATTACTAGTATTTATTGACCTACTGCGTTCAGACCGTTCAGAGTGTATGCAATATTGGAATTGATTTTCAATATTAATAGGCTCCAATTCCGGAACTTTGGCACTGGTTGCGAAAATAATGTTTTTTTTTAAACTTTAGCCAATTACAGAGCTTTTCATTTTACATCTATGTTTACTACTAAAAATATATAATGATTATTCCCAATTTTGTGGACGGACCTATAAAGAACCAATACCACTCTGGCGGTTGAACATGAACATATTGCAAAGTCAATACCAAATGTTAACGCCGCTTTTGGCACGCCTAGACGAGAAGCAAGCAAGCGCAAAGTGTTTTCTATTACCAGTACGGCATTTCATTTTAACTGTATTCAAGCAGGCACCATATACCCATCTTAATACGCGCCGAGCTAGTCAACGGGAAGAGAACAAACAGTACGCGACCTAAACTCGGAACAGAAACCGTAACTTAACAAGTATTATCAGTTAGCCAGCGAATAGGAGACAACAACCACTACCAATGAAAAAGCAGTATAGTGGAGTATTGTAATTGCGACTATCTGGTTATTGCAACTAACTTGAAAAACTCCCTGTAGCATCACTGTTTTGAACAACAACAAGCTTGATATTGCATTTCTTAGTATAAAAGAACAAATATCACACCTGTCTTTGTTCAAAACAGTGAAACTAGAGGAAGTTATTCAAGTTAGTTGCAATAACCAGACAGTCGCAATTACAAGACTCCACCTTAGTTATAATACCAAACACGTTACATACCGAGTCGTAAGCAGGGACCGGAACCGCTTAGCGCGAAAGGGGTTTTTGATATGCTTTTTGATAGACTTGTTGTTACAAACCCCAAAGATGCGCTTAGCTTATCGTCGACTTAGCTCAAAGAAAGGGCAACCCAACGATACGGTTAATTCGACTAAGCGCTAAGCCTATTCCAATACCCTATTGTCTGTTACCTTATTCAAGCTTATTCGAACGGTTTCAAGCTGGTTTAACCTCTATGCGCAAGAGTTTAGACGTATTATTGAATTACCTAACAATTGATAGGGTGGCGGCAGGCAGTAGCCGCTTAAGCGAGACGGCTAGAGTTCGCCCGAATGCGCAAAAAAGAGAGAGGCGATCGATGGGGTAATACCCAGTCAATGCTAAGCGCTTAAATATTAAACTACCGAAACCCTAATGAACCGGGTAAGCTCTTTGGATGCGGTTAATTACTTCAAAGGGGTTCGCCCTAACGTTAAGGTGACTCAATCATAGCTAAGCACATCGATTGGCTAACCGAATGATAGGCTAAGCCTATTGATAGGGTTAATCAAAAGAAGGGGTTTTCCGGTCCCTGGTCGTAAGAAAGCTTAAACTTACCTTCCCGTAGAGCGTTTTGAATTCGAACGCGATGCGCAGGCGCTGCTCGTTGCTGCGGCGCGTCAGCACCTGGATGATGGCCTTCTCGTCCGTTCCGAACCCTTTCATGGCCTTGCGCAGCACCGCCGCATCGTCGCGAGGGTCAAACGGGTTCACCGGCACCACCGTGGGTTTTGACTGGAAAAGATGATACTTTCATAGAAATATCCTAAGATTTTGTTAGTCTTCGACGTCAAAAACTTATTTTTGAAAGTAGGTCCATTGTTTATCTTAAATGCGGGATGAAAGTGATGCATGTCAACCATAGGGAAGAAAAGTATTTTGAAAAAATAACTATGTCTATGTGGACCTGTGCCGGATTGTGTATGGACCATTTTAAGCCAGATCAATGTTTGTGTGCGGACCATTTTTTAGGATTCCCTAGTCATACTAGAAACCCTTATAGTTTCGCCATGTTCGTCCGTTTTTTTAAGTGTACCTCCCCTACACGTAACGTGGGGATATAATTTTGTTCTCGTCTACCCCATAGTGTGTGGGGTGTCGTTGGACAGGTCTTTAAATTGTTCGATTAAGGGATTCGTTTATGAAATATTAAGCTTTAAAGCGCTAATTTTTATTAGAGTCAAGTGCCAGCAAAACGTCTCGTTGTTCAGGGGTGAAGAAAGGTCTATCATGGTCTGATGTAACCTTAATCGAGACGCCCCAATTGTCCCGACTCTCAGCAAATCTCCCAAGCAAGCATGCTTTATACACTCTTTCACGCCGGATGTCAAAGTTCGCACAACTGCTGCAATTACGCGGATTCGCACGATTTGCATATTGTTTAATTGAAAACCCCAAAACTTCCAATTTCTGATAGACTAGACCTAACCTAACGCTGACCTAACATGACTCGTCGCGCATACCCAGATTACCCAGGCTCCTATGTTTTAAGTCAGCAAATTATCATATTAAATACCTATTATAAATTTAAATGCGTTCTTTCATTTACTGTAGGAAAACCCACAGACAAGACAGGCCCACTTTATAAACAATTAAACATTTTCCTACATTTTGTCTGTCATTGTATTTTTAACTGTTATTTAACCCTTTGGGTTTTTCACTCAGTTAATCACTAATCCTCGTATTTACATGAGTATTTATTTATCTATACTAGTATGTGCTTCGAGGGTGGACGTATGTGGCAGCAACCTATACTTCGTTTTTTTTCAGATTAGAATAAATGACCGTCATTTTGCAGACATTTTCGCCTTAACTCAAAATATGAAATTGGTATATTTGGACATAAAAGTATAGTACTGTCGACTTTATTTAAGAAAACGTGTGCCAATGTAACCGTTATTATTCTAATGTAAAAAAAACGAAGTAAATATGTACGTAATGTCGCAGTGCAGTAACGGCAGGGCTGCGTGTGTGCAATGGGAATAAAAAATGCGCATTCTTAGTAATGGTGAGTACCTACCTACGTGCGTTACATAAAAATAACATGTTGACCGTTACTGTTTCTTTTGCTTCATATAAAAGGTTGGCCATGGAGTCCATGTTCGTGTTGGCTGGAGAGTTGAGTCTATTTAGGTTTTAGTTTTAAATTTGCGCCATATGGCACCTACGGTTGTGTCATAGAGCAAAGTAAGGTACGTACAGTCACAGTAGTGTGTGTAGGATTGACGTAAGCTGACGACGGTCGTGTCGAGCTTGTCAATACCATAAATTTTGACAGATTTCGATAATCGTTTACGTTAGCGTTATGCATCTTGCTCATGGCCTCTGAACTCAACTCTACTAAGAAAAGCATTAAACGCGTGTTAAAATATTTTTGTGCACTACTATTGCATTGAAATAAGGTCCTAAAGTGGATACATCTTCTTTAGTCAACTGTATACTCTACTAAATATGATGTTGACTGTACCTAACACATTAGGTTGGTAGGTATCCTACATTACGATGTCATTAACGCCGGGTTAACCGTACAACCATACATAAACTAGATCCCCAGCGTGACCGTGATTTAGATGAATGATTGTCCAAACAAGCCCTGAGCAAGCATTTTTCATCCTTACCACAAGAACATAAGGTTATGATTCCCAACATGTTCATTTCAAGGGCTTTGTTCAGGAGGGCTTTGTTGTCAATTCCGAGCAAGGTGAGGGTCGGCGATCATGCAGACTCACAGACTGCAGACGTTTAGGAGAGGAACTAACTAGAGGTTTTATTGAACATCATTGAATTTGCGCTGCCTAACCCCTCTACGTTTTCAACATACACAAGAGGTATAAGAATGAAAATAAAAGTACCTAGTTGTTTTTTTTCAATAAAGATTATTGAATTAGCGCTCACAACTCTCTACTCAAAATTATATAACTTTTTTTTTGTTAGATTAGTTTGAATATTTTGATTTGACTATTCGGTACAGATGTAGTGCATAATTATTTTCCATCGTATTTTCTCGGAAACGTTCGTATTTGTCATGCTACTTCAGTCGACCTCAGTACTTTTTGTACTGTGACCGATTGAAATAGCAAGACACTTTCGTACGTTCCCGTGAAAATACGATGGAAAACAATTATGCACTACATCTGTACTTGCTTATGAAGTTATGATGCTATAATTACAGGGTTCGAATCCTAAAGAACACGAATATTGTCTTACTCAACCATGGATGTTTTCTATGTATTTAGTATATTATCTATCACTTTATGTAGTTATATGGGTATATGGTTGGCTAAAACTGTCTGTATAGAAATTAGGTATACATAATACCCTTAAGCAGGTAGCTGTCACTTTAGTTTGGGTATAATAACATAACTCGTAACGAATTTACTTCAATGATAAAATTTACATATTACCTACAGAAAAGTTCGTTTTAGAAAGTTTGTCTTGCCTTCTCAATAAGCTTACTGTAGAGAACTAAAGCCGACTAAGCTAGTGATGTCGTATATGTTTATTTACTACATCTGAAGAGATGTATTAAACTTCCCCTCCGAGGTCGTTGAAGATTGTTAGCACTTGAGTCAATCGGCCTTCACTAGTCAGTAATGATTGGCACGCACAGCACAACAGAATAAAGTTGAACGTAAAGTCTTTATTAAATTCAAAACTTTATAAACTCTACCCCTTTCCTCAACTTATCTATTATATTTGACGTGGAGGGAGAATCGTCAAGTTAAGTGGGTTTCCGGTAGTTTTCGATCGGTAGGCCCCACTTATCCACCTTGGGTTCCTCCGGACCGAAATGGCATGCGTAAAAGCATTTTCCCAGGGTAAAAAAAGACCCCAGGATTTAGGCTGCACTATGGATACTCAGACAACAACATACATAGAATATCACAGGATGTATACCAGAGGTGAGAATCAAATATTCCTATTCATCACAAATATTCAAACCAGAGACATTTATGTCTGTACCGGAGACCGGTAGCGTCGTAGACAAGATCACTGAGTACAGTCGAGTTCACAAATACGCGTACACTTTAGTACCTTGTCAATTTAATCGGCATGACAATTCATATATGGCATTACATAGGCAAGGTACTAAAGCGTACACATATTTATGAACCCAACTGTACCTACAAGTTAATCTAACCACATGTCGTAATGGATACAATGGGTTCACTTCAGAAACGTCAATTTTGACGACACGCTAGCTTAGTTGATAGTGGCCCTGCATTCGAAGCAAACGGTCCCGAGCTCAAATTCCGATAAGGGCCGATATTTGTGGGATGAGCGCGAATATTTGTTTTTTTTATTTAAGTATGTATTTCTCTATATAAGTAAAAGTATCGCTGACTAGTACCCATAGTACAAACCTAGACCTTAGTTTGGGACCAAGTGAAATTGTGTGACATTGTCCACTAGAAAAAATGTACTGAGAGCCGTATTCATAAAAAGGTCTTGACTAAGATGCACGTCTCAAGTCGAGACACGTCAAAGTAAACATCAAATAATAAGAAAATTGTCAATTCTAACATGTCTTATATACGGGTACCTATATCTGTTGGAAATAACATAAATAAATCCGTCCCACTCACACTAGTAGTTAGCTAGACGTTCTCTTTCTCTCATATGGATAATAACTTACAGTTTCAAGTGTTCCTTGTTTTTATAATGGTTTCTTTAAAGCAATATGTTTGCTAACAGTTAGTTCCCCGGGTCACCCCGAATCGATCGTACAGTTACGTTAACACGACTCTCCTAGTAAATAATATAATAATATATTATTTTCAATTACAAACATGTCTCTTATTTATCACCCTAACCAATAATATCAGCCAAGACACGTTTATCAATATGTTGTTTATGGCCCCTAGTCCATTTCAATTTCAATCTCAATCCAGCGCCGTGAGGAGTAATTTCAACGGATCCTTAATTTTCTTCAAGAACGCAGTTGCATCAAACAATAAACCTATTACAGGTGTAGTGAATAATCCTTTCCCATCGTTTTTTGTCGGATAACTTCGTATTTATGTTACTTTCTCAATTAGCTTCAGTACCCAACAATAAGGCAATTGAGAAAGCAATATAAATACGAACTTATCCGACCAAAAACGATGGGAAAGGATTGTTCGCTACCACTTTACCAATTGTTGAATCTCATCATCGTGAAATCGTGCTACCTATGTACTTATCACTCCTCTTTCTCCCTCCATAACATAGCAGTGCAGGATGGTTAGAAAGAAATAGAAGGGCTTATTTAGTGCCGACCACAGGTAGCGTGTTTGTATAGAAATGTCACTTTAAACTGATAATGATAAGTGGATGAACGATTACATTGCTTGTATAGTCAACGTCGTGAGATGTTTACTGTAGTACCCTGTCACTTTGACTCGTTAGACAACTATGCATAGCCCTTCCAACCAAACATGAAAACGATAAGGTACAACTGATTACTTGATGTAACTACACCTCGAGATAAACAGTTTTATAATGGTATCAATTATCATGATAAACTGTTTACTGCTTACAAGTACTTGAGATTACTATGTGATAGTATATTATTCGACAATAATCTTAGATGAAAAACGATGATTTACTGTTTATAGATATTTCAATTGAGTTTTTTTGAAACATGGAGTAGGCACCTTGCAATTTCAAGATAGGAACGCAATCCTAACGGGCGCCCCAGACTAACCGTCACTAATACTGCCCTCCTAAGCTAATACGCAGTAAGTCAGATAAAACTCCTGTAGCAATATCAATCTTATTCATACATCGGGGTTTTCGGTGCGGGAATGATTTAAGAAAGAGTAGATATCAACTGATAGGTAATCTGAGAAAATATCATATTATGCCTAATGACTAACTACCTCTCTGCGAATTGCTTACACTATGATACAAGTTTATTTTAACTCATGTAGTACTTTAGCTTTACTACCAAGGCTATAATGATATGAGATAATAATAAAATTAACGTTAATTAATTACCTGCAGTAAATTTAGTAGTTGACACGATTTTCAAAATAAACTATTAATATTTTTTCAATATTTGGAACAGTTCATCTGCGACGTTTTGCTGTAAATATTATCCATTTCAATGAACTGAACGATCTCTCTAAGTCGGCAGTTGTAATAGGAGCATATTTAATTTTTTTTGATCGCATTTCTATTTCCTTTTAAAAATTCGTTCATAGTTTTTCGACATTTCTTTTATAAAATACTTTTTTTTGTTTAATTAATTTTTCATTAGGTAGAAACGTAGAGTAAAATTCTGTTTTTTAATCTTTGGCTTATGTCAAACATTCCCGCACCGAAAACCCCGATGTATGCTTATTACTAAGAGACGAGAACTAAAACTGCTTTGGTTGTTGATTTTGGGATACTCCTTATTTGCTTAGGAGGGCAGAGTAGGCCGCGAGGTATGCAGCTATCTCTTACAACGAGCCTCAGTGTTAACACTTTCATTGCCAAGGGTTCTGATTTTCATACGAAATCGACCCGCTTGGCGGGTCGGCGGCAATGAAAGTGTACAGCTCAGTGGGGCAGCTCAGTGTTGTAAAGAGACAGATCAAAATCGACCGGCGAACTGTTAGTCTGCGGCGCCCTTAAGTCTGCAAACACTTTCACAAAAGCGATCAATACAACGATTACACGCTAAATAAGGCACAATCGTAAAGCGATATTTTTTTTACTACTGAGCCTTAGTAATTACAGTAGAAGATGTCTCATTTATTCTTGGATATTGCGTAATTAGGGTTCCGTACCAAAGTGGTAAAATAGGAAACCTTATGGTGAGACGTTGTTTGTCTGTCTGTGTGTCACAGCTGGTTTTCTCAGCAACTACAAATGCTATCAACTTGAAATTTGGCATAATTGTACAACTAGCTTGCCTGCACCTGTTTTTAGTAAAAAAAAATGAAATTAATTTTATAAATAATTGAAATGGGGTTGGAGGGTTAGGGGGAATGGAGGGTTGAAAAATTACAGTTGTTTGATTATATTATAGCGCATGACCGTTCCCTTATCCGTTCCGTTCCTTAATATCCTGACTTATAGATACCTACTTACGTATATTCTATGCGAAAAATTAAATAAACTGTCAATTATTTACAGTTTTAGAGAAAAAAACAAAAAACTTTTAAAGTTTGTATTAAAATTTAGGCTATTCAAAATGGACCTTATATCATACAAAATAAAGTTCATAACATCATGAGTATTTTTTTTGTGGTAACCTAGCATATTATCTTAAATACGGAACCATTGGTGCGCGAGTCCGAATCGCACTTAACTGGTTTATTTCCCCAAGCAAAGTGTGTTTAAACTGTTTGACCCAAGACGTAGCCAGTTTGCCAGATTCTGACCGAATGTATATCGCACTTTCAGAACAATAGTGACCTTATTCAATTACTTCAGCTTTCAGCTTTATAATAGAGAACTAACTCGAAATATTTCTGAATTAGGGGTCATCCATAAAGTACATCACACGTAAAGGGGGGGGGGGGGGGGGGGGGGTCGACAAAGTGTGACATGGTGTGACAATGGGTGGGAGGGGTCCTAAGTTTCGTGACATCACATTTCAAAATCTAATATATCTAGAGGTATTCATTTGAAATAAGTACTACTACTACAAAAAAGTACTTAATTTAAATGGAAAAAATGGATAAAACTAATTTCGGAACTGCTGTTTTAATTTAATAATTTTTCGATGTGAAATTTGCCAAACATGTGATGTCACACTATGGGGTCTCATAAATGTGACCACCTGTGACAAGGACGGGGGGGGGCACAAAAAATCATGAAATACGTGTGACGTACTTTATGGATGACCCCTTAGGTCACTATTGTTCTGAAAGTGCGACATACTGCATTGTGGTTGTATATTTATGTATGTTTAACAAACCCATCCCAACAACAAAAAACATAAACCATAACCATATATACTAAAGAACTAAATATAAGTGAACACATAAATACCTTATAACGAAATGATTTGAACCCACGCCGTACGCCAATTGTCGCTCTATAGGCGCTACGCATACTTGTATTCGACGTTACAGAGGACATATCAATAATACCAAAGTAACCGTCACAGTTAATACTTTCCTTCACCCGAACGGTTAATACTTTACATCACTTTGTGTAGAAAACTTGTGATTTTCACGGTTTAAAGGAGAAAGTTGCGTGGTTAAGGATTTTTACATCCATTGTCACGGGAGCCAGCAGCAAGACTGAATCATTGGCTCCGTGATAAATGTACAGTGGACATGAAGTGAGCATAACAATGTAATTGGAGCAAACTACGTCTTGAATAGAGCTGTGCTTGTAGGTATAGCGTGAGGCAAGTTAGTCTGATCTCTACGGTCATATAGAGCCACTGGCTAATGCCAATGAAGTTAATATGAGGTTAGAGTTTGATTGTAAATCATTAACTTACGAGAGTAAGGAAATAAAGTGACTTGAAACAAACTTTAAAGTTAAGTTGATGACAGAAATGTCTCCCGATTTTAGTACTGCATTTGTGTCTCATTGTTGCCAAATTATTAAACAAAGCTTAACTAAAAACCAGATAGCATCAGAATATATACATCTATATAACATTATAAGAGTGTGTGTGTCTTATGTTACTACCAGGCTTACAGTAGAAGACAATAAATAATTCTGGACAATTGGTTTATAAAGTATTCAAATATCTATTATTGAAACCTGGTTAAATATAAACACATACATCTATATCATTTGATAATAAATAAATAAATCCATAAATATCAAGGATTAAAACAAGTATAAACTAAAAATAAAGCTTGATTTGCTTATCACAAATGGAAAAGCCGTTTAGGGTACAACAGTGACAAAAATAAGTGGTGATAAAATATGACTCACATGAGATGGACACATACCTTGACAGTGGGCACATCGTGTGATGAGACACTGTAAGCTTGCTGAGTGTGCGGCTGGGAGTGATTTTGAGCGTACCCTTGTGTTGCCTGCGTTTGAGCAGGTGGGTAGCCCTGATACCCCTGGTTAGCACCAGGGTAGCCTTGGTTGGCACTTGGATACCCTTGGGTAGCACCAGGGTAGCCTTGGTTGGACCTTAGGTACCCTTGGGTAGCACTAGGGTAACCCTGGTTGGCACTTGGATACCCTTGATTGGCACTGGGTGGGTACCCCGTTTGAGCAGAATTTTGGTATTGAGCAGGGTAGCCTTGAGCATTAGACTGTGGATATCCTTGGTTAGCTTGTGGGTACCCAGTGTTGGACTGGGGATAACCAGGGTTGGATTGAGGGTACCCTGATGGTGGAGCAGGGTACCCCATAGTGGGCATACCAGGCATGGGCATAGGATTGCCGAAAGACTGTGGAGCAGAGTTGGAAAATCCAATATTTTGTAGGTATTGCTGTTGAGGATATCCCGATTGGCCCTTGAAATGAAACGAAAATGAAATTAAATTGTCGTTCAGTTGTTTACACGCGATGCTTTTATTGTGATAAACAAAACAAGATTCGTTTGCATTTATCTAAGGCCAAGCGAAAGTTAGAGGGTACTCACTTGTTGGTAGGGATTCATGTTGGATACACTAGTCGCACGTTCCGTTCCCGATCTTAACACACGCCGAGTACAAGGCACAAGGCACCGCACTTATATCGGTGACTAATGTAGCTTCAACACAATTACTCTCCAAGTACCCAGTCCGTTTTCCGGCTAGCCGTGGGTTTTTGTGACGTGTACGCTGAATGTTTTACTGAATGATTCACAATTTCACAAGAGTTGCCTGTCTTAGCGCTCGCTCAGTAGCTTATTTTCATTCATGTGACGTATTGCTAGTGCTACCAGAAAAAAACCAGAAATATGATGAAAAAAAAACATCGTCAAGTAAAATATAAAAAAAGGGTTATTTACACGCATTATGGTTTACGTTTACACGGAAGAACGTATACTTGATATTTTTATGCATACAATCCTTACTTAACCTTACTAAGAAAGTTCGTGATTTTTTTGTACGTAGAATTGACATCATCTTGATTTTCTGATTTCGTTAAGATAAGATAAGATAAGCATTTATTGTCAAACTGTGTACAATTTTTATTTCATGTCAAAATCAAAAGTTCCAACAGTTTGCAACACCTTCTAACATCTAAATTTTATTATTTCATAATTTACAGTAAAAAATGTTTTCTGTAATGTTTTATGCTTATCGTCATGACGTTTTTATTATAGTGCAATTTATGTAAGTATTTATATTAATTTAATGTATTGATAATGTTGGTATATATTATTATGTATAAGTTATACATAGTGCCTCTGACCTTGGGGCTTTAAAAGCATGAAAAGTTTTATGTATTTATGTAGTAGTAGAAGTTATGTAAGTTTTTATATAAATTTAATATATTGATATGTAGGTATATATTATTAAATTACTATGTATAAGTTATATATATCTGTTAGACTCGGTGTTGCACCGCCACCACAATCTCAGCTTTTCCCAAAGGTTAACTGGTGGAGAATGCCTAACTGCATTATTTATAGTAAGCGGAATGGGTTGTTTCGCAGAATTAGAGAAAATTTATTTATGTACAACTGGCAGCACTGCGTGTTGTCAATGTCATTATATCCCATTCGATTCGGCCAAATGACGTTTCTGACGTTTCGTTTGCTAGATTCGGTCACTTGGACCGCCATTAATTTAAAGAAGAACATTCGGTCTAAAACTAATTGCTTAGAAGAAATCTTTTATTTTATAGTCGGGATCTTTTCATTCCGTCACTCATATAAACAAATCAATTTATTATTAATCCATATTCGCGTACTTTTGAAGGTTGAGCATGGTCATATTATTTATTTATAAATACACAATCAGTGATCCCCAAAGTGGTCTATATCGACCCCTAGGGGTCGACGACAGGGTCCATGTGAGCGGAAAAAATTCGGAGTTCATGAATGAAAATCCCACAATAGTGGATCCCATTTAAGCACTTCGTTTTAATTTTGACATTCCCTTAATAATGGAACAATCCGTATTCATACACAAATAGTAGAGTAGGACCTACTACCTACTGTAGCGTTACCGCTACAAAATCGCTTCAAATTCGCGCGTTTATTTTGTTTATTTTTTAGGTGTCGAACTCCTTTGTGTGTTAGAGTTGCTGGCCTGCGTAGTTAATGGTTTCGATTATTATTTTAAAATTTTGAATGTGTTGTCAGATTGTTCGGCATGGTTGTAAGATGTTTCTTTTTGACATTGGTGCTTGAGTCTCATAACCGAAGGGATATATTTTTTGTTCTCGACTTCGTACATTTGCAATTACAAGTACATTTGCAGTTTTAACAGTGACCTAGTTCGCATAGTTGGGTGCACGGTCACTCTATCTGCTGAGCGAAAGGAAGGAACCTTTTTTGCACCAAATAATACCGGCTTGATCCGGGTAAGTTGATATTTATTGAGATCTTTCCCCGCTACGCCCCGTTCTGTTTGTCTTGTCGTTCGTTACTCATTAGATCCTTTTATTCTAGTCCACCTACCACCTGAAGAAGTTGTCCACTAAACGCGAACTGCGGACGATTATTGTGCAATCACACGCGTATAGCGAGACACATATACTTTCACGCGTTGTGTACAACGCACGCGTGTGACTCCGGAGACTTCGGCTACGAGACCTTTTTTTTCAAGATAAGCGTAGTTTAAGAAACCTTTTTTTATATTTTTTATATATGCGTACATGTTAAATTTATTTTTGATTTAAAGGGAACGAGCGTTTAAAATTCCCATCTCCGAACTTCAATGTCAAAGATAATATGCGCATATTTTCTTAGGGCCCCTTTGACTATTATTGCTATCGTGCATTGTTTCTCCAAATTCTAAAAGAGTCCGCGCGCTCCATGAACGTTTGTTCTTTTTCGGCCAATATTCGGAAACGTAACTTAAATCATTCTTGGAATACCTTTTTATCTCTAAATTTTGTGTTAATCCTTAATTTTTCGTCTTTATTAACCTCTAAATTTTTTGTTATTATATTATCGTCACCTCACTTAAACTAGTTACTATTTATTTTTTATACCAATCTTTGTCGCAATTGTCTATTATTCGACACCTTTAATTAATCTTAATAAACTATCTTTAGGTTACAATTTTTTTTTTTTATTTGTAATAAATTTCTACGTTTATCCTAGGCACAGTCCTAGGATCAGTTTGTGCTCTTTTTTCTTTATGGAGCGTAACACTACCTACTTACGTACCTAATACTTTCTTATACTTAAATATACAGTGTGTTAGGTCGCTAGGTGCGTAGGGTGTGATAGACGAGGTATTTTTAACATTTTTAGCTGTATATTTCTTAGATAAAATATATTGAACATTTAATAATTGTACATAATATATCCAGAATTTTATTAATGCCCCAATAAGCGTTGCCTTGTACCTAAACAAAATTTATTTTGAATAGTTTAATGTCTGTTGAACCAAATTAAACAAATTTAAAGCGTGTTTTTTGTGATAAAAACAAAATGGAGGCATTCGAAATAATTATAAAAAAATTGTCACAAGTTTTTTATGTACCTACGTACTTACCTTAAAAAAAATGTTTTCAAACACTTTTAAAATTATGCCTGTTTGCTGTTTGCTCTTTTTTTAAAGGTATCAGTCATTCACAACGCTGCTTGCCAAATCTCTTACACCCGTATTCACAAACGACACTATGAGGTCTCACAGTGCTCACGAACGCACAGGGTGGTTCAAATCATTTCATAAACAATACTTAAGGGTCGATCATCCCTATGCGTCCACTCAGACGAACGCACAGATAAAGTAGCTGCCGAGCTGTTTTACGGAACGCATAGTGTCGCACATACCCTTATAATCTGTGCGGTGTCGCAGGCTGTCAATGTCAAGCGTTACGTCAATCAAAAAGTCATGTTAGGTTTATTTGCCGAAATCAAAATACTTGGAAAAAGCGAAGCGAGGAGTGAAAGCCATGAATTACAGTAGCGAAGAAGATTTTGACACTTATATCACTGAACGGATAAACGAACAAAGACGTATAAGTACCACTGAAGTAAAATATTACATTTTTAATAAGTTGACCAATTACGCATGCCAATACCTAATGAAACATTTAATTAGAAACCATTAATTACTTGGCGACTGTACTTGTAGTCGATGAACCAAAAGACATTTCCATCACAAATAAATTAACTAATCAAGCCAAAAACAAACAATGAAGGTTTATATAATGATATAATCCCGCCAAACACAAGTTGTCAAAATTAAAAAAAAAAAGTAATATTAGGATAACTTCGTGTCAAAAAGGACCAATCATAGAGCTGTATTGAACGCAGTGCGTTTACTCTCTGAAGGATCCCTTAAGTATTGTTTATGAATTGAATGGCTGACCATCTGAAACGCACAGAAAAATGCCATACTTCGCATAGTGTTGGTGCTACCCTTACCCAAGTATCGTTTGTGAATACGGGTGTTAGTTAAGGGAGTAGAGCTAGGTGTTCTACCTGGGGTTCACTTTGAAAATCGAATCGCATTTTTTATTAAAGTTGTAGTTATCTCCCCCTGCCCCAGTTTGTATAGGTACCCTTCCACTGTTTCAAGGTATTAGGAAATGGTATATTTATAGCGCCTACTAAAATATTAGGAGCAATTATTATATTTTGTGTCACAAACAAAAGTCTACGAGCAGCGTAACCTTGTTATTGTGTAACAAACAAAACTCTAATTTGATATAAATATTTTCACAGAATCTGATCATTATCTGATTCTATTATAATATACGCAAACGAATTGAACTTATATACAGGACTTGTCAATACCTTGACAATCTATACTAACTATGATGAATATGATGATACAAAATTTCCGAGCCTTATTTTCTAACATGCCAATCGGCCAGTTCTTGACGAGGTCTCAGTCAAACCAGCCTTACATGACCAATCCGATCGTAGAGCGGTTCTCAAGGACGCGGCGCGCTTTGAAACAGGTTCTGGTGCGGGTTGGTTCCGCCTGGTGCGTCAAAACCACGACCGTAAGGCCAAGGCAATTTGTCTACTCTAACCATAGGCTCTGTAGTCTTTACTTTTCTTCATATTATATAAATACATATCGTTGCTTCCCAAGAATAGTGACAAAAAAAAAGGTTTAATTTTGAGTAATTGATACAGATCGCCACCACCGTACCAATACGGCACATTTTAAAGCGATCTGTATCAATTACTCAAAATTAACCTATTTTGCTTTGTGTCACTATTCTTGGGAAGCAACGATATAATCACGCGCACGCCTCTTTCCCGTAGGTAACAAAGTTTTTACAAAAACTTGTCGAATTCCTTTTATGTTTTACACCTTGTGTTAGGTTAGGAGGTATTCGCTCTTTCATCCAAGGTGACTATAATGTTAATAATACAATAGGTGGTCTCTATAACTTAATATTAACTTAATCTAAAGAAATTGACGAGAACAGGAGTAGGTATATCCCTTATTGGGATGAGGTTGTGCATACATTTTAGTGATTAACCTCTTTTTTTTGCTTAAAATTATATCTTAATTTATTACGAATGAATGTATGTGCATGAACGCGTATGTGAGCGAGTGTTGAGAGACCACTTCCTTCCACTTGCTGCGATCCAGACAAACTTCCCTCACTTCCTCGACTCATAAGTCTCGTCATACAGGTGCGTTGGTTTAGGCTCTCCTGACCTGGCCCTTTTTTAATACTTCCCTGATCTGATCGTGGAACGTTCGCCTTGGCCGCCCTCTCCCAACATTCCCATTTACTCTTGCTTGCCTCATATATCTGTTTCATGGTTTAGTCAATCTCACTTCATCCATTATTTCCACAAGACCAAACCACTTCAGCATTGCTTTATTAATCTTCACTTTCCTTTATTAATTTGCAAATAAGTGTCAAAATTGGCAAAGTAACACTGTCAAACCCTCCTTCTTCGGCAGTCGGGTAAAAAGAGGGGTTTCAGTTTAACGCGTCTGCGTCTGTGGCGTCTTAGCACACAAACAGATGGCCCGATTTTGGCGCAGTTTTTTTTAAGACAGCTAGATTATTCGGGATGGTTTTAGATAATTTTCATGAAAATCGTTTAGACTGTTCCTTAAGGGTTTTTATCCGTTTAATGTTATGTTTTAACTTAAAGAGCCGAGCATTAAAATCCTGGTTAGGGTTCAGCCATGAGCCGTTGTTGGTTTGGCTTCAGTTTTGAAGATATTGCTATGTTTAAATATTATCAGGAATACCTAGCCCTGATAATACAAAATATCACAGAGCACGGGATTTTATATTTTACTTTATTATATTACTAATCGACCCCCGCGACTTCGTACGCATAGAATTAGTTTCCCGGTTCTTGGCTTGTAACTCATGGTAAGGGTACTGTAACATAACCAGAGATCGGAATATGGGTGTCATTACTCTCAATAATGTGGACATGACTCCAAAGATTTTAATTAAACAAATTAAATTACATTCATTGATTACATATCCTAAAAATAATGTATAGAATATTTAATTTTATTTAATAAAAAAAAATCCGTGGTTAGTTTATTCCTTTTCAACTTTAAAATAAACTTACGAGGTGAAAAGCTTCTTTTGCAATGTTAATGGAGCAAACTTAAGTAGATTAACCTTTCGGTACCCGCCGGCTCCCAAAGGAGCCAGTAACAAAAAGGATTTGAATTGTAATTTAAGACATTAATGACTGTTTTGATTTTTCGGTATATGTATCGGGTTTCGAAAGGTTAATAATAATGGCCACTCCTCACGTCTTTGTATTATTCATTTATATTATTGACCTGTAAAGGATCAAGATTAAGGTTCAGGTAACAAATCAATTAATGTAATTTAATTTGTTTAATTAAAATCTTATAATTTTAACGTTTATTAGTTAAGTCAAATAAAGTAAAATACAAAAAATTACACTATACATAATATACACTATACAATATTAATTATAATAAATAAGAAAGTAAACTATTATCTACTTAAAACTAGCACAACTACAAAAAGAATACTCCCTCTAGCAAATCGGCACGCGGCATTGTACCCATGATGCTGGCTGCATTACCTCTCTGGATAGTCAAACCTATCCTTTGGGAGAGGTAAGCGCCAGCTCTGGGATCCCCGGAGGCGTCGATGAGCTTGGCAGACAGGGTCTTTATGAAACGTTTCATGTCAGCTGACCAAGGTCCCAGAGTCTCCACTGCAAGCGCCGCATTATTATTGCGAGTAATGACACCCATTTGTCCGATCTCTGAACATAACAAAACCGCTTTACATTAGGTACCTATTATCGTACAACACATTAAAAACTAACGTCGTGATATTCGTGACAAGATACTAGCTTCACTTGTAAAGTTAAAAAAAAAAAAATATATACACTTAAGAATGTTATCGGCTACGACTTAAGACTTATTGTTGGACGCTTCCGTTGACTAACTTCCGTTAGTTTAGGTTTCAATTAGTGAGTCTAAACAGAGTTTACACATTTCAATAGTTAGAGATGCTTTTTGAAATGAAGCTATCTAGAAAAACACGTAGGTATTTGAAATTTATAATTTTCAAGACCATTTTAACGACACTAGTCATATCTTATTATGCCAAGTGAGTTGTGGGAAAAGGTTACCATCTTGCTACAGGGCGGTAATCATCAGGACACGCAGCAGAACTCCGTGATTAGGGAATGCAATTAACCGGTTATAACCGGTTTTGATCGGTTATTTTCATACAAAATCGGTTAATAACCGGTTAAATTGTATTCCCTATCCGCGATGATGGGTTGGTAAGTACTCGTAAGATTCCTAAAAGAAATGGTTACAGATGGCTCAACATGCCCAAAATTCGAAACGACTTCCAAGCCCAATTTAATTAGGTACAGCATGTGACCATCTTTAAGAACGAGTAGAAGTTGAACGCAAAATAAGGGGTCGACGAAGAGACGCTTTGCCTAAGTGACGTCACTGATGATTCGATGAATAACACCTTAACCTATTAGGTCCGCCTGGATCGCTATCACCGTCTTACTATCTTAATACTTCAAGCAAAATTATTAACAGCGATTTTTCAAGGGCCTCTTTATACAATTTGCTAGCTCGCTTAATCCGGTACTGGTGTCTTTTAATTTAAAAAAGACAATCTGGCGAATTTAGAAATATATTCATGGCAATTTACAAAACATGAAGTTGGGTTTTAAAAGTTTGGTTTTTGGTTAAAATTGTTAGCACATGAGAACTTGGCATATACATTTATGCTGTTGGTGGGATCTAACCTAGATTGTGGAGAGGGGCAAAGGGACACGAGCAAAAATTATCTTATCTCCACCTCGTCTCGGCTCCATTATCTTATTTATCTTGTGGTAAGTTAAGTACCTATTAAATAGAAATACAAAACAGAGTGATAAGCAAACACTGGGACACCTAGTATAGAAATAAATAGAAACAAACTTTATGTGATTACTTAACATTTACTAAAACAAAACTTGCAAATAGGTTTAATAACTTGGTGATTCGTAATGATTCTAATTGTGAAAGATACCACTGAAAAACTTATGGAATAAAACATGAAATCAATTATTTTTCGTGACATGTTATGTACATGTAAAACATACTGTCGGCATAAATGCTACGCGTTGCTTGGTGGCCGAACGTAGAGTACCGATTCCGTGTTTTACTGCAAGTATCTATAAGTACCGCGAAGTCAGGAAGCGGCCTTAGGAGTAAGCGAATAAACTGACGGACAGACAAACACGGAAGGCGACTTTGTTTTATGCTTTACTAAAAAAGGGGTAGGTATAGCAACGGCCTTTCTTTTCGTCAGTTTTTTTGAGATTGGAATAATTCATCATTATTTTACAAGCAGCGTTTTCATACGTTTTCGCCATAAGCGAAGCAAAATTTAGATGGGATACAATCGTATCTTCTAATTCTTCTATATAGGTAAGTTCTTAAACATAATAAAAAATAATTAAAAGATTTAGTCAAATATTATCCACTATTTTCAAAGTTACTAAAGGAAACGTGGGCGAATTTGATCGTTATTACTTTACTGTAAAAATCGAAGTATTCGATAATGAAGGGCATCATGTCGAAACGCTATCGCGTTGTATAGAATCATCACGCAACCGCAGTTCGTATGCGTTCTAGCGTTACGTGCAATTCGTCTTAACTTAACGCAACGTCCTGTCGGCTCGAGCGGAAATATCAGCGATTCGGAAAAGCCTCGGCGGGGCGGCGGATTGACGTGCTATCAATGTTAAGTTTGCGTCATAGGCGATGAAAAACTATTTCCTTTAGTTCCGATTCACCTCAAAATGCTGTGTGTGTCTGTAGATATACGATTGTTGTATGTGCCTGCAGAGTAATCGCTCATTAATTATAGAGAAGGAAGCGTTTTTCGTTATTGTATTCTTTGTTAAATACATACATACATACCTTCTCGCCTTCATTCCGAGAGTGGGGTAGGCAGAGCTACAGAATTAGCAACAACTCCAAAAACTTGTTGATAACTCTGTAACCACAATTTACACAATTAGGCTCAGATGTTTAACAGTGTATAAGTATTAGTGACAGGTAGCAAGCCCATCGCCTAACAGTACTATAAGCCTTTATTCCCTTAGTCGCCTCTTACGACTTCCACGGGAAGATATGGAGTGGCACAATTCTAAGCCGGCAACCACACGGCAAATACTAACCATATATTAATTAGAATCAGCGGTGTTATATTCTTGAAGGCGACATCAGTCTAGGTATACATAGGCTGAACCGTAGCTAGAATAGTCTTGAATCAAGACTCTTGATCTCGATAGACTTGATCGTATAGGCATACAGTATAGGCCAGACTATGTATAGGTACTTATAGAAAATACCCTCGTAAGGCCCAGTGTGCAATAGGATGTACATAATATCAAGGCTATTTACTTTGAGCGATAAGAATAAGGTTTATTTTCCTAAGTTCATTAACTGAAAATGGCATTTTCGAACAATCGCAATTAAACTTCATTCCCTTGACTGTAGATTCAAAGTCCCAATTACAAAAAACTCCCATGTTTCAGTATGGTGGGCCTTACGAGGATAATAGTAGGTACAATATGTAAGCCTTTATTCAGACAGAATTTGCAACCTTTCTTTCTTTCTTTTCTCCTTGTGGGAGGACCTTGTGCAGGGTCCGTCCGGGTTGGTAGGTACCATCTTATCCATTAACCTACCGCCAAGCAGCAGTGTTTGCATTGTTGTGTTCCGGTTTGGGGATAAGACAGCCTGTGAAATGACTAGCATAGAGGCATTCCATCTTAGTCCTCAGGGTTGGCAGTGCATTTGCAGTCTTGTGAATGCGAATGTCTATGGGTCACAGTTTCCACGTGCCCGTTTGCCATCCTATACCATAAAAAAAAAAACATATTATACACTTATAAGTACATATTTTAGACTCGATATTTTTGAGACATCGATAACTTCGTGTTTGCTAGACTTTGGCAAAAGCCTCCTCCATTTTCTTCCATTCGGTTCTATTCAGAATAGAATAGAGTAGACAACATTTATTTCGCTTAATTATAAATTGTTACTGTGTGTAAAAAGTAGTGTTCTCCATTATTTTTTCCCTGCTGTCTCCTTTTTATTTCATTTTCCCCCCTTCGAAACTATCTCCTTTTCCTCCTTTCCTATTTAAAGTTTTTAGTTTAGTCAGGATGGTTCTTAGCGTCATGAGAATCGGTTGCGCTTATTCGCAGTAGTTCCTTTAGCAGTACCTACCTTTAAGTATTTTTTAGTATGAAAAAACTAGTCATATTTTCTTCAAAAGGTACTGCAATAAGGCTCTACTGCGAATAATCCATCGGTTGAGCTGTTTAAGAGATATCACTTCTGAAAGAGGTCTCCATACATCGGGGATTTTCATAATATTAAATAGTTATGTTATCCACGAAGTGCCATGAGAAGATGCATACTAGGATACAATAAATTATTCCCGGGTAGGCAGAGACCACTTCTTTCCACTTGCTACGATTTTGACAAATTTATTTCGCTTCTTTCTAGTATTATTTATAAAGTTATAAGTCAAATAAGACGTGTGAAACCCTCAGTGGTCGACTCTGGCTCAAACTTGACCGGTTTTTGTACACAACATCAAAATGCTATAAATTAGAACGTATGTCGTCATCCGATCGTATAATTCACCAGATTATGAAATTCCTAGGCATAAAGTTAGGTTAGGTTAGGTTATTTTATGATAGCCCATGGCGTCCCCATCACAAACAGCCTATGACGAGCTCAGGCTGGGGTTTTAGTGGGTATTCCGGCCATTCTGGCTGGTGAGTCCCACATAACCATCCCGGGACTCCCTGGACCCGGGTGGTATGCGTAAAAGCATTTCCCCAACAACAACAAAAAAAAGGTTATTTTATGATACATCTAGGAATACGCGGATTTGACGATACACGATGTGATCTGACGACGACTCAAAGCCTCCGACGCTAGCAGTGCACAGTACACACTATACTATAGTTGTGATCTTAGTTAGTTCGGCATCGGTCGCCGGCGCAGCAGCATGTTCGATCTGAAGGGAGCCGTGGTGCTCGTGACGGGCGCGGCCAACGGGGTCGGCGCGGGAGTCGTGCGGATGTTGCTCCACGAAGGAGTCAAGGTTCTGTACCTGGATCATTCTTTATTTATTGGATTGTGAAGTGCGGCCGGGGCGTAGCTGTATAAAAGTTCTATGGAGTTATGTAGTAACGTTTCTGATCTACCCTCTTATGTCTGGTTCCTATATTCAAACCGCGTACAGATAGAGCTTACTTCAGATTAATATTTGGCACATTTTGTATCGTTAAATGTTAAATTTTAACCCGAAGTAAGCCTTCTGTCCGCGGTTTGAATATAGGAACCCGGCATGAAACCTTCGGAAAATCGGACTAGTCTAAAAGTTTTGCATTTATATTTGCAGTTTAACAAAGTTTTAACATGAGGATGGCGGAAAACCTTTTTTTACATTTACGCAATTGGTAAATAAATCAAAGTCAATTACTGATTACAGGCTATTTAAAAAAGTTAACAAAAAAATTAAAAACAAGGTTGTTTAAATGTGTCGTGTGATAAAATCGTTCCATCGAAATCGAGCCATCCGTTCTAGTACGGGGGCGCCTCTCCCAAAGGATTGGGCTGGCTATCCAGAGAGGTAATGCAGCCAGTGTCATAGGGACCATGCCGCGAGCAGACCCTCTTAGAGGGACTGTTCTTTTTATAGTGGTGATTATTATTTATAACTTTAATATTTGAGTAGCTTAGTTTTATTTTAATTTAAATACGTTTGTGTTGATTTCTATAAGATGACTACGATGAGAGACAGGCAATTGTCGGTAAAAAAAAACGACCCACCCCCTTCTGGGCAGTCGCTATTGTGGATAAAAAAACAAATAGGTACACACTAATGCAATTTCAAGGTAACTTAACGACAATGTCGTTTTATTTTCAATTAAATCTGAAAACAATGCTTAAAAGGAAAAAAAAAAGACAAAATTACTCGCATTTATTTATAATTGTGACGCGCACTTGTTTATGTTAATGTTATGCACGGCCACTACGACAGCATAATACTTATCTACATAAATATTATGTCTATTGCGTCTAGCGTACCTACCCATAGGACAAGCCTAGTGCTTAGTTTAGAGCTAGGTAAATGTGTCTCACCCCCATAGGTAACCTGATGTTTTTAGGGTTCCGCTACCCAAAGGGTAAAAACGGGACCCTATAACGAAGACTCCGCTGTCCATCTGTCTGCCTGTCCGTCTGTCCGTCTGTCTGTCACCAGGCTGTGTCTCACGAACCGTGATAGCTAGACAGTTGAACGTTTCACAGACGATGTATTTCTGTTGCCGCTCTAACAACAAATACTAAAAACAGAATAAAATAAACATTAAGGGGGGCTCCCATACAACAAACTTGATATTTTTATGGATAATGGTACGGAACCCTTCGTGCGCAAGTCCGACTCGCACTTGGCCGGTTTTTATTATTTGGTTATCTATAATCTATTCAAGATAGGATGGGTACGGTAACACATGACACTTGACAGATAAGGGTCATTATTCGAGCGTTTCAACCGCCTCACTTTCGTGGACATGTTTTTGAAGAATTGGGCGTATATTTTGATAGCGTTTTTGGATATTTGATAGATGTCCGGTAAACTTAGATACCTAACCAGAAACAAAATCGAAATCTGAAGTCACTTCTACAAAAATGTGACCACGAAAGTGAGGCGGTTGAAACGCCCAAATAATGACCCATAAAGTGTTGTGGCCTTGTGAAATTGAAAGGATTATTGACGATTATCGATTACGTTTGCTAAGGGAAAATAATCGATTCTTTATCACTTGCCAATATTTTTTATTTCTTAAAACTATATTGCACATACAAATTATAAATGGTGAATTCAGTAATTAAATAAATGTCAGAAGACAATAATATACACGGAAATTGAAATAAAGCACTAGATGTGCTTATTACCTATTTCGACCTATGTCCAAAGCCAGTGCAACTCTGTCTATTACATTTGTTAAAGGTTCCAATGGGCCTCCTTTTTCTCGTTCTCGTTCAAAGTAGTTTCGCAAGCGAACTACAAACTCCCGAGCTTGACTATTTACAACAGCCTTTTTCGTCGTTTTTGACATTATATCAAAAACAAACAGCAATAACAGTAACAAATGGGTAATAATAACAAAACAACAATAACAGTAACAGACAACAAGATTGTAACAAACACAAAAGTTAATAACAAAGTCGCAACACCACACAAAGCACTCAAAACGCATACAAGGCAGAAGCACTCGTACTGACAGAGCAGGCAAAGGTGGCGCGAGTGAAGCGATTTGTTAATTATTATTTTATTTTTTTTGCCCCCGCGGCGACTTGAACAGCTACTACCGCAGGGATATGGCTTCCACGTGAAGTGATTTCGCCAGTGTCAAGGGTTATATGAGTATAAAACACAATCCAATCTTCTCTAGGAAGATTGGGGGCAACGTTGTACGGTGATTTGTAGGTCAGAGGTCAAGATAGTTTTAACCTCTGCACCACTGCGAGTCCACTTGAAACGAGAAGAAAGATGCCAGATACACGAAATAAGTCCAAGTCTTCAATCACTGTGCGACACTAAGGCATAAAAAGTACAAATCACTATCAGAAAAGAACTTTGAACACCTAATTACCCAAAAATTTAAGTCTAAAACAAATTACACGTCCGCCATCTTTTAACGTTGCAAATGGCCTCCGATTTGTTAATTAATTATGGCGGTTCGATTCGGACGATGACAGATGTGTTGCCAATCTCTATTAACGGTTCCATTCACGTATCGGAAGTTGCAGTGTATTTATTTTATTGACCTATTTTCACTACATAAATACGTAATTTAATAGAAATTGACTTTTATATTACGAAAAACGATAAATGTAATTTATTGGAAATAGTTTCTTTGAAATATTTTTTTTTTACATTTGTTGACAGCTGGATTGGTTAAAACGGTTTTTGCGTAAAATGTAAAACTGTAATGTGTCGCCGTACCCATCCTATCCTGAATAGATTATAATTACTAATTAGGTATAAACCTCTGCAAAGATAATGGGCAAACCTAACCTAACCGTATAACGTAAAAAATCGGCAAAAGAGGTAGGTAGTTACATTATTGCTTCATCCAATAATGCCTAGTTAGTTACCTATTGCATACGTTTTTCGTAACAGGTCCGTTAGGAAAGGAGCCGAGTTGGGTCAGCCATGTTTTTTCAGATTTCCCAGTCCTCGGTGGTCTAACACTAAGCTCTCAGGTACCTTTAAGATCACATAAATTTGACCAACTTTGCCCTCGCGCATTGCTGTATTTCGACTCGAGCACATTTTAGCGTCACATAATTCATGCGCCTTGCCACTCCAAATTATTATAAGTATTTCATTTCCTTCAAGAAATGCCTCCAATTAAAAAAAAACCCTCATTGCGGCTCCTGCGATATGGCTACAAATAATTCGGATAACACTGCAACGGTGCATAGGTACACCCTCAGCCCTTTACACCCGACAAGCTGATACGATTGTGAGTATTTTTTTCAAATTGAATATGGACCGTGTTAATTAAAATAAAAAATATATATATACTTAAAAAAAAATTGTCTGAATCGCTCGGGTGTAAAGGGTTAGACAAAGAAACAACTATAGTTATTTGTGCAATACAAGAGCAAAGTTGGTTTTTACTGCGAGTGTTTATTTTGAATCCCGAGCAAGCGAAGGCTTCCATAATTGAATCACGAGCGTAGCGAGTGATTCTGGTTTGTATTTTGAGCGCAGCGGGGATTCAAAGATACGACATGCAAATAACTTTGGTCTTAAATACACAACAACAATTGTAAAACTTTTCACTTGCCGCGAGAACATAATAGCTAAAGTTGAAAACAAACATGATAAACTAAAAACCGCATGGTAAATACCCACCAAGTCAATTATATTCTTTGCACAGCAATGTTCTTGGCATTTATAAGTTTGACTGCTATGTGTGTGTGTGTGTGTGTGTGTCTGCGGAACCGTAGCTCTTAAAAGGGGTGAACTGATTTGGATGTGGTTTTTATGTTAAAATGTTAGCAGGTTTTCTAGCGATGGTTTTATGAGATGCTGAGGTAAATAATATATTTATTTACAGCACGTCGCAATTCTAGACATAGACGAAGCCACCGGAGTTACGTTGCAAAACGAGCTGAACGCGCAGTACCGCGCCGGCGCAGCCAAGTACTACCAATGTGACGTCACGAGCGACGAGCAGCTGTTCGCGGCGTTTGACTCCGTCGTGCGCGCGCAGGGGGCGCTCGACGTCGTCGTCAACAACGCGGGCATCATGAACGATGACCCCAAAGTGTACAAAAAGGAAATTGCTGTCAATGTGGTACGTAGAGACACACATGCTTTGGTCTCCCGTAAGAGCTGCCGCACATTAGGCCACCCCAGCGAAGGCACTTGTGGCCGTAGGCAAGCATAAGCATCCTAACGCGGCATCGTACGGCGTGACGTTATAGACGGCTAACAGCGAAAACGGATACATCGGCTTTTGCTATTATTACGTTGTTGCCTTTATAAATACAATTTAAATATACCAAAAAGCAGCACACATTATGTAAGACGTGATTAAATGCATACCTAGTGTAACGTTTCCTAAAATTAGTATCAACTTTCTACTTACTTACTTTTCTATAAGAGGGATTTCGTTCCATCGCTATCTGACTGGGGTCTCTTAAGCTGCTCCTTTTCCCGCATAGTTTTCGTCACATCCCACATCCCTCGTAGGTCGCAACTCTCAATTTATACAGCGGCGCGATGGTGGTATAAGAACTTAAGCCAAATTATGTTACAACACTTACCTATCTAAGTAACTTAATTTCTACATTTCCACCTTGGTGGTAATGATTCTCACAGCAAGTGACCCACTGAGACAGAAAGACTCTCAATCAAAATCAATCTTAAAATGGATTTCGTATACATTGTAAAACGACTAAATCCAGAATATGATCTAGCAGCTTAACATTACCTTGCCTTGTCTGTACATCCATCACCCATCACATTAATATTTAAAGTTCAAACCCTATTTTCCAGACTGCCCTCATCACCAGCACCCTGAAGGCGCTCGAGCTGATGCGCACGGACGAGGGCGGGCGCGGGGGCACCGTCATCAACGTCGCCTCCGTCGTTGGCCTGTGCCAGATGTCTTTCATGCCCATCTACTTCGCCACCAAGTCAGCTGTCATCCAGTTCAGCAACTGCATCGGTGTAAGTATTCAAACGGTGACATTCAAGTAAAGAGAACGACATGCCTACAAAGGGTTCTTCATGTTTCCTTGTTATTTTATTTATCATCATATTCAATCAATTAATCAGTAAATTTTCGTCCACTACTTGCTGTAAGCCTTTCCGTGTGAGCTGTAACTATCCTAGAATTGGGTAGTTTGCATTCGTCCGCTACCCGGTACCCGCGCCGTCGTCGTCATCTCCTCTGTCTATGTGGTCATCGTTGTCATCTCCCTACTTCGGCAGTGCCCGCTACTCCCCCATTAGAAGAAAGAAATAATGAAAAAAAAATATTTTTCACTTCTCATGCTCGTAAAGTCCTTCTTTATGCTGGGTATAGGCTGCATAAAATCGCATTTTATGCTCTAGTGCATAAAGTAATTTCTTCTTTTAAGACTAAGGCAATAAGGCCTTACAGCCACATACACAATACACCTTCATTTAATTGATATATTTTTATGAGATTTAGGTTATATCTTTTTATAATTACGACATATGTAATACTATCTTAATACTTTAAGATTAATACGGGCGTGCATTTACGTAAAAAAAATATAAGTAACGCAAATATTTATAATAACTTAGCAATAAGGCTCAAACCATAGTGTCCATAGTCAAACGTCACATAGTTGTATATTAATAAAAAAAAATAAGATAAATTGTGTAGCGGGAAGCTAATTATACGTCAAACCAAATTAAAAACTAACTAAATTTGTTGTGTTGCGGTTGAAAATTCAATAAATTATTCGTAAGTAATTGAACAATGTCTTCAAGTAGTGATAGTGACGATCAAAAAATGATTTCGCCTGAGACTTTAATGGACAGAAGTGTGAAAAATGTAATTGAGCAGATATTGCCGCCTAAATCGAAGAAAATCTATCTCAGCACATACGAAAGTTTTATGATTTGGAGGAACCAAAAAAGCGTAAACACGTTTGCGGAGTGTGTTTTTTTAAGCTAATTTGACGAACTGTCGATGAAATTACATTTTATGCGTGATAGAACATATAAATTACATTATAAAAATTTATTAAATTTTCTTGTATAGGTATGCTTAATCGTTGTTTTATTTCCTTGCAATCGAAGTGAAAAGCAGAGTGAAAAACTCGAGCATAAAACCCATTTTACCCTCGACGTGACCATCCACCCTCGCCGTACCGGCTCGGGTGGCTATATGCACATCTCGGGTAAAATGGTACGTTTTATGCACTTGTTGTACAATCTACTATTTTTAGCCGGGGTCAACCTGGGTCTACCAACCAAACGGCAATTCAGTCCTTATTGTCTACTAAACGCAATACTGCAAAACGCTTAATTAAATGGGCATCGCAGACTACAATGCCCCGGCTCCAGCTCAGCACCGCCTCAGAGTCAAAGAGAAATGTTGAAAAGTAAGCTTTGACTTGTGTTAATACGATACATTTTTCAAGTTAAACTAAAAACAATTGCCGGGGCGCGGGCCTCACGTGTCGTCCACTGAAAAATGTATCGTATCAACAAAGACCAAAGTCAAATTTTCAATGTTTCACTTTGAGCTGACGCGGTGCTGATCTGGTGCCGGGGCGTTGTAGTGTGTGCCTTAACTTTGCCTGGTCGGCCTTATAGATTGGTGCACAGTTTAGTGCTTAGTCACTTTAACGTCATGTTTCAACAGCTACACTAATCTGTCAAAGGCCTTAAAGCGACAAGGTGCTAAAGAATGCAGCTACGTACAACGCCGACTGTACATTTGTTTTCAGAAAGAAGACTATTATGAAAAGACCGGAGTCCGCGTGGTAACGGTCTGCTTCGGGGCCACCGCCACTGCGTTACTGACCTCGCAGAAACTGGGGTCTCACGACAGAAACGTTAATGGAGAGAACTTGGCAAATTTTTTGAAGCAGTGTTATACCCAACGGTAAGGTTTTTATGTAATTTTATTTATTTAGGACAAATCCTAAAATACAAAATCGTATTAGAACAGAAATGTCTATGGGTCCCAGGTCCCAGATCCCACTTACCATCAGGTGGCCGACGTGGCCGTGTATTCGTTTGCCTTCTCTATAAAAAGATGGATTCCACGTTTCCACCGAAGACACCTAAGGTAACGGTCCAGCTGAGCGGTGAACGAGGAAAACACATACATCAATAGGATTGCTTTATATATCCTAATGGTGGACTAAGCCCGTTGGAGGCCCACGGCGGCAAAAGCAAATGAGGCCCCAGGATATGCGTTTTTTTGCATATACTTCTAACTGTCTAAGAAACTGAACGTATGTTTTCTAATATACGTATTGATTATTGTATCCGTAATGTATCTTGTTGTATCACTCTATGGCAGGTTACCAAAAAGAGCTGCTACCTTAGCTGGTCGAGTTAGAAAAATATGTGGATATTATACTCATCCCTTGTTAGTTATAATAGGGACGTAACAAACTGAGCTCTGGACAAACGTATAACGTACGTACTCGTATTTATATAATTATAATCTCTTTTATTTACCTACTATACAGGTGTTTCATGCTAACGACGTAATCTTATCTTCTAGGCAATCATTCTGAACTAAGTAAGCAACTTAAGACTCCGGTAGGTGCTAATGCTATGTTTAAGCCAATAAGTATTTTAAAGTAGACAATGGTTACATTTATATCAAAGTAAATATTATGTATTTATTTGTCGATGTCGCTAAATAAATATACTGTAAAGTACGGTTGAGGCAGCTAACCAATTTATTTACAAAAGATAAATATAGTCTAATTGTGCAAAATGTGGTTACAGAATTATCAACAAATTTTTAGAGTGGTTGGTAATTCTGTAGCTCTCCCTACCCCACTCTGGGAATGAAGGCGTGAGTTTATGTTTATGATAAATATAGTCTACACCATGGCTGCAAAGACCACCCGTAAATTAACCATTTACTGTATCTCGAAAAACCGCAGTGTGTAGCTAGCCAATTTTTTCAAGAAAGCGACAATGTTATAGAACAAATACCGCGAATGTTGTAGTGACTAATTCTTTCCCATAATGAGTTCGTGTTTATCTTGCTTTCTCCGTTGGCTTATTAATGTGTTCTGAAGCTAATTGAAAACCTGCTTATTATACACCTACTACGCACAAGGGCTCCTTCAAAGTGATGAAAATATTAGTCGTAGTCATATTCATTTTTATTGTTTTATGTACACAATAATATACTTAGATGTCTATTTAGGAAAATCACATTTACATTATAATATAATAGATGAAAACATATTTTATTCACTCTTGTAACGCAAGAAACTCTTCCAAATTATAAAAACATTTTGAAATCAAAAAACTCCTTAACTTACTATTTGAATGACGACCAATGAAGTTTGTCCGTGTTACAGGATGGAGTCAGCAGCCCAAGGGGTGATCGACGCCTATAAGAAAGGCAAGAGTGGGAGCACCTGGGTCGCCAGTCGGGACCTCCCTGCCGTAGACATCACAAACAACGTGGACCAGGCCTACAAAATCCTCAGCGAACACAACTGAGTGGTCCGACCACGAGCCTGTCGCCTGTCGTTATAAATAGAAATTGGTATTGTCAGGACAACAGCAGGACTTTACTCCTGACAAACAGTGTTTTTAAGAGAAAATGTGGGGGGATTTTTAACCATAATCTCCGTTCATAAACTTGCCTTGTATTGTTTTTGTGTGTTATTGCTTCCTTTTTTGTAGTAAATAAAAATGGCTACTTACACGGCCTAGCGTAGTGTAATAGCGTAGCCGATAACTTTAATGTAAAAGGCAAAACATAAGTGGGTCAATCAACTTTTCTTTGTAGCTCGTTGCCATGGTGACGTCTCCTGGGTCACTCTTTAAAACTATGATTTCAAAGGATATAAGTCCACTAAAAAACTGTTTTATTGGCAATTACACACCTATTATTTTATGGCCTTTCTCCTGAGTGTGCTGGAAGTATATATTATAACATTTTTTCTAAGAAACTCTATCACTGTTGTCTCCTGGCTTACGGGACAGAATAACAACAACAAAAAGTTGATCCACTCAAGTAAGTAATTATTTATTTAAATATAAGGAAACAGCACAAGTGTTTGTTCGTCAGTTATATATAGATTTTCAATTGTTCAGTTGAGGAAATTACTCGATTTAGGTACTTGTTTTATGTGTACACTCAGCATATTTTAATTAGAGCTGCAGTTGTCCTTATTGTACTGATTTATTTTAGTCAAAAGTACTCGTCTGCATTTTCTCTTAATCATATGGCTATAGGTACCCATGGAAGTGGCAAAATGTTTTGCTAGGTTTCTCTTTTGATATCCTCTTAACTCTGAACTCATGTTTGAAGTGATTGTCTGTGTGTCGTGTCTGTCTGTCATGGGTACTCTTCTTTCAGTACTTTGTTCATTTAAAAATTGTTTCCGGCGGTAGTTTTTAGCTAAGTTTCATGTGAATCGGTTGGGTCAATCCAGAGCAGTCAGATTTGTAACGAACTCCAGGGAGGTCTTTCAAAAAACGTTTTACTGGTTTAACAATTGTAATGAGTACCCGTTTTACGTTATTTTTTGGTTTTTAGGGTGTCGCGAAACAAGGTTTGGGAAATGTGGTGGTGACCAGGGGTCGGAATTTTCGTAGCACTTTTGAGCTGTCATAGGGACTTCTCGTTTATCGACTTCGGATATTCATATTTTATCGATACATTATAGAACACAACATATTAAAGAAGATTAAAAATATAGGTAAAGCACAAGCGGTATTATCGCTAAAGAGCGATTTCTTTCAAATAACTTTCGAGTAATTGAAAACGTGAAATAGAGATTTGCAATGAAAATAATGAAAAGTTAATAGTTAACATTTTAATCAGTTCAGTTCAGTGTTTTATCATTTATGAATTTCATGTTCAGTCTGTTTTAGTGCAAACAAGACTAAGTGTTTCTTCATTCGTTTTTCTATAAAATAAATAGATTGTCATTATCTGAAAGAGATCGCTCTTTAGCGATAAGACCGCCTGTTGTTTACCTATACTTTTAATCTTCTTTAACATGTTGTGTTCTATAATGTATCGATAAAATATGTATATCCGAAGTCGATAAACGAGAAGTCCCTATGACAGCTCAAAAGTGCTACGAAAATTCCGACCCCTGGTGGTGACTTATGAGAATCGAAGTGTAAAAATTGTTACCTGGGCCATTCTACTTTTCGATGCCTAATAAAACGTCCCTTAATGTGAACGTAAATTCAGAGCCATAATTTTCAACAAAACTGGATAATCTTAAAAATGCACACATTATTCAGATTCTGGTCGACATACGTGTTTTTTTTTATCCCATATTGGGTGGGGCTGTGTAAAAAAAGGCTATATTTACGAGTAATAGTAACGCAGTGGTCGTTATTCGTAAAGGGACGCGGAGACTGGTAACGAAGTGGTAATTTGAGCAGCAAATTCGTGTTTTATATACAAAAAGGACAAAAATAGTGGGTAAATTTACAATATAACGTAAGATATGGTTGAGAATTAATGTGGGACTGCTGTGAAATTATCTCAAGATATCTACGAATTTTTAAAATGGGTTTTAAATTATAATTTGTATTTTAGGCATCGAAAAGTAGAATGACCCACCTAACTAATATCATATCATTTACAAACTATACTTCGTTGATGTTATTATAAAGAGTGTTATTGTTTGTTAAGTATACAATTTAATTATGTTGATATTGTTGATACATAGACAGTATTTAACATTTTTTAAAGATATTAATAAATAATTCATAACTGGTTTTGCGTTTATCTAAAAAAGTTACACATGACATTAGTTACACGACATAAAAATATGGTGGTTCTTTCCTTCAATAAGGTAATGAACAAACATTTTTTTTTAACTGTTTAATTGAGAACCTCCTCCTTTTTTGAAGTCTTTTAAAAAGGGTAAATAATAAAACCTAGTTAAGGAACTGTAGAGTAGACCCATCGAGCTAAATTTGAGCTAAGACAACTGTTTTCAAGTGATTATGATCCGTGTAAGTTAAACGACTTGTAGCCTACCGAGCCAGTCGGTTTCCGAAAAGGCTTTAGGATCATAATCCACATCCAAAGACCACATCCATAGGCTACTTGCGGACCATTGTCTATTAAACCTTTGATTTAACCCTTTTCCAGGCCTTGCTAAAGTAAGGATACAAGTAAGAAATGTTAAGTTCAATTTTGAGCGACATGAATGTGGTGGATAGAAGCTTTCCGCCTACATCTCGATATGGCTAGGTAGCTGATACGACCAGATCGCTTTGCGACTACATCTCTAAAAGTCCGAGTTGCAAAATGACTACTTCGTTTGCGTTACTAGGTAGGTTAGGTTCGTTAGGCAACTTCAAAAGCCCGAAGGGCAAATAACCCAGGAATAGGAGCCCCGCCATGCGGGGCTCCGTCAATATTGCTAAGACAGACATAAGGTGAAAAAAACAATGTGGTCATTTAGCGACTAGGACTTTTAGAGATGTAGTCGCAAAGCGATCTGGTCGTATTGCGATCTAGGCACAAAGCGATGTAGTCAGATCGAGATGTAGTCACAAAGCGATCTGGTCGTATCAGCTACCTAGCCATATAGAGATGTAGGCGGAAAGCTTCTATCCCGAATGTGGTCGATGAAATGTACTATGCCTGGAAAAGGGTTAATTGAGAAAAACACAAAACTACTGCGGGCTGCGGGCCCTCTAATAGTGGTCACGATACACACACTGTCCAACATTTAGGTCAAAAATATATACCTCCAGTAATAGAGCCGTGTCAAACCTTTCTTAGTCCAACGTTTGATAATATATTATTGCTGGCGACTGTACATCGAGTTACTAAAACTATAAATCGGGACTTAATCGCGTATTAAAATAAACATTTATCTCGACGTTTCGACTGTGTTACAACTGCCGTGGTCACGAGAAGATTGAAGTGGAGGGACATAGAGGTGCTCCAGTTTCTTAAGTGTGTGAGCAACTACCTACGCCACCGTCTACAGGCCATAGACACGGGTGGAGGTATCGAAGTCACCACGTGAAACGCTATATGGCTCTATTTAGCTTGGCAAAGCTATAAATAAAAATATTCAAAAATATTTCACAATAACCTTTATTTACAAAATATATACAAAACGTAAATTGCAAGGCTTACACATAATAATTGTTCCGCATTAAAATATAAAATAAAAATAGCAGTCCATCATACAAGCTATATGAGATATTAAACGCTAATAATAATAATTCGTGCATGTTCATGTTGATGAATTAAAACAGTCTTCTTTGAACTATATACAAACAAACAGCCAAGAAGAAAAGGAATGCAAAAAACATAATAAGTTTGTCAGTAAATTCCCTGCGTCCATATTTCTTCAATAATTTGCTAGATTGCGATATGGTTCCTGCTGTGTTTTGCAGCTCAGATTGTGTTCCCTGTAAACAAACAATACAATATAAATAATAATAAATATCGGCGGACCACCACACACAAATTGACCTAGTCCCAAACTAAGCTCTAGGATTACACTATGGGTACCTACTTGATAACGATGATTTATATAGAGAAATACATACATAATATATACCTACATATTCAATATCCAGGACCCAGGAACAAATACCCGCGCTCATCACACAAATATCTGCCATTACCGGCATGTGAAACCTGGACCGCTAGCTTCGTAGGCAGGGTCGCAACGCGTTGTCGTATGTGAATATTACAAGGTCGTAACACCCAGTGGTCACAACTCATATAGCCAAGTTATTGATGCCTTACCCCAGATTACAAAGTAAGTACCTATATATCACACCACGCGCGCTAATTCGTCCTCGTAGACACCACAAGAACATTGTGTCTAAGTAGCATTCCATCATACATTTCATTTTCATTTTCATTCGTTTATAGTACCTCAACAAATTAAAAAAAAAACCATTTTGGCCAAGTAGGCTATAGTGTATTTCTATGGAACTTGCTAACTATGTAAACAAAAGACTTAACTTTGTTTTGTCACTGTTTCTCCTTGAATTTTCACACCTCCTCATCAAACACCATTGAAACCATAAACTATTGAAACGGTTGTTACTTTAAAAAACAAAATCACCAAATATATAACTCTAACTTGGATATTTCATTAAAAGTTTAAATGGTTTCATAAGTTAGGTTATTAGGACCTGATGGGATGACGTTTTTGTTTCTTATAAAATCTACAATTGTCTATGATGGGTAGTGTTGTGGCTAAAGTTGGCGATATATTAAGGCCCCTGATCACACTCACAGATGATATAACGGCACCTTTTGTAATAAATACTGGTAATATATCATCTTCAAGTAACGATTTTTCTTCAGATCGTGATTAACAAATTAGAAATAAGTAACTACTTGTTTTTTACTTTCGGTATTTTAATATTCGATATGGTTTGACATAAGTAAAGGAGTATTGCCCATCACTAGTAAATTCATCATTCACAGACAATTTCAATATGGCGGTTTGTTTACATAGTTAGCAAGTTCCATAGAATTAGACCTTAGACAAATTTATCTTTAACGTGTCATTGGCAAATATAGAAATTGACAAAATATTCAACTGGAAACTTTACACATGCAAAAAGGAAGTGAATTTTATTCAGCCACTTATTTGTTTATAGATCATATAAATTTAACATTTAAGTATTATTCTAATTGAACTTATTCATGTATAATTTTATAATACTTACATGTACTGCTGTACTGGATGATACTAAGCTATCGAGGGTATTCTGACTCCTTTGTGTGGTGTCAGCTAGCTGGCGACTGATGGACAGCAACTGCTCAGTAACCCCTGAAGAGAACATCATCATGATCATCAACCTATATAGCAGTCAACTGCATAGGGAATCAAAAACGATTCTCGTCTCTTCTCATCCAGCTACCGCGAGCCACTCTGCAGATTATCCCTCCTGCCACAATGTCATTACCAATTTGCAGTCGTCATTTCAGATTTCTTTTTATATTATATTATTCGTTTACTTCATTGCAGAATGAAAAAAACATTTAATGGCGGACTTATAACCAGTCAATGATAGGTTGTTGTTTGGCTAATGGGACCAGACTAGGATGTAATTTATTATCATTGTTGAGGATATCAAAAGCACCCTTCATAAGAGTTTTAGTTTAGAAATGGAAAATCAAGCATATACATATAAGCGTAGATAGGGCGTGGGAAAACTATTTTCCATTTAACAAGCAAGAACACATTATGATAAATGACGATCGAAACTGCTTAAAACCCATTGCAAAATATAAAATTATTAACTACGCACACACAGTTTTATACTATTCTAAAGTGATGGTGCGATTCAATTAAATACCTGATGATTTTTCCAGTAATGCATCATGGTCAACTTTCTTCTTCCTGTTCCTAACCCCAGAATCATCTGCTTCTGGGGGCTTGAGCATCTCTTCCCGCTGGGCTCTCTCCACGGCAAACATACTGCTGATGTTGGCTTCTTTGAACTCTTTCAAAAGTCTGTAAGATAGAAAGTTCAAGGGTGATACAACACTAGCACTACATTCAACCCTAAAAAACCTACAATCAATTAAATTATAATCACAGGCATGATATCATACTATTATGCACCCCAGGGCCTGCAGTTCCCTAATGTCATAATCAGGGGTTGGAAGATAGTGCTTATTGACCTAAACTTGATGCATCTTCATTCAATTTTAATGTTTTCCCATCTCACTCATGCAAGAATGAACAAGTTTAGTTTAATCTGTTTAATAGAACTGCCTATTCCAACCCCTGGTCATAATGTAGAGTATATTAAATACATGGCTGTTCAATCTATTCATGGACAGTTGTATGTGGGATTTGAAAGAGTATGATAAGGGTTTGCGTATGCAAGAGTTGCTAATCAAATGCCTCTTATATGCCGATGATCAAGTTATACTTGCCTCATCGGTACTTGAGTTGCAGGAGATGGTGACAGTAATGAATGAGGGATTTAAGAAAAAGGGGATGAAAGTAAAGGTCTTGGTGATAGAGAAGGATGAGGAGATGACTGAGTGCGTGATAAATATAAATGGTGAATTAGTAGAACAAGTGAGCGAATTTGTGTACCTGGGAAGTATGTTTACAAGAGATGGTAAGTGTGAGAAGGATATCGAGAGGAGGGTGAATGCGGGGAATCAAATTAATGGGGCCCTGCACTCCTTTGTGAGCAGACAGGGCGTTTCACAAAAAGCCCGGCTGGCTGTTCACAATGGAGTGCTAGCCCCTACCCTGATGTATGGTAGTGAATGTTGGGTGTGGCAGGACAAGCATGTTAGTCGTGTAAATGCAGTCGAAATGCGTTCTTTGCGTAGTATGTGTGGTGTGAAACTGATTGATAGAGTTAGAAATGAAAAAATCAGAGAGAAATGTGGAATGAACGAAGACGTAGTGACTAAGATTGAAAAGGGCATGCTTCGATGGTTCGGTCATTAGGAAAGGATGGATGAAAGAAGATTGACGAAAGAGATATACAGATCGAAAGTGAGTGGAAGGGTCGGAAGGGGCCGCCCTAGGCGTACTTTTTCGAATCAAATCGGAGAAATACTGGGAAAGGGCCGAATCTTAAGTACCCGAAACCGACGTGCGTGCATGACTCGATGTATGAATGTTGAAGAAGCGAAAGAAATTTGTCAAGATCGTAGCAAGTGGAAAGAAGTGGTCTCTGCCTACCCCTCTGGGAAACAGGCGTGATTTAATGTATGTATGTATGTATTAAATACAATATACAAAAACATTGTGTTTCTGTAACTTAACATATTAGAGGGTTTATTAAAAGTTAAAATATGTCAAGAAAGCAGTCTATTTTCAGGTACAGCCCAACTTAAATTCACACCACTCTTAATTTATTATGTTACTGTGACAAATTTTCTTACAAATATAGATGTAAGTTTTTCTAACCTTTGGTAATCAGGAGCTAAACTTAAAGTTTCTAAAATGTAAATACTTAAATATAAATATAATAATATAAATATCCTAGGAATTTTATGAATAAATTAAATTGAGTCTGCTTCCAACTGAACAACAATGCTACCGCCAAAAAGGTAAATATCTGTCTGAATTTCCTATCCATGGTAATAATAAAAGACAGCTGTTTAACATCTACCAGTGAACCATACAATAAAATGGTAATAAGTGCATCTGTAAAATTTCTCAAACTAATGTCACTCACACAGACAACTGATGCTTCTGTGTCTTCAACTCCACAGCATATTTTTGATCACAAGTTTCTTTTCCATGTACCTCCAAATTTTCTAGTTCATCTCTCAGCTGCGTTATTTTAGACCTACCCTTCTCATTCAGCATAGCCAGTGTTTCCATAGAATCTCTACATTCTAAGATGTCCTGAAAACAATACACAAAGTTGAAACATGACGGAAACTTCTATTTTATCGTCATGAAATTTCAAGACAAAAGTTAAGTATTTTGGCGCAAAAGCGTTCAAAAAACGATATGTGTCCCAGCTAAAAGGTATATTCAATACAATACAATCCGTAAAAGCGGTGAAATTGCCAAAGATTACCTGAATTATAGCTTTGACCTGAAAATGATACAGGGCTATCTTTTTTACATAATTCTGGTAAATTACATCTGGACTCTCCAGCTTCGAAAATAATTTCTGATAAGTATCGCCACTCTTTATATCGTTCTTGATATTCATTATGGACGTATCATATAAATCATATATATTTGAGTAATTTTCAAATTTATAACACAGAAAATTCACACGTCAATCTCTACAACTGTCAATTTATGTCACTGTCACTGTCAGTCAGTGCTGCAAACTGCCACTGACAAAAAAAGAAGATTGTTGCCATAAAAACCAGGGGAGAATAAAAAAGAAGGAAACAGAGTCCCTCTACGCTCCAAAGTAAAACGTTTCGTTCAAATGCAATCGAATAGATAAAAGTGACGTAATTAAATAATCGTTACTAATATAACACAACCCCATAGAATGGAATGACAGTCAGTGATGTCAGTAAGATGTCAGTATTTTAAGGATATAACTGCATTTATTCGTGCAAATTTCTAAAATCAAGAAAATTTATTGATATCTTTAAAAAAAATCAGTAGAACATGAGACAATGCTAAAAATAATGTAATCTCCTGATAAATCAAGAGAGTTTGCAGCACCTTGTGGTCACTGTCAGCTAATTGTCACGCACACGTTCCGTTACAGCATGTTACACATGTATTTTACTATATACTCTACAACTACTTCGGATTCGATGTCCACTTTAATGTTGCGGACTACTATGCTATAAGGTTACCTTATAAGATGTTGTGTCATGCATTAAACTCATACTGATATTTTATTGTAATTAATACCTACAAATGGTGAGCAAGGCATGATAACGCATGTTTAATAAATAGTACACTCATGTTTCGTGTAGTGTTATATTCTCTTTGGATATTCGCTTCACAGATTGCGTGCTCACGTCGAGAGCGAGTCTTCAGGCTTGTCAAGGCAAAGGGTAGAGTCAGATCAGCGAGTGGTGACACAAGCATTTTTCTCAAATTCTTCATAATGGCAACAATTTTACCTAAGGTACGTGGTACATGAGCATTTCTAAAAAAGTTTGTACATTTCATTCACGACTTCAATTTGCAAAAAAAATTGCAGGTTGGTAGAGTGAATGAAGCTGAGCCTAAATAACATAGTCTCCCAAAATGTCCTCATACATTTGTATGAAACTTTCCTTTTTTGTTACCATGAACCAAAGAAAGTTAGTAACAAAAAAGGAAAGTTTCATACAAATGTATGAGGACATTTTGGGAGACTATGTTATTTAGGCTCAGCTTCATTCACCCTACCAACCTGCAATCTTTTTTGCAAATCGAAGTCGTAAATGAAATGTACAAACTTTTTTAGAAATGCTCACATATACCTAGCCAGTCGATACCGTAGAGGGAGAATAGAATTCTATAATTACTCTGTTTACGGTCGATTTCGTGTTACCAGCTAGTGATATTTTGAATTCGCCGCCTTTTTTTGTGTCACCACTCGCTGCTCGGACTACCTTTGGACTCTACAACTTGTACACTTGTGACAACATTATTGTCAGATGTGTCAAGTGCCATCACTCTGTGTCCTTACTATAACACGATCTTACTCAACGAAATAATAATAATGCTATAATGTCGTGATAAGCATAAAGTCGGGATGTCTATAAAAGTGGCATAACATTAATAACCAGTGATCGGATTTCACGGTGCAACACTGCGGGATATAGAGTAGAAATCTTAATATGGATATGACTAAATAAAATCCCGGGATCTGGTTTGAAAAGAAAATGTGTTTGTTGGGATATTTATAAATAGGTATTAGGATAGGATTTTAGACGTGTAAAGAAATCGATTAAACATATAAAATGTTGAGAAAATAATTGTATGCTATTTCAATTTCATACAAAACTAATAAAATATAATATCTGTGTGTAGTGTGGTGAACTGATAATGCGTACCGTATTATATATTTTATTTATATTCATACCCAAAGACTATTTGGCAGATCAATTTTAAACAGAGTATAATAAAAACTAACTGTTTTTTTTTTTTACATACCTAAATTACTTTTGTCAAAATATTTATTTTACACGTTTAAATTGTATTGAAACTTATTTGAAGTAATAAAATCAGAATAATATTTAACAACATAAGTCCCGGAACCCCGGGGCATAGCCATATTATTAGCATAATGTTTGAGGTCATTCACCCCGTGTTGCACCGGGATATCCGATCATTGTTAATAACATACATACATACATACATACATACACATACTTACATACATACCACAGACATTGAAAACAAGGGTTGAAAACCAATGTGAATTGCAGGTAATGACCTATGCATGTGAGACGTGGACGCTGATGCGCATGTGATGCACCGCCTCAAGGTAGCGCAAAGAGGGATGGAACGCGCAATGCTCGGAGTTTCTCTGCGAGACAAAATAAGGAACGAGGTCATTCGTCACACCTATTGATCTAGTCCCAAACTGAGCTCTAGGCTTGTACTATGGGTACTAGACAACGATATAAATACTCATACAATAGAGAAATATATACTTAAATACATAGTAGATATCCATGACTCGGAAACAAATATTCGCGCTCATCATACAAATATCTGCCTTTACCGGGATTTGAACCCAGGACCTCTAGCTTCGTAGGCAGGGTCACTACCTACTAGGCCAGCGCGTCGTAAAGTCACCGACATCGGTAAAAGAGTTGCGCAACTTAAATGGCAATGGGCCGGCTGTGTTTGTCGTATATACTCGAAAATCTAATTAGATTCCAAAATCTGACAGTTCCCATCTTGATTATTTCTTTATTAAAATATTATTTCATAAACATTATCAATGAGAACTCGTGTAACCAGTAATATTAGGGTTAGTTTAATTGATAAAAATACCTACATTTAAACCAAAATGCAGTAATCACAGCGAATGTGCGTCGGTTGAGGTTAGGATTTTGGAATCCAATTACAGTTTCGAGTATAGTATAGATGACGACAGATGGAGCCAAAGAACGCTGTACTGGAGACCTCGAACCGGAAACCAAAACGTAGAGGAAGACCACCAGCCAGATGGTCGGACGATGTCCAGAAGACGGCAGGGCCGACCTGGACCAGAATCGCCGCATCAAGGACTTCGTGGAACTCCATGGAAGAAGCATATGTTCAGCAAAGGACGATTATATGCGGAGAAGAAGAAGATACACATACATAAACTCACACCTTCGTTTCCAGAGTGGGATAGGCAGAGTTACACTCGGAATTAGCAGAATAACCTACAACTCTTAAAACCACAGTTTGCAGAATGAGGCTAAGATGTTTACCAGCGCATTAGTGACAGGTTGCAAGCCCATCGCCTTACAGTACTACAAGCCTTTACTCCCTTAGTTGCCTCTTACGACATCCTCGGGAAGACAAAGGGTGATGCTATTCTAACCCGGCAACCACGCACCAATAGGTGGGCACTTAATCAGACTACATACAGGCTTGCATAGCTTTACATGCACAAAGCACCACAAAGGCGGAGGCAAATAGGTACATGAGTTGGAAGCACTAAGTTAATCTTGCTCTTCAACAGATCAAACGGCATCCAAGCTTCCACTGTCATATCGTTTTTACACAACGCTAGGACACTGAATAAAAGGAATGTGGGTAGGTACACAAATGAATTATGTACCACCAATACATGAGCCAGTATGAGGTTTTTACGGTCTTCAAAGATTACTTTGATACCTACACCGAGTGAAATTTCCGAATTATTTATATCGGGGTGCGCTTGAAAACGATGACCTTTCCCACCAACTTGTCTATAAGCAACACAACAACATTCTTATGCAATAAATGCCAATACCGGTAGTTATTAAAAATGTGAGTGATACGACATTTGGATTTTGAATAATAGGTTTTGTTGGACAAACGTGTTGAAGAGAAAGAAATCGTTGCTTAGCTCGAAAAAGTTTCCGACCATAGTCATCATCCATCACCATAGTCTTCATCGGAAGTTAAAGCGGTTAAGCATTATCGGTTTAGAATTGGTTTAGAATTGTCAAAGTTCCTATTCGATTAGAAAAACGTCTAGTCACACATGTCACATGTGGAATGGCTGGTATTTAGGTAGTAGTAGTTTGAATTTTAGCTTTTATTTGCGCAAGTGTTTGTATGTAATTGCGTGTACGTACGTACGTACGTAGGTACCTTTGAAGTTTGTACTAAACTTTTGCTACTCAGTCACTACTTATATGAGAAATCCTGTTATTGGTTTTGTGTTTCCTATTCTTGCATCATATGTTGTATTTGTTACTTGGATTTCCTACCAATAAATAAATAGAGTACTAGGAGCTTACCTATTGTATCGTTGAGTATTTTTGACTTTGATATTTTCATGTAACTGAAGGGTTAATTGTAAATACTTGAAATGTATCAAATTAAGAAGCTGGAATGTGCAGAATTGGTTGGTTGGTATCATCATTACAAATTAAATAGACTAGCATTATTTAAACAAATTTAATAGAAGTAAAATACAAATGTAAGCACAAATAATCAAGAGAAGCCTTCATGTACAAATGTAAATTTGGTTTTGCCTCTTGAAATATATTTACATTTACTTCTCAACAATTTTACTAATTTCTTTGGTCCACAGCAGAATAAGTTCAGGTGATCTCTGAAATACAAATAATAGCATTAAAATACATATGACACATTTCCCGTGTGGTTGCCGGGTTAGAATAGTGCCACTCCATGTCATCCCGTGGATGTCGTAAGAGTCGACTAAGGGAATAAAGGCTTGTAGTACTGTTAGGCGATGGGCTTGCCACCTGTCACTAATACACTGGGAAACATCTTAGCCTACTTTTGCAAAATGTGGTTACAGAATTATCAAGAAGTGTTAAGATTTGTTGGTAATTCTTTAGCTCTGCCTACCCCACTCTGGGAATGAAGGCGTCAGTTTATGTTAATACATATGAAGGAGTCGGTGCCAGTATGTAGTACGGTCAAACTGTCCTAGATATTGAAAAACTAAATTCAAACCACTTTAATAAGTAAGTTGTTATTGCGACAAGGTACTAAAATATTCAGCTACTTATGAGTTAGATTGTACTTAGGATTTTTTACGAAATGCATTATTATTCAAGCTAATTTTTGCATTTATAGAAACTTACTCAGGATAAAGATGCACCCAGTATCCAAATAATCGATCCCAATGAGGTCGTCCTCTTCTCACCCTACACGCCAAATGAGGAAATTGCTTAGCTATATCGTAATCCTCATGAACCCTTTCACTTCTGCTATGATTTAAATAATCTCGTCTCTTTCTATTTGGCGTAAGTAGAGTCACCTTCTCATCATTGAGATCGTTCGTGACTACATGAGTAAGAGAGCCATTTTCATTGATCACTACCACGTGTGTCACTGCATTAGCTTCTTTATTTTTCTGGCAATTAGGTTCGTTTACGGATGTGTTGGTTACATAGAGTTCCAGATGCAGTCTGTCTGGTCTGTTGGCGTTTCTAAGTTCTGCCAATGTTTTGGTAGCCAACTCTGCGAGCCAAGTCAGTTCTCTCTCATGTCGCACTATCCATATCAGGTGTATACGTCCTGGTAATCGACTTCTAGGGTTTCTGAAAATAATGCAATTATTTTTACTTGTCTCATTACAAATGGTCATTCATAGCACCGAGTCAGAACCAATTTTTGTTCAAAAACTGTATAGCTCCACGTCGCGCGCCGATAGCGCAGACAATGCCTTGCAATACCTGTAGCGGTAGGTAATTGTAGTGTTTCACGCAGTATTTTCCAACTTACAGCAGCAAGTTGTACAGGGTGGCCACGAATGGAGTGATTCCGACACCAGCCGCCACGCATACCGCTAGCTGACTGCGCCGCAGTCCCTCCATGGGACTCGAAAACGGCCCGTCTACTAAAATACTGGAATGATTAATTAAGTCTATATGTTATTGTCTACATACGTGCAACTCGCAATCTCCAAAACAAATACAATCTTAAATTACTTATAGGTCTGCGTCCGTAGACCTTTTTGTCGGGTCATAAATATCAGGCTGAAACTTTCTAGATCGCTTCATTTCAGTGAGTCGGAGTAGTCGGACAAACTTTATATTTGACAAAAATCTCGGTAGCGGGGACTAATTTTGCTAGAGGCCTTGAAACATGTCGATAAGTCCGGGTGCCAAAAATTTACTAATACGTGCTAATACCAAGCCGATTCTTATTGAAATTTAAAGATTAATTTATGAGAAAGTCAAAAAGTAGATTGTCCGACAAAATTAATGGGGACTATGCGCCAGTCGGACATACTGAAAATGTTGGAAATTCCAACTCAAAAAAGTGATTAATATCAGGCTAATTTTTTTTTTATAGGGTTAATTAAAATTAATATAATACAACCGTAACGTTGTCCGACAAAAATTATGGGGATATGCGCCAGACACTCTAAAAATGTCGAAAATACCAGCACAAAAAAGTGATTGATACTTGTCGGACAAACATAAGTAATTGTAGATTAGATCATTTATAACCGAAACATACTGATGTCCGACAAAAATAATGGGTCATATCGCTAGTCCGACAAGAATAATGTATCTGTCGCACTATATAGTAGGTATACAAGAGGTTTTAACCTCTCTACCACAATTAGAAGTTTGTGAATAAATGTAGCTGTACTTGGCTTAAGTTAAATGCATTAACTTTTTTTTAAACAAAGAAAATTCGGTGTGGGTTGACAAAAAGGATGGCGTGGCTGCGTGCATGTGAATAGGTTATAGACGCCACGCGGCCAGTGTTTGTGTTTGTAACTCTGGGTAGTTGGGTGCGCTCTCTGCCCCATCATCGTTCTCACTCACTCTCATGCAGCCAAACACAGAACAGAAACACACAGACAGCGTTCAGGGAGAGAGGGGAGATATACAGTGGTGGACATATAATTAGAAACACTTGCGACGTATTTCACATTATACAAGGCACATTGCCGTAAAACTTTTGTTTTTGGAAATAAAACAACAAAATGCATAGAATACGTTCAACAACTTATAATTAATTAAAAAACAAATAAATATCCGAGTTTACAACTACCATTTAGATATTTAGTTACGTACAAACAACTAAACGACATTTGCAGTACCATCCGTCATGGACAAGTAATTAGAAACACTAAAGAAATGAGATAAAAATCAAAGTTTTAACGTGTCAACGTCAACAATTTCAAATTATTTATGTAAAATAATGTTTGGTTTACTAAATTTCTCAACAATTAATATTTAGTTGCATAGCCTTTGTTATTAATGACGGCTCTGCAACGACGTGGCATTGATTCAAGTAATTTCATACATTTATCGAGTGGGATCGAGTTCCATGCTTCAACAAAGGCTTCGTAAAGTTCATTTTGACTGGAATTACGTTTAACGGAGACTTTTTTTTTAACGACGTACCACAAATTTTCAATTGGATTTAAATCGGGACTATTTGCAGGCCAGTCTAACATGGTAACACGTTGCTCACTAAGAAAGGATTTAACACTGCGGGCCGTGTGTTTTGGGTCGTTATCGTGCTGAAAGATCCAGGTCACAGGCAATAGTCGTCGGTGTAGGGAATCATTGTCTCTTCTAAGATGTTTTTGTATTGAAATTGATCCATAAATAAATAAATAAATACCTTCAATCTTACGGACGGGTCCAACTCCGCAACCAGAAAAACATCCCCATACTTTAATATTACCACCGCCGTGTTTGACTATGCTCCTCGTGTATTTATAATCAAAAGCATGGTTCATTGGACGTCTAACGTAGCGTTTGCCGTCTGAATTCACCATTATTTATTTTTGTTTCATCCGAGACTAACACTTTTTTCCATTCTCGTACGGTCCAGTTAAGATATTTCTTTGCAAATAATAATCGCTTCTCTCGGTGTTGCTTGGTAAGAAGCGGTACCTTTCGAGAAACCCTCCCGAACAATTTAGCTTCCACTAATCTGCGGCGTACCAGTTTCGAGGAAATGTTCCTTGGGTCATCAGGTGAAAAAACTTCATTTCTAATCTCGTTGGAGCCTTTGAACGGCTCTTGTTTAGCTACACGTATTATTTGCGAATCTTCCCGGGGAGATGTTTTCCTTGGACGAGCCTTTCTAACAACACTTTTAGTAGTTCCGTTAGTTTTATAATGAGCAATAGCGTTGAAAACTTTCTTCACAGAACATTCTAGATGTTTAGCAATTCTTCTATAAGTCCACTTTCGATCTAAATGTAATTTAACGATTAATTGCCTGGTTGACTCGTCAGAACTCTTATTTTTACCCATTTTTAACAATACTTATTATTCACGTAATTTTCCAAATTGACGTTTAATTGCCGCCGAAACAACAGAAAAAGCGTAAAAAGAGGTTTTTTTTTTAGTTTCAAAAATGGAACGAACCATGGATCCTGTTTCTAATTAGTTGTCCAAGCGGCCAGTAATAGAAATTCAACTATCATGATTTTTAAAATCTTTTAATAATTAAAGATAGAACAGATTTACTTTTTTAAATATTTTATGAGTTTTTTAACTCATTGGCTATATTCTGGCATAGTCAATAGTGATTTAATCAATATAATTTTTACTCATAACGATAGTTCATTCTGCGTTTACCTAAGTTTTATGTACTGTTTCTAATTATATGTCCACCACTGTATATAGGTATACTTAAATGCTGTATACAGAACGAATAATTTTAATAGATATTTTATCGATTTTTATTAGTATTCCCCACATTTCTTGTCGGACAATCGTAGAATCACGTTTGAAGCATTATTTTATTACTGAAAAAATAAAAATTAGGTTGATATCAATCACTTTTTTCTGCTGGTATTTTCGACATTTTTAGAGTGTCGAACTGGCGCATATCCCCATAATTTTTGTCGGACAACGTTACAGTTGTGTTATATTAATTTTAATTAACCCATAAAAAAAAATTAGCCTGATATTAATCACTTTTTTGAGTTGGAATTTCCAACATTTTCAGTATGTCCGACTGGCGCATAGTCCCCATTAATTTTGTCGGACAATCTACTTTTTGACTTTCTCATAAATTAATCTTTAAATTTCAATAAGAATCGGCTTGGTATTAGTAAATTTTTGGCACCCGGACTTATCAACATGTTTCAAGGCCTCTAGCAAAATTAGTCCCCGCTACCGAGATTTTTGTCAAATATAAAGTTTGTCCGACTCACTGAAATGAAGCGATCTAGAAAGTTTCAGCCTGATATTTATGACCCGACAAAAAGATCTACGGACGCAGACCTATTATACAGAGTGTAACATTTGGATCGGTCAGTATGGGAAGGTCTGAAACTGTAAGATATACGAAGATCTGCTCTGAGCAACCATGTCATTGAATTTGAAAACAAGAAAGGATATGAAAAAAATGTTTTTTATTAATTTTAGACATCATGTTTCATAGGAACATTAGAGCTTAAGACCTACACAATCGATATCGTTATAGAAATAGTGTTTGTTTTATTTTCCAAAACGTCCGGGTTCGATTCCCGTGCTGAGTTTTTTTAAATTGTATGAAAGCAGTTTTCTTGTTACTAAAATCGACACGGTTTCTGAGAACAGATCTTCGCATGTCTTATAGTTTCAGACTTTTCCATCCTGACCGATTTAAATGTTACTTGCTTAAATTGATATTGTTAATTCTTAACAACTGTTGAATTGCCGGAGTAAGCAATACGACTTACTTCAGACTGCGAGGTCCTTGTTGCAAAAGCAAACTCTCTAATTCCTCAGTCCAATCACCCTTTACTCTTATCCAAACAACAAAATTTCTTTGACTAGATGTAGGAACCTGCAATGAAAAAGAAAATTAACAATGTACTAGACTGGTTAACAAAGATGAAAATTACAAAGTAATACTCTCTCCCTCTATTTACTCTCAATTTCTGGAATACGCGGAACTGGCTTCGTTAAACGGTGGCGACTAAGAGTTCTACTTACACAAAATGCTGTAGGTAGGTACTATCAGCTCAAAGGTACCCTGGTCCCTGACCCACCATAAAACTGTGTCACAGTGACGTTATGATCAAACACCGGATTGACGGGGGCGAAAATGTACAAGTGCTATTGAGTCATTAAATGTCGACTAAGTTTATCGACATCGATAAAAAGTAATTTTTAATTATCATGGTCATAAATAATAGCCAAGTTTGAATACCTTTTAATTATGTGCAAAATTCTTTTATTTATACAACCGGTATTTGACGTTGACTCTGGTCTCGAGTCACTTTTGACGACAATTGAAATTACATTGAATAACAGGTTCATTCAGCACAACAATATTCTTTAGCATTTCGTCGAATGGAGTGGAGAACCTTTTGTTTTTAAGTCGATTAAAAATGTCTCGAAAGAAAAAAGATGAAAATAAACGATCTTCTTGGAAAGCTGATCATTCAGGTATAGAAGATAAAGGTACGACTTACTTTTGCAAGAAATGTAAGATCCATATATGTCATTAAAAATTTGTCGATAAACTAAGTCGATATTAAATTAATCACTAGCACTGGTACATTTTGCCCCCATCAATCCGGTGTATGGTTATGATTCAAGTCGCAAGAAGTGTGAAATAAATTGTATGATATTATAATGTCACTGTGGGTCAGGGTTCCATAAGGCTGATAGTATATGGCACCAGTTGGTAACTGCACTCACTCTGACGACAGTGAAGGGGTGCCACTGCAGCCGCGACACGTCGACGCACTGCAGCAGGATGTACTGCCCCGCGCGGCAGAGGTACTGCTCGTGGCAACTTAGGGTCAAGCTGATAGTACGCCCCGCCATATGGGTTGCCTGGGATATTGACAAACGCCATCACATACAAATTATTCAAAACCGGCCAATTGCGAGTTGAACTCGCGTGAGGAGGAGTTTTTTTTGTTGATAGAATTCTTATAGGTTCTCCTGTAATATACCAGCAATTAACTATATGTTGTATTTTTTTTTATTTTAGGCTCAGTAAGTAGCTTCGGAGATCACAGGGACGATTGGTCAATTTTGGTTTTCATGCATGAATAAAATCGAAACTATTTATTTTAAAATAATAACAAAATATATTTAAGATCCTCATAACGAGCCCTTTCATTTGATATATGATGACATAATATGTCCCCCGAAAATGACCATTATTAAAAAAAAATACTTTGCACATCTGTATTTAGGTTATCAAGTTACATAAGTGTACCAAATTAGACAGACAGACGCACGAGTGATCCGTTTTTAATTTTTTGTACAGAACCCTAAAAATACTACTTTTCCCAGCCCACCCAACACAGTCTTAAAAGCACACAGGCCACTAATATTATTGGTAATATAATAACCAGACCTAGGAATATACGGGGCCAAATTAAATGACAGCTAGGGATTGCCTTTATCGATAAACTCAATTATCGATGCTTTTCCCGCATACTGATCGATACGTGATCGCTCCAAGTTTTGTTTGTATTTTTTTTTATTGTAACTATGCAAATAAAACAAAATAGCAACATAATTCTTGTTATTCCTTACTTTATAAGATTTTTTTAACCTTTAGTCATCATCATAATTTTTTTCCTTACCGTGTAGGCGTGTAGCTATGTCAGAATGACTGTCCCATTTTGTTAAAATAAACAATCAGAATTTGTCAAGAGTAAAAAAAAAAGATTATGATTAGTGAAGGTTAAAATATCTTTTTAAAATACAGAATAACCAGAATTATATTTCTATTTTGTTTTATTAGCATAGTTTCAATAAAAAAATATTTTTACAAACAAAACTTGGAGCGATCACTAGTATGTGGGAAAAGCATCGATAATTGAGTTTATCGATACAGGCAATCCCTAGCTGTCATTTAATTTTGCCCCGTATATTCCTAGGTCTGATAATAACATTAATAACTACCTATCGACTCTTTTAAATTTGAAGTCGTTTAATTACCTAATAGTGATTGATATATTCGAAAACGTTATTGAGTTTTTCATATTATGTTGTACAGTGTAAATAACCGTCGCAGTACTAACCCGATATTTGTGGGTCTATGATTTACGCACGATACGACTACAAATCAAAAATAGAATAGCGCTATGTTTCACACTAAATGACGGTATCGGTCGTCTAAAGCAAACAATGTCGGAGTTGTCTGGCATACAAACCCGATGCCTACAGCACTACAACAGGACTTTGTATTAACAATAAAAGCGACCTTACGTTTTATTACCGCTGTTGAAATGCTAGTATGTACCTACTCAGTTTATTTATAGGCAAACAATCCTCAATTCTGCTTAGACACTTCTTGATGAAAATTACCAGACGTGTAGGTATGTAGGAAGTATTTTATATGTTCGGCAAGTACTGATTTGATGAGCGAATGTTATCGATGGGTACCGTAGAATTCAAAATATGGTATAAAAGTGCCTAGGAACGTACATTTCATATATCGTCGGTAATACTGCAAAACCGCGTAACTAACAAATTGACGATAGAGCAAAATAAACCTTACTGTTTCATTAAAAAGGTGCATTTTGCTCCTTATTTAAAATGTTACTTACGCTTCAGAACAATAGTGACATAATTTAGAAATTTTGAATTTCGAGTTAGGCCTCTATCATAATCAATGTATGACTTAAGTTTGAAAGCTCGTTCTGAAGGTGCGAAATATTTAGTTATTTACACCACTGCTTTATCAGTTTTATCACAATAGTTCGCCCGTGGTAGTAGAAATAACTCTTTCTGAAACCGTTTATATTAAATTCTACCTAGGCACTTTTATACCACATTTTCACGCGCTATAATCCTGTATTAAACTAAATCAATATAACGTTACAAGCCCGGCTCCCCTGGAAGCCATGTATGTGTAGCGAATCCGAATCTGTATGTAGGGGATTATGCAAAGTTTAATCGGTTAGTGGACCAAATGGCGGGAATATCGTTTGTGCAATGCCAGCTGTACCATTGTAGCAATATAATTTGAAAATCAAAGTGACGGCTCTACATGTTTTTCATTTTGTTCATTAAAATGCCTGGAGAGCCCTGAGTCGATCGGGTTGTAAACGATAATTTAAAATTTAGAATGTTGTTCCTTATGTACAGTTATTGATTGTTTGCTGACAAATATTAGGTACAGTCAACAGCATAAATAAGTGATAATTTATGTACCTTGTCGCTTTCAATCGTTTCACTATTTTGTATAGCATTTCAAACATTCCAAAGCAACATGTTCTTACAGTGTTCTTAAAACATATTTTTTTATTGATAGGTTACTGAACTCATCGTACTAGTACCAACTAGAGACTTTAAATTTTTTAAAGCTTGTGTACAACAATGTAAGTATATCCTAGGCCAGTAGGCAGGTTCGTCATATTATTTATTTTTTCCCTTTTCTACAATTCATAACGATGTGAAAGTGACATTTTGTACCTTAACTAATTTAGTTGCATTTATGAAAATTATAACCTTGTCAAAACCACATAAAACCAACTTTATTGATTTACCTGTAAAATATCAACTCTCGCACGATTCCTCGAGCAAATTCGCCACAGCAGATCAATGAAGTAACAAGTGAGTGGCACCGCCATCCAGATCCAAGTCTGAAATAATAAATATACAAATTAATAGGTACGTAGGCAACATAATCAGGCAAAGACTGGTAAAAAAACAGAAATCTACATCGTTAGGTAATATAATATTCTAATTGGTAAATATAATAGAATAGAATAGAATCATTTATTCTTCTATTAAATAAACACAAAAAAACACACATTTGAGAAAATAAAAATAAAATTACAAAATCTTTTTAACTAATTAAAAATAAAATAGCCGAAACGGAGTACCAGCTCAGCGTGGTGCTGTGGCACGGAGCCGCAGCGCTGATTTTCAGCTGGATCCGCATGAGAAAGATGGCAAAAACAAGAAAAGAAATAGAACATTTAGAAGAAACACAGCATAAAAGTTAGTCTATAAATAATAAAAATACTACAAACAATTATAAAATATTAAACATAACAACAAAGTGAGATCTACCGTCCTAAGCGCATTAATTACAAATATTATAATCTAAGTTAAAACTACACATTAACAACAAAAACAACCAAATTATTAAAAAAAGTGATCTGTGCAACTGTTTATTTGTAGCGTCAAACAAAGCTAGCTCTTTCGGTTTGATCTTGAAACTACTTATGTTTGTTATAATTATAAATCCATATTGCTTTTGACATGTCAATTGTTTTAACTTGGCCGCTATTATGCTTAGATTTTTTTAAACTAGCCCTTTCTGTAAAGGCTGAATATCAAAAATTTGGACCACAGTTTAGCGCAGTTAACCAACCATAAGTGGAAAAAAGTTCCGTCGTGCGACGAAAAGTATCCCTACAATTGTGTGGCTAATTTTCGTGTCATAACCTCATAACGGAAAAGTGTAATAGAAAATTTAATTGAGTGAGTGAGAGAGACCCATCCAAATTCGTACTATGGTTCGCTATCGAAAGCGGCTGCATCTTAAGTAGAGTTCCCGCGAACACTCGCTATTATTCGGTATTCGGCATTACTCGACATTTTTTTGATATTCGTCTAAAATAAACTTTCATCGAACAAAAAAACTAATGAGTTAAAATAATCATTTTTTTAAATAATAAAAAATAATTTCCCTAATAAAACAATACACAATATCAATTATTATCTCCAATAAGTGCCTGTGCCTATCATATTCATGAAATTAAATTAGTTAGGCTTTTTAATTAATATTTTAATCCAACAGAGGCAGATTGTGGTGCAAAGAACTATTTTTTCTACACGTTCGGGAGCAAGTCGGTTACGTTTTTCCTCGTAAATTAAACCTGCCCCGGAAAATAGTCTTTCTGAATAAAGTCCTACAATAATAAACGCTGGGTTATACAAAACGGGGTACTCCCCGTAAACTATGTACAAGAAAAGGGTTGCCACTTGCCAGCATTTAAAAATTGAAAATTAAATTTACTACATACACCGTGTTTTTCTTGATTTACGATAACTTCGGCATATTACTAGGTACATCCGTAGAAACTACATGGTAGATAAAAAAAAAAAATATTGCAAAAAAAATATGTTTTCTGTTTAGAACAAAGTAATTAAATTTTGTATCTTTGGTCATTCTAAAAGGACCTTTGGAGTTAACTAATAGATAATCAGTGTCAAATAATATTTGACATATTATGTCAATGTTGGCGTGACATACTCAAACACACACCATTAAGAGCCTTTTACACCAGTTCAACGTGATTAACTGATTAAATTTTAAAATGAAATATCTTTAAAACCGTAAGAGTTATCATATCATTTGTCTGTCTTCGGGAAATTAACTTTATTTGACCTAAAGAACGTTCCCTTAAAGTTATCGTAAATCAAAAAAAACACGGTGTATATGTAGGTATGTATAACATGAAACAGATTTCTTTAACTTTATTGTTTTCTTTTGCTCACAACCTTAGAAGAAATTAGAAATATTTTTAATGTGTTTAATGTTTTTTTTATGTCGAATAGTAATGTCGAGTTATTCGACTATTCGCCAAAGTGAATAGCGATTAATCGGTATTCGACTATTCGCTATAACCACTATTCGCGGCGACTCTAATCTTAAGTATTTATGTCAATGATAGATTGTTAGTTATTATTGTCAGGACAGTAATCTGTTAAGACATAGGGACAGCCTCTGCCATATCGAATGGTTCTGCCGTTTTTGCATTCCCGTGACTATCAATACATAAGTACATACATACATACCTTCACGCCTGTAATCCCAGAGCAGGGTAGGCAGAGCTACAGAATTACCTACAACTTTAAAAACTTGTTGATAATTCTGTCACCACATTAATAAAAATATCAATAAAAATCTGTTAATACAATTATCAGTATTAACATTCAGGAAAACTATTTAAAACGTGAAATAAAGCATAACCATAATTTATAAGACTGTCTAGTCGACATAAACTACTAGATTGCTCTGTTCTATTAATATGAATTGGCCCCAAATGCATTAATGGCCGATTTAAGTATTATTGGCCTTATTGGATGAATCTCCGTTTAATTCGAAACGAGGCCATGGAACGTCAACGAAGAATGGTTTAAAGGCGCAGCAGGAAGAGTCGTAAAGTCTGGTATTTCTGTGTATGGGACAGACATGTTATTGAAAACGGTCACAAACGTAACTGAAATAGTTTATGAGTCGTTTCGACAGTTGACAAAATTAGTACCGAGCTTCCATAGGAAGGGTACACGGAGTTATGGCATTTAATTAGGAACCATGTCATTTCATACGTTATTTTCGTATACAGCTTTTTTTAGAGTGGAAAAATAAAAGTTTATAGGTAAGTATTAGATTTAACTGTGTTCATTTAATATAATGTAAGACATTTCAATAACGCACATTCACTGCAAACTCTACATTTTGAGATTAAAATCTCACAAAAAAAAAGTGACGAGTCATATTTTTTCCGTTTATGTTCCAATAATAACTTTAATGTTAAAACACCCGACGTTTTAGTTGATCTTATTTGATGAATAAGATTCAACTACGTACCTAGTTGTTTCTCAATCGCTTACAGATTAACTGGAAGATATCCCATAAAGGAAAAAAACACCTTTGTATAGGTATTCCTAATATTTTACTGTCAGAGAAGTAAATAAATGGGTGGTAAAGATTATGGAATACAAAGAAAAACTTACAAAGAAAAACTGGCAGCTCACGACGAGACATACCTACTCGTAAATTCGAACATCGCTGTTGTGACACGTAAGTTGGCAACGCATTTGCAGTCTTAAAATCGTAATCATAAGATTGCAATCTCGAAGTTGCAAATATACTCACATGGGCTTTAAAGTCCACTTTCCATATAAAACTTCCAAGAGGGCGTTGATGAATAGATTATTTTTAAGGACCAAAAAAGGAATCTTAGGTTAGTTAGTTGCGTTTTTTAATACACCCAGGATTTCCAGGAATAGGGGCCAGAAATAGCAAAGTCGTAGTAAGGTTAAAAGAGCCGGCCTTCATGACTTAGTTTTGATAAATTTTGATTTCAACTTTACAACAATTTTATTTACCTCAATCATAAATTATACAACTGTAAACATACAATGCATTCATTCTACCACCTAATTGTTCTTAGAACTGCTTATAATGAGTTTTCTTACCGACCAATTCCGATTTCATAACTGCCCAAGCGCATCTGCCTAATTCAGTCATTTCACCGCTCAATTATTTATGCAACTGACTTTAGTAATAAACAACTGCCGCTTTAAATTAAATCAGTGCCGTACTTTTTCCCATAGTTGTAGATACTCGCGACGCGGCGGCATGCGATGCATTTAATTCCGGAATGTTCTCTGTCCGAGCTTTTAATTACATCGAACTGAAGCTTTACTTGTGGGAGGACCTTGTGCAGGGTCCGTCCGGGTTGGTACCACCATCTTATCCATTAAAATACCGCCAAGCAGCAGTGTTTGCATTGTTGTGTTCCGGTTTGGGGATAAAACAGCCGGTGAAATGACTAGCATAGAGGCATTCCATCTTAGTCCTCAGGGTTGGCAGTGCATTTGCAGTCTTGTGAATGCGAATGTCTATGGGTCACAGTTTCCACTTACCATCAGGTGGCCTGTGAGCTCGTTTGCTTCCCGACACCATAAAAAAAAAAACTAGACAATAAAGTTATTACTAGACAATGAGTTATTTCGACTGATACACGTTTTCATTGTTATCCTTATTTTGTGATTGACGATGACTATACAACAGAATACCTACAAAGACTTTGTTCAAGTCAGGCTCAATAAAATATTTTACTTATCCTATTGCATTCCGTTCGATCACTGAGTGTTGGAGGCTCTAATTCCTCCTACTACTCCTCCCGCCTAGGGTTACCATTTAGGCATTTGAAAAGTCCCGACAAAAAGCCTGTCATTTTAATAAAAGTCCGGACTTTATAATCACAAACTTGAAACATTACTCACTTAGTTACAGTAGTATGGTATAGGCGGGTAGCAGACGCTTGCATTGCGAGGGGGTAGGATTATTACTTAATATGTAGTTTTATTACTCATATTTCATCTAATTAAAAAAAAACGGACAAATTAAAGAGCCTAGAGTCTAAAAGTCCGGATATGTCCAGACTAATCCGGACGAACGGGAACCCTACTCCCGCCCCTCCTTATTTTCCTACTCATCAATCAAAGACGGACTGACACCTGCGGGCGGTTCCATTAGTGTTGCATTACAGGCTCATGGGTGTTCATTCAGTCATCCACTTCCCTTTTGCCTCAACTTTCATTAAAAAAAGTTTGAGTATTCCTTAGCAAATAAAGTCATCTATCAAAACATTCGCCACATTCTGAACCCGGATTTTTGATCAATTTAGAATAATTTAGTGTAAAAATAGGTACCTACCTACTTCACATAATATTGTTTACCACACTTTGAGAACAGTTGACTTGAGGTAAAGTTACCAGTAGTCAGCCAGAGACCTTTGTATTAGTGGGAAGAGTACAAAATATATATTTCCCACTCTTCTCACTCATATAAGGTCGACTATTGGTGTCTGGCTGACCACTGGTGGCTTTACTATGATCAAATAACTCTCCAATTCCTTCATAGTAAATTTAACTCTGACATTACGCCCGGGTGTAATTACAGTGGCAATTGCCGACAGAGCTCGTACATTACCAACCTCAAATCTGTTGGTTTGGTACTGTGTTAATGGGGCACTCGCATCATAAATGTAGGTATACTAGGTACACCTACATACAGGGTGGAACAAAAGGGACTGAGCTGAAAGGATAGTTTTATCCAAGCGATCTACAATCGATTTATAATTGTAAAGCTGGACTCAAAAGGGCCATTCCATATGATTTCAACAAATTTGAATTAAAAAGTGTGCCGCATGACTTTTGATTTGAATTAAAAAAATTGAGGATATACTTTTTGGTGAGAGAAGTGCTGAACCACCACCATTTTTTTTTAAAATATTTTTTTTTCCGTGTTTTACCCATTCGAAGTAAATAGTGGGGTCAAATTCCTGCTTGTATATAATACGCTCTAACTTTTTTTTTTGAAAATATAACGAAATAATTGTTACTGTGTTTGATTAGGTAAGAAATGTGGATGTCATACTGTATGATAAAAGTTATCTAAATTAACTACAAAAAAAATGGTGTCCATTTGAAATGTTCAAGTAACTGGTAATTTTTTGCAATTTTAATTCATTTTTGTGCAAACCCTGATGCATATTAGGGATAACTTTTTTCAGAAATATAAAGTACTAGTTTTGTTCATTCTGTAAAATAAATATTATCGTTTTAGAATTATAATACTAACAGAAAAATAGTAGTGAAAATTGAGAATTTCGAAAAATGCTTATGTTTGACCCCCAAAAAACCCATGTGGAAGAATAATTAAAAATTTGAATTTATTCAGAAAATATAAGTAGTCCATGTCTTTGTTAATTAGATTCAGTTTAAAAAGTTTCGTTATTTTCCCTATTTTTGGATATATGATTTTTTTAAACTGCTTATCTTGTGAATTTTCTCTCATTGTTTTTATATATTATGCATATTAAAATATTTTTGACTATAACTTTTAAATGTATGGTAATCAATTACCATACACTGAAAAATCATTAAATAAAAGCCAGACGGTTCAAATTTACTAAATATATTTAATAATACTTATATATAAAACGAAAAAAACATTACTTGCAAACCTTTGCTACTTCGAAATTTTCCCCGAAACCCCCAAAAAACCCATGTGGAAGAATAATTAAAAATTTGAATTTATTCAGAAAATATAGTGCATGTCTTTGTTAATAAGGTTCAGTTTAAAAAGTTTTGTTATTTTTGCTCGTTTATGAAATTTTTTTTTTAGGTGCTACTATAGTCCTTATCGAAGTTATATATAGGAGACCGTACTTAGGAGATAATGAAGCGGTGCAAACTCTTTGTAGGAAGTGCTTGTGTTATTTAACCTGTTTTCATGTATAGTTATTGTTCGTTATATACCACTGGTTGATAAGAAGTGGAACTTTTTTGCCACCTCTCACGGCAAATCCCCCTGTGATGGTGCTGGCGGCACGATTAAGCGGTTGGTAAGAAAGGCTAGTCTGCAACGCACCACAGGTAGTGATAACATTTTATCCCCTGAAGCTATGTACGAGTTTTGTGTAAACAAAATTCTTGGAATCAAGTTCTTTTTCGTCTCAAAATCAGAAGTCGATGTAGCTGAGTTGTACTTATCGGAGCGATTTAAAAATATGAGAACCATAAAAAATACACGTTCTTATCATAGTTTCGTTCCCATTTCTCAAAATGAATTAGTAGTGCGACGTTACTCTACTTCAGAAAATTTCGAAGTAGCAAAGGTTTGCAAGTAATGTTTTTTTTCGTTTTATATATAAGTATTATTAAATATATTTAGTAAATTTGAACCGTCTGGCTTTTATTTATTGATTTTTCAGTGTATGGTAATTGATTACCATACATTTCAAAGTTATAGTCAAAAATATTTTAATATGCATAATATATAAAAACAATGAGAGAAAATTCACAAGATAAGCAGTTTAAAAAAATCATATATCCAAAAATAGGGAAAATAACGAAACTTTTTAAACTGAATCTAATTAACAAAGACATGGACTACTTATATTTTCTGAATAAATTCAAATTTTTAATTATTCTTCCACATGGGTTTTTTGGGGGTCAAACATAAGCATTTTTCGAAATTCTCAATTTTCACTACTATTTTTCTGTTAGTATTATAATTCTAAAACGATAATATTTATATTACAGAATGAACAAAACTAGTACTTTATATTTCTGAAAAAAGTTATCCCTAATATGAAAATGAAAATGAAAATGAAAATGAAAATGAAAATGAAAATAGTTTATTGGTTTAAACGTGGTTAATACAGTACATAAGGTTGGAATCTCCTTTTAAGCATATTTATACTTGTGTTAGGAGATCCCGCTCTTCCATTAGCAGAGGGGGTTTTACCCAAATTCAATAACAGGTTTGAATGACAAAACAATTACTTTTTTCTTAATTAACTTATCTTAACTTAAATTAGTAACTAAGTTACTTTACATTTATTGTGTGTATGTGTGTGTGTGTGTGTGTGTGTGTGTGTGTGTGTGTGTATGTGTGTTTTTGTGTGTATGGAAGTGTTAAGATCCACAATGCGAAGGTTTACATTTATTTATTTGTGGCATCGCTTAAACTTAAGTACGCTATCATCTAATACTGTAGCAGAGCTTCGGTGTTATCGTAGTCAAGTTCAAATAACCAATTTCTTAGGGCTACTTTACAGTCATAGGGTTGTAGGACGAATATATTTAATATTCCATTAACTTTATTGTATATGTACGCCGATTGCACATCATGCTGTCTCCTAGCAAATATAGATTTACTCGAGGGCACTGGTGCAATTTTGATATTTCGCCTACGATTTAAGATAAAAGTATCAAAAGGGAGTTTGTTATGAAGACGTAATACAACCGCCAAGATGTACAACTTGCGCATGCTGAGGAGTTTACAATCATTGTATAGCTGTGTAGTCGGATATCTAAAAGGTTTAAAAAACATTGTTTTTAATAAGCAACGCTGACCCCTCTCAACTTCAAGATATTTCGTTTTTGTAGCACCACCCCACACTGGAATGCAATACGTCATCACCGATTGAGCCAGAGCAGTATAGATCTGCTTCAGCAGGCCAGTGGTGGTTATGTGTCGAAGTGTTTTAAAAAGCCATATTAGTTTGCGTATTCTGTTGTTAATATACTCTATGTGAGTGTGCCAAGAGAGGCGCTGATCTATTATAATACCTAGGTATTTAATAGAGTTTACTTTGTCGAGCTTAATACAATTACAGAGGGTATTGGCAACAGAATTACGAGTACAGTTATGGATTTTAATTTGGAAGCCAGACGGAGGCTGTGTGCTGTTGTTCTTGGTGAAGCAAATGTAATGCGTTTTCGCTGTATTGAGGGTAAGAGTGTTTTGGGCGAGCCAAACGTTAACATCCCGCAGTCCATTTTCAGCACTAGCAAAAACCAAGTCCCAGCTCTTTCCAGCAAAAACAATCACAGTGTCGTCAGCATATAATACAACTTTACCTTTATGAGTGCAGGTGTCGGCAAGGTCGTTTATGTAAATAAGAAATAATGTGGGTCCCAAGACACTACCTTGTGGGACACCAAACGTAATTTCAGAGTCTGCACTCATGAGGTCACCAACCTTAACTCTTTGGTTACGGTTTAGTAGGTAGTCACTCAGCAAATCCAGTGGTGTTCCCCTAATACCGTGTCGTTCCAGCTTGCTTATAAGAGTCGGGAGAGAAACAGTGTCAAAGGCTTTTTTCAAGTCGAGAAAAACTGCCAGGCATTTATTACCACTATCCACTTGTTTATAAATCGATTTTACCAGGTCTAAAACAGCGTCCTCTGTGGACTTCCCACGTCTGAAGCCATATTGAGATTTAGAAAGCAAGTTATATTTATTGAGATATACTGTTAATCGGTTATTAATTAATTTTTCGATAATTTTAGAAATTGGAGTCAAAACAGATATAGGCCTGTAGTTATTAGGATCGGTTTTCTCCCCACTCTTATAGACCGGGGTAACCAATGATTTTTTAAGTGCAGATGGGAAAACCCCTTGTGTAAAACATAGATTTGCTAAGTGACTAACCACTGGAACCACAACAGATCTACACAGTTTAAGGAAAGCAGTAGGCACACAGTCATAACCGATAGCGCTATCGGATTTAAGTGACGTAAGGATATTATCAACTTCTTGAGTATCGGTGTCTAAAAGGACGAATGAGGTTAAATTTGTGCGGTTTGGCTGGAGTGCCCTGATGTTATATGTTACTTGGGGAGTATTATTGGAGACGTCAGCCGCCAGTTTAGCACCAATACTAGTAAAAAAATGGTTGGCATAATTAATAGATTCTATTGAAGTTCGTTTACTGTTAATAAGTTCGCTATTGTTTGACTTAGTTGATTTGTAGTTAGTTACAGTCTTTATGGAGCTCCACAGAGCCTTCGGATTTTTGAGGTTATTTTCTAAAAGTTCACGGTCATATTTACGTTTGTTCTTCTTGATGAGGTTAGTAACAAAGTTTCGGTATCTCTTGAATGTGATCCTCACGATCTCATTGTCTGGATCTAATTTTAGTTTTAGTTGCATCTTGTTTCTGTTTTTTATGCATCAGGGTTTGCACAAAAATGAATTAAAATTGCAAAAAATTACCAGTTACTTGAACATTTCAAATGGACACCATTTTTTTTGTAGTTAATTTAGATAACTTTTATCATACAGTATGACATCCACATTTCTTACCTAATCAAACACAGCAACAATTATTTCGTTATCTTTTCAAAAAAATAAGTTAGAGCGTATTATATACAAGCAGGAATTTGACCCCACTATTTACTTCGAATGGGTAAAACTCGGAAAAAAAAAATTTAAAAAAAAAAATGGTGGTGGTTCAGCACTTCTCTCACCAAAAAGTATATCGTCGCTGGAAAGCAATAATGCTGTAACCCGCACCTCCTACCAAAATCGTTTTTTTGCATATTTTTACTTCATAATTTTTTCTGCGTCGAATGGTCTATGTCTCGTGTTTCTACGATGAAAAATAAAAACTTTACAGCATTAGTTATTTGTGATATTTAGATTATTGGAGAACAAATAAATGTAGTAACCCGCTTAAATTCCGGTATTTTTTGTCGAAATGAGACTTACAGCAATACAAGGTAAGAAACTTAATCTCTGGAACATTGTACAGCGTTTTTGCTTTTCTAACTAATTTGGTCTTATTTTTTTAAATCAGTAAGTAATTTCGGACCAAAATTGTTGTAGTGGCTGTTATTTAGTTACAGCAATTTAAAACGCCCTTTCATTTGGTTGTTAAATTACACCACGACATTTCCCTTTTGGGTTACAGCATTCTTTTGGGGGGAAAAAAAAGAAAAAAAATGCTGTAACCCGCAAAAATCACCCTTAACCCATTTTATATCAAATTTGAGTATTCAGTTTAACAAAACTATTTATTTTAATAATATTTGCAAAATGGGACCGAAAAGCCTCCTGCCGTTTAGAAGTTATGATTTTTTTTAATTTTTTTGCGTTTGTAATTTGGCTCTAGTATAAAGTTTGGTTTTTGAGGGTTACAGCATTATTGATTTCTAGCGACGATATCCTCATTTTTTTTTATTCAAATCAAAAGTCATGCGGCACACTCGATTTGTTGAAATCACATGGAATGGCCCAAAAGTAAAACATAATGATTAAAATTAATCAATTTAATATCAGTGACAACCCGACTACTACTAATTCAATTTTATTTATTTATAGTTGACCCGGCAAACGTTGTTTTGCCTTATAAAGACAAATAATAAAGACAAATAATTTGCAATAAAATAATATTGCGACTATAAATTGAAATATAAGCTATCCTATCTTTCAAGGTGGCTCGAATTGCACACGGTGTGCAAAACAAATTTAAAATCGGTTCAGTAGTTTAGGAGTTCATCGCGGACAAACAACGTGACACGTAATTTATATATATATAGATATATAGAAGATTAAATTAACACATGTCATCAACTTCACTTTACATGCGATGCTCAAAAGTACCACCGTGTCGTATTATGCACGCTGCCGCTCGTGCTCCTGTATGACGGTGTACAGTGCCGTACCTTTAATAACGTCATCGGATCTACATGCTAGGGTTGCAAATGTGCAGATTTTGCACTGCTGTTTAACAAGCTATATCTCTAAAACGGTTAGAAATATAAATATAGTTCATTGGTGAAAAATAAAGTACATGACTTAAAAAAATCCCCGTTTTCTTAAAATTCCCTCGTTTTGTTCCACCCGGTATAATATGGTATAATTAGTAGTTATCGTAGCACATAGTAAGATGCTTCCTTACCTATAGTTTCTTATACGTATAGGGTGTAACTTTAGAGTAGATCAAACGAAGCAGATCGATAGAGAAAGTTAAATCCACTACAAACGTTGCCGTGTATTTCTTTTCATCCATCCATCACGATATTTACATTCAATCATTTTTTTACGAGCAAGTGTAATAATGAGATATTGGGATACCTATCTATTGATTAGGATTACGTTTATAGCTTTATTTGTCGCGTCATACCTAGCCTCCAAATTGTACAATTTGTACAATTTGGAGGCTATGACAAAATTAGTGGTTTCGGCTCTTACACCGGCCGGAGTACTGATACCGAACATTCAAAACCAGGTACATTTAAGGTCGTATTCAGTCGTAAAAATAAACAGTTATGAGCATAAATTGCAATGAGATAAGCTTTAAAAACTGAACCCCGCCCCGGACTCCTTGCCGAAGACGCTCTCCAAATGAGAACCAATCCGAGGAAAGCTGCATGCCGTGGGCATCTCTTAAGAAAATTACTAAAGAGCTCGTTACCCATTGTAAACGAACCGAAGGCGTATCATTAGGTATATGCTTTCGGGGTTCAGTAGGACCAGAAGCCGTTGGCAATATCAAGGGTCTAATGCCTTCTAGTAAAATAATCTTACATCTCACGTATATGCTCGATGTATAATGTATAATAAGAAAATAATTCACTAACCTTTGACTTGATAGGAACAAATACAGGAGCATTTTTTGTAGAATCATTGAGTTCACTTCCTACGCCGGCGTAACTGAAACTATTTTCAGCTAGTAATTCCTGCTTCAAGACGCCGCTGAAACGTTTACTTTGAATTAGAAGCCATAAATTATAATATAGTTCGGGAGGTTTAAAAAAAAACAAGAATGTATTGTACAAACAGTAGTATCTCATCCAGCATTGAATTTCATTTATAAAAAATAATGGACTGATAAAGTTTTTACGCTGTAAATACAAATATGCGTAGTAAGTAATTCATTAAATTTTGAACTCAGTTACTAACTGTTTCTAAAAAGGTTGATGCCATTGTTTTTGCAGTTACTCAACGTTTATAAAAGGAAAAGCTGATAACCCTGACATCAATTTAATTTCAAGGCCTTAAATGGAATCACAGTAACTTCATGACATGACTCATACATTAATGGGAATGAGCTGAGCTGTTGTCATTGCCTCAAACCATTTTTGAACTCTATTTGAATTGAGAAGTCATGATGGAACTTTAATTAGCCTTCATTTTAAATATATGATATGTAATACTGGAATTGCACAAATAATAATAAATAAAAACTAAGAGTTTTATGCAAATGTCCAGCATGAGACGAATCCAATGACATGTAATTTATAAAAATCGAACCATAACTGTAGATCTGATGCCATGGACAAAAATTGGCCTCGCGTAAATAGATAGATGAAGATTTAAGTCGAGTACTCACTAGCAAGCTGTACTCGTAACTGAGGAACTACTCTGAAAATCGAAGATCGAAGTTACGTTAGTATCATCCCTGTCACTCGTCATTCGAGACTAAATCGTTACAAAGGGATGGAGCTAACGTAATTTCGAAATTCGATTTTCAAAGTAGGGCCTCTGTTACTGTATGCACGTAAACTCGTGATGTTTAGGCTTCGTTTCCACCAGAGCTGTGAGAGGCAGCTAAGCGGTGTTGCGAGGAAAAATCCACCAATAGGATTATTTTGTTTTACGAGCCTCGCTATTTTATTGGCGGATTTTTCCTCGCACACCGCTTAAGCTGTCTCGCACAGCTCTGGAGGAAACGAAGCCTTAAGCGGCTCGGCGGCTCGAATCGCGAGCCTGTTCTCCACTATATAGGAGCCGGTTCCTGACACTGCTACGATTACAGTTAGGTACAGCTCGCTAGTGAGCGCCCTGCTTTAAACTAGCGACACCCTGTATAGGATACACTACAACGAAAGTATCCATAGGGTTTGGACAAAACTCCTTAGCTTGGTACAGGGATCTAGTGCGGATTGGGGAATTTTTGGAATGTCTTTGCAGCAATAGAATATGCATTTTAAAATTGAATTTGGTACGAGTAACTTATAGAGTATAATATATACATTGCAGTTAGCCACCTTCTTTGGTATTATACTTTCCTCTATCTAGACAACAATGCGTCCAATCATTATTTTTCCACAAATTGGCAGTTATATCATTTTACGTTTTGATAGAAATAAATTTGGTGTGACATTGTCCCCTGATATTTGTTTATTTTATTTATTTAAATCGAATACTCTCTTAACAGTAAGACTCTTGCATTGCATCCTGTTAAGCACATTTATAGGCATGTTTAGTAGGACAACAAGATCTAAATACAAAATAATCGTATTACCTCAGAGGGTGTACAATAAGCAGAGCCATAAACGGCATGTAAAGCTGATGGGTGTACCAGAAGGCGTTGTAGACCTTCCGCCGCACTATCCTCATGGAAGTCAGGCCCATGCTCAGAGTTATGGCCAACATCGAAAGGCCCGTGAGGCCTGCAGGACTCATTAGCAACAGTAAAGGGTTCTGGAAACAGAATAGCATTACGTCATTTGTTTTTGTAGAATGATGAGAACATACGAGTACATCGGTTACCCAAACTGACTAATTCCGCGTATCAAACTTTCCATTCGCATTTCTCTCCATTTTATTTTTTCTCTAATCGCATTTCTTCCCATTGTTTTTTTATCAATTGCGTATTTTGGATTTTCCCCGCTTGCATGTTTTCTAAATTCAAAATCAATTTCACTGACGCGACGGAGCTTTGATATCGCGGAGCTCCTATTTCGGGGTGCGCACTAATATTGCCCTTCGGGCCTTCTGCAAACCTAACATAACCTAAATCTATCTATAGTTATTTAAACCTACCTATTTTGATCTATTTCGACTTAATTACAATGGGAAATTTTGCAAAGAGGAAAATCCTAAATGGAAAATATGCGATTTGCTAAAAATTCAAAATGCGAAACGATGCGATCGTACAAAAAATAAAATGGGGACAAACGCGACTAGAAAGTTTGCCACGCGAAATTAAACAGTTTGTGGAACCGATATACCATACTACATATCTAGAATGATTCGACATTGCCTATACTATATTGTTTTGCTCTTTTTTCTGTCTGTTTCGATTCCTCACGCAGACAAAGTTAGGAAAGATCAAGACATGATTGTTTAGGCATGGTCGACTATGGTATGTAAGATTCTAAAAAAAAACTTAAGTGATAATTGTAAAATGTGAAGCTAATTTATTTGTTCTACTTTCACTTTAAAATCTGGCAAACCGATGCCACCTTTCATTCCGGGAAATTGTTTTATCGCGAGAAACTAAAACGATAACGAATTTGACTTTGTAATATGCAAAGATATAGCATACCTAGGTAGGTAGTTTTTACTTGTACCTACTATACTGACTTGTAACTAACCGTTGTGTAATAAAATCCCTTCACCGTGTAAAGGCTACATAGTTTATCAGCAACACTGGGTTACTTATACCTACAAATTCTGCAATGCCATCATTAATATAAATTATGAGTCTTACCGCCTGTTTCACAATTGACAAGTAAAGAATATTTGACAGATTAATTTAGCCCTTTCTTTTTCTTACACTTAACAATAGACAAGGAGAGAGCCAAATTTAAATGGCAGATAAATTTACTCGTCGATTGAGAAACGGCTCTTAGTATTTTTAGTTCTGATCTTACTAATTTCCGCAATTTGTAACATTAGGTAGATATGCAGTTTTATCGTTTGCAATTATAGTTTTTTTCTTCTGTTACAGTACCTACCTATTCGATTAATGCTCAGTTTGGCATTACTTTCGAGGGTTAGAATTATCTTGAGTTTCAAATGAAATCTATCCAATACAATCTCGTTAATACCTACCGACAATAAAATAGGTACCGACTAAATTTACAACTCTCAAATTCTTTATTACAAATTTCACAATATACGATACTTATTGATCTGGACAAACCCTCAAAAGATCTTCCGATCCATCCACCTGGACGTAATCGTTATGAGACGCGTGACGTGACGGGAGCTTTACAATAGCTGTATAAGGGGTGCGTCCTTTGCCTATTCACTTCGGATGCGATTACGTAGGCACCTAATAAGGTCTATTTATACTGAGGTAGGTATACTATAGTACTAACTGTGACAGTCAATTTCCGGATTACGCAAATCAGCTAAGCGATAAATTAACGATAGCGATACATAAATACATTACGATGGAATAAAACCAGCAGTGAGGATGTAAAATAACATGGGTTGCTATTTGGCGCACCAATATTGTAAAACACCAATTTTGTAAAAAATAAGTAGGGTGACGGCGCCAATAATTGACAGTTCGCTCTTAATTCAAAATTGACACTGTACTAAATTGATTATTTCAAAACAAATGAATAACCATAATCTTCTGTAAAATAAGAAGCAATGTCCATTATTGGTGCCTTGTCCATTACTGGTTCCATCACCTTATTTTTATTGATGAAACATGAAGTTGTTTGACCATGATTGGTTAAAGTTTTTGGCTCATATTTACGAGTAGAGTACGTTGTTTTAGATAGTCAGCAATGATTAATCTACGGACGGACTGACTGAAATATGCGAAATGTAGCGAAACTAAAATAAAACATAATGCTCTTTGCACGATCTACTTAAGTTATTCTTTACAATTGGTTAGCCCTTCAGAATAAAATGGCAGATCCTACTTTCAGCTTCCAAAACTCTTAACCCACCCACACCTAACTCAATAGAAAAAACTAAATTTTCGTAAACACAGATACTTTCCAAAACTAGGTAAACTTGGCATCCGGCTAATTCCTGTACTAACCTCATTCTTGTAGTTGGCAAAGTTAATATCCTTCCTAGCCTCGTCGTAGTTCCTCGAGAAATTCCACAAGTTCACAAAGTGGGACATGGAATGTATCACTGTAAGAAAAACGTCCGGATAACAGAACAACAGGTAAGAAAGTAGAAAACTTCATTTCATAAGGGATAAACTTTTCTGCGGAGTAATAACATCCCTCCATCGCGGAAATTACATCGGGAAAAAAAGAATACTTACCTAAGTTATATAAGTACCTAAGGTACCATCTACCATACAATGTAATTAATTACTAGCGACCTGGGGACCTATTCAACTAAGTCTCTACACGTATTGTGTTAACACAGTCGCTATTAGGTACTGTCAGGTAAATAAAAGCTATCAAAACGTTGATAATTCGATGGCAATAGGTGTAAAGTCAATGTGGAATAAGGCCCTTGCTGCGCTCCGCGTTTAACGGAATAAAATAAGGACTCATATCGTATAGCCTATATTAGTCACGGATGATGTACTTGCTACTAGGGAAATAATTGAAAAAAATGGGGCAGTAGTTTTAGAGATTACCACCAACACAAAAACAAACAAGCACACAATTTTACCTATTTATAATATTAGTATTAATTAGTATAGAAGTAGCATAGTATGTTATTTTCATATTAGAATCTAGGTTTTAAAACGAAAACGAAATTCAAAACTAGCTCGAAATTCTAAGCAGCTAGGTAGCCGCCATTAGCCCCGTCTCAAGAACTTAATGGTGCTCCGGGACCGGGGCCTTTTAGCTCTAAAGTGATTTAGGGCTGTATCGCTTTGTGAAAGCAAGCCACGTAGCCAGGCAGCCTGTAAAGTACACGCCTGCTATGAATTTATATAGGATGCTATTGATACGCAGATTCCGTACTGTAGGAATTTAAAGTACATCCATATATATGGTCAAAGGGCATTGCATGCATAGCTTCCTTAACACTGTTAATTATGCATATGCACGGATTTCCGATGTGGAACCAAATATCGGCTTTGATGCGGACTCGCCGCGCTCCGGTATTTATAGTATTGAATGTCCCGTACATCCAATAACAACAGTGCACCAACAAACAAAACAACTCAGTAACGTGAATACCCACCAGCAAATAAAACAAGTGTTATCGCTACAGTCATGTGAAAGCTCTTCGCCTTTTCCAGCCAGAAAAAGAAAAGTTTGGGCCAAAGTCTTGACAGAATTCGATAAAGAAGTTGGTTGAGTTTCTTGCACAGGGGAAGTAAAACTAGTGCACAACATATATTTAGAACTGTAGCAGTCCCCCGGGAAATGCATAGCCCGATCTAAAACAAAAGAACTCGGCTGAGTAACAGTAAAGCATCTCTTTTGTAACGTTATACAGAATGTTTATAAGTTTTAACTTACCCCTAATATTTCTCTTAAATAGTAGAACTGTAGACTAGTTTTGTAAAAAATAAAGGTGGTATAAAACAAATAAACGACTAGTGAGATCCATGATATCTGAAACAAAAAAAAGGTCCATGTCAGTCGTGTCACCCAGCCATTACCAATAACGGCGGAAGTCTGAAGCTTACGTGTCGCGTAGCAATACTGAAATAATAGCGTATACAACAATAGAACCGGTAATGACTGTTTTCATTCCATTAACCATGCATGTCAATCTGAGTTAGACGTACTACATTACACGGTGATTTTTTATCGGTGATCAGGAGTTGACAATTATTAATAAGCAACAAAAATGGAATTTAATGGTTGAGGTCTCAAACAATTAACTCACTATTTAATTTATTTAAGTTAATGATATTGTTAAAACCAATCACCACTGGATACATGGACATCCTACACTAATTATTGAAGTGAAGTAAATACGTCAAGTGCCATCGCTTTGGCGGGAAATTTGACAGATATTACTTACTAACAATTTTTTTATGTAATCGGCTTGGTGTTACGGACACAAAGAAAGACAATGGTATTGTTTACAAACAATGGCCTTTGTGTAGAAGATCGGCTCAGTAGAAATAATAAAGACTATACCTACAAAGTGGAGCGGCAAATCCTTTACATATTGAAAAGGCGCGATGACCAGTAGAAATACTGAGGTATAAAATGTACGGCGGCGTCGCGCTTCGCAAGAGGCGTAGCTAAGCTACAAGTATAATAGCTAGCCACTTCAGACGCTATTCAGCGGGTGCGTAGTTACGACATTCTATATGCAGCGCCTTTGACAGGCTGCCTCCATTGAACAACTAAATAGAGCCGATGGCAGTCGATGACAGCGCGGATCTGGAGTGCTCCCGCATTAATTACTGGATGGGTCGGGATATCATTTACATACGGGGACAGCTTCCGCCGACTACTGTCACGCGTGTGAACGAACCGTGATTGCATTTTTGACAAGCTGTTTTGCAGCTTCAGTTGCATCCATTCATGCAGCTAAATGAATTCATTTCCCTTTTTCACCCGCTCCAGCAAATGAAAAGTTATTTGCACGTATATTCACCTCACCTGTGAGGAAAAATTTCATGGCAATGCCTAGCCTGAATCTAAGTACTTGGACGATTTTTCACAATACGGATGAAGAAGATTTCCTATCGTCTTTTCGTTACTATTTATATGATGTAATTACGGTTTAAGATATACCTGTAGGTATATGATATTAATCTGTATACACATAGAAACGCTTCCACATACCATACCACAACCATTTGCATAATCTAGTACGGATATCCAAAAGTTGGTTACGGCACCAAAACTTTAATCCCTAGTGGCCCAGTTTGTGAAGAATATACAACGGATTTCGTCGTGACCTAACTACCATACAAATCCTCGGATTAAAAATAGAAACAGGTATATAGGTTCACGTAGTATTTTAAACGTTTGTGTCTATTCTTTTTAGTTGGATATAAAGACAAATTAAAAGTGCTTGTGTTAAAATTGTATACTTTTACTAAAGTTTATGTGAGTAAAATGGTTTAAAGTGTTTTTATTATACAATAGGTAGCGGTTATTTATTGGGTTACATTTTTTAATTAATACAGGGTGTCCTGTGTTTAGAGGACCTCAATTAACTTGCTCTATTTATATCTACAGTAGCCTCTAAAATAGGTCTAGCAAGTAAGTCTTAGGGTTTATGAGATAATCATTACATAACTTAATGAAGTGTTAATTATTCACGTTTTTTTTGCTATGATGCCATTTTCATTGTTTAGATCGAGGATTATCTCGAAAACCATATGTTTCACTGTCTTTTAAGATATTCAGATTGATTTATATCTTTAAATACAGGACAACCTGTATCTAAATCCAGTGAGTAGGTATGCAATATATGGGGGTAAGTAATACGAGATATAAGAACTGATAATATAACACTCATAATATATACGCTCACTTTGTATAAACACGTTTAGTATAACGTTCACTGGATATAATGAACGGAAGATATAATTTCAAAATATCTATTTCCATAAAGTATAACGTTATTAATATATAATATCAATTTATATAACTATTAAAACGTATAACGTTCATAACACCTAAGATTTAAAAGATATATTAATCAAATTATCTAACATCATCAAACATAATACACGTATAATATAAAAACATGCATATGTTATTTGAAATTAAATTCTATTTTCAGTACTATTAAGTGGCCTTCTTAATTAACAATCAACCTTACCTTACTAACTTTACTGGCAGCAGTCTGAATTATCTGGGCAGAAAAAAAAATAACCTCGAAGGCCTAGGCGGGAGCTTTGCTCATTCGTCATGTTCGTGGCATTTTCTGGTTAATTAAAACAAATTACAAGCAAGACCGTTCTGGTAGACTCGAGTTCATAAATATGTGTACACTTTAGTACCTTGTCTATTTATTTTATGTCATGTTTAAACTGCCATAAATATATGAATTGTCACAGCGATTAAAATGACAAAGTACTACAGGGTACACATATCTATGAACTCGACTGTACCCGCTCCTTACAGTACCCACCCATTGAGTATAGCATACGATATTAGATCTTATAATACTTATACTAAAAGATATTATGTATTATGATCGTTATATTTCATGTATGTTATACGAACTGAAATTAGACAATGTGAGTATTATAGACAAAAACATTATATAAAATGAATATTAGGTTAAGTGACCGTTATTCCTTATGAAAATATTGATTTTGTTATTATAGCTAACGTTTATTATATCTTGTAAACGTTATTAACATGAAATTATAGATTTTGTTGTTATATCTCGTGAGACGCACCCATATATGGTGTTCTAAGTACTGGTATCTTGAGACCGCTATCTCAATCAAAATCAGTTTTTTAATAATGGGGTCGAAAGAAGGATAACGGCCTTCTCCTCTATCAACGCAGACCGATCGATATTGTAAATCTGTGCGGCTAGCAAAAGTTGTCCACGACTTGTTTGTCGCTCGGATCTCCCTATCTATCTAGTCAGTATCTATGAAAACGCACTGAGCGACTTGGCCTTGTTATGCTGATTACTGTGCAAATAAATTACAGTCGGGAAAAAACCTTGTCTCAAAAACTAATTCTATAAGAAAGACGCCGCCCGCAGAAGCTTTTAATCGATCATATCGAAATTCCACTTCATCGATTGTATCATTTCATCGAACGCTATTGTCTGCTGAAACCATGATGTTTTCAGGATATCTTAAACATTAATAAATTTCGTACGCCAGGTAAGGTCTCAAGGGATCTACAAGGCTCTGTCATCCCGGCTCATAGACACCTCCGGAGATCCTAGAGCTGGTGCTTATCTCTCCCAAAGGATTGGTCTAGCTATCCAGAGAGGTAATGCAGCCAGTGTATTAGGGACCATGCCGCGAGCGGACCTACTAGAGGGGGTGTTCTTTTTATAGTGGTGATTATTATTTACATCTTTAATATTTAAGTAGGTTAGTTTTTTTTTAATTTGAGTAAGTACCTAGCGTAGTTTAATTTTAATTTAAATAAGTTTAGTTTTAACTTTTAATTGAAGTACACCTATGTTATTAAAGTTATTATTAACTAATAAAAAAGGACATGTTACCATTAAAAAAAAACATCCGGCAAGAAATGCCTTTCGATGAAATGATATTTCCGCGTAATGATAACGTTAGTTGAAATGTTTTTCGATAATAGGTATCTAACCCGTTAAAGAATAACCACAGTACTAATACAAATATTGACACAGTGCCTAGGGCCAACTGCCAGTTAGGGTAATTGATTAATAGGCCGTGATCTTGGTGTGATAATACGACATGACATGTGGTGTTTCCCCGCAACATAATGATCAGCAAACAACTCATCTTGGCTTGCCCGACATCGCTTCTTGATTGGATTACTAGCTGACATGATTGAGATAACAGAAGGTAGGTATATAAATATATTGGAACTTTCTGCAGTTCCTAGTTTGAAATGAAAAATCGGTCAAGTGAGGGACTCGCACTCTGAGGGTTCTCAAGAACCTCTCGTATTAACTTAAGAATACCTAAGCAGTTACTACCTATAGTTCAGTCGGTTAGAACTTCCAATTAGCAAAGTTAAGCAACCTCCTGAGCACACTAAAGTAGAATGGGTGACCACTTAGAGACATGTAGACGGTTAGTTTTTTTTTTCCAATTATGTCAGCTTTTGCAAAATATGGGTACAGAATTATCAAGAAGTTTTAAGACTTGTTGGTAATTCTTTAGCTCTGCCTACCCCACTCTGGGAATGAAGGCGTGAGTTTATGTATTATATGTATTATGTATGTCAGCTTTACGGTTGATTGGTAGGTATTTGTTGTCTATAACTATGAAAATAATAATAAAAGCTTAATTTATCTTTTTTTGTTTTTATTAACAGTTGTTATAATTTTCAACTGGTAACCAATCACAGTCCAGAAAATTCAAGTATCTTAACAGTTCCACCTCCGTTACTACAATAGAAACCCGGAAAACTATCTCCTTAAACCGCCAGTAGGTATTTATTTTTTACGTTATCAGTTGACAAGTATTAAAATTAAATAGCAATATGCAGCATTTTAATCGGGATCCTGCCGTTTTGCCAAAATTATTTTGATAAAATTTCATTATCCAAACAAATTTTTGGCAACTGTTTTTTTGCCAATGCAATCTTTGGCATAACTATAATACCTATACGCTAATTTTCATTTCGTCAAATTTTCATTAAGCAGAGTTTAACTTCGGATACAGACATTTAGGCATTTGGTCTTTTAGTAAATGCTTTATTAAGGCGAAAAACATTACATAAAAAAAATTTAGGCAAATGAATTGATATGACAAAACATACCTATAAAGACAAAAATCGGAGTTTGTTTGAGTAATATAATATTGGTAAAACGGCACGATGATCCCATAAATACAAAATGCACTGCTATTTTCACAAATACATTTATTTGTGTATTACAACTGCATTTGTAACTTACAACTTTAAGTTTGTTGCAATGCTCATTAGCGTTTTTTGTAAGTTTATGTGCTTGAATTTGTCTGAAAAAAGTTTAAAGTTTAAGTAATAATTTTGAACAACAGTAAGAATTTATTACCGAATTGCTGCCAGGTAAGTAGGTTAGGATAGGTTAGAACTTTGACCCCCAACAAAAACGAACAGCTACAAGAACCGTAGATTAGGTTAGGTTACAACTGCGACCATAATAGCGCGCGAGCCGAGTGAGCAAAGCGAGCGTGCCGCGGCAGCGGCCGGCGAAGCGCCAGAACGCAACTGCTGCCAGGTAAGTAGGTTATAGGTTACAAATTCTACCAGTAAACTAGGTTAAGTTAGGTTAGAACGACCCCCAAAATAAATTCACCATTTTTATACCATACAAATCATTTGCCTTATTTTGTTTTGCGTAAAATATGTTATGCCAACTAAAACATTTGACTAAATGAAATTTAGTGCCAAACATTAGGTTTGCGTAACTATTATTTGTGAATAGTTAATTTGGCAAACAATTATTTGGCATATGAAATTTTACGAAAAAAATATTAGGAAGTGATAATTTGTCAAACATAATTTGATAAAACAAAGGTGATCCATTTTAATCATTTCTGACCGAATAAAAGCGGTTTATCCTGTTTTTGTATTACTGTTAATAAGCACAGTTTCCATGAAATATCGATAACAAACACCACAAACCGGGCCAAACTAGCGAACATTAATCTCAATATTTTTAAAGTAATGGATGGCTTGATTAAAATACAATGTAACCTTTATTTTATGCAGCCTACCTCGCAATAGAATTCGAACTTTCAGTCACGGCTATAAGTTTCCATTTTCAGTAGACAATCAAAGTACATTGACCCAAAACTGGACATTCCTGAAATGCCATCTTTTTCGAATGCAATAAAACTATGAATGAACATTCACGTTTGGTCCTTATACAGTTCCGAGAGTTGAGTCATTTGGGAATGCATCATAGAAACAGCCATGCATCATGCATGGCTGTTTCTATAAGAACGGTGTATGTATCTAATGTCTACTGATGAGGTAATGTATGCGACTCGAACCGACCTTATCGTAAAGGAGGTGACGTCATATCACCACGAGTTCTTAGAATAATGAGCAGTTCACAACACAAGTCTGAAGCAGTTGCCATTAAACTTAAATAAGTTTAAATTCGTCTTTCTAAATTACTACTAACTAATTACGAGCAATGATATTAAGAGTAGATAAATCTTAAGTTTGTGGGGAAATTAGCAATTTATTCAAAAATATACAAAACTCACCAAAAAAAAACGCCTTTTTATAAATTCGTAACAATCACGAATTATCATTGCCATATTGCAACGATTTAATAATTTAGATTAATCGCAACCTTATCAAAAAAACACTTTACATTTTAAAATAACAATCGATATTGCTCCTAACTTTTCCCGCGCATTGGTTTTTTTTAAACACAAACGGCCCTATAAGCCATTTTGATTTAATTCGAATTTGGAACTGTCGTGTGTGCGGCCGGCATGAGACTGCCGTGCGTGGGGCGCGGGTGGCGGCGGCGGCGATTCTCGCGAACTGAAACGCTGAGATTCGGTAGGTCATGTCATCTCGCGTCATTATTCATAAACATGCTATAGTTAAATGCTGATGCTCCGTAGGTCGGTGAGTGTGAATGTTGAGTCACAAGACGTGGGAGAAATTACACGGCGAGAAATTCTCCGAGATAATACTATCATTTTCTGCCGTCCTTAAGTAGGCACTTATGTACGAGTAGGAGGCACGCTGTTTAAGTGTTATTAGAGTCGTTTTCAAAAAAGGTGTACTTTTTCCTATATTTTTTTGTCCTCACTCAAAAATATTATATTATAAAGGTTACATAGCCAGTGAAATTTACTTGGTATGTTAATTACGTTATTTATACTATATTTTAATATTTTTTTAATTTAGTTTATATATAATTTATAGACAAATAGCAAACAAGCATGATACAATTAAAAAGTATTTTAATGTTTCATACAAAATTACGTTGTCCCACTCCTACTCTCGCAAGTTCGAATGTCCTCATGCTTATATAATTTTCAAATATTCATACATTTGTTACGGGTTATATCAGCTGAGATAGTTTTTCAGTTAAATACGAGTATTATTAATAAAATAATAATAATTATACGCAATAAAAACGAATTTTTATTACATGTCCACTTTTCTATCAATTTGTGTAACACCTATGTGTAACGACAATAACACGGATATTCGATCTATTCAGAACGCGACCTCCATTTATTTTAGTCCGGCAATACTTTACGGTACTACCAACTTAAGAAATGACAGCTTAGCCATGTTATTTTCACTTACATTGATCCAAACCGGTTGTGTTTGAGTTTTGTCGCTAAAATTATTGTCCTGTATAACGTGAATTTCACAGGTAAGTAAATCTGATTAACACGAAATCTTTATTGAACAGTGTAGTTTCGTTTAATAATAAGGTAATACAAAATAAATTATAAATCAATCTAGTAAGATTTTTCTGTAAATTGTTTGAGATTATGTTAACGCCACGAAATAATGGTTCTTTTGTGTAACGCTGAGTGTTACACAAAAAATTGTGTAACACTGTAACGTTACACAAAGGATAAAGCTGTATGTATACTGCACAAAGCTGTATTTAATACATTTGCAGAACTTAAAAAAAAAAAAAAACACTAGCCTTTATAAAGGTATGTATGTAATAAATGGTGTATTTTGTAGATAGATGATGAAAAATGGCTCCAATGACTTCAGCAGAACAGAATAAATATTATGATAATAAAATGCTTTTTCTTTACATATATCAAGGGTAAAAAAGTTCAATGGTGAACTGGCCTTTATGTACTCCATTGTGTAACAAATTTTAATTTGTGTAACGAAAACACAGAAATCCTTTGTTTATTTTTGTGTTACGTACACCTATTTTGAAAACGGCTCATTAATTATTAACTTTTGCCCGTGACTTCGTCCGCGTAGAACTCGTTTATCGCAGTTAAGTAAATTGGCCCGAATGATCTTTTAAACAGTGTAATATTGAGCTCGAAAAAAAAGAAGTAGAATTGGATAACATCGTCCATATAATATATATATATATCTTACAATATTTTTTGTTTTGCCATCTTTTACTTAAACATAAAGATTTCAAGGGCTTAATACCTACTCGGCCATGGGAAAAACAGTTTTGTCCTTGCACTTTGAATCTTTATGGTCATACGAACGACGACGCGCCTAGTTGACCTAGTTGGTAGTGACCCTCCCTGCCTACGAAGCTAACGGTCCTGGGTTCAAATCCCGGTAAGGGCAGTTATTTGTGTTATGAGCGCGAATATTTGTCGTCATGGATGTTTACTATGTATTTAAGTATATATTTCTCTATATATATAAGTATTTATATCGTTGTCTAGTACCCATAATACAAGCCTAGAGCTTAAATTGGGACTAGGTCAATTGGTGTGACATTGTCCCCTGATATTTATTTATTTATGGCAAAAGCTGTTTTATAGAGAACTGCACTGCTTTAAAGTTAAGTTATAAACCTGTCGGAATTATAGGAATGCGGGGGGGTTTCTCTTTTAGCAATTCCAGACAAAATTATTGCAGTTACTATATTCTGACCTAGGTGCGTAATTTGCAATCGTGTGCGATTAGATACTTAATGAAGAATACGCATCAGGAGTACCGGGACACCAACCAGCCATCACTCTGCCTGCCCCGTTCGTCGTAGAGAGCACAGATTATAAGGTAAGAATGTCTAAAGTAGAGTGGCGAGGCGAGAAACAAGAGGGCAGGCGTTAGCGCGTACCGCGACTCCGTAACCGCCCGCCCCGGGCCCTAATAAATAAGAAACAAGCGAGCGGTGTGTGAGAAGACCCAGCGTAGTAGTGCGTAGTAGGACTAATATTTGCCCTACATTTTTTGAATGGCTCTCTCTATCTTTAATTCGGGAGCTAGGAAATTTAACATGACTATAGCGGTTACGCAGCAAAACATCTAAAATGAAATGTGTTCAAAAATACGTTCGTTTCTCATACGATCAAAATATATAAAGTCAAATTGAAATCATCTTAGTTACCCGTATGTCATACATAAGTTTAAACTTTCTACGATTTCAATTTATAACGTTTTATTATAATTTAATACTGCTGTATAGGTAACGTTCAAAATGCATACTCAAATTATATTAATAACGTACGAAATTCAGAAAAAAAATGTGTCAACATAAATAGGTACCTATGAGGTATGGACTGGTCACTTTTAAAACTCGTCATCCCACATATTTGTTCGTATATACAGGGTGTCTCTGACCTTGGGGCTTAAAATGCATGGAACGTTTCTACTCCTGAAACTGAACTTTTGTTCTGTAAGTTATTAAAAATATGCCCAACAATTTTTTATTTTTTTTCATACAAGTTAAATGTAATTTTCAATGTACGCGATCCAATTCTCTATTTTCCTTTAGGCCTCGTACCAAGGAAATGTCGCCCCCGTACCATGAGATAGTGATTAGATGGCCAGTATTGAATACACTGATTTTACAATTAGACTTTTACATCAATTAGTTATCGAAACTTAAGTTATTTTTTAATGTTGCAGAACAAAAGTAGTTCCGTTTAGCGAGTAGAATCGATCGTTGCATTTAAAGCCCCAAGGTCAGAGGCACCCTGTAGAGTAGAACAAAATGTGGGTTGACGAGTTTCAAAAGTGACCAGATGACGAAAATTACGAATTATAGAAATTGACGAGTGGTCCCCTAATTCGTGTTTCGAATGTTACTGTGTTCTAGACATATGAATAGTACCAAGTTTATGTCAAATAATCGTGTTCATTTTGTACTTTGATATTTTATTTTTTCGACCAGTAGTCGTGTTGTATTTATTGTGAACGCAATAGATTACGAACATTATTCATTTAGGCTTTCGACATTCTAGACATATTATTATGTGTATCGACATGGGTTCAGTGGTTTTCAATAAATTGATGCGAGGAGAACAACATTAAACTAACAAACAGATACCAAGTCTAAATAAATGTAGAAACGTGTTCTGCTGCTCATTTTCAGGGCCTTTGGTATTTTTGAGTTCATATCTCGAATTTACCTGAGATTAATTGTATTACGCACCTTAATGCGACAATTTAATTACGATAGTAAAAATACATACGAGGATTAAAATTGAAAAAAGCACCCGAAACCGACGTACGTGCATGAAGAGATTGATGAATGTAGAGGAAGCGAAAGTGGTATGTTTAGATCGGTGCACCTGGCGTTCCATAGTCTCTGCCTACCCCATTGGGAGACAGGCGTGAAGTTATGTATGTATGTATGTATGTATTAAAATTGAAAAATGTTTAATTGATATTCGTAATTTTGCGCATAAGTAATTGAATCCGAACGTTAAGCTTTAAATTAACGCTGTGCCGATCAATCTCAGCAAGACCATGAAAATTCAAACTGTGATTCAACAGTAGGTAGTTAATTTTCGGGTAGTACTTAATATTAAAGAACTAACTACAAAGAGCCTTTGGTTCTTACATACATACATAAACTCACGCCCTCATCCCCAGAGTGGGGTAGGCAGAGCTACAGAATTACCAACAACTCAAAAACTTTGATAATTTTGTAACTTTACCTTTAAAAAATCCATGGAGACTTTTAGAACAGGATTTTAGGTGTAGATTTCTTTGAAAATTCAAAGTGATGATTATGACAGGTGTCTTACTAAGAAAAAGGGCCTCGAAGAAGTTAGGAAACCATTGCATACAGGAATGCGTGATACTTATATCAGCAATTTTCAAGGTGTCGGAGCACCGCTTACTCCAACGCAGCAGATGTCATCGTAGGGTCGCAGTACTCGCAGTTAAACTAATAATAGGGAAGATATACAATATATTTTACATTATATATTGCATAATACGGTCATTAAAATAAAGATCTAGTAGATAAAAAGGAAAAAATTGGAGGCTGGTTCGACGTAGTTTACCTCACCAACGAACAGGGGCACGTTTTATAAAGCTACAAATTACAATTTACAGGTTACTAGTTTCCATTTCAGACAACCTCGACCAATGATGACCACCCATTACCCATTTGAGCATTGTTGCCAGTTTAGACCTGTAAAATTGTTACTTGTAAATCTCTGAAAATCCATGGATCAGAGATGGAACCGAGTTCGATCGTAACTCCAATACCACTTTTCGACTCTATTTGTAGGGACACTAAGGTTAAAGTCCTAAAGTGCATTCATCCCATTTAAGGCATAAGTTGGCCTGTGTACATTAGTGAAATATAAATATAAATTTAATATCAACGGTAAAAAAAACTATATGTTGTCTGGTAAGTCTGGCAACTCTGGTAACCTGTGGCCCGTTTCACGAAGCTACAAGTTCACAAGTAACAAAAGCAAAAAGTTACAATTTACAAGTACAAGTGTTTCTCGAACGCGGCCTTCCATGGTAGAATAATAGGATCGTATGGTAATCTCGATTACAAGTGAATGACATCTCGATTTAACAAGTCCCTATTAAAAAAAAGTTTGTTGATGTTTTGACGTTTCTAAATGTCAAATCTTGAAATATTTATATTTATAATCTGTAAATCCGATGATGTCTCCACTCCAGTCTCGCGGAGTCTTCGGAGTTGTCTCTCGTTATCGTTAAAATTTGAAAGTAGGTACGGGAGTTATTTTAGTTATTATGGAAAGCAACCAGAAAATTTTGAAGGCAACACTTCTACAAGAACTGTTGCTTAAGAAATAAGAACTTTTTGGAGCATTTTCGGCAACCAAGACCGATGCGTGGAAAGTCATACACGAAAAGGCACTGGCTTTAGGACTTGTGCCCAATTCAAGGGATTTTTCATATACCCGTGATGTAGGTACTTCCACATTCCATAAGCTTATGAAACTTCACGTAATATTTACAGACAAAATAACAATAACAACAAACTTTAGCAGAGAATTAAACTCAACAACTAACAATAACAAAATATACAATAACAATAACAACAAACTTTTTAACAGAAAATTAAACTCAACGACGGTACGACATGAGAGTGACGTTTAAAAACAAACGAGGTAGGTACTATAGTATGAATGATTTGACAGCGACTCTAACAAATTACAAGTTTACTTAGCTCGGAAGCTAGGTAGTTTTTTTTACTAATTGACAAGTACAAGTTGACAATGTAACAAAACTTTCGAGAAACGTTAGTTCGATTGAAGCAATTTCTAACAATAAAATAAAAAAATGTCTGTGGTTCAAATTTTACACTTGTAACTTGAATTTTACAAATTGTAGAAAAGTAGATTCGTGAAACCCTTGTAGTACCTTTTTTGACCAATGTTGCCAGTTTACACTTGTAAAATTGTAACTTGTAGCTTCGTGAAACAGGCCACTGGTAACCCTAATTAATTTTGAGTTTGACACTTTGACAGTCAAGCAAAGCAAAGCAAGCAAGATGCGTGCTTCTATTGTTTTCTTTATCACCAGATTTTTTTTAATTAGCATAATTATCTAGTTGGTGAAAATCGTCTATATAACTGCCAGTGATATTACACTAAAGGTAGTCTTGCTAAGTTATAGAAGATGGAGCCGCCCCCATCGCCATGGAAAAGGCCAAACGAAGTTATGCAGCTGCACCGGCTAAAAAAGCGAAAATTAGCTTTACAGGTTGGAGGATACTTCATTATTTTGAACATATATAAAAGATTACGCGTACCTAAGTCATATTTATAGTAAGATAGAAAGAAAAAGGAGTAAATACTTGTTTGTTTTCTTTGGGTTTTTTCTTTACCTAACATATCCTGTAATTCTTGTTGTTTAACTCAGAACCGCATGAAACAGCCATCAGTTTCAAGCAACGACGAACCAAACAATCCAGATACCAGTGCCTTAGATTTTTCAAGACTCCTAGATGGAGATAAGAGGAAAAATCCTTTTTCCAAGTAAGTGAATTGCAGCCTTGTTACTTTCAAATAAAGCTATTGTTGACAATTGAAGAACTGGTATTTTTCTTAATTTAGATCAGAGGTATCTGAATTAGGGACCAGCTTCCCCACTAATGTGCTGGAAAGCTATATGAAAAGGTTCAGTGGCCCCTGACCTAGATCATTATCAAAGTTGTAGAGAAAAAGTAAGACTATCTAAATATAACAGGTTTGTAGGACAAGCTAAAGTTTTAACCCATGCCCTTAAATGCTTATTGCTTAGGACACAGATTTATGCAAAAAAAAAAACTTTTTGTAGACATATATTTTGATTTCTGTTTCACATGAAGGTTGACTGGTACAGAATGCTCATACTCATTTATGAATTATAAATACTACGCTGCTTCGCAAATATGGTGTCATCCCACAATTATTTAGTTATAAAATGTCAACCCAGGACAATAGTATTGAGGGTTGAGGGGGGATTGACATATTATTGCGTAACAACATCCTTATTGCATTACGTGTATACATTATAAATATATTAAGTCCAAACATAAACCCCATCCCCCCATGATTGCCAGGTTAGAATAGTGTCGCTCCGCATCATGGGTGTTGTATGAGTCAACTAAGGGAATAAAGGCTGGTAGTACTGTTAGGCGATGGGCTTGCAACCTGTTGCTTATACACTGGTAAACATGTTGGCCTAATTGTGCAAAACTTTTTAGATTTATTGGTAATTCTGTAGCACTGCCAAGCCCACACTGGGAATAAAGGTGTGAGTATATATGTATCTATAAACCCTGTAAGATGGCCGCAACCACATCAATAAAACTACTTTAGTACTAATTCAATTCAAACATGTCATCATAATTACAATTAAGTAACTACTAAAAATTTAATAGTAAATATAAATGCTTGCAGCATTATGTCAACTTGTTTTGCAGCTGCTGCCGTTTTTGTGTAATAAAACTAATAAAGTATCAAAAAAAAAAGTAAGTTATTACCTGGTGTTTTTACACCCCCCAAGTGTGAGGACTCTGAGGAAAAAAATAGAAATAACAGGTTCATTATCATGTCCACATAAATGTTTTCTTATTTACAGATCAAATCCTCAGCAAAATAAAAAGCAAAAGATAGAATGCTCCGAACTAGATGAATCAAGTGACAAAACACTGTTTGCCTTGTTGAACCTGCCTGCTAAGGTGGTTGAGAAACCGCCTCAGAAAGTCGACACAGACAAACTTGCTACCTTCTCAAATCTTCTGCAGAAGTTTACTGCGGAGCATTCAGTAGAACCTGTAAGTTTTAATCTGTTAATTTAGTTCTGAAGACTGAGGCCAATTTTGTAGTAACAATATGCATTTTTAACCATGTCAAATTTGACATAAGGATTACGAAATTATTGTGAAACCCTTTTATTTTTTAGAGAATAGCAGAGAAAAAGTACAACTATCTGCCAATAGACTGGGCACTCAAATCGAAGCTTAGATTAATGTCGCCAAAGCCATTTGCATGGACTGCAAAATTAAAGGCTAGCGAAGAAGCTTCTGGCATCACAGGGTAAGCAAAACTTATTGGCTTGTTATTATGAATGTGGTCAAACTAAAAATTCAAGAGGTAAACAATTCACAATTCAAACTAAGCTTAACCTGCCGCCAAATGTCATAGCATTATTAGAAAACTAGTTCGTCTCTAGCTCTTCTATTGCCGCTCGGGCGGTAGGGTTGCGTCGTGTCGCGTGGCTCGATAATTAATATGCACCGTCTTGGTGCGTCCTGTTGAGTTTGCACGCACACATGCAACCCACGATGTAATGTTAGACGAACTCCTGCTTACACTGAGCCAATGTGATTTTATTATAAATCTAGCTTCTGCCGCGTAGATTTTGAATATCGTTATTCCCTCAGAAACATTTAAATTTTCCATTAAAGAGTAGTAGTTAATCCAGGGTATAAGCTATCTCCTATTCCAAATTTCATCCAAATCCGTTTAGCCGTTGCAGCATGTAGAAGTAACAAACACACACACAAACTTTCGCATTTATAATATTAGTAGGATTGTAATTATTGGTTTTGTTTAATAACAGTAGTGGGACACGGCATTGCTGCAATAGCTTTTCACTTATTAACACACATCAATTTGTTAATGCATTGCTATACAGTGTGTGACATCCATAAGAACATATATTTTACGTAAAGATAGCTTTAAGTGTTGTTAGCCGTTTAAAGAAGGAGTTAAGTTATTAGCTAAATTACATTTAGTGTAATTCATTTTTAAAGGGTACAACGAGCAGCAATGTATAACATTAAGTCTAAGTTAATTGCAAGTTAATTGAGGGATAATTGAGCTATGTCTGATACATTGCGTGGCAAATTAGTTAGTATGAAAAAAAAAAGTACAACTTATGTTTAATGTTTATTTGGGCACAAACGGTACAAGTAAAGAAAACAAATTTTTCAGAAAAACTTACATAACACATTGACCAGTGAAGTTGCCACAATTAACTAATACAGTACAGAGTTACACGTAAGAAAAAATGTGTGCTTACATTATATTAAATTAAATTACACACTTCACTTAATGTTTAGATAACGCAATCTTAAATCTAAGAAGGGAAAGACTAAATATATCTAAGTGAGAAAATGTGCTATTATAGTTTTTCAAAGTTCTACATAAAAAAGAATTTGACGCATATTTGTTACGAGTAAGGGGAACATGAAATAGATTGTTATTACTTCGTGCATTAATACGAGGAGTCCTAAGGCCAATTTTGCCTAGCAAATATGGGGAATCAATCTCACACGAAATAATTTTATACAATAAAACTTGATCTCTATGTGTGCGCCGACTCTCAAGAGCAACAACATTGCCGCGGCACACTGTGGATCGAAAATGCCCTCTCCATAGAAATAGGGACTTAATTTTCTAAGTGCCTGTTTTTTTAATTGAAATCGAATCTACTCCTCATAATTAGGTAAAAAAATGAATATGGGTGTATTTGGCTGGAAAACCGCCGGGTAATAATTTTTTTACGAAAATTTTTATGGAGCGTATATGAAAAAACGGAATATCTCAGAAAGTGCACAATTTCCCGTAATATCCTTCCGCACGAATTTAGTACCAATTATTTATGATTTTTCGGCGTACTCAAAATTTCCCGGCCAGGTGCACTTTTTTTTTTTAAAAAACAAAAACGTTTTATATAGGGAAAACTTGATTTTTAGTAGGTATATAAGTTTGCAAGACACGTTTAATCATGGAATAAAATTAAATAACGGCTTTAGATGAGATGGATTTTCAAAAATGAGTTCATTGGAATAATGACATATCTCACTTTTTGGCCCTTTATCTTTATTACTGCAAATCTCCTGATTCCAGAAGGAATAAACAATAAAATTAAACTGCAACCTATTTATTGCATATTACTAATGATGTTCTCATTGAAATCTGGGTAATTATCATCCTTAAAGATAATAAGATAATATTTAGTTTATACTTTTACTTAATACCAACTCATTAGGAATAATTAAGAGTAATTTATTTAATTTTTAATTTTAATCATACATCTAATGAGCACTGAATGTGCTCAATAGGGGGCAGGGAGATAAAAGGCCAAAAAGTAAGATAATGACATTATTCAAATGAACTCATTTTTGAAAATCCAACTCATCTAATGCCATTATTTAATTTTATTCTATGATTAAAAGTGTCTTGCAAACTTAAATACCTACTAAAAACCAAGATTTCCTTATATAAAATGTTTTTGATTTAAAAAAAAAAAAGTGCACCTGGCCGGGAAATTTCGAGTACGCCAAAAAATCATAAATAATTGGTACTAAATTCATGCGGAAGGATATTACGGGAAATTGTGCAATTTTTGAGATATTCCGTTTTTTCATACACGCTCCATACAAAATTTTCGTAAAAAAATTATTACTCGGCGGTTTTCCAGCCAAATTGACCCATATTCATTTTTTTACTTAATTATGAGGAATTGATTCGATTTCAATTAAAAAAGTAGGCACTTAGAAAATTAAGTCCCTATTTCTATGGAGAGGCCATTTTCGATCCACAGTGCGGCAGAACGAAACGCCCGTCCGCTCAGATCTCCACTCTAGGTGTTTGAATTTGAATTTTTTCGATGGGATCAATATAAATGTTGTATTGACACTTGTTTTTATGATAATTAGGATGCATATTAACTGTTGTCAAAATATATGTTCGTATGGATGTCACACACTGTATAAACGCGCATTTATGAATGACCAATGAGCAAAGAACACTTAGATTGACCTAGCTAACAAACCTTAAATTGTAGGAATGGGGCAGTTGGCCTAGTTCGTAGTGACTCTACTCATTAATCTCCCAGGTTCAACGACTTAGTGAGGGCAAATATTTGTGCGGAATAAGTTTTTATTTTTCAGTATATAAGAGTTGTTATCTAAAACTCATAGCCAAGAGTTTACTTAGTGCTTAGTGACTAGGTCAAGTGAGGTCTGTTTCTTTCTGATAGCTTTGTTCGCTGCCTGGACACCGCGTCCTCCACCCTAGATACCTCCCCCCGCGCGCGGTTCCACCAGACATGCCTATACTGGCAGCACCCGCACCTGCCCTGGCTGGAGCTGTTCCCGCGATCCTCGGGGCGCGTGGCGGCCACCAGCTTCATGGCCACCAATGAAGAGGTCAAGCAGGCGCTGCATACCGAGTGGACGGAGAGCTTTAGATCACTGTTTCAGGTGAGTTTCCTTTTTTACTTTACTGTTTACTTACTGTTTTTTTACTGTATTGGTGTGTGACAAAAAACTGTCAATATTAAATTTCGTCGTATTTCTGATTCGACGTAATATTCTTGTTTTGACACATTCTTGTTTCTATAAGAACGGAAGAGCATGTATGTAGATGATATAACCTTTGCTTTTAAGCACAGCTCAATCAACTTTTGCCATTGATTCTACGGGCATGTTTCCACTTAAGCCGAGCCAAGAACCAAAAATGCCTTGCACATTGTATTAAATCGTCATGTTATTTCTGCTTCGTTCTATTCGTCCGCTTCGCGACAACAAACCCTAACTCCTTACTATTATTTACCCCAACACCCTTGTGAGCTCTAAACAAAGGGCTGCCAGAATCTGCAATGGTCGAGACGGCACAAAAAGCCCATCTCTACCCCATAATAATAATAGTAAACACACCGCGTTGCCGGTGCGCGGCGTCGTCACCGCTGCGTTGTTCTCCATATAATTTAGAACGACATGCCACACGATGCGATGAAATACGTGTGTCGCTCTATGTTATCACAGCATAACGACGACGAAACGCACCGGCCCTCGTGTCATCGCTGTAACGGTACCATAATCACAGTTGCTGCGCGCGCTCCACTGCCCGTACTTCTACGTGTGCGCGAACACGTTCACGTGTCTGTTCCGCGCGGCCGGCGTGTGCGGCGTGTCCGAGCCGAGCGCGCTCATCACGCCCACCACCCGCGGGTTCCGACAGACCTTGAGGCAGGAAGGTAAGCACCGGGTTTTTGTTACTATAACCTGACAGTAGTAGAAGCTAGTAACACGGAGCCTACTTCTATAGTCTTCTTGTACAGCCAACTGTACTCAAGAAGAGTCTTTGATTTAAGGTGAAAGACTGTTGATGTGATGGACGCAAGACGAAGGAGGGAACATTCCCAGGCAAATTCATCGGGACGGAATAAGACCAAACAAATCAACCATCTTTTGCGGAGGTGTATGTCCACCATTGAAAGTGTTTTGGCTGACATAATGATGGTATCAAGTTTACTTAGAACGCCAAAAGCCAATTTCATCTCGAAATCTCTATTTAAATACCTACATTGCATGTTTTAAGATGGCACACTGTTTTTTCAAGGCTTCCTTGCCTACCAAAATATTAAAAAAGAAAGAAAGGTAAGTCAATCCTTGTTTTTTTAATTACAGATGTAGAATTCACGATGCCGCTGCGGCCCGACCGAAAGCGCCTGAATACCTCCAACGAGGACAAGCCAAAGAACTCGTCGTTCGACAGCTGCTACGACACTATGGAGGAGACCAAGGAGGAGAAGGAGGGGTCGGGGGACGAGGACCCTGACGAGTTCCTCTCGCAACTGGGGCTTGAGACCGCTGTGCTCAAGAAGATAAATAACACGCAGGTAAGGTAGCATGTACACTCAGGGGCAAAAGTAACGGGTCAGAGTGCGTTTTTCGTACAAACGAGGCAATTTCGAAGCCTTGGTTCCTTGCCAGGGATTGTTTTGAGTTTAATGGTGGATACTCCGAGGTTCAATAGAGGAGGTCAAAAGTTCTTAAGATACCTAACTTATCTTATCACACAATCAGATACAACAGCGAGAGTTTGGGTCAGCATTTGCATTTCCTTACATTTAATTCCCATTTTAGATGTTTTTCTGAACATGCACAATTCTGGCGTTGGCCGCAGATTCAATCAGTCGGGTTTCCTAGGCACTCTGGAAGTCCTGTATCGATGCTCGGGGTATCCATCATCAGATATCACTAGAAGCTTCCCCTGGCCTTCCTAAAGGCTCTTTTCTTTGTCATATCGTCGGTCTCCCTTGGGGGAGGCTTACTTTCACTACGCATTCCGGTACGCGGTAACCACTAGAACCATTATGCAGGCAGGTTTATGTTGAAATACGAATCAATTGTATGCTATGTCATGTTATTTGACACGACGATACATACATACATACCTTCACGCCTTCATTCCCAGAGTGGGGTAGGCAGAGCTACAGAATTATCAACAACTCTAAAAACTTGTTAATAACTCTGTAACCACAATTTGCACAATTAGGCTAAGATGTTTAACACGACGATACGTATCTAATATAATAATATTATAGTAGTTTATGAAATTGTTGCATAAAGAGGGGTATTAAAACACGAGTGTGTGTTTAAGAACAGAGTCGCTAGGCGAGGTTTTTAATAGTTTCACACGAGTGTTTTAATACCTGGTTATGTGCAGTTTCATACACTACTTTATCTACTCTCATACATTGCGATTCAACTTACTAAATAAAAGATCAAAGTTAATAAAGTAACTACAGCAAAACGTATTCAATGAATGGCGCCAAAACCTAGCACATCACCGCGCATGCGCTAAAGCGGGCGCTGTCACAGACAAGTAAAAATTGGAATGAAATCTTTTTGTAATTCTGTAAAAATGACGCGAACCGCATGTGCGTTCCATTATAAAAAAATAAAAAATATGGAACCTCGTTGGTGACATTAACTTTTTGGATTAACTTGTATCGTAATGGTAAAAAAATTACTTTATAACATTATTTTGATAGAGAAATAATGTTATAAAGTGATTTTTTTATTTTTTTTCGATATTGTGTTTATAAAGTATGCCAATATAAATTCGTTTTGAATTTTATAATTCGAACTTTACGATATGAGAGTAGATAAAACTCTTTACACCCTCCATTCAAATATCGTAATTATTTCCAGGCGCGCATAGTGCACAGTGCCGAGAGCAGCGTGGACAGCGCGGCCGAGTCGCTGGTGTTCGTGCGCGGCGCGGACGCTCAGGCGCTGTTCAACTTCCTGCTCAACTGCAAGTCCATCGTGGGCCCCACGGGCCCGCTGGCCGGGGTGCCGCCCACGCTGCTCTCGCCCACCGCCTTCCACGGCGGGACTTTGCAGTCCTTGAAGGCACGTGCAACGTTATACTTAATACTACTACCGAGGCCCTCCTTTGAAAATCAAATGAAAAAAGTTGTAAAACTTTGTATGGACGCGTTTGTAAATCCCTATAAAATGAAAGATTCATTTTTAACAGCGATATATTGAACATACTCGTATATTTAATCCTTTGTTTATTATTAGTTAACGATAAGTCTACCTAAAAATAAAATTGGGTAAGATCTTTTTGATTTGTTGGCAATTTTATGGAAAAATCGCTAGCGTTTTACAATTATCTGGCCACCACTGTATATTTGTGAATTTTAAATCAATAATCAAGAAAATTAAAAAATCGACGTTGGCAGCGAGACTTATAGGAGACTTCTTAATAAGTGACTTTGGTAAGTGTCGCAAGATGCAGGTATATAATCAACGCACAGACAGCAATATTTTTACCCTTACCTTCCTCAACCTTGGCCGGAATTAATATCCGGTTCGAAGGACCAAATTTTAATAACGTAAAAAAAAAAAACCACATGTTTTTAATTTGCAGCTTGGCCGTTTAACCCTACAAATTTATCCTAAATCGTGTAACTTTCCCCAGGTCCGAGAGAACATCCTCCACTCGGACAACAGGAAGTACTTCTCGATCGAGCTCCGCGGGCCGATCCTGCCGACCACCGTGCACTCGCTGTTCGACGTGCTGAAGGACTCTGGAGCTCAGTTCAGCGCCACCTTCGCGCATCACCAGCCGACCGTCGCGTTCTCCTGGGCAGCTGCTAATATTGCTGAAGGTATGGATACTTACCTTTGATCATACTCCTAAAGTCTCCACGCATTTGGTTAGCTAGGACTGGGATGGCTAGCACAAGTTCGATCAGGACTTTTATTATGATCGGCTTTATCGCGGTGGATAAAGCATCCGTCACTCTCGCACCTACATACTGGTCGGAAAGTGACCGATGTTTTTATCCCCATCGATAAACACGACTACAATAGACCCGCAGGACATTCCTTTCAAAGTAGTCTGTATCCACGGGAAGACATGGAGTGGCACTATTCTAACCCGGCAACCACACGGTTTCTTCTATACCCATTTTATTGTAATTACTTATTATTATTTATTATTAAACCCGTGTGGTTGCCTGGTTAGAATGAATAGTGCCACTCCATGTCTTCCCGTGGATGTCGTAAGAGGCGACTAAGGGAATAAAGGCTTGTAGTACTGTTAGGCGATGGGCTTGCAACCTGTCACTGTCACTAATACGCTGGTAAACATCTTAGCCTAATTGTGCAAAATGTGGTTGCAGAATTATCAACAAGTTTTTAGAGTTGTAGGTAATTCTGTAGCTCTGCCTACGAAGTATGTTATGTATGTACTTATTTTTATGCCCTGCAATAGAAATACACTCTGTGAAAATTTTAACTTCTACCTGTTGAACAAATCACAGCTAAAAAATAGAGCAGGAACAGTTCAAATAATAAACGTATATGAGAATATTCTCTCCTTTTCCAGATGAGTCTTCAAAGGAGAATGAACCGAACCACTTCACAAAGGCTTTCAACAAAGAGAACCTCTCGGACTGCGGCATCAGCGAGACGATGCTGCAGCACTTCTGCTCCGCCGACCCCACCGTCGTCTCGCCCCTGGACAGCGTCAAATACAACGCCGAAGATGGCACGTATACCTGGTGATATCACTTGAATGTTTTACTTTATGATAATGACTGATTTGTGTGATTGTATTGAAAATGTTAAATGATTTATCAATGTAATATAATTATTTTTATATTAACAGTTTTACTTCTTGCCTCCTAACCTTTTTAACTCCCGCGTCTAATCATTTGTTTTTCACTTCTCTTGCTCTTAAAATGTTACTTTAGTCTGCAGAACGGGACTAAAGCTCCTTATTAATCCCTAGGGACTAAAATATATTTTTTAAATTTACTTTCCTAAACAGCTAATCACGGTGTTTTTAGGGCGTGGAAATAACCTTAAAATAAAACTGCATTTTTTTTAAACAATTTAATTTCATGAAACACGATTAATGATTGATTACGAATACGAATCTATTTCATTATAATAAGGGTGAATTCATTTTATTATGCATGGTCCAATTAGTTTTAAAAATATTTTTTAAGTTTGAATCTGTTGGTTAAATATACAAGTATTTAAAGCGTCATTTTACAAAAAAGACACCCGCGGAATAAAGTTGTAAGAAACTTTGTTGTAATAAATATTTTAATTTTGTTTATAACCGTCGTTTTTTTTTCCTCGTATTCAAATTGAAAAGTAGAGTGTTTAACGCGAGACTAAACAACCATAATGACACTAATAATTTTTATTTCAACTTAATGCTTAAAAGGTTTAATTTTTTAACATTACATATTTCACAATCAGGCAAGTATTAGGTTACCTAAAAGTATTTTAAGAATTATTCACTTTACTCCCCGTATTAGTAAGAACTGTATTTCGGAAGAATAACATTCGTCGTTCTAAAATTAGATAGATGGGACAATATTTTCGATTACAATTTGAGGGTAAGATTTAAATGCTAGCATGCGATATTAGCGCGTAAACAAGTAGTATACGTAACAAATACACATGATTTACAATCTCTAAACTTAAGCCCTAGTTTCATATGATCTGTTTGTAAACGACTGTTTGTTTCTTACATAAATATATACCAAACTAAGAACCTGCTTTATGTTGGTTGTTGTAGGATGGTATAATGGATGATAATTAGTCTTAGAATCAAAAATATGACATAAAAACTCGACACAAATTACAACTGTCAACTAATTTATGGTAAAAATGTTAGTACTCGTATCACTGTAGAGATCTATCACATTTCCTTTCTAAAGTCGAGGTATTAGAACGGCTCTAATACCCCAATTCCTCAATTTAAACCTCAATTTTACATGGAAATACATAATCTGTCCCCAAAATCGGAGGATCTGGCAAATAATGTAAAATGTCTTTTTCTTCAGTCATTGGCTACTTACTACTAGCATACTTGTACACTTTTTTCCTTTCGTAGAATTGAATCTGGCCAAACGAATTTTCTAACTTCTAGATAATATTCTTTTTTGGAATCAGGTTTTTTTTTAAATAATTTATAGTTCAGTTTATTAACATTTTACTTTATTAAGACAAACAAAAACAGAAAAATAATAAAAACATAATAAAATAAATTAACTTATTCTAAGTAATTACGATATGTACAAATGACCTCCCTACGCCTAGGAGTCTGGGTCTTTTTTTTTGTATAGTACTTTTTTCTTATTTTTCTTTTCATCTTTTTTCTATCACATGCCTCTAGTTAAAATTTCAGCTGTGTTATTTGTAACTCATCTTTTGCGCTTACGTTGGGGGAGGGATCATTTATTTCTATTGTTTTTAGAAGTAGTGTTTCGAATGATACATTTTAGTCAGACGTCAGTTTCAGGTTGTATTATTTGTGTCCTTAGAATTTGTAATGAAGATGTCGTTTTATTTATATTTATTCTCTTTGGAATATCTAATCTTAATTTCAAATCGTTCACATGAGGTTGGTAGTTTATTTTTGGTTCTGAATTCTTTTGGCCTGACATCAAATCTTCTTTATTCCAGAAAATCTTCAGGTTTTCGTCTTTCTTTCCATCCATCTATGGTTTTTTATGAGAGTCTACACCTTTGGTTTTACTTTTTTTAATGTCCTATTTGACTTATATTTCTTCAATTGGCTGGTCTGTAATTCTTCTATTTTATTATTATCATTGTATTTCCTTTTTTTTTGTTCAGTGTTTGTTTCATGGTTTGTCTTTAGTTCATCCTCTTTGTGGTTTGACCTTGGTTCTTGTTTCTTGTCGGATTTGTATGGTTCTCTATTATTAATCTTGTCTAAAGCTGAAAAGGATAAACTTGGCACTTCTATCATATTATTATTTTCAGCTATATATTCTGTTTTTGGTTTGTGTTGTTGCACTTGTTGCGTCTTATAAGTTTCCCATTTTTGCAACAATTTAAAATCAAATAATTCTTTTGGAATTGCTTCAGGGTTGACTGGATACGCTCCCGTTTTCCTGAATCCGTTTTTCAAAATTATGGGATTCATTTCATCCCACACTTTTGTTAAAAGCCTTGCAAATTCCTGTTTCGGTAATTTTACCCCAATATGAAGTCTCTGCCACTTTACAATTTCATCTTCCCATAGGTCCTTGAGGGGTTTCATTGTGCTGCAATCAAGTGGCTGCAGAACATGAGACGAGTGTGGTGGAAGTTTGGCTATGGTGATCCCTGCAGATGTTGCATATTCTATAACACTTAAGTCTACATGAGTAGAATGTGCATCAAATATTAGAAGCGCGGGTCTTTTATCCCCTATAGCAGGTACAAACGTTTCTCTCAGGTATTTTTCAAAGATCGTCGTCTCCATCCACCCTTTCTCACTAACCGCGTAGGCAGTTTTCACATTTTCATTCGGATATAGCCACTCAGACCAAAGATGCTTTCCTTGAAATATAATAAGAGGCGGTACTTTTTCACCGCACGCATTAGTTGCCAGAAGAACAGTAGTGTTGTTCCTCCCAGGTCCACTTGTAGTCCTAATTGAGGGGCAACCTTTTTTTCTGACAAATTTTCCTCTAATCGGGTCATTACAAATAGAAGTTTCGTTAAAGTTATAAATTTGTTGAGGTTTATCCTGTAAACCTAACTCTTCCATCACCTTCTCCAACATTTCGAAGTACCCATATACTGTAAACGGATCGCAAGCCTTTCGCCGTGCCATTTCTACGAGATGTTGTTTTTTGATAGACAAATTATTGCGTTTTTGGAACCCATAGAACCAGTCTTTTCCAGGGATATCATTACTAAATGGCGTATAAATGCCATTTTGCCGCACATATTCCGAAATTAATACTGATGCTTCTTTTCTACTTAATGGAAACCCATGTTTTTCCATAATGTGAAGATTTTTGGCAATTCGCATTTCTATGTCTGCAGAGAACACTGTCGGCCTCCCAGGAGTATGTCGGACACATTTAAGTCTAGTATTTATTGTAGTTCGTGGGACCCCGTGTCGCTCTGCTGCTTGGCTGCTGGTCAAGCGATTATTTTTGACATCATCAACAGCATTCAGAATTTGTAACTCCGAGTAAGTTTTCTCTTTTTTCCTCTTATAATGCCGGACCATCTAAAAAATGCGTTGGTCAAAACGTGAATTTAATAAATTAGGTAATAGGTATATATGAACCCATCCAACCGCCCGGATCCGACCCGGGCGGGGTCGGCCAGGGTGGTTGGCAGGAACCCTAGTGTATAGTACCTGTGGTCTGGATAAGGAAAAGCACACAAAAGGTTTAATGCATAAAGTAAAAAAAAATATGAAGTGGTAAAAAAAGTCAATAAATGTATAACTGAATAAAACTAACTCAGATTCATAATTAGATTCCATCAAATCTACCACAGTGTTTCTATAATTAGTAAATTTACTCTGCGAAAGAATGAATTAATGATGTATTAAGTAATTTTAGGAACATGCTCTGTTTCAATAAACATGCTAATATAAAAACCAGTCATATAAATAAATATTTAATTGAAGCGATTTTGTGTTAGAAATATTAATATTGCAATGGTAAAAGGTTTTGATACAAAAACATTATCGTTTGAAGATGTGCGTATATTATTAATTATACATACATACATACATTAAATCACGCCTGTTTCCCAGAGGGGTAGGCAGAGACCACTTCTTTCCACTTGCTACGATCTTGACAAATTTCTTTCGCTTCTTCAACATTCATACATCGAGTCATGCACGCATGTTTATTAATTATTATACCTAAAATACTTACATTCAAAAAAATATAGCACTACCTTACGTGTTGGCTGTTTTTTAAGGCGTATTACAACCTGACTGAACCTTTCTAACTGGAGGAAGGTTGTTAAAACATTTCACTAATTAGAGCGAAACAAATATGATCCTTTTTACTTAGGAGCACGTATGAATATAGGTATCCTGACTTTTTACCAAATCATCATTTGACAAACTATATCATTTTACAAACTTTCATTTCGAAACCTGTTTGTAGGTACTCAAACCATTACATACTACCATACCTCGAACAAATCATGCGGATGACGTAAAAATGACGTACCTAATTTTGCACACAGGATGATGTCTGTATTGCAACATCCGTATGTCATATTGCACGAAGTAACAGATTAACCGCGTATAATTTCAAGAAATCTATACAGAATTATCTAACTTTTCATTACGTAGTACGATAATTGATAAGAAAAGTCAATATGTTATTAAAAAATATTTAATGACATTATGTACACAACTATTTCTCCAACAAGTCTATAATTGTGGTCACACACTTAAAATAAGCTTTAATAAATTTTTCTTCCTCACTTGCTTGACCGGGAAAAAAAAATTTGGCTAACAGTTTCGCTGTATCAATGACAATCGCACTACTAGATTGCTCGGTTTGTGTAGATATATCTCTTACATGTTCTTCAGTTTGTGTTCCCACGGCTATGAAAATGTCAGGTGTACTGTCGGTACTCCTCAGTTGACTCTGACCCTTAGCTTCACAAGATACGTCATTCTTTTGCGTCTTTTGAAAAAATTGTAATGAAAAATCTAAATAATTACGAAGTCACTTTATTGTTCAACTGAATGACAATGTCAGTCAAAGATGTTATGTACCTACTCGGCTCATGTTAAGTGGCGATATCGTTTTATTAAAGAGGTTGATAATTGATAAGTAGTAATTCTTTATGAAAATACTTTTTGAAATCATCCTATGAGTGGTTTGACGTCATCCGCATGATTTGTTCGAGGTATGCATATTACATAGGTTACATGGGCTTGTTAAATAAGTTAGGTTAGGTTAGATTTTTTACAGCAAAAAATTGTTAAATCATTTTGTGGGAAGTACCTATCTCTTTGCGAAATAAAAGTTTTTAAAATGATATAGTTTGTCAAATGATGATAAAAAGGGTGTATATTGGTTGGTCTAAAATTGTTTAGCCTAATTTTGTTTCGCCACATATTTTTTTGCATACCAACTTTTCGTCTAATGATTTAAATGTCGAAAATTGTTTGATCGAATTTGTTTTACATAATATTGTTTGGTCGAAAAATTGTTTAGTATAACATTTGTTTGGAATAACACGGTGTTTTAAACTGGGGAGGGCTTAAATAATATTATGGATTTAGCCTTTTAGTAATTTAAATTTTAGACCAAAAGTGCTAGTGTTAGAACAAAAAATATGTATGCATAAAAATCTTTACGCTAATAAAGAAGTAAGTATGCCATTCAATATTATGGGAAATATTTTCGATTAAAAAAAGTTAGCACATGATATTTTAGGTTAGTCGACGGGCACCCGGTAAAAAGATAAGATAAAAGATGTTTATTCAGTAAGTAGGCCGCGCGGGCACTATTACACGTCAAAAATCTAATCTAAATATAAAAGAAACTCAACAGTCAGTCGTTTTTTAAATATTGCTGATGATATTATACAATAATAAACTTAACCTAGCATTAAATAAAACAATGAATCACAAATAAAACAAAAAAATAATATATTCATTTGTAATTGAACAGGAAAATGTGTCAAAACTCAGAATTTTCACAAGAAATACATTCTCTTACAAAAACCGTGTCCCCCTAGACAATGAACAATGTTTACATATTTTTTATGATTATGTTATTATTAAGTTATTTAGGTGTTTAGTTTAAGCCAAGTATTTTTATCTGTTAGATAGTCCTCAACCCTATAGTAAGCTTTAGACATCAACAACTTAACCAGTAACCCTGTATATATATATAATATATAATATGTACACTTATTTACATGTTAACCTAGGTTAAAGACTAAGTACCAATTTCACCATACGTTGTTAAGTGTTAATCGAGTGTTTGTTCATACGTTTTGACAGCTGTTGACGTTCTGGTCGTTTGTTGAGTTGTTGGTAGAATTCGATATTAATGTTCATAGGTTAGTTAGCCCTCCTAGATCTATATTGCTGTGCCCTTGCAGGGTGTCACATGTATACCTACCTACCTGTATTTCCACCTGTGTTTTTGTAATGTGATACGCAATAAACAATTTGAATTTGAATTTGAACTTTTTCAAGTAAGTTTTAAGTAGGTACTGGAAACTGGTTACTTTAAAACAATGTCAGGTGATTTATTATAGAAAATAATGCATTGACCTACGAATGATTTAAAAACCTTACGGACACGAAATTTTTAATAGCAAATTTATTTTTATTTCTTGTATTAAAATTAAATATACTTATTACAATTCTTAACAAGAGTCTTGATTTTTAATGACATTATTTACTTATGTCATTCATTATAAATCAAGACTATTCTCATAAATAAATTGTGACGCTACTGTCAAAATATTGATTTCTTTAAATAGTAATCTTAAGGAATTGCAGGATTTTAGATTATAAATAGCACAAATGGCTCTTTTTTGAAACACGAATATAGTATGTATGTCAGCAGCTTTTCTCCAAACCAGAATACCATACGACATAACACTATGAAAATAAGTATAATAAACTAAGCAAGCTGTCTCAACATTTGTAAGTTACCTGATTTTCCTAAGAGCATAAGCTGCCGTACTTAATTTACCTGCTAGTACTGCTTTATGGGGACTCGATTGCAAGTTTTCATCTATAGTTATCCCTAAGAGAAGCGCCTTATCGAGCATTTCCAAACACTCATGAAAGTCATGATTAAGAAATATACTAGATTCTACAGGTCTAACAATAGGCAAAGCGAACCTAACACATTTAGTTTCTTAGCATTGAGTAGCAAATTGTTACTAGTAAATCAATTAAGTACTTTACCTAGTGTGGCGTTTATCCTACTGTAGTCAACGGATATTCGGTCTACCCTCAAAATTAATGATGTATCATCAGCAAATAACACAATATCACAAAGGTTGTCTACCGTGGGTGGGAAGTCATTAATATAAACCAAAATGAAGAAAGGACCTAATATAGAGCTTAGGCACACCTAATTTAACAGCTGCTCCAATAGACTGTTTGGTTAACAACAAGCGTTTGTGTTCTATCACTAAGATATGAAGACATAAGATTTAGAGAATTATTCGAAAGATCATAATGTTCTAATTTTAATATAAGAGCTGAAGATTTGGTAAAACATTAGTGAACCATGAATACAGCATACATAAATAAAATAAATGTTTACTTAGGTCAGAGTATAGCAAAGGGGGGCCGATTTTGGGACTTAGAGATTTTTTTAAAGTGCCAAGCACCTATTGGACCTCCATATCTCGGTAATTATTGACCTGAGAAAAAGTTGACATAACAAAAGATGCTTATTTTAGTACTGTCTACACGATACATAAATAAAAACCGGGTATTATATAGATATAATTTTCACCTTATATTTTTTTTTTTCAAGTCCCATACGCATTGTAAATTAAATAGTCTGACTGTGTCCGGACGCCTGACAACTCTAACTACAAAGACAAATATTTCGATAAGTTTTTCACCTGCATGTTTTTTATTAAGAAAGGGTTGGCGGCCGGCATCTGGACCGTCATACTGAGATGAACACATGTTGTGACACTTAGATTTCTTGGTAGATTTGATGGAATCTTATTATGAATCCGAGTGTAGGGCATCAGTGTTATTTTGCAACTTCATATAAAGATGGTGGGGTTATTACGTCAGCTTCATTTGACTTAATAGCCCCCTGTTGACCATTTGGCGGGCTAATACGTCAGACTCCATAACACATTAAAACTGATGCGTAGAACAAAACCAGTGATCTATAAAGAATATTTAATTTTCAAATTCATCACTCACCTTAATAAAACTTAAAAACAAGCTCTTAATCAACCTCAAAACTTAACAAACCAGAGGAGTCTCATTATTTGTAATTTCAATAAAAATGGCTACTGTCTGTCAATGTCAACTAGAGTCAAACAAAATAAATATGCGTGTAGTAAACAGTTTCCGCGCTATCAGCGCCATCTGTAACTCACCAAACAAACAACGTTTTCTTTATTTACGTATAGATGTCAATACTCGATAAGAATTGAAAAACGAGAAAACGAATAAGGTAAAGAGCTGGCACGAATGTATTGAACGTAAGTAATGTAATGTTACATCACTTGCAACTGTGTGAGTGCCGTTCTTACAGGAAAGTAAAATAAAAAAAATCTGCTCCTTATTTGAATTAAGCAGGTAAAACATATGTTGGTATTTTTTTACCTCTTGCGGATTACGGATTTAATTACTTATTGCGGATTTAATGCTACGAAGCATTGTGTTACTAAAGTAATAATATTACGCTTTACATTTAATTTTGGGCGGTTAAAATACGATTACCTAAAAACACGATTATTCGTTTTGAATCAACCTGTATGTAGCCATTTTGTGATGCACACATGAGGATATTTCACTCACTCATTCTATCCATTCTTGCCAGCTCTTGTGAATCGACCTGTATATAGGTGAAAAACATAAGTAAATGACCTCCTCTTGCATCTTACAAAACTAATATGGAATTTATGTCAAATTTCAAATGTTGAACGGTCTATACAGATGTTTTACAACTACATGCAAGAGGTCATTTACTTAGTTTTCACATATAACCGTTTGATGTAATAACCCCTCTGACGGGATAGCACCGCTCGACCTTACTGTGTATACTGTGCGTAAGGTAGTGTTAAAATGTATTAATTGTTTTAAGCTGTACTGGGCCAAAAAGTGGTCTATTATATCAAAAAGTTCTGAAATTTGGACGATTACTTATTTTGACTAATGTGCCTCAGAGCCTCTATTCTACCGTGCTCATCGGTTTATCGTAATCAAATCATTAGTTTCGCTATACGACACAATATCGTTCCCCTATCGTATAATGCTTTCATATCGGAGTTGTCGAATGGCAGGTTAGCAGCGCAGTAACCACACCAATTTCACGAGGGCAATGATAAACTGACTAAACTGTCCTAAGCCAGTGTAGCAGTATTTACCTGTAATGCAACCACATTTGCTAACAGGAAGCAGGAGATTGATATTAAAATAGATTGAGATACCGCCTTTAGAAGGGCAAAAATAATACGATAACGTCAATATCTTTATACCGGGGCCTCTATTCCACCTATTGTCACCGTTTTGATAGCTCTTATTTAAGTAAATCAAGTAATCAAGTAAGTATCAAGTGACAGTAATGCCGGCTGACGTCATAACAATACCTTAACAGGTTAACTACGATATCGTTTTTATCGCCTAGAATACCGGCCCAGTGAAGATGTGAACAAATCACGTGGTAAAAATAATCAATAAAACAGTTTGACTTAATAATATGATTTATTCATTTTTCATTTTTGGTAAATCAAAAATAATGAATTCATAAAACAAAATTCCACAATCACTTATATAATAAAATATTATCGACATCATACAGATCAGGATGAAATAAATAGTATTGTGAGAGTCTGTCAAATGCCATGTTACCTAACATAACTGCACTAATCACTATAGTTATCACTTCAACCCAACGCGGAACAGGAATCTTGGAAAGCTTACATCTAGGATATTTATCTATGCGACCAATCTGCTCACTGAAACAAATAATCACTATTAGCGATTGCTTTTTTATTTCATTAGTTATGGTATGGTTTTTTATTAGTTTCCTTTTTTTTACCTGTTGGTGACCAATTCCAATCAAAGGTGTAAAATAACGCTGGCTTATGACTTCTGCAACAAAAAAAGGTATTTCAGTGTCTGCAACAGATTTTTTTACATTTTGAATGTGTCTCAATTTAGTGTCAATATAAATAAAATAAGTATTGTAAAAAAAGTTTGTCGACCATTTCATTTTTGGGACAAGCTTTAGTAACTGCCAGTATTTTTTTGTCATTATCTGCTTGTCAAGATCAAACAAATGAGTCCCAACACGGTGGGTCAAGGTTGATTATCGCGGAGATTCTGTCAGAAGGTACCGACTCCATCATCAGACCAGCTCCGTGTCGTAATAGTGTTGCCTTGACATCAAATTTACACATGTATGCAAATTTACAGCTCCGTTGGAAACCCGGGAAGTGGGTCAAATTTAACTTGCAAGATTTAACCCGTACATACATAAATTGCAAGTTAAATAAATCTTGTTAAATCGAGTATCTTAGGTTCGAATAGGTTCAATAAATAACTTGCAGTCACACACAACCACAAAAAACTACTAATTAATTAATAATTGTTAATTTATTTATATGAATAAATATAAATATCAGAGAACGAGTCACAAATCGACCTAGTCCCAAATTAAGCTTAGCTCTAGGGTTGTACTATGGGAACTTAATACATACAATATATCCAAGACCCTGGAACATTATACTCATACTTATCACACAAATATCTGCCCATTTAACCCGGGACCGCCAACTTTGTAGGTCAGGTTCACTACCAACAAGGCCAACGTCATTATTAATTATTAATTTAAATTAATGGAAATTCCAGATTCAGTTTTTAAGCACTTTTTTAAGTTGTCGTTTTTTTACAGTTTCTATCGATCTGCGAATCGGGGAGCTGTATGTCATTCGACGTTACCTTACCGCTGACAAATCTGCTCGACTTTTTCGGGACCACCGAATGGCAGTAAAAAAACGATTTTATAAGACCGTACATTCAAGGCAAATTCATGTTTTTAATTCTGGGACTCGCTTAAATTTTTAAAATCCAGGAATAAGCTTGAACGTTAGTATAATGGTTAGTTCGATTATGTGAAAAAACCTAAATGATATTTACATTGGAGCCGGTGGAAGCGGGCTGCCCGGGCACGGAGTACTGCGGGCGGAAGTTGGAGAAGTTGGCGGCGGCCGCGGCGGCCGGCGCGAAGCCGGGCAGCGCGCCGCCCGCGCCGAACCCGCCCGGGAACTGCGCCATTTGAGCTGCAACAAATATCTTGTGATATACCGGATGACTTCAAATTGGTACAAAATAAATGTTTTACACACATCTTTGCTGTATACCACACATCAAAATTGCTGTGCCCTTGCAGGGCGTCACATGGATACCTACCTATTGTTTATTTTCCACCATATATTATGTAATCTGATTTGCAATAAAGATTTTGATTTGATTTGATCTTCCCCAAACTAAACCCCTCTCCTAAGTCATAAGCTGCTAATTTAATTTAAAAATCTAGGGTTAATTTATCTCATATTTTGGCCTAATGCAGTTACTTAGATAAGTAGGTATTATGTAGGGTAACCACACTAAGTCTTTAATTATTCGTTTTATTAGAAGATTAATGATTAATTAATAGCTAATTTAAACAACGTAGTCAATGTTATACACTATTCGTCATTAACTGAGCCATTACCAAGTCTTTTGGATTACCAATTTGAAGTCACCCAATAACAAGTCAAATTACGTATGACATCGCGAATCAGCGCATTGAAAGACCCGAAGAACTTTAAAAAGTACTGCCGCCCAAAATTAAAAGGTAGCATTGAATATGGGATGTACGCACAACTACTATGTTTGTGAAGGAAGAATTAGTATTCGCATTCGCGAATATTCTAACTAGACGCTGCTAGATTTCGTTTATGGATTCTTAGCAATTTATAGCCAATCAACGGCGTTCATATTGGCGATGAACATTGGCAAAATAGAGGACATTAAGTCGGTGATACTGCAAAACCGCGTAACTAACAAATTTATGATAGAGCAAAATAAACCTTACTGTCCTATTGAAAAGGTCAATTTTTCTCATTATTAAAAATGTTACTTACGCGGTTATGCAGTTTCACCGACGATTAGCATCCTGCAGGTCTGTAAAACTAACTTTAACCCGTAGCGCATCCTTTGGACCGACTCAAGAGTAGTTCATAACATAATTATGTATATGACATGACGTTCTACAGGTTAAGGAGGACCACCGGCCAGGTTCCGTTTTTCCGGAGAGCCAAAATTGGTGTAATTGACTAATCCGCAGTGAGGTATGGTGCGACCACTAGTCTGCCCTCCTAAGCAAAAAAAAGCAGTATCTCGGATAAAACTCCTGTAGCAATATCAACCTCATTACTAACGGAATAGAATTCCAACTGCATTGGTTATTGAATTTGAAATAATGCTTTGTTGCTTAGGAGGGCAGTAGTATGTGGAGTGTGTGTGTACCGGCGGGCACGGGGTTCCCGGCGGTGGCGGCGAGGCGGCTGAGGATGGACCGCTCGGACATCTGCAGGCGCTGCGCCACGGGCGGGATGCGCGCCAGCGTGGCCGGCAGCCGCGAAACGTCCGACTTCATGTCCGACAGCAGCTCCTCCAGCTGGTTCAGCACCTGCAAAAACAACGCTTTTATTTAATTAAGTGGTCAAAGCATACCAAAAAGTACTAGAAAAAAGGGAGGCCGAAGGAAGATATATTGTCTATTTCGGGAAATTCCACGATAATGTTACCTAAAAAGAAAAAAACTGAACCCTTAAAGGATCACTTTGTTGTTCGTCTGTCTGTCTATCTGTCTGTCTGTCTATCTTATCTCGGGAACGCGTGGAGGTATCCAGTTGAAATTGAAACCATATACTCAAGTCTACAGTCCCTTGAAGTTGTGAAAAAATCCAACTTCTAAGTTAACAAAAAAAACAGCCGTATTTGCCGCAAAAACGTATATTTCAACACTCTCAAGGGAATCAAAATTGATAGGGTATTTGGCGTTGACCTGGATCTATGAAATGTGGCAAGTAATACCGTCTTATACTACAAAAGTATAAGAAAACATCTGAAAACTATACATTTTTAATAAAATCACAAAAAAACAGGGGCTTCATGCAAGGAACGGCGGCGGTCCGAACTTTGAATTGAGTTAATCGTGTCATGTGGGCGAGTCCCTTCTCCTCCCCCCCTCTCACTTGTCCGATTTTTTTATATTTTAATGCAAATATTTTTCTAGATATAAATTTAAACCTTATTTAAAGATAAATTCATTTTTCCATTTTGCAATATAAATTAAAAGACAATCAGAATGCTAGAAATTGGTAACTTATGATCATACCTGGGATAACTCGGGGCAAGTACTAGGGATTCGATATCGATAAAAAATGACGATATAATTAAATTAATACATGTGCACATTGAACATTCTCGATTACTGTAAAGAGGTTCGATGTCATATCTGATATCGAGCCTCTTAAGATAATAAAAGTATGCGAATGTCATTTCAATCAAAATGACAATTTACTGCAGTGCCATTCATATCTTAGAGTAAGAATAATATACGAGGTAATATTCCGCTACGTTTGTTACAAAGTCCAAAATAATCATGCCGCCCAAGAAACATCCACGCCCACGCTATAATTATATTAACTCGTGGATTAGTGAATATCCTGACATACAACTACGAGAGTCAAAATTATTTTGCTCTAAATGTAATTACAGTTTTCTCCTGAACAAATACAATGTCACGCGTCACGTTAAATATATAAATATTATATCGACATCTTTTTTATCGATATCAAATCCCTAGAACTTGCCCCGAGTTATCCCAGGTATGCTTATGATACTCTCTGCCATGGAATGGCTCTTTCCGATTTTCCTTTTGCGTATTTTATGAATAATCTGATCATTAAATCGAAAATCTATTTTTGAGGACTAATATCACAAATCAAAGTAATATTTTAGTCACGCCAATCTTCGCGAAATCTCTACCCAAGAAGGGAGGGAGAGAAGGGTATCCAGAAGTTTAAAAGCGTCCTAAATTCCATAGGGCCGTAACACTAAACCGATCTTAGGCTAACAGAACAGGCCTCCAGTAGAATGATGGTCTTCTTCTTCTTCTTAGACTCTGAAGTTTCTAGAGACGGGATCTTAACCAAGATCAGTTAGATCAGTCTATAAATACTACCCTTAGATTTAACGAGGTTCCAGATCGTTTACCTTATGCAGCACTGCGTTGGCGGGCTTGTTCCCGGCGAGCGACTCCTTGCTGAGGTGCTGGTGAGACTCGGCGAGGCACTCGACCTCGGCGAAGCGCGCGTTGAGCGACATGGCGGGGTGGTTGGGGTCCTGCGTCAGGTTCAGGTACGCCGCGCGTCGCAGTTGCTCCTCGATTACTAGCGCTTGTTCCAGCAGCTGAAAAATAAACGCGTTAAGTGCGATGCAGATTTGATATAAGAAACGTTAAAATAATGTGATATTGTCTGCCAGCACCATAATTATCAGCAGTTTAAGAACATAATTGGTGTTCAGTTTAATCCAAAATACAATTGACTGGCAACTGTTGAATTGCATTATATACTCGCAATAACCAAAATAATGATTATTTACCTTGAATCGCCTAGCCAGGAACTTGTTCTTGATCTCGAGGAAGTTGCCCTTGCCGACATCCATTTTGAACGGTTCGTTGATAATGGCGAACCGCAGGTCGTTCTGGATATCCTGCCAGCGGCCGTAGCCGTGCGTCACTATACCGGCCAGCAGCCAGTAGTCGTGGCGCCTGTGCCAGATCTCGTACTCGCGGCCCGGCGCGGCCGCGCGCTCCTCGTTCAACCACAGCGTGTGAAGCTCCGTGAAACCTCCATCGGCAATATTGAACATGAATTTACGCCGTTCCACTTTCAGATCGTCGGAATCTTTGACGAGCACCACGTCATCGTCGTCAGAATCTTTCTTATCGGAATTAGCGGGCTTCTCCGACGCTTCCGAATCGGCCTTCTCGCTCTTGACGTCTTCCTTCTTATCCTCATCCTTGATTTCGTCTTTGGGTTTCTCCTTCTCGGGCTCCTTGTCCTCCGACTTGACTTCCGGCTTCTCGTCTTCTTTAGGCGGCTCCTCGTCGACCGACATGCGTCGCTCGGGTTCTTTAGTGTCCGCGGGGTCCTCTTTAGGGGTCTCTTTCTCTGCGATGTCGCTCTTAGAGTCTTCTTTGTCACTGGTGTCCATCGGTTCGTCCTTGGGCTGGGGGTCGGGCCTGTCGGGCTTGTCGGGCTTGTCGGGCTGGTCGGGCTGGTCGGGCTGGTCGGGCTTCCCGGGCTCCCCGGGCTTGTCGGGCTCGCCCCCCGCGGCGTCGGGCGGCGCGGCGGGCGAGGCGGCGGCGGAGGTGGCGGGCGTGGCGCCGGGCGTGGCGGCGGAGGGCGCGGGGCTGGGCGCCGCGCTCTCGCCCGCGCCCGCGATCTTCACCGGCTCCACGGGCTTCCGGACCAGCTCCGGCATGCTGTAGTAGCCGTTGATGTGTTCGAACTCCTGCACCTTCTTGCGGATGAGACTCATGACGCCGATGCGCGTCAGCACGTGCTGCCGCGAGAGCCCCTCCCGCGGGACGCCGTCGGCGAACGTGTCGGCGTTGTCGGCGCCGGGTTCGCACAGATGCCGCATGAACAGGGATACGTACGCTTTGAAGTTGCGTTCGGATTTTCCGCGGAGGTCGCGCACTAGCCACTGCGAGTTGAAGGCGTCCTGCGGCGGCATGCCGTAGCGCATGATAGCGTTGAGGAAAGATTTGCGTTGGCGCGCGTTGAAGCCGAGCACTTCCATGTTTCCACCGACACGCGCGAGTAGCGGCGGCAGCGGCCGGTCGCGCTCCTCGCGGCGCTCCAGGCGACGCTTACTGCGACGACTGAGTAGATCGCCGTTGTCGTTCTTCTCGTCGAAGTCGTCATCTTCCTTATCATCCTCGCTGCCCTGCGAGAAGTCAGAGTTGTAATCGGAGCCGTTCTCTTGCCAGGTCGAATCCTCTCGGTTCTCCGTCTGCGCGACGCTGCCGTCGTTATAGTTGACCTGTTTGCGCACCCGCTTGCCTTTACCGAGCGTGCGCGCTTGGTCCTCTTGGTGCTGCTCGTAGTGATGCCGTAGCAGCTTTATCCAGTACGCGGGATCGGTATTCTCTGCTTCCTGTTTAATAATCTCCGTGTCCACCTCTTCCTCGTTATCGCCCTCCTTCGTCGAGTAACTGGCCACCTTGAACGAGCTGAGGTACTCGTTAGCCCACGATTCCTTTGATTCGATACCCTCTTTCGAACGATCGAGCAGCTCCGATACGGCCCTGTCGTCGTAATGAATGGCCTCTTCTTTACCATCATCCTCTTTGAATAATTCCTCGGTACCGAACCTAAGAATATCATCTAATTCTTGTTTAGTAAAGTTAGCACCTTTCCCGCCCATACCGGGCCTCACAACCAAATGAGTCAACATCATCTTTCTCTTAGCAACTTGCGTGACTCGTTCCTCGACGCTGTTTCGCGTGACAAAACGATAGATCATAACCTTGTTGGCCTGTCCGATACGATGGGCACGAGAGAAAGCTTGAATATCGTTGTGGGGATTCCAGTCGGAATCGTAAATAATGACGGTGTCAGCGGTGGCCAAGTTAATACCGAGCCCGCCGGCGCGCGTCGACAGCAAGAATACGAATTGTTGGGCGCCCGGAGCGTTAAACCTGTCAATAGCCTCTTGGCGCAACGTACCAGTGATACCGCCGTCGATCCTCTCATACTTATAACCGGTACCTTCCAGGAAGTCTTCGAGGATATCTAACATTTTTGTCATCTGCGAGAAAATCAAAACTCTGTGTCCTTGTTCCTTAAGTTTATGTAACATTTTAGCTAAAAGAACGAGTTTTCCAGAAGCTTTGATGAGCGCTTGCGTATCGTAGTTACCGTGCGTGCCCAGTGGCGCTTCCTCGGCCGCCACGGGAAACAGGTAGGGGTGGTTGCAGCACTTCTTCAGGTCCATCATAACGTTAAGGAGAGACACGGTCTGGCCGCCGCTTTTTGGGTTGAGAGCCTCGTAATTCCTCGTCAAGATGTACTTGTAGTATTTCTTCTGCATGGGCGAGAGCTCGACGCGCACGATGAACTCCGACTTGGTCGGCATGTTCTTGAGCACGTCGGCCTTGAGGCGCCGCAGCATATGCGGGCCCAGCATCTCGTGAAGCCTCTTTACTTGCTCCTCTTTGGAGACGTCCGCAAACTCGTTCTGGAAAGCGGCCAGTTCGTTAAACTTCTCTTTGTTCAAGAAGTTGAGAAGATGGAACAACTCCTCAAGGTTGTTCTGTAGAGGGGTCCCGGTGAGCAGCAGCTTGTAGTTGATATGATACCCGGCGAGCAGCCTGAAGAACTTGGACTGGTTGCTCTTGAGCCTGTGCGCCTCGTCCACGACGAGCACGGCCCAGTCGATGGAGCCGAGGCACGTGGCGTCAATAGACACCAGCTCGTACGAAGTGAGCAGAACGTTAAACTTGACCTGCGACTTTATTTTAGACGGACGCCCGCCTCTATTCGAGTTATCGTCGAAAGTCAATTCATTCTCTCTTATGACCGCCCTGGAGTCTTTGTCGCCGACGTACGTGATGCAGTAGAGATCCGGTGCCCACAGTTCGAACTCTCTCTCCCAATTGATGATGGTCGAGAGCGGTACGGAGACCAAGAAGGGTCCTTTGCAGTGTCCTTCCTTGAATAGTGAGTAGAGGAATGTGACAGTCTGGATGGTCTTGCCGAGACCCATCTCGTCGGCGAGAATGGTGTCGATGCCCTGGCCCCAGGAGTACCGCAACCAGTTGAGACCTTCCAGTTGGTAAGGGTGAAGTTGCATGCCAGTTTCGTAAACGAACGGAGGTTGATCTTCATACTTTTTGTTGAGATTAGATGTAGGTTTGTCGGGAGGCGGGCAGTACTTGCGTCCTGATATTTTTAATTGGCCGCTGTTGTCGTCTTCGTCGACGATGTCGCGGTTCTTGCTCTTACGTCCGGCCTTCTTGCCCTTGCTGCCCTTAGATTTGCCTTCCGAAGTGATATAGCCGCGCATATCCTGAAAAACAATAATAAGAATGTTAATATTTTTTTTAGCTATTAACCGCAAAGGAGCGCACGGGCTACACAATGGTGATTGGTGTGCGGTCACCGTCGCCCATTCCGTTTTTTCCATTTATGATCATAACTCACCTGATAATAATCAACAGCCACTTTGAGACCCGCGATATCAGAGTGCTCTGATTCCCAGGTGGCCTGGTCGTACGAGAGGTCCCGCCATTTCACCAAGAAGTACGTGGTACCATCGCGGGACGTTCTGTGGTTTATCACGCGGTGAACAATTAACCATTCCGGTTTTACACCATATCTGAAATATAATAGCAAAGTTAGCTATACGCTTGCCTACAAAGGAGGGAAGGTCCCCTTAGGGTTTAACCTTTTGAACGCCAACGACGCCTCAAGTTGCAAGCTAGCAGTTGTCAGAGGTAGTTTAAAATAGTGGTTCTTCTGTTTCGATAAGGCTGAATTTGACATAGCTTTTGAAACGTGGTTTGCGTGTGAGTGACACATTTGTATTTGACTTGACATTGGTGCTAAAGCTGGGAAACAGGTAATAGATGAACGAGTCATGTCGCCCTCTACACCAAAACGGAGTTACGAGGAAATAAAACGAAAACTATTCATCATTATTCCCACTTCACCGACCTTTTTAAGATCAGATCGTGAAACTCGAGCTCTGTTCTGTATTAAGAACAATCATCGACCTGCTGACTGGTGGAACTGGTGGAACAGGCCGGCAAATATATTCTAACCCCCTTACTAATAAACGTTGAGTAACGGTTATATAGCTATACAATGTTTTGTCCTTATCTGTCAAATTCAAATGTCACAATGACAGATAAGGACAAAACATTGTATAGCTATATAACCGTTACTCAACGTTTATTAGTAAGGGGGTAAATGTTTTAGGACATTCTTGGCAGTTTCAGAGCAGTGTATTGAAAAGTAAAGTAGTGACCTGTAGTATTGTTCCTCGAGTGCCTTCTCGTCGGCGTCTTCTTCCTGCTTGCTCTTAAGACGCTTGTATCGTCCGTCCCGCTCGTCAAGCGGCTCCTCGAGCTTGGGCGGTTCCTCAGTGTCGTACTTGCGCATGTAGTAGCGATACATTAGCGGGTGGAACACGTCCAGCTGTTGAACATTATGACGATAATTAGTTACGTTTGCGAAGTCACAATTTTCTCTTTTCTATTTTTTCCTTTCATATGCTGGCGCTGTTTTCTTCATGACAATCTATTCTCAATGTATTGTGGTGTGATACTGACCTGTAATTCAGAGATCCAACTGCAATGCCAGTAGGAGCGCTCGTGCCATTTGACAAAGAACTCCCTGGAGCGCGGCGCCTTGGATTTGGTCCCGTGGTCTTTCCAGCGCCACGTCAGGATCTTGTGCACCTTGCCGTCCAGCCCCGGGCACTGCAAACAAAACAGATCGTTTAAATTTTAAACATCTATAGATAATCAAGTAAATAATAATTCCGTAATATATTTTTTGTTTTATGGTAGAAACTAAAAGTTATCTTCAAGTAGATGCTACATTTTGATGTTGATATTGTTTGTGTTGATATGTTAACACGGTTTACCCGCAGTATATGAGCGAAGGCCACTAAAAACGCTGTATTTATCGTATTTATATATCACTAGCGACCCGCCCGCGGCTTCGCCCGCGTGGAATGTATTATACATATAAACCTTCCTTAAGAATCACTCTATCTATTAAAAAAAACCGCATCAAAATCCGTTGCGTAGTTTTAAAGATTTAAGCATACATAGGGACAGACAGCGCAAGCGACTTTGTTTTATACTATGTAGTGATGCGTGCGTTTAACTAACGCTTCTACTCTCTTTTTACATGATTCAATTGCAGTCTTGTGAATGAGAATGTCTATGGGTCACAGTTTCCACTTACCATCAGGTGGCCTGTGTGCTCGTTTGTCTTCTCTACGCCATAAAAAAAAAAAAAAAAGACTCCTTTAAGAAAATGAAAATGAAAAAATGGTTACTGTTCAAACGTATTCAACTTTGAACCATTACATATACCCATTTTCTCATTTTGTGATTTTTTTAAATACGTCTGCTTTAACTGGGAATCGAACTGGTCGAATATGATAAAACAAAGTCGTGTTCTTTTAAATATAGACGATGGTCGTACGTACGTCGGATGTCAGTGTATTTATGTTTATGACCATTGCGGTCGGAATATTAGTTAAAATTGAAGAATGGGAATATCATACCTTTATTGAAGGACTATATTGTTGTTTCGGTTCATTATGTTATTTTATACGAATAGGGCAGGGGTCGGCAACCTTTTGAGTCAGCAGAGTCAAAAATTACAATTTACAACATTTCAAAGTTTAAAGAGCCACATAAAAAAAAATTGCAAACAATAAATAGTACTTGCATATACAGTTTTTTGCTAAACAGCCGCAGCTTTACATCCAAAGAGTTTATATAGGTTTTCTGTAACACCGGTATATAATCCTAAACTTATTACATACATACATAAACTCACGCCTTCATTCCCAGAGTGGGGTAGGCAGAGCTACAGAATTACCAAGCACTCTTAAATAAGTTGTTGATAATTCTGTAACCACGTTTTGCACAATCAGGCTAAGGGCCGAGTTCACCAACCAATTTAACAGAAGGTTAAGTCTTAATCAGCTGTTAGTCAATACACTTGACAACCGTTAAACCGCTAACCATCCGTTTAATTGTTGGTGAACACGGCACTAAGATGTTTAGTATTAGTGACAGGTTGCAAGCCCATCGCCTAAGAGTACTAGAAGCCTTTGTTATTCCCTTAGTCGCCTCTTACGACATCCACGAGAAGACATGGAGTGGCACTATTCTAACCCGGTGACCACACAACTTATTATACATAAAAAAAACCTATCTATTGATGAAAACCGTATTGAAATCCGCTACGTAGTTTGAAAGATTCAAGCGTAAGTATACAGAGGGGCAGACGGCGGAAGCGACTCTGTTTTATACTATTTAAAGATATGTTGTACATGGGGTACGTACACTGCACCGCGGACACTTCCAGTCGCCGTCGGGCACCTCCTCGAGCGGCGGGTTGAGGCAGAAGCGGTGGTAGGCCGACGGGCACGAGTCGCAGCACAGCAGCTCGCCGCCGTCTTTACAGATCCTGCAATAAATAGCAAAGCTAAAGTGACATACTGAGACATTTTAGAGACTTGTCGACTCCTTTTTCAAACTTGTGTATGATCGTCACTAAGGAACAACTTAATCGTCACTAAGCCGACTGAGTGCGGCCGCTTGTAGATGAAGGTTTAGTTGAATGGTTACTGCGGCATCTCGACATCGGATTTCTGAACTGTTAGTGAGAGCGCAAAATTTATCCTGAGACGTGACTTAGGGTGTCGGTCGACTCGTAACAGAGTTAGGGCTCCAGCGGTAGCTCTTGAGGTTTCTAACGTACCCTATGCTCTTACAGTAAAGGCAGCATACAGTCAAGGTCACCAATATACAACGTCTCAAAAATATGTACACAAGGCCTTATTTCCATTGTACATATTTTTACATCTTTGTGCGAATATTTATTTTTAACCTTGACTGTACAAGCTAGTATAAGAACCAGAGACCTTAAGCGGCCCGATCCAACGTGAACATTCAGGTGGTAGCGGTACAGACCTGCAGAACTCCTGGTGCTCATCATCGTCATCCTGGTCCTGGTTGCCCTCGGCCTCGCAGTGGGGGCAGGACCAGCGGCCCTCGGGCGTCTCCTCCAGCTCGGGCTCCAGGCACACCAAATGGTATGCGCGCGGGCATGTGTCGCACAGGATGATCTCGCCGCCTTGTTGGCACACCTGGACAAGTGGACAATACAACATTTAGCCGCGACTTTTTATGCCATATGGAAAAGGAGCAGACAACCCAACTAGCAAAATTACCTTATAACGAAAGGCCTATATAACCATAACTCTTATAGTCGTCATTTAAAGGCATTGTTTATGTCAAAATATCGTATAAATGCATTTTACCGGAGGAGTCAGCTAATATGGCTACAGACTTTATAATTTGGTTACTTAAACGTCAACAAACCTAAATAATATGGCTACCATAAAACCTTTAGTTAATAAGGTTACAACCTTTATAATTGGGTCAGGTAAACGCCAATAAAACGAAATAGTATGGCTACTATAAGTTTAAAATTATGAATACCTTATAATGGCTAATTATACAGGTTTTTAGCCAAATAATATTAAAAGCCATATAAAGGCTATCATTAAGGCTATTTAATCTTGTAAAGGAAATGCACAGGATCGTTGTAAAGCATTTTATCTTATAGGAGTCAGAGTTTTTACATTTATATAGCAATGGAATACATATCATTTATATAACTTTTAAAAGAGTTGACGTCTTGGTTAGTCTGCTATATAGTAATTATAAGCGTGTAATTCTTATATACTTTTGTTTATATAACAAGTCCGCCATAATAATACGAATAAAGTTTGTTTGCGTTAGGAAAATTATAAAAGATGGATTTGGAAAAGTGGAAAAAGTTCAAGAGAAGTGGTGGTTACAAGAGGAAAGTGAAAAGGATGTACGAAAAAATGAATAATGACATTAATAAACCTACAACTTCTAATGATGTCAACCTCACTTCTTCTGTCAAGGACAGCACATCTGAAAGTGCAAGTGGTTCCGTACAACATTTTTACTCAGAACGTTCGGATTTCGGTATTAATCGTTCGGAACATGGCAGTGAAAATTCTGAATATGACAGTGAGGAACCAAGAAGTGACTACGATGTGGACGAAAGTGTAATTGTTGAGTTAAAAAAAGACAACTTACGTAAGAATATCCGGAATTGGGCTGTCAAGTATAACATTGCACATATAGCTATAAATGAGTTATCTAAAATTATAAATGACGCATTGCCGTACACTTTGCCATTAGATGCGCGGACGTTGCTTAAAACAAATGATGTAAATACATGCATTATAGAGATGGGAACTGGACATTACTGGCACAACGGTCTAATTACTCAATTACAGAAAACGCTGTCAAAAAGCAATGATCTTCCAACTAAAATCTCTTTAAATGTCAATATAGATGGGTTACCAATTTATAAAAGCTCAAATATTCAACTTTGGCCAATATTGTGCAACATCGCCGAAATAAAAAATATATCTCCCTTTGTGGTGGGCATATACGAAGGAAAGACAAAACCGTCTGATCTAAACTTATACTTAAATCCATTTGTTAATGAAATGCTCCAACTACAAAAAGGTTTGACGTTCTCTACTTCGACAGGGAAGAAACTTACCATTGAAGTTAGCATCAGAGCGTTTATATGTGATTCGCCGGCAAGAGCTTTAGTCAAAGGTAAACTTAAATTTACGTATTTTTTCAAGGACATTATACTGTTTACAGATAAAAACTTGATTGTGTATTGATACGAATTTCAAAAAAACCCCCGACTCTAAAAAGTACAAAATAATAAGTATTGGCCCTATAAGTTTAATTATATTAGGTATTAATATTTTGATTCAAGCGTCGAAACGTCGGGGGACGCTAAGAAGCTGGGGTATTTTATATTATTTCATATTTACTTAGCGGTCCCCCGACGTTGCGTCGCTTGAATCAAAATATTAATACTTACCTACTATAATTAAACTTATAGGGCCAATACTTATTATTTTGTACTTTTTAGAGTCGGGGTTTTTTTAAATTTTAAATTTATTTTTATTTCACGCTTTTTAAACTTTTAAATTTCAATATCTCTTCTTTCAAACTTTTAAAATTGACGAGTAACAGCCCTGCGTCCCGACCGAGAGTAGGTAACGCGAGCTCCTAAACGGTCGGAGATGCACTACTGGTTCTGTCTTTATAATGTGTTATCATTATCAATGACGCTGATTTCACTTGCTGCTTGTTTAAGTAAAGCTATTCACAAGTCAGTAATAAATAAATAACCTACTATTTGTTTTTTTGCAGGTGTTTCGAACTTCAACAGTAAGCATGGTTGCCAAAAATGTACAGTTATTGGAGAATACAGTCATCTGTCACATACTGTCATTTTCCCTAAAATTGATTGCCCTAAGAGGAACGATGAAGACTTTCGTGCAAAAAAGTACGGACAACATCATAAGGTCGATTCACCATTGCTTAGGTTGAAAATTGATATGATTGAAAATTTCCCAGTATCAGACTCTCTACACCTCGTAGACTTAGGAATAATGAAGCGTTTGTTAGTTGGCTGGCGAGATGGGAATTTCATTAAACGGGTTACTAAGTGGAGTAGTCAGGATATACAAAAAGTTAATACATTTTTATCTACAACCCGTCTTCCCAAGGAAATTCATAGAGCGGTTCGAAAACTCGACGTTTTGGCACATTGGAAGGCTTCGGAATTTCGCACTTTTTTACTATACCTGGGCATAGTAATTTTAAAATATGTAATGAAACCCGATGCTTACAACCATTACATGGTTTTTTTTTGTGCTATAACAATTTGTTCAAATCAAAGCTATTTAATTTTTTTGAGACTGGCACAGGAACTCTTAAATTATTTCGTATTGAATTACCGACACTTTTATGGCAAAGAATACATTACCAGTAATGTGCATAATTTGTGTCATCTTGTGGATGAAGTAAGACAGTTTGGAATATTGCAGAGTTTCAATGCTTATCCGTTTGAAAACAAGCTCCAAACAATAAAAAACTTACTAAGACAAGGCAATAATCCCCTTGCTCAAGTTGCTAGAAGATTGCAAGAAAGACATCAAGTTGAAATTGACAATAACAATCAAAACTTAGTATATCCTTTCGTAAAAGAGCACAGGAGCAAGAATGGGACTATTTTTATTCTTCATTTGGAATGTTTCATTATTTCAACTCAAGAATGGGATAAATGGTTTTTAACAACTGACAACAGGGTAATAGAAACTAAATCAGTAAATTACAGCGAAGCTGAAGGAATAAAACTGACTGGATACTCTATAAATAATTTAAGCGACGCCTTTGACTATCCCATAAAATCGTCTATAATTAATATTTATAAATGCATAGATTATATTGTTTCTACGTCAAGCAATATGAGCGAGTTTATGATTAGTGATATAAAATGTAAATTAGTTAGTATTAAATACGACTCTGAAATGTATTTTATTCCTTTAGTACACACGTTACATAAATAAAACAACAAATAATAAAGAAATTATAGAGTTTTATTAATGCTAATAAAATAAAACCAGAAAACAATCAAACTTTAAAAAATAAACGAAAATACTCAACATAATTTTTGCCGCACATGTTGTGTTATTTACTATTACAATTAGTTGACTTAATATCCGAAACTTAATTACCGAAACAAAGGTTCAGTTATTAATAGAAACTACGTCTAGTGACACCCTCATTATAGTTTGATTGAATCTTGTAAAATTAAAATTAAATTAAAATGTGACAATAGAAATGTTATAATGAATCAAGAACCCAAGCAATAAGAGCGCCACTACACGTACACTTTAGCATTAACATATACTATGTATTTAGTAAGTAGGAACCACAAGTTACAGAAAAAGGAACTTATATAATATTTTTACAATTTAAATAAAAATAAAAATAAAGAATACAAAATGACTAAATTTAATAATGATCTTATAAAATAGAAATAGCGAACGAGAGGGATCGAATAGGGTGCGCGACGCCGAGAATGGGAATGGGCGTCCGGGCACACTGGGCGACGCCTTAAATAGGCTCGGTGACGTAGTCTGAGCTGGCCGGAGGTGTGTAAGTAGGGGACGCTGCTGATGCAACTAACACTCTCAGTCCAATCACGTAACCAAGAGCGAGATTCACCCCTTAAACACAAACCAATACGGGCTAGACATTCTTTGTCATCCCATCTATTTTGTAATTTAGCACGGTCAACTTCTTCACACCATGCATTGACGTCATGAACATTAGGGTCAAAGTCAGAAACGTAATAATGATTCGATCTCACCGGGTTTATGCTCCTTAGCGCATCGATGAGACGCTCCGTAACGTCCCCTGCAGCCGACGTTGAAGGCGAAGGCGACAGCGAGAGCGCCGGCGGCGTCGGCACGGACGTAGAGATGCCGAGAGGGCTGGCCACACGCATCGCCGCTCCTTGAGGCTCGGGCATGGACGGGCTGTTAGTGCCGGTGATGGTAGAGCACGGCTGGTTTTCCACGTTTGATCGTGGTTCTGAAACTGATCGCTCCAAAGCCGTGACCCTATTAAGTATTGCGTCTAACGTAACACTGAGTTGAGTTAGGTCGGGCGGCGGTGGCGTACGATCGCGTTTACGTTGTTTTCTATGACTGTTGGGCATTTTAATTTAATTGAACAATAAAAACAACAACAACAAAAAAAAAAAAAAAAAAAATGTGGGAATACGAGGGCACTATCCCACTTCTGATTTTACAATTTAAATAAAAATAAAAATAAAGAATACAAAATGACTAAATTTAATAATGATCTTATAAAATAGAAATAGCGAACGAGAGGGATCGAATAGGGTGCGCGACGCCGAGAATGGGAATGGGCGTCCGGGCACACTGGGCGACGCCTTAAATAGGCTCGGTGACGTAGTCTGAGCTGGCCGGAGGTGTGTAAGTAGGGGACGCTGCTGATGCAACTAACAATATAATAACATGTACGTAATATCATACCTACGTTTCAAACGAAATTATTGAGTTTTATTCATGCTAATAATTTGCATGTGTTTTAATTTAAATATTTTTTCTTAAATAACTAGAAAACAATCAAACTTTAAAGAGTAAACAAAAATACTCAACATAATTTTTTTTTCGTTTCACCTGGCCTAATAGAAAATCCCACTTTTAGGCCAGTTATTAATAGATACTACGTCAAGTGACACCCTCATTATAGTTTGATTTATCTTGTAAAATTAAAATTAAAATGTGACAATAAAAATGTGCCAAGTGAGTTCGATCCATATGCATATGAGTAATAAATCAAGAACCCAGGCAATGAGAGCGCCACTACACGTACAGTCAACCAATTTGATTCCTAGGCCACTTTGGACTTTGTCAACCAAATCATGGGAAGTCTCTTATGTTTTGGTTGACAACGTCACTTTAACATAGTCCAAAGTGGCCTAGGAATCAATTTGGTTGACTGTTCACTTTAGCATTAATATATACTATCTATTTAACAATAGTAGAGGATAAGAATAGTAGTCGACCTTCACCCAGCTGTTTAGCTGTTTAGCTGGACTGAAATTTTTCAGCCTACCTATTCGGCATATATTACTTAGCATATTAAATTTGATATAAAATACTCTTTATCGAATAAAAAGCCCGGTGAAGGTCGTCTCCTATTCGGATCTTAGACCATAAGTAGGAACCAAAAGTTACAGAAAAAGGAACTTATATTAATAACCAAACATCTACGTTATATCATACCTACGTTTCAAACGGCTGTTTCAAGATGCAATGAGTTGTTAACCTGAGCAACCACTTCAACGGCTGGTAGAGGAATCTGCTCACGATTTTGTCGGGTTACATCCTTTAAATAAACTGGTTGTTCGGGGTTCAATTGAGAAGACGTGTCAGCAGCTGACTGTACTTGGTTTGCCCGGGTAAATGTCTCATTGTTTTCTTTGTCAGAATTTTCAATGATTTCTACGCCTTCAGGGTTCATAATTCGATTCCTTTTTAATTTAGGTCTGTTTTTCGTAGCAGAAGTCCTCATTTTTTTACTGGCACTCCTTTGCCGAGAGTTTTTCAAAATATTTTTAAAGAAAGTATGGCATTCTACTAAAGTGAATAGGTTATCTGAGTCATGTACCATGTCAAAAAAGAAATTTATGATTGCCGTGTGACTCCGGAAACAAATTTTTTCATGTGAAGAGCGAGAACCTCCAGCCCATGAACATTGTTGAAGAAATATTCTGTCAAACATAGCATCTACTAGTAGATAGGCATTATTGATACCCCTCCCTTTACCTTTGCCACATAAGACAGAATATCGTTTCTTTAATTCACCTACTGCATCTGAATCGTTTAACATTGTTTCCATTTTAATCAAATCTTCAAGGCTAGTTATAGGCTTTATAGATTCAATAGTTTCTTTTGTATCCGCAGGCCGAGAGTAACATTTTATTATCTGTTCAAATTGGACGCCTAGTTTTGATGAAGATAACATAACTGCTTGTTGATTTTCTAATAGTATTTTCTGGTTTTCTTGTAGGGTGTTTACATTTTCCATAATATTTGTAAAGATAGTATTTAAATTGTCACTAACAGCATCCATTTTTGTAAGTAATATATTAAATATTTCAGATAAGTCGAGCTGTCTTTCAGTGTCAACAGTAACATGCTCTTCATTCATATCTGAGCTTACTTCAGGTTGGCTTTGCTGTAAAATAACCACGGCATTTTCCAAATTTCTCATCTCGGATAATTCATCTTCAGTTGATGGTATTTCAGTGTTCTGTGAATATATGAAATAGAATGTGAGTGTTTTTAATAATAATAAATCAGTAGCTTCAGAAAAATCTAATATGCGTATCACAGGATAAAAACTGACACTGACGGACACTACTAAACTAACGCTGGGTTTGCATGATGTTCGATCAAACATACAGGCAACTATAGTTTATAGTCCGTATGAACATTAACGTCAACACTTAATTGCACAAAAAAACACAGAAATACAATACAAATTAAATCCAGGGAAAACAAACAAAGACAAACTTGTCCCTTTAGGGAATCTCTTCTAGTTAAGTTTTGAGCGATTGATGCCCGGTTTCTGAAGTACTTTTATCGGTGGTTTATCTGTCCGTAAACGCTATTGGTCCGTTAACTTTGACAACTGCGTTTCCGAACAACGACTCAAAGATAAACTCCGTTTTAACTAGGTTTAACTTAACTGACCAAAGTTGGCCGTTTATCGGCTCCATAACTATTTGACGTTTTTTACGATTGAAGTTTTTGTTTTAGAAGTATCAACTGTCAATTTTTGTTCATACAGCCACTGGCAAATAAACTAGGTATTTTAATTTTCGTTATCATTTATTTATTAATTACTATAAAGTGGCTAAGTTTTCTCAAATTATTATTTTTACAAAAATCAACCGGAATTGATGTTGAATTAAGGCATTAACAGCAGTCTACGTATGACAAACTATTAAGATCCATCTAGCGGCAGCGGAAGGAACTATTTATCTGTCAATAGGTATCGAACTGTTGTATTTGTATTTTTTGTATCGAGCACTCAGAAACGCACGAAGAGATAAACGTCGTTTAACCTAAACATAACTTTAACGGATCAATAGCTATTAAAGGTTTAACTGGTGACTTCAGAAACCGGGCATGAGTAAGAGAGATATAATGTACCTATGATGATGATGTTATGTATGATGGATGATGTATTTTACAATAAGAAAAACAGAAATCTATGTGCGTGCGTGCATGTACCTATGTTTGTGTTTATAACCAAATTTGAATGTAATTGTAAAAACTCGTATTTATTTTATTTTAATAGAATTAAGTGCTACATTACCAAAATACATTCTTGCACAATGTCATCAAATGTCTGCTCTTTGCGCTTAAATACTTGTAATACTTTTCTTGAATCTTCGTTGTCGGTTTCCGTTTCGGAAGCATTGCACATTCTACTTATTTCGTATTCTGCTCCATTGAAAGTAGGTATATTCGATCTTTTAACTATACATTTATAACGTTTCCAGTTTGATTCAGGACTTGAATTTTCATCTTTTCTTAATTTTTCGTAGCCTTTGGGTGGCCAATATAAAAAACCATCTTTCTCCCAACCACTAGGTATGGATGTAAGCACAGCTTTACCTTTTTCAACCGTGCTTACTACTTTGTAAGACATATCGTATTAATCTGAAATTCAAAAAGTTTATTACACAACAATATGGTTAATAAACATATAAAATAACAATAACCGTTCGTAAACATAGAATGGATATTGGTACCGTTATTGTCTTTACACACAGAAAAAAAAACATCACCAGGAATTAAAAACGATTTGTAGGCAGGTAGGTACTTGGGGAAAAAATTAAGTTTTACAAATTATTATTACCATTGAGGTTAGGATTTTGGTCTTGAATTAGATTTTCGAGTGTCGGTAGGTACCTCTTCATTTGCCGTAATTGCGGCGCGTGTTTCAAGAGCACGATAATAAAATACGAGTACTACACTGCGTGCTGCTCATCGGACCAGGTTCAATAGTATTAAGTTTTAGTTAAGCTAATTCAAGTTATCATTAACAGTAAGTATCATCACTATATGTAGAGCAAAAACGGTTTATTTCGTATACACACAAACAGAAACACTTACTACCAATTTATTACTAAACAGAATGATCTGCAGAAGAGATTCGAGCGAGTACCGTCACGCGCGCACACATTCTATCGCGGCGGCGTAGCAAAGCCGACTAACCTATCATAGGCATAATGCGATGCGCGTATGCGCGATGTAACGCGGCGCGCGGCGCTGCCGTACGTCGGTCCTCTCGCTTACTCGTATGCATTGGCGTTTCCTATTCTTTAAAAAATGTTCCTTATTAATTACCTATTATGATTAATTTTTGGCCAATGATCTGTTAAACATAAAACGTTTATTACTATATTGTAATTTGTGCTGTGGATTTATTGTTTAATAAAATAAATAATAAATAAATAAATAAAATGACGCAAATTAATGAATAGATAGGATCTTACCAATAAACTCTCTGTAACAGTGACAGAAATCGCATTCTTCATCCGGGAAATGATCATAAATCATATACTGACAATTTCGACACCAAATAAATGTGAAATACAATAAACATTGAATTTGTTCACGATTAATAAAGAAATGTGATGTCATGTGGGTCGAAGTAGTTCGTTTGCAATTATAACAATTGTCTCTCTTTACAAAATGTGTTCTTTGCCAAGGCCAAATTAAACTATGAACAAGATGTAAATCTTCTCTTTTAAGAAACCGGTCCAAATCAATGAAAATAACCATAGTCTTCAGTTTGGCAAATCTAGAAAAAAGTGTCTTAATTAGTCATTACGGAACCCTAAAAAATATCAAGATGGAGAATACTTAATACAAAACATAACCGCTATAAATGTTTTTTTCTTGTAAACAGCTTATACACGTTATGTAATTTTCTTAAAGACTTATAGAAACAATAACGAAGGAATGAAAAATAATCCAAAGTTTTTTCATCACAAAACATTGTTAATTCATGGGGGCGTTGAAAATGAGTTGAAAACGATACCCCATATCCTCATAAAAATGAGTTTCCACTTAGTTTCAATTATTAAAGACACACACGTAACATAAGAAAAAAGGACACAGACTTACCGTTTTCAAAATGGTTCACGAATAAAATAAATATGTCATTTGTAGAAACACACGTAACAATAATTCTTGTTGTATGATTGCTGCGACTTTTATGAGTTGGATTACCTTATAAACGATCCTTACATAGCGGTTACAAGAACACGCTTCTTACGACTGGAGTTTATAAAGCAATTATAAGATAATTCTTCTTACGCAAGCTTTAAAAATTTCAATTATAAGGATTATGAACATATAAACGAATTACAATTGGCAATTATAAGGGAATTACACTTATTGCTAACCGTAATACATCTGATATCAAAATAAATTGCAAATAATAAAGCTGGAATATGGTAATCATAAGGTTTAATTTCTTATAATTTGGGCCCAAGTCCACTCTTATAAACGTTTATGTGATTTGTATAAGAATATTTTTTTTGTCTTTATAAACCTTTATATAACATAATTTTGCTAGTTGGGAAGCCACCTGATGGTTAAATGGGATCTTAACTAAGATGGAATTGCTCTATGCTAGTAATTTCACCTAGTCTTATCTCCGCACCGGATTACAACAAACAATGCAAACACTGTTGCTTGGCGATATTTTTAATCAATTTAATGTCTTCAATTAGTCTATTTAATCGAAAAAAAAAACGCCTAGGGAGTTAATTGTTTTTGGGATATCCCAATTGTACAACAATACTGTTGTTCTTACCTCGCAGTAGTCCTGGTGCTCATGCTCGCCCTCGGCGCCATCGGGGAACTTGTTGGTGGTCTTGAGTTTCTTCTTCTTCTTACTCTTGTTTCCAATCTTAGTCTTTGCTTTCTTTTTGGGAGCCTGAAAATTACAATACAATTTGATTTGTACACCAGCAATCACAAACTCATCTCATACTGACCCTGCATTAAAGGCAAGTGAAAAGCCCGGATAAATAGCACAGAACCGTGCAGCGTGGCGAAAGATCTAATTATACATTGTAGTAAGTTAATTTATGGGTCAACTAACTTTTGTTGTACCTCGTTGCCATGGTGACGTCTCTAAGATCACTCTTTAAAACTACGATATCACAGGGAACTAAAAATCTGTTTTATTGGCAATTACAAACCACAATAACAAAGTTTATAATATTATAATCAGATGTAGGAATCCAGGGGGTAAATTTTTATGACAGGAAGGGAGTTCCTATATCCATAAACTCAATTATCGATCATTGTTCTATATACTAGTGATCACTCCAAGTTTTGCTTATAAAAACCTTTTTTAATTAAGTGTAAAAATTAAACAAAATAATAACGTAATTTTCTTCTTCTTTTTTTCTAAAGGGTTTTTGAAACTTTACTCAGCATGATTTTTTTCTTCATCAACTATTTTTAAAATAAACGATCACAATTTGTTCCAAATTTTCGGGCATAAACGTCTCCGTCTTGACTGATAAATCCATTTCAGGACGCTAAATTGACTTTTCAATTTCTGTAGACGTAATAGGTAGACGCATATTTTTTGAAAAATATTATTTGTAAACTTCATACGCGTCTTCAGAACAATACTTACAAAAAAATACACTCAATGCTCGGGGCTATCGCTAGTACATTGAAAAACCATCGATAATTGAGTTTATCGATATAGGAACTCCCTACTGTCATAAAATTTTGCCGCCTGGATTCCTACGTCTGACTATAATTATTAAAAAAAAACAACTCTATCACTGTTGTCTCCTGACTTACAAGACAGAATAACAACAAAAAAAAGTTGCTTGACCCATATGGATGAAATTGAACTAACCGGAGTGGCTCCATCTTCTTCTTTAGTGGGTACAACTTCTACGGCCTGCACGGGCGCGACCGGCGGCTTGGGCTCCTCGGCCTCGGCCAGCATCTGCTCGAACTCCGCGTCCGAGTCCGAGTTAGCACCCGCGCTGCCCTCCTGGTCCTCCTCCTGTGACGAATGGATCTAAATGACGTTTGGGAAGTAAATTATCAGTATTGCGCATAGACGGATCATGCCACCACCATATAGCCGTTTATTAAGCAATTGAAGTCCCACACACGTCACTGGATGATGTCCTGTTAAAATAAAGCCATTATACATGCATAAAAATATATAAGTAAGTCAGCACAGTAAGTAAATGATATTTAAAATCTCGTATATTCTTGTTTATTAATGGGGATTAATGATGAATGTCTAACCGTCTTATTCGGAGACCGTCACTATGGAACGACTCGTCATACGAACCGACTTTAAGTGCGGCCGCAAGATCAACTGAATCATAAAACATTGCATAATTTCAAATACCATAAAATTAAATAGTTAAATAAAAACACTTCAGTCTTTTAAAGTATTCAAGTGAAATTCTAGCACTTCATGCTTTTGACTGGACTAGCAAGTATCCATTGTATACGAAAGCAGTTATGGAGTAAGCTAACTTCAAATTCGGTCAAACAACTAACAAACCACTCCAAAAAAAACCAATATCTTCTTTCTATTATAGACATTACAGAATTTGATTAAAAGCATTACATTAACAGTTACAAAAAAAATCGGATTACCGAATGGTTAAGGCACTTGTGCCACCAGCGACGATGAGTGACAAGCGAGTAGAGCCTCGACTATAACTTTCGTTGGAGGGCGGCAGCGATAAATTATTATTAGCGATTAATTATTATTACACGTCTCTTTAATTGACACGGAATCTATAACTTTTGTTCGTTTCACGAGCGACAAAATAGTCGACGGCTAATCGCTTCCTCGCCGGCGGTGGGACATGTGCCTAAGACTTAAGACGCACAAAGGCTCTAATGTTTACAGTTCGTTCTTTCAAATAGTGTGCATTACAATCCTTTTAAGTCGCCGACACCGCTTAGTGCGCGCACACAGCGGCACATCAAAGCATGCAAAATATTTGAACGAACGAACAGACCAGTAGAAAGGGGTAACTCACGCTACTAGTGCGCTTGCGCTTGCTGAACTTGATCTTGAGCGTGGGCACCTTGGGCTTGCGGCCGGGCTTGCCGCGCGCGCCGGCGGCGTGCTTGGCCTTGCGCCCGCGCTTGCGGGGCGCCGGCGTGCCCTCGTCGCTCACCTCCTCCTCCTCCTCTTCCGGCTCGTCTAGGAGCTCCTCATTCTGGAAACAACTCATCTTTAGTTTTGAAGCTCAGGATCCACAAACTAGTTAGAATTGGCCCGCGAAAACATCTAATCCTCATTGAAGGTGATTGCCGACGTTTGGCGTTAGTGGTCCGAATTTCCGATGATGTGATTTGCCGACTTTGGCGATTAAAAGTTAAGTTAAGTACGATTCGTTTGTGTGTGTATGTTGGTCATACGGTTTTGTTGTCCTTGGGCGGGCGGCCGGGGCGCGGCCGGGGCGCCAGGTCGGAGTTGGTGGAGGTGTTGGTGTTGTCCTCGGAGCCGAGCGCGCTGGGCGGGAGGTAGTAGTGCGGGTTGCTCTCGCTGAACAGCCGCCATTTCGCCGCCACCAGCATCATCAGCTTCGACACCGGCACCTGAATAACAAATACCGGTTTACTCGCTACGGCGACTGCAACTTTACATGCACTAGACGCCAGGACGTGCACGCAATGTTCGAAACTTAACAAGAACGGAATAAATAAATAAGGGGTACTTGAACCAAGAATTTAACACGGGGTTAAGATACTAATTCGAGTTAGTAAACGTCAGATTCATACGAAAACTAACATTTTATCTCGACATCAATTGCAAGTGGCCCTAAATAAATAAGTTGGCAAGTCTTTAATTAGTACTGCTGTGCCAATGGTACTTGTGATTCTTATTCTGATTGTGTAAGTATAACAGAAAAGTAGTAGAATGAAGATTAAGAGGGGCGCCAGATCAGCATCGCCTCAGCTCAAAAGAAAACATTGAAAAGTGAGTGTTGATATGTGTCAGTACGATATATTTTTCAAATTAAAGTAAACAATTGCCGGGGTCCGCACCGCCTCTCTATGTACAATATTTTTTGCAATTCACCCACTAAGACATTCTGCCAGATTGGTTGTTATGATCATTTGGACCTTTTGCTTATGAAGTCAGGATGACATTAAAACGTTTTACATCCAAGCCCCTTTGTCTAATTGAGAATATTGCAATGCGGGCGTTTTGCACAGACAATGTACGCCAAAGACGTTTTGGTTACCAAGGCAAAATGCAATTAAGTCCTGCTGAACCAAACCCTATCATCCTAACACAAATGGAAGCTCGCTTTTCAATATGACTTTAGAACTGAGCCGGTGCTGATTTGGTGCCGGGGCGTTGTAACTTGCGAAGACCTTTATTCTACATAGTTACACCGATTGTTATCGTATTACTTTTAACTCGATGATGATGAGACGATGACCAATGTGTGTTTACCTTCGGGTTTTCTTTAACAAGCAAAGGCCGCACATGCTGCTGGAACAGCTTGTACGATGTCAAATTCTCATAGTCCGCGTCCGTGTACTCGATGTCCACATCTGCGAGACTAAACGAGGAGCAAACTTCCTCGACTGTCGGCATTCCTGGAAGAAAGGGAAACATTGGGGAACTAACAAATATGTATAATTCAAATTAAATAGATAAAAACCTATTATATAATGGCAGCCTCTATTTACCCGCCTGCCGAAGGAGAAGGTTAATGTGTTTATCAGCCTATATATGTATGTTTGTTCCTTTATGGCGCTTTAGAAACTAAACGCGTGGACCGATTTTAATTATTCTTATGTCAATCTATCTGTCTTAATCTTGTGTGTCAATAAAGATATCACAGTAATAAAAAATCAATATGGCGGCAACCAGACGCCATATTGTAAAGCTGTGTTAACACTTAACAGTCAGAGCCTGCTCGGACCGAGAGAACTCTGATACCTACTCGGACGCTAACCATATTGTGGCAACCCATAATCCGAGCGCCCTCGAACGACGGCGTCCGATAAGAGTAGACTAGGATCGTGTTCTACTTTTCCGAGCCAGCTCGTATACGAGTAAAGGACGCTACTCGTATTGTGGCAACCCATAATCCGAGTTAATATCAACAGCTATCCGAGTACAATGAAGCTTACTCCTACGAGTCCACTAGGTCCGACCAGGCTCTGATCGTGTCAACGCGGCTTAAAAGAAAAAAAAGAAAGTTTTTTTACTTTGATGCCATCGTTTCTCCCTTGACAAGTGAGAAATTTACTAATAGAGCTCTTGCCCTATTAGTAAAAACGCTACTCAACTCACTAAATTATCACAGTTCATTTATACGTGTAATGATAAAAATGATTTATCAATACTCCCAGAAACATCACGCCGGCAGTATTACCTTACAGTCTGAAGCTCCATTTTTATATATGTTATCAAGACACTATTTGTTAAGTAGCGCGACTAACTTAGTACATTTAATCCGTTAATTCAAATTACCCGCGCGCGCTGTTGCCGAGTGCCTGCGACGCTTGGCTGCGGCGGGCGCGGGGAGCGGGCGGGGGCGCGCGTCGGGTGAGCCGCGCGAGCGCGTGGTCTCGAGTAGTCTGTTTGCGCATGGCCGCCGAGCCGCTGTATAATTATTGTTTTGCCATGTTTCGTTTATTTGTTGTCCAGACCAGTGTCAGTTGTGTGTTTTATTTTATTATACATTCAGTGATTTATAACCTACATTTTTTCAATTACCCTGCACCTAATTAACTACAATTTTGGTCCATCGAGTTCGCCGGATGCAGTAGGTATGAGTGGAAAACGGCACACACGCAACTCAATGCGAATGAACATGGCAAATGCAGGCTCAGATTTGGGACTACCGACTCCATCAGTCTCCGAAGAGCAGACGCCTGTGACGGCGCAGGAGCACGCGCGTGGCCCAGCGGTGGGTGGTCGCATCGACCGCCCAGGAGAAGTACCGCCGTTGGTCGAGAGCACGCCGGCTACTGTGAGCACCGTCCGCCCAGGGCGTGGCGACGGAAGCCACTCGTCGAGACTGAGCCGCGCCGGGCGCGAGGCGCTCCGCATGCGCGCGGAGTATGAAGCGGAGCTCGAGGTCGCGAAGCTAAAGGAAAGCGTCATCAAGAAGAAGCTTGCACTAGAAATAGCAGAGCTAGATGCGCAAGATGAGGAAGAACAGGACGAGCCGCCGCGCAGCCTTGCGAGCGGAGCCGCCTCGCACGTGGAGCGCTGGCTGAAGGACGCGCCCGCCGCGCCGCAACACGCGCCGGCGCCGTCGCTACCGCCATCGCCCAACAGCCGAACGGACATTGACCGGTTAGCAGAAGCCATCGCGAAGCTAGGCCAAGGCAGGAGAGTGCCCCGGCAGGTTCACGAAATACCTACTTACGATGGTAACGCCGCGGACTGGCTCGGCTTTAAGATGGCGTACCGGAGTACGACCGAGATGCACAACTTTAAACCCTTTGAGAACATGGCGCGCCTCCGGGTGGCACTCGTCGGGGAAGCGAAAACCGCCGTCGAGGACCTACTGAGGACATGTTCCGACCCGGAGGAAGTCCTTGAAGCGCTTGAAGAAGAGTTCGGGCATCCAAATCGCCTTCTAGAATGTGCCATACGTAAAGTACGTAATTTACCTAAAGTTAGTGAAAATGGACACGAATTACGTAAGTTTACGACTACGGTGCGTAATTGTATATCTGTGTTAAGGAACGTGCGCGCCGATGGCTACATAAACAATCCGCAAATAGTGAACGAACTATTAAATAAATTGACGCCTTATCAACGCGCCCAGTACGGGGAATTTGCGATGCGTTTGGACAATGATTGTGGCGTGGATTTACGTGTTTCCCCAAATCTCAATGTTTTAGTGGACTTTCTCAGTCAACTGACGCGCGCGTCGTCATACTGCGCGCCGATAAATTTAAGCGCTGCTGCCGGCGCTCCGATGAGCGTTGAGCGTGAGCGAACGATAACCGCCGGTCGGCGTGATAAGGGCGCGGTCCCAGTGCGCGCGAGTCACCGCGTACACACGCAAGTTGAAACGGTCGCCGCCGTTACTAAGACTGAGAGTGAGTCCAGTGATAAAGTTTGTGCTAAATGTAAAGCGGACCATAAATTGAGTGAGTGCAGTCATTTTAAAAGTCTTTCCATTGATGAACGCTGGGATTTTATTAAAAGCAATAGACTGTGTTTTAAGTGCATAGTGAAAACACACTCAAGTAGGTACTGCCGTGCGAAGCGTTGTAGCAAGTGCAAGTGGTCACACCATGAGCTACTACATAAAGACAATACCGCCGCTTTACCGGTAGCAGAGAGGCCACACCCTATAACGCCGGCATCTCCAATGCCGTCCGCGCTCGCGCCGGTACCTTCTTTCAAATACGAAACTTTGACTAATGTAGGCGAGTGTCGTGCGCGGGCTCTAGTAAAAGTGATACCTGTGACAATTGTGACTAGTGGTGGTTCAGAGCGATGTACGTACGCACTTTTAGATGACGGGGCGTCAGTGTCGCTTATAGACGATAAACTGGCGAGTGATGTTGAAGGACCCACAGTGCCGCTTAGGTTGATGACCGCGCGCGGCCACTGCGTGACGGACAACAATTCACGAAGTGTTAAAGTGGTAGTGCGCGGACCGAACGGGGTGTGTCATGACATTTCAGTGCGTACTATGCGCAACGTCGACTTGCCGTCGCAAACGTTACCGGCCAGTGTACTCGCGGACAACATGCACCTGCGGGACCTGGATTGCTGCGAGATGAGGGAGGCGAAACCCATGCTGTTGTTGGGGCAGGACAACTGGAGGCTGATCGTCGGCAGGGAGATTCGCCAAGGTAAATCTGGTCGCCCAGTCGCTTCTCTTACCAGCTTAGGTTGGGTCGTTCACGGCCCGTTAGGTGGGGGGGTCCGCGGGAGCGATCACAACTCCGTCAACTGCATGGCCACGCCGCTTGCCGATTTACACACGTTAGTGAGGGCTCAATTCGAACTAGAGGCAATAGGTATTTCTCAGGTGTTACGTAAAAACCCTAATTCCGAACGTGCTTTAGAAATACTAAATAACACTAGTCGCCGCGTGTCGGACAACGCCCAACAGTGGGAAGTGGGCTTATTGTGGGCCCGTGATTATGTAGAAATGCCCGACAATTACGAATACGCGCGTCGGCGCCTAGCCGGTATCGAACGAAAAATGGATCGCGATTCTAATTTCGCTAACGACTACACGAAACAGATAGATAGATTACTAGCCGAGAATTACGCGCGTAAACTTGAACACGGTATCAAAGCAAGTCCAGTTTGGTACCTGCCGCACTTTGGCGTCACTAACCCGAACAAGCCCGGCAAACTGCGACTTGTATTTGACGCCGCCGCGACCTACCAGGGTGCGTCGTTGAATAGTAATCTGTTAAGCGGGCCCGATCTAATGAATTCTTTGTTAGGGGTGTTGATTAAATTTAGATCGGGTAAAATAGCCTTTACCGCCGACATTGCGGACATGTTTATGCGTGTTAAAATTCGTGAGGCCGACCAGGGGGCGCAGCTGTTTTTGTGGCGCGGTCAAGATAGAACCAATGACCCCGAGATTTATGTAATGAATGTCATGATTTTTGGTGCCGCATCCTCTCCCACTTCGGCAATATATATCTTGAACAAAAATGCCGAACGGTTCACGAACACGCACGCCGCTGCTGTAGAAGCTATTACAAATAAGCACTATGTTGACGACTACATAGATAGCGTAGATTCGGTAGACACGGCCCAACAGCTGATCGCTGATGTCACCCACATTCACCGAGCGGGTGGTTTCAATATTAGGGGGTGGGTGACGAATTCACCCGAATTAAGTGAAAAGCTACCATCTGTTGTGCCGGGTCGCGTTAAACTGGATAAATCGGATAACGAGCGCACGTTAGGTATGATCTGGTGTCCCTCAAGTGACTGCATGAAATTTGATCTGTCTTTTAAGCGGTTACCGACCGAGTTAGTCGAGGGTCAGATCAAACCTACCAAGCGTGAATTCCTGAAATTCATCATGAGCATTTTTGATCCACTGGGGTTAGTGTATCCGTGTGTGATACAATCGCGGGTCCTGATGCAACGGGTCTGGCAGTCGGGAATAAGCTGGGACGAGTGTATCAAGGAACCCGAAGCCGATGTATGGTTTCAGTGGCTTGCTAAATTAAAGGCACTGTCCAACGTTGCTGTGCCGCGGTGGTATGGCCTGCAGCTGACAACGGTAGACCTTCACGTATTCGGGGACGCTAGTGAAAAGGCTTATGCCGCCGTGGCATTTATTGTAGGTACTGATAGTTGCGGCCAGAGAGTGTGTACAATGGTGACGGGAAAAGCGCGCGTCGCTCCCGTAAAAGTAGTGTCTATCCCGCGCCTCGAGTTACAGGCAGCGGTGTTGGCTTGCAGGTTGGCGGTGACGGTTAAATCTGAAGTTGACTTCGATATTACCAACATGTACCTTTGGACGGATTCGAAAACGGTACTTATGTGGATCAATTCTGACGCGCGGGACTATCAGAAATACGTTTCTCATAGGTTAGCTGAAATTGACAATTTAAGTAAGCGAAGCGATTGGCACTGGGTGCCTTCAGAGTCCAACCCTGCTGACGAAGCGACCAGGATGGACTGGCCTAATAACAAAGGCATGTGGCTTTCGGGTCCCCCCTTTCTCTGTGATCCTCAGGTGCCGTGGCCGAGCTGGAGCCGTGAGGAGACCACCGCCGACGACCCGGAGCGCTTAGAGAGTGCGCTAGTAGCGGCTGAGGAGAGCCCGCCTTTAATCGACGTGACCCGCCATTCTACGTGGACGCGGGCTGTGCGCGTCACTGCGCGCGTGCTTGCCTTCTTAAGCACGTGCAGAGCCAAGCAGAGGACGGCAGAGCTTACGGTGGAGAAGCTGCAGGAGGCCGAGTGCTTCCTATTAAAGCAGTCACAGGCTAGTTCCTTTCCTGATGAGCTGAGCGCGCTGCGAGCTGGTCGCCCATTGCCCAAGTCCAGCCGCCTGATTAAGCTTGACCCCATGCTGTACGAAGACGGCTTGCTTCGCGTTAGGGGACGCCTCAGCGCCTCGACTGAACTTTCATTCGACGAAAAGCATCCAGTGATCCTCGCAGGTAACTGCTGTACCACTAGGCTGTTAGTGCACCACTATCATCAACGGGCACTGCACGCCAACCACGAGACAGTGGTCAACAATGTACGAGAGAGATTCTGGGTGACCTGTTTGAGACCTACTGTGAAGGCTGTCGTCACGCGCTGTCAGTACTGTCGCGTGCAGCGCGCGCGTCCCAAGCCACCGAAGATGGGCGACCTGCCGCTTGTCAGGCTCGCCACGACTCGGCGAGCATTCGTCAACTGTGGCGTAGATTACTTTGGCCCCATGGAGGTCACCATCGGACGGCGCCGGGAGAAGAGGTGGGGCGTGTTGTTCACTTGCCTCGCCACACGTGCTGTCCACCTCGAGTTGGCTGCGTCGCTCAGCAGTGACTCTGCCATACTTGCCTTGCGGCGCTTAATAGCGCGCCGCGGGCAACCAACGACCATTTTGAGCGACTGCGGCACGAATTTCATCGGGGCGAACAGGGAGCTACGCGCCGCACTGCGCGGCCTGAACCACGAGCGACTTTGCAGTGACGCTCTAGTTAAAGGTATTGAGTGGCGCTTCAACCCGCCTGCAGCTCCACACATGGGCGGCTGTTGGGAGAGACTCGTGCGTTCCGTGAAGAATGCTCTTCACACCACGCTGAAGGAGCGAGCGCCATCTGAGGAAACACTTCACACCTTGCTGTTAGAAGCGGAGCTGGTCGTAAACAGTCGACCGCTCGCGTATGTGGCAGCTGATCCCGACGAGCCGGTCGTGTTGACGCCAAATCATCTGCTGCTCGGAACGGCGGCGGGTGATACGCGTACGACAACCTACGACCCTAGAGATGTCGACGCTCGCCGTCAATGGAAGAAGGTGAACGGACTGGCTGAGATGTTTTGGCGGCGGTGGACACGACAATACCTGCCTACTCTCCAGAGCAGGCAAAAGTGGGACACCGCAACGGACGCCGTTAAAGTGGGTGATGTGATAGTGTTAAGCGACGGCAAGCAGCCTCGCAATATGTGGCCCCGTGGCATTATTACTAAACTCTATCCGGGAAGTGACGGGCACGTGCGTGTTGTAGATGTAAGAACTGCTACAGGGTCGCTGCGTCGTCCCGTTGCTAGGTTAGTCGTGCTACCCACTGACGGTACATTTGTCGGTTGAAGCCTCCAACTGGGGGGTGGTAATGTTAAGTAGCGCGACTAACTTAGTACATTTAATCCGTTAATTCAAATTACCCGCGCGCGCTGTTGCCGAGTGCCTGCGACGCTTGGCTGCGGCGGGCGCGGGGAGCGGGCGGGGGCGCGCGTCGGGTGAGCCGCGCGAGCGCGTGGTCTCGAGTAGTCTGTTTGCGCATGGCCGCCGAGCCGCTGTATAATTATTGTTTTGCCATGTTTCGTTTATTTGTTGTCCAGACCAGTGTCAGTTGTGTGTTTTATTTTATTATACATTCAGTGATTTATAACCTACATTTTTTCAATTACCCTGCACCTAATTAACTACACTATTTTAAAACATTTTACAACATCCCCTAGGCAGGGACCGGAGCCGCTTACCCTTTAAAGGGTTCGCGATAGGGTATACAGGGTGTTTGGTAGCGGGTTCGACAAACGAAAATGGGAAATACCTGGGTCCAATTGGAACACATTTGCCATAGTAACCCCTATGCTAAAGTTGATAGTTTTTTTTTAATATTTTTTTTTCCGTTTTTTTGAAAATATCCCAAAATTTTACCTTTAAACCTTCTTAATTACATACCTAAGCAACTGAAACCGCCCATTTTTTTTTAAAATCATGCTCTGTTAATGGTTTTATTTTAAAACAAAACCAAAACCCATAAGTAGTGCTTTAAAAAAAAAATATGGGCCCTTAAAGCTATGACAAAATGAGAAAAATAAAATGACATTAAAGTTTCGCCAAGTATAAAAAAAAAATCAAAAGTCATAGACGATTTCAAATTGATTAAAAAACTTCTCTGGTTAATACTCTTCACAACGATATGCCATTTAAAAGAAAAAACACAGAAGAAAAAAAAACGCAGTACATTGAAATTTCCTCACGAAGATTTATTAAAGAAATCACTTATACCACGGTTATGAATATTGGTGAATACGTTAGTTAATAATCGCTGGTAAATTACTATTAATAAAAAACATTTTAAGAGTAATAATAAAATTGAAAACAAAACACATTTTTAAATTTTGATCACAAAATTTAAAAAATTCTTTGAGCTTCACGGGCGTTATTGCGAGCTCGACCATACGCTAAACAAAACACTTTTTTAAATTTTGTGATCACTTGATCAGGAATACATTCCGTACATTTTCGTCGCATTTGCCACATTGATTTGAAAAAAACATTAAGTTAAATAAGCTTTTTAATCTGTGTCTTAAATAGCTTGTAGTTCTTTAAAAGAAAAGTACACTTTTTTTTTTAAAGGCGGCAAATTGTAATTTTTTTTCAAACAGAAAACTTGTAGAAAAACACGTTGATTTGTATTGGTTTTTGAAACTTTCATTACAATGGGTGAACGTACACCATTTACCAATGAAGAGTACGCTGATATTATTTTAGCGTATGGTCGAGCTCGCAATAACGCCCGTGAAGCTCAAAGAATTTTTTAAATTTTGTGATCAAAATTTAAAAAAGTGTTTGGTTTTCAATTTTATTATTACTCTTAAAATGTTTTTTATTAATGGTAATTTACCAGCGATTATTAACTCTAACGTATTCACCAATATTCATAACCGTGGTATAAGTGATTTCTTTAATAAATCTTCGTGAGGAAATTTCAATGTACTGCGTATTTTTTTTTTCTGTGTTTTTTCTTTTAAATGGCATATCGTTGTGAAGAGTATTAACCAGAGAAGTTTTTTAATTAATTTGAAATCGTCTATGACTTTTGATTTTTTTTTTATACTTTGCGAAACTTTAATGTCATTTTATTTTTCTCATTTTGTCATAGCTTTAAGGGCCCATATTTTTTTTTTAAAGCACTACCTATGGGTTTTGGTTTTGTTTTAAAATAAAACCATTATCAGAGCATGATTTAAAAAAAAATTGGGCGGTTTCAGTTGCTTAGGTATGTAATTAAGAAGGTTTAAAGGTAAAATTTTGGGATATTTTCAAAAAAACGGAAAAAAAATATTAAAAAAAAAACTATCAACTTTAGCATAGGGGTTACTATGGCAAATGTGTTCCAATTGGACCCAGGTATTTCCCATTTTCGTTTGTCGAACCCGCTACCAAACACCCTGTATAATTGACTGGTTTTTACAAACCCTAACGATGCTATAAGCATATTTTCGACTTACCCCAATGAAAAGCAATTCCATACGATACAATTAATTCGACTGAGCGCTTACCAATTCCTTAAAAGGCTTTCCCTATGAAGTGTTTATTGAACGGCTTCAAGCTATTTTAATCTCTACGCGCAGTCCATACAATAGTACATTATTGCCTAGGCAATGAAGCAGGCAATTGCTGGCCGAGTATTGGTTTAAACGGACGAGCTTGCGAGTCCGTTTAAAATTACGAGGCCCGCAATTGCCGTTCCTGCCGAGGCATATATAGTGCTTTTCTCAAAAATCGCAAGATACAAATCGCATATAAACAGAAACTTCACGTGAAATAACATCACTCTTTACCGCTTTTATGTTTAAGACAAGGCGAAACGCAAGCTTTTTTAGAAAAAAAACTCAAGCTATTCCCGACACAGATAAAAAAGTTACGTTTTGAATAAAATATGGATGTATCAGATTTGTGCCCTCATTTTATTATGGCCGTTTTCACTTTTTAAAAAGTTACAAACTAGATAACAATGAAATTTGTATGCAACATTGCGGGCTTGTGTAGCGAGCACGCAATGTAATTTTTTTTTTAATTCGGGAACTGTCTGTAAACTATGTACTTCGCGTCTCAGTATGGAGTTAGTAATGTCAACTTTTCCGGTCATTTTTGAGAAAAATATTTTTGCACTACTAAGCAATTGATTGGCTATCCACACACACAGGCTTGAAACCAACCAATCACACGAATCTGCGAAACAGAGTCAACGGAGAGGGAGAATGAATAGGGTAACACTAACGTAATGCTAAGTGCTTAAATCCGAAACCCTTACGAAACTAGTAACCTCAATGGTTGTAGTTAACTAGTTCGAAGCAGTTTCCATATCCATAGGGTAAGCCTATCGATAGGGATACGCTAACGTTGGGGAGAGCATATGATGTAGTTACCCGATCGATAGACTTAGTCAAATAAAGGGGTTTTCCGGTCCCTGCCCCTAGGCTTAATTTTATAATTTAATATAATTAATGTTTTGACAGAAACAATAACTGGTTAACTATAAATAATCCCAAAGTAAACATAAGTAAGACTAAATTTATGCAATATTATACCAACCAAAGTAAACCAGTTAACCTAAAGTAAATTTCGAGGGGGATTACGATCGATTGTCATTCTGACTGGAAGGCTCAACATAAGTAAACTATGTGCGAAAGTAAATAAGATCCGTACGGGTGGTGTCTTTACAGGCCGCTATTACGGCCTATAATGGATACGTGGATTCTGCCCTGCGATATGGTATTGTGACATGGGGGAATTCCACAGACATAAATGACGTATTTCTAATACAAAAACGCTGTATAAGGGCAATTTTTGGACTCCAATATGATGATTGATGCCGACCATATTTTATTAAACATCGCATTTTAACAGTGCGTACTTTGTGTATCATGGAGTTGCGTTTATTTGTCTTTTAGAACTACGAACACAATACCTATATAAAGTATAATCCTAGTGTTAGGCTAAAATTAGATTGGAATCGAAAAAATTACCCAACTCATAAATTTGAATTAAATCTTGTTTGTGGAGTAACGTGAGTCTCGCTAGACGGCGATTTTCCGAATTATAACGTCGTTCAGCAATTTAATTTAAGTGGTAAATTATTTAAGTAGTATTTATGAAAAGTCAAAGAAACCACATGGGATCATTCAGGGCATCTATGCTCTGACGTTAAACAACATTCTGACTTGTTATGGTATTGTTTTTAACCCAGCCGCCATTGTCAAGTAAATAAGAGCTATCAAAACGTTCACATAACGATAACAGCTGAAAAGCAATATTGTTTGTCGTTGTAGAATAGAGACCCTGTATTGTCCCAACAATAGTTCACACAAGTTCCTCGGTGAGGGGCTTATTATTGAGCTCCGCCGGCGCCGTTTGCGGCGGCAAACGCCCCCCCCCCCCCCCCCTTTCCGTTTACCGTTTGCGGGGGTTCTAGAAGTTTCCATTGCAATCTAGTGGTGCAATGACAACATTTAACCTAGCCATGATGCATGTTTTGGGTTAATTAGGCTTTAGAAGTTCATTTCGTCGAATTCATTTGAGTGTTAAGAGAATTTGACGGAGGTCGTTGGCGATGATAAATAGTAAAACGTCTTTACGGAGGCTGTTAATATGTTGGATTTTAGTTCCTCAGTTGTCACTGAATTAAAGACTACGAGTTCTATCCCAAACGCCTTTATATAAAAAAGCTGAGGCAGCAAGACGCCACCTTCTGCGCTACGCTATAATTGTTACACTAGTCACGTTACCGTAGGTCAACGCCCCCGTGACCTTCACGCTACGCCATTTCCATTTGGTTACGCTATCACAATAGGATAGCCATGAGATAGACCGTAATTGAAATGCAATGGGTGAAATAGATTTGGAAGTTTGTAGATCCGTACATCAGTTGTTTTTATTAAATATTGATTCGAATATTTTAGTTGGCATTTCTTTCAATAGCAAAAATAAAAGTGCATACACTCCAATTAAGCATCCATGGATGATTTAAAGGTTAACTTACTTACTTTTCTAAACACAACTGAGTTAGCTAGCAAGTAACGAAAAAAAAAAAGAGTTGGTTCTCGACCAAAGATAGGAAAGTGAGGGCAAGAGGGGATTCACTAACAACGTTTGAAGGGGTGTGCAATGAATGAATTGCATAAAAACGAATGTACTCATTTAAATTTTACATAACACAAATTGCATAATTTCGATCTCCATAATAAACTAATGATATATTAATTATAATTGGGTCCTGCAATACAGGGAATCCTTGCACTGGACCTAAAACCATTGTTATGCCTTAAGTTAAGTTTTTCTGATTTTTTTTTTTCATTTTCTAATTAATTTTACTATGCATAAGTTGCATAACATCGAAATGCATCATTTCTGAAATCATAATGTTCATAGGTTAAAAAGTAGACACACTTACATAACGTCTTTGATTACTATTAGTGTGTTCACAGTCTTAACCTAACCTAGTAAAAAGAAATGAACTTAAAATGTATAATAACAAGAATATGAGCATTACATATGAAAAATGGGAGGTATGTTATGTTATTTGATCGTATGCCTGATAATTAAGGTTAGGACTTTTGGTGGCATAACGTGGTTCTAGAAAACATGGAGTCGCTATTTTCTAATTATTATAAATATACCACTTTGATTTTGGTCTTCAGTGAGTTATAATTACAAAATAAACTAAATACATTTTTAGTTCGATTTATCTAAACCTTGGATATTTGTTAGTTCGAAACAAAATCACTCTATTTACCACAATGCATTTAATCGTAAACTGGTTTAGCGATTTAACGAATGAATGCATTTTGAAATAAGTATTACTTATTGTGACAATTACTGAGGGTCAAAATCAAAGTGGTATGTTTATAATATTTGGGAAAAAGCGACTCTATGGTTTCTAGAACTATGGTATGCTACCAAAAGTCCTAAGCCTACTGATAATAGTTATAAAATTATACAATTTGTTATTATGCAAAACCTTGAAATTATGTAAAATGTTTAAGACTGATTGAAGCGCACCCTGTTTGAAAACTAAATGTCTCTAGACCTATGACGTTGACCCACCTGTGCGTCAGCCATTCTAATTATGATTTTGAATTTAAATTTAAACGAAAACTTTAAAAACTCGAAAGAACACCTCAATGTTATTTATAATTTATAAGAGCTTATTTAAGATTCACGTACGTTCTATTTATCTCTGTTAAATCTATTGATCGAGAGGTAAAACTAAAAGTTCGTTTTTTTTTTAAATTAATCGTTTAGGAGTTTACAAAATACACCGGCATGGCTAATTTCACAGTATATGCGTAAAATGGCTGTACGGTCTAGGATTTCTATTTGCCATTTGGTCACGGTACCTACTCAGTCTCGAAAACAGGCGCCAACTTTTTAATTGGTTTTGTCGTATTATTTTGAAAAGGAGCTCTTGTCGAAAATAAATCTAAGAATATTCGCAAAAAAACAGAAACTGGAGCCGTAACAATTGGCCGTTCAGTGGGAACTTACAGAAAAAGCTTCAACTTTTTGTCTGGTATCAAAAAAAGTGTTATCTGACTAAACATAAATTATTTAGTGATGATCTGAAATAAAAAACTATAAAATTGGGGCATGATTACTACCAGCCCGCGACTCCGTCCATCTAGAACTCGTTAATCGTCCCTAGGTAAGTGTAAAATTTCCTAGATAAACCAGTATATGGAATAAGTACAATTCCATTCAGCTGTTTGAGCATGATTGAGCGACTAACATCCTAACCTCCTCACATTCACATTTAGTATGGTAATCAAATATTTTTTGCAGCTTCTTTAATTCTCCAACGAGCTCCAGCTGCATACAAGACCGCGCTTGCACTAGAACGCCAAGCTACTAAATACTCGCTAACAGTTTCCCCTAAATTCAAGATTCAAATCAGGGTGGTATGTAGCATAGCACACCGCCACACTGAGAACAATCTTTGAAGCTTTTAAAGACTAAAAGGAGGAACTGAGGCGAATGTTCGAATTTGTACGAAAGTGGTCGTACTAGAAGAAAATTCACGACTTCGCGCAAGACCGCTCTGCGCCCCGCCTGAGAGTTACAAATCGTAATAGTGACATTAAGAGCTCTCAATGTTGGTTCTTACATTGATTTCGAGACACTATCACCAATCGCCTATTGCATCTAAAAAGGAAAGAGTTCAAGCAGGGTCAGTAAAGATGCGGCACCTACGTCGGCTTTTGAGCAGGTACCGAAAAACCCATTCATTTGATAATGCCTATCCCACAAAATCCTTATAATTCCCCTATGATAGTATTACCGTAACGTTAGAGAAATATTTTAGTTTACTGCTTCTATAACGCTTACCAAGTCCATTAGGGTTTCGGTAATTTTAATATTTAAGCACTAAGAATAGTAATCCTATGGATCACCTTCCTCTTTTCACCTTCGGCAAACTTCGGCTCGCCGCGTCGCAGTTAGCGGCTACCAGCCCCTAGCCATTAAATTTTTAGTGTCGAGATTAGTAACTTGAAGCCGATAGATTACCCTTAACGAGGTAAATACATGATACAGTTTTTGATTTTTGAGTGCTAAGTCAACTGTATCTGTTGGTTAGTATTGTATGAAGTAAGTCGACGATAGGCTTAAGAGAGTTCTTTGGGTTTGAAAAAACGTTATCAAGCGTTTCCGGTCCCTGCTTTTGAGGCCAACACGGAAACAACAGCCACTGCCGCACAAGTGACGCATCACTTAAATACTACTACTGTACCTGGTACTATTATACCTTTCGCGCCTTGAGGATAAGAATTAGCACCAAGCGTTATCATATGCAATCAAACCCTTGCACATGGCTTTCCTCAAGCTCCTTATCCCTGATCATTGGGGTTAAATCTGGAGAACATGTCACATAGCACATTAGTTGTAAAACTAAACTGACCACTAACTCCTGAGTCATAGGCGACGGGCGTGGAGGGCGTCGTGCTGTGCTTGCTGCCGCGGCCCTTGCGCGACTTCTTGCTCGAAGTCATCGCGCTGAGCGCGTAGTCGCTGTCTCCCTCCGCCTCGGCCATCTCTAGCCCTAATTCGTCATCCTGTACAAGAAAACATCAACAGAATTAGCTGACTACAAAGTATATTCTTCTACTGAATCTAGGGATTTGAAATTTTGAGGAAATGTTCCTTGGGTACAATAGAGGTGCACTAAGAGTGGACCCCAAACAAGGAGAAATGGGGGAATAGGCGGGCATCCTCCAGTAATAAAAAGATAACTGGTTTTTTGCCACTTCGGCCGCGAATACCTCCTATAGCGTTGAAGTTTCCTATGCTTAGAGTTAGACACTGATAAGTGCAAAAAATTTGTATCCCTTTTAGATCATCAGAAGAAATGCTAATAACTTGATTATAAACTTACATCTAAATAAATGCTGTGGAAGAAGAAGAAGAAGAAGAAACTTACGAAAATAGACAGTGCTGTAGAACCACCCAACATTTGTATAATTTACTTAAAACAAATAGGTACGTCAATGGTTTTAAACCATTAAGGTCAACCAGCAAATCTCTAGAATATTTTTTTTAAAGGGTTTCTACAAATTACATTATAATAATGCCGTAATGAGGTAGTTTCCGACCATCTACTCTCTTTCATTAAAAATCAGTATACCAAATATATATAGCTTGTAAGGCCCAAAATCTTAAATTTAGGATAGCTGTCAAAGTGAATTTTAACTTCAGTTGACCGATATAAGATTATTTTTTCGAACTAACGAAATTTGACGTGAGCCTTACCAGGTAAAGGCAATCTTTCGTTGCACTTTGTTGTTTCACAGTCGTCAACTGTTCGTTGAGACCAATCTAATGAGTGATTCCCATCTCCCAACCTACCCACCAACCCAGATTGGATATTGGGAAATCACACTACCATCTTCCAACCTGCCTCAGGTTGGATAGTGGTAATATAATTTACAAATATGTGTATTTCCCTTGTATTCCCTTCAAAGTACTTTATTTTTTTAAGAATATGGGATTTTATTATGTGCCAAAAATCAACATCCTGAGAATGCTTTTTACTATGTTCCATTATGTTAATTAAATTTCACTCCATTTTGATAACAGGAAACATAATTGAATTGTATACAGGAAAATCTAATAAAAGTAGTAAAATACATACAACACGGGCATGGGTAAGCACATAGGGGCCCTGGCTACCAGGAAGAAATAAAAAAAAAAAGTTTTTAGGGTTCCATACCCAAAGGGTAAAAACGGGACCCTATTACTAAGACTCTGTTGACTATCTGTCTGTCACCAGGCTGTATCTCACAAACCGTGATAGCTAGACAGTTGAAATTTTCACAGATGTATTTCTGTTGGTGCTATATCATCACCACCACCAATCAACACCAAAAACCAAATAAAATAAATATTTAAGGGGGGCTCCCATACAACAAATGTGACTTTTTAATTTTTTATACATATTGGTACTGAACCCTTCATGTGCGAGTCCTACTCGCACTAGGCCGTTTTTTTTTTAAATTGTGTGAAGGAGGCACCCCTTTTATTTCAAATTACCGTAACCCCACAAAAGATTAAAAACTAATTTTCAATGTGAAATAACATTTGAATTTATTTGATTTAAGAAAGAAACATATTTATTGAGACCATGTAACTAATATATTTTCAATCATTATCTTTTGACACAGTATGGGCACATCTCAAGGTAAAGCACAAGTATAATAGTAATTTCAGAGTTATAGTTTTTATTGATCCATAAATCCATACCATTCATTATTTAATGATGTTTTTGATCTAAGCTGATAAGGTTGGAGAGTATCTCTGTACACTGAATATAATGCACAATATTATTTAAAAAAAAAACAATTTAAAATTGTATGCTTACATTTAAAAGGAAGACAGGACTTATGGAAAACGAAGATGTGGTGCGCAGACCCCAAGCTTGCAAGCAAGCAAGGAGACTGTAAACACACACTCTTTGCCTATAATCATTAATAATTCATAACTTCCAGAATTATCTTGTGCAGCTAGAATTATCTTATTATTTTCATGTTTTTAAACTTAATAGAATTTTTATAATCCAACAAATAGTTAAGGTCAAATTTAATTGCATAATGCCAGGAATAGTATGAGAATGCCATCCTTAGTCACATAATTTGTTGAAAATAAACCAAAACAAGTTTAATCTATGCATACCCAAGGTTGCCCATTTCATATTTAGAATTTTCTGTTATATGTTCATTTTAGAGGGTGAGATGAAACAAGTTCAAAGTGGCATCAAAAAGATGTACTTTTTAATGCCACTTTGAACTTTATTCATCTGTAATAAGCCAAGAGATAGGAAAAATCCATTTTCGTGAGGTTATATACTAATTCAAGTTTACACTTACATCTTCACTCTCATTCTTTCTCTTCTTCTTTTTCTTTCTGCCCTTCTTGTCCTCTCCACGGGCCTTTCTTTTCTTTCCCTTCTTCTTCTTTCTGCCATCTTCAGGGGAATAGTCATCATCCTCCTAGCAAAATAAAATAGGCACAATTTACTTAACATTTATTCAATCTACTTTGATTTGAAATTCTAAACAGTACAGGAAATGAGCTGCTCGAAAATTTAAACATCATTATGTCATTGCTATTGTTTGCCGGGTTAGAATAGTGCCACTCCATGTCTTCCCGTGGATGTCGTAAGAGGCGACTAAGGGAATAAAGGCTTGTAGTTATGTTAGGCGATGGGCTTGCAACCTGTCACTAATACACTGGTAAACATCTTAGCCTAATTGTGCAAAATGTGGTTACAGAATTATCAACAAGTTTTTAGAGTTGTAGGTAATTCTGTAGCTCTGCCTACCCCTCTCTGGGACCGAAGGCGTGAGGTTATGTATGTGTATGTGTATTGTTTACCAGCATCAGAGGGTAATTAAAACACCCATAGGTGTGAACAGTGTTATCAAGCACTTGTTTACAAATAAACTTGAGATGATTATTAAACATGAACAGCAACTGAAACAATTAAAATTAACCTCTTACCTTTGGAGGAGCTTCATCACTTTCTCCGGAATTTTCATTCTGACCTTCACCTTCTTCCACGTCCTCGTCGCCTAAAAAAAATAAAATAAACTGGTCAAACCACTGGCAGCCATGCTTCACACCTGTCCCACCCGGCAAACCGATGAGAACCCAGTATTTCCCGAAACACGCGCGCTCCTAGCGGTTAAGGTCACTAATCCCTTTGTTTGGCGGCGTCCATTTTGTTAAGTAGTAATGAGCAGAATTGCATGTTCTTTTCTGTCACGAACTGCCACTCACAAAATATTTACAACCTACCGATAACAATTATACCACTTAACAGCTCAATTCGAGGAGAAAAACAACCATTACGTCGTTTGATGCTGGTTTGTTGATACCACTTCCATTCAAAACCTAAGTTTCTTCTAATTTTTAATTGCTTATACCGCAAGTAAACACATGATACCGCTATTCGCGGCTTACCTATAACATGCTAATAGATATTGGACGTTTACCTGCAAATGAACCGTCTACTTCATCATCTGAAGCCATTTAGAACACTATTTAACACAACTCGCGATAAGATTAAAGATTTTGGTCTAGAAAAGATAGAGGACGCGCAGATTCGCGACAAATGGTAATTAATTCAGAAATTGATGCCGCCTTCACTACGAGAAGAACTGGCACGACTTGCTTTCTCGCTCACACAAGAAAAAGAAGAAATTTTGGGGTTGCCACGTAGTAAGTAACAAAATCTACCATACAGATTAAAGTATAGAAATAATACAGAAGGATCCTACTTTGAAAATGAAAATTCGAAGTTGAATTTTGAATTTCAAGTCAAAGAGATAATATCAAAAGTTTCGATTTTATTCATCTTATCCTAGCTGACCCGAGTGACAGCAACAACTGGCATCGACTTCATAATTGAGAGAATAGCACTATCGTTGCCTCTAATTTTAAATTTGTTTTAGTTTTTATATGAAACTCATGACAAAAGATCTTATATTCAAACGAGATCAATTAATAAGTATAAATTGGTTTTTATAACTATGCAATGCTCGACGTTTTAATCGTTACCAATTGTTAAATATGAAGCAAATATGTCACATTTGATTTTCAAATTTTAACCATTAGTTGAAAATGAATCACTAAATTCGAAACTTCGGTGGCCGAGCCGAGTGCCTGACACTCGTCCCTCGAGACTAAATCGAGCGAAAGAGATGGAGCTAACGTGACTTTGAACTTCGATTATCAATGTTCCTGATCAAAATAATTGGCGCTAAGACGGCGCGTTACTATTTATTGAATGGTATGGTAGGTAAACAAAGAAAGTAGTTCAAGCGAGACTAACAAACCCGGCTTATGTATCTCACTTCCTCACTGCCATTGTATAAGATCATCAAATAAATAAATTAAACCATTTTCCATGGCACTAATATAAATAAAATTCCGGCAGATTTTTCAAAAACTATAAATAGATGATGATGATGATGATGATGATAAGTGGGGACGCCTAGCCGAAGCAGGCGGGCAGTCGATTCGGTCAGCCGTTCATTCTGCCCTATTCCCCTCAGTCGTGCCTCAGGTTACTGGCCCGGCGGCGCTCCCATCCAGCATCGATCCCATCTTCCTGTCTTCCTACAGAACAGCAGTGCGTCCCGTAGGTTGATGCTTTTGAGATCTTCTGTGGACAAAACGTCCTCTCCGAATGTGTGGTATCTCAGTGACGAGTACATGACACACTCGGCTAGGACGTGTTGACTAGTTTCCTCTTTGCCACAGTGTGGGCATTGAGGGTTCTGTTTAATACCTATTACCGTCAGATGTCTGTTGAGCGGACAGTGTCCAGTCAGAATTCCTGTTAGTATGCTTAGGTTGTACTTACCCAGGTTTAGAAGGTACCTTGTTCTGTTTTTATTAACCCTTCCTATCATGAGTTTGGATTGTCTGCACCCTTGCGTCATCCCCCATGCCTCATTTGTTTTCTTTTCCATTCTTCTGGCGATAACTCCTTTGGTTACCATCTCCGATATCGGTAATACCGGTTCCGGGCCTAGGTACTGTTGGTCCGCACCTGCTCTGGCTAGTTCGTCTGCCTTCTCGTTTCCCACTGCTCCACTGTGTCCTGGCACCCACGCCAGTGTTACATGGGATTTGGTGCCTAGAGTGTTCAGTTCATTCCTACACTCTTGTACTAGAGATGATTTGATCACCGGATTGCCTAGTGCTTTGAGTGCCGCTTGGCTATCTGAGTATATTATAACGTGACTACCCGTTACATTGCTTTTTTCCTTGAGGCTCAGGGCACACTTCATGATGGCAAAGACTTCTGCCTGAAACACACTGGTGGAGCCCCCTAGTGGTATCGTCGTGTGCTCATCTGATTCTTGGCTATATATGCCCGCTCCCGCTCTTTTGGTTGAGGATTTCCATGAACCGTCTGTGAAGCATGTCACTTTGGGTTCTGGTATTTCTCTCTCCCAGCTGTCTCTCTCTCCTATGTGGATTCTGTATTTCTTGTCGAACCTCTTCCTTTTCTTGATACCCTCCGCGCACGCGCCCGCGCTGGGCTGGTTTTAGATCAGCTCCGTGTAACTTAAATCATAACATTTGCACCAATCGTTTTTGAGCAACTAATTTAACAATATCCACAAGTTATTACCTTTACCTCTCAAAAGGTGTTATCAAAACTAAAATCATAAATCCCCGAGTTAAATAATTAACGTAAAAAGTTAAATAAGTGCAGTTATAAACTAAGGAGGGTCGGTCGAGCGAGGTCCACCCGTCAAATCAGCTGTGTCACTCGTCGCCTCGGTACCACGAAACTGTCTCGGAACGCCGGCCGGCATCTCGCGCTATACAAATTCGACTGCGCGCAAAATCCGCGAGTGAACTGAGTGTTTTAGTGGTACAAGGTGTTTACAACCAAATGATGGTGCCTCCTCAGAAAACAAAATTATGCTCCGGGTGTCATGGACCTATAACGAGCAATCAAAACACAACGCAATGTACGTCTGAGACATGTGGTAAAGCTTTCCATTACCCCTGCATTAACGTAACTAAGCTGTCGCCATCGAAAAAGGCAATTTGGACGTGCCCGGACTGCAAGGCCGCATCAAGGAAAGGTGGAGATAATAGCTCAACACCGGTGCACAATCAAAACCCACAAGATAATATCACTTTACGTAAGAAGGGGCAACAAACAAAGCCGATAGCCGGATCATCACCGTCAACCGGTGAAATTTCGGAACTAATGGAGCAAATCAAACTTTTGCGAGCAGATACGTCAGATATCAAAACACAGATTACCACCGCTTTATCGGCCCTCGCACAGTGCCACGACCGGATTGATACCTTAGCGAATAAATTGACGGAAACTGAAACCAGACTTCGAGTGCTGGAGGAGCAGCAAGTAGAAAATACGGCACTAAGAGCTACCGTTCAACAGTTAGAACAGAGGATGAACCAGCAAGCACAGGCCACCTTACGTAATGACGTTGAGTTGATTGGCTGCCCAGAGACCAGCAATGAAAACTTACACCATCTAGCAATAACAGTTGCATCGAAAATAGGCATCAACATCTTAGACTCGGACATCGACCATGTCGTTAGAGCAGGCCCCCGTCGGCGGCCTGAGAAAAAGGGGGAAAGTCAGTCACCGCGTCCAGTAGTAATTCGTTTTGCGCGCAGGAAGGTTCGTGATGATTTTATGGCCGCGTCAAGGACGCGCAGAAACCTAGACACGACAGGTCTGCAACCTGATTGCCCTAGCCAGAAAATATACATAAATGAACGGTTAACTCGCGAAAACCGACTGTTATTTCGTTTATGCAGACTACAAGCAAGCAATGCGGGTTATAAGCACTGTTGGACAAGAAACGGTGTTATTTACATACGTAAGCAGGAAGGTGCGGACCCTATACTTATACAGGATCAAAGTTGCCTGGAACGTGTGTTTGGATCCCATAACACGCAAGACGCCAACGGTGTACGCGGTCAGTCCAACACATTTCGTAGTTAATAGTAGCAGTATAGTATATAGGAAAAATAATAGCATGCTCTGTAATAATCATTATATTTTTGTTTATTGTGTATCTGTTTATGTCTGTACCCTAATTGAAATCAAGTTAGGTTATGACACTGTAAATGCTACTGTAAACAAATCTCTCCTGGTAATTTTAGCTGGAATTGAGTACCCCACCTGGTTTTTATCAATCACGTACCAAAACACTACACACTTTCTCGAATACACCACATCTCCCCTTAGTGAACTAGTTAATCATTCGGAGTCCGTAGTCTCTGTATCGGTATGGCATAGCAACAATCCTGCTTGCGAGCCGGCGCCTGCGCCGACCTGACTTCAGTAGATGACATTGATAAATCTTTCTGTATAAGTTGTCATGCCGTGGAGACTCCGGAACTCTGTAAAAATATTATTTCCCCTAAGTACAAGACGAAAATACTTACCTTTAATATAAGAAGCCTCCAGCATAATTTTACAAACTTTCGGATTGCATTAGCACGTTTCGATACTATATTCGACGTTATAGTTCTGACGGAATGTTGGCTAAAGGAAGGATTTATAATCGAACAATTAGACGGCTACACTTCTTATCGAACTGAGAAGTCCGGAAACCAGGCAAGTGGAGTGGTTGTGTACATAAGAAATGTGTGGAATGCCCACGTGAGCGAACCACCAATCCAGGATGCTGATTGTTTGTTTGTCAAGGTCCCAAACTGTTTTTCGTTAATTGCAATATATCGATCCCCCTCTGTTGTTAACATATGCCCATTTTTAAGCTCATTGGAATATTTTATAAAAAGCAATAATAACCGCTCTGAACTTATAGTCACAGGTGATATTAATATAAATATCTTAAATGACGACAGTCAAACTAGCGAGTACCTATGCCTCATGGCCAGTCTGGGATTACGACCCGCAGTAAACATGCCCACCAGGAAAACTGCTTGCCTGGACCACTTTTTCGTTGGAACTAAAAACCCAACTGCAGCAGTCGTATGCAATACTGACATAACTGACCATGACATCATTGTGCTCGGCATATCGTCTAAATTAAAAATAAAAAAATGTAAATCTGATAGAATAATTAAGAAGTTAAACTATGACGCTATATGCTCGGAACTGAGCGGCACAGACTGGGAGGAAGTCACAAACAAGACATCACCCTCGGCGGCTGCTGACGCATTTTTTTCTGTTCTATCTACTATTATAAATAAACATACAGTATTAAAAACCATAAGTAGCTCAAAGTTCAAACTAAATCCATGGATCACTCCAGGACTCATTAGATGTTCCAAGCACAAGGATAAATTACACTCTATTTCTCGTAAAAACCCAAATGATTTAACCGCAAAACTAATCTACTCGCGATACAGAAATTACTACATCACTCTAATTCGAAATATTAAAACAGAATATGAAAGAAAACAACTAACCGAAAACCAAAATGATCCAAAAAAACTGTGGGCTAGCATAAAAAATATTATACAGGTACAACAGGGTAAAGAAAAACCTTGTTTTACTTGTATTAAACCAAGTATAAAGGAGTCTTTAAATCACCTTAATGATCATTTTTCCAAGGTCGGCGAAACATTAGCAAACGAGCTGCTGGAACTTTCTGGGGAAACTGAAGTGACGCTCGCCTCCAAGGTTTCCGTCCATAAAACTCCCTCGAATTCCTTCTTTATGGCCCCCACTGATAAGTATGAAATCGAGGGAATAATAATGGGCCTCAAGACTGACAAAGCACCAGGCGTGGACGACATAAGTAATCGCCTCCTGAAACTTGCCAAAAAATCCATCGCGGAACCGCTCTCAACAATCTGCAATCTGAGTCTGGAGACAGGATGCTTCCCAGGGGCCTGGAAAATGGCTGCAGTCACTCCCATACACAAAGGAGGTGATAAAGAAAATCCTAACAACTACCGACCAATATCTCTCTTGCCTAGCTGCTCAAAAATTCTAGAAAAGTTGGTAAATAGAAGACTAGTTGCATTCTTGGAGTCGAATGCCTTACTTTCGGAACGACAGTTTGGTTTCAGGAAGAGCAAATCCACAGAAGACGCTGTTTCTCTCCTAACGCAAATCATCTCTTCCACCCTGGATAAAGGACTTCCATGCGTTGGCGTCTTCCTGGACCTAGCTAAGGCGTTCGACACGGTATCTGCGGCTATTCTACTAAGAAGACTTGAGCTTTCGGGGGTGAGAGGTACAGCACTGGCTTGGTTTCGGAGTTACCTGACTGACAGACAACAATGCACTAAGTTTGAAAACACGTACAGTGATGTAAAATCAGTGACTTTTGGCGTCCCACAAGGGAGTATTCTGGGCCCTACCCTTTTTCTGGTTTACCTTAATGATTTGGCATGGCTTCCTATCGACAAAGCTGAAATTATCTGTTACGCGGATGACACGGCAATTTTATTTCAAGGGCCTACATGGGAGCGATGTTTTGAAGCTGTACAGGAAGGGATGTCGTCGGTAGCTGCCTGGCTGGCGGATAATCTCTTGACTGTTAATGCAGCAAAAACTAAAGTCTTATGTTTTTATAAGACTGCTTCGTCGGCACCCCTAATCGAGCCTTCTATTAAATTACACGCAAGACCATGTTTGGGCCTGCATGCATCGGCATGCAACTGCAGTACTATTGGAAGAGTTTCGTATATTAAGTACCTTGGCATCCTTGTGGACGAGAAGCTTAATTTTAAAAAACACATCGAGGCTGTGTCGGCTCGCATTCGAAAATTAGTGTATACAATGAAGCTTCTCAGAAATGCTGCAGAAATGTCTCTCCTGAAAACTGTCTACGTTGCCATTGGTCAGGCAATTTTGACTTACTGCATAACAGTCTGGGGCGGTTCAGCCAGCTCAGTATTTCTAACCTTGGAAAGAGCCCAAAGGTACCTGCTTAAGGTTATGATTAGAAAACCACGCCGTTTTCCCACGTCGGAGCTATATAGGGAGCTTGGTGTTTTGAGCGTACGCAAGCTGGCCATAGAAAGGATAGTTCTCCAGTTGCATCGGAAGGTCATCATCGGTCAAGAGTACCAGAAAATGCTGCAAAAACGCGTTTTTAACTTGCCCGTCCCCCGCACGAGGACCGCTTTTTCCAGGCGCTTCTCAGACTATTTTCACCCACAAATTTACAACAAGGTGAATAAAGCCTGCTGTTTCAGTGGCTGCTCTGTTCCTAATGCTAAAATTTTAATAAGAAAGTGGATCGGCTTGCTTGACTACAAGCAGACTGAACAACTTCTAGAGGCCACAAAGTGAATCTAACTACTTGGTACTTTTTCTCTTTTCGCTTGCACTTCCTACTAACACGATGCACACACATACATACATACACAAACACGTACACACTCACACTCAAACCCTTTACCTATGTACTCAACTCCGGCAGATTCTGGCACTGGCATCATCAAGCCTTTTGGTTAGTTAATTTTGTAATAATAATAGTAGTTTTAATTTTAGTTTAAATTGTTTGCTATCTTAACCAGCACAAGCGCAGGACATTTGTAATTTGTAATCGGTAACCATGGTTCGGGCCCCACGAGACAGGCGTCGCCTAGTGTGGTGGTCATAGGCAATTGTTTTTGTAATGTAAAAATAATGTTTGGTAAATAAACAATTTTTATTTTTATTTTTTTATTTATTTTTAGGTCATTGTTTACCATGAGCATATCCATGTTTGACATTGACTCTTTCTGTATGCTTGCGTGTCTCTTGTCCATCTCGGACCCGATCCACTCCCTGCTCGCTTTTATTCTATACCACTGTTCTGTGGCTCTCTTCTCCACCTCTATGTGTACCGGGTTCAATCCTAGCATGATCTCCAGGGCTTGTGTAGGTGCTGTTCTCATTGCCCCGGTTGTCATCAGACATGCTAGTCTTTGAACCTTTGTTAATTCTTTGTCTATATCTTTTATCTTTGCTCTGTGCCACCACACGATGGCTCCATATAGGAGTCTGGGTAGGACCACCGCTCTGTATATCCATTGCGTTATCCTTGGTCTTAGTCCCCATCTCCTTCCTATGGCTTTCCTGCATTGCCACAGGGCTATAGTGGCTCTTCTGCATTGCTCCTTTACGTGTGTCTTGTATAGCAGCTTGCTGTCTAGTACTACTCCAAGGTATTTTATTTCCTTGAGTGTTTCTATCTCTTCACCTTTTATTTTTATTGGTGTTAGGACGGGCAGCTTTCTTTTGTTGGTGAAGAGTACTATTTTCGTCTTGGTCGGGTTCAGGTCTAGTCCCCTGTTCTGACACCAATTTAGTACCTGTTTTATCCCTCTTGTCATGACTTCTCTCATTACACTGAGGACTTTTCCCCTCACTAAGAGTACCCCGTCATCCGAATACGCTTGCATGTGTATACCTCTTGTGTTGGTTTCTCTTATGAGCGAGTCTAGTAGGAGACACCATAGGAGTGGTGACAGACAGCCTCCTTGTGGGAATCCACGGCTCGTCTTTATCCTTATTGAGTCTCCCCCCAGTTGTGCTGTGATCGCTCTCTCTTCTAACATGGCCATTATCCATCTCCTAACTGCGGGGTCTATGTCATCCCTCCGTATACATTTCTTTATTGCACCAAAAGTAGCTCTGTCGAATGCTCCCTCTACGTCGAAGAAGCATCCCAGTGCCAGCTCCTTGTCTTCTAATGCTCTTTCTATCCTTGTAGTCAGGTTGTGCAGAGCTGTCTCTGTTGATTTACCTTCCATGTAGGCGTGTTGATGCCCGTGTAAGGGTAGTCTACCACCTTGCATGCTTGTCCTTATCTGTGTATCTATGATCTTCTCCAATGCCTTCAAAACAAATGATGAGAGGCTTATGCTTCTGAAGGATTTAGCGTCCTTGTAGTTTTTCTTGCCTGGTTTAGGTAAAAATATTACCTTTACCTCGCTCCAGATTTTCGGGATGTGGCCTAGCACCAGACTTCTTTCATAAATTTCTTTCAGATGGTTCCAGATGTATTTCCACCCCTTTTGTAGTAGTGCGGGTATCACTCCATCTGGTCCTGCCGCTTTGTAGGGGGCGAAGGAGTTTATAGCCCATTCCCCCACTTCATCACTTATCTTGAGGTTCATCGTTTCCCCTGCTTCCCTTATCTCGTTATTATTTTCTACTGTAGCCTCATGTAAGTTGTCCTCCCTGCAATCGGGAAAGTGTATTTTTACCATGTGCTGCAGTACTTCTTTGGGGTCCGTCAGTTCGGTCGATCCTACTATCAGGCTATCCAGTTGGCAGGTTCTCTCGTTCGACAGTACCCTTACTAATCTCGCTGCCTCTGTGTAGCGTTGTATCTCTCCCGTGAATGTTTTCCATCCCTGTGCTCTCAGTTTTTCTCTAGTATTAGTATATTTGTTCCTAATGCTTCTGTACTCGTGCCAGCACTGATCATTGTTCCTTTTCAGAGCTGATCTTAGCGCTTTACGAGATCTCTTCCTCAGTTTCTGTATCTCTTTATTCCACCACGGCTGTCCTTTGTCTCCGTTGCTCGTTTTTTCCGGACACGCCGATAGGTAGGCTTTTGATATGGCCTTGTTCAGAACTTCTGCAGCTCTGTCCAGTTCCTCACTCGTTTCTGGTCTTCTATGGCTCGGTGTCCATTTACTCAGTATGTCGTTATATTGCTCCCAATCCGTTTTTCTGGGGTTTCTTATTTTCGTTCTTTCCGTGTAGTAGTCCAGGCCGTACAGTAGTCTTCTGTGGTCCGACATACTGTCCTCCCGGTCCACCCTCCAGTCTCTTACATGTTTGCCTATCCCCCCTGAGGTAATTGTTATATCCAATACCTCCTCTCTAGCCCTGGTTACAAAGGTTGGGGTTGTCCCTGTGTTATGTATGTCCAGGTCATTACTTACAATAAATTCTAGTAGTGCTTCCCCCTTCTTGTTGGTGTCGGTGCTCCCCCACACCTCATGATGTGAGTTTGCATCGCAGCCTACAAGAATGGGTGTTTTCTTACCTTTATATCTTATAATCGTTTCCTCCAATTCACTAGTTGGCGCGTTGCTTTCACCTGGGATGTAGCATGTTGCCATCACTGCTTTGATTCTCTCTCCACTCCTTGTCACGAGGTTGATTTCTACCACGACTAGGTCTCTGAAACATATGGTCACAAGGCATCCCATATTTCTTAAGTCTCTACTAACATAAATGCATGCCCTAGGTGGTAACTCACCATTTCTTTCGAAGTGTAGGTCACCCCCCAGGCTTCCCAGGCCTGTGACCTGGTTTTTCCATACATACGGTTCTTGCATCAGGACTATATCAATCTTTTCCCTTACTATGTATTGACATAGTTCCGACATTGCGTCCTTACAATGCTGAAGGTTTACTTGACATATTCTTATTTTTTTGTAGTTTGTGTTGTGTGTGTTGTTGTGTAGTGCTGGTTGTTTGTCTGTGTTGTCCATTGCTGGTTGTGTTTATGTGTAGTGTAGCTGCCCCCCGTTTCCCTAGGCTGAGGAGCCCCCCTCGGTTTCCATCCGTGGTGGATGGTCATCGATCGGGGCTGCCTCTGCCTGGTTTCCGGGTTGCCGCGCTGGGTCGCCACAACTGCACTTGCAGCTACAGCTCCCCCTCCCACCCGGGGTCTCTGCCTCCACATCTCTCCTCCGTGGCTGAGCCCTGACCAATCGCGCCCTGATGCGTGTGGCTTGGAAAAACAGCCATTGGCTGGCCTCCGCACCCCACGCATCCTCTACGCTCTTGGGCACCGAGTAACACACCCGGATACCCGTGGCCAGGTTCTCCCGCCCCACCTGCGTCCACTCTTGGAGTTTCAGCTCCCCCTCCCTGTCCCAGTTTTGGGCTCTCAGGTAGAGGAGCGGATCCTCCAGGAGCTCCTCCGGCGGGCCTGGGATCCATACATTGACCCGGGTGTTGCTCAACATCCGGGCCTGCAGCCTATGCCCCTGAGGCTCCCCCAGGTCCTTCTCAAGAAGCCACTCCCTCGCCTCTGTCGTGGATGGTGTCACAAGGAAAAATCCCTCTGACACCAATCCCGACATGGCGAACTGAAGTTGCCTCCCTCGAACTCCCTGCTCCTTAATCGCCTCCGTAATGAAACGGCTGACAATTCTCCGGACTTCGGTCCCTAGCGACTCATCCAGCGGTACACCGTCCACGCGGCAGATCGCCACTGCGAGCTCCCGTGTTTCCCTTGCGGTCGCACGGGTGCTCGCGAGCGAGTCACCGCGGTTTGGTCTCTTCGCTGGAGGTCGTGTCGAGGGTCCTTCGTCCGGGTCAGTTGTCTGCCGTTTCAACTTCGGCGCCCTCCCCGGCGGCGGGGGCCTCCCCTTCGCCTGAATGTGGCAAGGGTTTTCTCCCGCCGCCATCGCTAACCTATGCTGGTTCCTCCTAGCCTGTCTGGCCTTCTTTTTCTCTGCCTTGGTCGGTGGTCTACTGAACTCGCCTCCCTCCGTCGGGGTTGCCGCCGTGGCGGTTCCCTCCTCCGAAGTTGATGGTGGGTTCAGCAAACGCTCCTCGTCGTCCAAGGACAGATTCACCAGCTCGCTCCACGGCATCTGCAGGGGTCCCCCTTGCACCTTCTTGTCGGTGCTTGGCATCCCTCCTGCTTCTGCCCCTTCCGCTCCCTTACACTCCGGCATCTGCGGGGGTCCCCCTTGCACCGTCTTGTTGGTGCTCGGCTTCCCTCCCACTTCTGCCCCTTTCTCTCCCTTTCTTTCCACTTGTTTTTTTTTAGTTATTTGTTCCATACTTGTCCATCTTAAAAATTCATCCGACTCGCTCCCCACCCTCCTCGGAGCCCTCCTACTGGGGATGGTTTGACCCATCAGGGATACGAGTCAGATATAGCGCTCCGGGGTGAGCTGTCAAGTGAGCCCGCACGATGTCAAGCCCTCCGTCACCACTACAGCGACTCGGGGCCGTACTCCGCCGGCTACTGACCTCATCACCCCAGAACGCTCGCCCGCGGCCAGAGTTCTGTAGACGCGACAGCCGATTGATTCTGACTGGCTGGGCCAGAACCTCCCGTGTGAGATGAATCCCGAGCCAAAGTGGCGTGTTGTTATCCGAGGGTAACTACTCCGACCCTCTTCAAACTCAGCCTACCAGGATCTCGTTCTCCACCCGTACGGGTCCCCGCGCACGGCACAAACACGCGGGTGGCATTTTACCGCCCCCCATCCTTTCCTATTGGATAGAAGGCCCGCTGCGACATGCCACAACATCGCTTGCAGCTGATTAGATAGGAAATGAAGGAGGCGTGGAGGGGTGAAAACAGGACGGTCAGGAGTGCGACTGTTGTTTCTGTTCTACTCGTTTAATCCGAGGGATAACCGAGTAGTTGACAGGCAGCAACCTCGGGAAGGAACACAACCAGTCTTGCCTGGGGTATCATAGCAACTGTGAGCTCCACCCTCGGCCGTTAGCCAAACCAACTACCGGACAAGTAGATTGACATAGGGACGGACCCATATCATCTGGCGACCGGTCGCAAACTAACGTTGATTTGGACCCACCCCCGCCCACTATAAATAGATACTATTTGTTGTAATAATTATCTGGTAAAAATTTAATATTTACGTAAGTAAGCATTTAATTCACAAATATACAACTCAAAATAACAATTGTCATTTTTATATTATAAGCAAAAAAAACCATTACGCATACTAGTTCCCATTTCTATTATTTCTACCTTCATTTAAATTGTTGGTATTTCCGCGGATGTAGATGTTGATTATTCACTGATAAAAGAGATAAAGCACTTACGCTCATCTTACTTCTCAGTTGGACACACTTTCTTATGGTAGTAATTTTCAGTTTTAGTAAGAGATCCTTGTGTACAATCAAAGTCATAAATATATATATATATATATATACACGTTCTCAAGATGTCAAAAATACACGCCTCTATATCACTGACAATAAGGTCCATGTACACTTATATTTGACGTAATAGCTATTTCAATATTTGAGCATTTCTAAAAAAGTTTGTACATTTCATTCACGACTTCAATTTGCAAAAAAAATTGCAGGTTGGTAGAGTGAATGAAGCTGAGCCTAAATAATATAGTCTCCCAAAATGTCCTCATACATTTGTATGAAACTTTCCTTTTTTGTTACCAACTTTCTTTGGTTCATGGTAACAAACATGGTACTTATGAGGACATTTTGGGAGACTATATTATTTAGGCTCAGCTTCATTCACCCTACCATCCTGCAATTTTTTTTGCAAATCGAAGTCGTAAATGAAATGTTTAAACTTTTTTAGAAATGCTCATTTATGCTTTTCACTGTACGATACTTTTATTGTTTCATCAAAATTTGATAAAACTACTAAATATAAATATTTTTTCCTTGCGGTATGTTTTTCGTAGGTTTTATTCATGGTTTGTCTATGGTGGTAACTTTAGTTCTCACTTTACTTTCAAACATCACATCACATCAAAAAACGAGTCCTCAAACTGGTAAAAAGATAAATAACCAACGTAATAATATTAAAGTAACATGGACGTTAGTCAAAAATGCATGTAAATGTATTTTACGCCTTTACATGTACATCAAAAGACTTTCCTAACAGTAATGTGTGTTAAATATTACTTATTTAACGCAGTATGTTTGTAAAATGATTTAAAATTATTTCTAGTCTTTTAGCTTTGTATGTTGGCGCATCGTATTTACTCAGTTTGTGTTTATAAATTTTTTGGCTCTCAATGCTGCAAAATTCAGAGGTTTCCCCTAAAACCTAGGGATTTTTCAGATCGTTGACGTTTTTTCGAGGGTCACAAAATCCTTAGGACATTTTCTGGAAGTTGCTCAAAAATCGCACCAACGATTATTTTTGAAATCACATAATAGTGGTAGTTAAGTTATGTATAACGTACCAAACGAAAACTTCTGTAAAACCTAATAAAAGCAATATATCAATTTTGTATTTCATTAACTGTCAATATTATGTAGATTGTATGTAATAATTCTGATATTTCGATCATGAGATCGTGAATCGTGATTTTTTATCAATCGTGCTCAAGAAACTAGGGTTCTTTAAATACATCTGAAGGGGAAGGTGTAAAAAAATCTGGCAGCACTGTCTCGTCTGCTCAATGACATCGATGATGCAATGCAATGCAACCAACAAAGGCAACGAAGCGTAACATAGTCTGTGTAACGAAACGACGCGTGTCTGAGAGTAGTGTAGTGGGTAGTATAAACAATATTTATTTTCAATAGAAATTATATTATTTTTCTTCCTTCTAATTACTGAAAAGACCTTTGTGAAAGAAATGAACGCGTTGTTAAATTATGGTACTTCTTCATCAAGCGATTCTGAGGACAACAATGAAGAGTCTTCAGACGAAAAGTAAGCTTCCTCCGTTTTAAAATGCGAAGCTTTCGCTATAGATCGTCATGCATTCGTAATTTACATATTGCTGTTGATTTTTATAAAAACTGCTGCCATTGCAAACAACACGAAACTTATACTTAAGATGAGCCGGGCAGACGCGACTCTGATAGGTTAGGATAGGCTTTAAATGCATCGGGACAATGTTTACCATTTTCTAAGCGTACAACAATCATAAACATGTAGTCTGTAGAACATGTCGGATACTCAACAGAATACCAACTTTGCGTGTTTTACTATGATATGACAGTAATCAAATAATATACATTCTATTGAAAGTTTGGCTTCTAAAAATTAGTTTCCGTGATATTAGTCAATGCTCTCTTCTGAACTGAGACTGATGTTCTTATATGTATAGTCGTATATTTGTTAATTTGTTTTGGTTTTGCTGCCTGTTTCAGACCTGGCGAGGATGCTTCTAAACCAAAATTGCCAAAGCCAACACTTGGGGAGAATTCTCTGCAGACATCTGTGTTTTCCAACCCATTTGCCGCAGCAGAGTTAGCCAAAGCAGCAATATTAGAGAAACATGTCAAAATGGTATATGTTGACTTTCTATTACTTGTATCCAATTTATATAGCTACTTTTATGTCTCCACCATTTGAAAGCCTGCACCTTTTATTGATAACTAATCCTATTCTAGAAACTATTGCTATTTTGCTATCCTTTGAAGTCATCAGACAAGAAAATTGTCAATGCAATATGAACCCATACAGATGTCATAAAATATGGAAATTCCACTTTATTTGGTTTGCAATGGATCTTTATTCCAATGACCATAATATTATGTAATTTTTTTGTACAAGAGGTTATGATCAGGGATCTTATGTAGGAAAGCATTGTATCAAATTGTGCATACAATCGTCAAGTACATAGGCCATGACTGCTAAGGTTCCAGGTAAGGACAACACGCAGATGATAAATGGCAAGAAAATATGCTGGAACTACCGCAAAGGGAGGTGTCGGTTTGGACACAACTGCAAATATGCACACGATTCCGACATCCAGAAGTCTGCTGAGGAGTTGAAAGCTGAGAAACAGGTACAACGCATATATCAACTTGCTAGAAGCATGTGGAGCTAATTGCATGTGCTTCTGTTTAATTAAATAAATATATAAATATCAGGGGACAATGTCACATCAATTGACCAAGTCCCAAACTAAGCTCTAGGCTTGTACTATGAGTTCTAGACAACAATATAAATATTTATAGAAATATACAGGGTTACTGGCTAAGTCGACCTAGATCCTTTAAGGTGTTGTAGTTTCTATGATTTCTGACCACTTTGACTAAGAAACACCATATCCTAAACTTAACCGTTTTCAAGATATTTAACTTTTAAGATAGTTATTCTTAAATACCGATTTATTGTATATTGCAACTTTTTTTTTGGAATCCTTTCATTTAATTTGTTTGTTTATACAATAATTATGTAGTAGATAAGTTGCTTCAACGTTATCGACACTTGAATTGCCATTAACTGAACAAACCGAGTCATAGAATATGAATGATAGCTAAAGAAGGAAATAAACTTTCACAAAATATTTTTTTCTTATACCAATATTTTAAAAAAAGTCTATGGCTGTAATACTGCAGACAATCTTAAAAATATCTACATTTCTTCAGCTATCCAACGAGGTATAGCAATTTTGGTTATTATCAGAATTAATTGAAAAATCTTAGTTGGAAGTCTCCCAGGTAGTAGTAAAATTTGAATGTCTTTATTACGAGGTTAGGTTATAGGGGTTAGATCCGGACTTCTAGCTGGCCATGGTATGGGCCCACCTCTCCCAATCCACTTATAACACATTCAAATTTTACTACTACCTGGGAGACTTCCAACTAAGATTTTTCAATTAATTCTGATAATAACCAAAATTGCTATACCTTGTTGGATAGCTGAAGAAATGTAGATATTTTTAAGATTGTCTGCAGTATTACTGCCGTAGATATTCGTATAAGGAAAAAATATTTTGTGAGAGTTTATTTCCTTCTTTAGCTATCACTCATATACTACGACTCGGTTTGTTCAGTTAATGGCAATTCAAGTGTCGAGAATGTTGAAGCAACTTATCTTCTACAGGGTTGGGCAGATTAAGTGTCCTAGTTAAAAAGAGCCATAAAATTAAAACAAGACAGATTTTTTTTAAATTTATCACGTTTTTATTTTTAGCGTACTCTATACTTAAAAAAACTAATTCATAAGTTCAAATCGCTCGCCATCAGCTTTAATAACTTGACGCATTCTTCCATAGAATGCATTACACGCGGCACGCACTACCTCGTCTGGTATTTCATCCCATATCTTGACTAATCGATGCTTGAATGAGTTTAGATTCATGCCCTGTGTGCTCCCAATCTTGCTCAGCATGTAACCCATATCGAAAAGTCCAAAGCATTCAAATCCGGCGATGATACAGGCCATTCTTGCCAAGGTATAAAATCTGTCAAATTTGTTCTACACCAATCTTGAGTGCGTTTAGCTTTGTGAGATGGGGCACTATCTTGTTGGAAGCAGTAATAGTCGTTTCCATATAATTTTTGAGCATTTTCTAGCAAATTACCCTGTAACACGTTCTGGATGTAATAGTCTTGGTTAATTTTGACACCTCGATCAATAAACAGCAGCGGTAACTTGCCTCTAGGCGATATCGCACCCCATACCATGACAGCTGATGCACTCTGGAACCCGTCGTACGGCTAATTTGTCCACAGGAATATCCTTCAATGAAGCTCCATAGACACGATCGTTTTGTTGGTTGTGACTGTCTTGTAACTGGAACATCTTTTCATCGGAAAAAATAATATCATCGCCGTCGTGCCAAGCTAGCTATTCCCTACATTTTTTCACTCTAGCTTTTTTCTGGGCATCTGTTAAGCCATGTTTTTTTTGTTTTTTGTAGGCCTTTAGCCCAAGATCATATTTTAAAATACGACTCATTGTTCGACGGGATATTTTCATATCTTTAGCAAGTTTGCTTGCACTTCGAGCTGGATTTCGTCTATACGCTCACGAATATTTTTAATGATGTTTTTGGTGCGAACAGATGGCTTTCTCCCAGGTTTGGGCCTGATTTGTGAAGATCCCGTTTCTTTGAATCGCTTGACGGTCCGCGATATAAACCTTATATTGATATTTAAATGTTTCAGCGTCTTCAATATCTCACACGGTCGGTATTTTTTCTGGTACAAATCGCACACGAGCTGGCGTTTCGCGTCCATTGTTGAAAACAATATAAAAACAAAATATATCAAGCTGACGTGTAGAAATCATAAAGAAGATTAAATTGTCAACAAAAAAAAAATACGAAGTGAATAAGAAGTTAAGTTATATTTAAGTAAAAAAGCCATACACAACTAGGACACTTAATCTGCCCAACCCTGTACATAATTATTGTATAAACAAACAAATTATATGCAAGGATTCCAAAAAAAAAGTTGCAATCTACAAAAAATCGGTATTTAAGAATAATTATCTTAAAAGTTAAATATCTTGAAAACGGTTAAGTTTAGGATATGGTGTTTCATAGTCAAAGTGGTCAGAAATCATAGAAACTACAACCCCTTAAAGGATCTAGGTCGACTTAACCAGTAACCCTGTATATATACTTAAATACATAGAACATATCCATGTCTCAGGAACATACGGAAAGAGGCATTCAGGAAAGGGGCGACAAACCAAAAAGACGTGCAGCAGCCGTCAAAGCATTTATTTAGCAGAGTTACGTATTATGAACAGTTCATATAGGCGTATGTACTTACGGCTATAGATGATTAGTGTGATCTTAAAAAAAATACATATACAATTAATACACACAATCTGTATAATACATAAATCACCTCATAACAAAATAATTATATATTTTATTTGGGATCACTTTGTTTGCCCGAATTTCATTTGCCATAATAGTATCACTTGCCATAATGTTCATTTGCCATAAAGGCATTTTTTCTGAAACTGTAAACCTTTCAGGTAAATTTTACATGCCATCGTATAGAGCCCATTAGGTTAGGTTAGGTTTGATTTTGAACAATTCTGAATAGTTCACGGTTTTAGAAAAAATGCCTTTATGGCAAATGAACATTATGGAAAGTGATACAATTATGGCAATTGATATTCGGGCAAACGATAGAGAACCATTTTATTTTTGTCAAACCTGGAAAAACATGAATGTTGAAAAGAAAAAACTGTATTTTGCACGATTTTTCATTGAAATGTGATCATATTTAGGCTTATGAACTGGATCAATTTTGTATTAAATAAAATTATCTATTACCGAAACTTTCATATTATATGCCTGCAAATCCAAAGTATTTTTTATGAAACTTTTAGTTCCTGTTTGCATATTATCGCTGTGCCAAAAAAGAGTAATGACATAATTACAGGTTTCTAAAATAATCAACGTAAAATCATAACCAGGAAGTATTTAAAAGATCAGATGGAAATTTATAGCTCAATCGATAAATGTACAAAAAACCGGCCAAGTGCGAGTTGAACTCGCGTGGAGAGGGTTCCGTTCATAGGTTTTTTTTTTCGTTGAGGTTTGTTATAGGTTTTCCTTTAATTTAAAAGCAATTTGTTCAGTAGTTTTACAGATCAGGGGGTAATTGTAAATTTTCGGTTCCGTTTTTTTAATCTTTTGCACGGAACCCTAAAAAGTTAGTGTTTTGTCTCACCAGATAAGTAACGGCTTTGCGTATACGCCCGTTTAGAATGAAGCCTCTGATATTATGATAATCTCATGATGATGATACAATCTATAATTGTGTACAAATTAGATGCAGTCTCACACTATGAATTTTAGCAAATAGGCAGATTGCTATTCACTCTGTATTAGATGTGGCGGTAGCCTAGTCGGTAGTGACCCTGCCTATGAATCTAGCGGTCCCCGGTTCGATCAAATATTTGTGTGATGAGCGCGAGTATTTATTCCCGTGTCTTGGATGTTTTCTATGTATGCAAGTATGTATTTATCTATATAAGTAAGTATATCATTGCCTAGTGCCCATAGTACAAGCCTAGTCCTTAGTTTGAGGCTAAGTCAATTTGTGTGAGATTGTCCTCTGATCCTCCATAGCAATCTCTATCCAGTCATTTCCCTGCATCTAAAGTGTCCAGCCCATGTTTACACAATTCAAACATGGGCATGCAAAGATATAATAGGTAACCTAATGAAACTTTTCATTTTTACAGAAACTTAACACAGTTGTTTGTGAAGGATCTGGCACAATGACTTCAGCTCCACCTCCTCAAGTTGTGCTAGATTCTGCTGAAGACCCTTGGGAAAATGGAACAGATCGGAAAAAACTGAAGAGACCAGGACTCAGTCAAAGCGTTATACCAGGGAAAAAGGTCATTAAAATGTACAAGGAACAAAAATTAAGAGAGGGAAATAAAAGACCTTAAATATATTGTGCCGTTTTTACTAAGGCCACATTTGACCGCACTTGGAATAAGACCTTATTCCAGTTTGGTCGAATGCAACCTAAACAGTTTAAGAGTGGTCATAGATGCTGTTACAATTTTGTTGCGAGCACCTAGAACCCTCCGTCTTCCCAATTCTGGGGTCGTAGTGAAAAAAGGTATGTCGACTTAACTAACTAAACAAGGGTATATACATATACGGAGTATACGAGACTTATACCCTTTTTCATTTGATCTTCAGAAGAGATATCCTTTTTCACTAGGAACCCAGAATTTATTTTTTATGTCAAAGAAGCCAGACATGCACACGGGCCTCCTGACGGTAAGCGGGGTCTGAGATCCATACAGATTGCATTCCCAAGACTAATCTCAAGGCTGCAATCCTAAGACTAAATGCCTCCTGTCGCAGGTATTGTTAAAACTTACGAGGAGACGAGGCAGCATCCTTGTACGTAGTCACGAAAAACTGAACTAAATATTTTTATCATCTTAAAATGTGTTGCCAACCCTAAGGTCTAAGGTGGAATGCGTCTATGCTTGTAATTTTACCGGTCATCTTAGCTCCACCGAAACAACGTGCACACCTATTGCTCCCTTGTTCCATCTAGTCATACACTTAGTTCTACATGTATGACTAATAAGAAAAAAAAAACCGCTTAGTTCTACATCCATGTATGACTTCTTTGAACACGTAAAATGGTACTTTTTTGTTCTGTCTAGTCATACACCTACACGATGTGTACAAATGAAAATGTAAACATGTAAATATGAAAATGAGGTAGGTTTAGGTTATGTTAGTTTTGCAGCAGGCCCGGAGGGCCAAACCACCCAGAAATAGGACTGACGCGGAGCTCCGTCGACACTGTCTGATTGATTTGAAATAAGAGTGTCGACGGAGCTCCGCTGACCTAAACTAAACCTACCTCATTTTAAACACACTCGTTTTGTACACATCGTGTAGGTGTATGACTAGACAGAGCAAAAAAGTACCATTTTACGTGTTCAAAGAAGTCATACATGGATGTAGAACTAAGCGGTTTTTTTTTCTTATTAGTCATACATGTAGAACTAAGTGTATGACTAGATGGAACAAGCGCTATTGCTAGGCGGGGGGTTAAGCTAAGGGTGAGTATCCACCAGTTCCGTGAGGTAGCGGAGCCGAGCGGTGTGCGAGGAAAAAATCCACCAATAGGATTATAGTACATTACTGCAGAGACCGGGAATATGCCTGTTGCAGAACGAGTAGAGGTCGAGGCCGCGCTTTATACGAGTCCAGCAACCGCCCTTCCCGGCATTGTATTATATAGTGCTTTTCTCCATCAATGCGAGAAAACTTAACAGTTGTTAATAATATTAAACAGTCCCATAACTTCCTTGAAAAAAAAAGAAACATTGGCGCCATTATAGTCAACGTTACTCACTTTATTTAAATTCGAAACTTGTACGTACGATTTAGTATGAAACTGATAACGCATTAAATAGGGTCCCGTTAGTACCCTTTAGGTACGGAACCCTAAATAGCAATAAAAACCATTTCGCTGGTTTTGAATCGTAATCACAAACGTCTACATTAAGTTTAATGTCGATATAACACATTCATATTATCACCGACGAACTTTACTGCATTGTTCGTCGACGTTAATTTAATACCCACGTAGTCTGTAAGCACTTACTGCCGCACTCAGAGATGTCAATTAAATTGAATGATTATTAAGTGACGTGTTGTCTTATTCTATTGCTATAGCAAAGAAAGTGACAGCAGCAACTTTAATCAAGCATTTAATTTAATGGACGTGTCTGAGTGCGGCAGTTAGAAGTACAAACCCTAACCCGAAACAACTAACTCACTCGCTCTTAAGAGCTCGCATAAGAGCGCGTGAGAGCAAGTTAGAGACAAGTACAAACCCAAAGCACCTAAGAGGCATCGCACTATATGCGTGCGTAGCGCCCGCTGCCGCTGTGGCATCAAATCTCTGTTAAAGGTTGGTTCACAATAAAAGAAAAGTCACAATTGCATTTCTCTTTAATCAAGACAATAAAATGCAGATAGACATGCAATTTAGAGATTTCGCGATCGAAAAGCTTGCAAGGTACAATGGCTTGGCATGTCAATTGCCAGCCAACATTGTTCCGATTTATTTATCAATCATAAAAGTACATAGCACAGCCATAAACGATGCTATCCCTGGACTACGGCCAACACTGGCAGCATCGGGGCTGAGCAGAATCCATTCTAACATCTTAATAAAAGTATTCAATAACACTACTGAGGGCTTAAATACTTTTAAGTTACTTTAAAAATTAAACAATCTCCAGTTGTTATCCGACAACACAAAAATATCCGACATTTAGACAACATCAACTATTTACTATGCCACTTAATAGTAACTCTTGTCTGTCACAAAAATAAATAATCTAGCACATGAATTTCATTGCAGAAAGGCCACTATAATTATTAGGGGGGATTGTTTTGTACATTAATATCTGTCTCAATTCGTAAGTAGTTGTTTTACCTTGGACCCCTAAATCGACTTTTAAGTAAACAATCTACTGTCACGACACAACATCAAGACTCATAAATTTTACTAGACATTCTACAAATAAAAAATAGTCAATGTGGTGTTTCGATACCATTTTATAATAGGCTTAAAAAAAACCAAAAAAGTTATCTTTTAAGGGTAAAATATAGAATACTTCACGATTATCTATACATATTGCAATAATAAAAAGTACATAAACATTATTGCATGTTTAAGTGGTGAGTTCACATCCATATTATAAAACGTCGTTACTTTGAAATTAAAAATCTTTACGGGCAACATCACTTAGGGCCACTTGCAGCAAAAATTTAAATCGAGATTAAGCTTAAATCTATATTTATGACTGACAGTTCCATACATTTTGACATAGCTAAACTGAACTTTAGCATTAATCTCGATTTAAATTTTTGCTGCAAGTGGCCCTTATTACGACGAAAAATAAATAATGTATCGCCGATTAGAATTAAAATGTGAACCTATTTTATCACCATTATTGCTATGATCATATTATGGAGACCAAAACACCTTAAGTACTCATTTTATTGTTACAGACGGTTTTAATACGAAACACATCCAAATATACAACTTTGTGTAAAGGCACAAACAATATGAAACAGTTAAACTATGTCTCAATTATTCTGATTTCTCACTTTAAGTGCATCGGGCATATCATTCGATACATATGTCCTATAAAAAATAGTTTCATTTGGCAATTTATACAATAAATTCATAAACGAATAAGTACAAATTTCACGGCAATTCATCGGTCAATATAATACTTAGCGTTATACGATTCCTAAGTACATTGTCTGTAAAGGGTTTACAATTTAGTGATGAGAAGTAGTCATATTCAATCAAACATAGTTAAATATTATCTAGAAGTTGACAGGATAAGTAGATTTAAATCTTAAGAGCGACCTTTTTAGGAATCTTTGGTGAGGGGAGATCCATCGCGTGGCCGTTGAGCGGGGCGAGCGGGGTGAGCGGGGTGAGCGGGGCGTGCGCGGCCAGCGGGGCGAGCGCGGCCAGCGGGGCGAGCGCGGCCAGCGGGGCGAGCGCCGCGCCGTGGCCAACGGCCTCGGGCCGACCGTTCACTTTGTCGCCGTACCCGTTGACTTTCGCACCACCGTGTCCATTTAACTTTCCACCACCGTGCCCATTGACTTTACACGCGTGACCATTGAGTTTGTCACCGCCGTGACCGTTCAACGACCATTTAGCCTGCCCTGATAAACCAAAAGAAAACTGCGTTTAACCCCTCGCACTATTTTCCCGCATCGTCTAGTCTAGACACTGGCGGAATCGTGTTAGTCACATAGTATCGAACCTTACAGTTCCTAAGTTAAATCTTGACTTGTTAGTTAGGAAGTGGAACTGGCCGTATTAGTGGAATCGGTCGAATTCATCATATCACATTGCTTATGTCCCAGAATGACAGCATACGAATCTGTAAAATTACGCCTCTTTAATATTTAAAGGGGTGCCAATTTCTGGCCAACTTGGTACAACGGTCACTAAATATGACAGGTACTGCTACGGTGCTGGACATCGATATAGTGCCACTAAAAGACAAAATAACAAATAAGGGATGGTGAGGACCTGTCTATGATCTACGTCTACAAATGTGACTAAGCTACAACCACAATTACGCCAGTGTTCAGATTCTATTAAATAAGAACATGCACAAAGGACACTAAATGTAACATAGAAAACAGTCAAATTTAACACAGACATGTAAATAATTATATTAGTTTTTATTAGCTGCAAGACCGCTTAAATGTTAGTTGTTTAAATAAAACAACGAGTTATATTTCAAGTTTGGATAAGCCAATTGCTCCATTAAATCAGGGATTGGTTAGAATGTTAATCATGTTCTAGGGCGATGGCACCAATGATGTACCCTTTTAGTTGAAGGAACCAATAATGGACACTTAACTCTTAATTCAAAGATCATAAGGATACAAATTGATTATCTCAAAATAAATTAATAACCCTTATCTTCTGTACCATAAGGATCAAGTGTCCATTATTGGTCCTTATTCATTACTGGTTCCATCACCCTAGTAGGGGATGGTCATCATTATGCACAAATTCACAACACTAAGTTAGCGTTTTGGATAATATTCAAGCACATTGACAACTTACCATGGCACTCAGTGCCTGCATCTTTTTGGCCCGCATAGTACCTTTTTGATGTCTTCCAGTCTTCCTTTAGCGAGAGATTATACATGGAGAAGGACGGTTCTCCGGTGACCTCTCTCTCTATAGTCAGGAACTTCGGCAGTGTAGCTAGCAGTGAATCTTGGTCGTAAGTGGCGCTATAAGTTTCTAGAAGGACTAAACCTCGGCACCTGTAAATTTATAATTACGTAAATATTTAATATAATATTTAAAAATTACAGATTTACCAATAAAAAAGAAAAAATATACTGTCTATTCCTGTATACTAATGCTATATCTACAAGTCAAGCCCATGCCAAAAATTACCTGAAAAAGCTGAGCTGCTTGAATTTGTTCGAAGAGGTAAATAACAAGGCTCTAAATAACATTACATTTATTATAAAAAATAGATAACCTATCAAACATCGTAGTACATAAGTGTAAGTGACGAAGGAGAAGAGGAAATCACCTGGGATGAGTGGGCTGCCTGTAGATGTCCAGTTGGTAGTACTGGTTGTTGAAGATGAAGCAGCGACGTTTCTTGAAGATGGTGAAATGCGCGTCGTCGCGCTGCGGCAGCATATTCAAGTAATCTCTATGCGAAAGCTGCGTGCGCACCTCTACCGACTGCATGTTACTGGGATGGAACTTCCTGAGCGTGTGGATGTATGACCAGTGACCTTTCTGCCCTCGCTTACGCAGCCGCACTTGCGCCTTGCGGACATCGCTCTGCAAGTAATTATGAACGACATCGAAGTCTTGGAAAGGGGGGAACTCGGAATCTGGCGGCAGGGGACTTTTGACAAGGAACTTCCGCTTTTTCGAGTTGACGTTGAGACGGTCTCCGGTCTCGATACCGATCTTTTGGCAGACGCAGGCGATGAGGCGGTTCATCTTTTTATCGAAGTCTGTGGAGTTGTCGATGACGTCAAAGTACGGGTGGCCTATCCACGCGGCGGCTGCATTATAGTCCAATTCCCGTGCGAGCTCCACGCCTTCGGAGCGGCATGCGTGGTCCTGTTGACAAACAATATTGATAATTGTAAACAATGCATTGATAAAGTTAAATACAGTAGATTGATTATTTGAGCAATTGATAACCTTGGATGGAGATATGATTAATGATTATAATAGACCTTTATCGGACTCGTGATCCTCGAGTCTCTGTCGATAAGACAATTTTATCTATCGCACAGAAATGGCGCTAAGCCAACAAACAATACGTCAATGCCATGATATATCGAGTGGAAAAATTCATTGCATTTTTCGCGAGCAAATAGTGACGGCTTGAATCATACGGTACTACATACGTGAGATAATTGTAATATCTAATCAGAATGGCCTAACCACATTGTAGTTTAAAAATACCAGGTTTATCAACGATACTCACTAATTCATATTGCTCAGACACTCCGTAATCTACTATTGACGAGCCTTAATCGATACTCCGAAAGATTGCTTTGTATGATTTAATTTACCTGTTCTATTATCGTACTAATCTATGGTTTATGTTATTACTTTTAGACAAGGAAAAAAATTAAAGGATTTTTCGAAATTCAACCCAGGATGAAACGGAGAGAATAACGTAAGCGGGTTCGTAGGTGCGAGTATCCTTTGTGTTATTTTTGCTTAACCCAGTGTCTAGCTAATTTACAGTGGCTCACCTCAGTGGAGTAGAAGTCTTCAGCCCCATTCGCCGCGGAGACCATGTGGACGATGTGGTTGTACCGGTTGTCGCGTAGCTCTACGCTATTCCAGCTATTAGCAGTTAACATCGCCTCCCACTTCTCCTTTGATATAACTGAAAATAAATAATCGAAAATTAAGTTTAACTTGTATCGAATTATTTTAACGACACGGTTAGCAGAATTGGTGGTGACCCTTCCTACGAAATGAACGGTCTCAGGAAAGGGGGAATATTTGTATAAAGAGAACGAATATTTTGATCCTGAATTATCCACCTCTCTTATTTTTCCAGCTTAATTATCCAGCTCTCATACAGTTTTTTGCACACTAACTAATCTTACTATACTCGGTTTCTGTTCGATAATATCCAAATGGAAAAAAAGTGCAGTACAATACTGTGTGAAGCTAAGCTTAGTATGTACATCATTGACTATTACCTTGCCTAGAGCTTAGTTTGGGATTTGGGACATTTTAGAATGTTGTTTTTGATTTGATTTCATCAAAACTTTGGATCAACATTTAACTAAGTACATTTCTTTTTTTTACACGTCACTGTGCAAATACGTCGCTCGGTAATCCCCCTTTACCTACCCGCAGCATAAAATGGAAGACTCACTGATCGTCAAGCGAGAAAATACATGTGTTAGCCGTATCTGAACCAGACATACCTAAAGTAAAAATGACAATGGATAACTATATATTGTCAAGTTCCAAAAACTACCTTTCTATGTTACATGAACTCTTTCTCTATGGTTTAAGAATTCATATGGTTTTAACCCCACGTCGATTTCCACCCACTATGCTTTGTTATCTATCATCAAACAAATAATGTCAACACATGCCGCAGTACAATGCTGAAAGGGATCCTGTTCAACGTTCCTAATTAATGTCTTCTTTTTACTTTATATTATTTCTACTGTATTTTTGTGTGCGTTGAATAAATATTTTCTATTCTATTCTATTCAACACATGATTTGTGTTCACGTGAGCCGCTCATGAATTGCAATGACGTAGAGAGCTATAAACTTAGATTTGAAACAGCTGAAACATTTGTGGTTTTGTTATCACAGTTGCCCACATTAAAATACGCGTTTACAATGTTTACATGAATAACAACATATCTTACACTTATTGACGTTAAGGTTGTAGAATGAACATTCGAGTCATGGCTACCGAGACTTCGCCGCCAACGCTATCCCTGTACGTGAATCGGGACTTAAATGGAAAGAAAGAGTCCCCTCCAGCCCAGTTAGCGCCTTGTCCATTCTATTCATCAGGAAGATGTCACTTACATGCGCTTGCATCCATGGCTCCTCGATCGCAGATGATGAGGCAGTTCCGCTGGCACGTCCTGCCGAGCTCGAAGAACGTGTTCTCAATCTGAATCATGGTCTTCAGCAGGTTTTCTTGGAATTTTATGGCTGTAACAATTACATTCGTTAATTTTGTGCAATATCAAAACAATTTGAAATCTTTGAGGACACGATGACACGTAAGCTTTGTTTTACAGTCTAGAATAATTTAAAATACGCTAATAGCGTTTGAATTACAGCCAAAACACCATGTGTTTCTAATGTGGTAATTACAATGGAAATAAGATAGGATATCCTTGCCAAGTTACTCCCATACACACATAGCTGGTTTCCATTGCGATTTAGCAAACTAGGGTGACGTCACCAATGGTACACGCTTTTAGCTGACTGGCACTAGTAATGAACACTTCACTCTTAATTAAAATTTCATACAGTCCTAAATTGATTGTTGCAAAACAAATGAATAACCCTTATCTTCTGTACATTGGTCCTTGTCCATTACTGGTTCCGTCACCCTAGTATCAAACAACTTTATGATAGTAATGTATCTGATTTAGAATAGCGAAACGTGGTACCTAAATTTTACATGAAAATAAACTGTAGGCCTACTTTTTTTGATTATTCGACATAATAACAGGTTCGCTCTATTTGCTCAATTAGATGATTAAGTTGCAAAATTGCGTGTCGAACCATTAAACACAATATTAATTGAAAACAGTAGTCTGTAACATATTATCCACTTAGTAGTAAATGGCGGAATAAGTCACGTTGAAAAAAGCGTGATCAGTTAATATTACTACCTACCGACCCACATAGACGGAGAGGCAAGTTTATAGGAATCATTTAAAAAGCCACTCGTGTTTACTTATTTATTACAATTCCAACCACTTATCTGTGAAGTTCAGCATTTGATTTAGTAATTAGTACCTGATACATGTTTAATCCTGATAATCTGTGTTGTAATTGAAAGCATATTGTGTCAGTCAGACTAGAGCAATTCATGAGATATAATAATTTATACAAAACCACGTGCGTAATATTATGCTCGTGACGTCAGCATCGGCGCACGCGCGCCGCGGAACACATTATCACCTACAAATCACTGTTAATGACCGTCGCACCATGCTTAGCATTGTAGCTAATGCCAAAATTAACACCAATAGACACGACATGTCCAACTTTGTTCATATAACGAGATTCGTCATTTAGGAACCATTAATTCTTAGTAACATTACATCTAAAGCGCGCGCAACTATAATCTGGGTTTTTCGCAAGGTTGTTACAGTTTCAATATTTTTCTGGTATCATATATAATATAATATACTGTGTCTAAAAGAGGAACTATTATTAACGCGTTTCCTTAAAGGGTATGATGGTGATGAGTGATGCCTCTAAAGATACTGTTCGATGTCAGAAATACATCATCAATATCATCATGTACTTAGTCACTCCGGCAATGTCAAATTTGACTTCAGCAAAGTTAAAATGTCAGTCTTGCAATCAAAAGAAAAACATATCAAAATTTGGCAATAGAAACATTTCCTTAAACATACAAATTGATGTCAGTAATATATCATCCATGTACTTAGTCATTACTATGAGCTGGCTTTGCAATGTAGGTTTCCCGGCCAACTTAATTTACTGGACCTAACGCTAACCACCGTGTCCATTTTCATTGCACGGTAACGCCTACTAATGACTCTAATTTCCATATCAAAGTGTTTGTTCCAAGTTGTACCGTCTAATGGTTACTTGTGCGTACTGGTTAGATACGTGTCGACTAATTGAAAATCCCGAACGATCTTGTTACAGTAAGACGATTCCGATTTCTGCCTCACACCGGCCGCCGGCACCGATTGTGCATCGCGCCGGTTTGTCACCACGCCAACGGTCCTGTGCACTCAATTATAAACTCACGTAATTGTTCCTCTGAGATAATTACCAGTTCGAAAATGACAGAAGTAGATTTTAATGTGTCTTAATGACAGGGGCACGCACCAGTGACGTCATAAGAAAAATGGAAACATATTGAAGAGTTGGTCGTGCCAACGGCCGAGCTTATTTAAATCCTAAATACATATAATAACATGAAAACCAAACGTAAAATAAAGTTTCTTAGATATTTATCAGGCACTAGCTAAATTGGTCTGCGCACTTCTCTCAATGATTGAACTGGAAATTGCCAGTTTATTAATAAAAATTGAAAAACTTTAAATGCTTTGTATCTACAACACGTCGCAACATTATCTTCGAAGATAGGAACTGTCCTCGCTTTGTTATATTTATTACTATTATTATTTATCCTAAAAACATTCTAGACAAGTGTCGAAATATAATGATTATCACATGACGCTTCTGAAGGTTAACGAATTATTTTCGACATTATTCGATATATTTTCAAATGGGCCCGAGCCTGTGAGACGCCGCGGCCGTGATGTCTCGTCGAGTTTTATTTTCAGCCACCTTGCCAATGAACTCGCGTACAATCCTTTAGTGATCTAACAATTACGATCGGGTTACATAACCAATTATAACTCTTCCGAATTAAAATCAGTCGACACCACACGAGCTTGAAATAAACAAATAGACTTACTTCCCTTTGGTTTGGAGGAGAGGTGGTAAGTCTTAAATAAAGTAGACGTAAGGCATTTCATTTGGTTCAAGTCAGTTTCGGGTGTTCATTCCAAGTAAGAATGCCACGTAATCGTCAATCCACTAGCATTCCTAGAAAAGGAAAAATTAACAACCAAAACTAAGACTGCATTAATCTCAGAGTCCGGCCGAGAAAACATTGCTATGCTGTCAAGAATACACGGAAATCCACGTGACACCAAACGTCGTTTTTAAGCCGGATGGGCAAAAACTTTAATAATACTAGAGCTAAACAACAAAAAAAGAAATAAGAGAGGCGAGGCATGACGACAGGCGTCAGCTGCGCAGATTCAAGGAGAAATTTACGAGGCATTGAAAATGTAATCGCAACGTTTTATTTACATACCACGACTGTTAATCGAATGGAATCTTTTAAAATTCTCTTTTTGCAATACATCGAGCGATAAGTTTGCCCCAGCATAATTCAAAGGTCTTATCTCATGTTGAATCTAACTATATGAAGGGGATTTAGATGATTTATGGGATCCCAAAGCCAAGTTTACTTGTTTTAATTTATGGGCAGAGGATATACGAGTCACTTATTAAATTGCTCCTTAAGGCGATAAATAGCTGTGGAAAATAGCTACATCTTCTACGAAACACCTGTAATGTTCAAACCTTATTCCTAAAGAGAGGAAGAACCGAATCTGTTTTAAATAATGTATTTACGTACGATACATTCTACATTAGTTGAGCACTGCACCCTGGTGGTGGAAAAAACTTCCTTTGTTCCAAGTTTTTTTAGGTCACTTTCTCGTCTGTCTTGTAATTGATTTAAACTAACCTTCCCATGACCTAGAGACGTGAAACGTAAAACGTAGCTCAGACCTAAATGACAATGCAATAATTACTTTTGATTTTATTAAATACCTAATGCTTTTAAAAGCGTTTCTTAACTTATAAATTGTCTATACTATAATATGCTGACTAAATCATCAAAATCTCATCAGGCGTTTAAAAGCAGAATTTAAGCAAAGGGTAAAGCAAATATGTGAAATTTTCAACATTGGTCGGGCATAAACCGTTTAGTTACAGTAAAGAAAATGCGTCATTTAATAAACAATCCCGTTTCTATATCTAATGATAATTGTAAATAGCGGAAGATGTCGTGAAACCACTCCACTTGACATTTCAAAGGATTGTACCAGCAACGTCTAAGGAAAATACAATTTCCTGTTTCCCGTAAAAAATATTTCCTGCTAAAGAAAACGTTTTAACGAATACAACCCGCCAAAGGAATTGAAGCGATGCCAATTTTTAAACCAAAGGGCAATGCAAATTGGGTTTTTAACAGTTCCTTTCGAAACGGTTTATTTATGAACTTTGAGTGAACGCCATTCATCGTGTTTAGTGTTTTGTTTGTAGAACGAATATGTGTTAGGTTAGGATCGGAACCTAGACAAGGTCAGAGCTGCGCTACGAAAAACAAGGTTGTTTTTAAGGACAAAGCTAGTGAATAAGTTATTGATGGCACACTCTTAAAGGTCGGACACGTTACTTTCTCTCCAAGGTCGGGGCTATATAAAGCTTTATGGCTAGGTGTCGTATTATACTCAAATAAAAGCCATAAAGCAGAGCCAAATGTCGCCCCATCAAAACAATAATCCTAACATATTATGACGGGTCCAACACTCGTGGGTAATAACTTGTATTTTATCTATTCTGTGACCGGTTCAAACCGGATCGTCCAATCAGAGGGGTCGTTCGTTATCTCCAGTTTGAATAATTTCTACGTAAGCGTGTATCAACTGCCTATTACTTATATATGTCGATGACATTACAAAGACCGAAAAGGCATAAAACCAGCACGAACATGGCCAAATCATAAATCAGGACTCGGAAAGGATAGCTGCAATAAAATGTAAAGTATTCAGCAGCAGATGTAATGGAAACAAAGGTAATTTATACAGACATCGCGTGTTATGATTCGGTTGTGGTCGAATTATTGTCAACTGCCGTGCACCGATCAATTTATCCATTGCCGGAGGTAAATTGTAATGACAAAGCTCGTTTGCCTTGTGCAAACATAAACATTGGGGTAATGTGAATCAAAGGTTTATAATTCATCATCATTAACTTAATGATTAGATAATTGATTTATAACGCTACTTTATCTACACACAATCATAAGTCCTCTATTATGCGTTTAAAACGCGTAGGAAATGAGCAGCATTATTGCAACCAATTTTACCATGAGAACTTTCTTGTCTGTGGTTATAGGTAAAATCTGTACTGTAATGTTATTACAGTATAGTTTTTTTTAACGTTATGAGATTAAATTTGGAAAATAATAAAATGTAAATATAAACCGCACGACATTTGATCTCGAGTGACTAGAGAATAGGGACAGCATTCGTTTGTCTATGATTTAAAAAAACATTCGTCTTGACGGAGGATCAAATTGCCGCCATTATTGTTGTCATTTGTTTGTTTGTTGGTTTTTTGCTGTTACGAAAGTAGGATAATTCTAAACTCATGACATGTGTAATAAAGCAGTGTATGCAACTGTACATAATTAGGCCTTAAAACACTCGTGTGATCCTCTCAGTGAAAAACTCGTTTCATAAAACCACACTCGTGTTTTAAGGTCTCTCATTATGCATCAATTGCATAAACTACTATTACTAACGTAGCACGGGCATGGGTCTACATTATTATTGAAATTTTGGAAAAAATAATTGAAATGAAAATGAGAGATGACGTCAAGCATTTCCCAATTACGTCTCAGAGATATTCAATGAACTGATTCTTGTCCGGGCAGAGGCCCGACAAACGCCAGAAAAATATGAATAAAACATTTGGCAACGTTTCCGTGGACATTGCCCCGTGCATACACGCCTTCTTATGACGTAAAACTTGAGCGAGCTTTAGTGAACTATAGTAATATATATAATAACTAATAAGGCGAAACAGTCTGAACAATTTTTTACATTTATTACAAACGTTACCCATAACGAGTCTATATAAAAACGCTATATTACTAGAACGATTCCTCTAATGATCTACGATGACGTAGCTGATGGCTTACTAATAACAAACGTGCCCAACTACGAACAAAAGCCAGAGCTAATGATGATGACTGAGGTAATGAGCGATTGGACATGGATGCCAATAGCCGAATGCGAAGACGCGGTCTGATCGCCGGGGCTTGATTACGATGTTATAGCGCGAACAGGCCATTGTTTAGCTCGGTACGGGTCGGCACTCACCATTGCTACCCTGGGTGGCCTGGGCGACAGCCGCCGCGGTGCAACGTATGCAATCCGTTAGGCATATCTTGCCTGAAACACTTAGATTCTACAACATTTTTAAAAACCTCAAATCGTAGCTTCGCGTGATACGCCATGTCTTAGATTTCACTAAGAAATTGGAACTAGTTATGTAAAATTAATCGAGTGCAAGGTCTTTACTGCAACCTGTAAGTTATTGCACAATATTATGAGGCAAAATGTAATGTTTTGTTGGATAACAATACAAATTGAGTCTTTTGTTATATTGATTGATCACGTTTTTCTCTAATGGGTCTATGCAGACTTTACGACCTTCGTTACTTCACCTATTTTTATGTCACTGACCCAAAGTGTAGTGGCATTTCTCAATACCAATATTAGTAATTGCGTAACCTCCTTTAAGTAGATTTCAGTACTACTTTAGTCATTGGTAGTGGTCGTCGTGTTTCTTGTAAACAATATAGGTACCTACACCAAATATATGGCGTCAATAGCGAAACCAAGTAAAATGGTTACAGATAATTAATGCCTTTTTATAACAGACAGACATATTACTTTATCAATACCGTAAGAATTAGGAATAGCTTTCGTATATGCATGTCCGTTTTTACTTTTAAATCTATCAACGTAATAGGAAAGATAACCGAAGAAAATGTAGCAAGAAGATAATATTGTTATGGAAATGAATAGCTCGCACGTTATAATACGTCATGTCTGATCTTTACACAAAGCATAGCATGAAAGATAAAACACTAGCGCAAGTATTGACTGATGGAAATAATGATAATTGATAAGATAAATCAGACCGTTCAGAATGATTAAAGCGAGACAATCTTTCAGAGATCAATCAACCGAGACAAACGATGTCAGTCTGGTTTAAGACCAGCTGTCATAACGACCAGAATGATGAGATATATTTAAAATAAATAAATGAAATACGTTACGTTCGGGAAACGGTTGGAGGTGGCTGGCGTTCCGCACAAATCAATCTTGACCGTGACACTTTACGTAACCGACACCGGTGATAACCGCAAGGTTAGAGCAATTTTGTTTGTCCATGTCAGTCCATTTAATAACCAAATCAATTTTAAAAATGAAATCAACTAAAGTTTCACTTGTAAATAATAGAACGAATGTAAAGTCAATATGACAAAAAAGAGAGCAAGATGTAGTTTTTATACAACATAATATAATTAACCTAATATAACAAAATCACTGTGCTGTTAAGTGTTTATAACCCAGAGAAGAATAATAATCGAATAGTTCCCAACTCCCGAGAGCCAATAATAACAAAAATATAGAACAGAACATATTAACGTCTTCCTAATAGGTATAACTTGAGTGACAGGCACTTAGTTATGAGTTTTTAATGTTGAAATGTAAATATATAATTGGTGATAAGTAAGTTAGATTGCGCGACCAGATATTTGTACGCTTGCTTTGCATGCTGAATACAAGAACAATAATGACAACATTTATGAGACCATGTATTTTACTGTACGTATTCTGACAAATAAATGAATTAGAATTTGAACAAAATTACTTATAGCACGGAGAAGAATAGTAATCGAGAGCTCCCGAGAGAAGAGTAGGAATAGATAAAGATTTACGCGGACGGACTATCAAGCAAGAGCTATTAAAATGCAATAAAAGAAACCGTACCTACCCAAACAACACGCTATTGAGATTACTAAGGTTATTCAAGTGTTCCAAAGTAAATGTGATATAAAACATGCCCGGCTAGAAACTGCACCTATTCATATACGCGGTGTGTACTCTTCGAGTGTAAAACTGGGAATGTGAAACAACACCGCTAACGGGAGGAAGTTTGCAATTATTAATCAGTCCTGACGTGTTTACGTCTGAAACACGAAGTAAAGTTCTAAGCTGTGTTAAATTGAAAAATGTTTCGGCAACACAATTTCATTCATAACATAACATGCCAACGGCATAATTTACTGAAGAAAATCGATGTTTTACATTATTTCCTGACAATAACAAAAACGCAACGACGACTACCTTCGATGTTTAAGCATTTATGGAAATATTGACTTACGTGACTGCAGCTATTGCATCACAGATTACATAGTGAGAAATTCCCGCATCAGATGATTGGACATGCTCTTTGATAATATTTTTATAACGTAATGCCAGTTGATTGAGCCCCAATACTATCACTGACATTTCAGATAAGAATTGGTACACTAAAACGTATTTATAAACATGACCCGTTTCGTATCTATACATCTCAGTACAGTTTAGCGATTTGATGATTGGTTCAAGTTATTCTGCGTTTCATTTCGTGCATTCAGGCGAAAATGGGTTTTTGAAACACTATGAAATCGATAGAGGCAAATAAGTCAGTTGCGTTTTGATATTTAGAGAAAAACTCATTACCAATAACATGTAATTGTATTTCCGAAAATACTTCATGTTATCTAACAGGTATGAGGTGATTGAATGACCGATAAGCACCAAACACAATTTCTCCAGCGTAATTAAAAAATAGAACGCTCGCAGCGCTTTATTTCAAGACACCATGAACGTGACCTTGAGCGTGGTCATGCGTCACGGCTCACGATCACACGGACAACTCACGTGGCCGCCGCGAAGCCCCTCGGCCACCCCTGCTCATCGCACGGGCTAATTCTATTTTTATAAGGAGATTACCGATGGAAAATATATTCAAAGAGCTATCGTCCTTGAGGGGGATTGGAGATTTCCACGATTGGGCGAACCCGGCTTAAGTGCCGCGCTGTATTTATTAATATTAAGTGACAAGCTCCTTCTAAGCCATATTAATGTCATCGCGCCAATACAGCCTTCCTAAGTAAATTTAACTGGTAAGTATAAAGTAAACAAACAAGTTGAGCGTGGATAGATGATAGGTATTGTTATCTCCCACATGCTTGGAAATGTTAACCTTAAGCCTGGTACGCTGCGCCATGTTATAGTGTTTTTCGAACACCTAACATGTTAGGTCCACCCCCCCCCGCAGGCGAACGCGGGGGATGTTATCCATCCCCCGCGGCAAACATGTAAGGATAACATGAATAACATGGCCAGCGGACCTGGCTTTAACGTTTTAAAATCAGCCCGCGAAGTTCTGAGGTCCAGGCAAAAAAAAAAGTTATTATTTACTAACGGCAGCGGCCGCGAAAATGAATACAATTTTCAGTACCTGGCATTTTCTTTTTAATACCGTGTTTGGTCGTGCAATCAAAATTCTTCCTGGTATATTTTGCTTTTTAAATGTAAAACTCGAACTTTTACTAAAAAATTAAACATTTTCGAACAGGGTTTACAGCGTATTTAAAAGTTTATCAAATAGTTTGACGTTTTTTTTTAAAGAAATTGCGTTCATAAACAAAATAAATTGACGACATAACATAAACGCGTAATAAATGTTACGTTTGAATGTGTGATTTTATTTTATGCTTTATTTCAGTGTCATACTAAATGGTAGGTACCCGTTTCTGTTTTCTTTTTCAAGGAAATTTCGAGAATGTTTTATATATTAATAGTTGTGTAACTTCTCGCACTGTTGGAGAAAACAAGCCTCAGCCGGGAAGGGGGGTTGCTGGACTCGTATATCTCTACTCCTCCCGCAACGGCCATTCTCCCGGTCCCTGCAGTAATGTACTAAACAATGACCTCTCTCGGAGTGAGACAGGTAAGAAGATTCATTAAAACTTGAAACTGCCGAATTAGTAGCAGTTTGCTAACTAAGTTGGTTCAACAAAGAAAGGAATTACCAAAATCTTTTATACAAAAGTCGTTTGATCCAGACGTTCTCGTCCGTTGGCACGAAAGGTACATTTACATTTGAATAAGCCAAATAACCAACAAAAAGCCATTCAATGTTATTTTTACATTAAACAGTATGAGCATCTGTCCACAAACTTGTTTTCTTTATTCCGTCGAACCTTTTTTTCAACCTCAATAAACGGTTCTTACGGAGTTAATTAAGAATCAGGAACCTAAATGGGTCAACAAATCGGATCTTGGAGGCAACTAATCTTCATTACAATGGCAGACGCCTTTCGGTAAAACTAGCTCAGGAATAAATAGATAGCACGTGACTGAGGCCAGGAACGAAAATAAAACGGTGAAAACAATCCCGTCTCGCAAGAAATCTGTCGAGTGTATAGCGGCCACACCTTCATAACGGAGAAGGGGTGTGGCGTCGTGTAGCTACAATAAAATCTGTCAATTTTTTTTATTTTTTTTATGGCATAGGAAGGCAAACGAGCACACAGGCCACCTGATGGTAAGTGGAAACTGTGACCCATAGACATTCGCATTCACAAGACTGCAAATGCACTGCCAACCCTGAGGACTAAGATGGAATGCCTCTATGCTAGTCATTTCACCGGCTGTCTTATCCCCAAACCGGAACACAACAATGCGAACACTGCTGCTTGGCGGTAGGTTAATGGATAAGATGGTGGTACCAACCCGGACGGACCCTGCACAATAGTGCACAAGGTCTAGGTCAAGGTTTATAGGTTTATTTTTCAATTTTAAAAGTTCTTCATGAAATCACTATTTTGAGACTAGGATATACAAATGAAGCCATGCATCTTGGGCCTAAACAATTGCAATGCGACATAAAATAGGACCTGAGAGGTTACCATCGTTAATAAGTATGACACGCAATCATAATAATTCTTATCTCTCGTTTATACTCCACGTTAATAATAAAGTAAAGCTCGTTTATTACTTTGATACTGAGACTATTTGGTCTGTTCAGACTCGTGGCGCGGGGTTATCTGCACGTCAAAATATTATCTCGGCCGCAGCGTTTGTAAAACAAGGAAAGGTACGGATATCACACGGTACGGTTTTTTTTCCTTTTGACAACACTGGCAAAAAAAACACTCCGCTATCTCTTGCGATACACACTTCGGGTACGAAAACCTAAAAATAACAATTTTTTTAATTAAAACAAAGTTGATTTTCGTACTCGCGATTATGATTAGAGATGCAGATTATTTCTACGCAAAAACTGATGGGTGTCTGTTAACTCTTATATTATATAGATGGTTATAGAATCGATAATTATAAATCAACGTGAATTATTGAACTGTAGACGGTTTTATCATTCATCCTAAAATAATATTACGTAGAATAAACGGGTTAGTATTTCGCAATATAAACGCAATTACCGAGTTGGCACGGAACGGCCGCCGTCGACCTACCTCACGTGTCAAAACGTCATAAGAACAAACAAAGTACTTAACATAGTTTTTCTCGTGCCGTGTTAAGTATTGACGAGATATTTATGAATGGGACGATATTTTAAAAGCCTACGTCGGGGACACTCACAGGGCGAAATTGTGTTTACGATTCAATACTTTGGTTTAAAAACAGTTCTCTTGAAAATTACCTGGTTAGAGTAGTTGGTAGTTAGAGTATACACCGAATTAAAAATAACCTTCAACTATTAAATCTTTTTTCTACCCGCGTAACTATAAACCGCTAATAATGATATCGTTAATGACACGCATCAGAAAACCAATGTAAACATTTAGCAATATAATTCAAAGTATTAACGCCAATCGGAATAATGAAAATGACTTTGCTGACAAGTAATTTGTTAGCGGAAAAATCGAGGACAGTATAGAAGATAAGTTAGCTTTGGTTTATTTTTGTCATAGTAATTTTAAGCTTGTAGAAAAAGTTATGTATGCAACGGTACATAAACGGTACACTCTAAAGCTCTGCACTCGTACCTTAAGAAGCTTCATTATGTACCGGTTTCAATTACTATAGGGCCATTTTCGTGAACAACAATAACGACAAATAAATAAACAAATGCTGCGCGTTTTATACTAAAGGATAGCTATCTTAAAGCCGCCGTACATATTGGGCCAATGCGTTGGGCCACTTGGCTACTCTATTGGCTTGTTTGCAGTTTGCGACCAAGTAATCCTAAGTCATCCTCGAGTTCTTTTTTGAAATTTCAAATGTTTTTAAACGGATCTTTGACCGGACGACCCGAGAGAGACCGGTTCAAGAACCGCATCAGCAATATCGTCATGGATATAACTGGAGTGAACAACCCTGCGATTGTGTACTTAAGTTGGAGAAACCTTAGGATTGTTTTATTGCGATCTGCAAGGGTAGCGACGAGGTCATCAGCATCAATTTGGATTTCAAAGGGTAAAGGTTTGAATGAATTGTAGATTTACAGCAATGGAACGAAGATAAAATAATAAAGTTAAAACTCTTAAATAGAAAGGAAAAGAGTCATGTATAACGTCGAAGAGCACTACCATTTTCTCAATAGCTATCGGCAATCTTCGTTTTTCTATGACACACGAGTGAGAACTATACTGTCATTTGCGAGTGCAAGCGTGATAGCGACAGCCAGCCGAAAGATATTAAGAAGCTGGGAATACTGTATAGTTATATTTTTACAATCGCTTAAGTAAAATTCTATAGCATCTATCTCTTTTGCACCAGTGTGGATTTAAATAGTTAATTAATCTGGTGTCTGTATTAGTCTCCCGAGGACCATTATTATCTCTTTTTGCTAAGGAAACTATTTTCGGGAAGACATTATGCGAAACATCTTGTGATTTATCTTGGCACGGGGCAATAGTAAACAGTAAACTGTTATGTTTCCGGCCGGCTTTACATGAAAGACTATAGATATTTATTCGCGCAGTTTAGTTTCATAACGATAACGAATAAAAACGTCTAAATAGTATGATGAAATCAATCTGTTATTTACGAGTGGTTGTATGGTATAATGGTATAATCAATTAATGCATTTTGTTGTAGTAGTTTTCCGCTAGACTAGTGCTGGTCTCATATTTAGCAGTCTTAAAAAAATACAGACTTATTCACTGTCGGTTCAATAATCTAGACCGGGACATCGTCAAAGACCAAACTAGCTAGGGAGCAATGAGTTTGCACTTAAGTAAAAAAAAACCTTCTATAACAATTGCACTTACAAATTGGCCATGAAAAAACTACCTAGCCGAAGCCATCCGAGGCTCCCTTGCTCTAGATAATCACGGGAAATTTTGTTATTTTTAAATGGTTCCAAACAAAACTCGGCTGCACCAGTCAGGCAATAAATGATTTGAATTTGGTATCAATTGTCCAATATTCCCAGTAATACCAACATTACCCAGTGACAATGGGTGCGCAAAGCAAACAAGCTGTTCAGTGGTTACTTGAAAAGGTATAGTTGTTACAACTTCTTGGAAAGGAAATCTCCATGTCAAACTGGAAATTTAAGCCTAGCTTCGATGTATTATCTACATCATTCTAATAAGTTATATTTGGGGAATTTACAATAGAAAATTAAATTTTAATATGAAATAACAGTCTTAGTTACACTTTACTAAAATAAATGACAATTAAAAATATGGTATGATGTTATGACCCCTTACCAAACAATGATGCAAGTGCTTTTTTTGCCACTAAATAGTTTTCCGAAGCTATGTCAACTATACACATTTTTGATGTGAGTTAGGATGCTAGGCAAACTTTTAGCCGCCGACTTAGTGAGCGGCGTATCGGTTTAGTACGCACTTGCATATATTTGAAATGGAGTGTTCACAGTTCGCTAGCTAACGCAAACGGCGTAGAGTGAAAGCAAACTAGCAAACTGTGAACACTCAAATTCAAATATTATTCAAATATACATGGTTGATATAATTTAGTAAGAGGTAATTTTTTTGTAATATTAATCCAACTCACCCTCATCCGGGCTGAGATCTGCAAACTTTACTCCTCCACTGCAAATAAAAGAAACGCATAAAATGATAGTGTATTTATAAACAATCTAAAATGTATTTTAATTTGAATAATTTTAATGTTAAGAATCCCAATTCATTTCAACAGATACACATTATTAGAACAGGTGGCAATTCTATTATCAGCACCTATGCTAATAACGTATGCCTTGTTATAAAACTCAAAATACAGTAAAGTGAACCATTTCTGTAGCAGTCCAAATATGCATTTAAATGCATGGATTTTTGTCTTTGGGTTTCAAACTTGAATTACAATAAAAAATGTGATTTAGAATTAGAATTCAATAAATAAATATGACTATAGATATTTCAATGGCTGATTCAGAGATACTATTATTAGGTTACAACAATGGACTTTGCTTTGTTTATAATTTCATTTAATTAGAATATGATAGTTTTAAACACCGCAATGCTAGCACACAAACAATAAAATTCATAATTTGACTAGGTTTACACATACTTCCTTTAAGTTGAAACAGTCAGATTACGAGCAATATTTCCAATTTTGAAACCCAAAGCATACAACATGCGCTGTTTCAATTTGTGAAGGTTACACTTCGTACCTGAGGAGGACGGTAGCCGTTTCCGGCACCCGGAACACCTGGAAATAAACACAATGTGGAACGACGATCTTATCGGATCCCCAAACGGAGAAGCCAAAACCAGAAAACCTCTTCATAACAGTGACAATACACTAGCCGCTTAGTACTTCTATTAAACAGATGAAGGATCTCAATAATCATATTCACATCTGAGATAAAATAGAGACATGCCAAATAATCTGGATTTCATTAGATACTATTAAGGAGCAGAGGGATAATATGGCCAATTCACAGTTACGGCGTTCGTTGATGGGCATACTACAAAGGCAAAATGTATAAAAATAATTGACATTCTAGTGACAAACTATTATTATTGGAAATATCTTTACAAAATAGTTCCATATAACAATAAATTAAGTAAAGCTTGTAGAACATCAAAAGGAAATATTTTTCAAGACATTTTTCTAAACTTACCAAGAAAAGATTAAAAAAATATATCCATGATAGCCATTATTATGAATAAAAATATTTAAAACGGTCAATTACTACCTATTATAGAATCAATCAACAAATATCATGAACTTTTCTGGAAACTTTTGTTTATTTTTATCACTAAGTATGCTACTTGCTGCATGCTCAACTTGAAACAACACTAAGTATAGCGTACTAAATAAATTCAAATAGAGTGGCCTTATCTTGTAAGTTGTGGTTGTGCAAGTCACTTATTAATATATCATTATTTCCCACTCCATAGTTTTGCATTCATAAAAAAATGGTTGTATTACCCTTCTGAATTTTAAGTAGGTACCAATTACAGTATAAACTTTGTAATCCTGCTTAGTTTGTTATTTACGCAGACAATTTGAAGCACTGCTAAAATTGGGCATCAGGAAAAAACCATACAAGTTTTAGCTCTGGGCGATAACATTTCTCACCCCCTAAATCAAGTCCGATTTCCACTATTTTTGAATATGTTGCGGTTAGTATAAAGATATTAGGTGTGTACATTTCTGGTTTTTGGTTTTTAAATTTAATGTATTCTAAGAAATGATTTATTGGAAAGGAAAACATACAGTCAAAAATCATACAAATCAGACTAGGTTTAGGAGAGAAACATTATCACATTTTGTATGGAATTTTTCAGTTTTACAATCCTGTTAAAAATACTTCTGGAAAGACATTAAAGTATTATAAGCTTGTAAAAATAGCAGGTAGTTATTAAACAATGTTAAAAAGTTTTTAACTTAACACACTTGGTCGTGTTTACATAAAATTAAATATTATTCCATTATATTTATTTTATATTCCATACATATTTGACACATCTCTAACTAACAAACAATTCAGCCAAGGGGATCATAATGAAATCTATTACCAACTTTTCTATAACATAGATTAAACCCTACTGAAGATTCCAATCATTATACAAGCAGGTTCTTTATCATAAAAAATCTAGGTCTTTGTATCAAACGAAAGATAAATTTTATTAAGATACCTATCTAGCATCAGATTTGATTTAATGAATTAAGTCTAAACAAAAATCTCACCTTCCATCCTAGATTCTCGAAGAACGTACATAGGCGAGACTGACCGGTGGTTTTGCCGCCGCAAGGTCCTAAAATATTTCATGAAAATGATTCAATACAAAATAAGATAAACCCACGTGTTGCTTTTAGAAGACTAATTACTTTACCCAGGAATCCAACCCTAGGCCTGATTCCCTTATAAAAACCAATTAATACCGAACCAATTGTACTGTAACTTACAGAACACAGTAATTAAATAAATTGATTAAAAATAAAATTAAAACTGAACACGACACTTACCTCCAGTAAGAACCAGCTTATAGACGACTTTCTGCGACTGATTCGCCATTTTATGTAAGCACATTAATGCAAATTTAAATTAAATTACAGAACTATTGTAACTAAACACATAAATATCATAAAAATATTGAATTTACAAAAGTATTAAAAGCCATCACAGTACGACACGCATCGCCTGTCAGGCGTGCGAAAATAAAATGAGAGAGATAGATGAGATGGAGCAGACAGCTCAAGCGAACGAATGCTACTTGTCTATGGATTGATATTGGATATAATACCAGCGCCAGGAATCGATTTTAATAAAAACTAGTCTTTAACAACCCAAACTAGACCCAGATTTTATTTTTTATATTTGCGTCGAGTTGTTTCGCATAAGTATTGAAAAAAAATGCGTGTTTCGTTGATGTTGCGCAATTAAATGTTAAAATGCCAACAATAATTCACAAAAATTGCTGCCATTTTTGTGAATTATTGTGATTTGTGATGTGGATAGTTTTTTAGGTTGAAATAGCATCTCGTGACATCATTTTGAAATTTATTTTAAATTAAGATAGTAATTTATTATATTATTTATTAAAAGAGTCGTGGACATGTTGAGGCAACTGCGATTCGTAGAAAGTTTTGCAAAAAGAAACCTATATGAAAATCAAGGAATACTGTAAATTATCATCATGCATTGTAAATTGTTGGTAATTCTGTAGCTCTGCCTACCCCACTCTGGGAATGAAGGCGTGAGTTTATGTATGTATGTATCATCATGCATCTGAGTGAAGTGTAGTGTAGCTAATTAATAGTTCGATTGGGACGGATTTATTTATCTGATTTCCGACAATGTCAGAACATTTGACATCAAATATAGTGCGATCGCGTCGAATGGCCATTTTTTCACTTATTGTCTTTTCTCAAACATGCTCGGAAAAAACGATTTTCCGATTGAAAGACAAGGACGGAAAGAGCCTCATTTTACTCCTAGGAGTAAAAAAACTATATGAAAACACTTTCCGTCCATGTCCATATATTTCTTAAAAATGCTGTCAATTTGCATACAAAATCAAAAGGACCAAGACAAAAATTCCATACAGCCAAGGTAACTGCTCGCTTTTTTAGCACAGTGCGTGTGTTTCTTTTTGAATTTGCATTCCAATGTCTATGGTTAGTATTTAAAAACAATTGACAGTCGGTAACATTCGTTCATTCTGCAAATATAATTGTGAAACCGAATATTAAACTATTTGTTGTGTGAAATACTTACTATAAAAAATGAGCTCAAGCGACGAAATAGGTACCACACCGCCTATATTAAAATCTGAAGCTGCCTCGGTTAGGCAAAACCTGCTTCCCGCTAAATCTAAGTAAAAATATAACCGAACTTATGACCAATTTATGCTGTGGAGGGCAAACAAAAATGAAAATTAAATTACTTGCTTTTTAGAAATGTATTTGTATTATTTCCTCACATGTTTGAGAAAAGCATTATGTATGCCTCGGCGGAAACGAGGATTTCCTGACTCGTATTTTAGCAGGCCTCGCTGTTGCTCGGCCTGCTAACCACCTCGTCAGGAAAACCCTTACTTTCCCCGCCTAGGCAACAATGTACTATTTCTTCGAGTAATAGTGATACGAGAATCGTGGACCTGCACCACAGATTAATAACCAGTATACTGCGCTGCTACTAAAGCGGGCGACAGACGACATGGTATCGGTGGTGTTTTTTTTTTTTTTTATATCATAGGAAGGCAGACGAGCACACAGGCCACCTGATGGTAAGTGGAAACTGTGACCCATAGACATTCGCATTCACAAGACCGCAATCCTAAGACTGCAAATGCGTTGCCAACCCTGAGGCCGAAGATGGAATGCCTCTATGCTAGTCATTTCACCGGCTGTCTTATCCCCAGATCTAGGGTGGAGAGAAATCGGGGCATTATCGGGCCAGACTCGGGCCTGCCGAGCAGTACATGTTTGTACGAAGAGCGGAACGCATGTGCGGATGAGTGCTTCAAAATCAAATCAAATCAAATCAAATATTTTTTATTCAAGTAATATTTACACGAGAATTAAATCTAAAGTACAATAATTCTAACTCTAAGGCCTAATGCTTTGCTCCTGCCAGCCAATTCACGAGGCGATATCGGCCACGATTAAGGATGGCCCTACATACGACACGATTTAGAGGTAATTTATTTACCTCTCCACCTAGATCGGTACCGAAAGCATGTCGTCTGTACACCCCTTAATAGGATATGCACTACTTAACATTAGCCTGTAATCGGTGGGTTTGGTTCATGTTGTGGCTTAAAGGTCCCTGCAACCAGGACCAAAATCCAAAAAAATAAAAAACAAATGGTTCATGTTTGGTTGACTTGACACTTGACGTATAGAGGAGGCGGTTGTTACGAAGTGTTTTGAATCGTTATAGAGATAAAATAATTATTTACATTTCAACATTAGTCTAAATTTGAATGAAATACCTTAGCTACAATGAAACTTTGGCTACTGATTTTTTTGCTACCATTTACTACGGCCGTAGTTCGTAACAGTAGACATTTTAATGGTGTAATTGTCGACAGACCTACTTATAATAAACAGTATGCACCGACATGGGAAGACCTGGACACCCGTCCGCTTCCCCAGTGGTATGATGAGGCTAAAGTTGGTATTTTCTTGCATTGGGGTGTGTTTTCGGTGCCCAGTTTTGGGTCTGAATGGTTTTGGAACAACTTGCATGGTAAGAAACCTTTGCCAATTTTCTAGACTAGAAAAGTTAAATTACGTTGACCTAGATCAAAACATGAATACATATTGAAATGTCTTGAGATTAAATTATATTTTGAGACAGCCAAACCAAAAATTATATCTTATTGATCTTTCGGCAGAGAAAAAGACGAACTATACGGAATTCATGGCTGCAAATTATCCACCGGGCTTTACTTATCAAGAATTTGCACCAATGTTCACCGCAGAGTTCTTTAACCCTGATGAATGGGCTTCCTTGTTTGAGCAAGCCGGAGCAAAGTAAGACTATGTTCTATTATAGGTATTATATAACTTTGGCTATTATTAACACGTTCATGGACGCGGATGCTATAGCAGTCGTGTATCATACCGGCTATAGCATGGGCGTCAAATACGGGGGTCAAATTAAAATGGTTTTTTATTACTGTCCGTGAACGTGTTAAACGTTTAAACATTCTTAAGCCGTGGTGGTGGTGGTGTGGTTGCCGGGTTAGAATAGTGCCACTCCATATCTTCCCGTGGATGTCGTAAGAGGCGACTAAGGGAATAAAGGCTTGTAGTACTGTTAGGCGATGGGCTTGCCAACTGTCACTAATACACTGGGAAACATCTTAGCCTACTTGTGCAAAATGTAGTTACAGAATTATCAAGAAGTTTTAAGACTTGTTGGTAATTCTGTAGCTCTACCTACCCCACTCTGGGAATGAAGGCGTGAGTTTATGTGTAAACATTCTTATGCCATAGCTCTAAAGATGGTGTCTCTATTATTTACTAAAAAAATAAAGGCTCCATCAAATATTAAAGTAATAAAAACGGTTATTAGGTTTATGAGCCTAGCATTCAAGTGAATTAACTGAAATCCTTTAATTATTTATTATTATATTTCTGATTAAAAGTCATAAAGTGATTATATGTAATCGTTTAGTAAAATAAACAAAGCCATATTTGTAAAAATTTAATTGTATCATTTGAATACTTTAACAGGTACATTGTTTTAACGAGCAAGCACCATGAAGGCTTTACCTTGTTCCCGTCAAAGCGGTCGTTTAGTTGGAACTCCGTGGACATTGGGCCTCATCGCGACTTGGTTGGAGAACTATCAGAGAGTGTCCGCAATTTAGGACTTAAGTTTGGCGTGTACCATTCCCTCTATGAATGGTTTAATCCCATCTATGCTGAGGATAAGGCAGAACAATTTAAAACCAGATTATATCCTAATACCAAGTTGTGGCCAGATATAAAGCAATTGGTCAATGACTACAAGCCCTCAGTTCTGTGGGCAGATGGGGACTGGGAGGCCTATGACACCTACTGGAACTCAACAGGGTTGCTCGCTTGGCTATACAACGATAGTCCTGTAAAAGACGAGATTGTAACTAACGATAGATGGGGCATTGGTTGCTATGGGAAACATGGAGATTTTTTTAACTATGAAGACAGATATAACCCAGGTATTTGTTATGTCCTACTATAAATAAACTAAGTATAAAGTTATTAAATATGTCATAATCTACAAGACAGCTTCAAAAAATTATATGCTGTAATATGTTTGTTTAAATACTCAGCATTTTATCTCAATGGGAAACCATGTAAGAACTCGCGTTAGTTGTTTTGTATTCAGTTGTTTTTTTCTTATTATCTCGATTGATGCAACGGATATCGGATATCCGCCGTCGGCGTCGCTATCAGAAAGCGCGACGCGGGTAATACGAAAGGTATAAAACGCGTGTTTTGGCATCAGCCACTGGCGTCAGTAATTTTTGTGAAGTTTATTCTAAACTAAATGTTGATTAAGTGCCGGTCAGTCACCGGATATCTGTTGTTCTACAATGTTTGTTGAAAGTCTTTTACTGCATTCAGTAATGACACCTAAATGGTTGGGTACAAATGGGTATATGCGATGTATATGCTCACTTAAGGCCGCCTTTACACCTGTAAGTTTTACTTACGTAAGTGACTTACGTAAGCAACTTACGATAAATTTTCAAGTGTAAACACTCGTTGTAAGTGACTTACTGTAAGTTCTTATAACTTACGTAAATTGGAAAATTGCAAGTCTAAACGCGTTCGAGTTTGTTTACGGAAGCGACTTACAACTTATCGAACTAAATTGATAAGTTGAGAACTTACAAAAAAAATATGTCCTGCTCTAAACAAAAACAAAATAAAGCCTGGTCTCCAGACGAGGTAGAAACTTTAATAACTGCTTTTGAGGCACGTCCCATACTATGGGACTACAAAAATAAGCAGTATAAAAACCGCGTAAAAACAAATTTGTTGCATGTTGAACTTAGTGAAATATTTAGTACCACTGCAGAGGAAATTGCTAGAAAAAAGCATAATTTAAAAGGACAATTTAGCCAAGAAGTGACAAAATTAAAGAAAAAGAGCCAATCCAAGATTTTACCCAGCATTATCTTTTCTTTTGCTTTAGTTTGGATAAAATTATATATGCAGCAGCTGCTTGAACGTGGCGACTTTGAGAAGGCATTTTATTTACTGATTTAGTAAGCAATGTAAATGGGCGTGTAATAACTTATGCAAGTTTAAATTCACAAAAGTTACATAAGCATTATTTACTGTAAGTTTATAGCAAGTGTAAATGCAACCGTAAGTAAATTATGTAAATATTACGTAAGTAACTTACAGGTGTAAAGGCGGCCTAACACATGATGATGATAAGTGGGGACGCCCAGCCGAAGCAGGCGGGCAGTCGATTCGGCCTAACACATAGGGTTTCCTAGTTTTTGTAACTATTTTCATTACCCGTCTAGCATAGTTGCACATCTCTTGCCGGCCATACGCTTGCCCACAATACCTAGTCATAACGTCGATGTGCACGTGCTTCTATCCTACTTACATAATTATTAAATGATAATGATGACCAAAACAATAATTATATCAATTTCCTAGGAAAACTGTTGTCTCATAAATGGGAGAACGCGTTTACCCTGGACTCCCAGTCCTGGGGTTACAGGAGGCATGTGGCGCTGAACAAGATCCTGAGCTTCGACGACTTGCTGTTCCAGGTGGTGTCTACTGTTAGCTGCGGAGGTAAGTAGCCCTAATAGGCAAAATATACTGTCCAAGTCAGTATAGGGTGCCTTGACCCTCACAGTCCTCTTGGATCCATTGAATGGCCCCGTGAATGGATCCTAATACACTTTCTTCCGCTTGAAAACACCATGCCTTCAATTGTAATTCAAATGATAAAATTGGTCGAACGCGTTACCCTCTCGCGCCCTCCAACGGTGGTCATCGGACATCCCAGCGGTCGAGCTAGCCTCTTAAGGTTCAATGTGCATCATTCGAATCGCACAATACATTCTTAATTTTAAAAAAATGACTCCATCAATCGTAATAAATTGTCGGTCAATATTAACCCGCAACATCCGAATTATTTTTTCCGTATAAGTATTAATTTGTCCGAATTTTAATTTTCCCGAGAGCTATGTTATGCTGGAGATATTTTAGATAAAACGCATAATTCAATTGATAAATAATAAAGTTTTTCGTCCGTAAAATGAGACCTATTTAACGATCGAATTTTACCTACCGTATAAAAATATTTGTTACATAAAGTTTCCTTCATCATGTCAGCCGAAAGACGTCCACTGCTGGACATAGGCCTCCCCCAAGTCTCTCCACTCAGACCGGTCTTATGCTTTTCGCATCCACCGCGTTCCCGCGATCCTTACAAGGTCGTCACTCCATCTTGTTGGAGGCCTACCTACAGCTCGTCTCCCGGCTCGCGGACGCCACTCAAGAACCTTCTGACTCCATCGGCCATCAGTCCTGCGAGCGATGTGCCCCGCCCACTGCCACTTCAGTTCAGCTATTCTTCGGGCTATGTCGGTAACCTTAGTTCTACTGCGGATACTGCGTTCCTTGGCGTGACGTATCAATAAAATGTAATGAAAAGACAGACAAAATTCCTTTCGCATTTTATGTTAATAATTCAGTACGGATGACGGTGACGTTTAAGATAGGTAATCTTTTAAATGTATTGCAGGCAACGCCCTAATCAATATAGGACCAACAAAAGAAGGCGCCATTGCACCGATCTTCCAAGAACGGCTCTTGTCTTTGGGCAAATGGCTGACCATCAACGGGGAGGCTATATACAAGTCCTCGCCGTGGCACCACCAAAACGACTCTGCCAACGGCGACGTTTGGTACACTTGCAGAAAAACGACGTACAATAGCCTTCGGGTTACAGCGAGACCTTCGAATTCTGATACGGTGACAGCAATCTATGCGACCATGCTAAGATGGCCGAAGGATGGTCATTTGATAATAGCGAATGTCATGTCTCTCCTGCATAGCGGAAATTATAAGATAGAGATGTTGGGCCAAGATACATTTTTAAAGGTAAGAAAACAAAGAACGTTATTTATAGACGTGTTTCAGGCCTATCTATTAAACTAAATTTAAGTAGTTTTTTTTTATATTACATTGTTTCAAACATAAATATTATTTCTTTGTTCTTAGTGGAGGATAACGGACGGAAAGGCTGACATCACTCTGCCGGACAAAGCAGCAGTTACCTCTACCAACGCGTGGACGCTGAAGTTTACTTTACAATAACATAATAGACATAAAAAATGTTTTTTTTATCTTGCATATTATATTTAAGCACTTTGAAACGAGAATGGAAGTTAAATCATTCACTACCTAGTACAATCGAGTTCATAAATATGTGTACACATTGTAGTAGCTTGTCACTTTAATCGCTGGCTGTGACAATTCATATATGGCAGTTTAAACATGACATTACATAGATAAGGTACTAAAGTGTACACATATTTATGAACTCTACTGTACCTACTAAACCTCAAATCTTTATATTTGTCATTATTTTAATAGGGTAGATAGAAAGGAGTTGTGGACGGTGCTGTCTATGTATGGAGTGAGCAGCAACCTGGTGCAGGCTTTGAGGTCCCTTTATGAGGGCTCCAGAGCCTGTGTCAGGATCAATGGGGCATACTCGGCCTGGTTTAATATCTCTAAAAGTGTTAGACAGGGCTGTGTTGCCTCACCATGGCTGTTCAATCTATTCATGGACAGTTGTATGTGGGATTTGAAAGAGTATGATAAGGGTTTGCGTATGCAAGAGTTGCTAATCAAATGCCTCTTATATGCCGATGATCAAGTTATACTTGCCCCATCGGTACTTGAGTTGCAGGAGATGGTGACAGTAATGAATGAGGGATTTAAGAAAAAGGGGATGAAAGTAAATGTTGCCAAGACCAAGGTCATGGTGATAGAGAAGGATGAGGAGATGACTGAGTGCGTGATAAATATAAATGGTGAATTAGTAGAACAAGTGAGCGAATTTCCTTTCGGCGTTCAATGACGACTTCTTAAAATGACGACTTATTGAATTGACGACTTCTTAAAATGACGACTTCTTGAATTGACGACTTCTTGAATTGACGACTTTTTAAAATGTCGACTTCTTAAAACGACGACTTCTCGAATAGACGACTTCTTGAATTGACGACTTTTTAAAATGTCGACTTCTTAAAACGACGACTTCTCGAATTGACGACTTCTTGAATTGACGACTTTTTAAAATGTGTACTTCCTAAAACGACGGCTTCTCGAATTGACGACTTTTTGAATTGTGGACTATTCGATGAAAGTGTTATCACTTAATACTTTCATCTATGCTATGCCCTAAAATTGTAGATCAACATAAAGGGACGCACTTTCTTCATCCACTCACATCATCAGTTATGTTATAAACATACAAACTTTCACTTTCATATTACTAAATATGATAACCGTAGATATTTGAAATTTAATCTACTAGTAATGTAAATAAATAAGATATATCGATAGTAAGAAATATTAATTTAATGACAATGGAACATATTCTTAGTTTATCCTTCTATTAAACTTAACAGTACAAAGTAACTTCTTCTAACAAATATACAGGGTGTCCCAAAAATAGCACGTCACAGTGACACTGGAGATTTCCCAGCCTCAGACGAACCAAACCAGCCTAACATGACCTCAGTAAAAGTTGCACCGTTTTCGAGTTATACCAATTTAAAGATTTTTCCAAATTTTCACCTCTTTTGACATTGTAAGTGCTCGCATTTACTGGGATAGCTTTAGAATTTAGTTTTTTTTTATTTGTTCGCGTTTATGAATAGTTGATTAAGATGATAGAAGCATTATTATGTCAATAACTAATGTAAAAGTTGGAAAAATACTGTAATGAACTTGACTTAAATTATCATCAACATAGTAATTTAAACTTTGAACACCTGCCATAACTTTTTTTTACTAGAAACTAAATGAGCAAATAACTTTAAAAACATGCCTATTTTATGCCAAATCTAAAATTTACTTTTTTGCAATAAGATATCATGTGTCACTCTGATTTTGTTTGTGGAACTGAAACGACTACTCGGCACTCTTAACGGAAGTTGATTTCGCTTTGTAAAATGTTTTTTTTTTGGGTGATGTTTGAAAGACAATGTTTATTCAAAACCAATAATTAACGAAGAGGAACTACGGCGACGTGTCTTCAATGCAGCCCGAGACATATCGGAAACCAGTTTACGAAAATTAAACCGAAATTTTATTCAAAGATGCCATTTGTGCCTTAGAGTCGGAGGGAAACAATTCGAACATTTACTGTAAAAACTAATGAAAATTAAACCCGTTTTTTATTATCTTTGAACCAAGGTCAACCAAAAATCAATCATATTCTTCAAAGGAGCACAAACAAATGAGATATCGTAGAGTACAAGATAATTTTTTAGATGATTAGCATTGATTTCCGAGGATCCATATTGGCAAATGTCATACGAATTCCTACTTTTATGCATTAAGATATCATGTGTCATACCATTTTAGAATTGGCATAAAATACGCATGTTTTTAAAGTTATTTGCTCATTTCGTTTGTAGTAAAAAAAAGTTATGGCAGGTGTTCAAAGTTTAATTTACTATGTTGATGATAATTTAAGTCAAGTTCATTGCAGTATTTTTCCAACTTTTACATTAGTTATTGACATAATAATGCTTCTATCATCTTAATCAACTATTCATAAACGCGCACAAATAAAAAAAACTAAATTCTAAAGCTATCCCAGTAAATGCGAGCACTTACAATGTCAAAAGAGGTGAAAATTTGGAAAAATCTTTAAATTGGTATAACTCGAAAACGGTGCAACTTTTATTGAGGTCATGTTAGGCTGGTTTGGTTCGTCTGAGGCTGGGAAATCTCCAGTGTCACTGTGACGTGCTATTTTTGGGACACCCTGTAGAGGGCCAACCCTAAAAATTTAATTTAATACTTACGTATTATTTTCTCCAAAAATTCACGAGTAGTTATTTTGTTCTTTTCTAATTTCTTAGTTAATTTCTTCAGTTTTTGGTCAAAATTTATGAATTTTTCTCTTCGGTTTTTTTTTGGTGTCACAAAAAAACTTTTTTTAATTTTGAAGTCATAATGGGTGGCCTCTTTTTTCAACCCTAAAATAAATTGATAAAAATTCGGTTTCTTCGGAATTCTTGCATTAAGACGGCGATGCCATCCCTCGAGTGCATTCGTGGTTCGGTGCAGATTATTACAGCAACTTAAAACTTCAGGATTTAATTTAGGGTACCATTGAGATTCAAAATAAGTTTTGAATACCTTCATTTCCTCCGACTCGGGTGCTTCATTTATAATGGAATCCCAAGCAACGGGTATTAAATTTGGTGGCACCAGTGGCAACAAAGCAACCATCTTCGACGTATTTCGGCCTTCCCGTGTTTTGGTTAATTTAATTTCCTTCGCTTGTTTCCAAACATTTAGATTATAATGATAAAAACAACCAGAAATTTTGCAATTCGGCCAAACAGTCTATCACATTTGTAAGAAATTATATTTACTTTTAGTTTTTCTTTAAGCAGATTAAAAAAGCGGACGTAAGTTTCCTGGGTTTTGTTGGGAAGCAATCCATAGATGACCGGCACAACATTGGTAGTTTTTTCATTGGAATATAAATCGAGATGTATTTATTGTGTATAGCTGGTAGAAAAATTTTGGCACACAGCGGAATGTCCCATCCCCAAAGTAACAATTTGTTTCCGCGTTTTTCATGTATCTTATTGAGGTGGAGGAACATAACACAATGATTTTTTCTGTGTCTCCGTCTTCACATATTACAAAGTCTTTGCCTAAAATTGGTGGGACGTGAACGTCTTCAATTTTCGTAAAAGCCAACTGTTCTGTTTCTAAATACTTTTTTCTATGTGTATAAAGACAGTCCTTAACTGATGAAAATGAGGGGATTTCATCAATGTCTTCCTTTTTACACTGCCTTTTCAGGACTTCAAATTGATTTTCGTATATCTTCTCTACGGGCTCTAAATTCAGACGTACTTCCCGTTTACAGTTATTGATTGTTAGTAAAATATCGTTTTTTATTGAATCTTTCTCGCATGTGTGTGTTCTTTCTTTTAATATCTTGTCCTTTTGCGAGTTTAGTGTAAGACTTGAATAACACTCATGCCGATTGACACACCGCCAACGTGATGAGCCTTTATTAGTTTTCTCAAGATTATATCGATACGCACGATAGATTAAAGTATCACCACCCTTTTGGTTTTTAGTTATTGTAAAAGACTCTGCCATAATTATACCGAGGAGTAACTAAGTAAGTACATTATCGAGCTGTTGACAGTTGACAAAGAACAATTTGAAAAGGTATCATTTGAAGCACGGTTTAATAGAATAATGTGTTAAGTGGCCAGCACTCAAGGAGTTTGTAAACAAATAAGATATAGGTCTAAATTAATAAGTATAAATACTTATGCATAAATACTTGCATTATGTATCCAACCTTGTATTACAAGTGCTCATACGTATTAGAATAATTTGGAAAGAAGAAGTCGTCATTTCAAGTAGTCGTTATTTTCAGAAGTCGTCATTCTAAAATGTCGTCATTTAACTAAGTCGTAATTTCAAGAAGTCGTTATTTTCAGAAGTCGTCATTTAACGAAGTCGTCATTTCAAGAAGTCGTTATTTTCAGAAGTCGTCAATCTAAGATGTCGTCATTTGACGAAGTCGTCATTTCAAGAAGTCGTTATTTTCAGAAGTCGTCAGTCTAAAATGTCGTCATTTGACGAAGTCGTCATTTCAAGAAGTCGTCATTGACAGCTGAAACCGCGAATTTGTGTACCTGGGAAGTATGTTTACAAGAGATGATAAGTGTGAGAAGGATATCGAGAGGAGGGTGAATGCGGGGAATCAAATTAATGGGGCCCTGCACTCCTTTGTGAGCAGACAGGGCGTTTCACAAAAAGCCCGGCTGGCTGTTCACAATGGAGTGCTAGCCCCTACCCTGATGTATGGTAGTGAATGTTGGGTGTGGCAGGACAAGCATGTTAGTCGTGTAAATGCAGTTGAAATGCGTTCTTTGCGTAGTATGTGTGGTGTGAAACTGATTGATAGAGTTAGAAATGAAAAAATCAGAGAGAAATGTGGAATGAAAGAAGATGTAGTGACTAAGATTGAAAAGGGCATGCTTCGATGGTTCGGTCATTTGGAAAGGATGGATGAAAGAAGATTGACGAAAGAGATATACAGATCGAAAGTGAGTGGAAGGGTCGGAAGGGGCCGCCCTAGGCGTACTTTTTCGAATCAAATCGGAGAAATACTGGAAAAGGGCCGAATCTTAAGTACCCGAAACCGACGTGCGTGCATGACTCGATGTATGAATGTTGAAGAAGCGAAAGAAATTTGTCAAGATCGTAGCAAGTGGAAAGAAGTGGTCTCTGCCTACCCCTCTGGGAAACAGGCGTGATTTAATGAATGAATGAATGAATTTTAATATGGTCGTTAGGTACCTTGTCCAGCAATCATACAGGGTGACTGGAAATTCGCCGTATTCCTTGAAAGGGGTTATTCTACAGCTCATTTGTAACGATTTAAGTCCAGTCAACCAGGGGTCAAAACTCACTGGTTATCGAGTTATTCACGTTTTTAGAAAAAAAATTAAATACCCGCCTTTCGACCTAAAACTAGTCATTGTGTAATAACTTCGTCATTTAGAAATAAAAAAAAAACATTTTTCAAATAGCCAATGAATTACTGATTACGAAAAATAATAAAAAATGCCAAACAAATGCAAAGTTTTGCAAATAACAGGATTTGAAGTTGAAAAATCAAGTAATTATTTTCCAAATTTTGTAACATTTTAAAGCATAACAAAAAAAAAAGTATGACACTTCGCGTACAAATGACAGGAATAGTTTGCTCAATTCATAAGCTTTCTAAAAAGGTACAATTTATGACATTTTAAACTTAATTTTCATTTAAAAATGTACAATTAATAATAATAGCAGAAATGTTCGCGGTTAAGCTCCATCGTTTCAACCAAAAAAAACGGGATCGTTATGGTTTTTAAATTCACCTAATCGTGTTCTTTTAAATTTGCTGTTTAAAAACATAAAGTGCGTTCCATTTTTAACCGAAAAACGCGGGAAGTGTTGTAGTAAAATGATTAGAACATCGTTCTCCTTTTTAAATTCGGCTAAGTGTTCTATTTTTAAATAAATTTGCTTTTTAAAAACAAAGTGCGTTCCATTTTGAAATTTCGAGCATCTCGAAACTTTTTGAGTGACCTACGTAATCAGTTACTTTCAACTTTCTTTCCATTTCGGACAATATTGATAACTAAGCTTCTTTCTCAAATGCCTGCTTGCCAATTCGAAGAATACGCAGATATCATTTATTGTTACGGATTCTGCGATGGAGACGCGGCTGCAGCTAGAAGGGAATACCAACGTCGTTACCCTAACCGCCGTTTACCTCACGCAAGCGTGTTTGGTTCATCGTACCGTCTTATTCGGGAAAGAGGATCAGTTCAACGCCGCCAAGCTGATGCTGGAAGACCTCGACATGATACTGCTCAAGATGAAGAAATCCTTCAGTGTTTGCGGACAGACGGCACTCAGTATAGACTGCAGGCAAAAATACTCGCCCGTCTTTTGCACATAAAAACAAGTATAACTTAAATCAGAGAATAACTTAATGATCCTTAACGAAATTCGATGTAGCTCGTAGTGTTTTGTTGCTTATTATATTAACCTAGGTCCAAAATGGCATACAAATATGTTTTTTTAAACGTCGCGATTCTTTCCAAAAGATCCATTAATTTGTTGTACAAAATACAATAATTTACTACGAACAGGTAATTTATGGATCTTTTGAGTTCCTTTGGAAAAATGTATTACCTTTAAAAACAATATTTGGTGGTCATTTGCAACAAAACATTACAAATTATATTAAAATTAGTTAAGTACTTTTACTCTGGTTTAAGAAGTTATATTTGTAAACAATTGTACTAACAAAGATGGTTAGGCGTGTATTTTGTGTGATGCCTGTCAGAATATTATCTAACATTAGGTTGAACACATTAAAAAATATAATATATTATTATCATCGGTCATAGTGCAAAACTGCGTACCTAATTAACAAAGTCAATCAGCTCAAAAATGCACCTTAATGACTGATTCATGCCCGGTTTCTGAAGTCACTAGTTAAACCTTTAATAGCTATTGATCCGTTAAAGTTATGTTTAGGTTAAACGACGTTTATCTCTTCGTGCGTTTCTGAGTGCTCTACGAACAGTTCGATAACTATTGACAGATAAATAGTTCCTTCCGCTGCCGCTAGATGGATCTTAATAGTTTGTCATACGTAGACTGCTGTTAATGCCTTAATTCAACATCAATTCCGGTTGATTTTTGTAAAAATAATAATTTGAGAAAACTTAGCCACTTTATAATAATTAATAAATAAATGATAACGAAAATTAAAATACCTAGTTTATTTGCCAGTGGCTGTATGAACAAAAATTCTCTATAACGAGCTCTTAATAATGAATTGTGGTATACTGTACTGTCATGTGTTGATCCATGCCAGCGAGCATCTATATCTCTTATTTGTAAAGTAGCATCACAAACAACTTGGACATTGATGGAGAAGAAACCCTTTCTGTTTCTAAATAATTCAGCTTGTTCACCTCCAGTAGATTGAATTGGTATATGAGAGCCATCAACACAACCTATTACATTTGGAAATCTAGCAATTCTATAAAACTGAGCCGTTATTTTACCCAATTCTTCCCAAGTTGGCATGGATATGTAATTTGTGGCTAGTCTAGCTATCGCTTTGCTCACCTTATAAACTACTCGTGACACAGTGGTTTTGTGAACGTTGAGATCATCACCAATCACTACTTGAAAAGTACCCGTAGCGTAAAAACGCAAAGTTATGAAAATTTGCTCCAATACAGACAGTGTGTATTTTCGATGTGATACGGGAGTCAACGAAAAGCTGATAATGTCACTAAGGTGTATCACAGTGTTCTTGTCAAAGCGATATCTTAATTTGAATTTTTCATCTGAGAACATTTCAAAAGGATTTCTCCTGTCTCAAGTTTCTTGGCACTGATATATTAGAAATAAACTGCAATACTTCCAAATCAGACTCTGATGAACTGCTTGTATTCATTGTATGTATGTATGTATGATAAAAAACTAAAATCAAATGGAGCTTTATTTGGAAAAAAGTAGGTAGGTATTCATAATCTAAAAAGATGCTAAGTAATAAAGAAAACGTCAAATAGTTATGGAGCCGATAAACGGCAAACTTTGGTCAGTTAAGTTAAACCTAGTTTAAACGGAGTTTATCTTTGAGTCGTTGTTCGGAAACGCAGTTGTCAAAGTTAACGGACCAATAGCGTTTACGGACAGATAAACCACCGATAAAAGTACTTCAGAAACCGGGCATCAGTGAAGCATTTTGCTCCCTATTATCCGACTATCACCGACGATATCTGACATGTGTCGTCTCTATTACTAGAGCCAATAGAGCGTGACTGATATTTTTATACTTACTGGCTCGGACTAAATAATAATATACATTATTGGTCCGAGCCGGGCGTTGACCCCATCTGTTTTAATGGCAGTGTTAACTTTCATTATCTTATCTTAATATTCAACATAATTACTTTTAAACCGACCTTATTACCAAGTCATTAGGTACTTATTATCGATAGGGCCAGTAGCTAAGTGGTGGTTTACTACGAAGCACAATTCGTCCAAACAAGCTTATTTAAAATGGAACTTTCTTGTGTAGGTAATTAAGTCCTTATTCCGACGAGTTATTTTTTCTTAAAGTTGCTTTCATTTTGAACTTGGAATTTTGTGGTTAAGGAATAGAGGTACAATAGGAGACTGGAGTTAATATAGTTAAAAAACTTAACTAAAGCCCTTTTTGCATGTAGTTGTGAAAAAACTAATATCGAATTAACGTCAAATTTCAAATATAGAATGTCGAACGGTCTATACAGATGCGTTACAACTACATGCAAGAAAGGCTTTATAATGCGCACCACGTAACATGAACCTGCGCGAAAGTCGATTTTTAGGTGTCACAAGTTGGCGGTAAGCGGCGCGCGGTCGTCACGTTACCTGCGCGCCTGCGCCTGTACTGCGCGGTAACTGCCATATTGGTTCATGTTACGAGATGCGAATGAAACTTGGACTGTAGATTACGCCAGTAAAAATTAATTCTTAATTTATAAACCGACTGTATTTACATTCGCGGATATCGATAAGGTTATCGCATTTCAATGACTAGCGCCTCTATTCTAATTTATTATGCCGATTGCTTACGATTGCCTTAGCTGTGAAGCAAATAACGGGGTTTTCATAATTTTAAAATGTGATAATTATCTTGTTTAAAACTAGATTAGAGACATAGTTTGCGTGTTTGAGATTTATTTTATTAGAATACGTATATTTCGTATTCTTCGCATTACTATTGATAACTAAAATATTTCAGTTATTGTGTTATGGTTGTTGCATTATTTTATGTCATTTTTCAATAAAGTACCTATATACTAATTATAAGTTAAAATATTTCAGTTGTTATTGTAATGTGAAATATGTGAACACCTAAGAACACGTTTTCTTTAAATAATGAGGATAATACTCTAAAATACTGCAAAATACTAACCGAATCGTCTATTTTATCTGGTTCAATGTAATTTAACTCATTTAAAATGAACCTTTTTGCGACTCGAAAAAATGCAAAACACCAATTAATTAAAACCTTAAAAACTAAAAACAAGAAGAGTCCTATAACTTGTCAATTAGAAATAAGTACATATTCAATAAGATTCAATATCGTTCTTGGTCTGAAAGGGCCAAGTTCTTATTCTTGTATTTAATTAATTACATTACATACCGTCGGTGATACTACAAAACCGCGTAACTATCAAATTTATGATAGAGCAAAATAAATCTTACAATCTTATTAAAAAGGTGCATTTTGCTCTGTATTAAAAATTTACTTACGCGGTTTTGCAGCTTCACCGACGATATGAAACGCACAATTCGTCGTCCCCGGCGAATAAAATGGTAATAGGAAAAAGTAAATTTTACAGGAATAAATAAAAACAATTTTGTTCAATATCTTCAGACCTATAAAAAGTTTACCAACTTGGCGTATATAAAATGAATGGAATTTTTTTCAGGTTTAATGTTTACAATTTTTTGATAATTTTAATTATTTTCGTTTGTTTGTTATATTATAAGCTAAAAAGTATATTACCGTAAGTATACCAAATAAATAAAAATGAAATCTTACATAACACGTTGAACGCCAGGCCAAAAATGTAGTGTTTCCATTGAAGCCACGGGGGTCACCGGTGAGCCAAACCATGTTGAACCATTGGAGCCACGGGGTCACCGGTGAGCCGCGGTGAGCCTTCATTTCAAATCTTTTTTTGAAAAAATTGCGTATTATTCGTTTTTACCATGGCCCCAACGCATACATCGTGATGGCCCACCGGTGGGTGGTGTGGCGTCCAACGTGTTTCGTAAAAAAAAAAAGGAAAAATGTGGAAAAAAAACACTATATGCATTACATTACGGAGAAGCGGAATATGCAATTACACGAAAACTATGGTATTATCGCATTACCATTTTATTCCCCGGGGACGACGAATTGTATTCAATTTCCATTTTTTGTGTCCCACTGCAAGGCCAAGGGGTCATTCTACTTTTCAGTGTAGGTACATATTTTGTTATCGTCCGATTAAAATTATACCAAATTATGAATCTGTGTCTAAATAAACAACATAAACTAAGAATACATAAGTCTAACGGTACCGTAAAACGGGGCAAATAGGAACTAAGGGGTTAATAGGAACACAACCTAAAATGAAGTATATGTTACTAATTATAAGACTGAAATTATTTTAAATACAAGGTAACGTTATTTTCATTTAATACGTGTTCTTATTTGTAACAAGTTATGCCTTATTTTAGGATGTGTCCCTATTAACCCCTTAGTTCCTATTTACCCCGTTTTACGGTATCAAAAAAATAACACTTAAATTACTCAATTATCGTTGAAGAATCTTGGTAACTCAGTGGTAAATTGCACTTTTTCCATAGAAAAGGTGGGAACATCCACAGCATTACTCACTTTATAGTTATTACAAATATTTTTCTATGAATTAGGATAATTCTAAATATAAGGTTATTTACGTCCCTTTTCGAGTTTCAAGTTAGAAAACGGTGCATTTCACCGTTTTTGAAATAAAAATAGTTTAGTGAGAATGTGGCTAAACATTATGTAAGTACAACGAAAAGTAGAATGGCCCAAAGGCCTCTTTTTCACCATTCTTCCCTGCCGATTCCATTGTGCTCCCGCCCAAATGGTTATGCATCAGAACGCGAAATTATTAAGCCTAACGTAAACCATACACTTTTCAGGATTTTTTAAAAGGTCATTGTATAGCACTCATTAGGTTAAGTTAGGTTTGTTTTATAACAATCCTTAAACGTTTACGGTTTCAGAAAAAAACTCATAAGGTATTAGTTTAGTGAGAATGTGGCTAAAAATTATGTACAACGAAAAGTAGAATGGCCCAAAGGCCTCTTTTTCACCATTCTTCCCTGCCGATTCCATTGTGCTCCCGCCCAAATGGTTATGCATCAGAACGCGAAATTATTAAGCTTAACGTAAACCATACACTTTTCAGGATTTTTTAAAAGGTCATTGTATAGCACTCATTAGGTTAAGTTAGGTTTGTTTTATAACAATCCTGAAACGTTTACGGTTTCAGAAAAAAACTCATAAGGTATTATGAACTTTTAGGAATTATTTTAAATACATACATGATATTAAATTAGGCTTTTTAATTTTAGGCGTTCTGATACGGAACCGCCCAAATACCCTTATCAATCTTATCATCTATGCTCCCGCCAGTCGCTTTGAAACAAATCATCCCGCTACCTCCTTTTTAGGGTTTTTTTCTCGTCTTCCCCATAGTGTCGGGTGTCATTAAATAGGTCTTTCAAAAATATTGCGGGCTAAACAATTTTACGATTAAGGTATACGTTTGTGAAATATTAAGGTTTAAAACGCTGTTTTTTGTTAGAGTCAAGTCATATTGGAGCTTAATCATTTCGGAAACCCGTAGTCATCCTGTAACAGGAGTCCCGTAGAATGATAGACAGGGGTCGAATGTATTAAATATAATCAGATGAAGTACATTACAAAATCTTCAGCAACAGCAAACACCGCGCGGCTTCGAGAGTCTTTCCCGACTGCCGGCCATCTGTTCGCGCATAGCGGAACTAAATTACATTCATTTTCCATTGACAAATGCTTAACAAAGTTTATATAGAAAATAGATATAATTATGGATATAAATATAATAATAATTACATACTGTTTTACAAATCTTATTTATAATCAAAGCTAACAGTCGGTCATCCTGTAGTCGGAATGTCCCTATTTCGACCCACTCGGCCATTCCTTTAAGGGTATGACCACATACCTACTAGTCAAGAACAAGATTAACATTAGCAAATATTTATAGCATTATAATTAATTATAATTTTGTTTTGAACAACTGAATTACCACTTAACATATAACTAAGGATGGGCTATTGAAAGTATTGAAACAAAATAATTTATGTACTTAATACAATTGATTAAAATTAGCTACAGTCATGATAAGTGAAATACAATTAATACATTTAACAAAGTAGTTTTCCATCCAAAATATTCATCTTGTAAATATTTAGTTTTAAACAAATACACTTCATTATTTTATAATAATAATCATTACCTACATTATTTAATAAAATAATGTATGTGATTACAATTCAAACCTTTAAATTATTTACATTATTAGTGAAATAAAATTGATTCATTTATTTAAGTATTCTTTCATCCCAAAAGTTCATTTCGTAAATATCAAATCTTAAACAAATATATTTCATTATTTTATAACAATAACCATTATATTGTTATCATCGCATGGTTATGCCATTGAATAACTTAATAAATCATCAAGGCCTCCCGAGAGCCAACATAATCAATAATGGCCACCCGAAGGCCATAAATAGGTTTTTCGTTTTCTCAGCTTCCGTTTAGCCATCCGAAAGCCACGGCCTGCGAGAGCTGCATCTTGCATCTGCATTGTGACTACCCGAAGGTACATTTAACTGCCACTAATATTTGGTCCGCCGGTGTCCGTGATTATTATCCGAGTGCCCGGCATGTATCTAGGCTGTAACTGGCAGAATAGGAAAGGGATTCTATTATCTTGTAAACTACATCACCATCAATGAAATATGCTAAAGTTTGTAAATAAATATATCAAACTAAACTGGAATCTGTGTCACTGTTATCGCTCTTTTCGCTAGCAATTGGAGACCCGCCCATACCGATCCATGGCTTAAGCTGATCAGCAGGAAATATATTTTTATAACGTTTTTGAGAGTGCCCTGGGATACTACATACTTCATACCTGTCATTTCCCAAAGCTGTTGATATTTTAAATGGGCCTCGGAATTTAGGTGCAAGCTTTTTGCTTTTGCCTTTTTCGGGATTATTATTGGGAATCATTACTAAATCACCCATTTTAAAAACCTTAGTTAACGCCCTCTTTTTATCAAAGTTTTCCTTCATTTTTGTTTGTTCCCTGACTATTTTATTCTGAACAGTTTTTCTCATTCCCTGCCTATCTTTGTCTGATACTTGCTCGTCAGGTTCTAGAGCGCCTCTAAGAATACCCTCACTTTGACATGTTGTTCGATGCCCAAACACAATTTCAGCTGGTGATTTCCCCGTGCTTTTATTGATGGTGTTCTGTGCCGAGATCGGCTGCGATAAGTAACACGCGCCCTCTGCCTCCTGTGTGTTCTGGTAACCGAACGTCTTCGCGGCGAACGTTTCCCGGTGGGTCTGAGAGACCGAGATCCTCGTATGGTTCGGTCTTTATCAGGAGGTGGCGTGTAGTGAGAATCGTCGCTTGGCATCTCGTTGGCAGTAAAAGTGTGGAAACTAGTAGTTAAAGCGCGATAATAGTAACCGTAGTTATCAATAGCGCCAGCGTAAACGACCGCGACAGTAAGGGTTTTACGTTTGTTATAAAATTATTATAAGTAGATGGTTAGTAGGAAGAAACCAAAGGAAAAATAAGGTAAGTACTGATGAAATTACACAAGTACATTTAGACATTGTCATTCCAAGTGTATTATGTGAGGGGTAGCGTAGGATAGCAAACTGTAGTTAAATGTCTAACGATTTATGTATAATATCATTTGATATGAAAAGTTAGATATTAATTACTACCTCGATATTTAATTCATATTGAGTGCACTAAACAACGCATTGTTACGATAATAATGTAAGCCTACTCACGAGAGCCAATACATTTTTTTTTTTTTTTTAAGCCTTGCTATGTTTTTAACATTATTTTCTCAAGTAAGGCCTTGTGTCTAACGTTTGAGACTAAAGAAATTCTTTCAACTTGTATTATGTAAACGAATAGTTCTGTGTATTTGAGAATACTTACCTGGTCCTTTATTTGCGCTTTTACAGAAACATCGAATAATCAACAACCAAAAAAATACAAATTAATCAGACTCAAACCTCTAAAGAGTAAATTCGTCTTTATATCCCTATTGAATATTTTGTCAATGATATTATGTTTAGGTGGTGGAAAGCCTTTGCCCAGCAGTGGAGCAAAACAGGCTCACAATAATAGTAACACGTATTCTGTATATAATGTTTTTCCAGATCTAGTACTGGTAACTATACACATAGTGCGTACCGGCGTACCCAAATACATCGCGTTCACAAGACAAACTTTTACCCCCACCGGGATTCGAACCCGGTACCGTCAGCCTCGCAGGCAGGGTCGCCACCAGGCTAACCGCTTCGTCATAATTATTTTTGTCATGAAGTGGGTAGTTTTGCGACTTATTCGGAAACAATACGACTGTTTTGGCAAAACTGTTAGATAATTATTACTAAGTGTACAATATAAAGTGTACTACCATTAACTATAACTAGTATCAGGTATATCACTTCGTTGAGGACTTAATACGTAAAAGAAATATATCAGTCACGTAACAGGAGCTATTATTGTAATGAAAAGTTAAAAAACATACCTCTGGGATTTTTCCAACGTTCTTACCACTTCTGATTGTAACAGGAGTCCCGTAGAATGATAGACAGGGGTCGAATGTATTAAATATAATCAGATGAAGTACATTACAAAATCTTCAGCAACAGCAAACACCGCGCGGCTTCGAGAGTCTTTCCCGACTGCCGGCCATCTGTTCGCGCATAGCGGAACTAAATTACATTCATTTTCCATTGACAAATGCTTAACAAAGTTTATATAGAAAATAGATATAATTATGGATATAAATATAATAATAATTACATACTGTTTTACAAATCTTATTTATAATCAAAGCTAACAATCCATCAGGTGAAATTAAAAATCGACTCCCTAACCCTCGACTCGTGTTTTAACTAAACCATCCATCGATAGTACACAATCACAAAGTAATCGTGTTGACTTTTCTAGTATTTAAATTAATATGTTTGCCTTACCCCGCTGACTGATTTTATGTCAACACTACTTAATAATGAGCGATCATATCTGTCGCTAGCAGACGGATGTCATCTTCACATGTCCATCATGACTATAACTATCACCCAATTGCATATGGTGATGACACTGATGACGAATTCTAATAATGATGCTGTTACTAGCAAGTTCATAGCAAGCATAAATTGTTAAAGACACATTTGAAAGGTCATAAAGCTAATTTAATTCTAAAACAATAACAACAATACTTATCTAAGTTAAGTGACACCTAAATTATTTAAAGTAACACTACAATTTTTTTTATTTAATGTTAGACAATCTATCACAGTAATGTTCAAATAGGTGTTAAAATAGTCTCCACTTGACTGCTGCCTATCTTGTTCTTTTTCCATAATCAATAACATCATTGGTATTTGTTGCCAATATTTGCCAAGACACCGATTTCTTCTCTCAGTATGAACTGGTTCTCTATCATGAGACGTAGAGCCCCCGTCATCTAAAACATGTAATTTAAAAGTTAGCAAAGAGAGCATGAAAAAGAGAGAAGTAATTTAAAAAAACAAACTAAGTACATATTTTTTTAAAGCACACCTTCCGCTTCAGCATTTTCTTGGCCTATCCAGCGCGTTTGTATGTTAATGCAAACTAAACTGATATTTTGTTTTTTACATATAAATCTTGCATCATTTACAAATGTATTAAGAAATGATAATCCTGAAATCATTTGAAAAACATTGATAAAAATTCAACTTAGTATGTAATGGAATAACATCCAATACAAAGAATAAAAACAATGTCTAACCAATTTTGCTGTCATCACCCAGAAATTGAAACATTAGACAAGGCAATGAATCTATTATAATTAATGCTATATTTTTGATACATGTTGTGCCATTTTTAAGAGTCTTAAATAATTCAACTAGTTCTTCCATAGTCCACACATGGATGACTTTTATTTTAAACATTATCAACGCCATTTCCTGGAAAAAAAAAAGAATATGGTATGTATTTGGCATAAAATTGATTTAATTTATTTAACCAAGTTACATGTGTTACATCAAATCTATTCAGTCATGATAAGCATACACCGGATTGACGGGGGATAAACTGTCGACATTTAATGAATCACTAGCATAGGTACATTTTTGCTCCCGTCAATCCAGTGTTTGATGATAAGTCTTAAAATTTAACTTGGTGTCAATGGGGTATATTGACAGTGATTAGGTACCTTCGTTAAAAACACTGCTGTGCTGTTAGCAATATTTATTTTATTTATTTGGAACACAATCAGTCATTTACATAGATCTTATTAGATTAAAAAGAAAATGGTTCATTGACAAAACAGTGTTTACCGGTTCCATTTTATTTATTTATTATTTGTATTTTTTTGGTTACCATACTAACTTGCTGCTAATGCGATATTGGCAGCAAGCAGCATTAGCACGGCAGAACATTGATAGGTACCTTATATTTCAATTCCCTAAAGCATAATTTGTGCTATATGCAATTTGAAATTTAAGGTAGGTATCAATATATTTAATATAAGTGTTATATTTTTGATATACTCTTACAGTAAATTTGTAAGTTTTTTTTATTTTTATTTGTAGAGGTTCCATACCTTGTGTGAATATCCATATGCATCTAATATTTTCTGTAGCCTTACAGCGGAGAAGTCGCCTTTTGTATCTATGTAAAGGACACTGTTTTCTGTGTTTACAATACAGTTAATGGAAAGTTGTAGGCATAATTGTGTTTTGCCAGAATCAGCAAGACCACATATTTCAGTAATATAGCCAATGGGAAGCCCACCATCCATGGCTGTATCTAAACTGAAAATTGAAAAATACACGTAAAATACTATACCAAGCCAATAATAAATAATCTTCAACAAATTTGTTTACCTCAAAATACTTGTATTCAAGCATTTTTTCCTTGCCAAAGTATCTATTTTTAGAGAACCAACTTTTATTAGAGGAGCCGCATATTTATTCAAAATATCGTTTCTTATAGCCAAAACTTGTGGAAGACTTAATTTTGTAAGAATTGATAACTTTCCTGCGTCTTCCTGTAGAAATTCAAATATAGTGGTAATACGGTTATGGGCTAAATTCTTTAGCACGTTTCGAGTCAGGTGTTCGTGCTCTTCTAGTTTTAACTTTTGCATTTCAGTTATTCGTAAAGTTGAGTATAATATCAATAATCGCTCTCGCATTAATATTGATAACATAACATGGAATGGAAATCCAAATTTCAAATCAAACAACATATATTTGACGTTGACGTTTGGTTGGTTTGGCACCATTGACAGAGGCTCGAACTTTGAAAATCGTTTTTTTTTTTTTTTTTTTTTAATGGCTTTGATGTCTTTTATCCAATTACAAAGTTAGGGAAACATAATTAAGACTAGAAATTACGGAAATTGGAATAGGAAAGAAAGGATTAGGATTCTACATAAAAAAACATATTATATACATAATTACAAATATCATATTTTAATATCATATGTCTCTATAAAATTTATTAGTATTTTATAAACATCATAACAATTATAATGCAATAAACAGTGGATGGAAGTAGGAAAAGGGATGGAAATGGATTGGAGTTGGGCAAAAAACTCAGTATGATCATACAATATACAGGAGAGAAAAACATGGTTCACATCCCCATAATTCCCGCAAGAACACAAAGGTTCAGCGACAATACCAAACTTATATAAATGCGCTGGGGTGCAAACATGACCCAGACGTAATCTGCACAAAATTGAAGTAGATTTTTTAGAAAAACGCAGATTACTAAACCACGGTTTACGTGGAATGGACTCTTGCACCAGTCGGTAATATTTACCTTTGGTGCTATTGGCCCAAAGTCGATTCCACGCTTCAAAAAGGTATACCTTGGGCAAATTTGCCAAATCATGGCTATAATTTAAATAAGGATAGATATCGCCGTCACGCACAGCTTCAATCGCTAGCTGGTCAGCTTTCTCATTACCCGAAATACCCACATGGCTCGGGATCCACACAAAAACAACAATACAACCCTTCAACGCACACTGGTGTAAACAATCTCTGATATCAAAAATTATTTGAGCTTGTTTATGATTCCTGAAGGGAAACTTTGCTAAGGACTGAAGGGAACTAAGAGAATCGCAAAAAATTACAGCTTTCGGGATCTTCATAAGAAGAACATATTGAATAGCTTTAAAAAGTCCATAGCATTCACCTGTATAAACAGAAGACTCCGGAGGGAATTTGATTTTTTGAATAATTGGAAATTGTGAATGGTAAACCCCAACGCCTACACAACTAGAGTCAGATTGTTTAGAAGCATCCGTAAAAATGTGATGCCAATCAGACCATTCATTGTCAACGATATTATTAAATGTTGCATTTTGATGAAAATCATTTTTACATATTCCTATATTAAGCTTTATGTTCGGTTCTACGACTAAAGTATTATAACTATATTGATAAAGAGGTAACAAAGAACTTTGATGTGTAGGTGTTTCTAGGCTCAAATATTTTTTTAAACTTTTGACTAGACATGGCGCATCTTTATGAGCCCAATATCTAGAAGAACTCACTTCATCAGCAAGCCTTCTTAATTTCGGAAGCAGTGGATTATCTTTTAACTGTATATTCCGGAAAAAAAATCTGTCACTTAAATACTGTTGCCTTAAGAATAAAGGCGGTTCACAGCATTCTACTTGTAGACAGTTGATTGGACTAGATTTCATCGCGCCAGTAATGAGCCTGAGCGCTTTGGACTGAATGCTATCAATCTTTTTGGCTGCAGTTACATTACCCGGATATAACAAGAACCTCCCGTAATCTATGACACTCCTTATCAGGGCATTATAAAGAAGTCTCATTGTGAAGGGATGAGCACCCCACCAGACGCCAGAAATACACCTCAAAATATTTAAATTACGTTCACACCTTAAAAAAACATATTCAAAATGAGGTTGACCAGTAAGTTTTGAATCCAATATCACCCCCAGAAATTTGACCTGATTTTGAACTGGCAAAACCGAATCACTATAAATAACATTAACTGTTGGCGTACTCCGTTTTCTGGAAAACAAAACAACAGAACTTTTTGATGGTGACAAATCAAGCCCATTTTTATCTAGCCAAGTCTTAAGAGCTGTCATTGCTGTGGATAATGACTCGGCAATGTCATCTATGCACTGCCCTGGGACATAAAGGAGTAAATCATCAGCATATTGAAGGACAGAGGCATATGTATTTACAAAAGGTTCTAAATCATATGTATATATATTGTATAAAAGAGGGCTTAAGACTGAGCCTTGTGGCAAGCCTTTCCAGACAGTTCTACAAATATAAGAGTTACCACTAGGCTCTAGGGTATATTTAATATATCGTTCGCGTAAAATATTTACAATAAAATTAATCAACAAACTGGGGACCTTAAGCTGTTGCAATTTCTTGTTGAGAATAAAAATATTAACATTATCATATGCCGCGTTAATGTCTAAAAAGGCAGCTACCAAAGACTCATTTTTAGAAAAAGCCAATCGGATATCTGTGGTAAAGAGAGCAAGGCTGTCAAAAGTGCATTTACCTTTACGAAAACCAAACTGGGTGTTTGATAATAGATTATTATGTTCTATGAACCATTCTAGACGGTTTTTAACTAGATGTTCAGCTATTTTAGACATTACCGACGCTAAAGCTATTGGTCTATAAGACGAAGGGTCAGAGCTAAGTTTATTAGGTTTCAATAACAAGATCAAAGTTTGTGTTCTCCATAATCTAGGAACATATCCCGTGAACATTACTTTATTAATTAAAGAAAGGTAATAATTAAGACCATTAATATCAAGCTTTGACAGAAACGAATATGGAATGCCATCCTCACCTGGTGCAGAGTCTTTAACAGATAAAAGTACACCTTTTAACTCGTACATGGTAAATGGTGAGTTTAAGTCCATTTCATAGTGGTTATCATTTATTTCAGGTGCCAGAACTAAAGATTTGAATATAAATTCTTCTGGTGCGGATGGAGGGGCTAAACGATCCATAATTTGTTCTGCCAGAACATCAGTGATTTTACTTTGTTGAGTATTGTTAAAAGCAGATCTAAACTTTCTTATATTTTCCCATACGATGGAAGCATTAACATTAGGACAAAGTGATAAACAAAAACTACGCCATCCTTCAAATTTCTTTTTCCGGAGGAGCTCTTTTGTGGACTTAGCTACTTGAAGATAATTTTCAAAGTTGTCATCTGACATGTTTGAACAGTACTGTTTCTCTGCCTGTTTTCGTTGTTTTATGGCAACAGTGCATTCTTCATCCCACCATGGCGAAGTTGGTAGTACCCCAGGGCCGCAGTTTTTTAATGGAAAAATTTCATTTGCTACTTCTATCAATATATGAGCTAGTGATTCACAACACTCTGATATATTTTCATCAGTTACCTTAGGCAAATCCTGCACTTTCAATTGTACCTTACTCCTATATGTAACCCAATTGACATTTGCTAATTTATATTTCAGACGCGGTTGCCTCAACTGTTTTAAAGGTTTTTTAAAAGGGAAAGTGATAAGCAGAGGGAAATGGTCGCTACCATACGTAGAGTTCATAGGACTCCAAGAGAGAGAAGATGCAAGGTCTGGTGTACAAATAGACAAGTCTGGAGCACTAGGTGTTCGTGCAAGGCGTGTTGGCATACCACTGTTCAGAATAAATAAATTATGATTGTTAAATAATTCTAGTAATTGCTCACCATAATAAGTAGTATTACAACAACCCCAAAGCTGATGGTGAGAATTAAAATCTCCTAAACAAATATATGGTTTTGGAAGAAAATCAAAAAGTTGGTCAATTTCTCTAAAAATATCATTACTTGGACGAGCGAAATATACAGAGACATAACATATTTTATTTACAACCACAGCAGTGACAGATAATTCACTGCTGTGAGGAGGAAGAGACAGGGGAGTTGATGTGAAGGAATTTTTATTGATGTGAAGGAGTATGGCAACTCCACCATACCCATCATTCCTGTCTTCCCTGAAACAGGTATAGCCAGGAATTTTAAAAATGGTTTCCTTTTTCAACCATGTCTCCTGGAGACAGATGAGAAAAGGATCATTCTTGTTTATAATATGTATTAGTTCATGTTTTTTGTTATTTATACTGAGGCAATTCCATTGAATTGCATTGGCTTTGTTGGCCATTGTTACTACTGTTTGAAATTTGATAAAGTGCACCTATCACTGCTGCAACGTTGGACGGTGAAATGGTATTGGACTGTGATAATAACTGTATAAGAGCTTTGATAATGTCTTCAATTTTAATTTCATTTTCAACTGTATTATAAATTCTTTGGGTATTAGGTTTTGTTAAAGGCAAAGAAGGGTCTTTTACTATTTCGGAGTGAGCAAAGCGATCATACCCTTTAGAGAACTTAGGTGGTGATTTGGGCTTTAAAAACTGTTTTCTTGTATGAATGAGGTGGTGTATTTAATGATGATGTGGGATATGTAGTTTGTGAGGCATGAGTAGCTGTAATGTGCGACTGTGAGGATGGTGGTGTTTGGAGTAAGGCATCTGCGTATGACAAGCTTGACACAGGTGGATGTAATTTAACTGCCTCCATATATGAAATGCAACTTTTGCTCATGGTCTCTTTTACTGCCTTTTGTCTACCGAACTCCAAACATTTTTTACTGTTGGCCTGATGACAGCCTTTGCATAAAATGCACCAGTAATCTTCCTCCTCGACATTACATCCATCACCTGAATGGCCTTGACCGCATTTGAAACACCTTGGTGTTGATCGACATTGGTTTTTTACATGTCCGTACCTGCAGCAGTTATAACATTGCACAGTAGGAAAAATGTACAATTCAACCGGCAGTGCCGTATAACACATGTACACGCGTGTAGGTAATACCTGTCCATGTGAAAGTAACAACAATTGTGCCTATATTTTCAAATTGAACAGCATTGTTATTAAATACTTTTCTTTTCAACCGTCTGATTTTAATTATCGGCCCGCAACCAATTGGAACATTGATACTGGCCAAGACTTCTTCGTCTGACCAGTCTGTAGGTACCCCCTTAATAACCCCCATACGAGTTACATTACAAGTTGGTATGAATGCTTTATAATTATCTTTTTTTAAATGAAAATTTGATAAAAATGCATTGGCATCTTGAACATACGTAAACGCTAAACTAAGCCGATTGCGGCCAATACGTTTAAGGCTACCATTCACAATTCCCCTAATATCGTTACGTTTCATAAATCTACCAAAAGTAACTGGATGAAGAGTTGTACCGTCATTAGTGCTTAAGGTATCTTTTTGAATGTGCACAACATATGGCGATGCATCTGAAGGCTGATATTGAACTCGGCCTACAGGTACGCGGGTAATTTCAGTATTGTTAGAACCTTGATTAACATTAACAAGCACCGGCACCTGCGTCTTGTGAGACGAGGGGGCCGAAACGGATTCATGAACTTCTTTCAATGAAATATTGCAATGGCAATCCTTTTCTTTAGGCCCTTTTCCATCCTTCCTCTTTCTCTTATTGCATGAACCACAAACCGAGCGGGGAGCCGCGCGTTTGCGTTTCAAAGTCCAATCCGTGTTATCAGTGTCCGTGTCCATAGATGATTCGAGGACATTAATTAGAACATCTAAAGGTGTTACTTGTTTAGCATCATCGACATTTTTACTGCTAGTGGCTGGAGGACCAGGTCCCCCGCCGGGGTCGGGCGGATCGCCCATAATAAAAATTAAATAAACTTACCCAATATTTACAGTAAAACTATACACTAATAATAAAATATACTACTAAATCTACAATAAAAACAAATTATTCTACTATACAACACCAATCCTTTCAATGATACTTAATTATAAAATTTTAGATAGAAAAACCACGACCGCTTCAAATCAAGTTTCCCGCTCTTTTTTTCAAAATCGAAGTTTGACGTAACGTTAGCTCCATCTTGTCTCTCATTTTATTCTCGAGTAACGAGTGACAGAGATGGAGCTAACGTAACTTGGATTTTCAAAATAGGGCCTCAGATTGTTTATTTATTTATTTATTTATTATTTATTTTATGGCATAGGAAGGCAATCGAGCACACAGGCCATCTGATGGTAAATGGAAACTGTGACCCATAGACATTCGCTTGGGTTTTTCGCGTGTTTCGTACCCTATATTTGACATAAGTGAAATGCTGACATTACACATCGTCCAACTCTGGACGATGTGTAACCAGTTTGTGGCCAAAGGGCAAAATTTCACGGAGTATAGCGACAAGTCGAGCCAATACGTTCAAAACGCCCTTTACATATCGGTGGTTGGACCACTGGACCATCATTCGAGACTAAATCGATAGAAAGGGATGGAGCTAACGTAACTACAAACTTCTATTTCTTCTTTAAATGAATGAGGGTCCACCAAGTGATTTCGCCAATGTCAGTGAGAGAGTATAATCTATTTACTATACTCACTTGATATCGGCGAAATCACTGCGGAATACCGCAGTTGACCACTAATAATAAAGAAGAAGAACGTATGGAAGAGCAAGGAGCTACACGGACGCTTCTACCGGGCCCTAACAAGGCCCGACGTAGACTTTTTAGCGTCCGTGAACTGGCTACGGTTTGGTGACCTCTTTGGGGAAACCGAAGGTTTTGCCTGTGCAATTGCTGACGAGGTCATAATGACGAACAATTACCGGAAATATATTCTGAGGGATGGCACGGTCGACATTTGTCGAGCGTGCCGTTGTCCCGGCGAATCCCTCAGACATATAATTTCCGGTTGTTCGCATTTGGCCAACGGCGAGTACTTGCACAGACATAACCTCGTAGCCAGGATCATTCATCAGCAGCTTGCTCTTCAATACGGTCTTGTTGAGTCTGAAGTGCCGTACTATAAGTACACACCGGCGCCAGTTCTCGAAAATGGTCGTGCTACGCTCTATTGGGATCGATCTGTTATCACAGACAGGACTATTGTCGTCAATAAACCTGACATCGTGTTGACAGATCGATCTCAACGCCGGGCAGTGCTCGTCGACGTCACCATCCCGCATGATGAGAACCTCGTGAAGGCCGAGAAGGATAAGCTCAGCAAGTACCTTGACTTGGCTCACGAGGTGACCACCATGTGGGATGTTGACTCGACGATCATTGTCCCGATAGTTGTTTCGGCAAACGGTCTTATAGCGAAGAGTCTCGACCAACACCTCAAGAGACTCTCGCTAGATGGCTGGATCAAGGGCCAGATACAGAAGGCAGTACTCCTCGACACGGCACGCATTGTGAGGAGGTTCCTCTCTCTGCAGCCCTAACCACCGGTAGCTTGAGCCCTGCCCCGCTGCTGGCGGCACCCGTAGATTAGGTTTTTTATAATGTTTATTTTTTGTATCGGTATTGTTATTTTACCTTTATATTTGAATATGTAAAAAACCTAATTTATAGAAAATTAAATGAATATCTAAATAATAATAATAAGGCCGAGAAGGATAAGCTCAGCAAGTACCTTGACTTGGCTCACGAGGTGACCACCATGTGGGATGTTGACTCGACGATCATTGTCCCGATGGTTGTTTCGGCAAACGGTCTTATAGCGAAGAGTTTCGACCAACACCTCAAGAGACTCTCGCTAGATGGCTGGATCAGTACTCCTCGACACGGCACGCATTGTCGAGGAGGTTCCTCTCTCTGCAGCTCTAACCACCGGTAGCTTGAACCCTGACCCGCTGCTGGCGGCACCCGTAGATTAGGTTTTTTAAATAAATAAATAAATATCAGGGGACAATGTCACACCAATTGATCGAGGCCCAAACTAAGCTCTATGCTTGTATTATGGGTACTAGACAACGATATAAATACTTATATAGAGAAATTTATACTTAAATACATAGAAAAACACCCATGACTCAGGAACAAATATTCGCGCTCATCACACAAATATCTGCCCATACCGGGATTTGAACCCAGGACCGCTAGCTTCGTAGGCAGGGTCACTACCAACTAGGCCAGCGCGTCGTCGTTTTTATAATGTTTATTTTTGTATCGGAATTGTTATTTTACCTTTATATTAACACAACAAATGTACATCATAACATATCATAAAATACAAATATTAACTAAAATAAAAATAAATTAAAACAAATCGAACCCCTCCAACGAACTCACTTGTGGCATCGAGCCTAAGACACTCGCAGCGTTTCCTTTATATTTGAATATGTAAAAAACCTAATTTATAGAAAATTAAATGAATATCTAAATAATAATAAAAAAAGAAGTGCTGTTTGCTTCCTATTTGTAGTACGCATTCATATTTTAGTAATGGCCCTACTTTGAAAATCGTAGTTCGAACATACGTTAGCTACATTCCTTCGTCTTGGCACCCGAAGTTTGGAACTGACGTGGTTCGTGGTATCTTTGTGCCAGCCAGGGTCCGTCCTGATCACTACCAACAGAGGGCAGTACATGTGCAGTCTTGAGTGCCAATGTCCATGGGTTTTATATCCATCCCACTTACCAACAGGGGCACGTTTTATAAAGCTACAAGTAACAATTTGACAGGTACTTGTAGCTTTATAAATAAAATAATCTAAGTGCTCGTTTGTCTTAGCTATGCCACAAAAAAATCCTTTGTATGGATGGACTCAACTAGCGGGTTACTGGCGCTGAATGCGAAATTATGCACCGCGCCAACAAAAAAAAGATTTCAAAATGGCGGCTTGAACATCGAATTAAATAACGTATCCCTTTCTTTCCGGGTGTGATATGAGCGAGATGGCGCGAGATTGGCTGCCATTTTTAAATATTTTTTATGCTTTAATACGAGTTTTTGGTTGTTTGTGTCACGACATGCGGCGCACCTACTAAGGAAAATATCGATTAGGTACCGGTACTATGTGGCAATCTGCTAATGTGTCCCCGCACTATTACTAACCCCGCCGACGCCCGCCATTTGTGTTTGCTGTCAAAAATACGGACGGATGTCGTGAATATTTTTGTAGGATCGAAGCGCAGTTACTTAGGATTTTCTTATTAGTTAAGTTTATAGTTTAGTTTATTCCATCATGTCTTTAACACTTGATAAAGACGCCTTTTTCCGGCGCATGAAAAAGCTGTATTCTGCGTGGAAGGTGGGTTACATTCGTGCGATACAGAATATTGCGTTTTCGACACGTTTCCTAATTTATTATGGTTTGCAGAGTATTTCTGCAGATCCCAAGAGTGAAGATGCATTGGCTAAAGTCGACTGTGTCATGTCATGCGTGGGCGTGGACGACGAGACACTTTACAGCAAGTCCACGGCATTACAGGTTTGTTTTTATACTTTAGCATTTTCTTTGTCATGCCGTTACATTTTGGCTATATGACTTATAATTGATAGCTGACGCTGCCAGCGGCCGCGTGGTATGAAATATCTTTGTCTTTATTCTCTTCTATAAGTGTTTTATTGTGCTGTTAGAACACTTGTGCGCGAAAGCCTACCGCGCACGTGCCTTCTCTGTTTATCAACAGCCATCATGTAAGGTGTGAGAAAGACGGAGCATGTTTAATCTTATACCCGGTTTGTAAAATATTATGATATCCAGGTTTTAAAACATTTAGTGCCTAAGAGCTGTCTATTAGGTCAGTTTTGTATAGAAATTAGGGAGTTCAGAACTGAAGTGTTATGCTGATGTATTAGTCATTCTAATAAATGTACATAAATCTTGCACTCAGCATGCACTAGTTCTTTGGGCAATCTCTTGTAAATGCAAATTTCTTCCTTTAATATTGTAATTGATTGTTAAGTTTATCTCACCTTAGGGTTCAAATTAATAATAATATTTTATTAAATATATATTTTATAAACACTACAACTGGTCAATTGTATCTATTGGCGAGATGTAACGCCGAATTTGATTGTGTGTGTTAATCAACTAAATCCTTTGCCAAATATTTCTGTCTGCCTCTATATTTGATTAGAGTGCAAAAAATGTACCATGCAAAAAATGGAGCATCATACTGTGCAGCCTGTGACTAGACAAATCCAAATGCTTCCTTGTCGATGGTTGATATTGTATATTATCACCTAAGGATATACATGTTTTTGTTTTTGTAAGTATTTGATTTCTCTTTACTGATTATACTCTAACTTACTTGACATTGGCGAAATTACTGCGGATCCGCGATAGACCGCCATTAATATTAAAGAAGAGGAAGGGATATACACACAAACATCACCCTGCGTGCTTGTAGCTGTTGTCTGTGCTCAATACACAGTGCTCCAAGCGCTTGCTATGGTCCGAGCTCTTGTGCTTAGTGTTATAAAGTATAAAACCAAATGACCTTATAGTTAGATTGAGACCTTAGATTTTTTATAGTTTGTTCAGTCAAATAGTTTCCATGCTTTGAAGTGTCACCACAATGGGTACAAAGAAGCTGCTGCAGCCTGCACAAAGCAGTGTCGGCAACTTCAAAGGGGTGCAATGCAAACTATTTGAACGAACAAATTGTACACAGTGTTGAGCGTAATTTTACACATTCTCAGGCTTCTATTTTACTGGGAAATACCATATTGCTTTGATGTGTTATGGTATTGTTGTTTTTAACTTGGCTGCCATTACTGTAAGTAAATAAGAACTATTGCAATGCCAATATGGTTTTACCCTGTAGTATAGAGGCTCTGTACAGCTAACAATTTAAATAAAAAAAGATTGTTAGTTTTAATATTTATGTCATAATAACTTTTACAGACTTGGCTGTTTGGCTATGAGCTTCCAGATACAATCATAGTTCTCACAGAAGACACTATGTGTTTTCTAGCGAGCAAGAAGAAAATAGACTTTCTAAAACCCATAGAGAGTGGGAAAGAAGATTCTGATCTACCTCCAGCAAAGCTACTTGTGAGAGACAGAGTAAGTCCAGTCTTGTTCTATACTTCAAATGCTTTTTTTCAGACTCATCTGGCTGCTGTATTAAAAAGATTTTCTTTCATTGTTTTTCTCCGATCTTTCAGACTGACAAAGACAAGGAAAACTTTAATAAACTCATAATTGAGATCAAGAAATCTAAAAATGGAAAGACAGTAGGTCTTTTCAACAAGGATATTTACCCGGGTGAATTCTGTGAAAGTTGGAAAGCAGCCCTTAAAGCTGAGAAATTTGAGAATGTTGATATCAGCGCCTCATTTGCTAATATAATGGCAACCAAAGAGGATTCTGAAATTATCACAGTGAAGAAAGCATGTCTTGTAACAGTAGATGTGTTTACAAAGTATTTAAAAGATCAAATTATGGAAATTATTGATTCAGATAAGGTAAGCTTACTCATAACTTGGATTACATGTACCTGAATTATACTTTACCTGAATTAACCATGTAATGTTGTTCACTTTCGTGGGAATCAATAGATTTAATACTGGTAACCCACAGACTTCCGGCCAGGGTAACAGTTTGTTATATGGCAACATAGATAGATCTAACTTCCGACCGGCACCACGCCGTAATTTTCTAATTAGTTTAATTTGTTGTAAAAGTCACTTTTTCCTCTCTTATTGGAGTGGTCGTGCATATAAAATAGTTCAATTCATATAAGTGCGGATTCACTGTGTTTTCCTACACGGGCAAGTGCTATATTAAGGTGTCAAAGGCAAAAACGGTGGTAAGTCGAGCTCGCGCGCTGTGAGTAGCTGATGAGCCGCCAGGGACAGGCCCAGGCCCAGCGTTGCCCCGCTCCAAAGGATATCAGGTATGTGATGAAGCACTTAGTCTAACGGTCCGTATTGTCGCCCAAATAACATATTTTCGTTTGTTGTTCCTATCTTCGATAATCCAATAACTCGATTTCGAATAAACCCATACAGTCCACTATTCTCGTCAATAACAAATGTTATTTATCCTTGTTACAGAAAGTAAAACATTCAAAATTAGCTGAGGGAGTGGAAGCTGCTATATCAGATAAAAAATATGTCACAGGTGTTGACACAAGTCAAGTGGATATGTGCTACCCTGCCATTATCCAGTCAGGCGGCCACTACAGCCTCAAATTCAGTGCAGTCTCAGATAAAAATCACTTGCACTTCGGTGCAATAGTGTGCTCTCTAGGGGCTCGATATAAATCATACTGCGCTAACATTGTCCGTACATTGCTGGTCAATCCAACAGATGAAATTCAGAGCAATTATAATTTTTTACTTAACTTAGAAGAGGAAGTGATGAAAAAATTGGTGTCTGGAGCCAAGTTGTCAGCGGTTTACGAAGCTGGGCTCGAGCTGGCTAAGAAAGAAAAGCCGAAACTCGTCGATAATCTGACTAAGTCCTTTGGGTAAGTTATAATGTCCAGTGTTTATTTAAAGTATTGTTGTGAGATTATTTTGTTATGAAATTTATGAGTTTTAAAACTACTTACCTGCATGCTTTAACGTTTTTTTTAATCTACTATAGGTTTGCAATGGGTATAGAGTTTCGAGAAAGTTCCATTGTGATTGGACCCAAGACAAATGTAATAGCGAGAAAAGGCATGGTATTCAATATCAATATCGGCTTGGCCAATCTGACAAATTCTGCTGCTACTGACAAAGAAGGGAAGGTAAGGGTTGCATCGTAACCTTCTAACTTGATGTACTTAATTGCGCAGTCAAGCTCATTCCCAAAATAACAGGTACCTGAATCTCTAAACATCAGTTTCGAAATATTGGGTAAATGTTCTTCAAATGAAAAGTTTTGGAATTCCAGTATTTTAAAAATCTAATGTTTTTTACAATTTCGGTATTTTGGAAATAACTTTCAAAAACTTATCTTGTTATATATTCGACATCTCAGTTACTATCTTTTTATTTTCCTTTGCTACCTCCAGGGACGCAGTAAGGTTAGTAAAATTACAACAGTATTTTATTGACACCTTCCCGAATTAGTTACTGAGGAGGGACGCCGTGTTACGTTAGGTACGTATGGAAATATTTCCATCTCATTCCAATGTATTGCTGCGCCCCTCTTGTTAGTGATATTAATTCAGGAAGGTGGAACAAGCTCTTAAGAGCAGGACTATCTAGGTTATTTCTATAGTGGTCTGTTTTTGACTTGCAGACATATGCATTGTTCATCGGAGACACAGTTTTAGTGAATGAGGAACACCCAGCGTCCTTGCTTACACAGTCTAAGAAGAAGATTAAGAATATTGGGATCTTCCTTAAAGATGACGATGAAGACGAAGAGGAGGAAAAGGAAAACAAGACTGAAATACTTGGTAAGAAAGTCTTGGATTTTGTAAGTGTTACTTTTCACTGGCAGCATAATACTAAGAAAAATAAAAGTGAAATTTTAAATGTACTTTGCATGTTTGTTATTTTTAATGTTCTCTTGTTATTCGAGCAGAGACAAATTTTATCTATACCTAGATTTGATTGTGCTTAATTAATTATGTTAACATTTTATATTCTGATCGGAGTTCTGCTGTTTTTAAAGGAAACTTATGCCAATTTTTTGCAATAACTATGTAAAAAGCTGTATGATTCATTTTGTTTTATTTACTTACATGCAATCATGGATGGATAGAAAATGGAGGTGAGTATCTTGTACTATCGATTATACACCGTTTGCATGTGTTTGTTGCTTCATGGTATAAAAACATGACATTCTTCTTGCTTGGAGAATAAACTCAACTACAAGCTCAAATTATCATATCGTGAGTAAACTTGAAAGTAAAATTGTTTTAAATTCTAATTGGGGATGTAGTTGTGTTCTTATCATGTGTCCAATCATTACACCATGTCGCACTCACGCCAGAACATCATATATAAGGTGCATCTTGTTTTTTCCTAATACTTGACGTCAATTTTTATTGAATGGTCGTAAATAAGCTGTAAAAAAAAATATTGAGTCCATATCCCTGGTACTTGAAATGCATACAGAAAAATAACCTGATGTTATGGTACTATATACTAAAATTCATTAATTCATGGTTAGGTTATCATGCTACAGCTCTATGATTATGATGATTATATTTTATGCTAATTAAATATATATTAAATAAAAATACGGCTACCATGCACGATATCCTGCTTAGTAGCCCTTGCTAAAATTATATTAATGGCTTGTAACTTTTCTGCTTTAAGCACTAAGTCGTTTTTAAGGAATTTTCACCAGAATATTGTCTATTTTTATGCAATTAGAACACAAATAATTTCTAAAACATTAAGAAAAATTCAACTTCTGTGTCGAGTATTGGGTAAATGCTATGACAGCCTATCACTACTTATTATATTATATTATAACTCGTCAAAAAACTAAAAACTTGTAAATTACAGGAAGAGGCAAAAGAACAGCGGTAATAGAATCCAAACTGCGCACGGAGCACTCCTCAGAGGAGAAACGGAAGGAGCATCAGAGGGAACTGGCGATAGCGCTCAACGAGAAGGCTAAGGAGCGGCTGTCCAAGCAGTCCGGAGGGAAGGAAGGCGAGAAGATCAGGAAGAGCACCGTGTCGTATAAGAGCGTCAGTCAGATGCCGAGGGAGAATGAAGTGAAGGAGCTGAAGCTATATGTTGGTAAGGATTTAACTGCTGTCAGCATTTTTTTATGTGACCCTTACACATTTCCATTCTCACAACTTCAATCTAAAGACTGCAATCTTAAGACCTAATGCGTTGTCAACTCAACACAACAATGCGAACACTGCTGCTTGCTATGGCGGTAGCACAGGAAGGTGGCAGCGATGTGGACGGACGCTGCACAAGGTTCTACTACCACTATTTATTTATTCTACAATATATTTAGAACTTTTAGGCAGCTCTATTTTAATTGTCTTATAGATTTTTATTCGTGGATAACTTTTATTGGCCTATCCAAAATGTCTAAACAACTGTTTATTTTACCTCAAATTGGCTGTTGTTATCGTGAGTACAATAAATAAATAAATAGATAAAAGTACAATAATGACCTTAATGTCAGTTTCTACCGCTTAGTCAATAGCACAAACAGAAACAAGTTAAGGTCGGTGTTTATCTGTTCTTGGGGTATCTTAGCCCGGTGCACTATCTTCGTAAGGCTCCGCGTACCACTGCAAATTAGATAATGTGGAATTTTCCTTGTTTCTGGGACTAACAAGTAAATGAGAACATCGACTGCACCCGTAATAGGTTCATATTGCATTGACAAATTACGTTGTATAGTGGGATTAGGAGCCAATCATTGCCACTAAAACGCGTGAACTTATTCTTGGTTATGTGATGTATTTATACTTGTTATTTTTCGTTTTCCAGATCGCAAATACGAAACGGTAATCCTACCAGTTTTTGGTATCCCAGTGCCCTTCCACATATCGACTATAAAGAACATCTCGCAGAGTGTGGAGGGCGACTACACATACCTCAGGATAAACTTCTTCCACCCTGGAGCCACTATGGGGAGGAACGAGGGGGGGCACTATGCCCAACCTGACGCCACATTTGTTAAAGAAGTGTAAGTATAGCTAATTTGTACTCTCGCGTTTGGTAAATAAATTGATGACTTTTGAAAAGCTGGCCTAGTAAAATCATCCTTATAGACGTTTATTGCAAATGCATACTAATTATTATTATTATTTACTGAGAGAAAAAAAACGGTGCTACGCCTGCTTTGGACTAGCGGTCGGGATGAAGTCATTTTGTTTTTTTAAGTCAAGCACCAGCTGTGATGTAGCAAAGGCCATGTGGCGTTTAAGCTGTTTAATCATTACCAGAAAAATGATTATTTTCCGAGTAAATAATTTAAAAAAAAGATTACTTACTTTTAAGATGCAAATTATATTACGCCTTTTTACGAGCACAATTTTGTTCTGAATATTTGGCTTGCTGTACCATTATATGGAATGACGGCAATCTTCGTGTGAATTACAATAATTAACAGTTGGTTGGTTTATAATTGTTCTAAGATAATTTATTTCGTAATTTCATGTAAATCAAATTGTTACAGTTTTCTTTTTTGCACCAAATAAACGTTTTTATTCTTTATTTTCTATAGTGCTATACACAATCTGCATACGTATATGCCTCTTTCTGTTTTATAGAAGTACAACCTTTAACAAAAAGTTTATATACATTTTTTACCCTATATTTTGTACATTCCAGCACATACCGCAGTACAAACACAAAAGAACCTGGTGAAATATCACCCCCCTCGGCAAATCTTAACACTGGTTTCCGACTTATCAAAGAAGTACAAAAAAAATTCAAGACTAGAGAAGCTGAGGAACGTGAAAAGGAAGATCTAGTTAAGCAAGACACTCTTGTAATGTCCCAAAGCAAAGGAAACCCGAAGTTAAAAGATCTGTACATCAGGCCGAATATCGTTACGAAGAGGATGAGTGGGTCCTTAGAGGCTCATACAAACGGATTCAGGTTTACATCAGTGAGAGGAGACAAAGTTGATATCCTGTACAATAATATAAAGAATGCATTCTTCCAACCTTGTGACGGGGAGATGATTATATTGCTGCATTTCCATTTAAAACATGCTATTATGTTTGGTAAGTTGTGGTTGAACTTTATTGTAGTAAGCCAGGAATTTCTTCATTGTTCTTATGTGAACCTAAATTTAATTGCATTATTTTTTTGTAAATCTGTTATCATAGGATTTCTAAATGAATAGCTTCGTCTTAACATTGGCAAGGTTTTCGCGGATGTACTTGTTTTTTTACCTCTGGATAGGTAGAGTACTGTCTCGTTAGAGGCCTTCATTCAAAATGATACATGAACATGGAAAGTAGTTGTGCTTGGGCTGTGTCAGAAGGGTGGTCAAGACTACGACCCGATGGTCACATGGGCTGGTTAGTATATTCGAAAAGACTTTAGGGCCGTATTAATACACTCATCTTGGCTGAGATCCCCGTCACAACGTACGTCAAAGTAAACGTCAAGCCATAGAGAACTGACATTTTTGACATATCTTGAGATGAGCATTACAGTCGAGATCCGTTTATTAATACGGGCCTTAGATAAGGCAAGTTCAGGATCGAACAGCTAAGCGCGACAGAGAGGCAGGCTAATTCCTGCAGCAGGTTAATGGATGATTGGCTCGTATTTTGTTGATGAGTCAGTCAGTACTCTTTCCTGAGTGAGAGAATGAATACGGACATACCCCGACACATTACAATTTCCAATGTTTCAAATCATTTCATTCAAGTCAATTACGGCGGTAATTCCTAAACAAACACCTTGGTCTCTGTAAATTACAAACACACCGTGCACACCTTGGTCTCTGTAAATTAGTCTACTTATCTTGCCTCTTGTAACAAGTGCTTGACGACGCGCTGGCCTAGTTGGTAGTGACCCTGCCTACGAAGCTAGAGGCCCTGGGTTCAAATCCCGGTAACGGCAGATATTTGTGTGATGAGCGCGAATATTTGTTCCTGAGTCATGGATGTTTACTATGTATTTAAGTATTTATATCGTTGTCTAGTACCCATAATACGAGCCTAGAGCTTAAATTGGGACTAGGTCAGTTGGTGTGACATTAATAATAAATAAATAAATAAATAATAATAAATATCACGGGACAATGACCCCTGATATTTATTATAACTGCACGCTATGTATTCCAGGCAAGAAGAAGCATGTGGACGTGCAGTTCTACACGGAGGTGGGTGAGATCACGACGGACCTGGGCAAGCACCAGCACATGCACGACAGGGATGACCTGGCGGCCGAGCAGAGTGAGCGCGAGCTGCGGCACAAGCTCAAGGTGGCCTTCAAGAGCTTCTGCGAGCGCGTCGAGAATATGACTAAGCAGGAGATTGAGTTCGACACCCCGTTTAGGTTGGTAATTATTTATTAATCTTTTGGACGCCAGTCTCTTGTCTACAACTGAACGTCGTGCCACTTACGCCATCGTCGGCCACAGCCGACACAAGTTGAAGCTTAAAGCGGCAATTACACTACTTGGGTCAGCTAATGCGGTTGCCGAACTTATTTCAAACTGTTTCGGCTAACGAATGCCGTCTACATTTTAGTCTGTCCGCTTACTTCAGTCTCGTAATTGACCAAAAAAAATAATTCACGGTTTTTACATTATAATTCCAAAGAATAGGTAATTTTAAGAGACCAATTTCATTAATTTTGTATTTGACCCAATAGTTTTGTTTTAATATCTTTATTTATTTAGCAGACATTTTATAGATGACATGATTATTTTAAATTTGGGATGGCATTTTCTAATAAATTACAACAATTAAATGATATCTAACGATAAAAAGTGATTGTAACAGTGTAATAAAACATACTATTTCAAGCGGTTTTCGCCTAACCCGTAAGATACTCCTAGAAGGGCATCAAGCCCAAAACTAAAGTCAAACAAAGCTCAAATATACTATTGAAATGTTCGAAATAGAATATACCTCAAATATCTCAAAAACTTAATAATGCAGAACGGCTTTAAACCCCTAATCCTCGAAATGGTTTTCAAATTAGAGTAATTTAAAAAATATGAACAATCCCAATCAGGCGGTTGGCGCTCGCCGAATGCGGTCGACTACCGTGTCATTTACACTTTTGCGGTTGCCGTACCGTATGCAACATGCGAAAGACGAGTCAATGTGATTGCCGCTTAGAAGAGACTTTGTTTCGTATGAATTAAGATACAATTTGCATATTTGGCGTGTGACACATTTTGTATTTGACGTAAGGCTTTTAAAATGTTGAGCCCGCTCTACATTTAGCCTGCGAATCGCGTGCGTAAGCCGCAGGCAGCGCGAACCGTTAATGTGGAGCCGTCTAGCATATTCTTCTCGGTTTCGCGTATTTTTCTCCGGTTTCCTTGAAGATGTATTTACGGCCTTGTCCGCAACCATAATAGCAGTGTCGGAAATATTAAATCCCGCTAGTCCATAAAGCCAGACGCTTCTCTTTGTATCTTTAGAGTGTAATATTACACAAGTGACCAGGATGTGTCGCCTATGGACCGGCATAGCATGTATTGCGTTATTGTATTATATGTATTTCGTCAACGTAAACAACAAACTGCTCGTCGACGTTACGTGTACATTTTTTGTATGCATGTTTAACATGTTATGGAAAAAGCAAGATAAAAATAAAACGCCATTCCTTCCACAGAGAACTGGGTTTCCCTGGTGCCCCATTCAGAAGCACAGTGCTACTCCAACCCACCTCAGGCGCCCTAGTAAACCTTACCGAGTGGCCGCCGTTCGTCATCGCCCTAGAAGACACGGAACTGGTGCACTTTGAGAGAGTCCAGTTCCATCTCAAGAACTTCGATATGGTGTTCGTGTTTAAGGATTACGCCAAGAAGGTTGCCATGGTGAATGCTGTGCCTATGAACATGCTGGATCATGTTAAGGAGTGGCTCAAGTAAGTTGATACTCGTAATTTTCGGAACTAAACTAGCCTTGTAATTGTGATGAAGTTTATTTAAGTGTATTAGTCTTTGAGAGTGTCCCCAAATCTTGTTTAAATATTAAATTCTCAGACACGGTGTATTGTCGGCCAAAAAACTGGTCTTTCATTTTAGTCCACAACTTCCTCTCAAATTACTATATTATCGTCACTTGAGATTTGTTTCATTCACGATGGCACGCCCCTCCAGTTATTGTTTTATCTTGTGCCAACTACATTCAAATGTAGGGTGACAAACCGCGTTTTCGGCCGTTTAACACCCTCCAGACTTCAATATGTAGATGATTTTGTTAAAAAAATGTTAGCAATGCTAAACTAACTGTATTACATTTTTAAAGATCATATTTAATTATTAAAGCTTTTTTTTACAGTTCATGCGACATACGGTACTCAGAAGGCATCCAGTCTTTGAATTGGACTAAGGTCATGAAGACGATCACGGACGACATCGAAGGCTTCTTCGACAATGGAGGCTGGACATTCCTCGACCCAGAGGATGAGGAGAATGCTGCTGCAGTAAGTCCACACAAATAATTTAGTCAGAAAAAGTGTATTAAGTTTTAAAACTCGGACCCAAAGCGGTGTTCATCATAAAGATGTAAACTTCATACTGATATTTTCTATAACGATATAATACCGTTATACGCCACCTCTTTCACTGCATTCAATTTCGCTGGTTCGTAGAATACCGCGGTGGCCGTCATTGCCGCCTATTTAATACGCACCATAAGAGTCGAGAGTCATAAGATTCAGGGCTTTTATAAGTACTTACTGGCAACAAAAGCCTGCAATTAGTAACGTTATTATAACGTTGTTTTGGTTTGATTACGATGTTTTTCATAACGTTGTACAAGTCTGTGGTACACTCTAAAGTGACTAAGCCGTAATTTTATTTGTGTTTTTCAGAAAGCGGATGAGGATTCGGAGGAGGAGGACGACGCGTACGAGCCAACGGACGTGGAGTCCGAGGAGGAGTCTGACGACGACTCGGAGTACGACTCGGAGGCCTCCGACGTCTCCGACGGCTCCAGCGAGGGCGAGGGTGAGCTGACGCTTTAGTTTATCCGATCTTTCTTATATTGAGGCCATAGTAGCAGATATGTAAGTGAACTGGGATGGCATTCGTATGTTTTATCGGCGATAACCTCTGTATTGTTGATCCAATTGTCACGAAATGTAGTAGAACATAACTCGTATTTTTAGGGTTTTTGAATAAGTGATCGTTATTTTTCACACGTTTTCGCCTTTAACGAAATCAAAATTAGAAATAACAAGCTATTATCTCTACTATAAGTAATTAATACCAGGAATGAGAATAGTTGCATAAACATTTTCCAGTATTCTCTATGTTATTCAAGGAAACGTGTTCGAATTTAACCGTTATTGTCCTAATGTTGAAGAAACTGAAGTACAGTTGAGGCAAACCTAATATGAGCAAGATTGATCTGGGGGTTAAGGAGCTTGGGTGAAAATTCGCATAGTCTACTATACTCAATTTGTTTAGGTACTTAAATAAATGTAAACAAAAAAAACACGTGACGTAGTTGGTCAACCAATAGGAGCCGAACTTTGATACGTCAAAGCTCGACGGAACAGTTTTGATTGGCTGATGATCAATTGATCACAGAGCCACGTGGTTTGGTTTGTTTACATTTATTTAAGTACTTAAACAGTTTGAGTATATCAATTATTTAATACAACATATTTCCCTTATTACAGAAGAAGCAGAAGAGTCCGGCAAGGACTGGTCAGACTTGGAGCGCGAGGCAGCCGAGGAGGACAAGAAGGAGCGCAATTACGAGCGCGGCGACGGCTTCGACCTCAAGCGCAAAGGCCGCGACTTGCCGCGCTACGACGACAAGAAGTCCAAGCACGACAAGCACAAGAGCTCCGGCTCCCATCACAAGAGCTCCAGCTCCCACCATAAGAGCTCCAGTTCAGGGCACAAGAGCTCCAACCATAAAAGCCCTAGCAAACACAGTAGCAGCAGGTATTTATTCATTTAAATAAATTCACAGGGGTGTATGAATAGATTTGAGTAAGGAGGACGCGAGGGAAGTTTATCTGAATCGTGCTAAGTGGTCTCTGCCTACCTGGAAGGTGGCTTGATTGTATGTATGTAATTTACAGGGGATAGTCATACAAATGTGAAACGATTGAAAGCGACAAGGTACAGAAATGATAACTTATTTATGCTGTTGACTGCTAAGGCTGTTGTTTGATCAGTAGTTAAATGAAGTAATTGTTAAAATTTGAAAAAATAATTTGAAAATTTGACACATTTCCTTGAGATTTAACCATTAGGTGTGATTTTTAACAACTAGGTAGTTTAACTACTGATCAAACAACAGGCCCCAAAACAGTACTAGACAACGATAAACTTAATTACATGGAGAAATACATAAAAAAACATCCATGATTCAGGAACAATCTCTCTCTGGGATTTGAACCCAGGACTGCTAGCTTTTTGAACAGGATTAATACCAACTAAGCTAACGTATCTTGTTTTTTTGTAATTCTTCTAGTGACTGTTTTGTCCGCGTAGAACACTTTTATCGCTATTCCCTCAGATTTTAGGATACATGTTTTTCCCAAGGTTTGAATTATCTCCAAAATTTCTTTACTATCCGTTCAGCGGTTTTGCAGCCCCATTTCTAGGAGCTCCTTTACAACTTGTTTGTGACTAAATCTAGAAAAAGAAATGTTACATCTGTGTGGCTTGCACTACAGAATGCCGTATTTTGAAATACCTCATCATTATCATGTATCATTTTGGTTATCCCCAGCCCGTCGAAGAACCGCGACAAGCACCACAAGTCGTCGCACCACGACAAGTCGGGGCGCGCCAACGGCGACCACAAGCGCTCCGGCGACCGGCACAAGCGCGCGCGCGACGACAGCCGCGAGCACGAGCGGAGCTCCAAGAAGTCCAAGTCAGTACCCAACTTCCACCAACCGTGCGACCCAGTAATTACTCGGAGCTTTAATGATACTTCGTTCAAAGATAAACCTATCTACAATAATGTTATGAAGAGGATAAAAAATCATTGTATTTTTGTAACGAATAAACACAAAAATATATAGATCGATTTCAAAAATTCTTTGGCCATTAGGATGATAGATAGGCTACTTTTTATCCCGCGAAAAAAGAACGCCGACAAAGTCGCTGGCAGAAGCTAGTTATTAAATAAAGCGCTAGTAGTTTTTTTGTGTAAAAGTGCAGCCTACTTAATAAACATCACCTTTTTTATAAATCTGTGTTCTTACACACTCACATTGTATTTAGCCTTTTTTTAAGCGACATATAGACCTGAGCAATACAAGATTGGCATGGGATTCGAAATGGCATTGGATTGGTTAAATTTTGACCATTCTAACTTTTTTGTGTAGTTACTTTTCAACTAATATTTAATGTTTCCCTTTGCTAAATTTGGCAACAAGAAAACAGCCCAAACATATCGAATGGAACCTTTTCATTAGTCATATAGCTGTTTTGACTTTGATTGATTTGATTTGAGCCACCCTGCACCTTACCAGCGCGTACAAGGCGCTCCGGTGACGCTCTATGGAGATGTAGTTGATGTAAAGATAAAGATAAAGACATTTATTCAGTAAGTAGGCCGCACGGGCACTTATACACGTCAAGAATCTACCAGCGCTTCACAAGAGGAGACCACTGCTGAGAAGAAGCGCCGCAAGAAACTCAGCAGTCAGTCATTTTTTTAAATATATTTAATATTACAATGGTACTACTTAGTCTAGCATTATATAAATCTATAAATAGCAAATTAAAAAAATATTTCAAATATCCTGCGTAGTTTCCGCAGGAAAACACACCAAAATCTTAAGATAGAAAGAGAGAAAAGGAAAAAAAGAACTCCTACGTATGTGTATATAAGACGGTGCAAGATGACCACATAAGATTGATATGTTTTCCTACATCAACGGTGTCCCCCAGACAAGATAAAGATTTTGAATTTGAAAAAAAACAAATAAAAAATATATTATTGATTAAGTTTCGGGTTTAGGCCAAGCATGTTTGTCTATTAAATAGTCCTCGATCCTATAATACGCTTTAGACATTAACGACTTTTTCAAGTAATTTTTGAGTGCTGGAAAGGGTAACTTTAATACCACCTCAGGTAATTTATTATAGAAATGAATGCATTGACCAACAAATGATTTATGTACTTTACGGACGCGGAATTTTCGAATAGCTATTTTATTTTTATTTCTAGTATTTAAATTATGTATATCAGATTTTTTTGTGAAAGAATCCAAATTTTTTATAACATAAATAATATTCTCATAAATAAATTGTGACGCTACAGTTAAGATATTAATTTCCTTAAAAAGATCTCTTAAGGAGTCACGGGAATTTAAGTTGTAAATAGAACGAATGGCCCTTTTTTGTAACACAAATATAGTTTGTATGTCAGCTGCCTTACCCCAAACCAGAATACCGTACGACATAACACTATGGAAATAACTATAATAAACTAAGCGAGCTGTCTCAACATTGGTTAGTTGTCTAATTTTCCTAACTGCGTAAGCTGCCGAACTTAGTTTACCTGCCAGTACAGCTATATGGGGACTCCATTGCAAATTTTTATCTATTGTTATGCCTAGGAAAACTGCCTTATCTACGATTTGCAAACACTCGTCATTTAGAATAATACTAGAATCTAACGGTTTAACATTAGGCAAAGCGAATCTAACACATTTAGTTTTCTTAGCATTTAGTAGCAAATTGTTGCTAGTAAACCAATTAAGTACTTTAACTAGTGTGGAGTTTATGCTACTGAAGTCTATGGATTTTCTGTCTACCTTGAAAATTAGTGAAGTATCATCAGCATAAAGTACAATATCACAAAGTTTATCTACTGATGGTGGCAAGTCATTTATGTAAACCAAAAATAGAAAAGGACCTAAAATAGAGCCTTGAGGCACACCTATTTTCACTGTAGCTCCATCAGATTGTGTTTTGTTTACAACAACTGTTTGAGTTCTATCACTGAGATAAGAAGACATAAGACTTATAGCTTTATTAGACAATCCATAATGTTCTAATTTTAAAATAAGGGTCGTATGAACCACGCAATCAAAAGCTTTAGAAAGGTCACAAAATATTCCTACTGCATCGCAAGATTGCTCCCAACTGTTATATATATATTTAATGAGAACAGATGCCGCATCAATTGTTGATCGACCTCTGGTAAAGCCAAACTGGTTATTGTTAAGTAGTTTATTTCTATTAAAGTGACCTAACATATCATTCAGAATTAGTTTCTCAAAGACTTTACTTAAAACTGGTAGTATGGAAATGGGACGGAAGTTCGTAATATCACTCATCTCACCCGATTTAAAAAGAGGTATGACTTTACTATATTTCATAAGATCTGGAAAGATCCCTTCTGAAATGCAATTATTGTAAATTAATGCTAGATGGGGTGCAATTACACCTATGATAGGAAAAAGTACACTAACTGATGTGCCCCACAAATCCTCAGTCTTCTTTAAACTAAGCGTTTTAAATACTTTGACTATTGAAACTGAATTTATAGGGCTGAATTCAAAGTTTATATTACATTTACTGACATTAGTGCAAAGTAATGATTGAGCTTGAACCGCGGATGATTTGAGACATTTCGTAGTATTAATGGCTATGTTGGAAAAATAATCTTCGAATGCTAAGGCGACGTCTTTATTTGACGTGATTTGTTTGTCACCTGAGTTTAGGGTGACCTGATTATCGCGAGTTTTAGTTTTACCCGTTTCTCTATTTATAATATTCCATACAGTTTTTACCTTATTGTCAGACGATTTGAGTTTAAGACTAAGAAAATTTGCCTTGGCAGTTAAACAAACTTGCTTAAAGGTCTTTGAATAACTCTTAACATAATTTAGGAAGTCAGCGTTCTTATTGTCCTCCCTCTCTCTATATAGGTTGTAAAGCCTATTTCTACTTTTATGAATACCTGCAGTAGCCCATTCGCTAAATTTGGTTTTCGACCTAGTTAAAGTTTTCATTTTAAAATGGTTATTAAATTGATGCAGAATTACGCCAAACAAGTCATTATAAATACTATTACACTCATTATGTATGAAAGGTAACACTGATAGATTACTCTGGACTTTATTTTTGAATGATTCCAAACGATTATTAGTTATAGGTCGATATGTTATTGTCTGAGGTTTTTGATAAAAATCATTGACGAAAGATGCCTTCTGACCACTATGGTCCGAATTAAAACAATTAAATATTTCTTTATCCAAACATTCGCAATTACAAAAAATATTATCTAAGCAGGTTGCACTACTAACACCTATCCGAGTGGGTTCAAAGAACAGATTACCTAAATTAAAAGATTTAAATAAACTTAGTAACCTGATAGAGTTGATTGATAGAGTTAGAAATGAAAAAATCAGAGAGAAATGTGGAATGAAAGAAGACGTAGTGACTAAGATTGAAAAGGGCATGCTTCGATGGTTCGGTCATTTGGAAAGGATGGATGAAAGAAGATTGACGAAAGAGATATACAGATCGAAAGTGAGTGGAAGGGTCGGAAGGGGCCGCCCTAGGCGTACTTTTTCGAATCAAATCGGAGAAATACTGGGAAAGGGCCGAATCTTAAGTACCCGAAACCGACGTGCGTGCATGACTCGATGTATGAATGTTGAAGAAGCGAAAGAAATTTGTCAAGATCGTAGCAAGTGGAAAGAAGTGGTCTCTGCCTACCCCTCTGGGAAACAGGCGTGATTTAATGTATGTATGTATGTAGTAACCTAGTGGTATTATTTGACATTTCGAGTAAGTTAATATTAAAATCTCCACAAACTATAATATGCTTCTGGCTATTACAAGCTAATTTTAACACATGTTCCATAGTTGATTCAAATGTGCAAAAATCAGCCAATGGTGGTCTGTAAATACATATTATTATATAACTTTCTAGTTCAGCGCAAGAAATTTCTACAATCCTTTCTACTGATAGCTTGACAATATCCTTTCTTTCCTTGGATTTAAGAGTACTTTTAACTATTATTAAAGAGCCACCATGAATGGCACATTTTCTAGCAAAACAACTAACTAATTTAAAATTTACAAAATCAAATATTAATTGGTCTTGTCTAAGCCAATGTTCAGTAATGCACATAATTTGTACATTTTCACTATCTAAGAACAGTAGTTTGCGATAATCCATATAAATTATACTAACCGCGCGATACGAGGTGGCGTTGATCGAGTGACGGGTGGCTCTGATGAAATAATCTATGAACTCCAATTAAATGAACAACACTCCTATCCCTTGATATTATCATAATTTTATTTCGTTTCAGGAAATGAAGCGTGAAGGCAACATTCTCTCTTAGCGGAGTAAACGGGTCTCAATCGGCGCACACGGCTCGCGTTATGCTTAGTTGTAATATTAATGTTAATGTTAATTTACCATGTCCGTCTGTATGTTCAAAATCAGGATGCCTGTTTGTATGTTTGTAGATCAATCCGATTCCATTTACGTTAATTTATAAACCAACGTTAGAAAAATAAATGTAAGATTTTATTATTGGAACATTTTATTTTCTGTCACATTGATCCGATGATCGTAAATAAATAATAACGATTAGTCTAACAAATCTCGTTAATTGATTTATTAACTTATCACAAGCGTTCTAAATTCACATAATTAATTGTACATTATTTACAACAAAAAATACTTTCTACAGGCTTGTAGATTACTTGTCTAGTGCGTCCGTTTCTTGGGCCGCCACGACGGGCCCGCGTGGGAGGACGGTGATTCTCTTGGCCTCTGGCAACTTGCTCACTTCCACGCTCTTGGCGAAGTCTGTCTGCTCCTGGCCCTCGCTCGAGCCCAGATACTTCTTGTTTACCAGCATTAGCAACATTAACGCTGGCAAGTGTATCAGGGAAAACCTGAACAGTTTTCGCGAGCTCCCGCTGTCTGATTTTTTGTAAAATTCCCAGGCTGCAATAGAAAAAAAAAGTCAAAAAACCCGGTGATATATATAGGGGTTATCCTAGCATAGAAACATTTAATTTCGAGATTGCAATTGTGCGTAGCCTCTCAGAATCCGCTTACTATCAAATATCATTAAGAAAACCTAGGTAGTCTACTTTCGCTATGATTGATTAGTGATTACGCTAAATTTGGCAAGATGCCGATAAGGAAACGACTAAAAATGGTTGTTACCGCCAACAATAAGACAACACGGAGATAATGGTGTGCGCTAATTCGAGCCCAACGTACCTAAGTACATAAAGTAGATGTTCAAAGGCAGCGATTCCAAGGCGAACCACGTGTTAGTGACGCCCAGGTACGAAGACGCGAGACACGTCGCCGTGATCACGCCCGTGTGTCGCAGCGCCACTCGTCTGCATAATGCTGTCAAATAAATACAATACTTTATAATGATGCACATCTATGGAAGTGAGCCCTTAGCCAGGCCTAGTTTATTTTTATTTTTAATATGGATATTGGTAGATGAAAGGGTTATAAAAAAAGTAATTTCTTGTTTATTTTTAAATGTATTAGAGGTATCTATGTAGGCACTGCCTGGCTAAGGGTTAATTTTAAAAAGTGAGATAATTCCGAGTGAGTGGGAAGTTCGATGTTCAAATTGTTAATGAGCTCGTGTTGCCAGCAAGAAACTTGAATAAATTTCAAGGCGTTTATTAGTCGGAATCCAATTATAGCTCGGTCAATGATGATCTTGTTATGTTACAAGGTTTCGAAAGGTTTGTACCAATGAAATATTTATGAAACAAATAAACAAACAAGTACCACGGGTACATAATGGTATTATGTGATTATAAGGGCTGTCAAAGGGGTTATCCTAGATTTACCCTACAAATAATATGCCAACGAGGATGCAAAGTTAAGAAGCAGTTATTGGTTACTATTTACACACGAACCACTTTCGAACTTTGAGATTAGCCCTTAAAAACAACCGCCTTTAGCCTATTGGAGGCCCTGTGGGATTCCTATTTGAGATTTCATAGAAGTGACGCTGTCATGCAGATTCACGATAGAGATTCATCTTGAATGACCTTATAATTGGCATCCTGGGCTGTATATTTTTTGCACTTGCCCTATTGCTAAAGTGCCTTTACACACTCACCGGGGTCAGTGACCGCCATCATCCGGTAGCCGGCGCGCGAGTAGTCGGGGCGCAGGTTCCACGAGAGCGCGTTGAAGTGCGGGAACTGCCACGAGTACAGCACCGCGCCCAGCACCAGCGCCCACCTCCTACACACTCACCGGGGTCAGTGACCGCCATCATCCGGTAGCCGGCGCGCGAGTAGTCGGGGCGCAGGTTCCACGAGAACGCGTTGAAGTGCGGGAACTGCCACGAGTACAGCACCGCGCCCAGCACCAGCGCCCACCTCCTACACACTCACCGGGGTCAGTGACCGCCATCATCCGGTAGCCGGCGCGCGAGTAGTCGGGGCGCAGGTTCCACGAGAACGCGTTGAAGTGCGGGAACTGCCACGAGTACAGCACCGCGCCCAGCACCAGCGCCCACCTCCTACACACTCACCGGGGTCAGTGACCGCCATCATCCGGTAGCCGGCGCGCGAGTAGTCGGGGCGCAGGTTCCACGAGAACGCGTTGAAGTGCGGGAACTGCCACGAGTACAGCACCGCGCCCAGCACCAGCGCCCACCTCCTACACACTCACCGGGGTCAGTGACCGCCATCATCCGGTAGCCGGCGCGCGAGTAGTCGGGGCGCAGGTTCCACGAGAGCGCGTTGAAGTGCGGGAACTGCCACGAGTACAGCACCGCGCCCAGCACCAGCGCCCACCTCCTACACACTCACCGGGGTCAGTGACCGCCATCATCCGGTAGCCGGCGCGCGAGTAGTCGGGGCGCAGGTTCCACGAGAGCGCGTTGAAGTGCGGGAACTGCCACGAGTACAGCACCGCGCCCAGCACCAGCGCCCACCTCCTACACACTCACCGGGGTCAGTGACCGCCATCATCCGGTAGCCGGCGCGCGAGTAGTCGGGGCGCAGGTTCCACGAGAGCGCGTTGAAGTGCGGGAACTGCCACGAGTACAGCACCGCGCCCAGCACCAGCGCCCACCTCCTACACACTCACCGGGGTCAGTGACCGCCATCATCCGGTAGCCGGCGCGCGAGTAGTCGGGGCGCAGGTTCCACGAGAGCGCGTTGAAGTGCGGGAACTGCCACGAGTACAGCACCGCGCCCAGCACCAGCGCCCACCTCCTACACACTCACCGGGGTCAGTGACCGCCATCATCCGGTAGCCGGCGCGCGAGTAGTCGGGGCGCAGGTTCCACGAGAGCGCGTTGAAGTGCGGGAACTGCCACGAGTACAGCACCGCGCCCAGCACCAGCGCGCCTGCGTCCAGCGCGCCCGTGCAGCCCACCCAGCCCATCAGGGGGGGGATCGCGCCCACTACCAAACACAAACAATGGTTCACAAATAAAATTGATAGTCTCCATTTTGTTTCGCATAGCAACCGTTAGCAGAATCATCAATTCGCAGAATTGCTTTTCGCATAAATTTCTTAGCATACTGTCATTTCACACAATTTTCTATGGCAGAATAGTACATTGGCATAACGTTGATTAGAATAATAGTCCTAATGTCCTATGTATAATGTAATAATTGTATCGGCGAAATTTTTATCGCATACTATTTAGTAAGTATAATTTTATTAATTATGTTGTAGTCATTATTTAGAAATCTTTTAATCTTACTCCAACAATAGTAATTCAGTCCTGGCGTGTCGCCGGCTGCTGCCACGGCAAGCTCGCTTCGATCGCTGGGCTCGCACGCTTTTCTTGTCGCAGTTCTAACCTAACCTAACCTACTTTACTGGAAGCAGTTCGTTACTAATATTATACTGTGCTACAATTACGCTACGTAACATTTTGCGGAATTAAAGTCGGCGGTGTTAGTATTCTGCTATTCAAAATCCTACCAAAGGATTGTTATGCGTTATGATAGTTATGCTAAGTAAGATATGCTAAAGTATCATTCGGCTAAAATCTGCTATATGTTATGCGAAGTACATTTCAGGCAATCAATATTATACATGATAAAGGGAACCCACAAACAATATATTGTTAATGAACTTGGTGCTGAGCTATATTCTAACTGCTCACCACACAGACTAATAGCATGAGAAGTTCAAGCCCGTGCGTTTAAAGCTAAATTCTACCTTATCTATCGCCAACAATCCAACCTTTTTTAACGCCTTACACACAATTGTAACTTGTACTGGACTGTAATATCAAATAGTTATCAATCAGAGTATTCGAACAAATGAAATCCACGCGATGGTTTAAAGTGGAACTTGTTAAAAGCTGCCACGTGTTTTTCAGTCACTCGCTTACTTTATTGCTTCGTTATCAATCAGGTACATCAGTAATCAGATCACGGTCAGTATCAATAGGAGCAGAATGTTACTCAAACACTCGTTCTATCCAACAAATGTTAAGCTAAATAAGATTGTGCATGATGCATCATTACAGTTGCTGCATACTTGTCAGCTTAACATCCCCGTGTGTTTAGATTACACTCCTACATTCAATCCTTACGTTTGCCTGAATAAGATAAGCCAAACATGGTACCAACCTACAGATCCCAACCAGGTATTAAGTATAGACATCCTCTTCATGGGTGTGTAGACGGAGGTATACAGAATCAGGTTTCCCGCGCCTAGTGCTGCCGTCAGCGGGTTGACGCCAAAGTAGAGCAGGCTCAGCCCAGTCACGCTCGTGGCGGCTGCGAACCCCGCGGCGTGGACGGGCCTGGAGAGTAATATGGTAGGTTCAGTGTCATCTTCATCATGCTAGGTTTGGTTTGGTTTGAATGGAGCTTGAGGTGTCAAATCCTATGTCAGCAAATATTGCAGTCTAAGTACAGATTTGTTTAAATAGAGAGAGTATAATTTAAATAGCCAACAAGTCCGCTATTGGACTTTTGCAGATTCAGTGGATACACTATGTTTACAATATAGACTTTAAGTCATCTTAACAAACTTTAGTAACGAGCGTATTTCTTAGTACTTAGTAAAGAAACAACTTGGACTTTAAATCGCTATGCATCAGGCATGCCTTTTAAAATAAATACTTACTGCAACAACCCCTTAACAAGCACTCTATTTTTAGTCCTGGACATTTGCGCGTCGAAAGGCACCTCGTGGAACTGGTTGATGGAGTTGGCAGCCGAGGACACGAGGCCGGTGCCTGCGGCGCACAACGCGAACGTTGTGAGGTCAAACGGAGCCGGTGCTAACGCGTAGCCCGCCATTGATGTCATTACTACTAGTGCTGGAAACAAATGTGTTGTGCCTTAATCACTTTTGTTAACACATTTATGATACATTTGATTGAGTCGCAAGTCGCAGTTTTAAGCAGCAAAAATGTATCAGAAATAAATTCGGCTTTATCAGTGCACTAACTAGTATTATGAAAAACCTTTACGCTAGGTTTCTCCTTTATGTTCCCACTTTCTTTTTCAGCTACACATTACTACAATTCTGTTAATGTAGAAATATAGTACTTCGTAATTTAAAACACCTACTATCGGCAAGCAAGCATATCAAAAGAGGGAGTTGATCATTTACAAGTCAATTTTTATCAAGTTAGTATTTATGACAAGTCAAACAAGAGTAATGTGTTTATACAAGCTGTCACTGGGATACTCCCAGATTGACTAATCAATAATCATATGTCATAGCAAATTTATAACAATAAAACCTATAGAGTACACTGCAACATTAATTGGATGTAAATTAAATAATAATTTATGTTTACTAGTTATACTCTGTTTCATCTAAGATGATTCCTGTGACAGCTCATATAAACACGTATTACACTTGTTTCTTTAACTTTACATAAATACTACATTGGTGCACACCTAGCGACGCTGTTCAGGAACTTAAATAATTAATCATCAATTTTAAATACCTTGCATGTGAGTATAGTAAGTGATTGAAATCATGAAATATGGCTGTCACAGGAATCATCCTAGATGAACCAGATTGTAGTAAATAATGTTTGTAATCAATTGTAATATTTTGGGTTCTTTAAATAAACAAAGAAGGATGATTTCAAATCAAAGTGAATGTTTCAATAACATGCACTTCAGCAATGAAATGGTCTAAAGACCAACACTAAACTGTACACATGAATTTAATACTGGACTTGACAATATTTAATTTTCTTATTCATACTAAAATAAAAAAGCCTGGCTTTATTAAAAAAATACTTACAAGTTAATCTAAACTTGGAGAGCATCATACAATACTGTCCCACATTGTTTTTTCTATCCAAGGATGGTGTCTCTTTCCATACCCTGGTGTCCTGAGGTACATTCTTGGACTTGGTGGGGGCTGCGGTCTGGGACTGTGTTGTGAGAGGCAGCTTGCTCTGCCAGCTGCTCGATGTAGATATTCGAAACAGTTGCTGAGATATTGTGCCATTCTATAAACCATTATAATGTCAATTGTGTTGTAAATGTAAAGCATAGGATTAATAATAGTTATTGAAACTGCATATTTATGTGAAGATTCACATCATGAAATGAAACCAGGTATTTAAATTTAAATATCAAGAAACTACCGTCTTTTAAACTACAATTTGCCCTCACTGGGCTCATATTGAAGACACTGGAAACTTGATTACCTGTATCACTAAAGAGCTATGACAATGAGCAATAAACAACGACCAAAGGCTCAAATTACATGTTTCTGGCAGTTACAGAGTTAGCAATAAGAAACATCAGTCATAATATGGTAAGTCGTAATGTTATATGTTTTAATCAATAAAACTGTAGTTTTCCTTGTTTAGATAGTAATTAAATAGTTGCCAATTAGACGATTAACGCAACAATGTATTGTAATATAGGCTTTGAATACAGTTACGTGTAGGACATAAATAAAACATGGTATAAGGAAATTCATTCAACTTACGCCTATTTTGATTAGCACAGACTTATTGGAAATGCCTGCGGTGCCATGTTTGAGGCAGAAGGTGCAATGAAACACCTTTATATATGACATATTGCCTTACTAACGTCGCCTCACCTAAACATCCTGAAAGATAATAAACATTGATAATCATGTTCGGCAATAAATACGTAGTTTAAAGCAAGATTTGTAATCTTTACAAATTAAGATGGATAACGAAACTAAAGAGCAATTTTAATCGCTAGTCCATATCGGAAAATTTACTATATTAAAGACAGTGCAACGCTGAAGAAATCCAATCAAATCAATAAACAGGAAAAGTATGAAAGAAAAATAAATAATGTATGTTTTATAATGTAAAAATCGTACTTACTTTCAAGAAGTCAAGTCCTAAACAAAATGTTATATAAAATTATATTTATAATCACTTTTTATAAAAGTTGCAGAATAAATTAGAATTAAAAACATTGAGGTTATTTAGGTAATCATGAAGGACGAGCTACACGATAAGGTGAACGTCAAATGTAAATGACATGACTGGGTGGGTTGGAATTGGTTGGTCAGATTGGACTTGTACTAAATAAAGTAAAAACGGTCTGTCCACATCATAAAGTATATTTTTTTTTAATGAATCAAGGATTTTTTTTGGTCAATATGTGAGGATCTTGTAAAAAATCGGATTATACTTAATTTGCTTTATTATAATTTATTATTTACCTGACAGATTGAAACAAATGGCAACACTTTTAACCAACAACAGTATTACCATGTACAATACCCTTAATTTGTTGTAAAGCCTGACAAGTTCCTTTTTAGCCCTCGCCATGTTGCGGATTTTCAGTGGAACTAATTTATTTAAATGGCAACGTTTTTTTTTGACAACGGACGTTGGAAGTCATTGAATGTCACCGATGTAAACAAATCGATTTTAAAATCAAAATGCCCAAGAAATTTCACCCCGATGCAAAAAACATTATTATAAATACATTCAAATGGTTGCGGCAGAAAAAGGACGAAGGATTCAGCAGCATTCCAATAAACAATGTTTTGAAATTAGTTGTTGACATGTCGGGTATGATATTCATAGTGCGATTGTCATGAATTGGTTAGCTTGGTACTAAATATGTATATTAATTATTAATTATTTTTTTTTCTCATTCAAGGCGTCTGTAGTGCTACAATTAAGAATATATAGCTTACTTTTAGACTTCGTTATTACTTAGGAAGTGACTATAGAAAATTGGAGTAAATGCTGCGAACACGTAAAAAAAATAGAAGACGGATATAGGACAAAAGGTCCTATAATCGAATCACAGACCGAAAGATTTATAATCGAGGTTGGTGGTCCTGAAAGTGACTCTTCAACGGACGAAAGTGAAAATACATCGGAGCCAGAATCTGATGAATATATGGATGTCGAATATTTAGAATCGGATTTTGACGGATAGGTAATTATTCATATTTAATTATCAACTAGACATGCTCTTCCGATTACATGAAAACATAGTTTCACAATCTACAAGTACTTAATTGTATATATCTCACTCGTTCTTGCACGATGCCAATACTCACTGTCCCGACTATTCATGACGTACACGTATAATTGCCATATGTAAGCTGTTTGTAGCGACACTACATCAGGGCTAAATAGGAACTTGTCAGGCTATAATTTGGTTAAAAACATAATTAAAAACGATAAACTAGTTATTTAACTATTGTTGATGTTAACTTGAAATTAAAATTCAGACTCATGCTATAATGAACCGCTATGGGGTATTATTCAGTCAATTTCGTTATATTCTAATCTAATAATGTTATATTCTAATGTGAATGTTACTGGATTTCACTTTTTTTTTTTTTTCTAGACCTGTTTGAAGAGCTTGTTGTAGAGAAATGGGAAATGTATCAATAAAATGACTAAGCCGATCAATATTCTGGATATCTTATCGCCTTAAATTGTGTTAATAATAATAGACTAAGCGACCCACCCCCACTTCGCTTTGGCTTTTTGTAGCTTTTCATCAGATTTATCCCAATCATTAACACACAGAGAATAATAAAATGGGATGGAAAGTTCTGAGCTAGCAACATTACCTTTTTGTTTTTATTTTGATTCGATTGGGATTCGAACACGGAAGTGGTTGGTTTGTTCCTCTCGGTTCGTTTCGTATCATATCGTATGAACTCGTTGACGATCAAATTGCGAAATGTCTAATTGTTTTTTCCAATCAAGAGTATAAAAATGTCTAAATTATGGTGAAAAGCAGTTTGGATCCGGAATAAGGCAAGGGACTCCCTAAATATGGCCTCGAGAGGAGACAAAGGGAATGGAAATGGCGAGGAGCAGATCGTGGAGGTAAACGTTGGCCTAGATTCGGTTGAAGTGTACAGTTAGGAAGTCTGTTTTGTAACTTGAGGATGTTTTTAGACGTTGGCGGAGGTCTTCCGATGCTTCATCTGTATGGAGAAGCTCGTGGACGCTCATCTTTGCCCCCACTGCTCGAAGCTGTGTTGCTACGCGTGCGTGCGGCGCTGGTTGACGGAGCAGCGCTCGCAGTGCCCGCACTGCCGAGCCTCGCTGCATCTGCACGAGCTGGTCAACTGCCGTTGGGTCGAGGAGGTCACGCAGCAGATCGAGACCATGCAGCAGACCAACTCGGCCAGCCAGCGGGAAAGCTTTAGAGACAGGTACTGTCAACATGTTGGTTGCTAGGGGTTATTATGTTTTGTGTGCCTTTTCATTGCTGCTTTAACCTCTTTTTTTTTGTCGGGCTTACCATTGCTGAGGGTTTGTGGCTTACTGATAGCCCATAAAATGTCAAGTAATCAGATTAAGTTAATGCTAAAACAGTAGATTTTGATGTCAATTACAACCTACTTGTTTTGTAGGTTAGACACCTACAAAAAGCAATATGCAGTTGATAGTAAAACCTTCATGTATGAATCTACTTGCAGTTCCTGCTGTTGGTTATATTTATAATGACTCTATGGAAACATTCCTCTTTCATACTATACCTTTTATTATTTATTATAATCCACACATCTATTTCACCTGATAGCTGTACATCCCTGCGTTTTGTGTCTCTAAAGTTTTAAAAACTTATAAGTCTATTTTTAAAGGAGTTCACTGAGGGTGTGCTGATAACAGTTTCTGGTAAAGTGTTTCACCACACAATTCGCCAAGAAGTGTCTCTCCTAGGGTTGCTAGCACATATAGGCTTGTTATTTTTATAACAGATGTCCTACTCACCAAGAAAAACTAACTGTTTACTGCTGGACATGCCGTCGCTGCATCTGCCACCAGTGTGCGCTCTGGGGAGGCACCCACTCCGGACACACATTCAAGCCACTAGAAGAGGTCTATGAACAACATGTCACTCAGATCCGTGACGAAGTGTCCCAGCTGCGGAGAAGGCTGATGGAGCTGATTAGTCTGGTACAGGATGTGGTAAGTAATTTATGAGTGGAATTACTAACTGTTACGTTTCTTTGTGGCGCTTATTGTTAACAGTGGTTCATCACATCAATCCAACCATATAGTTAGTTATTCAGAACCAACAGCCATCTAGACCTATTTTCTCTTTATTCTTATTTTAATACAACTGACTTTGATATTAGGTGTAAAATACAAAAAGTAAAAAATTATAGTAATGTGTGTGTATTTCAAGTTATGTTTTGTTTTTTTATTAAGTTTAAATAGTTAAATAGTAGCTTTGGAGTGGGTGGATTTCATGCAACTTAGGCTGTTTCTGAATTGCTGCCATTATTTAGGGTACGATAAATTGTTACTACAGCTGTGAGTAAATTATATCACTACAAATACTGTTTCTGAGCAAAATACTGGTCACACATACCACTGTTTCATTTAAAATTATGGGGCAAGCATATTTCACCATCTTGACTATTACAGGTGACATCTTATATTTTGGTGTCCATGATGCCGCTTGTAGGAATCTCAGTGATGTGAAAACTTGTTAATTTTGCAATGTACATTGAATTGTAACTTGTCACCTATTATTGTCAGGATGGTGAAATAGGGGGCTGGTCCACTGGCCCGCGTCACAGTGACCAGTGAGGGTTTTGACTTATAACGTCAATAAAAAAGTCTCACAAGGTATTAAATTCATTGGAACCAAAAGCAGATGTTGATTCATCAGTTGGAGATCTAAAAAATAATGAAGTTTGAAATAACCACAACTATAAATAATAAAACCAATATGACACTAACTGGCAAACTCATCCACTTATTCTTAAATAAATAAATATTGGGAGACAATCTCAAATCAATTGACGTAGGCCAAAACTAAGCTCTTGGCTTGTGCTATGGGTACTAGACCACAATCAACATACTTATATAGAGAAATACATACATAAATACGAAGAAAACATCCGAAACTCTGGAACAAATACTCATGATCATCACATAAATGTTTGCCTAGCTTCCTAGGCAGGGTTACTACGAACTGCGCCAAATACGCCATCAAAGTTCAAGTTAGGTAGTGGATAATAAAATTTAAAGTAAATACAAGTTTAAAAATGTTTATTTTCTTTAACTATACATCTAAGTTACCACTGAGTAACTGCATAGATTGGCATTGTTGAATGCATTCTGTAGCTATTTATAATGTCATGAACATGGTTTTACCTTAATGGCCACTAAATTTTCAAAAGTCTCAATATGTCCTAGATTTTTTTATACAAAGCCTTTGTTCAGTAAAAACCGTTGGATCAGCTGCTGTCACTGACCTCTTAACCTCCTTAGGAGTCGTGAATGCACAATGCAATGTGTTCTGCATGCTAAAATGATACAATATTTGGCAATTTGTTCATCAAACTAGATCTCTAAGATTTCAGTGCCATTGGGAAATTTGAATGCACTTGAGTCATATCACTGTGATAATATTTATAAGTATCATAATATTCATATTAATTCTTTGAAACAGACTAGTTGTAATGTGTTGTAGTTCCATTTAGCAAAGGCAAAGTCTTGTGACACCATTTGTATAAAACTCGTTTATCGCATATTCTCCCTTATTATATTTTCCAAGACTCAACCCTTACAGCACAGAATGATATGATTGTTCGGGATAAGTGCCATTGAAAATGAACCTTTTCCCATGACTCAAAATTAGCAAAAAATCAAGTTAATTTAAAACTTAAAAACCAAACAATATGAGTCCTATAGGACCCTAGTACCCGTCAGTATTATCTAGTTGATCAGTAAGATTTAATACTGTTTTATATCATTTATTAAATTCAATTTCAATTTCAAAATGAGATCTACATAGAAGAAATTGCTTTTAAATGTCAGAAAAAAGTTACAATAGTATTCTTTCGGAATTGAGGGTCTTGTATACTATCCTACTAATATTATAAATGCGAAAATTTGCGTGTGTGTGTGTTTATGTTAGTTTGATACTCCTTCACGCTGCAGCGTCTGGACAGATTTGGATGACATTTGAAATGGAGATAGCGCACACCCTGGAATAAAACATAGGCTACTTTTCATCAAGGAGAATATAAAAGTTCCTAAGGGAATAACGATACCCTAAATCTACGAGGACCAATTCGCGGGCATAAGCTAGTTTTAAATTAAATTGGAATTATGACTTCACAATAATTCTAGCTAATGTTGTATTGTAACAAAATTATTGAATAATATTGACTAAAATAATTTCAAATTAATTAAAAAAATGTATATATTATGAAATCGTGAATAGTAAAAATGATAATGATGTATTTGTGTGTGTGACTCATATAAAAATAGAAAATATTTTGAATGCCTGCTTAAACAAGAATTGTGCTGTTCTCTATTGTTCTGGGCCTTTTACTCTAGGAGGTAGAAACCATATTGTCTTTGACCTGGTATGGTATTATTTTTATCTTTGCCGACATTATTGACAAGTAAATAAAAGCTATCAAAACTTTGACAATACAATAACAAGTCAAAGACGATATGGTTTTTACCGTCTAGAATTTCGGCCCTGTAATATTGCCACCTACCATGTACCAAAATGCTGGCAAATAAGCTTTAACTTTGATTTTGACTTTGATATTAACTACCTGTGTGTATTTTAATGCAAGTCCTGCTGTTAACAAACATGCCCTCACAATCAAACATGCCCACAAACATTTAAATTAATAATATTATTTTGATTATACAAATACACATCATTACAGACACATTACTTTATTATTATTGTACTTATTTATTTATGTATGTTTATATTCATATATTATGTACATACACATACATAAACTCACGCCTTCATTCCCAGAGTGGGGTAGGCAGAGCTACAGAATTACCAAGCACTCTTAAATAAGTTGTTGATAATTCTGTAACCACGTTTTGCACAATCAGGCTATATATTATGTATATCTTCTATATTGGTAAGTTTTCTAAAAATGTAACCTAGCTAGATAGATTTATCACCCCCGAATCCACCTGCATACTAAATTTCATGAAAATCGTTTGAGCCGTTTTCGTTTGCTCGTTTAAAGGTATTAGATTAGATGTACAGTACTGGCAACCGTAGTTTAAAAGTTTCATACAAATTTTACGAGATTTTTTAAATACTAAACTTTTTTAAATTAAGATTTGTACAAACATTTGTTATATACCATTTTGAACCTTATTTAATCAGCAAACGAATTGAATAATAGCAATACAATTGGTCAACTAGTTCTTGATTGGTTGTCAGTTTTGGTGAATCACATTTTTAGGAGATGTAAGTACTAAGGTGATATATTATTTGTTGGTACTGGATATCATAATTTATCTATGCGTACAATCGCCCACACAGCTGTGACCAATGAAGATAAACAGAAGAAACTGTTTCTGTCGTGCTCATGAGATTCTTATGTAAAATCTATATTTATCTCTTTATACATTTTCTCACTTCTGTCTTTAATGGGCAGTTAAGTGTGTGGCTGTTTGTACATTGATTTGTTAGTACTTTTTGCGTAAAGCATTATTATTTTGTAAATATGTTCTTTGCTTTGATTTCTGTCCTTCTTTTTCTGTGGACCACTTTTTTCTAGTTCCTGTATGTTTGTTTATTTGACTGGTAGAAAATACCATTAGGCGTGAAGATCGCCATTTGTGCTTTTTTGTGCACTAAAGGTTAAAGAAATCAATAAAATACAGTGGGAAAGAGAATCATTATGTAGTAGAGTAGTAGGTAAGCTAAAATTTAAAATTTAAAACATCCAAAAGTCACGAGCAAATACTCGCGCTCATCACACAAATATTTGCCATGACAAATGAACCCGTAACTGCTAGCTTCATGTTCACTACCAACTACGCTGACTGCTACGCCACCTCTGTAAACCATTTACTTCATCTATTGTTCTTTACACCTGGCTATGGTTAAATTCAATTACAGGAACGCAACGTAGAATCGGTACGAGCTGCCAAAGACGAGCGTGTCCGCGAGATCCGCAACGCCGTGGAGCTGATGATCTCCCGCCTGGACTCGGCGCTCAAGGCCAAGCTGCTCACGCTGATGGGCCAGAAGAACAGCCTCACGCAGGAGACGGAGCAGCTGGAACACCTGTTGCAGGAGATCGAGCACCAGCTGCATGCTAGCACTAGGTAACTGTTACTTTTTAGTCTTCCTTAAAAGGTTCAACAGGGTCCATTAACTAAGCCTACGCTGTCTGTCCGACCATCCGTCTTTATTTTTAACCCTTCATTATATATTGAACAGTAATAAGTAAACCAATTGGGCAAAAACATCCACAAACTGTATCCCACACGACAGAATTCGGCGTTGCGGCAGATCTAAGCGCAGATGCCGAGATTAGCTTGACGCTTTTAGAAGGCACTGACAGGATGCTGCACAAGAAAGAGATGCGTGGAAGGATAAGAGGGAGGCCTTTGCCCAGCAGTGGGACACTTGGCTAACAAATTATAATAATAATAAGTAACTGGTGAAAAATTTCACGAACTATATGTTATTTGGGCGGATTTTTCAGCGAATTTTCGTTTATTTATTGGTTGAACAGACCCCAGCAGCTGCCATAAACCAATAAATACGTACACTGCCGTCCTATCATAGAAGGCGGCTAACTGCAAGGTAGTAGTCGAACCATTCTGTACTCTATTAGTAGCCACATTCAATTTAAATGCTTATACTATTACTATGCACTTAGCCACCTTTTTTGCTAGGACGGCAGTCAGAAAGAATGACATAAAGAACCCTGCACATTCTTACAGCTTAATGTGTAATAATGTTGCCGGTAGAGGTAGATCTGAAAGGGCACTTCTGTAAAAAGATAAGACAAGATACTCAGCAAATATGTGGCCCAGAACAAACCTATGTAAATGCATTGCCAACCCTGAGGTTCAAGATGGAATGCCTCTCTTTGTCAGGCTAGTCCTAATTGACTTATTGTACATATTAGCTTAGTGTTCTTGACTCAGTAGTTTCAAATATGGGCATTAACACTTATTTATTTATTACATGAAACCATACATCGATTATTAACATTCTTTTTCAATGAGACATTGTTGAATGGTGCTCACACATTATAATAATCAAGTTGTTTCTTTGTTCTAGATCTGAGCTAATAGCCAAGAGCAGCGACTTGTCGAAGATGATTCACCAAGTCCGGAAGAAGCCGATGGCCAGTTTTGTTACCGCTCCAGTTCCAGCTGATTTCCATAGGTGAGTACCATAGGTTTTCTCTATATTAACAATACGTATTACTCATAAATCGACAAATTACTACTTTTCTAATATTCGTCAAATGAAGTCGCGAGTAAAAAAAAACTAGTAGGAATAAAATCTTTGTAATTTTTCCGTTTTTTTTTTTTGTAATTGCCACCTTTAGGGACTAGTTTCTATCCTTAATTCCATTAAATGATATATAGTTTGGCAAAAAACAGTGACAGGTCGAATTACAATTATGAACTAAAGATATGACAGTAGTCTAAATTCAATATGGCGGGAACTAGACGCCATTTTGTAAAAAAGAAAAACAATATCGACGAACTGTGACAAGTGGGGTATCATTGAATAGCTTTTTGGATTTCTTTCATCATTTTTCATTTTGAATGATATTTTAGGATTTATAACGATTTAAAGTTGGTTAGCAACGGTTGAGTTTTTTAAAGTTTGCTTTTTGTCGGACTTGTTGTATCATATTTTAGTGTGCATGAATCGATTCCCTTGTTCAATAGCGCAATATAAGTAGAGGTACAGTTTGTTTGTCCTTAACAGCGAGATCGTCCCGAGCTACGACAGCAGCACCTTCCCGCTGACCAACTTCACGCAGCTGCAGCACGCGGCGGCGCCCGTGTACTCCGCGCCGCTGCACGTCAACGGGCTGTGCTGGCGGCTCAAGGTGTACCCCGACGGGAACGGCGTGGTGCGCGGGAACTACCTCTCCGTGTTCCTGGAGCTGAGCGCTGGGCTGCCCGAGACCTCCAAGTGAGTCATGAGCGCCTGGTACTTCACGCAGCTGCAGCACGCGGCGGCGCCCGTGTACTCCGTGCCGCTGCACGTCAACGGGCTGTGCTGGCGGCTCAAGGTGTACCCCGAAGGGAACGGCGTGGTGCGCGGGAACTACCTCTCCGTGTTCCTGGAGCTGAGCGCTGGGCTGCCCGAGACCTCCAAGTGAGTCATGAGCGCCTGGTACTTCACGCAGCTGCAGCACGCGGCGGCGCCCGTGTACTCCGTGCCGCTGCACGTCAACGGGCTGTGCTGGCGGCTCAAGGTGTACCCCGAAGGGAACGGCGTGGTGCGCGGGAACTACCTCTCCGTGTTCCTGGAGCTGAGCGCTGGGCTGCCCGAGACCTCCAAGTGAGTCATGTCATGAGCGCCTGGTACCTTTTTGTTTGAGTTTAAGTGACAGTGGCATTCTTTTTGTATTTTGATGAAGAAAAAGCAACATTTCAGCTTTTTAACCGACTTCAAAAAAGGAGGAGGTTATATGTTCCACTGTGGGTTCACCGATTTGTCCGTCAATTGTAGACCGATTTAAAAAATATTTTTTGTTTTGATAGGTATTTTATACTTTTGAGGTGGTCCCATTGTCACCAAATCTGAATCTGATGAGATAAGGGGATTAGTGAGGAATTTAGGGAATTCATCAAATATTGTAGGCAAACAATTTTAGTATTTTTAGTAACAAGTCTATTTGCACTCAGAAAGTATCATTTGGTGAAGTGGAACTGTTGACGAAGACCACAGATGGCCACCGAAACTCCTCAACGGTACCTATTTCAAGGGTGTCGATAAGATATCTCGATTAAGATAGTTGAGCGACTACAACGAAGAACGTTTAATTGTTTAAATATGACTATGACTTTCCCGCGGCGTTGATTGCGGCGAGCTTGAAATGTCTTAATGCTTCGTATGAACTAAGAATTGGGATTACATAACAGCTTATTATGATCACTAAAAAGTATAAAATACGCATAAATAACTTATAGGTATAGGTCTGTCCAACTGAAGTCGGCTTTTGTTAAAAATCGTCGCCGTCTTCAGTTGGACTGACCTATACCTGTACGCTATTTTTGCGCTTTTGAAGGCGGTTTAAAAAAAACATTTAGGTTAATTTATCCTACACACGAAATCGAAGTGTATGTAATTAACTGAAAGTGTGTAAGTACTAAATGAAGGTGCAAAGGTATCTGAAGTATTAATTGTATGTTTAACATACATTACTTGAGTATGCAATGTCAAAAGTCGTATAAAAATTGTTACTTAAGTCATTACTTTTTACAAAAGCAATTACTTTTCTTGACTATAGATGCGGATGTTAGAGTAGCCCACCTGCTGAGACAATGTAAGCATTCAATTTATATCTACCATTACTAATGATCTAATTTAATGTTACAGATACGAGTATCGTGTTGAAATGCTGCACCAAGTATCGCGGGATCCCTCGAAGAACATAGTCCGGGAGTTCGCGTCCGATTTCGAGGTCGGCGAGTGCTGGGGATACAACCGCTTCTTCCGTCTGGACCTGCTGGCTAGCGAAGGCTACTTGAATCCGGACACCGACACACTCATACTGAGGTATATTATAATTACGTTTTTTCGTCTTAGGGCCGTCTGAGATAAGTGAGATGACGAACGTGACGTTTACTTGTCATAAGTTAGACAGGCATCTCACTCAGCATCAGTTTATTTTATTAAATACGGCCCCATTTGCGGAGCCGACATTTTGACACGTGAGTGACAAATATACTGCCAGTTGCAGTGTAAGCGTGATAGCGATTAGCCGAAAGCTATTAAGAAGCTGGGAATATTGTATGTTATTTATTTGTAGGTGAAATCAGTCGAAGAACATTCGATCAAGCAGCTATATTAATTTGCTTTGTTGATGCCCAAGTCCATTTAGAAGCAAACTTAAACAAAAATATTCTTTTTTTTTTCTAATTTTCTCCTCCCCTAGGTTCCAGGTCCGGCCACCAACGTTCTACCAGCGCTGCCGCGACCAGCAGTGGTACATCAACCAGCTCATCAGCATGCGCAACCAGCACGTGCTGCAAATCAACGATCTCAAAGAGGTAACCGCTCCTACAATCCACTTGCACAACAATGCGCATAAAGAACAGTTCAATATTTTTTTTTCGGTGTAATATTATAAATACGAAAGTTTGTGTGTTAGTTTGTTACTCCATCACCCTGCGACGGTTTGACTGATTTTGAAATGGAGTTATCTTGTAACACGCAGGCTACTTTTTATCAAAATTAAAAGTTTCCGAGGGAATAAAGATAATCGAAATCTACGCGAACGAAGTCGCTAAGCTAGTCCTGAATTAAATAAAAATAAATCAAAGTATTTTGGGAATCAAAATCAAATTAAATTAAATCACGCCTGTTTCCCAGAGGGGTAGGCAGAGACCACTTCTTTCCACTTGCTACGATCTTGAAAAAAATCTTTCGCTTCTTCAACATTCATATATCGAGTCATGCACGCACGTCGGTTTCGGGTACTTAAGATTCGACCCTTTTCCAGTATTACTCCGATTTGATTCGAAAAAGTACGCCTAGGGCGGCCCCTTCCGACCCACTTACTTTCGATCTGTATATCTCTTTCGTCAATCTTCAATGTAATAATAGGTGTTCAAAAATGTACATTGCTGCTTGTTTCTTGTTCCCCAGCGTCTCTCCCTCGAAATGTCGCGCAACTCGATCGCTGCGACGCGGGCGACGAGCGCCGCGCCCGTGGCCGCCGAGGACAACCCGGCGCAGAACAACCCCGTGGACAGCGCCGGCGTCAGCGACACGCTCGTCTACCAGCAGTGGAAGTACCCGCACGCGCTCAGCTCGCAGCGGATACTCACAGGTGGGCCACGAGCCACTGGCATATCGTTCGAATAAGCAGCTCGTGCTGTCACCCATGAGCCACGATATTATTTACCCGACTGCGCGACGCAAAGGCGAAGTCTAGATATATTATGTTTGTTCCTTTGTGGCGCTCTAGAAACTAAACGATTGGGCTGATTTTGATGATTTTCATGTCAATCGATTTGTCTTAATCTTGTGGCACTAAAGTTATGACCAGACATAGGAATATTTGGGGCAAAATTAAATGACAGCTAGGGATTGCCTATATCGATAAACTAAATTATTGATGCTTTTCCCATATACTAGTGGTCGCTCCAAGTTTTGTTTGTAAGTGTGTATTTTTCTATTAGGGTTTACCCCTACCACTTCCACAGACATTCAAAAGGCTTTTAGCTACCTGAAATGGATTCATCAATCGAGACGGAGAAGATTAACGCTCGAAAATTTGGAACAAATTCTGATTGTTTACTTTAACAATAGTCAATGGGACAGTAATTCTGAAATACACAATGAGGAAAAAAGTATGATGATTATGAGTGAAGATCCAAAAATATAAAATATAACCAGAATTTGGTTTCTATTTTGTTTTATTTTCATACTTTTAATGAAAAAAATAAAATACAAACTAAACTTGGAGCGACCACTAGTATATGGGAAAAGCATCGATAATTTAGTTTATAGATATAGTCAATCCCTAGCTGTCATTTAATTTTGCCCCAAATATTCCTGTCTGGTTATGACAGTAATAAAAATTTTAACATGGCGGCAACCAGACGCCATATTGTGAAAAAGAAAAAAAGTTGAGCATCTATGACAAGTGGGGTATCAAGTGAATAGGTATAAAAAAAATGTTTCTTATATATTTTTTAAATTTGACTGATCCTTTATTATTTATAACGATCTTGATATTGTGCTGGGACGTTACATAAGTTACAGTTATATTACGAAGTCGGGTTTTAGGTTTTATAAATCCAAAAATAAAACAGCGGTTTTTTCTAAAATTCATCCCACCGTGCCAACGTCAAAAACATAGCTTGATTTTGGTTTTGAGCATGTGATGATAGCGGCTTGGTTCAGTGTCATTTGGATCGAAACCATGAATATTTGATAAGCGCGCCCCGCTCACGTCGCAACTCGTCAGCTCTGATAGTAACACTTCACGTAGTCTGATAATAAAAAAACGCACAAATTGCAACAGCTTAAAGTTCATGATTTTGTAATTAGTAGTTATGCCATTCGTATTCTCGTCAGGCCTGCCGCCGGCGCTGTTCGAGGAGTCTCGCAACAACGACGTGTCGTCGCAGCCCGCCAGCGGCTACGGCGACTACGCGCTCGAGCGCCGCCTCGCGCCCGTCACGCTGCCTTCTACCTCCAGGTACCTCGCCGTAACACAGCCCGGCAATCGACAGCTGTTTTTTTGACTGCGCGTTTCATTTATGCGTCCTGCAAACAACAGGAATTCCCGCGTGTTGTTTACTGAGGTTTGTAACAGATCCGCTTGTCCCGCAGATCGGCCAACTCTCTCCACATGGGCGGCGCCGACAACATGGCGCTCGTGAGCCTGCACACGCTGCTCAGCGCCGCCAGCGCGCCCAGCAAGCTGGCGCGCCCTGATAAGCACCACATACCTGCCAAGGAATCCACGCTCACCGGTGACTATCTCGTCTCTAGTCTACCCGACATGGCGCTTGGGTACCCAACATGGAGCTAGTGTAACTAACATGGCGCTAGTGTACGGTCACGGACGTTAATTGATATGCCACTTGCCACTGTTCGTATTTTAGCCGTGTAATACAAATCGGGTTCAGTCGGTTTTACTCGTATATCGAGATAAGGAAATTCGCACGTCTTCGTATAATTTTTTTTTTTTTTTTTTATATAACAGGAAGGCAAACGAGCACACAGGCCACCTGATGGTAAGTGGAAACTGTGACCCATAGACATTCGCATTCATAAGACCGCAATCCTAAGACTGCAAATGCGTTGCCAACCCTGAGGCCGAATAGAAGAACAAAATGACATGCAACATTAACGATTGGCTAACCTGAGACCCAAGTCTACCAATCAGACCACAGAGTGAATTCACCCAAAGTCAAATTGCATGTCTAGTTGCTATGCAATGGTTATACATTTAAACAACAGCTACTATTGGTGATACAACGCCCAATCAGCTATTCTACTGAACACAATCGTTTTTGTCGTTTAATAGGGTTGCTATGGCCACGTTTAAACAACGGCTACTATTGGTGATATAGAATAAAAAATTGCCATCCATGACAATGTGATAACTGTTGCAAATATCTGAATATAAATAACACGTCAAACCCCGCCATCTTGAAAAGAATTGATTAGTCAGCGTGTAAGCAGGGACCGGAACCGCTTACCCTTTAAAAGGTTTTCGTTAGGGTATATAATTGACTGGTTTGTACAAACCCTAACGATGCGATAAGCATATCTTCGACTTACCCCAATGAAGAGCTATCCCATACGATACAATTAATTCGACTAAGCGCTTACCAATTCCTTAAAACCCTCGTTAGGCTTTCCCTATGAAGTGTTTATTGAACGGCTTCAAGCTATTTTAATCTCTACGCGCAGTCCATACAAATTATTTTTGCACTACTTAGCAATTGATTGGCTATCCACACACAGGCTTGAACCAACCAATCACACGAATCTGCGAAACAGAGTCAACGGAGAGGGAGAATTAATAGGGTAACACTAACGTAATGCTAAGTGCTTAAATCCGAAACCCTTACGAAACTGGTAACCTCAATGGTTAATCATTCATTAGGGTAAGCCTAACGATAGGGATACGCTAACGTTTGGGAGGTTTTCCGGTCCCTGCGTGTAAGTCGAAAGACTAATCATGGCAATAAATAGTCAAACTTTTAAAAATATTTATTCTAGTGTATACTAGATATTAAATTTATAAATTATTAAATATTCGTGTTCTTTTAGTCTCTTTCTGCATAACTATGGCTGATTGAAGCATTACAGTCAAGGACTTTAATTGTTATGCCACTGTAGAACCCTGTCATAATGACAGTGTCAAACCACATGAAAGAAATTACGCCAAAATTAATGATTAACGTTATGCGACAGGGTTCCATAGTGGCATAACAATTAAAGTCCTTGACTGCCTCACAAGTAGCGTAAAATTTAATAAAATAATAACGTTAAATACATTACATAATGTTTTAATTGCTCAATAAATTATAAAATACAGGTTTAGTGTATATTCCGCAGATTGTTGAGAAGAAGCAGCATGAAAGAAATCCAGCAATGCGTTTGCACGGTTTTGTCAGATTTTTTGCGTCGGGCTGTTAACGACCACCTTTTTATATGTTAAACCGCAACAAGAAAAAGCAAACATTTAGATCTAAAAAACATTTGGGGAGTAATGGTGCAAAGACAGGAATGTCGTTTCCACATGAATTCGAATTCCTCATGGATTCCATCATCACAACAGGATTTTGAGACAAACTAAACCAATTTGAAAGAAAACAAAAAATCTCCTCTAAAAAAAAACAAATCTTTTCACTGAGTGAAAAACTTACAGCGGAATTGAGACCTTCTCCTATTTTTCAAGGCGATATGCTCGAAACCGACATTAAACTCGCCTAATATCGTGTATATGCACCTTCGTTATCTATGACAGCTTGAAGCCGTGACCGCATAGATTGACATAAGCGAGTGCAGATATCAGTCCCGCGCATTTCTTCCCATATTTCTTGGCAATGTTGTGCGATAGCTTCCTTTCTTCGCTCATTACGACATTACCATCTTTGCTCCATTAAACCCCAAATATTTTCTATTATATTTAGATCCGGCGATTTAGCACGCAAACTTAGCCCTTCTTGGTGCAAAGTCACAATCATGTGACGAGTTTCCGTAGAAATTGCTGGTGGCATCTGATTTTCTTATAATTTGCTTATTTATAATAATGACGTCTTAACTTGATCTGTATGTCATTATGACAACGATCCTGCAATATTTCTAAAATGCCAGTTGTCAATATTTTAATCACGTTTAACCTATAACCTCCTTGTGATTCGAACTAATCAATCTATTTATCCGTCATCTTATTATGTAGTTCCCGCGGTGTCATGTATTCGTGATTAGTCGTGTAATCTCGTAAATGCTCGTGGATGCCATAATACTGCAAATTTAAATAACTTCACAATGGCATAACAATTAAAATCCGTGACTGTACCCAACATGGCGCTAGTGTAACTAACATGGCGCTAGTATACCCAACATGGCGCTAGTGTACTAACTAGTGTGTGTGTGTGTGTTTGTGTAGTGTGGGAGGACCTTGTGCAGGGTCTGTCCGGGTTAGTACCACCATCTTATCCATTAACCTACCGCCAAGCAGCAGTGTTTGCATTGTTGTGTTCCGGTTTGGGCATAAGACAGCCGGTGAAATGACTAGCATAGAGGCATTCCATCTTAGTCTTCAGGGTTGGCAGTGCATTTGCAGTCTTGTGAATGCGAATGTCTATGGGTCACAGTTTCCACTTACCATCAGGTGGCCTGTGTGATCGTTTGCCTTCCTATGCCATAAAAAAAACATGGCGCTAGTGTAACTAACATGGCCCTAGTGTACCCTACATAGCTCTAGTGTAACTAACATGGCGCTACTGTATACAACATGACGCTAGTGAAGCAACAAACTATTCTTTTTTTTTTTAATTACCCGTTGTATGTTTTCGCAGCTGTAGCAAGCGTGCCGGTTACGGATGCAACGGCGATGGCAAGCGTGGCGCTGTGCTCCTCCATGTCGTCCCCGGAGCTCAACGCGAAGCCCGAGGGCTGCGCTGACCCTCCCAGTGAGGGCCTGCGGGACAGCCCCGACGCGGCGCAAGCGACGCGCGCTTCGGACTCTAGCAGCGATGCCGGGGTAAGTCGACATGCCGCTCGACCGAATAGCGACGCCGGGGTGAGTGCCGAGGTATACGCGAAGCCCCAGGGCTTCCGAGTACAACAGCGCTTATTAAAGGTGAAGTACGAGTACAGTACAATTGTTAGAACTAATAACAAATTATAACAAAATACCTTAAAATGTGAAATCAAATTGTGGAGTAAGACTAATTGGTCGCTCATTTACGTATCGTATATTTCTGACCCGTTCTGCAAAATGGCGAACGCTTGCGCGAACGAAATTTAATAAATCGGGAAATTTATTTAATAAGAAACATGTACTTGCGAGTAAAAGTACGTGTGTAATTTATTTTTTCTCTAATGATCTGTACAACCATTAAAAGCACACGAAGACATTGTCGTACCTTTATTTTGACTAAAATCATAAAAGTATCTTGACACGTCCACGTGTGAGGTGAATGACAATCAGATTTCGACTGAGTCAATTAGGTCCACAGGACCTGATTTATGAGTTCCATGGCCTGAAGGTTAGTTATCTATCTTCCGCTATTTTATTTTCATCTGAGTGCTCTCATTACATAACATTTGCATGTCGATTAAATTATATTCGGCTGAATGCTTGATACTAAACTACCATAACACGTACATTATTCATGTAATCATGTTCTAGCAAATAAATATTTTCATTTAATTTAATCTCACTAGCAACACCTTTGCGAGGCTTTGCTTCACGATGCACGCTAGAGAAATTAACTTCTGGCGAATAGTGCCATCCTCCTTTGGTGTGGTCTTGTTCATATTTCGACAGTTTTAAAAGTTTTAATAAATCAGCTAAAATTCTGCCGCTACGTTCGTCGGTCTCCCCAGACAGCACCATCTTTGGATACGTCTATCCATGGTCTGCCACCTTCTCAGGCAGATAAGTCCATCCCAACTACTCTTCAGCACTGATTCTGCAAGCGACAAGTGTTTTCCACTTTTGAAAAACATTATTTGAACTCTGTGTTGCAACCTATAATTATAACTGTGAATATTAATATTAGTATAGAGGTATAAAGGGTCTAGCAGGCTAAGGAAGGAGAAGTGGCCCCTGTGACGAATATCGGATTTTTATAATGTAATTTGTTGGCTATCTCATAATATAGAAACACCCTAACTTTCAGCCCCCTATCTTGAACCGTCACCGAGAAATTGTCAAAAACGTCATTTTATGGACACATTTTTCAAAGTCGTTTTTCTCCTGAACTATATAAGGTAGAGCAATCAAACCAAATCATAGCTACAAAGGATGGGTAGGAGTATAACTCAGATTTTTTAAAATATTGAATTCCATGAAAAAATAATGATTAAAATGTCAGAGAATTTTTTGATAGCTCTTTTCAACAAGTATTTGTAAAGGTACAGCTACGGGAAAAATCACATAAACTGCTAATAGTATTAGCTAGTACCATGCGAAAAATCAATTCAATATAATTGGTGCAACATACTTAAAAAAAAAAAAATGTCAAAGAAAGCGTGAAATGAGTCTTTCATTCTCAAGGAGATTTTTCGATCCAATGAGGTTTAATTTCGTTGCCTAGCAACAGAATGTTTATTTTGAACTTCACGCATGGCTGTCAATAAAGGTCAAACTGCTGCATCTAAGATACATACATACATACATACATACCTTCACGCCTTTATTCCCAGAGTGGGGTAGGCAGAGCTACAGAATTACCAACAACTCCAAAAACTTGTTGATAACTCCTCTGTAACCACAATTTGCACAATTAGGCTAAGATGTTTAACAGTGTATATTAGTGACAGGTAGCAAGCCCATCGCCTAACAGTACTACAAGCCTTTATTCCGTTAGTCGCCTCTTACGACTTCCACGGGAAGACATGGAGTGGCACAAATGACAACATTTCAAAAAAATAGCATTATTGTTTTTTCGCGTTTATAATAGCTGGTTAAAAATTAGACTACCCGTATTTCTTGGTTTTTCTTTATTTCACTTAAATTCGTCGTTAATAATTTATTAAAGAAATAGTCATTAAAAAGACCGTATATACAAAGTTAGGAATACTGATGTCGTGATCTTAGCCTGATATAAAATTTAAAAAAGTAACTTTAAACAGTAAACAAAACTGACTGTCATGTCATGTCAATCTTTCGCTGCCGTTCGTTCACAAATTTGCTATTTTGCGTAATTTAATTAATTACGTAATTTGTAGACGCCATTAAAATAAATAAACTATTTTGCGTAGAATTGAAAGCGTGTCGTCAGAATCAAGTAATCCGTCAGACAGATAAACAATGAACATGACAGTTGTATATTTTTTTGAATTCCTTTGGTAATAAATGGACTAAGGGCACTATAAGTGTATTCCTAACATTCACAATCCAACTTTTCTTACTGTTTTTCTTAAATATAAAAAAAACAACTGCATAAAAAAATCCAAAGATATTTTTACTGTAATCAGCAGTGTAAAATCTAGAAACGGTATTTTATTTTACTACCTTAGCACAAAATGAATTGTTGTCAATTCTAAGCCGGCAACCACACGGCAAAAGATAACATGTGTAACTCAGTTTTCATCGAAACTAACTACGAAATCCATGAAATGACAGATTTACTATGTTATAATTATTTAATACAGAAACTTAATGGTCAATTGTTTCTAGTACAGCTATTAAGTATCACCGTTTATGGAGTATTAAAATAACTCATTAGAGCAAACATCGCAATACAAGTCACGGAGATTATGACTATCATAATATTCGTCGTCCCAGGTATAGGAAAATCTTATCCTGCAGTATTCGCAATATGTTTTTAAGATAATATCTTTATCAGAAAGCGATATCTGAAAAAATGCAAAGTGAAACACTTTCTTTGACATTTTTTTTAAGTATGTTACACCAATTATATTGAATTAATTTTTCGCATGGTACTAGCTAATACTATTAGCAGTTTATGTGATTTTTTCCGTAGCTGTACCTTAACAAATACTTGTTGAACAGAGCTGTCAAAAAATTCTCTAACATTTTAATCATAATTTTTTCATGGAATTAATTAATTTAAAAAAATCAGGGTTATACTCCTACCCATCCTTTGTAGCTATGATTTGGTTTGATTGCTCTACCTTATATAGTACAGGAGAAAAACGACTTTGAAAGATGTGTCCATAAAATGACGTTTTTGACAGTATCTCGGTGACGGTTTAAGATAGGGGGCTGAAAGTTAGGGTGTTTCTATATTATGAGATAGCCAACAAATGACTTTATAAAAATCCGATATTCGTCACAGGGGCCACTTCTCCTTCCTTAGCCTGCTAGACCCTTTAAATGTTTGTCCTTTTCACGCAAAAATGTTGTTAGCCGGGTGACGTGAAAACTTTGATGGTGAGTCGTATAGGATTAAAAGTACTATACATATAAGCTTAAACTATATTTATTTCTTTATTGCTGTCTATTTTTTATTTCTCAACTGCTTCTGGATTTTGTTTCGTGTGACACTTAATATTAGCATGAACAGTCATTTGTTGGCCTTCCTCTTATCCTATCGCAGTTTGTAAATTTCATTGTTCTCGAGGGTTGCCTACTACATGGATCCAACAGTCGAAGCCGAAATATTTTTCTTTACGGAAAGAATCTGAGCTTACTAAGAATTACATTTTCATGACAGCCGAAAGACGTCCACTGCTGGACATAGGCCTCCCCCGAGGCTCTCCACTCAGACCAATTATCAAAACATAATAATATCAGTTTTAATCCATACATACATAAACTCACGCCTTCATTCCCAGAGTGGGGTAGGCAGAGCTACAGAACACACAATGCTTCCTTTTAAATGGAATAGGAATGAAGTAGAGTAAGTTTTTGAGTGTTAAAAACTTAGTCTTATTTTTACCCGTGTCTTATATTTACCCCACCTGACCCTACCAACAACTCTAAAAACTTGTTGATAATTCTGTAACCACATTTTGCAAAAACAGGCTAAGATGTTTACCAGCGTATTAGTGACAGGTTGCAAGCCCATCGCCTAACAGTACTACAAGCCTATATTCCCTTAGTCGCCTCTTACGACATCCACGGGAAGAAATGGAGTGGCACTATTCTAACCCGGTAACCACACGGGCATATCAGTTTTAATCCATACATACAATAACACGTTATTGGCGGATTTAAAAGTGAATTGGCTTGTTTTAGCAATATAAATTAGAACACCGGGGTTCGTGAAGGGATTTTTGTAGTTTTTGTTAATTTAAAAAATTAACGATTTCTACAATACTCGCCAGGTCTTAGGTTTTCCGAATATTTTCGAGAACTTTATTTCGTGCTTTGTGTGAAGTAATTTGTTTTTACTCGTTCATCATCCCTATTGTGAGTGAACCGTGCCTTTTTCCCAGGACCTGATGTTCAGCGAACTGGACGTGTTTGCCGACGAGACGAACCCCTGCCACGCCGACGAGAACTCCACCGAGGAAAACGACGTCGACGACGAAACCATGTCAGGTAAGAGTATGATAATGAGCAGGGAGCGGCATGGACAGTGCAACAACGCTGGATTCCGAGTAGAAATGTTAATATGGAAGTGATTCTGCTTCCGCGATCTTGTTCGAAAAAATAATTCTGTTGAACTTAGAATCCCGCGGTGATGAAATGCACCGTGCATGCCGATCACTGATAATGAGTCTTCCAGAATTTAATAATACTCTCCTTTTGATAACGATCCTAGTTCATGATCCTTAATTTTCCTTTCTTCCTGTCCCAGTTTCTTGCCGCATCGTTTTGGTATTTGCTCAAACTCGTCTATAAAAATTTCAGTTTGTATTTTCAATTCATTCATTATTATTTCTGAATAAATAGTTTACCGACCGCAAAAAAGCAAATAAGAGTTTGGTAAAATAACACGACAATTGGTGGTTGCACTATTTAAAACGCTTCAGTAGTGGCAGGACAGACCCATTAGGTCACAACGTCTAGTAAATCGTTCCGTCTTCGTTTCTATTTTTCTCAACTCACAGCTTGACCGCCATAATGACGGCCATCTTGCAGAGTGCGAGAAGTGAGACGGGGAGGTGGATGCATCTGGTATTACCGCGGAGATATCATTAGATCAATTAAAAATACATAAAAATTGAGATCATGCTCCTAGTGCCTATTTGAAAAATAATTGATTTATACAGGGTTATTTGTAACATACTAATAACCTGTCAGGGTTAAATCATTAACATCATAAACAACAACTTTTGTTCGAAGTATTTTTACTTTACAAATTAACTTATTATTATTTTACAAATAATTCTGTATACAGTAAAACGAAATTTTTTGTGTAAGATAAATATTAATTATAAATAAAATTGAAATATCTTTTAAGGTTTTGGGAATATCTTATACGCAAAATAAAAACCGGGTAGAACCGCGCGGATTCTGACTGTATATTCAATAAATAACAATCGATCGGTGGATCGCGGTCCCCTTCCGCGACCCGAACAAGAAGGCCGCCTTATGGCGTTCGAGCTATGGTTACAGAAGACAAAAGGAAAGAGACGAGGCAAATCTAGGGTTTCGGAGTGACCACTCCAAACCGAGGGGGGCGGCGGAGAGCAGGTGGCGGTGGACGAATTATCTTACCTAAACTCGTTGGTGATTATCAATGGATTTTAGTCTCGGGCTTTATTATATCCTCGCGGGCGCCCTCGCGGGCGTCCCCGGCCGCGCCGCCGCCGCCCGCCCGGCAGCATGTAGCAGGTCCCCCCCTCCGCAGACGCGTCGTCGGCGGGCGGCTGCAGCTGGTGCGCGGCGGCGGAGCGGCCGCGGCGCGTGTACTGCGCCTACCGCCACGCGCCCTACGCCGCCGTCAACTCGCGCCGCGCGCGCCCCGACGCCCCGCCCCAGTAGCCGGCGCCCGGAAGCCCGCCCCCGCCCATCACCACGCATCTCTATCACACCCCCATATTTCCTCTAGTCGATCGATCATCCCGCGCCCGCGACTAGAGTCGCTCGACGTTTTCGCTCGAGCGAAGCTGACCGAGATGACCGACGGGAAATCCCTAATAAGATTGTTTAAATGAACGAGAGCCTGTCCTCCGATTACGACCTCTCAACGATCCGATCGGTCGTTTCCTGTCCGTCCCCGTCGGCTCCGTTCCTGCGAATGCACCTCAGAGCCGCGGCACACCAGAACGCTTCACATATTTTGTCGACCCCCGTGTCGTTTCACCTGTCCTAGCTATTACGTTTCCCGCGTTTCCCGCAGACTGCTTTCCGCTTTCAAATACAGACAACACAAATCATAACCAGACGGACGTTCTCTATCACACTCTCCACATTCCTCGTAACATCCATCGAGTTAGCGATAGACGATAAGCGGTACAATTTGCGTCACCAATTTTGGATATTATATATAGAGTACGTCTCCACTTAAGCGAGAATAGTTGGTTCAGTTCTACAATTTGATTAGTCCTTTTCTGTTCGTCTCTGCTTCTCTCCGGTGATGCCCGCGTGATTGGAATCTTTACTCTATTACACAATACGAGTACTACAAATCTTTTGCCACTTACGTTCTAGATCGATTAGAGAATGACATTCCGTCCATCTTCTGCAAGTTACAATTCTACATGTAGAATCTACATAGCCAAATTACCAGAAGCGCTTCAATAATATCATACAAAATGATGTCGCTTCAGATTTGTACAAATATAACTTGTAGTTCTCTTAAACAGATCTCTGAGCGGGAAGCATGTCGACGTTGTTACCCGTGCTACCTATATTATTCTTATTATTGAATTTGAATTGATATAATAATATGTTTATTTTGCTAGTATGCTTAAAGATTATAATATAAATACCCAAAGACAGATTTAAAATTGGTATCATAAAGAACTGAGTAGATAGTGGTCATGAACTACTATCTGGAAGATTTGTGACCAGTGGACGATATTTCATATATGCGCTAATGATCCATATAGGATGATTTTTTGTGCAAAAATTACAAGTGCATTTGTTCTGATTGTGATACAAAGTATTTGAAACGTCAAGATAAAAAAAAAAAAAAATTTTTCTTAAATCATTAGGACTCTTGTCTCGCAAATATCGGTATTAACTGATAATCTGCGGAAGTTTCATTTTTGGGTAATTTATTTGAAATATATCGTGAAATGCCTTTTTTCCGTTTCAAACTGAATTTAGACATGAAACATATCGTCAGTGTAAAGGTAGAACTCACTAAGTCATATGTAGTAATTTATATGTACTTAGTGAGTATTACCTTTACACTGACTAAACCTTATCAACATAATGACATCAAACACTGATGGGGAAAAGCTAAAACCAAACTATACTCTAGTAGATAGGAGAATACAAGACTCCCTTTTAATTAAAACCAGAATAGTAACGAATTGTTGAACACTAATCAAATATATACTCTAATAACATCTATAATAGAATTTGTGGATGATACGGCTTAGTCGCCCAATGTGAAAACACTCTTAGACACATAGGAGCCATATCTAATATCATAAATTAAGGCCATGGGGTCTTCCCCTACGCATTAAAAGATATCAAATAATAAGCGTTATCGTTGTCTACAAATTCTATTCATATACTATCTCATGACTTAAAAATATTGCAATTCTTCGCATTGCAAGATAAGGTTTTGTATATTCATGTAATTCTACGGAGGCAAAATAAAAATACTGTAATACAGTCAATATATTTTTTATTTTGTTTCTATATAGTGTTATAATTTCTGCTGTATTATTTTCTATTAATTTAATTCTTTCTATATCTAACTACATTCGTTTTGTAAGGATCTCATTCTAAAATAGGCACTGTTGATTCTTGTTGCTATTAAAATTGTTAACTAAGTTGGGTATCTGTTTAATTAGAATAAATACAATGTCGTATCACAGCAAACACTATACATAGTACAGACGTCGTCAGTAAGTACCAACCTTTCACTTCTTTACTTTGTTAAGGTAATTAATATGTAATCAAACCAGTTCCTAGGGATTATTTTTCTAGCTCAACTAGTCGTACAGTGAGGGGACGTATCATAATAATATATAAAGTCCTAAGTACATAATGGGTCATAGTCATAAGTCATGTCAAAATATATAATGTTGTTTTTTCTGAAACCGTAAACGTTTCAGGATTGTGTTAAAACAAACCTAACCTAATCTAATGAGTGCTTTACAATGGCCTTTAAAAAATATCCTGAAAAGTTTACGGTTACATTAATAACACCATTATATTATGTTATGTATGTATTTTGACCATTGTGTATTTTCGCATCGACTTCAAAATAAATGCGAAACTCGTAATACTTCGTAAACTTCTGTCAATTCATGAACTACTTTATACAGTCGGGTCCTATTCAGACGCGAAAACGATCGCGATAGCGAGTGCGTTAGTAATACGAGTATCTTACCCAACTATGGACTATACGTATCTGATACACTCAGGGACCGGAACCGCTTACCCTTTAAAAGGTTTTCGTTAGGGTATATAATTGACTGGTTTTTACAAACCCTAACGATGCGATAAGCATATCTTCGACTTACCCCAATGAAGAGCTATCCCATACGATACAATTAATTCGACTAAGCGCTTACCAATTCCTTAAAACCCTCGTTAGGCTTTCCCTATGAAGTGTTTATTGAACGGCTTCAAGCTATTTTAATCTCTACGCGCAGTCCATACAAATTATTTTTGCACTACTTAGCAATTGATTGGCTATCCACACACAGGCTTGAACCAACCAATCACACGAATCTGCGAAACAGAGTCAACGGAGAGGGAGAATTAATAGGGTAACACTAACGTAATGCTAAGCGCTTAAATCCGAAACCCTTACGAAACTGGTAACCTCAATGGTTAATCATTCATTAGGGTAAGCCTAACGATAGGGATACGCTAACGTTTGGGAGAGCATATGATGTAGTTACCCGATCGATAGACTTAGTCGAATAAAGGGGTTTTCCGGTCCCTGGATACACTACCTAAAGAGACTGGACAAGAAAATTCAAAACTTCATCTGGAATATCTTTCTGGGTCGGCAACAAGCATTGACGACACTTTAACACAAAGGCATAGCATTTGTATATGTATGCGTAAGAAAACCGGCCTGTGTCAAATTTAATTCTCTAAAGTGACGATGATGATGTTCATCATCAATTCTCTAGAGAGGAGATTTCAGTTTTTTTGCCTAAATTTGGCTTTGACATTATTGATGATATGCTGTACTTTTGGATGGTTTAGTGCGTGGCATGAAATGGTTTGGTTATAATATTAATTGCCTGAACAATAAGACTGCAGCTAACCTTAACGTTCTGTTCCTGATCTTTGTCCTGAATCCCGATCCTTGAAATCTTTGCGTGGTCCAAAAACAAGCGCTGAGCGTTCCCGTGGATTATAGACTTAATTTGTCAGACGATTGTTTATTGTCCATGTCCGCTTTAACAAAATTTGTGGAGACAACACAATCGGCTAACACTTTTTGTAGTCTGCGGTGGTGATAAAGGTCTATAACAGTTAAAATTCGGTATACTTTCTTTCCGAAGTGGTAGACTGACATAAGGGGCTTCAGTGCAGCCATTTGCTGAATACTTATTTCATTTTCAAAATTTAACTAATCTCAGTAAAAGTGTGAATAATATTTTTTATCTTTTTATCGTGGATGAGTTTTCGTGTTCTTTAATGAATTTTGAGCTGAACTTAACGTTGCGTAAAAATGATTTCGGCTGGATTGTCTAAAGGGATAATGTCGTTGAGACAGGGCCGTAACCGAAACCGATCTCGAGTTCTTGAGTTGAACGTCTCAAACGCGTCAATGATGAGTTTTCTATGTTTGACATTTACTTCGACGTATCTTGAAGGGTGATTATTATTTGGCTTTTCAACCGCCGTCATTATTGTCTTATAATATTATTCCTAACAAAATTAATAACTTTCTCCCCCTTTTAATTGGAAGGGATACTATCACCAGGTCTGCTATTTTTGATATCAAAAGTAGCTAGTAGCTATAAATATTTTCGTTAATATATTGAAGACAACAATGACGACGATTGAACCGCCCGAATATTCACCCTGAATTCTCACTCAAGGTCTTCAATTTTTAGACTAATAAATATGTCATGGTGAACAGGTGAGAACGACATCGAAGGCGCCTGCGCGGTGTCCAACGATGACAACTCGGACATCCTGAGCCGGCTGCTGTGCGCGGTGCACGGGCGGCCCGCGGCGCCCGAGCCGACCCCCTCGGCGCACACCGACATGCTGCTGCTCAACCTGATGAGGATGAACGGGCTCTCGCCCAACCCGATCAGGCAGGGCGGGTTAGGTTGGTTGACTTTAGTTTTTTTTATAATTTCCCTTAGCATCTTGTGTTCGAGAAAGTTGAAGGCGTCGTTCCGGGCATGACGTCAGCCCTAGGAGGCAAAACAGGCCGAGAGGAGGCCGGTTCCTCCTCAAAGTGATAACGATTAGGGACCCCGAATACTCTGTCCAGCGTGTATCTACTAAGAGAGACAAATAGAGACGATGGAAAGAGAGTCATTCCGTGATCACCAAGGAAATGCTGTTTAAAATATTAATTTCTCAAACATGCAATGAAATGTTGGCGTTATGTTAGTTATTTTAGGCTTCAAAGTATCATGTTCTGGGTGGAGCAACTCGAGAGAGCTGTAAAGGAATATAATATCATACAAAATTGAAGGCTAGGCCGGGAAGTTTTTTTTTAATTTTTATGTTGACATGGCGGCTGTGTTTATGAATAGCCTAATAGCTAAATTTTAATTTTAATTTTTTTCAGTGGCTTTATGGTTATCGGACCAAAAATATCCGGGCTAATGCCTATTATCATACATCGTTATCGCGGGAGCAAAAACGATTTGACAGTAGTGAAAGATTATGACAATTAGGCAAAAACAGAAGTGACACTCGTATCGAGAAACGTTTATACCTACGAGTTCAAAATGTATAAATTTTCTTTAAAATATCTTCCCTCCGTACTTGACTTGATCAGTAGTACATATTTAAAGAGATTAGCTACGCAATCCTAACGTCAACGTTGCAGTCACTTTTCCTGCTACTTTAGACATTTGTTATTCTTGATTGATTTGATATGTACAGGAACATACAAAAATATATCTAAATTAAATATGAGTACAAATAGAAAACATATATTTAAAAAGTTAAAATTATTTTTGGAGAAAAATACTGGATTTGACAAATATTTTTATTAAATATTAAATTTGACTAGTTGACGCGTTTACTCAGTGCAAAACAAGTTTGATTGACCGTTTCCAGCGAAAACTTCGTGCTAGATATGAAGAACTTCTTAGAGGCTCAGAGTGTTTAGGCAGAATATTCCATTGATACTAAATATACATTCTGTTATATGTGTTCTTTAATAGATTTGTTTTTGCTCCCGCGATAACGATGTATGCCTATTACACATATGTTTTTTTTTATTTCATTGCATATGTTTGAGAAAAGCACTGTACATACCTCGTCGTGAAAAGGGGTTGTCAGCCTCGTAACTACACGGCCTCGCTTCGCTCGGTCGTCAATCCTCTACTTCCCGGCCCCTGTAGTAATGTACTATTATTCGATCTAATAATATTTGATACAGGGGAGCAGAACGTCCGGTCTAATACTGAGCGGGGAAACGTATCGAGTTCGGGCCGACCTGCTGTCTAAAAACCGAGGCGGGGTCGATCACAGGAGTGTCAGAGTTTCGGTTTAGACGCGAGTAGTTTAACGTCGAGAGTGAATCCTCACATCTGATTCCAGCGGCCGCCAAAGGCCCCAAGCGCAACTGGGCGATGGCGGCGGGCGCGGAGAGCCCCGCGCGGCGCCGGCCGGCCGCCCCGCGCGCGCGCCGCCTGCCGCGCGCCCCGCCGTCGCCCGGCCAGCTGCGGCGCGCGCCCGGCGCCGGCTACGGCCGGTACAGCGCCGCGCCCGCCGTAGCCCCGCTCTGCGCGCCCTACGCTGGCGCCGACGCCGCGGCGCCTTGCGGTCAGTACGGCGCCGACCCCGGCCAGGGCCGCCCGCCCTGCGGTCAGTCCTATACTTGTTCTTGTACTTGCTAGGGAAGTGCCAATCATTTTGGTGAGGATGTTTTTTTAATTACTCCCTGAGCATATCCAATTGACAGTCCAGAGTCCAGGGCACGCGCTGGCCTAGTTGGTAGTGACCCTGCCTACGAAGCTAGCGGTCCTGGGTTCAAATCCCGGTAAGGGCAGATATTTGTGTGATGAGCGCGAATATTTGTTCCTGAGTCATGGATGTTTACTATGTATTTAAGTATATATTTCTCTATATAAGTATTTATATCGTTGTCTAGTACCCATAATACAAGCCTAGAGCTTAAAATGGGACTAGGTCAATTGGTGTGACATTGTCCCCTGATATTTATTATTATTTAGATATTCATTTAATTTTCTATAAATTAGGTTTTTTACATATTCAAATATAAAGGTAAAATAACAATACCGATACAAAAAATAAACATTATAAAAAACCTAATCTACGGGTGCCGCCAGCAGCGGGGCAGGGCTCAGCTACCGGTGGTTAGGGCTGCAGAGAGAGGAACCTCCTCACAATGCGTGCAGTGTCGAGGAGTACTGCCTTCTGTATCTGGCCCTTGATCCAGCCATCTAGCGAGAGTCTCTTGAGGTGTTGGTCGAGACTTCGCTATAAGACCGTTTGCCGAAACAACTATCGGGACAATGATCGTCGAGTCAACATCCCACATGGTGGTCACCTCGTGAGCCAAGTTAAGGTACTTGCTGAGCTTATTATTATTAACTAGAAATTATTGGATTTTGGGTGAACCTTATTGACTCCTGTTATCAAACATTTGGTGTGTTTTTGTGTGGATACTGCCTGTTCGAGGCCTGTTACGTGGATATTGAAAAACTTGCCCTATTGATGTATAAAAGTGTTGAAATTCTTAAGACATACGTCGGAATTAAGGGCCTGTTGTTTGATCAGTAGTTGACCTACCTGATCGTTAAAAACCGGGATTAATGTTTAATTCTCGAAGAAATGTGTCAAATTTTGGATTCCTTTTTCAAGTTGAGTTAGCTACTTATTGAACAACGGCCCTAAATAGAGTAGTCGTGAAATGGTCCGTAACAAGAGTGTGTGGCCCGCAGGCGCGGCGGGCTGCTGCCCTGGCGCGCCGGGCTCGCCGGAGCGCGCGGCCGGCGACTACTGGGGCTGCGCCGCGCCCGCCGACCTCGTCGCCAACGTCGACTCCATGCTCGACTACAATGTGAGACACGTTTTTATTTACTTTGCTCTCGTTAGTAAGCGACCGTTTGTTTGGTTCCACTTTGTGGATGGGTATTACCCATTCTCATTCGGCAATTGCGTGCAGCGTGTTTTTTAATACCGGATACTAACAGAGTACATTATAAACTTTATTACTTAAAGTGAACCTACTTAACTACATCTTTACAGAAAACATCATTTCTGCAGGACAGCACACTGACATCTTTTTTTTAAGAATACAGTAGTAATTTATTTATAAAACAATTTTTTTAATGAAATTAACGAATTCAAAAATAACTGTCAACTAATTCCATAGAAGTTTACAACGACTATTCTTATCCAGAAACATCGCTAAACAAACCGAGGACTCATAGGAGAGACCACTTAAATTGTTATTAGTGTCATTACCATTAATTTTGGCATAACAAGGGCCACGCAATGTTGTCATGTGGGGTGTTAACTTTAACTTTATATTGTTATAGGTGTTTGTCTATAAAGTATTTAAAATTATGGGCCTTGCTCTCTTGTGTAAGATGACTGCAATTATCTAAAGTAATATTAAACATAATTTATCGAAAAATTTACCACACTCCGCCACCTTGACCTCAACTTTTTTTCCTTTCCAGGACACAATCTTCGACATCCTCCTCAACAGCCTGTCCCTGGAGCCGAGCGCGGCGGAGCGCGCGGAGCCGCGGCCCGCCACGCCGCCCGTGCAGCCGTGGTGCCCGCCGCCGCACAAGGACGCCGACACCGACTGAACTAGACACGACAAGTACTTGCTACAATCATAAATACACAACTAAAAAGCCAATACTGCTTGGACTCGAATCCAACATTTTCCCCATAGTGAAAAAGCACGCTGATTGGTCGGACGCAAGTCCATGCAAGTGTCCACCTTATAGCGGTCGAGCTATAGGACTAAGGACGCTAAGCAACGTCGAGATGCTCCCTAATTTAAGTAGATAAGATGACAGAGTTATTTGAAACTCTAGCACGAGATGTTTATGCATGCTTATGAGGATTTAGCCAAAATGGATGCCCGACTTGCATACGCGCTTCGATTCAAAGGCAAGTGAAATTTTATTTGTGAATCGATTTGTGTACAGTCACCCGCAATAATATTGTAGCCAACAAATAACCTATTCTTCATTTGTCAGTTTGGATTGGCAGTAGTCGCATCGGTCACCCATGTCAATTCATTATATTTGCCATATTTCTACAGTCGTTAGCGTTGGCTAGCCCTACATATTTTTAAACACGATGTTCTCTCAAATATTGATGGTAACAGCACAATTCTGAACTGATGTCCAGTTCTTGGCGTTGAAATTGTTAAAGTCACTTTAACCATTTCAAAGCCCAGAAGTGGTTTGTCGGAGACTAGGTCCTGTATAAGACTGGTACTATTGGTAGGTATATTAACTGCTAACTATAATTTACACAGGGGATTGTCTCTCTCAAATTTAAGATACGTTTTATAAACTGCTACGTAACGTAAAGGTTTAATTGGTTATTTTTGTTCTATCGCCACGCGACGCCATTCGGTGTCATATAACCGTGACGCACAAACGCATTATAAATTTTAGCGTTCTCGTATTTTGAAGTCAAGTCGGATATGGTTCTATTATAATTAAACAATCATCCGCAAGTCTTAAAAAAAATAACACAATGCGGTTTGCTGATTGATGACTTGGTTCGAAACACGTAACACGTTTAGGCACTGGGCGGGAAGAGAGTAGAGACAGCGATCAACTATGTGACTCTTTTATTGACACGGGGTCTACAATCTTTTTTTCATTTCTTGAGCGTGAAAATAGACTTATGATAATCACTTCCTCGCCGGCAGTGGGACTAACGCCTTGCAGTTCCCACACTAATGATATCGATCACTTCGGCAGACGTCATGCAAGATATCGAATCGAATCTCATTTGTGTTACATTGTAAGAAAGTTAATGAAAACACACGCGCCGTACCACGAGACGGCGCGCGTGTTCAATTTAGAATATCTCGAACGTCAAGGTCTGCAACTTTGCGTGCCCCATACGCCACGTCGTCATAATATGGCGGCTTAACACGTCGGCATATCATACCACTAAATGTATGGAGCGTAAAAACTGTCGTTTATTGCCTTCTGTAGCGTTCAAAACGTAAGAACTGAGATCGAATTCAAAGTAGATTGCTTAGTGGTTGGGGTATCATAGGTTTTTAAACTTTTAAGTAATATAGGTAGTTCAAGTGTATTTACGCAGATTGCGTGTATCCGTGCATAGATATTATGTTATATATTCTACAGGGTTCACCTTTGTCCCTCAGTGATGTTCCATAGCAATGCTCTCTTTACAATGGCATTATCCTAGTTAAATATGGCAACCGTTTTGAAGTAAGAATGTTTGAAATAAATCTGCACGCGCTATTATTCTTGACATAGGTGTTCACATGTTTTAGAATCACATGCTTAGGTTTATCTGGAGCATTTTGTAAGATGCGTTTAAGAAGTTCTCGCCTCGATTTCCTAAAAATATGTGTGGCAGTTAAAACATTACCTTGGAGCGACATTAAAGTGCGTAGCTGTTTGTTGCTTAGTGTACCACTAAACCACATGACTTTTAAGACTTATTAGATAGACCTATAAAGCTCAATTTGGCCGGAATGGCAAGTCCACAGGCATTTCCAAAAGGCATTTTTGACAGGTTTCTCATTAGACATTCGGTATTGGCATACTCAGTAGTAGGTATTAGGAGGGGTCTTGACTCATATTCGACGTCATTGCCTATGAGTGTTATGACACGTGATTAACGGTATTATAGTGTACTTTTTAATAATTTTATTCGTTGGACGTAAGATTGTGCGATATATGTATAAATAAATATTTTTGTGGGCATTTGTCAAAGACTCAAAATTCTGGGGTCCTAGTGAAAAAGGGTCTTCTGAAGATCAAGTGAAAGAGGGTTTAAGTCTAGTATACTCCGTTCACGTATATACCCTTTTTTATTACGTGTCAAGTCGACTTGTACCCTTTTTCACTAGGCCTCCAAAATTATAAACGATCTCCCGTTATTTTATTTAATATCTAATATTATATGATGGTAATAGATGACTTGTTTCTTGATAGTTAATATTATTTAGTTAAATGATTTTACTGGACAATTAGCTTCATGCATTAATGTTATTTGCGTAAGCCTACTGTATTGCTTTAATCTCTAATATTTCTTATTATAAAACAATTGGCCGTTTAGCGACGCTTCATTTTAAGTATAAGTACCTATGTCTAATTTAAAGTTTTAGTGGAAAAGAGTTTTGACTCAAATGCGCATGGAAAGCTCAAACAATGTAAAATAATCGCCGGTGTTAACATACCTTTTGGATTAAATACATTTTAACATTAAATATTTGTGAAAATTTATATAAAATTGCTTTCGAGTCTCAATTTAATATTTGACCATAGTTTTTCTTGTCCAATAACTGAGATGTAGCGCTAAAGCATACATTTTTGGTTACTTATACATTAATTAAATAATTAAGTATAAGCGGCGAAACTTAATGTTCAATAGATAGAGAGTATAATTTTAGTTTAGATAATTGATTCGACTGAAAAGTTCAAACGCGTGTGATCGTGAAGGTTGGTTGAGGAGTGCGTGCGAGTGGCTTCAAAGCGTGGGAAGACTATTCGTGGGGTTCGACTTTCCTACATTTTTGTTTTTCCTTGACAGTGGTTATTATTATTTTGTTTTGCAAATTCGATAATTTCCATTGTGCTATATTCACGTCTGTGCAATATAATGAATTAATGATGTATCTTAATGATTTAGTTCTGAAATTAAATTTCAAATTTATAACTTATTTATGTGTAAGCTCAGTTATTCTGCATGTTTAAAAAGGTCTAAATGTTGTGTAAAAATATTGTATTTATTAGCTTCTTGATGTTTAGACTTTAAACTAATTTATATATCCTTTAGTGTTTAAGTAGGTCAAATTAATCATCTCACTATGAATAGAAGTCAAATAGCTGTGTAATAATTTTACTTTTGCGGTTTTAGTTCAAGCGTACATCGGTAAAATGCTATTTTATTTACTATTATACTACTAACCGAGGAATAACTGAGCTCGTATACTTACACTCGATTGGATATGATGGTTCAATTGTACAATTTCATTGATTCGCTGGAATAATATGCTTGTGACGGTATGTTACTAGCGTAGTGTGATGTGGTCATTACTCAGGAGTGTGCAGTGGATTGCTTAATAAAACAATTTATAAATGATTGCCTTGGTTTTCATTTAACTGAAATCTGTATGAATCAAAAGTAAAAGGGTAAGGACTAAAAAGTTGGACCACAGTTAAGCGCAGTCGCCATACAAACAACGAAGTCGAAAAAAGTTCCGTTTTGCGAGTGAGTTAGCGTGGCCAACTTTTTGGTCCTTACCCAAAACTTAAAAAACTGCGTTGTTTTATGGACACGGCACTAGTCCGCGGCAGCACCTCGAAGACGAAAACTTAGATTCCTAATAAAGGACTTTAGACCATACAATTTAGAAGGACTTTAGACATAAAGGCCATTCGAACAGACGGATACATTCTAATTCCTTCAAAGTAGAGTGATAAATGTTCCAGAGCTCTTCGCCATAAAAGTTACAATGTACGCCCTGATTACAATTTGCAAAAAAATATTTTAGCAGCGGTAAGTTTACAATTTTGTAACTTTATTATACGGTTTATACTATATAATTTGACAATTGTCACTTTTGTTAGAGCATGCCTCGAGCACGAATATTTCAATCATACCTACCTCACAAAAAAATCTTAATCGAATCTAATCTATCCGTAGCAAGAACCCCAAAAACAGAATGACTGTACCGTCGACTACAAAGTCCTTATTGCACTGTAATAAGGGCCAAAAGTCGAGACATCTCTTAGTAGTCTACTGTACATACATTATTAATTTAATTATACATATACTTCACCTTTACTATTCGATGCCAATGTTAAAAGTAAACTTCAAATTTCGTTGTAGGAAATTTTAGTACTATACATTATGTCGGGGAGCTGTTCAAATTGCCGTACTTACAAATTTTTCTATGACGATCATGATAAGTAAACGATACCTCGATAGAAGGATAAAGTTTGTTCTCTAGATGTGGACAGGATATTGGGGGAACATACGAAAACAAAGTAATAAATTGAATCAGTATTTTATTTCCATTGCTTCAAAATATACACAATGACAATGAACATTGTAATATAGATTGATCCACATTTGCAAATGTCTTACGGTGTTTATTTGAATTTCATAGCTGATTACACGAAGGAAATTAATTAGATAACTTGAATACAATTCTCTTGCAAGCAGACCATTGTCTGCTCCAGTGAGCGAGACATGTCTTTTATATGTATGTCCCTAGGGAGCCAGCGCCGGCGGGCCGCCCGGGCTCGGCCCCCGGCTCGGCCGCGGCCCAGGCTCGGCTCGGCCATGGCTCGGCCGGCTGGCTGCCGCCTACTTACAATATGATGCAGTTACAATTAGTAAATTCACTGTTCCTACATTAAAAGATATATTTACAAATAAAACTTTAAAAGGAACGCTTTGCAAACATTCAACAAACTTGAGATCGCCTTAACGTAAAGATGGTATAAAATTTTCAAAATAGTCAATGAACGAAAGTCTAAAACATCATTTTGCCGATGTATTATTTACAAATTAGTTACAATTTAAAAAAGAAATTGTGCCAAATCACGTTTTACAGCTTTCGCAAATAAATAACAATTGAATTTAGCCTAAAAATACTTCTCTTTGATAAACAAAACAATAAAAAATAATTGCATTCAACAAAGCTACGATAACAAATTTAATATAAATTAATGATAAAAAGAAATGTACAATTTTTACAAAGCTAGAGAATCACTTTATTATTATCACTGTAGGAGTGTTACGTCGGTTAGTCCATCGCGGGCCCGCGCGTGCGCGCGACCCGTCCGTCTCGAACGGGGAAGGTAAGTATGTACTGCATCCACTATTTACAATCAGAGTTCATTATATTTAAAATTAAAAGTAAGACAAAGCTTTTACAATCACTAATTTTTAAGTTTCCATACCTAGTGTTTGAAGTGTTCGATATCATTTACAAAGGAGAAGTCTACAAGGTAACTTTTCTCCTTAAAATATTTAATATATCATTGAGAATTTGTGCATACAAGACGAATCAGCTAAAACTATTGCAAAGGCAAGTAGGTGATGTATGCATTCATTTATTTTTATAAGTAATTCCATTTCATAACCGCTATCATACGTCGACGACCTAATACCTAAGTCCTTACATAATAATCCTAAGTTACGTGGTGTTACAGTAGTCTGGTCACTTGTTGCCCTCACGGGCGCACATTATTCTTACATCTAATCTAATTAACATTCATTGTATGTACTATCTACTACTAGCACTAATATTAATTGTATTATGCCTTTGTACTCCTCGAGCGTCAATAGTCAGTAGAGTACGGCCACCACAACTCCGGCGAGAGTAGTTCATAACATAACCTACCTACAAGGGGAGTCGCATGCAGGGCGCGGCGCGTACGACACCACAAGGTACATTTATAGTGCGTGTCATTGCCTCGATATCGTGAGTAGCTCAGTAGTTCGTTGATACATAATCCTTCCATTCCTCCCAGAGTCGCGCCTTCAATCTAGTATGCTCCTCGCATTCTCATAAATTGACGATTTTCTTATCATTCTTTGGCATTATTTAGTGAGCTTAATTTCTCGTTTGGAACGGCGCAACGCCTAGACTCTGTGGATGGCACCATTTGAATTGAGTTAGCTAGACGCCTTGTTGATTCCTTTAATTGTCTGGCGTCCCCGAGCCGGCGCGGCGCCGCCCGCCGCCCGCCGGCGCCGGCCGCGAGCGAGCCCGCCGGAGCAGCGGCGCCAGGCACGCGGCACGCATTTCTTTACAATTTGTCTTTTCTTGTACCGTTTTCTTGTCAAGTACCGTAATTGTATTGTACTGCGCTATTCACATTTTTTTCATTGTCCTATTCTTCGTATATATATAATTTTAACCTATGTCTTTGTATACTCTGATATAAGCATCAAATATTTTTAATAATTAAGTGTGTATGAATTTTCTCGATATACTATGACGTAAATGACTTTTGAGTATTACTTTTTTCATACTATTTACTTTAACTTTATATTTAGATATTTTGTGACCTAATCTATTCAGTCAATTGAGTCGAATCAAAATAATAGCCTCTCTCAATGCGAAAGTTTCCGGTTAGTAGAAGATATAAATATGGTAGGTACTGCATGTAATCAGACTTTAAACATATACTTTCTTGATTTTTCGGTAAGTACCCAACTTTCAACTCAACCCTAATAACTGGAAAAATAAACTACTTAGGTATATAAAAAAACAGCACCACCCGAACGAATAGGCACCCACAGTAGCGTCAAGTCCACGAAGAAAGGTTTCTAGCACTTCGTGTTATATTTTTACTTTCAGTGACTCGAGTTTGGTCTACAGACGATAGACATAAGTATTTTTATCGGGTCCATATTTATATTACTTATTCAATAACGGTCTGCGTCAAAGACGGACCGATCTCGCTCGCAGCCAGCCCCAGGGCTATCGCGTATAACATAATTGAACAGTTTCACACGCGTCTCGAGTTTCATTTCGACCGGCTTTATTTGTATGGGCCGGCGCAGTCTCGGTGCGGCCGCGCGCGGCCTACAGCGAGCGCGGCCCGTGTCAGACGTGCGACTCCAGCGGCGGCCGCGGCGGCCCGAGCGGCGCCGTCAGGTCCGGCGAGGACGTGCGCGTGTGGCGCGCGCTCCAGCCGTCCTTGTCGAAGTCCTTGGTGCCGCCCACGGTGTGGCGCCGCTTGATGCCGCGCTCCGGCATGCCGTTCTTGCGCTTCAGCTTGGTCGAGCGCCACGCGCCCTCGCGGCGCCGGACCACGTTCCACTCGCCCTTCTCGAGCTTGCTGAGCCGCTCGCCCTTGCCGAGCGAGTCGGAGCGCTGCAGGCGCTCGGCGCGGCAGTTGAGGCTCTCGGAGCGCAGCACGCGCGGGCCGCGCGCGCGCTCGCGCGTCAGCGACTCGGAGCGCTTCAGCTTCGAGCACTCGTCGTTGTCGTCGTCGAGCGCCGCGCTGTGCCGCTTGCCGCACTCGGGGTTCTCGCGCAGCGGGTACGCGGGGTAGAGCGGCTTGTCGTTGTCCGGCAGCGAGCCGGACAGCTGCGAGCGCGTGTCGACGTCCTTCTCGTCCTCGGTGCTGCGCGCCTCGTCGCGCTTGTTCTCCTTCTCGGAGTCGTCGTCGTCGAGCGGCGCGCGGCGCGGCCAGGCGCCGGGCTCGTCGGCGCTGCTGGAGCTGCTGTGGCGCGTGTCGCGCGCGAGCCAGGCGGCCTTGAGCTCCTGCGCGCGCGCCGCGGGCGACACGCGCTCGTCGCGCTCGCTGGTGCCGCCGGAGCTGCCCGAGCACGGCGAGCTGGACTCGCCCTTGCGCTCGCCCGCGTCCCGCCCGGCGTCGTCGGTCTCGTCGGGCTCGTCGGCGTACGGGATGCTGCCGTCGTCCAGCGGCGACGAGTTGTTCAGCGTGCGCAGCTTCTGGTCGAACGTGCTCGTCAGGGATGACACCAGATCTCCTGTTCCTACGACAAGTACGAATAAAAATTAATCTTTGCCCGATTCTCTCAGAGGATTATTAGTATAAAGAAGGTACCTTTAAACGAATTCGTCAAGAGGTACCTTCGAACACGAATACTGAAGCGTGTTAAGGTTGCGGCGTTAAGAGCGTGACGGTGATGGTGAGATGATCGTTGCATGGTATATTCACTATGTTGGACGGCCGATGCGAGCTGGCACGAAGCCGTGCCGACGGCAGCCTAGTCGAAGCGTTAGTTATGATTGGAGCCGCTGTTCATTCGCATGTACCACTGATTAACTTGCTGAACGCAAATGTTCAACAAACTGAATCCTACGACAACATCAATAAAGGCTTTTAAACGATGTGATATTTTAATGATTTCGGCGATGTTGTTAGTAGCGTTATATAACATTGAAATGTTTTTCCACAAGTTAAGAAGCGGAGATGCGAACGAATCGGTCAGGAGCAGGAAGGACCGCTCGCGTACACGCAGCACGCACACACTTGCAACACGCACGCTCACATTCCTATACCTTTGTGTGTGGACAAAAGAAAGGGATTGCTGTGTCTATTTTCTGACGTCAGTACTGCACACCTAGTGGGGCAAATAGTAGATAGCTTTTATTGACCGACAAAAATAATGCAGCGATAACATAATACTCTGATTGTACGTTATCCATTGGGAATTATCAATTTCAAAAGAAGTGGAATCAAAAATGGATTGCTCTCATATTGGGTTTATTTTTGAAAAATTATACAAAATGAAACTAATCGAGTGTTAACTCACCATCAATGGAGAAGCTCTGTAATGTGTGTGTGTGCCGCGAGAGCTCCTGGCGCCCGCGGCCCAACACTGATATAGACTCCATCTCCACCCTGCAAATAATGATCAATATTAGCGAAAATCCATTGCAAACTTTCTTAATAAGTATTTTGTCGTTTCAGGTACGAGAAAGTGATATTTTTCTTTTTTATTTATTTATTTCATTTATTTATTTATTAAAGTAAATCAAACGAACTTTTACAAAATATCAAAAACTGCACCGTTAAACCAGTTTGGTTTGACTCGATGCACCAAAATTAATTGATTAATTATAATCGGGTCCAATCCACCATAATCCATATTCGCATAGATTTGCTTGCTAATTATGCCGGACTCTTTTAATTCTTTTGCCGACCTTCTAAATTCAAAATTCTGTGATCGTGTGGAAAATAGATACGTCACCGATTTTTTATTTCCGGATTAGAAGTTGTATGATCCGGTAAAGCTATATTGTATGTAGATAGGTTGCGGGCACTGACTTGTCGGGTTGCACGTGGTTGGGGCGCGGCAGCCCGTCGTAGTCGGCGAGCGAGGTGGTGAGGTGCGCGGGCGGCGAGGCGAGCGGCGAGCGCGGCGGCGACGCGCCGGGCGACGACTCCGGCCGGCCCCGGCCCGGCTCCACCCACTTCTTGTCCGGCTTCGACCGCGGCTTGCGCTGGATCTTGCGGTTCGCCGCCGAAATAATTGACGATACGATGTCGCGCGTCGACACGTCTTTCCCTGGAAAAGTTATTTAAACTTAATAAATTATGGCGCTAATGAGACTCCAGTGAATGATTTGCGGACGCGGTTCCTTGTCAAAGTAACTAGTATTGTATTTACGTTGGCCGAGAGCCACGAAGAACCTACCTTCTATCTTTTTAACGTTGTGAATGAGGAGGTCCCGCGAGGGCGCGGGCGCGTGCTCCTCGGCCGTCTGCGGCGGCTCCACGGGGGGATCGCCTTCATCCTCCTCGAAATACCAATCGTACTGCAATAGATAAAGGACACGTGAGGTCTTGAGTGAGTGGAAAAATACACGGTCAAATCTATCGCGTCTATCCCTGTCTAAATATTTCCATTTTAAAAGAAACGAAACTCACGTGAGTAAGGAATGACTCTATGATGCGGCACTGACTAGACATGTCGTTGACCATGGCGAGCATGTCGTCGCTGGCCGCGCGCACCAGCGTCGGCCCGAACACGATGGCCAAGTTTCTCGCCTCCATCTTGTTGTAGGACGAGTGATCTACGACTCTGCGTAAATGTTGGATCAGGTACTTGAGTGTTTCGTAATGGTGATCGGGTAACGAGAGCACCAGACGACGGAGCTCGCGCGCTCTCTCTGGCGAACGATCGGCCGCTGGAAAAAGAGTTTTTTTTTTATATTGGCGACGAAATATACAGATTAGGTTAAAAGTAAAACGGTTGCCGAGTGATGTCTCGGTGTGAGGCACAACACTCATCACTGGTTGTGGTTATACTAACAATAACTCGCTAAAAGTAAGATAAAAAGTCGAGGCTCATTGCCAACAATTTGCTAAAATTAATGAGCGTTTGAATTTGTACAGTTGATTAGTTGATGAGCGTTTCAACGAAGATGGCGTAAAACTTGTGAGTAATTCGTTGCCAAGCCAGCATTAAAGTCTGTTACGATGCAAGTAACACTACGAATTTCCACAAAATCATTTGGCTTTATTATAGTGTTCGTTTTAGGGAAGTAACAGCTTTTCGTCTTAACTGATAAATTGTGTTCCGCAAGGCAACATAAGAGAGAAGACGAGTTGAAATTTTCTGAAGTGACGTCTAATTCTGGTTGACAACCGCAAGAAAATCGGATATGTAGTTAGAATAGGTACATATTTAATGCTCTGACTCAAACTAGGTATTTTGCAATCATGAGTCGTCAATGTAGATTTCTACACAAATCATTTTCCAAGTATTTTTAGCGGTCCATCCACCACCTCATTAACACGTGGTACAAGAAAAAATTGTACACGTAACATCTCATCCAAAGTACACGCCGCCGTGATCACTGAAATTAGTGATGGTTATATTTTTGTTCCCTAGACACTTGACGATTTAAAATGACTAGGACAGAGAAAGTGGAGTAGTGTGAGGGAGGCCATAAATAATCTATAAATAAGTTTGAAGGAGTACCTCAGCTCATAAAATAAGCTGATACAATGTACTAGTACTACCTCAAATGGGGCGAGGTAACGCTATTTAGTTTATTACAGAATCCCGGAGTTAAACGATACGCTACTCTATTATCTATTTGGCTTGATTTCCTTTGGTTTACTAAGGCAAGGTGGGACATTATTATAAAGTGAAGTGTCGGGCATTATTATTAATGAAGTATAATATTTGATTTATTTGATGATTTGGCTCAGCTTATTATTCAAGTAGGTACAAAACAGCATCCGTTTTTTTGGCAGTATAGAAGTAGTTACCGATGAAAGCCGGGTACATCTCGGCGGTGAGCAGCGGGTCGGGCAGGCGGCGCAGGTAGGCCTTCAGCAGGCTGGAGGCGACGTGCACGTCGGCCCAGCGCGCGTCGCCCTCGGGCGGCGGCTCCCCGCGGTCCAGCGCCGCCGCTAGGGCTGCGACGCCGGCCGCATTGCCCGGGACGCGGTACACGCCCACTGTGCGGAGACCGTATGCCTAGGAAAAATAAAATACAATACACTGGAGGACGCTTGCGACTTTTTAGTACCTACGCGTAGAAATCGTTTTCCGCTACTACCCCTATATCTTCTCGTTGGGGGCAGATTTTGAATTTAATTTAAAAATGGTTGTTATCGATTAATAAAGTTAAAATCATTTGAACTACCAGCAGTGTTGTGTGAAGTTTCACGAAGAAATTACCAATTAATTATACCTATACTCGGAACGAACCATACGGACACGTAATTATATGGTTATGTGATCCAGCGCCTCTATAATACTTTGTTTTGACAATTATTCTTCTATAATCATATTGTTTTTGTTAACGTCAACAATAAGAACAAAAACAGGTTAACATTGGTACCTCAACAGCGTGCGCGGGCAGGGTGACGGCGCGGGGCACCCCGGGGTGCTCCGGGTCGGCGGGGCAGCGCTCGAGCGGAGCCCCGAGCCAGCCCGAGGCGGGCGCGGGCGCCGGCGCGCCGCCGCCGTGCATGCGCCGGAGCTGCTTCGCCATGCGACCCTTCCACGTCTTGTTCTTAGGGGAAGAAGGCAGCGTTGGCGTCGGCGGGCCTGTTACAGATAAAATAGGTAATTAAATATCATCAATAAACAAAGCTCACAACATTGTAATTGTCGCAAACAAGCGTCTTATTTTTTATACGAGCCTAACGAGACGTAAGATAAATTGACCAAATAGGTAGGTAAGTTGAATTACAAGTAAACTTGTATCAGCTTTTGTTGAACAAAAGCTGTCATAATAGCTATTTTTAATCAATGAATTTCAACTAAGAGAAAGACTTTCGGAGTTGTTTTTTTTTTATGTTACCCTTTCGCAATTAACTTAGTTCTAAAGCTTGAAACTTGTGATATGGGTACCTACTAGGAACGTTGCAATTACATTGATAACAAAGAAAAAAAAAACCGTCATCAGTGTCATCACTCAAAAAATTTAATGTATCAATTAAAAGCTATCATCAAGACTTCGACACAGTTTGATTTTCTCTGGGTTTTGAGGTTTGAGGTGACGATCTGTTTTGTCTAACTACACTTACAAGAGTTCAGTGTAGCTGATGCGTCGTTTCAATGACATTTGTGCTTACCAGTGGGCGACCTGTTCCGGCCGATCTTCTTGCTGCGCTGCGGGGGCAGCGGCGAGGGGCAGTCGGGCGCCGGCGCCGGCTCGGCGGGCGGCGGCTCCGCGGAGTGCCTCCGGAGCGCCGCCAGCCAGCGCTGGGCGTCGGTCGTGCCTTCCGCCTGGTTAATTTTAACAATCGTGTTAATTGTGAACTTTTACCGCCGTACTCGAACACATTTTGAAGATAATTTTCAACACGTTCGTTTTTCAAAGTAGTGTAACAAAATCATCACAAAGGACCGACTTAATCGTCATTAATCATTATCGTCGTTCTGAGTACGGCCGCGCCATATTGGTTTTGCTAGTGGCGTTAGAGGGAATTTTAAGCTTCACTAACTTTGACTGCTTTAACTGTCCTGTATTTTTATGATGACACTATATCTAGGTATATTATTTTTTGTGTAGCATTATTAGAAGGAGATAGCATAATTTTTATTATAAAAATAATTATGCAGAACATTAAATATGATTGAATCTCGTTTTCTCAGTCAGTCTCGGTATCCATGTTTACTAAGAAAGCAAGATACACTAATTACGATACGACAAAATAAAATAATAAAATAAATATTAGGGGACAATGTCACACCAATTGACCTAGTCGCAAACTAAGCTCTAGGCTTGTACTATGGGTACTATTTAGACAACGTATAAATACTTATATAGAGAAATTAAACACAGAGAAAACATCCATGACTCGGGAACAAATATTCGCACTCATCAGTCTCATCACATACATAATTGCCCTTACCGGGACTTCAATGCAGCCAATAACAATGCAGTGATTGTAATTCATTCGTATCTAAGTAAATATGAACTGTCTCGGAAAAGTATAAGTACATTAATGTGGTACGATTGCAGTTTAATTTGAAAATGTATGATTGTTTCGGGAATTTGGAGATGGGTTCTGATTACAATAAGGCACACGGACAATACGCTTGTTTCAATGTTAATATAACTTTATAAAAAGTAATTCAAGACGTGTGAGAATTAATTAATGAACAAAGACTTATTTAAATCTTCACTCGTTCGTTTACATTCTGGTACTGTCATTACGATGCATGTCTCTGCATTTGAGACCTGTTAATCAAGATAAACATTAAAGCCGTTGCTGTGCTGTAATTATGAGGGGACCCTTTTGTAGTTTACAATTTCGTTCTAGGTAGCATACATAATCTAGGATAAGTATTGAACATTTTGAGTAGGTATGCGCAAATCTTTTAATTATGAACAATCTCGGTTTTGAGCGTTTCGCGTATTGAATAATGTGTAGCAACACATTTCAAGATTGCAAATATGTTGCCAACACTGTACATTTAACTAAAAATACATGTATCCTTTTTTGCACCTTATTTCAAAGGAATAAGGCCCGAAAGCGTATACATGTCTTTGTATAGCTATATTTTGGATGTGTGTAGTTTCCATCTGAATGGCTGGCGTTTTCTCGCTTGTAGCTCATTGAGTCGGTTTCTTTATATACAGGGTGTCTGGAAAACCTTCGGAGAAATTTTAACTGTAGATAGGGTGGATGATTTGGATCATCCCTATATTGGTAACTTTTGTTTAAGTTAATATTTGACTGAGTTACAGACAGATTTATCATCGACTTTCCTGACGATGCTCTCAGTGTGCCCCATCTTAACTGATTCATTCATAATATCGTCGGTGATACTGCAAAACCGCGTAAGTAACAAATTTATGATAGAGCAAAATAAACCTTACGGTCTTATTAAAAAGGTGCATTTTGCTCCTTATTTAAAATGTCACTTACGCGGTTTTGCAGTTTCACCGACGATATGTGTCACAACGTAATGTAAATAAACAAGTTGTTCCTTATGAACAATGTTTCCAATCATGGTCAAAAGCTCCATGGAGTTTAGAAAACTGACACATTATCCTGTAATGTGAATGAAAAGACGGTGTCTGATAAGGGCTATTATGTGAAATAATCTAAAACTGAAGCTTACGATTATGATTTTTACTCACACTTTTCTCACACTCACACGGCTAAAATAGCACTTGCACTCGTAGGCACATTACTTCTTTTACGAGATCATGAATCATGGCTGTATTTCATTGATTTGTACCACTATCAGGGCTTCCGACGAATAAAAAACACAATAATTAATTATTGACAATTTGACATATTATCTTTTTAAATCTTGGACCATTAAAACTCTTTATGAAAAGAGTTTTAGGTTTCATTTGTAAACAAAAAATCCTACCTACACGTTACGTTTTATCAAAATTACATTTAAAGCTGGCATCATACATGTTGTTGCTAGATATTCGTATCATAGAAGAAAGAGAAAAATAGGATCGCTTTGTAAGAAGAGGTCGACGTGATTACACTCTGTGGTAAAAACCCTTAAAAGAAAAAGGCCACTAAAGCCGGCTACTCACACACCTGCTGCAGGGGCAATATGGGAATTGGACCCTTGATTGCCTCCTTAATTGTGATGTGTGTAGGCAAGCAGGAGCAATTTTTAGATTGGGCCTGCGGCAGGGCGGCAGGGGCGCAAGACCTTCCTAGCTCCCTAGATTGTGTCTACCGCCCTGCAAGGTTGCTGCGTGTGTAGTAGGATTGGGGCAATTCCAGTCAGTTCATTGGTGACAACCGAGCGGAGTGGACAAAAATGGAAAAAATGGTGTTACCATAGCCAGGAGCTCTTCAAAAGAATCAATATCCATTCGCAAAAAGTTTCTAAGATCATCTACTTCCAATTCTTTCATAATATTCATGTGGCACAATTTGCTTCGTTTCTGCAACCAATTCTTCACCCAATATCTTCTCTTCCTTTTTTTTTTTGGTAGCACCACAGAAAGTGCCAAGGCGATACCAATCCTCTGGTGTTTCGACAATACAGGAGGCTTTCTCGTGGACGTGCGTTCAGCGGGACTATCAGTTACACACTGAACGGCAGGCTAGTGTGTAGAGAACAGCCTAAAAATGGTCCAACCGCCGTGCGACCGGTATTGCCCCTGCAGCAGGTGTGTGAGTAGCCGGCTTAAGGAACACCCAGAAAATATAAAATGTGGACTACAATCACAATCAGTCAAGGAAGCGATGTCACAAGCGAAGCGATGTTTGGTTTGGGGTTTGTTTTGTTTACTTGCATGTGATGTGACTCTTCACATCACACTCACAGGTTATAAAGTATTTCTAACATCACATAGCGTTTTTCCCCCGAGTTAAATTTCAAAAAAAATCCTTATTATTTCGTGTAATTTCCAAAAAAATAGACATAATTTAATGTGAAATAAAGTGAAATACGTTATTTTACGCTAGTATCAGATAGGATGACCACAATTTGTAGTATATTTTCAATGTTGTCAAATAGCCTATTATAATCAATTATGCGACGACCTTTATATCCATCGACAAAATGTTTTGCACTTGGACTTTTGGCTACTGCCACAAATACCATGCGGATCAAAAGGAAAGAACCAGCAGCCAGCAGCGCTTTCTTTCTTTCCCGTCTGGTTGCCCTGAAAATCAGCGCGTGCAGCGTCACGGCATGTCTGACACTATGATGCTGAGTAGCACCCAATTTGGTGCATTATTATTTTATAAAATAGTTTTAAGGTTTTGTTTTAAATTATTTTCTCACTGTATTTAATTTGATTATTATTTTTCTGTGGTTTGCACCAATAAACGATTTTCTTTTTCTCCTTTTTTTTCTTCAATACGGAGAGCAATAATCGGATCGTTCAATCCGTCTATTTGAACTTTGAGAAGTCTATGAATTTATGGCTGTCATTAGATGTCAGTGTTAAATTATGTTATTTTCAATATTCACGTCTTCAATATTTTTGCTGTAAATCAGTTATATGGGCTACTTTAGAGCAGAAAACAATGGTAAATGGTTAGATCTCGACAGTAAAAGACGGACGATATGATCAGTCTCGGCAAAACATGAACAAGAGACCTAGTGATTTCACATTTAAAACCAATTAGTGTTCAAATTGCAAAAACGAAAATACAGTAAGTTGCACTAAAATTACTCATTTATTTTTATTATAATGCTACCTTGATTTTTGTTTACATGGAGCGAACTGTTTGTTTACATGGAGCGAACTGTTTGTTTACATACCATGTGACAACGTATGGTCTCAGGTCATTGACCTCGGACATTGAATTTTGACGTAAGATACTACGAACTGTTGGAGTAGTATACTATCAACGTCAAAATGTCAAGGTCGAGATATCGGCTGCGATACATCAAGTAACAAAATGAATATAATTAATCCTTTTTTTTTTTTACATTAACAGAAACAAAAATGAACCATACCCCCGTGATCAGAATCGTGCCAACTATTACCCCCCCAAATTTCTCCGAAGGTTTTCCAGACACCCTGTATAGATTATGCATATGATCGGGCGACATGAAACTCAGGGGCCAAAAGGCCCTGTGAGTGGTGAGGTGGTCTGGTGAGTGAGGGTGAAAGGTACCTGCAACAGCAGCTCAGCGCCAGCGGCCGTGGTGACCCTCACGACGTGCTTCCTCTTGGTGTAGTCGTCGGCCAGGGCCGCCAGCGAATACCGCATGTCTAGAGTGTCGCGGGAGCTCTCCACGCCAGGAGAAGAGGTGCTCACCGCACCAGGGCTCTGCAACAAGGAAAAACAAACGTTAATTACTGTTTGAAAAACTGGTCCTATTATTAGTAAAGCTAGGTGAACGAGTGCGGAAAAATGAGGGCGTTGCTCAAAGTGAAGTTGGCAGCATGACCTATATTTTAACCACCGCTACTTAAAGTGGTGGTTGCCACTTCTTAGCATTCCAACCTGTTTTTTGAGAAACTATGCATTTTGAATATTTAGTAATATAAAAATGTAAACACAAATAGTCAGTCGAGTTGTGAAATAAAAGAGGTCCACTCTTCACAAAGCCAATAAAAAAAAAGTTGTTGTGAGATTTATTGCGGTTCTTCATACCATTTTATAAATCTAATACAAGCTGTAGACACTGTCATTTGCTTTGTCTACAATGTGCACAAAGAAAAAAATCGTGATTGATAGCTAAATCACCCGCGTCATTAGAGCTATTAGTTTACGACCGACAAATATTTAGAAATTACGAATTAAAAACATGTCGCATTCATGGAGCTGAAATAAAACGCTTTCTCCCCTAATTATAGGTATTGTGGGTCGAGCCGACGTGAATCAGACGAACGTGGTTCGTGTGGCTCTATTATCTTGAAGGTGGCATTCATCAAGGCAAAGACCCGGTTACAAGCCTACCAACTAGCTAGCTACCGCAATTACATTTTTCTCGCTTGTTGCTCAGTCCGTCTCTTTCGTTGTGAATTAGTTAGATAAAGACGTACGGCAGTAGAGTCGCGAGACTCGCGAGCTAGTTTTAATACTTTTATTAGTCCCCCGTGCGCGATCGACGGTTTAAAAAAATAAAAGCGGTCAGGTGCGCCGCGCTCGCATCAGCGGATCCGGAGATAAATCGATTTGAATAATTACCCTTATAGAAGATGAAAGCGAACGCCGTTTGTGATCCGGCCGAACCACCCGGTTATAAAAAGTATTTAGAGATACTGGTAGTCTTTAATGTGTGTTACACACTTAAGTGTAATTTAATAGAAATTTAGTAAGCTTTCATTTCGGTCTTAATTTATTTTATCTTTACGTGTGATGATTCCAGGCATCAACGAAATTATCATTTTGGTAGAAATATTGTATCTAAGTATGTAATACATAGTAAGTATTTAAGTAAAGTCAGCAGCGGAAGTAGGTACCTAGGTGAGCTGTCAAAAATCTCAAAATTATTTATACCTACATGATTCTATAGCTGACTGTAGCACTGTAGCTACGAGCATATGTATAACATGTATGTAAGTAAGTATACAAATATGTACTTTATTGACGGTATTTCAATAAAATACCACGATAAGTAGTTAAGCCTACGCTAAATTTTGAATGGGTATTTTGAACTTGATAAGTAGCTTATTTGTCTAGTTGCAGAGGCCACGGTCGGCTGGTCAGGAAATCGAAAGTGCAAACGGCCGAATGGTCGCGTCTTCCGCGGCGCACGCGCGGCCCTCGCCGATACCGATCTCCGTAATTATAACTATATTTCAAGTGACGGAAACAAATGGCCCTTTCGTTTTTAGACGGCCTCAACTCCATAACAATGCATGAGAACAAAACTTGCCAACTGTAAATTTATTTATTTAGTGTTAAGAGTTCACGCGCAAGAAATCGATCATCACACTTTTTTTAAACAGTGAAAGCTCCTACTTGCAGTCGCCTCAGCTAAATGGTATGGTCCGTGATGGCTATTAACCTTTCGTGATTCGATATAATCATCGAGCATGTCGATCTCATTGTAAACGTGAGAAAAAGTCGGCGTCATTCAATAGATCCATTAGCTCGGTTGACATTGTCTATCGTCAAAATACTAAGATACAATTCGGCAATAAAACTGACAGTGCGGTTTCTATTTTGTGAATTTTGCTAGAAAGTTGCCAATCTCGCACCAGTGCCAGCCAAACTTTACGGAAGAGAGTCGCAATTTAATATCAGCATCACTCGACACACTTTTACCGCGAGACATTCAAATATAAACAAGAAAACATGTTTGTTTTCGGTGACAACATGACACGATCGTAACCTATTCACATGCTTGTAATTAGCGGGTCAGCGGGCGTGGAAGTGTGCCGCTGACGTAACGCACGCGCGCGCGCACCTCCGCAGGAAACGCACTAACTGGCCGGCAATTAGCACGGACCCTAACGAGTCGCCAGCCCGAATTAGACCTGATGCAAGCCGCTGTCCGACACCGGCCATTATGTAGAAAGTAAACGAAAGAAATTCGAAACTAACCGAAGTAATTGACCTGATCTGATAGATATCTAGTCAGGAACGGGGCGCCTGCAGCGTCGATATGTAATAACATGCTGCTTCTAGGTCAATTGCCTACACCTTCCAATGATAGTAATTGTGAGATGTGCTATAACGCCCCCGTATTACCTACATATGAGAATTGCACGACTCTCATAGCTTAACGACTTCTTTACGTTGTTTTTTTAATTGATTTAGTGGGTTGAGTGAACGTAGAATTGAGGTCTGTGTCAAAAATACGCTTTATTCGAAATTTAATTACTTTCGTGGCAAATAAACGTTTGAGCGTTTAATTATCTCTGCTTCAGAGATTGGAAACTACTGACCTAAGTCACTCACATTAACGTAGACATTATCAAAATGGATGTCATGGATGTCATGCATGATGCACACAATACAATGATCTTAAACAATAATTAAGTAAGTACTTAACTCGTCGGAAACAATAAACAAAAATATAGGTATCGCGTCGTATCGCAAATTCTTTTATAAGCATATATAATAAAAAGAATTTGCAGATAACTTTCACATTCGTCGTACATATAGGGTAACAGGGTATAGATTAAATTTAATCTGAATACAGACTGAATGTAACCGAACGAGATAAGCTCACCAGTAAATCGGTGTACCAGAGCGTCATGACTTGGCTGCAGGCCACAAGCGTCAGAGGCACCGATCACCATCCGTCTCGATCTTTATTCCTCGTCCTGCACAACGCACTCACAGCCTCAACCTCTGCACTGCACATCCAGGGGAGTTCGCACTGCACCGCCGATAAACGCGGGCATCGACCCAAAAGCTCCTCCGGAATATAGCCGATGATTGACACGGATCGATTCGAAAGTGTTATAAGTCTCGCTGTAAATCGATCGACGGGAGTTATCATCACGAGTAAAATATCGATGGTAATGAAATTGAATTTCCGGTGTATCGAGCGCGGTGGCGTGCGGGCGGGCGGCGCCGGCGCGCGTCTGAAGGACTGTGGCGCGGGCGCAGCGCAGAGAAAGTGATCGCGCAGACTCCGCGCCGTCTGCCAAATCGCCGTTTTCATGGCTCGGAAATTGATGCTTTTTCCGGATGGTTCGCTCGCCACAATGAAAGCATTTTCACCACTTTGCATGTTTTTAAACGGCTGTCAGCGTGTTTCAATGTTTCATATGAATACATTTATTAGATTTATTACTAGTCGTGGGTAAACTGTAACGTATTACAAAGAGTTGTGTATTCGCGAAAGGTTTTTGTTCTATATTTTACAGCAAAATTATTTTTGACATGTATCATTAAAAAATATTTTCTTCAGTACCGTATATAAAATAGATAATCCACGCCACGCCAAAAACAGTCTGTCAGCTACTTAGGTAGGTTACTACAAAACAAATATAATATTTGACCTAAACCATGACTTTTAAGTTGCTAACGGAACAAAGAGACGTTATTTAGAATACCGTTAGGAATCAAAACATTCAGTTCGGTTTTCTTTTGCTCTGTTTTGTGCTCTTTCATTTACGGTCAGTTAGTCAGGCCGGTAAATTGGTAAGGCGCGTGGCGATTGCGATTTGTCATACTTTCCTCTGCAACCGACATAGGCAGAGTTCAACTTTTTAACTGCACACCCGAGCACTTAAAAAAAAAAGACCGGGCAAGTGCGACTCGAACTCGCGTGGAGAGGGTTCCGTACATACGTTTTTTTAATGATATAATTCTTATAGGTTTTCTGTAATGTAAAAGTAATGTAAAAGAAATTAACAATATTTTGTATTTTTTTTTTAAATTGGCGCATTAGTTTCGGAGTTCAGAGGGGAGGGAAAATAACAAACAACAAAATAGACAGAAACACAAAGGCGAACTTATCCTTTAAGGGATCTCTTCCAGTTAAGCTTTGAGCGATCGGGAGATGTTAAAATTAACAAATAGCCAAACGTACAACAGTGAAAAGGACTAGATCTTTCATAATTACGTTAATATTAAATAACCAATTTAAAGTATATACCTACTAAAATTTTAAAAATAAATAAATACGAGCTAGATCTTAGCTAAATAATGTAATATTGAGATCCTCATAACGAGCCCTTTCATTTGATATATGACACAGTAATATTTGCAAAACTTATTTGTTTTAGTTTCCTAATATGTTACCAGAAAATGACAAATATAAAAAAAATAAAAAATGCACATCTCTGCTTGGCTCATAGTCATAGGATTACACCATCATCCTACCAAATTTAACCTGATTTGGTCCAGTAGATTTGGAGCAAATTGGCTGTTACGGACGGACGGACAGACAGACAGACGCACGAGTGATCCTTGTTACATACATACATAGATTAAATCACGCCTGTTTCCCAGAGGGGTAGGCAGAGACCATTTCTTTCAACTTGCTACGATCTTGACAAATTTCTTTCGCTTCTTCCTTGATCCTTGTTCAGTTTTTAATTTATCATCACTTATGAGATGAAATTACGGGATTCATTTGTAGTGATTCATAGTTAGGTAAGGTGTTATACCTAATTAAATTGTAACACAGTCAACTGGGTAAAACCGCCCTAGCGAATTCACGGGAATTTTATTTCTATTAGAATTATTTCTTCAGAAAAATTTAAAGTAGGAATTTACAGTGTCAATGACATGCAACAAATTGCAGTATTTCTTCGAAAACGTGTCGTGGAATTTTGACTAATGTCCAAAAGCGTTGCTCGATAAAGCATATAGTAGTCAAGTCACGCGTGACAGATATAAATCTCTCTGGATTCCGTGTGACGTCACGGAACCTCCTGCCAGCGGTTCTAGGAAACAATTAAAATACTGTCGGGGTCTCCCGACAGGTCGCCAGTGTTTCAGGAATGTGAAAACTTTTCCTTAAGTCTTCAGAAATGGTTTCACGGTTTTCTTAGAGAAGAGTCGATTAAGTTCACACGTGCGGAGTCATGGTTCATAGGCATCGTTACGAAATAGCGTAGCCAATAGTGTACTAAATGATGTGCATACGCACTTAACGCGTCTAAAACGATTTACGAATCAGGCAGAGGTCAAAAGGAAGACGGAATTTGAAGGGATTTTTAAGGAAGTAACAATACCATCGATGTAAATGTTGTCGTGTTATATCTTCTCAAGTGTTAATTTATTCTTTAAAGTGTCCGAAAAATATTTCATTAAATTTGCATAAGGTTCATCAAGAAACTGCAACGGTAACTGTGATTTACCAATTTGGAATGACACGATAAACACGCGAAAATTATGAACATTTATGAACCCGTGAACTTTAAAAAAATTACGAGTGACTTCCTAATATATTTTGAATTGTCGAGTGAGCCGAGGATGATTGACGCGCGGTGAATAGCCCATTAGGTTGCCATTACTTGGACATTTTCGACGGCGCTTTCTTACAAATAAGTTAACTCGTTTCCGCAATATTAGCATTTCTATTTTACGTAAGTGTTGCGGCACTCTGCTCTGCACTTTGTGCTGACATTTGGTCTAATTGAGAGCGCTTAGTGCCGAATGAACAATAAAAGTTAGCTACGACCGGATGACTCAACGGTGTTTTACTGCAGCAGCGGCTGGAAGGCCTCCGTGTAATAATTTTGGTAAATATGAGTCACGGCATTGTGTAATCCGCTAGAAAGCCTGTAGGCACTAGGCAGCTCGTTTAAGAGTGCTATTTGTACGAAAGATCGTCATAGATATCATCGGTAATCGATTTTGTATTACATAAAGCATAACCTAGACTGCTGAACTAGACTGCGTTTTGCAATGTTAATATTTGTGTTTTTTTTTTAGTTGGCAAGTCAATGTGGAGCAACGTCCTGCAGACAGGCTCGGCGTTGCTGATTCATAGAGCTTCACTGTCGTAAGAGCAAGTAGGTGGGTAATTAAAGGCCCTCGCAGACTAAATGTTGAGTAAACTGTTGCGCCCAATACTTAGAAGTAAGGAGACCGTTAGAAAAGAAAATTTGCGCAAACTCGGATGATGCATACGCATAATATTGACGGTCTTTAATGCGGGTGCGGCGCTTGGGGCGAGCCGGCGGCTGTGCGGCCGGTCTGCAGGAGCGGCGAGCATTACAGAACAGAAGCCAGACGGGGCAATAACGGCGGGTTGCGTCAGGTGCGCGCGTCACGATCACATTTGGGTCAGGTTGTTAATACAATCGCGGTTTATATTTAACCTATTTTTGACTATTCATAAAAAATATTACGAGATAACATGACATACCTACATCAGTTGCTGAATAGAATCGACAGGGTACGGAATATAAAGTTTTATCAAATAAATAAGTATTTTTTTTAAATATTTTATTGTCCCCGTGTGGTTGCCGGGTTAGAATAGTGCCACTCCATGTCTTCCCGTGGATGTCGTAAGAGGCGACTAAGTGAATATAGGCCTGTATTATACTGCGATGGGCTTGCAACCTGTCACTAATATGCTGGTAAACATCTTAGCCTATTTGTGCAAATTGTGGTTACTGAATTATCAACAAGTTTTTAAGTTGTAATTCTGTAGCTTTGCCTAGCCCACTCTGGGATTACAGGCGTGAAGGTACGTATGTGTATTTTATTGTTTTACGAGCTTTTTTATCACTAGGTCATTAAGCCATATTCTTTCATTGAACGATAAGGTAATTTTTAAGTACCTTACCTATAATGTTTACTGTTACCCTGAAATCTATCACTACCTACTGGCCATTTTCATATAACCTCTACCAAATTACAAGGGCAGAGTGAGGAGCAATGGAAGAGGCCTCTGTCCAGCAGCGGACTGATGTGGGCTGATGATGTTGCTGTATATTGTTGAGTCTCCACAAACCGCTCTTAGTCACGCGTGGCACCAATCGTCGCTTTTGCCGACGTCCCTTTGATGGCGTTACTCACTCTCAAACCTGAAATATGTTTGCCAATTGGCAATAGACTTCGACTTAGCAGACGAATGCTCTAGAAATACGTATAAATTCACGCCTTCATTCCCAGAGTGGGGTAGGCAGAGCTTCAGAATTACCAACAACTCTAAAAACTTGTTGATAATTCTGTAACCACATTTTGCACAAGTAGGCTAAGATATTTACCAGCGTATTAGCTGCTCTAGAAATAAACTGGTCTTAAAATCGCCTCAGCCTCCAATACTCCGAGTGCATATAGCCTAGTACAATCCCAATTCGAAATACCTATAGTGACCCGTACCGCTGGTGGTTCCTCACTAGATCCGAGAATAGAGAAAAAAACAGCCAATTTTAATACAATTCAAGTAACTTACGCATTTTGCCTCGTATCTAAGTAGGTATGTAGTTTTATTACAACGTTCTATGTAAAATACCTTATTAATTCTGATATGGACGAGTAATGATAAATTATAAATTAATGCATTATAATCGAATGATAAGAAGAGTTTTTTTATTATTATTTGTTTAATTCTTAGATTGTTTACCCGAAACCGACGTGCGAGCATGACTCAATGTGGAAGAAGCGAAAGAAATTTGTCAATATCGTAGCAAGTGGAAAGAAGTGGTCTCTGCCTACCCCTATGGGAAACAGGCGTGATTTAATGTATGTATGTATGTATGTATGTATATATATTGTACACAAGTACATGCCTGGTTCCTATATTAAAGAAAATAATCGTTTTCCTTACGTGCAGTAGCGTTATTATGACATTTACTACGTACAAAATGTGTCAATTTTTTACGAGACGTCACATCTCTACCTACAGTTTTGAATATAGGACCGCGCCATAAGTCGTTCCTTGGTAACGATTTTTCATACATACGTTTGAATAAAGAACGAGTCAATTGTCTCTGAGTGCTTCGCGATAAGTTCTAAAATAAGTACCTAAGTAGGTATAAACAAAAGATGACCTAATCGATTGTCACACTTTTTTCTGCGATATGTATTGAGGCGTTTATGATACCCTCAATAAGAATAGGGCCGAGTATTTAAGTAAAGAGATAGTGTTGTGTAACTCGTATGTTAATTACAGTGCCCCACTTTGTGGTCTGAAACTACGTTTTTTTATTTATAAACTTCAGGCCATGATTCAAATAATACTTATTTACCAATGTTTGGCGTTTATGACTTACATTTATACTAATGTTTCAAAAATTTGTCCCCTACAAATAAAATGTAATTTTCTTTCCGCTAATTAAATATTGTCATTTTTTAATATCCAACGAAGAAATTAAAAAGCAAAAGGACTTTAGTAATATTACTGACACATTGCGCATTGCCACCCAGTAGGCGTTTACTACCTTAACCCGGATCGTTACCATCATCCTATCCTTTACCCTACCGCCAAACAGCAGTATTCGCATTTTTGTGTTCCGGTGTGGGATTAAGACAACCGGTAAAATTACTAGCATAGAGGAATCCCATCTGGCGACGACGCGCTGGCCTAGTTGGTAGTGTAGTGACCCTGCCTACGAAGCTAGCGGTCCTGGGTTCAAATCCCGGTAAGAGCTGATATTTGCGTGATGAGCGCGAATATTTGTTCCTGAGTCATAGATGTTTAGTTTACTATGTATTTAAGTATATATTTCTCTATATAAGTATTTATATCATTGTCTAGTACCCGTAATACAAGCCTAGAGCTTAAATTGGGACTCGGTCAATTGGTGTGACATTGTCCCCTGATATTTATTTATTTATCTGAGACCTCAAGGTGGCAACGAATTTGCGGTCTTTAGATTGCAGTCTTAAAGTTCTAGTCTTGAGACTGCAAATTTCTATGCGTTAGAGATCCCACTTACAACCGGTAACCTCCAAGCTATTAAAAAAAAGTTTAAACTCAAGTTAACTTTAACAAGTTAAAGTTAATATTAAATTATTAACTACGTTGCAATGCATCTTACGATTGCAATTTCCAATCTGCCATGTTTGTTTTAGCCATTAGCATCGCATGTGGACGCACCGAGGCGTGCGCCCGCGACCCCGAATCGCTTGCGCATCGGAAGCCGATCTCTCGGAAATGTGCGGCGTGCACACTTAACTGTACCTTTAATGTTATTGTTAATGAGTTTGTCCGTACATAGGCACCAGTGACGCGGTGATTTATATTAAACGCTGTTGAGCTTGTACGCTTAGGCACATAATGTTAATCGTCATGCGTATTTTGTTACACGCTCATGATATGTGTATTTATTATGTACTATAATTTAAATTTCCGAGTTAAAAATGAGTTCCTAAATATCAATCAATGCTAATCTAAGTCCTTTAGAGAGAGACAAAGAGGCACAATATGATGCTACAGTTCTAGGCAGATAAGAAGCCAATCTTGACACATAACAAAACCGTGAAGTTTCTGAATGTTGATAGTGTTCCCAGCAGTATCACAATGTTTTTATTACGAGCATTGTTTTCAAGATTATCAATATTCAGAAACTTCACAATTGTGGAACGTCAGGATTGACTTTTTATGTGCCTAGTATATAGTAAAGATTTATTTCACTACCTAATTAGGACATTTACGAGCGCTACAGAACCTAGCATCTAATCTACGCAGCGACAAGAAACCGCACTTACTTGTTCCATTCATTACGAACCTCATAAATATCCAGCGTTTACCGCCACACATGTTCTCTCTATTGTAATCCAACACCTTGCATGAATCATGACCGGCCGAAATAAATACACAATTAGTAGAAAGTAAACAATAATTGGCAATGCATCCGTCAGCCCACTCGGGCATTGAGGGTCCTCATGCGGAAACGGCTGGAAGCGGCCGTGGGCGGGATTGTCTTGATTCATTATGCAGTGTGGAGTAATGCCTGTGCATAACTTGTCAATAGTTCGTGTCGTGAACAATATGGGCAAATGTAACAGCCGGTGAGAGCAGAGCAAAAAAGGTCTAGCAGATTCACAATCGTTATCGTTATTTCGCTGAGAAAAGTATCGCCAATTTTAAACAAGTATAGATAGTGCGGCTAAATAGGAGTGTAGGTAAAAAGGAGTTTTTAATCGCACTAATACATGACCTTATTTACCTCAGTTACTCAAGAAAAATAACCGTGTTATTCAAAACACGTGTAAACATCCTAAATGTTTAATTACTTAACATGGAATTTATCCGTAACCCGAACTTCTGAAAAACAAGCGTTTACGGTTATACCCAGAAATGAAGTTTGAAGCGGTAGGTATAATTCATCAAGATCTATTTAAAAAGGGATCAAAGAAGTACGAAGTGATTATAAACAAATGGGATTTTATCGATCTTTAAAAAAAACAAAGTTTATTTTAAGCTTCTATTTTTATAAGTACTTTGAGATTTCACTCCCTATTTGACCTTTGAAAGATTATATTTTTTCAACTCGAGTAAATTTTCCTTATCGTTTCCAGTGAGTTTATTTCTTAGGTGTACGGAGGTCGTTAACCCCGGCAGTGCGGACGCGGTGCATCGTGCGTATGCGCATAGACAAGTGATTGTGGGATAAGCGATAAAGCCTGGATACACTAGCGTCGTGAATACTGAGTATGGCGAATATCTGAGCGGCCTAGATGGCAGGTACGGACGTCGAGATCGTATCGATCTTTGGCATATCGAATTGTTTTGCAAAATTCACTCATAAATAATTCATTTACCTATTTACGTCAGAAAATATCGTTTTAAAAGCGTGTTTTGTACAGTAAGTTCAGGAAGTAGAGATGTTTCTTTCGCTCAAGGCATCTAGCTAGACAAGTTGAAGAAATTCTGTTTTTTCCTTCGCAGACCTGCCGCTTCCCGGGCTCTCTAACTGTACACGTCCTGTTACTCGCAGTATTTTCAAATTACTATTTATTAAAACTAATAACGTGAAGTTTTTCTATGACGAGGATGCGTGATCAATGTTGGTTGTGTAGGAAACCCTGTTAAGCAGAATCAAACTTATATTTACTAAAAAGTACGATTGATGTGAGTATTTCAATGTTGTTCTTTCTTTGAAAATGAGCCATTTGATGATATTTTTGAGCACAGAGATTGTTAAATAGTGAGAGAGCATCTTAAATTGTTGAGTATCTGAGATAGAATACGGTTAAAAATATTTTACAAAATTGCGCTAAAAAAATCGTTTCAATCCGTCGTAGCGTGTAGGCCTCAAATAAATTGGTACATCTCATACATAAAAGACTACGCTCGATTCAATCTTATTCATTAGAAAAAACCGGCAACATTGGCAGTTACTACACAATACACATGTCCGTTAATTTGAAACAAATAGTGTACATACTTGCATGCGTGCGCGCGGGTATTATCCACCAACTGTAGCGAACCAGCGTAGGAGACACGACTCGACGCAGGTTTATAAATCGAGCTGAGTTCAAGATAACTCGGTTCGAATCTAGTCAACCGTGTAGGAGAATACTGCATTGCAGACGCCGACACTCGGTCTGGCAGATCGTGGCCATATGGCTGCTGATTATTTTATGGCCACGCCATATTTGCCTCTTGCAATGCTCGAGTGTTTCTCGAATGTCTGGTTAAATGTAGTAGTTTTAAGTGGACGCGCTGAATCAGTTTGTATGCCAGTGTAGTTTTAGTATAGACGCAGCCGGTTTGAAGTACCTAAGTGTAATTTCCTGGCATTGAGCAAAAACATTGAGGGTAGTAGACACAATCAGATTCTTAATTGATGCTTCGTCATATTGCCTTATTAATGCGACAGATTTATGCCCGGTTCCTATATTCAAGAAACGAATCGTATTCCTTTTTTTTTTTTTTTTTCTTTTCCCCGCGGCGACTTGAACAGTTACTACCGCGCGGATATGGGCATTTCTATTTTTCCTTGAACTCAATTAAAAAATTGTTAACGCAGCGTTAAATTAGTCCATTTGGTAACGCATTTTTTTAATGCTTAAATTTAAAAATATACTTCTTGTTAAAAACTTTAATATCAATCAGAAAAATCTATTAAAAAGTTTTTAACAAGAAGTATATATTTTTAAATTTAAGCATTAAAAAAATGCGTTACCAAATGGACTAATTTAACGCTGCGTTAACAATTTTTTAATTGAGTACAAGGAAAAATAGAAATGCCCATATGGCGTTTCCACGTGAAGTGATTTCACCAGTGTCAAGTATATATAAGTATAAATCAATATAGCTATAAAACACAATCCAATCTTCTCTAGGAAGATTGGGGGCAACGTTGTACGGTGATTTGTAGGTCAGAGGTCAAGATAGTTTTAACCTCTGCACCACTGCGAGACCACTTGAAACGAGAAGAAAGATGCCAGATACACGAAATAAGTCCAAGTCTTCAATCACTGTGCGACACAAAGGCATAAAAAGTACAAATCACTATCAGAAAAGAACTTTGAACACCTAATTACCCAAAAATTAAAGTCTAAAACAAATTACACGTCCGCCATCTTTTAACGTTGCAAATGGCCATCCATCGTTTTCCATACGGGCAGTAGCGTTATGACATTTGCTACGTACAAAATGTGTCAAATTTTAACGAGACGTCACAACTCTACCAACGGGGCCATTTGCAACGTTAAAATATGGCGGACGTGTAATTTGTTTTAGACTTTAATTTTTGGGTAATTAGGTGTTCAAAGTTCTTTTCTGATAGTGATTTGTACTTTTTATGCCTTAGTGTCGCACAGTGATTGAAGACTTGGACTTATTTCGTGTATCTGGCATCTTTCTTCTCGTTTCAAGTGGACTCGCAGTGGTGCAGAGGTTAAAACTATCTTGACCTCTGACCTACAAATCACCGTACAACGTTGCCCCCAATCTTCCTAGAGAAGATTGGATTGTGTTTTATACTCATATAAACCTTGACACTGGCGAAATCACTTCACGTGGAAGCCATATCCCTGCGGTAGTAGCTGTTCAAGTCGCCGCGGGGGCAAAAAAAAAAAAAAAAAAAACTACCAACGGTTTTGAATATAGGAACGCACCATTAGAAAATAAATCTGCCGCATATACAATAACGTAAACTCTCTATAGACAACGTTGATTGTAGGATTTACATAGCATTACAATTTTCCTACTTCCTATTGAATTAAGTCGTTAAACATTCGTTGTTATTCAAACCCGCTGTGTTAACATTGCAATTAAAGAAAAAGTAGCGAAAATATTCGCAGAGCTATGATACAAACATGGTCTAATAGCCTTTGATGGCGTGCTGCATTTTCATCGCCCGCGCAGGCATCCGTTCTAGGAACGCACTGCGCAGCCGCGGGCGCGACTTACAGACCGACGCACTATGTTCTGTGATGGACAGATGTGTCGGAAGTTGTGACAACGGCCGTGATGGGCAGGCATGATGGTTGAAGGCTTCGAGTTTGTATTTGCGTTGCATATACATGTTATGTTTAAGTAAGTTAAGTTTGTCACATAATGAGTAGGCATACAAATGTTGAGTATGAATGATTATGAAAGACACCCTGAAATTGGTTATTGTAACAATATCCCTTTTAGTGTTTTTCTTACAATAACCAATTTTAGGTTTATTTAACCGAAAATAAGTCTACCGACTTTTCTTAATTTAAAGTACGTAACTACTGTTTTTTCAGTATTGCGGGATTTCGAGCGTGTAGCGCAGAGTATGATTTTGTTAAATATAAGTTTATAGTAAACTTTTTGTTGTAATCCAAGTCTGGAGATCAAGTTTACTTACTACGTTTAGTTTGTAATTCAATGAGGCACGTACATTTTAACGTTGTCCAGTGCAGTCGCCAAAGCCACCTCGTCCATTACGGGCACAAGATTTATGGTAGAATCTAATTTGTAATGCAAGTTATCAAAACCAGTATTGGGTCAATGACAGATACATAATTCTGACCGGGTGTTTTCGAAATAGCTGGATCTGAGTAGAGAAACACTTAAAGACGATGCCAAAGAAATCACTAATAAAATGTAGTAACGTGAGTGACGTTTGTTTACGACGGCCGGCGCGTTGCGAAATAGAAAATCGACAAGCCATGGCGAACGCATGTAACGCCACCCGCCGAGGAAAGCTATTGGATGTTGCAACGGAACGCAAATATCGTAATAGGAGGCCGATTGTCAATCGGATTGGTTTCGGTCAAGTGAGCAAACAAACTACGTACAAGACGAGAAAAATTTGCAAAATGATTGAAGGCATGTACTTTCTCGTAACGGATATTTCCACCTTTTTACCTAGGGGCCCATTTACTTATCAGGTTATTTTTTATTTAAAAGCCATTCGGGTATTATATTCCTCCAAGCTTCTCCAAAATTGCTCTATTTAAAGGTTCTACGTTTTACATTTCATAATTTTAATCACATGTACGTGTACTTGAGATTAAGAGAGATGTACTGTAGGTATTAATATTCGCTTCACGAATATTCAAGGATTTATATTTATACTAATCGCAAGAAATAAAGTTAACACCAAAAACATGTAACATCAAGCATTAACATTGCCTTTACCGCGTAATTAAAAAAAATAAACCTAACGCTTAGTCACGTGAATTTCTATAGTGCAATGAATAAATCCTTGTTTAAATACTCTTGTACCAACTGAATTCTTCCGATCCGTGTAATCTGCAAGCAGTCCTTTTAAGAAATCTGATCATTTGTAGCGAAAAAACCCATTAGTTTCCCCTTATATCAGTTCAGATGCCACCATGTGGAGACTGCCGGGTGATTATTGTAGCTCGACTGATACCTGACTTTGTACTCACTTTGAGTTTGTTCTAACGGCATGTACCTATGTAATGTTATTGATATCATAGTTATCCGTGGATCTAAATGTACGAGATGATTCTCTTGTGTAGGAATTACTTACAAATAATTTGCACAAAATAACGTAAATAAATAAAGTATTTTTTTCGTCAATAAACAGTCCAATCAAGTAATGCTTGATCGAGAATGATGCGAGTTGGCATATTGGACCCCGTCCATAAGCAGCGAACGATGAGCGCGGCCGACGGACACTAATTGATTTGCGATTCGATACTCGGAAGGCTGCGCCTGCGCCGGCAGTTAGAATATAAACTGTAGTTAAGCATTATGAAATCAATCGCGACTGCCAAGTGTCGTGTGTCGTGACATAACGCAGGTCGCATGTAAACCCAAAAGAAAGAAAACGTGCGTAGGCGACATTTTACAAAACGAATACATTACTTATAGCTGGTTATAAAATACTTGTTTCGCAATTAAATAAGTAGGGGAGACCGGGGACAATTGAAACACGTCATGACTGAAACAAGTCAAATTTCTCAAAAACTATAATACCTACGAGTATGACGCAACACTCAGGACTCCGCCGGCCATATCTTAATCTATGGTCAATAGCGCGCGAGCGACCGAGCAACGTAGCGGTGTCACGGAGCAATTAAATTTTTTCGCGGTCAAAAATAAGTATTTCTCATCTTGTATATTTGTTAATAACTTTGTTTGTTCTTGTATTTTAACTGATTTAACTATTTTAGCGTGATTGTGATAAATTAACGAATGTTTATTATTGCCAATTATCAGTGTTCGAGTTGTTTTTGCGTTTAATATTTGACCTTGAATTAAAAACTGTGATTTGGGGATGGTAGGAACAACTTGCGTGTGGACGATTGAAACGTTTCATTCGTCCTGGCGTTTTAATCGTCCCCAAATGTAGTCGCCTTTAAATATGAGGAGGTTCTGTATTTGACGCATGTTTTTGTTTAATAAATGTGAAAATGAATTTGCGCAAATGGCTTCTTTTTTATGATGATTTCTTTCATGGTCAATAATTATTATACCTACACTAACTTTTGCCCGTGATTTGGATAAATAAACCAATAGACAGAGTTACTTTATTCATATTAATATTATAGAAGTATAGATATAGGTGCCACTTTTGGTATTAGTCCGGTATGTGTACCTACTAGTATCATTCTGACGAATAGCTGAAAAACTTAAGTAAGCTGCAGTAATTTTTTTATTTAATTTTATAGCTTGTTACACAATGCAAGCGAGCCGTTTTTATTTTGAAAGAAAGTCACTTGACTCGTCCAGAAACAGATAAAGAAAATAACTGGATACTTCAGTATTAATCTGGCCTGATTCGCCTATAGTTTATTATTTGCAAGACTGATTGTAATTTTAATTAACAGGTTGATTATTCCTAAAATATTTTATAATTATTAATAAAGAGTCAAAATACGTTTTTGATTTTATTTTAATTCGGCATATAAGTAGCCGTGGTATTATTTTTATTGTAACTGTTTTTGTTTTATAATAAAACGATCTTAACCGATTATTATGTATATTATTTAAAATGCCGACGTTTCAAGTTTATCCATTCATTAAGTTATGATTGAAACACTGTTATGATTGAAACAAGCATTTTTGTATGTAGTATAATTATGTATTTTTAACACAATTCCATATCATTATAGCTTATTATAACATTAAAACTATTTTCTTTTAAGCTTTATGTATAAGGTAGCCAGCAACAAAGAAAGCTACAAGTCATATATATTTTTTTATCTGCGTTTGATGATCGAGATTTTCTGATGCTTATAAATGACGATATGTTTATGTTATGCTTGTGAACTTTTGATGGTCGTATTATATACCAATATAGCGATGAAAACGAGTAGGACTGATAACATTACTTTCATTGTGTCAAAGATATTACGGTGTTTCAATTGACCTTACATAGTGTTTCAATTAACAACGGTGTGAGGTCAATTGAACCACATTCCCCCATTCTCTTTATTACATTATTGTAAAATAACTATTAATGATAGACTTACCAAATATACTTTATTTAGGAACCAGATAACTAACCTTGAAATAATTATGGCAAACATCTTTCTAACTTTAAAAATAAAACGGCAACAGGCAGTCAAAGTCAAATCGTTTCAATTGTCCCCGGTCTCCCCTACTGACGCAAGTAACTAAACATTTGGAGCGTTCTTGATCAGATAATCTAAATCGATGGTATATCGAACGAGATCAATTTAAACACTGTCATGGCAGCTTGCAGCTTTCGATACCTACGGTCAAAAATAATATTTCAAAATCTTTCGATTGATTACATAAACGCATCGGAACAATATCGTCTTAAATAAGTTTTCGTGCACCGTCGGAACCGATCGGCTCGATAAACGGCTCGTAAAGTCTAAAGCTATCGAGATAGATAATGAGTTACGGCATCGATTCTAGCTATCGAGTCGCGGTGGTGATGACAAGTAGTCTGGTAAGATTTACCTATTCGATCCTCATTTCTCAGCGTCACTAATGGATTGCTAGTGATAAGTGCGGCCATTAGGAGAGGAATCGGTGGGAAAACACCGAAACACGCTGCAATGGCGCAATCAGAACATGCATTTGCATCGCTCTTACGATACTTTAACATTGTATTTTGAATAATGAACTCATAACAGACGGCAGCAAGATGGGTGATTCGGCAGTGAATCACGCCGACAGGGTGTAATAACAGGTCCGCGGCATAATAAAATAACAATACAATTTCTACCTCAAACTATTCAAGGATGAATACCGATTGCGAGTGCGGGACATTTGCAGGTGGATCACGCGCGTGCGCCGTCGGCATGGCGTCATATCCTCCGCTGAATTGGCCACGATAATTAATAAAAGAATTATGCGCGAAGGCAACGCTATGTTCGGTAATGCACGGCAGTTTTTGACGCGCTGCTGGAATTGCGAAGAGCAATTGTTTATAAAAAATGTTGCCTTGCCGACAAGCGAAGCCGATGCCGCCCGTGCTTGGAACGCTTTAAAATTGATCGGCATTTTGATAGGAATTGAAGACTGGTATGGCTGAGGAATTCACTCGTATCCTTGTCAGAAATAATGATTTCGACAAAAAATACACCAGTCATTACCGAACTCATTAGACAAAAATCAAAGCCGAATAATGCTAATAAAAGATACGTGTGATAGTGTGTTGAATGGCATTTCCTTTTCAAAAGTTTGGCATCCCGTTTTAATAGTTTTCCGTGATTCTTCCATTACACTAGTAGGGCTAGCAATTCTGTTGCCATTCTAAATATAGAAAGGTTAAAGGTTTACTTTGATTGAAATTCGTCGTCCATCCTTCAGCATCAATAGGAGGCTCAGCACAATGGGGCACAGATGAGCCTTATAAGGAGTCAAGTGCGTAGTTCGGAGGCTGCATGACGTCACCGTCTCACCAAGCGCTGACAAGCTTATCCCAGCTGTCATCTCGTGCCCATTATATGCCGGCATAGACGCGCGACCTCCGCAGGCAGCCACAAGGCCGCGAGCCCGAGAGGACCTTTCCTTTTAAACGACCAATAATTATTGACTATTGATAACCAAAAGCTTTGTGTCGATTCTTCCGAACGTCGATTGTTTTTAGCTCGAAAAGCCTGACCATCGCAGTGACGTCTCTTTGGCAGAGATAAGGGACGTTCATCTTTATACTAAACGTAAAATTCACACAGCTGTAGTGTAAAAGCGTCGTGTTTTACCAAAGATTTATTCGCTTTGTTTTGCGACATTGACGGATATATGATGTTTAAACAAATTACGGCCTCTGATTAACCGGCTATTGTGGTCGTGCCAGACAGACGTGAATAGCAGTATCCCCGAGCGAAATCATTAAGATGCAAGGAACACCGTCGTCAGTTACTTTCACTTTAAATAATTATTCTGCTTTCAATATTTTATAAGCGGAGTCGTCGACCTCTGAGAGCCTGTCTTCAGGAGCTGAATCTTCAGAATGGCTAACGCTAAAGAATCTTTACGGACTTGATGAAAACCAAACAATGGGTGATCGTGCGCGGTTCAAGGAAATTAAGTTTCAGAGATCCTAAAAGCTCAATGAAAAGCTTCGGGCGTTGCCCTTTTACATTTCTTTACTTGAAGGCGCTTGAGCTGTGTGGTAAGAATACGGTAAACACGAAGTAAATTAATTTTGAATTACGAGCCTTTTATGTACGAGTAAGCGTGTCTATTCAACTTGAAAGCTTTTCACTCTCGTCCATGAGGCGTAAATTCCTCAAATTCTTCGATGTAGAATAGAAAAAATATATACATTTAAACAAATAAAATTCAGCACTGTAATCTTCCTAGGGGTCTATTGAACTCGATAAAACAATATCACTTTTGGCATGTTATCGTATTGTTTTCAACTCAGTCACTATTACTATCAAATAATCAGAGTTATCATAATGTTTGCAATACAATAACATGTCAATAGCAATATGGTTTTGCAAAGTGGAATAGAGAGCCTGTTGGTAATTAAATTAGGCCCTGATGTATATGGAAATATGCAATCTCATGATTATAAATACGTTGTCAACCCTATATAAGGACCATCTTAGGACTAAGATTGATTACCTCTATCTATCTCTATCTATTGCTGCTTTTGTTTAAGTTACCGGATAGAACCACCACACATGTGTTAAGTTGTACTCAGAAATTAAGTTTATATATTCATTGTCGCACCTTGATAAACAAGCGCATTTTGGAAGCGACTAAGACGTGTTACAACGCACGAGCCTCTGCAGGCCTCAAGTGCACCCTGTAGCCGTGAGGACATGTGGGGGGACGCTAGAGGGCCGTCTGAGAGCCCCCTTTGTGCACTATCAGCGCCCGGACGTGACTGCGAAACTGAAATTGTCAAGGCGAACTGTATGATCCCCTTGTTAAGCAAGGAGAGCGTATTCGTTTCCTGCTACGTGCGAAATTATAAGCACTTTTTACTATGTACGAATAGGCACTTTCTTTAAAAATTCTATCTAATTATCTACAATTATTATTTTGATTTATGTTAGGTACATGTTACGAACTGGATAAACTAAGTTTATTTTCTAAAACTCTTCGAAGTTTCTACAATTACGAGTGTATGGTAAAAACTAACTTAACTTTTCAGTAAATTTATCAATCGATACAATTCGTTTTTAAAGCACCAACAGAAAAATGAGAAAATTTCTCACAGTAAAATGGCTATATTGTGTGAATTTTCTTTCAACCTTGTAATTTTTAACTGCCGTTTTTACTGCGGAGGTTGCTTACGAGCGCGGAATACCGCTGCTTCCACTTACACGTAATTACCATATCATACTCCATTCAATAACATTTTCGCATCATTTATTTAGCCAGCGTTAGGGCAACACATGTGGCTGTTGCGCCATCGGAACTGGGCCGTAATAATGGGTCGCTGCGTTGTGTAACGCCGATATACATCTAAGCTGAAACCACAACTTGGACTCCAAGTATTAAGTGGACGGTCAATTCTGGTCTGCGGTCGATTGTGCATATCCAAAGGAATGTGTGAATGAACTGAATACATTCATTGCCAGTTGCCCACTAGGCGGGTCCGTTGAGTATAAAAATGAAAGAGTCTGGCGCTCAATGCATTAATTACATAGTATTAAGGGTAAGTGGCGCTTTGAGTGGCAAGAAAAAGGTAAAAAAGTGGTCCGTACAGGATCATGTTTTATTGAACTGGAACTACGAGTACGAGGGTTTTTTAACCATGTGAGACCCTCGTACCTACCCTGTTGTCTCTATAGCCTACTAATATTAAAATGCGCAAAAAGTGGTTACGGAGTTCCAATCAGACTGTAGAGTCAGAAGAAGACTTTATCTGGTTTTTTTTCCTGGGAAAATGCAAAAAAGAGTATTGTATCAAAAGTTATTCTATTTTTTAAAGCAGAGAAGATTTCGCTAACGGGTATTTATATATGAATTTATCCTTCAAAACACAGTTTAAAGAAATGTTAATATATACCGGGAATGCCAGCAGTTGACCAAATTATCATATTTTACAAAATTGCTATTTAGAGATAGGGAACAGTTCCAATCGCTGAGTTTTTGGGGCAAGAGGAGATAAGATCGGTAAGGCACACCTGGAACCTTTTTAATATGCAAACACCGTGGCTACGGGTCCTGCCAACAAGAGACCGATGCCAACGGCTTTATCGATATGACAACGACAATACTCATAGTTTGACTGATATAACGTTGTTTTTAACTACCCTGGTAAGTACTTCGTAGTTTTTTTTGTATTAAACGAGTTAAAAAATGGTATTTAAGAATAATATGTAAGATTGTAATGTTTGAACAAACGCACGTGCACATATTAAAAATATTGACCAAAGCCAAACTCCAAAGATATCGATCTTTGCCGACCAAACACGGAACATTTGCTTAAAGATATCCAGGAATTTACTCCGTCAATATTCCAAAATGCACGTTGCATAAGCGTGCCTATACATTCGCTAATTACAGCTATTAGCTAGCGACTTTCGCGTACGAACTATTCGAAATTCGCTAAAGATTCGAAAACAATAGGCGCATATGTAGAAAGATGACACGAGAACGAGACAATGCTCATCTGGATGTTACATGGAAAACGAGTTAGCAGATCGTGTTTTTATGTTTTTGTGACATGTCGTTTGTAGGCGTTTATCGAATATTCGTAGGCCTGATGTGTCGAGGTATCGCATGACTGTTCAAGCATTGTTAGATCAACGAGGGAAATCGTAACGCACCGTAATGGCGGCCATTGTTTTGACGCTGAACGGCAGCTGACATGCTCCCACTTTCACTTGTAATTGAGAGTGAGATGAAAAATATGAAGGATGGCGAAAGATAGCGATCGTGACAGATTTCGAAGTAGTGGAGGAAACAAACGTCCTTAGCAGTTAGTAAAACTGGAGTTGTAAATAACTTTTGAGAGTCTATGCAAAAGGCTTCGTTTTCAATTATATTTTGTTTACGAGTTTGTAATTATTGATGATTATAAAAGTTCTTATTTTTTATATTTGTGTTTCATATAAGTTATTATCTACCTAGAATGTTGAAAAGGGGAAGTCATATAAACTAGCTAGCTCAGATATCTACTATGCATTGTCTTTTTAACCCCTCGAGTAGAGAATTCCTCAGTGAGTTATGTACTCGTATACCGGCCTACTTACATTTAAATCATGTATTTTTATCTAAGTGCAATACAAATAGGTACAAACACGGTTTTGGTATCTGCTGTTATATCATTTATATCCCAAACCGGTTGGGCAAGAACCTAGGTTGCAGTTTGCACTGTTCGTCTCCTAACTCATGTGGTTTGCGGGTTTGTCTACCGTTGGAGCTAAAAGGTCAAATTGATTGTATCATATAAAAAGTTTTTGCGTGGTTCAAAATCGTTTATACCACAGATATTATATTTAATTATTGAAAAAAATCAGGAAAACTAGTCTAGGACGCGGGCCGGAAATGTTTGTAAAAAAATATGTTTATAAAATCGTTAATCGGTATAGAGACGTAAAACAACCTTACGTCAGTTTACGCCGCCGGATTCCGTTAATTAGACGGCGTAAGAAAACATAAACATCTCCTAAACGAACCTTGACATATTAGTTTTACTGGCGCGTGGGACACGGCTATATTTATATGCTCTCGGTTCAAAATTAACATATCGTTAATTATAAATAAGGATGGAAGAGTAACTATAGGTTTACGGTTAACGTTATTATTTCAACGACAACCACGAATTATTTCTGTTCGTAGTTGAGTTATTTATTAAGTCCGTCATTCGTATCTACAATACTGAATAAAACGCCCCTGCATTTTCAGGTGCAAAAAATGCACCGATTTCCTCCATATAACGAGCGCGCTGCAATTTAAAAGTGTAGTCGCGTTCCATTACTTCGATGTTAATTTGCAATTAAGTTCATAATTTCTGTATTTGTAAATGTTTAATTAAGTTGCGGCAAGTGTTTTTACAGTAAATAACAAACTGCCAACATCATAATGAATGGAGTTTAGAAATACTTATCTGGCGTATTGTACAATACCGAGTCCAAACATATTCGCATCATAAAATAACAAGTTAACATTGAAAATACTTGTTAGTCCTTAGCAGTGAAATGTAACAAAAACATGCAGCAGTGTTCGCATTGTTGTTTTCCGGTTTGAGGATAAGACAGCCGGTGAAATGACTAGCATAGAGGCATTCCATCTTAGTCCTCGTGTCGTCTTAGGATTGCAGTCTTGTGAATGCGAATGTCTGTGGGTCACGTTTTACAGAGCTCCCTAAGGCTCCAGCTTGTTATAAAAACTGCGAGATTTTCTAATGACATCTCCAAACTTAACTAATGCCAACGTATAAAGCCATAAGCGTGTATTGCGAATAACAATAAGCAGTTCAGCAGGTATATTAGCGCGAATAATTTCGCGGATGACGTAAAGGCACTTGACGCCCGAGATGTTAGAACCAGTTCCCGGACCAGTTTCGCCGCGAGCAAGGTCCCGACATAGACCCGCTGACTTCGCGGCGCCGCCGCGCCGCTCTCCAGGGCCCTGTTTTATATCAATTTACTGGCAGACGATTATTAGCAAGTATGTTTTGGCTCTTTAGAACGTGGTAAAGCATATAAAAAGATGTGTGAAGTGTCATTTTGAGTTACTTATGTCACAGAACTTCTAAAAGTCGTAGTAAATGATTGTCTAAGTTATAAGTTGTAGATATTAACAGGGGTGCGAGGTTACGCTGTACGAGCTGTAGATATTGTTACGGTAATATGCTCACAATTATATGACAAAAAACTGTATCAACTTCTTCTGTCATAGATGCGTCTTACAAATTTATACGTATTCGAGATGCCAATTACGTTCCTGTCTTAGTTTTATTTGTCTGCCAACGTGCAACTGGTCAACCATTGGCGAGCAACGTACAGTCAACAGCATAAATAAGTGATCATTTATGTACCTTGTCACTTTAACTCTGTGTTTGATATGTTATACAAAATGGTGAAACGACTGAAAGCGACAAGGTACAGAAATGATCACTTATTTATGCTGTTGACTGTACATGGAGCGGCCCAGCGTCGCCTCGAACCCGTTCAAGATTTTTATTTTTTAAACGCATTAAACAAAATGGCTGCAACAAAACCGCGATAATTCGCGCCGCAAGAATTAATAGCGCGATGAAAATAAGATTTCAATGCGTCTCGGAAGTTTCCTGGATTTAATAATGCGTACTTACCATCTCGGACATAATAAAAATTCGCGTTTTTGTCCGACGGAATAAATCGTTCATCGCTGCATTATTCATATCTTTATATATGAAGGTAATAGCCCAGTACTTGCGCATATGCGTAGCGTTACTTGTATGGTTGAACTTTGCGGGCTTTTACTGATAATTGCGGCCCAGCTGTTTTATAATGCCTACAAACAGATGTTTTAAGAGCCTCATAAAGCTTAATTAGATTGTTTCACGTTGTTTTGCGTTCAAATAGGCTTTTATTACTCAACAACGAAAGCAAATACCGATGTTTTCGCAAGTTCTTTGTAAATGTGTAGATTTTTTTTACGCTTCATCGATAACATTTACTTAAACAACTAGAGACGGACTAGTTCCCTAGAATCCACAACTAAGCAGCTTTCTTGTGAACGTGAATAAAACCATTATCCTAACAAGGAGGTATTAAAATAAAGGTGAACGTCTCATGTAGATTTGCGAACGTAGCCAGTGACCAAGCCAAAATCAATAAGTTGTAAGACTTATCTAGTTTTTGAAGATAGCTTTTTTGTTTAATTTATATTTAAACTACAAGTGGTTGCCGGGTTAGAATAGTGCCACTCCATGTATTCCCGTGGAAGTCGTAAGAGGCGACTAAGGGAATAAGGGCGTGTAGTACTGTTAGGCGATGGGCTTGCTACCTGTCACTGTTAAACATCTCAGCCCAATTGTGCAATGCTCTGCCTACCTTACTCTGGGAATGAAGGCGTGTAGGTATGTATGTAGGTATGTAAACTACAAGAAGATTAGGTATGAATGGTACGTGTATCTTATTAGCCCGCTGCCTGCGAGACTGCGATGCTCTCGTTATGCAATCAATTTCGCTAATCGGAATGATTGATGAACAAATGATTACACCGAACCGATTCTTGATGTAATACATTGTAGGACAGCGTCTCCTTTGTTTTGCAATAGCGGTTTATAATCTACGTACCTATAGAATACTATAGATAGATGAATAAGTTTCTTGAGACGGCACTTTCAGCTTGTAATTTTTAATCTACTAAAGGAAGGTGAAAATCGAAATATCCCAATTACTTAACTTTAAATATGTTTATGTTCTCTCATATATCATACATACATACATAAACTCAAGCCTCTATTCCTAGAGTAGGGTAGGTATTCTTATATCATGTCGAGTTATCCTACTAATCGTACTAATATTATTGGTAAATGCGAAAGTTGGTGTGTTTGTTGGGTACTCTTTCACGCTGCGACGGCTGGACCGATTTGGATGAAATTTGCAATTGAGATAGCTTTATAACTTGGATTAACACATAGGCTACTTTTTATCCTGCAAAATTCAAAATTCCCCGAGGGAATAACAGTAATTGAAATTTACGCGGACTTAGTCACGTGTAGAAGCTAGTGTCATATAAAATGAAACGACTCATTTCTTCAATATGCTTTTCTAAATGACAACCATTTCCGTTACCTACCAACGGTCTCACTTACGTCTCTCATGATACAAATATCAACGAAAGCAAACATTGTTGCACACGAACTAAGAGTGACTTATCACGAACTTGGCGGGTGCAATGTAATGGAAGCCCTGGGGGTCGATGGGGGGGGTAGTCTCGTGCCCGGCGCGTGGCCTGCACGTGGATTACGAATTCACCGATGACGTACGGGGTGGAGGGATGGTTGAGTACCAGGGGCTCGATGCGGAGTCATTTTATTTGGACACCGAGGAAGTTGATACTGAATATGTTGATTGCGTTACGGTGCGTAGGAATTTGTTTAGTATGTTTTTGATAGTAATTTAAATTGACTGTAGTGTAGAAGTATTCATACTAATTCTAACAAACTCTTCTGTGACTTATAAAGAACGCACAACACAAAATACAGGAAATAGGGATTACAATTTTGGATGGAATATTCCTTAAGTGTTAGGGATGCACTAAGAAAGGATTTTTGAAATTCGACAGCTAAAAAGAAAAGATAACGGAATCCTAGACGTAGAAAATCCCGGGCGTCATCTAGTTACAAATGCGAAAGTGTATTTGGTTGTAGTTAGGTCAACTTTGTCATTTGTCAAGGTATTAGAGAATAAGAAGACTTTAGTTTAGTATTAAAGCCATAATTTTGATTTTTATATACCTACGTGAAATTTTATGGTAAGTACATCTAAAATTATCCGTACGGCAACATTAAGCACACATATTATTTGAAGGTTGTTTATTTTCGTTTATTTACTATGAAGATGCAAACATACACTCACGCATATCATCAAAAATTATAAATAAATGAACTAACAATAAATTACCTCACTTTTATCTTAACAAGGAGCATTAATTATTAAAATTTACGGCGTATAATAATGTTTTTGGCCCAGCTGGCGTAATAAAAGTGATATTAACACAATGCTTGAGTAGGAAGTACAGCCGTTAACCTAGTAACGTTACGGACTACAGTGCCTACATTTCGTCCTCTGCTGTAACTATTACGTATACCTATTAATAATGTAGCATAAACATAAACTTAATCCTAGCCAAGTTACTTATAGTTTCCAAAGTTATAGCCGACTGGGGAATAGTTACTTTGAAGTACCCCTTAATGGAACTTAAATATTATGTAGACCTTCGATGACTTGATAGATGTAGGTTAATTGAAAATTAAAAGCTATGTTTATTCATTAAATTGTCAGCAAAAACGTTTAACTGTCACCGTCGATTTAAACAACATTTAAAATCGGATGTAAGGTAAATGTCAATTAAAATTATCATACTTTTAAAGGTTTATTAACCTTGGCATTAAGTTTTACTTAAGGTATTAAAATGTGAAACTGTTGCAAATGTCAAAAACAAACAAGTACCGAAACGGCTATCTCGCGAAAAGACGCGTAGAGGTTCTTTAGGAGTACCTTACTTAATATAGAAGTGTTATAATGCTAGTGCCTTACCCACGAGCCAGTGGAGCCCCAGCGCTTAAGCCTCTTCCCGAAAATGGTTTGACACTGCGACAAGCAAGACACAGACGCGGCCGGCTGAATTTTGCCGAAGTCTCTGTCCAATGTCATTGTAAAAACACTCACAACACTTCACTCAAGTCATCGGTGTACTGGCACGAAATAAATCGCCTTCCGTTTTTAAATTCAAAAATGTTCGGTAGTGTTTTGTTTTGGAGGCGCTATAGATCGCTACAGTGTTCGCGAGCGTAGCCCACGTGCGTGCGCGACGGCGGGTCCGCGGCGAGTGAGCATTTCCCGCGGCGGGAAAGCCGCCCGCCCAACCGTCCAAATGGGACGCCTTATTTTCTCTCTTTACTGGAATCGTATTAATGTTTAGGTGTCGCATTGACGTAGAATGGCTGGTTTTAAATTTTCTTAAAAGCTAGACATTTTTGTGTGTAGGCAGGTAGGTACATGATGTTACGTTGACACAGATCGATTTATTTTGCCCATTTGAAACTAAAATGGTACCTACAATCTTTTCATTTTCAAGACGCACGCAAACCAAAACAACGCAACCACTTTTTTGACCAATCCGTTGCTTTTCTTAGTATTAACTTCTTTTATGTTCTTTGCGAAAAAAAACTTTAAAAAAATACCCACCCAATGCAATTAGATTGTTAAGATGTCCAAATTTCCTCCTAATACAATTTCTATTGTTCAAAAAAGCCACCCCTCAACCTTGCACTGACATTTACACCTATTTCGTCAAGGAAATGATTCGCCCGGCCACCTACGGAGTTCGCCGGCAGGTTGCCGCCGCCTCGTCCGGCAGGCAGGGTGTCACGTGCACCTAATTGCCGATATTGCCGATATTGCTGGTTGCAGGCCGAACGGGCTCGGCAGAACTTTGCCAATGAAAGGGTTAAAGGTCAGAGAAACTAGTTAAATTTTGAGATGAAGTTGCTACGAGTATAAAGGTCATCGACAATCGAATTCTTTCTATAGAGTAACAATTACGCGGACTCAAATAGTGGCTATTTTGTGTTGAATTTTTGTTTTTATTAGTCTTTCTGAACGATATGGAACACGATGAATGTGAACTTCTTATAATAATGTAACAGTACTTAATGCTTTTGAAAAAATAATGGAAAGGGTACTTTTGATTGAACTGTAGTAGGAACTTATGGAAAATATTAATTAATATTTATAAATTCATACTCCAAGTTACCGTTCAGGCTGTTAAGTATCAAAGCTATTAATACTGTTTCTACGAATATAAAATATGTTACCATGAATGGAAATGCATTCATTAACAATTATGAGTTCGTTTGATTTGTCAAGTCTTTTTAATTAACACCAAATCAATCAACAAAATTTCAAGTCATTACGGCTGTTACGTTTTTGTTTACGAAATAAAATAGCGCTTATACTTATTGCGGTAGGCACTGAAGCGTTCGCGCTTATTAATTCGATCAGATTAAACGGAAGCTACGAAATACGCGTGCGCAATAGACTTGCTAAGTGTAAAGATGACAGCTATGCTATAAATCTAACGGCCGAACCTTACATGACTATTATTTCGTCAAATGTTTTCTTTGCTTCTCTTGCTTCAAATGTATGTTAAATCTGTTATAATAAGACTCGTTGAAGTGATTTGGATATGGATATTCACGGTTAAAAGATCAATATTTATGTCTTTTTATTTGTACTAGGTTTTGCCTGCGATCCCTTTCAGGCAGGACTTACTTATCAGGACAAATTTAATTTAGCATTAAAGTTAACTCCGTTTCAATTTCAGAAGAAGAAGTAACAAATCACTCGACTGGTCGACGTGAAATTTGATACAGAGATAGTTTACAACGCGAAGACGGGCATAAACGTTTCATCCCGGAAAATCGGTCAGTTCCCAAGGTAATTGCGATAACTTCTACCATAACATTTCACTTTCGCATCTTTTGTAGTCGTCTTGAACCCATGGATATTTTAGGCATAGATAGGACCCTTAAGGCTTATTTACACATTGAGAAGGAGGTACTCGTACAGGCTTAAAAAAAGTTCTGTGTCTGGGATCTATCCCAGTCTCACAATATGGGTATGCTGAGTTCTGAGCCTTTTGCCATAACACTGTTTTTTTGATGTATTTTTATTTATTAAGCGATGTATGTGGTAAAAAAACTTTTTCTGATTTTGAAGAATTTAATATAGATTTGTACCACCGTTGTAAGAAGTTTCCGCTCTACTTTTCGCCCAGCTCCTGGCAATCTCTTGCAGTATTTAGCATACTTTGTTGATACCTACTCACGTGTATATTTATAGTTACCACGTTGAAATGTCACTTGCCATTGACCTTTGAGACTCATAGGCATTTATTTATATGTTTTAATTCGTTTGAATGTATAAGCTTTTACCAATGACAGTCGAAGGCTAATTGAAAAGGCGGAACAAGTAAGCAAGATCCGAGTAGTGACCCTACTCCCCTTTTCCGGCCGCCCTGCATACATACTAAATCATCCATACATTATGGAAATCAAGGAGTAATTTAAAAACACAGATGTATGCCTTTGGCATGTTATCGCATTGTTCACATTACGATAGCTCTTATTTCATTGACACTAAAGGCGGTGGAGTTAAAAACAATTCTATAACATGTCAAAGACAATATGGTTTTACTAAGTAATGCAGTTGGTAAAAACACAAGTATTTTATTGAAATTATACATAAGGTTCAAAGTTAAAGCTCGTAAATACTTGTATATATATGTAAATATTTTGTCAAATCACTTTGGAGTGGCCTTTGTGAATGTACTGAGACCAGTGTGAGTAAAATTTATATGAAATTTATTTATGAATTAGAATTTTAATACGTGATCTTAATGCCCATTAGTTCTCTACCAGCTGGCCTTTGGACACTGCAGAAAATTGTTGTAGTGCTTTGCTTATTACACCAAAATACAAAGGAAGAGTCATGCCAACACTGTAGAAGATTGTGTGTGTGTCTATAATACCTAAAAACAATATGTGAGTCATCAAATGTATACTTGATGCTCAACTTCAATTAAAACACATTTCGAAGCCTTTTGCTAAAAATAACAATTTGTACCTATTCCGATATAACGAAAGATCCCTGGCTCTGGATTCTGAATAATTCATAATTTGTAAAGAAAGGCTAAAAATAAAAATATTTTATTAATTACCCACCCACGCGAAATTATTGTTCTCTTCGTCGATAATTTCGCTTCCCAATTTATCAAAAGAATTTTGTATAAAATTACTTTTTGTAAAGAAATCTTTTATCGACTTGTTTAATTAAGTTTGAGTAAAATAAAAAGTTAAAAGTCCAAATACTTTAACTTAATAATTAAATTGCAGCATCCTTATGCTTATTAATGAAAAAAATTAAAAAATGTTTTACATAAAGACTTATAAATAGAAACAGCGGCTCTGGGGACTGAACTAGGACACCCGTGTTACAGACCCCAAAATGCTAAACTAGCTGTGGCCCGCGACTCCACCCGCGTAGGAAAATATAAGAAAATATAATAAAGCTTATGTTACTCAGTGATCCAGGATTTGCAAAATTGGTCCAGTAGTTTTTGAGTTCTTTTATTTATTATAAACAAAAATCCAAATCTATTATCTTTATAATTTTAATTAATGTAGATGAGAAAGATTTCACTGAGGCTTATGAGCACAAATCACAAATCGAGACTACAATGTTATCCTAAGACCGCAAATGCGTTGCCAACCCGCAGGACTAAGATGGAATGCCTCTGTGCTATTTCACCGATTGTCTTATCAATGCGAAGTGTGTTTTTTTCTTTCCTTTTCTCGGTTCAATGCCTCAACCAATTGATGTGAAATCTGAAGCTGGACATGAAAATTACCCGGAAAAGCGGACAGTATGAAATAGAGATAAACGACTTGCGAGGATGGAACAGCAAAGTTTACTCATAAATATGCATTAATGGGTTTATTAGTTTTTAGGGCCAAATTACAATCCTATAGCTTAGTTTGAAACCAAGTCAATATGTGTAAAATTGACAACATTTCATTTTGGTGACACCTGCAAATTACTATACGAATCGAAAGGGTTTTGCCTCCTGAACACGGCAAAATATTTATTTAGATTTATTTTTCTTTATTGACAAAATTACAAGTAAGTTAAAAAAAAAATGAGTTTTACCAATACTATGCCTGAATAGATATAATACCATTGCCTTTTTCACGAGAAAAAAAGCTGTCATACTTCAAGTTTGACATTGATACTATTGACAGATGGATAGATACTTGAGATCGCTTGACCGCCATTATTAAAAAGAAAAACTTTTTTTTTATACAGATTGGACTAACGTAATATGTCCATTGTGTCGTAGAAATGAAGTTACGCCCTTTTAGAATAAGAACATCTTAATAAATTAATAATAAAATAATTATACATCCTAGGGAAAAAATAAAACTATTAGTGTCTTCCTCCTTCCAAACAGTATCTATAAAACGAATAAAATTAAAGTCTTGAAAATATGAAATCTTTCACGGATATATTTGTTTGTTAACTTGCTGTCGTCCGCGACTCTGTCCGCGTCAAGAGGACTGTGAAGCGACGCTTTAATCGCGGTGCTGTCAAATTATGCTGTTTAGTGCAGTGTGCACCAACTATTAAACGGACGGTTAGCGGTTTAACGGTTGTCAAATGTATTGACTAACAGCTGATTAAGACTTAACCGTCTGTTAAATCGGTTGGTGAACTCGGCCCTAAGTTGTTATTTCTAAATTAATTTCCCGCTGCATTTAATTTTATTATAATCGTTTTGTGTTTTGCACTAATTAAACGATTTTCTTCTTCTTCTAAAATATTAGCGTCCTGCAATGTGGTTATAAGAAGTTTTTTGTTATTTTACTATTTTGATATTCGGAGCCCTCCAACCATCGCGATATAAGAGGAAGCGAAACGTTGCCTAGCATCCAAAACAATCACAAGGCGAATCCAAATGAATGGCGGCCTCGCGCCATTTCGCAATCTCCAAGCGGCGGGGCGGTCATTATTGTGCCTTTTGTTTATTACTGTAATTGTATCTAGATAACAAGATTACATTTTATTTGTGAATTCATTAATTTAAGTTCCATGGACGTTAGCTTATTTTCATCACACTTGCACGTAAACAGTATCTAAACATACAGGTTAACTTGGCCGCAATGCCCCATATAAAACCCTCGACCTTTCTTTTTACCATGAAACCCAAGGTCGGTAAGTAATTTTTTTTTAATTTATAGTACAGCATACAGGTCGTGCAAGTTCAAGCAAAGAGTTTACACGCAATTGAAAAATTGTCTTAAAATGTTATTTAAACAGGAATTTCATTGCAATTTCGCTACATGTTACTTAAATACTCAATTAATGTTCTTAATAATCGATTTTAAGTAATAGTTTTCTGTATCAAAACGTCGTTTTTATTTTACACTCCTTCAGGGCTATATATGTATACCTACGTATTTGCCCTTAACGTTTCTGAACGAAACATTTGTATAATCTGTGGAGTCCGCCCGCCATCCGCTTAATAATAGTTCAAGTAATTCGTAATAATAGTTGTGCTGACTTGTGTATTAAAGCTGTAATTCATAGTTATTTACTCGCAAATGTGATGAAAAACATTGTATGTTTCACGGGCGGTACGGGAATTACGAACCTCGACTCGGAAAGCGCTCAGTCTTCGACTTCGGGCTTCTACTAGAGCCTCGATCGTAATTCCTTACTTACCGACCTTAATACACAATGTACTATTCTGTCAAATTAATAATTTGGGATGTTGAGCTCTACTAAAGTTAAGGTTGTGCTTCAGATTTTAGGGTTACCAAAACGTTAACGAATCAATTAGCTATTAGCAACAAGTCGCAGAAAGCCTTAGCTCAAATTAAATAATTTCTCTAGCCCTGACGTCCTATGGTGAGAACAATTTAAAGTTGTTGGCCGTATAAGCGGGTATAACGTCAGAAATCAAATATTTTAGTTTGAAAACTTAAGAGGCTTGTATTGAAGGTGTTACTGTTGAAGCTTTAAAGTTCTAAGCTCATTCAGGTGCTTGAGCAGGCTAGACCGAATACCGAGCGTAGGCGAGGAACCTAGGCCGCGAGCCCACGCCGCACCTGCTCGACGGAACTCAATGTTTTAAACTTTGCAAGAATTCAATAAGTTATTTGTATCTATGAGGTATATGTTCAATACCACAACAAGAGATTGTACGCGATTTAGACACGCCAGGGGCATCGCGTGCGCAGAATACTTAGATTTTGTTTTGTATGAGAAAAGCTACATCATACGAGCGAGTTTTAAGCAATTTTTTCAATCAATAATGCACGCTGTTAAATGTGTTTTATACACTCTGACGGGAAAGCTTCTCGGCAGTTAATGATAAGTAAACTTTAGACCAAAATTACTTAACTAAGAGGGCTTATTATGGTCTTGTTACGTAGTAGATATGGATAAACGTGGATCAAAATATGTCACTTTCTGATCACTTGTGAGTGCGAGAAAAACGGATCCTTTAACCACATCTTGTCTACCGTGATAAAGTCATAATACCTACAGGGGCTAGTGTTAAGTAACGAAATGTGTTAGAATCTATAAATACGAGTATTCTATCGCAAAAACTGTTTTTACATCTCTTTCTTATAAATTATGGTTGTCAATTTAAAAGGACTTTGATCCTGAGGGAGTTTTTGTATTAATTATCCTAAGCTTTAAATATGAAATCTTTCCCACGGGTTCCAAGAATTAGCTGATGGCATGGGGTTGAGTGATTTCAAAGTTAAATTAATTCCTTCATTCGCGGAAATTAAGAACGTTTTCATTAAATATTAATTAATTAATTAATTTCCGTAAGCAAGATCATTATATTGAACTCAAATATCTCAAACAGTAAGTAATCAAAAGTATCAAGGGTCATAGAACTTCGAGAGCAGAGTAAATCCTCGACGAATTGCCAAAAGCCGCCGTCACATCCACGATTAAAAGTAAATTATTTGTTTGTATCTAACAATATTTGATGAAGACAACTTACTAAACCATAAATTAAAGTGCTAGTCCGTGGCCGCACGAGTGCCTATCCCAAAGACAATATGTCACCTCGCGACAAACCGTCCGCGTCGGATATAAATACCACCGCGGTATAAACGTACGATAAATACCACTAACGCGCCTATAACTGTGCTTTGTCTCATTCTAACGCTGATTAATTATAAAACAAGATATTTCACAACCCAATGGGCTAAAAGCGGACATGATGGGCCTATTAAGTATTTCCGATGTTGACTGAAAAATGTGTCCAGATGCATACAGAAAGTATTTCTGTTTATTTTGCATGTGGAAATAAACAAGTCAAGTCGTTTATCTAATTCAAGTTCGATTTAGCTATACTAATAGTAGCATTGGTAAATTCCGCGGTCCTAGTAAAAAAGGTAAAAGTATTTCAAAAGTTCAAAAGAAAAGATAGAAAAAAAATATTTTTCACTATAAACAGACTGCGATGAATTAAAAATATAAGTCGAGTAGGGTGATGGAACCAGTAATGGACAAGGCACTAAGAATGGATACTTGATACTTATTTTACAGAAGATAAGGGAGGGGGGGGGGGGGGTTATTCATTTGTTTTGCAACAATCAATTTAGGACCGTATGAAATTTTAATTAAGTGAAATGTCTATTTCTGGTGCCTGTCAGCTAAAAGTGTCCATCATTGGTGCTATCACCCTATAGGTATCCGTGTTTGTGTCTGTCTGTTGCATCGAAGCACCCAAACGGATGGTCCGATATGGAGATATTTTTAAAAGAAAGCTTTTTTACCCGACTATGGCGAAGCAAAAGGGTAATTATTAATCGGGATGATTCTTAGTTAGGTTTCATAAAAATCGTTTAGGCTGTTTAAGAGTCCAACTCTAAAAGTAGGCCATTATCGGGGATTTTTGATCAATTTTATAGTTATTTATAACGAGCTTAATCGACTGGTATTCTAAATAGAATTCAGCTGCATTCCGCATTAACCACAGTATCCATATCGATATGCTGTCTACTGGCAGAGAAAGCCCGGCTATGGATATGTGTTAATAGCAATCGTTACCCTAGTTTTTACCGAGTAATTACGATGTACGATAAATTATACCTTAGCGCTTTTGCAAGCCTAACAAGTATGTGGTTCAATTGCAACGTCTTCACAACAGCAATTTGCAAGGGCGAGAAATAGATACAGCTGCCTTCCATAACAATTACAGATAATTTTATAAATCATAAGTGTGATCTAGCACAAATATATTATGAATGTTATGATTCATAACATTCATAATATATTTGTGCTAGATCACAATTCACAACGTAACTATAGTATTACTTTTTCTATGAATTTTCCATGAACTTATTTTTTTAAACCGGCTCAATAAACCGGAAAAAATAAGTGAACGAGAAGTATGAAGTAAAACTTTAGTTTATTCTATATCAGTCTACGATATCCCTAACGGCCGAACCCTATATTCAAACCGAGGATAGATAAGGCTTACTTCGGGTTAAAATTTGACATTTGCCCATACAAAATGTGTCAAATTTTAATCCGAAGTAAGCCTATCTGTCCGCGGATTGAATATAGGGTTTGGCCGTAAATTGTCTGCCTTTAGTGATCCCAAAAACACCTAGCAAGTCTTGCATGTAGCCAAACCCTTCCCGACCTTCACTGCAAACCTTGTTATCACTCCCAAACGGCGCATCCCAGAATAACAATGTAATTTTAAAGCTTCCGACTGACGCGCTATAAATAGACGTGGAGATTTATAAGTGACAAGACGCCCTCGGCATGCAGGTACGCGTGACTGGGTGTAACGGAACCACTGTGTTAGTTCAGTTTAGCGGAACAGAATCTGTGCCAAGTTCCCCGATTTCGGCACAATACGAGCTGATTCCGAACAGGAATGAGACTGCTAAAGTTACCAAGTCGTAGTAAAATGGAACTACAACTCAATGTTTATTCATCGTGTTATTATGTTTTCTTTAGCTGACAAAACCAAAATAAAAGTTACTTGTGATTCTTAACCTGGCCATCCCATTCCCCAGACCTATACGGCCGCACTCACAGTTAATGATGCTTTAGTCTTTCCTTAGTGACTTTTTCATACACTAGTTTGAAAAAGGAATGATTTAATTGTCTCTAAAATGTCTCTGAGTAGCGGTTAGGTCCTTCGACTTACACCTGTTTCCTACTCCAAACATCTTTTCTATTACTCTGAGGCACTTACCAAATGCAATAATAGGCTAGTAAGAAAAACGCTGTGATGCTGGATGAATCCGTGTATGCATAAATGTTACCTTTAGTTTCAAAAGATGCATTACCTGTAAAAAATAAAAACAAATCGTTAACAAATTGTAAATTACCATATCAACATAAACACGTGTCCACTTATTTATACTATAAATAGGTAAGTGAATTGGATAAAGGTTCAAGTGCATTTCGTAAAATAATAAATAGATTTTGAAGTTCCATTCAATTGTTGGCTGACCTATTTTACTTTTAAAACTTATGTTTAACACCAATATTTCAAGTAATAGTTGGTAAAATTACGAGTATGTTCATTTAATGAAATACAACTTTCAAACGAAATTAAGTTTGTCTTCAAGCTGAGTGCATTTATACAGTTTAAATATCTACTGTCCATCAATCTAAATAGATTTTGGGAGTTCGATTCACAAATACTAACTGGACTTTGAAGTGTACCAAGAGCTGTCGAGCAAGCTTAAAAGGGGAATAAATTATAACAAAAAGCAAGCTTTACAAAACCCGACTTATTGTAAACCATCTTTAATTCGTTATAAATCCTAAATCATCGTTCAAAATGAAATATGACGAAAAAAACCTAAAGATGATTTGTAAAACCTATTCAATGATACCCCATTTGTCAGTTCGTTAACATTTTTTTTTAATTTCTACAATATGGCGTCTTAATTTTGCAATTCTATATTAAATTTTAATTACTGTCATATATTTAGTGACACTTACAAGATTTAGACAAATTGATTGCCATAAGAATCATCAAAATCGGTCCACGCTAGGCTAATAAACACATTACCCTCCTCCTTCGGCAGTCGGGTAAAAATAAAGGAATTCATATGCAGTAAGTATCTCACGACTTGTGACGATGAATAACAACAAAAGCAATAGTGATGAGTTGTGATGTATGTAATTCAACTTGCGACATGCTTGCGGTCAATAATATGTAATTTAACCGTTACCCTCCGGTTTAATTTGTTTATTTATTTTCTCAGTAAATAATGAACAAAAAAAGCATGATTTTATCCAAATATATCTTAAAAAAAAGTTTATTTTGTCAATTGGGTGTTTTTCAACCTTTTGATCAATTATTATAGTTAAGTACATAGTTCTCTAACAAAAATAGCAACTATTTATAGCTACTAGTTATATTGCAACTTGTTATAGCAATATAACTCGCACACCAGTGACGCAGGCTTCCAGCAAAGGTTAATTGAAATTTGGAAGGGCTCAAAATGGCGGCGCTTATTGAATTAATATTTCGTGACGCGTTTCAGAAATCTCAAATAGCAATATAGGTCACACGAAAACATATAAGATCACAAAGGATTTTTGTTTTCGTTGGTAAACCCACCCTTAATAATACATACGTCGTCGTTATCGCGCAGCAAAAACAAATCTATTAAAGAACACATATAACAGAATGTATGTTTAGTATAAACGGAATATTCTGCCTATACATTCTAGGCCTCTAAGAAGCTCTTCATATCTAGCACGAAGTTTTCAATGGAAGTGGTCAATCAAACTTGTCTTACACTGAGTAAACGCTTCCATAACTCAACGTGTCAACTTTAATAAATAAAAAATATTATGTCTAATCCAGTTTTTTTCTCCAAACCTAGTTTTAACTTATTATATATTTGTTTTCCATTTGCACTCAAATTTAATTTAGATATATTCTTATATGACTTTATACATTATCAAATCGATCAAGAATGACAAATGTCCAAAGTAGCAGGATAAGTGACTGAAGAGGTTGACGCTAGGATTGCGTAGCTAATCTCTTCAAATATGTACTACTAATCAAGTCAAGTACGGAGGTAAGATATTTGAAAGAAAATGTATTCATTTTGAACTCGTAGGTATAAAAGTTTCTCGATACGAATGTCACTTCTGCTATTGCCTGTTTGTCATAATCTTTCACTACTGTCAAATTGTCTTTGCTCCCGCGATAACGACGTATGTTAACCAAAGGCAGACGTCACACGACTCGCGCAAAACGGTGAAACCCCACTCGGCCGAAACCCTCCTAATGGGGCACGTTGTACACACGAGATGCGCACGTGATCGCATGAGACTTGAGACTAAGGGCAAGAAATCGACCACGTGACCGCCGAGTTATAGCAGCTTATCCAGGCTTGGTGAAGTTACCAATTAAAACCACGGATAAATTCGGTTAGTTCTGGTTATAAAAAAAAACACCCACATTTATTTGAAACAGCCAAACATAATTTTAATATTCGAAATAAACATAAATTATTAGTCACTTCTCACCGCACAACAACATTTAATTTTGCAAAAAGTATGTTCTGGATGGCTGTACAAATTTATAATAGAATCCCAGACGCGTTAAAATTGTATAATTGTGATAAATTTTAATCTGTAATTCATTCATATTAAGTAAACTTTTCTACACTATACAAGACTTTTTAGAAAATGCCGGAAAAATGTAATACTTAAATATTAATTTGAAAAAGTAATTTAATAGTTTTTAATTTTTAATTTGTTGTTTATTTTTAATTTTATTGGTATAAGTAATTAAAAGTGCTACTATTTTAAATATGTACTTATGATAAATATTGTACACCATTTTATGGTAGACTATAGCGGAATTAACTCGCATAATATTTTTATCATCTCTCATATGTACCTACAGTTAAACAATAAAATATTTTGATTTGATTTGATTTGATTTGATATAATTCGACACAATTTGTCTTTCTGCGGGCCTGTTATGGTCGTGTTTATCGATGTGAGTAAACGTGGATAAAACATCTGTCCCTCTCTGACGTGCGAGAGTGACGGATGCTTTATCCGCCGCGATAAGGCGACCATAATACGGCCACAGGTCATATATTGTTTTTTTTTTCATTTTGGAAATGCATTTTAGTCTGAAACCTTTCTACTTTGCAGGATTATTATAAAACAAACCTAACCTGACCTACAAAGTTCTACATATGGGTCTGTTTAATAATGACTAACGGCCAAACCCTATATTCAATCCGCGGACAGATAGGCTTACTACGGATTGAAATTTGACACATTTTGTATGGGCAAATGTCAAGTTTTAACCCGAAGTAAGCCTTATCTATCCTCGGTTTGAATATAGGGTTCGGCCGTTAATGTACATTACTCGTGTGCGCCCACGCACTTTTTACTCAATTATGCCCTCGAGCCACCTGCCGCTGAGAGGCAAATCAAATAATAAATGTACAAGTATCAATGGCTGTAACTTGTGACAATTACTATTATAGGTTATTGATTACTAATTTAAAGAAGAAAGAAGTGGTCTCTGCCTACCCCTCTGGGAAACAGGCGTGATTTAATGTATGTATGTATGTATGTCATTGCTATTCGTATCGAATACATTTAATTGAACTATTTTGTAATCTTGTTTTCGTTCCACTGTCAGTGTCCTCAGACTGGTTAGGCGATTTTAGCGCAAAGATCTGTCAAAATATAATTTGCTAAAAAAACTAGCGCGTAACCGTCGCATCTAGCTCTCATTCTAAACTCGCCGGTCGAGAAATGTCAAGTCGCGTCCTCTCCGGGACCGCGGCTGACTTCACGGCCAGCACACTTCTCGGTATTAAGACTCTGATCTGATCTAACAACTCGTAACACATGTAACACAAGCCCGCTGGAGCGCGCAAATGCTCGCAATTATTTTTACTTTGCGTATGTAGGTTACGCGTAAACAATAAAGAGCCAAAATAGATGTCTGATATTTTTACTCGTACCTTGGTTTAGTTGACGGTTCGTTAAATAAATAAACTAGACGTTTGCTAAGAGTTTTTGTGGCAAGCTGAAAATTTTGCAGTCGAGCGAGGCTGACGTTTAATGAATGGGAACCGCTTAAGAGCTTTATTTTTATTTTTAAATACACAAAAGCGATGACTTAATCACCTATAACTATTGTTTTCGGTAATCCATTAGTCCCACTTCATCGAGACAATCACATCGTACGATTAACCGCAATGATTAAATAACATATCCAAAATAGATTTAACGACATTAATAATAGAAAACAGGTCAAGTTAATGTTTCACAAGCTTCCAAATATCGAGTGCGCTTGTATGCTAATGCGTTATGCAACGCGTGGGCGATCGGATCAGGAAGTGCGATCGGCGGATAGACAACGTTATGTAAGGAATAACGGTTCGTACGCGGAATATACCTGGTTTCGCTTTTCGAAAATAATTGAAAGTCTTTAAACGCTGGCCGCGATAATCAACTAATGATTATTTAAACATTCAAAAAATCGAATGTAATGGAACGTTTTAAATATTTGCAATGGCGTTTTTAATCCCATTTCGCCAGTGCTAAGTTCTACGAGTATAACGCAATTCTTTTCCGTAATTATCGTTTTCCGATGGACACATGGCCGGTAAACCTCCAGCCTTCAGCATAGAAGATCCTTCATTCATCACGGAATATTTCAAACCGAATGCCAAGATTATTTTTCCTGCGACGCTACCGTATTTACATTACCATTCATAAATACAACGTTCAAATGAGATATTTCTGGAGATACTTAAGAACTTCATAGACTGCTTAATTTTCTAAAAATACCAAAGTAAACAAATTGCTACGAATACTTAAAGCCGTAGTAAATAAATTTAGTTTTCAAGTCATCAGTTTATAATCGAATCGTCTTTTGTGCGCGTAATCCTTTTCAAGATTGTGTACGTTAATCGATAAACAATAGTCGGTGAGTTCAAAGAGCTTTACATTCGGCGATTCTCTACAACGATTCGTTGGTTGATTGATGGTGAGTGTTGCTTCATAAAACATCTAAGACTACGAAACGTATGAGTTGCGTAAAAATCTGCGGACTCGTAAAAGCGTGAATAGTCTCGCTGACAGTTCTATGACCCCGATGACGAGTGATGTAATCGTTACGATTACGATTAAGTGATTATCGCGGAGCCGCGAAGGCATTCGGCGATTCAAGTTCAAGCACGCGACATACTGGCCACGCGGAATCGAATAAGATAACCGAAAAATTACTGGCTGCCCATGAAATGTTTGAGTAGTTACAAGATATAAGATATACTTGTGGGAGGACCTTGTGCAGGGTCCGTCCGGGTTGGTACCACCATCTTATCCATTAACCTACCGCCAAGCAGAAGTGTTCGCATTGTTGTGTTCCGGTTTGGGGATAAGACAGCCGGTGAAATGACTAGCATAGAGGCATTCCATCTTAGTCCTCAGGGTTGGCAACGCATTAGCAGTCTTAGGATTGCGGTCTTGTGAATGCGAATGTCTTTGGGTCACAGTTTCCACTTACCATCAGGTGGCCTGTGCGCTCGCCTACCTATGCCATAAAAACAAAAAAATATATATGGCTCATTGCAAAGTGTAGTCGTCTTTATTTACAAGAGTATTTTGTCGAGGTATCTATCTAAGCTCTCGTAGTTAAATGACTGTAGAGGTGCGGTCTTTGGATGTAGTAATTAATTACAAAAACACATTAAAGATTCACTATAAAATTTAAAAACACGTCCCGCTGCTTGAGTGAGAGTAAAAGTCGGTTGCGATTTTCAATTATTTGCTCAAGTTTACACACACGTATGCACGTGCAAGTCTCAATTGATCTTGCTATACTTACACGAGTGAGTCTTGTCTACAAATATACGTGAACTCGAGCGAAGTGCTGGGTAAATGATTCCGTACACGTGTCTCCGATTCGCATTTAAAGCGAGACAACGTTAGTGCAATTACATTGTGTGACTAAAAAACAAAATCTTCCATGTGAACTAGATACGTGTTCTTTAGAAATTAATTTTCTTATCGAGCTTTTTTCGCCGACTAAATCAGTCTAACTTGCATACTTTTTAACAACAATAAGGGTCTAACAGACTCACAGACAGACGTCAAAGTAGTAGTTCTATAGAGTCATGTGGGGCAAGTGTGCGCACTTTTTTTTCAAGCTAGTATCAAAATCAAATTATAAGCATGAAAGAAAAATAAAAAATATGTATCTAGCACAGTATTTATTTAGGTAATGATTTAATCAAGAAATTATCAATAAAACTTTGCCACTTCGAAGGAAAATCACCTTAATTCAACCAGCTCAAAATGCGCACACTTACCCATACTGCGGGTAAGTGTGCTCAGTTAAGAGAACTTTGTTTTTTTAATATTCTTAGCAGACTGATTTTGATCAAACTTACCTCATTTTATTGAGACATAATATAGCTTCAAATGATATGCAAAATAAAAGGCTTAAATACATTTTTAACAGATATAAAGATCATTTACTCGTGTCAATTTTCGCCATGACAGCAAATTTTACCTTTACAGCTTCGGATTCTGAATATTTTCTTTTTCAAGTGAACTAATGACACCATCTGGGTTTTTCTCGCATAAACTAATTCTCTACCAACATAACTTTAATTTGTCGACACATATCACAAACTTCTCCCTCCCCATTCCTAAACAAAGGGGTTGCGCACACTTACCCCCTGCGCACAGTTACCCCACATGACTCTAAGGGTTCCTTTTATCGAACCCTAATAAGAACTAAGTTATTTTAATTTCAGCCTGAATCCCGAAAATTAAATCAATGTGGCAAGTCTCAAGCGGATCATAAGCAGTATCTGAAGTTTATCGTCTTTGAAAGCCGCTAATTAATTTCAGTCTGCTCATAAAGACTAATTCGTGTTAAAATTCTTTGTCTAAACTCAATAAAGAATTAACACTCTTCCGGGACTTTTAATCAGTTAATACAATGTTAACGGAAACATGTAAAGTAATAAGTGTAAGACTGATTTAATTATCTGCTTTTTTGATGTTACATTGCATTAATGTAAATGGTAATTAATTCAACGAAAGGATTTTGGAACAGTGTTCCGCGTAATCTTCTCTTTGCTCCTTCAAGAACATTTTTATTTTGGTTTCTCGAGAAGCTGCTCTACTTTTTAAACTATGTGTCATGTCCTTTTCTTTCGTTTCTTATTAATGCGAACTCTTCGTTCCAAATCGATTACGGAAAACGTTTTCATTTTGGCATTTGGCATAAAGCTACAAATATTTTTGAAAAAGTTAGCTCGATTTTTTACCGTATCTTTTCTTAACATAATCAAGAGGATTGCGTCTTTCGCTGTGCATTGTTTGTATACTTCATAGGCAGTTATTACGGCAACAGAGATTATCTTTTAAAGCGCAAACTTTTAAAGCAAAAAGGTGACAGATCTCTCCTGGAGCAAGTTTTATTATCCACAGAATCATGGCTGGCAATATTACCCTTTCAATCATCGGTATTTTTTCAATCAATTGTTTATATTTTTTTGTTTGTACTATAAAGTAATTACATTCACAATAAGATGCACAGATTTATTCCACTTAGCTACAAGCATCGCAAGCCTCCATTAATGGTAAATCAAAGAGTGGGCGCGCCGACCTAATCAATGTCACTTCGGCTTTCAATTAAAATAGAGCGTGAATAATTACTCCGGCGATGGCTCTATTTCTGGCTCTTTAATCCTATTTTGTTATCTAAAATGATCGCACTAAACAATAATGACAGTGCGACGTCATTCTCTAGAATCTACATGGATTGATGACGTCAAGTCACACAGTAAAAAAAAGGGAGTTACTAACTCGCAGGACTCCCGATTATAACCAGTGACGTAGGCGTAAACTATCAAATATTCAGAATAGTCAAATAAAAACCAGTGGGCATTCCGACGTCACTGTCAGGCAACCAATTAGGGGTCTTCCGACTATTATGTCCGAAAATAGCGCCAGCTTAAAACTGTCATGGCTGACCCTTGCAATGTCACTCTGATTAATTGTCACTGTTATTCGCTATTTTTGTGGAAGTCTTACGGAACCGCAATGAAGAGTAAGAAAGGTCAACGGGATCAGCTTAACTCTAGCGTAGATCTTGTATTTTTAACCAACGAAAAAAAACAGAGGAGGTTCTCAAGTCAATCCGTATAAATCATCCGTCGTTGGTTGCGGCGTGCTTGAAATGTATTACAGTTTCATATCAACTAAGAAGTGGGACTATAACAGCTTATTATGATCACAAAAAGTATAATTATATATTAGGTATATAAAAGTATAAATCATTTGTTAGTCAATGCATTAATTTCTATAATAAATTACCTGACGTAGTTTTAAAGTAATTTCCAGAACTTAAAAATTACTTTAAAAAGTCGTTGGTGTCTAAAGCGTACTAAAGGGTCGAGGACTATCTAACATGCTTGGCCTAAACCTGAAACTTAGTCATTAATAATTTGTGCAAATGCAAACGTTGAATCTTGTCTAGGGTTGATGTAGGAAAACATGTCGAAACTTTTATGTGGTGGCCTTGTGATTTTTCTTTTTCCTTTTTGTCCCTTTATCTCTCTCGTAATATTTTTACATGTATTCATAGCTTTATAATGCTAGACCAAGTAGTATCATTGTAGTAGGAAATATGGTTAAAAAATGACTGCCTGCTGAGTTTCTGGTGGCGTTTCTTCTCAGCAGTGGTCTCCTCTTGGGAAGCGCTAGTAGACTCTTGACGTGTAAAAGTGCCCGTGCAGCCTACTGACCGAATAAATGTCTTTTATATTTAATAAAATAAAATAAATGTTTTAAAAAACAAAAATGCTTCTTTTAAAATTTCAGTTTGCAGTTTTTAATTTACGCAGTTTCAGCGTAGTTCAAGCTCCGGTGATGGAGATTAAGTTATTTTACTCATGTTTCGTTCAAGTTATACTACCAGTGGAATGTATTTTTTTATAAAAAGTAAAAACTGAACATTTTACAAAAATAGCTTTGGGTTATTGGAATATTAAAAATATCTGTATAGATGTCTATGTTCGACGAGTGGGTTCAAAGGCAATGAGCACAATTTATTAAGAAAACCAAGTTATTGCTCTCAGAATAGATCGGGTTCAACGCCCTTTGAACTCCTCTTTCGAATGCTATATAAGCTCCATTAAACCCTTTATTTCTTAAACATTTGTAAATGCCTCATGTATACATAGCGATTTACGAACTGAAAAGCGATGGAGACCTATCTATTTACGCGCTTGAATTATTTTCAACTCTGAAAGTAGTTTTTAATGTGTTCAGGCGGGTGGGTTTAATGTCATGTCCTGAAACTAAGTGGACTTAGGGAGTGATTTGGTCGATGATAAAGAACTTTGAATGTTTGTATAAAAATCTACAATTACGGATTATACCTATGTATTTAAATAAGCTTCGGTCATGGAAAAGCTCCTAAATAATAATGTTTAGAGACGAGCGAGTTACAAGCATGTAATTGAACATTATACACATTACTAGATTTCAGCTTTGAACTCGCGCGGAAAGGGTATCAGATTCAGAATGTAGGTTTATAGTTTGTAAGAACCGGCGACCGTTCGCTGAAATCGTAAATTACCAAATATCCGAACCGAATTATGCATTTCATACGCCTGGCGTGTCTATCCGTCTTGATCTGCCATTAATTAGTGTTTATATTACCGTGCTACTTGGGTATTGCGAGGATATTATAAGCTCATTAGGATCAATGATAGGGATACATTGCACATTTTAAATACAGCACAAATTTTAAGAGCGAATTAAGCTCAGCAATTAAATATTTAGTACTTATGTTCCGATTCCATATTTTTTTTAGGAAACTAGTGCGCGTCCCGAGAAAATCAAGTAGTTGTAGGTATATAGTGACATCGTAAGAGGAATGGTGGGAGCGAGATAGGCGACCAGGAAGACTGGTATTTACGAGCTGTCGTTTCTGCATTGTCCGAGACAAAGATAGCATTCCCCACCCCGTTCTAAATTCTAATTATTCTCTTTGTTTTGTCCGCTTCCAAATTAATGTCACTGGGTCACTCCTTCCCCACCTTTTCTTCTTATTCCGTAATGTTCTCAAAATTGCGTTGATTTCTCACTAAGAGTCGTCGACGTGCCCTCAATATATCGTCCCTTTAAAAATCAGAGGGCTTTGTAACGAATACGTAGTATTGGGTAATGGTGATTCATCCAGATTGAATTCTGTTGATTCTCTAGGCCTAATTAGCGGTTAAAGACTCCGATCTATAATTACGTGGGGGACGTAAAACAAATGTTTGGGATGAGCAAATAGCGCGGATTATAAATAGATATCGTGTTGCAAAATGCCTGGCCGAGTTATGTCAGGAGGTGTCGGCGCGCGATGTTAACGCCCGCGGGCTGTCATCTCGGTGACACGCGGTTCTGCGCTAGCGCAGCATCAATGACGTAGCCGCCGAGTTCGTCGCCGAAATGAGTCTTTAACCCTTTTTACCGCGCTTCCCCGTGGAGCATAGCGTTTGAATAGACATCTCCAGGTAAACCGTTCTATTTCGGGCGCGACACGTGGCTTTTCAAATTCGGTGTGTACATAGAAAATTTGGGAGCGGAGTTTCGCGTCTCTGAAGCGACGCAAACACACCTCCGCGCGTCACGCTTAATTAAATGTCAGCAGGGTCTCTCTCATTCACGTTATTAAATAATAAATGCTAATTTTACCGTTATAAATAGTACAAAGCGTCGGGAATTTAGAATAGGTACATAAATCCCTCGAGCTTGCTATTTTAGTCGACCTAGCACTAAACTAGCCTCAATTGCTAGTAAACATTAGATTATTATATCTCATGAGAATACTAAAACTAGACGATGCACTTAGTAATTGCTTCTTGCAAAGTTAATATTAGGTTGGGTCATGGTTACATAGCAAACGATTTGAAACATCAAGTGTGAATTAGCGAACGTTTAGTGGGAAATTACAGGGTTTAGTGGTATATGAAGCACTCTGTGTTTCGACACAGACACGCATCGTTGAAAATTACGTTGCATCAGAATGGGAGTACGGTTTGGACCGACTGTGTTACAAATGTTACAAAACGAATATACAATTGATAAACGCGGCACATAGGTCAATTTGATAAATTGCACGACAGGTAAAAAAAACGACTACCTGCGGTAAGGGTACTAACTAGCGAATAATACCTACCCCCCCATTGTTCTCGTATGCACCCTGTGCCCTAACAAACAGTCGGAATTCGATCTTCCCGCATGGTGTTTGTATCTGTTCTCGGCGTTCGTGTGTATTCATTGACTTTGACATTGAATATTTGTTTGTTTCAAGTGATTTATCGAAAAAATAGTGATGGATCCTGATATAACAGGTAATATTCTAATATTTAATATATTATTTAAATTATTTTTATTGTTAATTAGACGATATTTTGGAGATTTTAAATGTCACATGAATTACCAACAAATTTTATGTATTTTTTGTGTTCAAACGTAAATTTGTTGTATGATCAAGCTAGATCACGTAGTTATTTTAATTTTGTTATTATGTTTCATGCTTTGGGCTGTTAATAAGCTAAAAATTTGCCGCGGAAAATCGCGGATAAGTACTATTACAGCTTTTTTTTTTTTTTAGGTGAAATAATGTAAAAATATTTAATACGATTTTAAAGATTAATTATTTGTTTTAGGTTCACAAAGTACTCCAGGTGCAAGAATTGTGACCCGCAAGTACTTGTTTGATCGCATCTGTACCTTCAATTTTCCTTGTATTGAGGAAAAACTGAATTTTTTGAAAGAAGATCTTCTGGCTGACAAATGTTATACCGAAGATAAACTTGCGAGTTTTAAACATAGCTTTGCTCAGTTTAAGTCTCAACTAAAACTAAGATGGACCAAAGCTCATAAAAAAAAAGACGTATTTCTTAAATACAATGAATTATGGCTAGAAGGAACTATTTCGATTCCCGCAATCTCGCAAAGTAAACCAGGTCGACCATGTAAAACATTTGGACAATCAAGTGAAAGAACAAAAAGGAGGAAAACTGAATCAGTTCGATCTACCTTAGATGAAGAAGTTATCGTTCATGCTGCTCAAACTCAGTTACGAAAAACTGGAAAACGAGATGCGTATGATGTACTGAGAGACATTACCAATTCGCCAACACGTGCCACCAAATACAAAAAAGCATTTGACGAATCAAATAAAGTAAAAACTGACTTTCTTACACCATTTCAAGCATTGGCCATGTTTGTCGATGCGGATTTAACCCGTAGACAATATGAAGTGATCAGAAATACTAACAAGAAGTTCTTCCCTTGTTACAGTCTTTTACAAAAAGCAAAGCAAGAGTGTTACCCGCCCGCGGAAGACTGCAAAATAACGAGTACCTACGCTGAAAGTAATTTACAGGCCTTGGTAGACCTTACTGCTAGGCGTTTGTCGAACTACCTAGAAGAGGTTCTGATGACTTTAAAAGTGCAAGAACGGGAGAACCTGAAGATAATTTGTAAGTGGGGATGTGACGGATCTCATCAGTCACAGTTCAAGCAAACATTTGAAAATGATGCCGACTCAGACGCAAACATTTTTCAAAGTTGTTTCGTCCCATTGCGAATAGTTTGCGGTGATAAGAAGATTATATGGGAAAATCCCACACCCTCTTCTCCACGGTTTTGCCGACTGATAAGATTCCGTTTTGTGAAAGAGAATACTGATGTAACAGAAGAAGAAATAAATTATGTTAAAACTTCCGCTGATCAATTAACCGCAACAGAGATTAATTTAAATGGAACCAAATTTCAAATGAAACACGTGTTCATTATGACAATGGTAGACGGAAAGGTGTGTAACGCTGCCACTAGAACGAAATCCACAAGTCGATGTTACATATGTGGTGCAACTTCCAAGGATTTTAACCGATTGGATTTAAATAACGATATTAGTACTGAAGCTATCGAGTTTGGACTTTCAGTTCTACATGCCAGAATTCGCCTCTTTGAAAGTATCCTCCACTTAGCCTATAAGCTACCCGTAAAGAAATACCGAGTGAGAAAGACAGAAGAAGAAAAAAACATCGAAAAATAAAGAAAGCATGAAATTCAAATGAAATTTCGCCACGAGACTGGTTTATTAGTGGATATGCCAAAAGCAAATTTTGGGAACACCAATGATGGGAACACCAGTAGGAGATTTTTCCAAGACCCGAAATTGGCTTCAGAGATAACTGGGGTCAATTACGACTTAATACACAGGTTAAAAGTTATATTGGAGGTAATATCAAGCAGCTACACAATAGATCCGGAAAAATATAATAAATATGCATTGGATACTGCACGCTTATACGTGGACTTGTACCCGTGGCACCCAATGACCCCAACCATGCACAAAGTCCGCGTGCATGGTTCAGTAATAATTAAAAATGCATTGTTGCCTATTGGGCAACTATCAGAAGAAGCTGCAGAGGCACGGAATAAACATTTTAGGTCATACAGACAAGAGTTTGCCCGAAAATTCTCAAGAGAAGCCTGCAACAGGGATATTTTTAATAGACTTTTACTGAGTTCGGACCCCCTTTTAAGCAGCATGAAGTCAACGAAGAAGAACAAATTTAAAAATTACCAGCCAGAAACCATCGCCATGTTTGTCTCTGCGACACCTAATGAAACATACTCATCAGAAGAGGATTTTAATTCTTAATGACTTATTCTAATAAAAAAAATGTTATAAACCTTTGTTTTACTTTTTAACATTATCTAGAACTGATTCGTATCTAAAAATATTTTTGGCCGCGTAGATCGTTCAAATACCCCTATGTGCGCGGCTAGCGCGCGCGGTCCGAATCGCAGTAACATCGCAGCCTAAACATTCGGGATTGACGTAAATGCTGCATTGGATTATATAAACATTACTCGTAATGACCTATTTACAACTTAACGGCGCTGAAAGAAATAAGCTAATAGAATAAGGGTGAGGATCAAAAAGTTGGCCATGCTAAACTCACTCGATTAAAGTTTTGTATGAAACTTTCCGCTTTGCGACAAAAAATAGCCATACAATTGTGCGGAAACTTTTCGTCGCACAAAGGAACTTTTTCACCATCGTTGTTTGTTTGGTTAACTACGCTTAACTATCTGCTAATTGGGTCAACTTTTTGGTCCTCACCAAAGGTCGAACTTTTCATGACGATGACGTCAAAATAACGAAATTTTACACACAGAGTGCTCTGTTTTAATTTGGCAGGTATTTTTGTATGTATTAACCAGTACTAATAAAAATAAACAAAATAAGAAGCGGTAAAATGATTAGAGTTAAATACAGCTTAATCACAATCACAATACGGATCACAGCAGCATGATGATTTTTCACCACTCATTACTAAAATTGGCAAATGTACACAATTTTCTTTTATGAATGCCAATGCTTTGATTGTATTTATGACTATTTAATCATATACTATCCTTATCAATGTCAGTATGGAGAGATGGGGGGACATAGAATGTTGCGTCAACGCATATCCAAGTGCATGTGCATATGAGTCGCTGTCTAGGACTCAAGTAGTTAAGTCGTTCGTTGTACTTAAAATAAAATATAAATAAATGTATTGATATAATTGGCATTAGGTTCAGTATTAGTCACCTATATATTACATAAACTCCCTATAGGTTTATTCAGAACTTGTTCGGGCATACTCGAACCGAATTTCAACCTTTCTATACTAGTCTTTCATTTTTAATCAGCCTGTATGCAAATTGACGTCTTCGGCATGAAACGGTCGACCCCTGGTCCTCACCCAAAAACATCCAGTGCTAAAAGTTTCTGACAAACTTAGTAATGTAAAGATCAAGCCAAGATAAAAATATTGGAAGCGGGAACAGTCAAAGGAGTAAAAAAGCGGACCGGTCCAAACTTTGCAATATTGGGTAGGTAATATTGTCACTTTCAAAAACCCAGTTTTCCACCATACCAATCTAATTCCCACTCAATAAACGTCACTAATTCCCGTTTAATTTACTCAAAATTAGTACATAAACGGCAAACGTAAACAGAACAAGGAAAACGGGTCGATGGATCGGCTTTAACGACCTTTTTAACGGTTCTGTTATTTTTGTTTCACTCGCCGGTTGCGAGAGGTTTACGACGCTGGTTACGTGAGCCAATTAGGACTCTGGAGGACTCAATCCGGGTGACAGCTTGGTGGCCTCGAAACGGGAAACTCTAATACCTAGGCTCTTGGAAAAATGAGAATCTGCAGTGCAGCACTTTCAAGTTTCGGCGTGTACCAGCGCTTTCCGAGAGGAAATAATTTCTATAGAACCGCTGCAAGAGAACTGTAAGTCTTAACTAAAGTAAGCGTTATTTAAAACCGATTCAATGCGAGACCATGTTGAAATACCGTTTTGTACGCAAATTTTCTGTTGGTGTTGGTAGTCTAGAACCCACAGTACTAAAAGCCTATAACTAGGCTTAGTTTATAACTAGGTCAATTTGTGTGTGATTGTTCCCTGATGTTTATTTATTTGTTGCCAAAAATAATGTCTTTTAAATCGCTAAAAAGTATTTTGAAAGTGACGTTATCAATATCCTACATACACATATTTATAAGAAAGGGGGATGTATTTCGCGGGAACTATGCCCAAGAACTTATTTCTGATCCGTCAATGTCACAAGTTAGTGGCTGATTCCCGAAGTTCTAATTCGGGAGCTGCTTGTGACAAGTGTTGTGGTGGATTCGATTGAGCACCGGATTACGCTCCAGGAGTTGTGTTACGCGATACCCAATTTGGCTAATCGTCAGTTGGGTTATAGTGTTCATTTACTTAGTTCTTTGTTGTGTGAACACCCTGTGGTTTAGCCACGTTCATTTTTAACGAACACCTCTGCTCTGCTGCGAGAAGTAACTTTATTATACATGTTGTCTCTTGTGATTATTTGTTATTTGGCACTTTATAATAATAAGACATGTTATATAGCCCCGCCATTAATTTTCTGGCTCCACTGTGAACAGTTCTCAAATTTACGAAGTCTGCGTACCGAACTTCATTACAGATTCATCGCAATTGATGCTGCATTTAAACTGGGTTACGATAATATTGTAGGATTTAGGTCCTCTGTCGGGAGCCCGTATAGCGCTCACAATATATTGAACGTATTTTCAGCAGAATTGCACAATTTTTCTTTGTACATGTAAAATTGTAAACTGAATTTCCAAAAAGCATGTTATTGCAATAATCAGCATGATATCTTGAATTTATCATCAGTGATTACTTAAAGTTCTAAAACTATTTGTATAAAGGAATTTCGAATAAAAATGCGCATATCAACTAAGTCCATCAAATTATTCAGTAGGCGATATGGTAATGAGCTAACAATAGTTTCTTCAAGGATGGCGGTGAATGGCACTTCCCAAATATTACAATAAAGAGGTTCCGACTGTGTATAGCATTATTAACATTAATCATTAATTGTTATTTGTTGTTAACTCAGAAGCAGATAAAGATCAGAATGCGCTTAGAATATTTAAATTCGATTAATTAATTATATTACAAATGCAAATGCATGCAACATTACGAGTATTTAAAGCTGGATTATATTTCACCGACCTATAGCTGAAAGGGAACAAAGTGGATAGGCAAATCCCTAGTACTTCGTTAAGCTCTTTTCAGCAAAAGGTCAGCAGCGCAATCTATCCAACTTTTTTTAAATCTTCTCTTTTGCTCAAACTTTTATATCATAATTATATTCAAAAGAATCTACGGGCCTCAAGATACTTAAGAAAATCTAAAGTTGACACGACATGTGTGAAGCACAAAATAACTGCACTCTAAAGCGCATTCCAGTCACATTACTGCATTAGCCGGCAAGAATGCGTTTCGGGAGTGAAAATATTGTTCGAAAAAACATTTTCGGGAAAAATGTTAAATCGGAATGCGCTGTCGAAATGGCGGGGGGGGGGACTGTCAAGTCAGCTCAGTATTTATTGGGTTCGGGGCTGGGGCGGGACACTAATTGGATTTATCACGTCTCTCTGTCACACATTTGACCGTTAAAAGATAAAAAAGATAAAAGATAAAAAATGTTTATTCAGTAAGTAGGCCGCACGGGCACTTTTACACGTCAAAAATCTACCAGCGCTTCGCAAGAGACCACTGCTGACAAGAAACGCCGAAAGTCAACAGTCAGTCGTTTTTTAAATATTGCTTATACCTACATATAATAATAAACTTAAACTAGCATTAAAACCTACATTATATCCCAGCTTATGCAGGACTAACTATGCCAAGAATTCGTACTTTTCGCGTGTTATGCGTAACCACAACACACTTTTTAACGATTTCGATTTTTTTGCTTCAAATTTGTGTAATTATAAAAAACTAGTAATGGACAGATTGTTTGACTTATAGCGTTGATAACAATATTATTATGCTGTTTTATTTCTAAAGTACCCACATAATTGTTATTGTTCGATTGAGCGTACACTTATACCTAGTTCCTTTTGACTGAATGTTTAGTTACGAGCTCTTTACTTTTACTTTGTAAAGTTTAATTATCATTAAGGAAACTCCAGGTTTGGTCAAGTTGTAATGTTGAACTGTAATAGTTAAACAAAACAGTATGTTTCTTAAATAAATAAATAAAATAAATAAATAAATAAATTATAAAAAACAATAAATCTTACATAAAACCAAAAATAAATATATTCATGCGTAGTTGAGCAGGATAATGTGTCAAAACTCACAGGAATAAGTGGCAATAATAAAAAAAAAACGGTTATAAAGTGAATCATAGTTACAGTGATGATTTTTGGGGTAATTATATTTTGGAGTACGTGTATAATACGGCGGGTCAGAGACAGGGACCGGAAAACCCCTTTATTCGACTAAGTCTATCGATCGGGTAACTACATCATATGCTCTCCCAAACGTTAGCGTATCCCTATCGTTAGGCTTACCCTAATGAATGATTAACCATTGAGGTTACCAGTTTCGTAAGGGTTTCGGATTTAAGCACTTAGCATTACGTTAGTGTTACCCTATTAATTCTCCCTCTCCTTTGACTCTGTTTCGCAGATTCGTGTGATTGGTTGGTTCAAGCCTGTGTGTGGATAGCCAATCAAGCTAAGTAGTGCAAAAATAATTTGTATGGACTGCGCGTAGAGATTAAAATAGCTTGAAGCCGTTCAATAAACACTTCATAGGGAAAGCCTAACGAGGGTTTTAAGGAATTGGTAAGCGCTTAGTCGAATTAATTGTATCGTATGGGATAGCTCTTCATTGGGGTAAGTCGAAGATATGCTTATCGCATCGTTAGGGTTTGTAAAAACCAGTCAATTATATACCCTAACGAAAACCTTTTAAAGGGTAAGCGGTTCCGGTCCCTGGTCAGAGAGAAGCGAGCTAAAGCTTTTTTTAATTCGCTGCATTTTTAACGTAAAACAAAGGTTTATCGTGAAGCAATAGAAACTTATAGGTATCAAAACTTCGATAAAAAAATCTAACGCCGCGACCACATACCACAATGTAATATCGAAAACTTTCTTGATTTCCTGAACAACTTCCTGTTAACCGAAGTCGATGAACCAAAAAACAACAGAACACCAAATGTGTTTGTTCATCGCCAACATTTTGTAACAACAAGAACAACAACAATGTACGTAATTCCGAATTAGCGAGAGTTATTGAATACGGTAAGGTCGATGCTCTGGAGTCCCTTACAAATCCTCCCTCGATCAACTTGTGACAGTACGGGGACCAATCATCCACCAGGACGTTGAACTGTTACAGGAATCTGTCGGTGATTAGACTGATTAGCATTACCTAGCGGTGTTGCCTGTAAATTTTTGACCATATACCTAACCGTCAGTCTCATTTTGAGTTTAAAAAGTTAGTCGCATGGAGATTTTGTAATTTTTTTCAAAATCTTTGACTCAAAAAATTTACTCTTTTTAAAATAATAACAAATATATATTTGAAATCCTCATAACGAGCCCTTTCATTTGATATATGACAAAGTAAGGTGCATTAAAAAAAATAATTGCACATCTGTGTTTGGGCCATTGTCATTACACCATCCATTCCAGTAGATTCGGAGCAAATTGTTTGTGACAGACAGACGGTCAGACAGACAGACGCACGAGTGATCCTATAAGAGTTCCGTTTGTTCCATTTTTTGTATGGAACCCTAAAAAGCATAAAAGGGCTCGAATTTGAGAACTTACAACAATTCATCCATGTATTTATCACAGAGCACGGGTTTTCCAATCCAATGACGACATATGGGTCTACAATTCATTCTAATATTTGTACACCACAATATTATCACCGATAAGACTAGAATAATTATTGTACCGAATCAACCTTCGGTTAATGTCTTCCGGCTGCTGTATCGGTTTTAATATCCTCATCAAGATTAGGACTAAGAATATACATACATACACACATACATAAACTCACGCCTTCATTCCCAGAGTGGGGTAGGCAGAGCTAAAGAATTACCAACAAGTCTTTAAACTTCTTGATAATTCTGTAACCACATTTTGCACACGTAGGCTAAGATGTTTCCCAGTGTATTAGTGACAGGTGGCAAGCCCATCGCCTAACAGTACTACAGTCACGAGATTAAATTTAGTACCCACCTTAGGTCCAAACTCAATCTGACATTCTACAACAATAAGGTTGAGTTTCCTATAAGTTACAAATGACTTGACATCCCTAATGACATTGACAACTTCAAGCATATTTTTCTTGAAATGGGTCCCAAATTAACGCTCGCGACCGTACAAGCCTTTATTCCCTTAGTCGCCTCTTACGACATCCACGGGAAGACATGGAGTGGCACTATTCTAACCCGGCAACCACAACTAAGAATATGAATGAGAAAAATCGTATCTTGTTTTGTCGTTTCAATTCCGTGCAACTTTCCTTTAGCCAATACCCGCGAGTGTTAGTGTTCGAGAAAGATTCAGTCGAATAAGTTACTTCTCGGACGGAACCAACACATTCCCCGTTCAAAGACGTTGGCAGAAGGTAGAAGGTGAACGAACGGAGTCTGTTAGCGAAGACAATAGTTCTGTTGTTGTTAGGAGTTACGAACTAGTTGAGTTGTGTTGGATTGACAGGCTTTCGCCAACTTAAAGTTAGACTAAGCGAATTTACTTCAGTACTTAGTAAAGGAGTTAATGGGAACGTTGTTCAAAATATATTCCATTTTCGATTTGAAGCCAACTGAAATGTCAATTGTTAACGTAATTTAGGTTTTAATTTTAGTTTGGGACTTTGATCACGTAAATTAGGTAGCGCTATTTTATAGAAAAATCGGTTCAATTGACTCTCAACAGTAAGTTGAAATAAAGTTAGGTACCAACTTATCAATTAAATACGTATGAAGTAGACTTGGCTTAAATAAAAAAACACCAAAAAGTTAATAAGTAATGTAACAGGCGTGATTTAAAGTATGTATGTATGTATTTATTATACAAAGAAGATGTATTTATGTATAAGACACATTTGTAAATACAAAGGATGAGAGGTGTACGGTTTAGTATGTAAGTAGTCTTTTCGAGTAGGTATAGTTACGTACTACAGAAAATGTTTATTTTTTAAATGTTGGTTACGTTTTTCTCTTAAATTATTTCCTTATAAAATGAATGTTACTAAACGACGCATAATTAATTATTGATTTTTTTATAACTAAGTACCTATTGTTTATTGGCTTATGCCAATTATTGTACACCACATTTATGGTAGATTGCACACACAAATTTATTTGACACAGTCATGCAATAAAAATATTTTGATTTTGATTTTTGATAATAAACCGTGATCAGACCGACGAGATAAATTTCTTATATACTTACTCGCATAATACAGAAGACAATTTATTGGCGAGATTGCTTGCGTTTAAAAAAAATGGCATTGTCCGGACACCTTTATTTAATATAATTTTGTGATTAGAGCGACTTGTTATCGTAAGACACAGAGTTCGAACCTAGGCCAGCCCTATACCTATTAGGTCATCGGTTACGACCCTAGACATTCGAACAGCTGAGCGTGAAAAAGGGTAATTGCACAAAGGATCCTACGCCGCGGATCCTAAGCGTATCCGAAGGGTCATATGTCCAAGATAAGATAAGCGTGGTATTGAACCTGTAATAAATAAGCAACCGTGTGTTATAAGGACTAACAAAGATCGCAGTTTTTTGCTTCGACGTTTCGCGTGTACTGTATTGAAAAGGAACAATTAAGAATGACATGTTAAGTGTTTACAAAGGGAGTTCTGGCTTGGTGACAAGCGGGAGATGAGGCGCGTGCGCGACTTCAGCTCGTTAAAATTTGACTGCCTACTCGCAGTCGTCCAGCACGGGTAGCAAGTTGTATTTTCTCGCTTGTCGCTCAGTCTCTATCGTTACTGGCTAGATAGAAAGGGAGATCCGAGCGACAAACAAGTCGCGGGCAACTTGTGCTAGCTGTGCAGATAAATACTGCTCACTTAGAGCGGGTGTCGGATCCGACAAAATATCGGCTGTTCTAATGGTAAAACAAACAATGAGGCTGTTCACATCAATCGGTGTGGGATACTGTAGGATAGGTGTGAACAGTTTCTTATAAAATGTATTGCCACTAGCGGGGCTAGTATGGTTGCGTCCATCTTTTGCTAACTTTCTAACCTCTACAACAATGTACTATTTATTTCCTCCCAGTAGTCGTGAAAAGCACTATGTTAAGCCTCGGCCGAAAGTGCAATAGATGGACACGAACCAATTCGTCCATCTTTTGCTAACTTTCTAACCTCTACAACAATGTACTTTAGTTATTTTATAATACTCGGTCGGCATTATTGTTAAGTAAATTAGAGCCATCATAACGTTGACCATACTAGAACATGTCTAAAGCATTATGCTTTTAAAGAGTGGAATAGAATAAGTAGAATAGCCCCTACACGTGTAGGATAACGGATTGAGATATAAATCACGTAATTAAAATATGCTGACTCGAAACCTTTCCTTTAGACAAAGGACCCTTGTTACCCATTTACCCAAATCCAAAAATAGACCGGAAACGGGTATGTCGTCAAACTCTGGTTGAGAACTGACTACCCTGATCCTTATCACATTACGACACCAATAAAGAATTGACATCCGCACCCGAAGTCCGAAGCCGGGAAAGCTCTAAAACAGCGGTTCTCAAACTTTTATAGCAACGGGAACCTTTTGAAACATCAAATATTTTACGTAGCCTCATAGTAACCAAACCCTGGTTTTTCTACCAAGTTTAAGGAAAGTAAAAAAAATGCAACTAAAACTATTTTTTTGGTGCAATGGAGCCTGTAACCGCGGGCACACTTTGAGAATAGCTGCCCCTGAAAGCTTCGTGCCGGGCGATAATCGAGTTACTGTCGTTTTATAGGAGCTAGCCTCGGTATATTCTTCAGCCGATTGATTTACTAAAGGTTAGCGTGAACGTGGCGTATTTGCGTCGGCTGGAAAGTTATGGACACGAAGGACAATAATTAAATACTAGGGGAAAGGTCAAGGCTGAGCAGAACAAATTACTGTAGGGGAATGTTTGCACAGTTTTATTATTTTTAATTAGCTTTCTCTAAAAAAATGCGTCAAAAACGGGTTATCGGTTTGGGAGGTACCTACGAACTTATCACATCCCACTTTTTTGATTGGGGGGTTTAAAAATCGCAATTCTGAAGCAGTAAGTAAGTTTTACTGTAGTAGTAAAACAACCAGTGTCATTTTTAGGGTCCGTTATTGTTTCGCTATGTTCGTCTGTCTGTCTGTACATGACACTCACTTTTTTTCAGAAACTAATAAACATAAATAAAATACGGGCACATATAGATATTTGTCCAGCGCAGTAAAATCAATGATGGTCTAAGTAAAACACGGTATTTTATGAATATTTGACGGTTATTAATAGGGTTAGGAATTTTGGTGGCGTATCGTGGTATTCGTGGTTCTAAAATCCATGGAGTCTCTTACTTTTTATAATAAATAGCATTTTGATTTTGACCTTTAATTTTTTAATATTCAAATTTCGTTTATGCATTAAACCACTAAACCAATTTCAATGCAATTTGGTATGAAGGATATCTCTTCTGTGAAAGCGTTACAAACAAGCAAATATTAGTAGGTATGGAATTACCGAACTAAAAATGTATTTGGTTCATTTTAAAATATGACCACACTGAGGGTCAAAATCAAAGTGTCATGTATTATAATAATTAGGAAAAAGCGACTCCATAGATTTTAGAACCACGATATGCCACCAAAATTCCTAACCCTAGTTATTAATAATAATTTTAACTCAGTTACGTATATAACTAAGGACAGTGTTACCAAGTTTCATAACAGTCTACATCTGTACCGTTACCATGAGCTACAATTAACGTACTCGCTAGCGAGTGGAAGCTCTGTCCCTCGCAGACCTCGCAAGTATTCTTATAGAGATTCCGAGCATACTCGGAATGGCTCCTAGAATATATAATAAAGTACCTGATGAGTTAATGGAAATAGAAAATTTAACCGAGTTCAAAAATCAATTATTTAAATTCCTAGTGAAAAAAGCGTTCTACTCAATTAATGAATTTATATATATTTATATCTATCTAATTTATATCCCGTCTGGTTACCGGGTTAGAATAGTGCCACTCCATGTCTTCCCGTGGATGTCGTAAGAGGCGATTAAGGGAATAAAGGCTTGTAGTACTGTTAGGCGATAGGCTTGCAACCTGTCACTAATACGCTGGTAAACATCTTAGCCTAATTGTGCAAAATGTGGTTACAGAATTATCAACAAGTTTTAGAGTTGTAGGTGATTCTGTAGCTCTGCCTACCCCTCCCCGGGAACGAAGGCGTGAGTTTATGTATGTATGTATGTATTAGAATTAGTTAATAAGAACTGCATGTGTATCTTGTTCAAGTGAACTACAATTTGTATGCCTTGCGGCTCAACATAGTGATACAATATTTGCTACGAACAACCTCATGTAGGTACCTACCTGTGTTGGAACAAATAAATACATACATACATAAACTCACGCCTTCATTCCCAGAGTGGGGTAGGCAGAGCTACAGAATTACCAACAACTCTAAAAACTTGTTGATAATTCTGTAACCACATTTTGCAAAAACAGGCTAAGATGTTTACCAGCGTATTAGTGACAGGTTGCAAGCCCATCGCCTAACAGTACTACAAGCCTATATTCCCTTAGTCGCCTCTTACGACATCCACGGGAAGAAATGGAGTAGCACTATTCTATCCCGGTAACCACACGGGCAACACAAATAAATGATTTTGATTTTTTGATTTTGATTTTGAGGGTGCGAGGGACCGTACGCGAGTACGGTAATTGTATCTCATGGTAAGGGCACTGGCGCAAGTTGCAATTCAGTATTTTGGTTGAGAACTATTTTAGTTCGTAACTATGTAGTTTGTCATAACACAAATATTCTGTAGTGGCCACCTGACACGTGCCAAGGCGACGGGAAACGGAAATAATACCGGTACGCCAACAAATGTAAGGAATATTCCTTTATAATTTAAGAATACTTAATATGTGATAGCTCTCGTGCTTCGGGTTTGTACTTGTCTCCCACTTTCTCTCATATAGTCTAGAGGGAGTGAGATAGAAGCACAAAAGCCGAAACACCGAAGTGCTTACAGACTGTACTTAATATTATTAATATTAAAAATGTTATGTGGCGACGCATTTGCAGTCTCAGGATTGCAGTCTTGAGAATGCAAATGCTTATAAACTCAGATCGAACTACTATCAGGTGGCAGTGTGCTCATTTGCCTAATCTTCGAAATCAAAAAACTAATTAAAGGCATTGGTATTTAAGAACACACCTTTGAACTCTCAAAGCCAGTCAATCACACAGTTTTCTTTACAGTTTCACTTTATAACAAAAATGACATATTTCGAGTAGCTCTTGATGTATCTCAAGTAGCAGGTTTACCCTTGAAATATCGAATCTAAGGCTGGTAAGACAATGAGCTTGCAACCTGTCACTAATACGCTGTTAAACATCTTAGCAAAAAATTGTGCAAATTGTGGTTACAGAGTTATCAACAAGTTTTTAGAGTTGTTGGTAATTCTGTAGCTCTGCCTACCCCACTCTGGGAATGAAGGCGTGAAGGTATGTATGTATGTATGTATATCGAATCTAATTTCATAGGACGTTCCACTTCGCCGAATATTCATTACATCGACAGGCTTTTCCACGTGCTTTATATTTTTTGCGTTCACAAGCCTAACCTAACCTACGGAACGAATGCTTAAGATATCCTGAAAACTATAAAGTTTCAGCAGAAATTAGGTTTCGATGAAATATTCGTCGATATTTCAAGGGGATCCCCTAATGTAACATGTACCTACATGAGTAGCAGATGCCGCATTTAGAATTAATTTATGCAGGGTTAAAAGTTTTCTATTCAATAACATCAACTCATTGTTTTCATTATAAAAGTAGCGGTATCAAAACAATTATACCATAATCTCGTCAGTTGCCATAATAGGCTGATATTCAACTTATGAATAGGTATTATATGTGCTTGCTTTATAAATATTTATTAGATCTCTTAATCACAACTGGGTATTTATAGCTCGTAAGGACAGGAGTTAGAAGAATGTTATACATATAAGTTTAAGGAACGTTTGCACACCCTTCAATTATGCGTTGCTTGGAAATGTTTCTATTAATTTCGAACGACATGAAATAATGATAGTTGCTAAGTATACGTGAATAAAAATGGTCCGCTGGCTGTAAGTAAACTCACGCCTTTATTCCCAGAGCGGGGTAGGCAGAGCAACAGAATTACCAACAACTGTAAATACTTGTTGATAATTCTGTAACCACATGTTGCACAGTTAGACTAAGATGTTTACCAGCGTATTAGTGACAGGTTGCAAGCTCATCGTCTTACCAGCCTTTATTCCCTTAGTCGCCTCTTACTACATCCACGGGAAGACACGGAAATTCCCTATTCTAACCCGGCAACCACACGTATTTGTGACGAAGCTAAATTACAATTTAACCCCATTAGTCAAACGCACAATAAACCTATTTTAGTAAAAGTATTCTTTGTCCCTTTCCGTCTAATTCAAAAGTCATAATGACAGGTTAGAAAAGAGCATATTTCAAGCACATTTTAGCTATTGCGCGTTTATGAATGAAAATAGTTTGAACTATCGCTGCGCATTATTGTCGGAAGAATTTAAATTGCCCTGGAAAGAATTTTCGGGTGCTCTTTATTCACTTTCAAATAGAATTCAAATTGATAGTAGATAATAAATTACTTCTACGCACGATTTGATAGGTAGCTAGGATATCATAATAAGTAGCTCGAAAATATCAAAACAAACACTGAATTCTAATAAATGTAGTTCACAACCTAAAGATAGTTTATCTGATCATGGAAACCGTTTATGCCTTTATTTATATATTTCGTAATCTGATTGATAGGCCGAAAGTGCTAAATTTGGCAGAATTCGGTTTACGCAATATTATGCCCAAAACCGGGTAAACAAAACTCATAACAGCCTAGAGGTAAATAAAAAAGGTTGCGCGTCATTTATGCTCGTGACGTCAGTTCCCAGCTGACTTCGTGTTGTTGTAACATTAATATAGGTTAATCTCTTGATGGAAGCGGCCCTTGGTTGTAGAGGTGAAGCGAACACAAGAATGGTTCCGATCCAAACTGACGTCACGGGGCTTTTGCGGGATTTAATGTCAGGTGCGATTGTCATCCGTATGACATTACTGCACACACATATTACACGTTCGTTATTGGGCCATTCTACTTTTCGATGGCTTAAATAGAAATGAAAATGCAAAATTATTTTTAAATATTCGCAAATATTTTACGCGATTTTACAGCGGTCCCACTTTAATCCTTTACCAGATCTCACTTTTTATAGTAAATTTACCTACTGTTTTTGTATACATAACAGAACTTTGCTAATCAAATTAGGTATCTTTTGTTACCAGTCCCCTTGCAAATAGAGACCACTGCGTTACTGTTATAGTGTTTTTCCACAGCCCCACACAATTTGGTATTAAAGTTATTCAGGTGCGTCTACGATCTGAATCTAAAATTTGTGTGCATTTCTAAGATTATAAGGTTATCCAATTTTGTTAAAAATTGTGACTCTACTCACACGTTCATGTTAAGGGGCGTTTTATTAGGTACCGAAAAGTAGAATCTCCCTATGACGTTATGGAAGGCTGTAGGTGATTCATCTTAATTAATTTACCGATTGTTATCTGTTAATGGCGTTAATGCGAGTTTTTCAATGGGTACGTGATAAAAATAGCTATCTTTGCACGTGCTGGCGCCGGCGTAGGAGGCTGGAACATTCTTCTCTGTTGTTGTTTTCACGTCATTCCAGCGCAGGACATACCGTGCGAAATTGTATGGTTGAGTATACACTTTACTAGCTACTTCCCTTTTATGAGATGGAATAATTAATCAGCATTTCGACTTTACTCCGATTTGTATAAACGTTTCTTTGGCGGTAATCATACTATACCAGGATTCATTATCATGATCAACCATTCTAATTTCAAGGCCCTTTCTAGTTTGCTATTCCATATTTTTCCCCGAAACACTGCCTTCCCAGAAATGATTACGGTAGAAAGTATACTTTCCACGCGTCTAAGAAATGGATATTTTTTTGAAACCCAACACGGCCTTCGCACGCAGCGGGGCATTATATATTAATTTACTTTATGACGAGCGAACAACAGCAAACCGCACTGTTTACGAAGGAAGATCCCCGACAGCTTTGTTTACTTATTAATAACTAATATTGCAACTTTCGCCTTGAACACGGCTATACATAGTTGCCATTGAATCTGCAGTTGCAATAGGTTTCTAACATGTTTCAATCACTTTACGGAAGCAAAAGACCAATTAGTTAGAAACCAAGGAAATAAATAAATTAAACCTATTCTGAATTGCTTTCTTTATTACTAGATCAAGTCAATAAATTTACGTTAGTGCAACGCAACTACGCCAGCATTTTTTCCGGCACCAACGTTGTTTCGTGCCAAATTTAACTTGTAAATGAAACATCTGCTCTTCTCTTGCACCGTGCTTTTCAATTCCTTTTACCCTGATTGCATATATTTGTCTATCCAGAACAGAGTAACAATAATTATTTCCTCTAAGATATAGGTACTTATTTTCATTGCGGCCTATTAAGGAGCTTCCTATCTGTGGCCATGACGGACAACCATCGGACACCCGCTGGTAGACTCGCCCGCAAACAGACGCAAACACGCGTGATACGAATCTTAATGCGTAATCGAACTTAAGACGACAAGGAATGCTATAAATAACAGAACCAATCTGCAACGCAATAAATTAAAGTAATCCTCAAATCAACAGTGATTTTAACTATTAGGAAATCGCGTCAAGCGCAATGGAATTAGTTTTTCTTCTGCTTGTGCGACGTAACTTTTCCGATGAAAATCTCACGTAATAATATTATTTTATAACGCGCAGATTACCGATCTTACATTAATTAGTCTGCTCACGCTTCGGGGAAGTAAACAGGCCGCATTGTCTTCATAGACCGTGTAACCGAAGCACGGTTGCGAGCATAATATTTACATAGAGCCTATAAAGAAAACGGTCACCGTCTCACTGGGTCGGCTAGGCGATCCATCTACATCGACCGCCGCCTCCGCAAACATCACAAAAAGTCATCCACACGATTTACACTCTTAATCCTTACGCATCATGATGATATTATGATTCCACAGATGAATTCAATAACTTTGCAGACACGAATTGCACATACGATCCACCCCGGAAAACACTCCATGAGGAAGTGAATTTTAAACACGTCGAGTTCGTTTATGTTTCGCAAAAGTGCGGTCGTTTTTATGAAACTTATTTTCCTGATCCAATATGGTGATAGATAAACACGTCTGGAGATTCAGCGCGGCATCTCGCGTAAAATTATTTATTGACGAAAAAAATCCAGTTAAGATTTACCACAGCTGCAACAGTAGTCGAGATGCTCATCTCAATTGTATTGCCATTGCGATACTGTACTCTAACTTTCATTGGATTGTTTATTACTGTTATTGAGTTGCGGAATGATGGACATTGCAGATTATTCTTTCATCGAGATTTTACGTCACGGTTACGTCGTCGAGGGCCGGCCGGGGTTTGATTAATGGTCTCGGAGTAATTACGCAATGACCCAAAATCGATTGTGTTCGGGCTGTCACCCTTTATGGATGACCTTTTCTTTGTAAACAATCCGAATTGTAGGTCAGGCGTGTCCAGGTTTCGGGGCTAGAGGAAAATTTGTCTTGCGCGGCGGGTAGCGATCCAATTCAGTGACGAAAATGCAACAGAACTTGTATCGTTGTTCGGTTAAAACTAACAAAGAAGTTACGTCAGCGCACGAGAATTGGCATATCCTAGACATGGTTTGACTAAACTTTAAAGTGATAGTGTAAGAATAAGTTCTGAAGTGTTTTTGTGCGCGAATCTACCCTCGTAGCCATCGCTTGTATTGGTGAATTTATGAGGTGACACGAAACCGTCACGATGCGGGTTACAAGTGGGCCTTTGGAGATTGATTCGGCGATGTAGGCTGCGGAAAAGTCCATAACATTCGACCCACTCTCGAAGTAAGTTAAGTGTTTGTTTTGACAGGCTTTCCGTTACTTGATTCGATACAAGGCCGACAAAGTGATTGAAATTGGGTAATCTTTTGGTAAGTCGTTACTTTCTTCTAGTAGTACCTAGTCATTGAGAAGCGCTTGCTTGTTTTCTGAGTTATTGAAAACTGATGTAGGTACCTATCTCTAACGGGTTTGCAGAATTTTGCGCAATAATAATATACTTTTGCTTCTACTTTTAAACCATTTCCCAGTTAAAAACAAAATAGAAATGTTTTGCGATGTAGTCATTTGTTTTAGCGAAATAAGTCAAGGGAAGCACCCGAATCTGTCACGCCGACACGCTAGAATTAGGTAACAAATGATACGTTAATCTCTCGCGAAATTGAATAATCCGTTACAAAATCTACAGTAATAGGTTGAGATAAATGGGACGTTGACGCAAATATGCGTCCTGGTAAGAGTAAAAAGGAAGTGGATGAAGGAATCGAGGAATGCGACCCCGTTGTGGTCGCTCGAGCCGCGGGCGCCCATAACTCGCACTTATGACAACCCAGATCAAAATGTTTTTATTAAGTGATAATTTTATGAAGCCCCGGCCTGTTCGTGTTTTGCTCAATATAAAACGCTCTTTGTTTAATCAGTTAATGCGACACATTTGTAATCTGATGAAGGAATGGAGGTTGTTTATAAATTGGAGTTGTTATTGACGCATGCTACTGTATTATTTTTGCTTTGCTTTTTACTAAGATGTCAATATAGATCACGGAAATTGCCCTATTGATGGAGTTTTCCTGTGAGATAGGTAAGAGTTTTAACGCTATTTATAAACACTTACGATTATGGGTAATACAATTCCGTTACCACAATCGGGTCCTGCAAAACATAACATACCCTAAACGTTACTATTTCTGGATCTTTTAAATGGATTTATTAGTCACAAATTTCAGATGCAACGGTATTTTCCTATTTAATTGAAAGGTAATTCGTGGACTCGTGGAAATTTGTAGCTGCTGTAGAAGTTTTGTTAATGTTCGGCTTGCCAAACATCTTGGACTATTTGAATATTTCTGTTTGTTTAGAGCTTACCTAGTGTTGTGTTTATTACGATAGGTGTTGAACCTATGCATATATTCAAATGCATGGGCTGTTAGAATCAACCTTGAAACAAACGACGCAACAATCTAACACATAAGATGGCAATATATTAATTGGCACTTTGAAATTTACATTACCAAAGAAAACACCACAAATAAATGGAAAGAAAAGACGAATGTAGTAGTTATAGCATCACGTATTGAAAGGAAAGTGGAAATGTTTCTGCGCAACCGATCTAGGGCGACGATCACAGGCTTCCAACGACCTAAACATCTATACGGAACGCTAGTAACATCAAATTACACAAGTTGTTTTCGTAAACCGGAATCAAGATACATAAATATATTGATGTACCTACAAAGGCAACTCGACGGCTAAGCTATAACAATCCATATGGTGAAAGAGCGATTTGTGCCCGGTATATTCTTCTACACAAAATTGGACATCGTATCTGGAGTAAAATTAGCAATTATATTGAAAACGTCCCCGTGTATGTGTGCAGAGCTATGTAATCCATAGCAGGCAGACAGGCGATGATTAAAGATTGGACAAGGGTGTTTCTAGGGCGGCCTCGAGCGATACAAGATCCTCAGAACATCGGTGATCCTGTCTCCTCCATAAGTTCTGATACTACCTGAGAGTAAGGGGGACAGAATGGATGTAGTTTCAAATTTAGTTTGCAAGTAACAGGCATATCAGTAACCTAAATAGTTGCCCCGTCTTACGACATAAGTGACAAAACAGACGCGAGTGGGAAAGTGACATTATAACATTATTCGGGACGGAGTTCCCCGAAAACGCGTAAGCTTAGTAATTTTGATGTGCTCAAATGTTCGTAGCGAAAATACATGTGATATAAATAGAATGTTGTTTTCATTCTGAATCAAGCAGAAATGTAGGTACGGTATTTGTTCTGTTTTTAGGATACCTGCGCGCCCTATTCCAGGAAAATATATATGGCAAGGAGAAAGTTCACGAGCACTCAGGCCTCCTGATGGCAAATGGGACCCTCACAATCTCAATTCTCCGCAACCCTGAGACTTCAAATGCGTTGCCAAGCCTGAAGACTCCGATGGAAGCCTCTATGCTAGTACCTAATTTTACCGGTTGTCTTATCCCCACATCGGAACCCATACCCATTATTATTTTTATGTACCCATCATTTTGATTTGCCTCGATGCGAAAATGTAATAGTTTACTCTAGTGATGAAAGTTATGTCTTACGTTTATCTAATGGTCTATAGTCATCCTTTACACATATCCTTAACTATCCAAAAAATGATTCAAACCGCTTTTTGGTACTGTTAATTTGAACCTATAAATTGAAATAGGAATCGTCCTATTTCAAGTGGTAATTTTTGATGAGTGATCCCGAGTACATTCGTCGGCTATTTCCGTCGACGACATTGTAATTCCACTCGAGTCCCGTCATTACATATTGGCGTTATTCGATGTTACGTATTCGCTACGTTTTCTGAATAAACGGTTAAAATACGAGTAACATGTATTGCAAAACGATGTAATGCTATTTTTGGTGATTGATAAATTTGAAGACTTAACTTATTTTAGTTATTAAATATAAATGTCGGTTAATGGAATATAACCCCGCTTCACCGCTTTAAATCTTAGCAGTGTCAAATTTAATACAATTAGGTTAGTCTATAAATAACAAAGTAGGTAAGAAGTATTCATTCATTAAGCTTCCTAAAACTTGACGAAGGCCGGGTTGCTTTGGCGCCGCCAAATTTAAACGCGTCTCCGCGAGAGCGATCCAATTCAAACAAAAGAACGTGTTAGGGCATGAATGTTTCTTCAAACAATACATAAAGACTCAGAATAAATTAATTGTTACGTTAAAATTACTGCGAGAATTGGGTCGGAGTCACTCGGTGGAATTGGGCCGCGAGGTCGCGAATCCGAACCCGGTTCGCGCTCTGGTAAACAGGTAAAACGATAGCTTTCTTGCGGACGTGAAAGAAAACGCCGAGGTGCAATGTGTGAAATGAAAAAATTGCTTAAGTGTGTTAATTGAGTGAAAATAATGAGAGTATGGAAATCAATGTGGCGCTGGATTTTTAAAAGACAATGAAGGACCAGGAGATCCGTTGTTTTCGTAACTACAGAAAAAAAAACCAGGCATCAGATGATGAGCAAGCTACCTTCACGGGTTAAGTTTGCCTTGGCATGTATGTATGAATTAATAATTTTTGTTAATAGGACAATTTAGGGGCTCTATTCTACTCGTTAAAAACGATACCATAACAGGTCAAAGACGATATGGTTGTTACCGCCTAGAATCAAGGCTTTTGAAATGTTACCGGATTGTTTTCAACAGAGTAATCATAATGTTGACAACACGATAACATGTAAAAAACCGTATGTTTTTACCTAGTAGAATAGAGCCCTAGTAATTTTGTTGTAATACAAGATCTAATTACAAAACAAATATGGCAAGTAGAACATAATCTTGAAATAAACTATTTAAGCCCTAACCTTCTCATTAAGCCAAGTTCTGCGGCCATGAATCTACACTACACTTAATCTGTGTTTAGTTTAAGTTCAGAACTGGGTCAGAAGCTCGCGCCCTCGAGTTACTAGCTTATTAAAGTCCAATTAATATTGAAAAGCGGATAATTTTTATCGTCCGTAAGATCTCGCCGACTTCCTGGCCGGTTGCGGTGTGATTTAGCGGCGCGCGCGCCTTAACAAATCACTGCAATTCGCGCGAGTGCAAAAATGTAGGACGGCATTACTCATGGGTCACTACGGGGTTGTGTGCGCTGGACCTGGCCACTAATCAGTACTTAGAGTAGTAACTACATCCATAATATATCGGATATGCGTGAGTGTTGTGTGAGTTTTTATCCATGACCTACTTGTCTATATCTTTTTGGAGTCTAAATAGGTTTTTATAGAAAGATGAAGTTAGGTATGTCTTAAAATTTATTTTCTTTCTTTCTTTCAGGCCATCTGATGGTAAATCTTTTGCAAATGTGTGATATTATATTTTATCATAGCTAGCGCGCCAGCAAGCATAGCATTACAGATTATTTTCAATAGAATTTAATAAGTGTGCGGTCGCGCCCGCGCCGTCTATTGTCCCAGCCTCGCCGTTAACCCGCTTCGATAAACTCATCGCGATATTGATAACCGCAAACGACACAATAAAGCTTTAAAGACATCAATTTAATCTTTAGCCGCGTTAATTTAAAGCGAAACGTGTTGTTTTCGATAGATAGTGGCGATTACTTGAATGCCACAGTTGATATGTTTTCGGGCTCGTGCCCTACATGGTTCCCGCCACACACGTCGCCCGATTACGCAAAATCGTGAAACACCGCCCTCAAATTAAGCAAGCCGTCGGTGCCTTAACGACCTGCCTCAACGCCGTAGGAAGTGATTCTTGTTTATTTTAATAATTGGTGTGACAGGAAGTCGGAACCGGCCGCCAGCCCCAGAAGGCGGCGCTTTTAATAAGAGGGCGCGCCTCACACGTTCGCGAAAATAAAGCAATTCGGCGGTGACAGGTGATCGGTGAGATCACTGATGGACGTCACGTCACTGCGCCAATCTGAACCGTACCTCGCAAGGTTTACGGTTAGCCGAGACCGTCGATAATCGACGCACGGGACCTAATTGACACATCTCCGAAATCGGATCGCGTGTTCGTTACAATGACGTTTATATTTTGTAGAATTATGATGTGACAGTCATTGATGGTTGTCGCGGGCGCGTTCACCCCGACACCGGCGGAGGTGAAAGCCCTCCCGTTGTCAACCGCAGATGATTGAAAAACGAAATAGATTGAACGTAGTAAGGAATTGTCGGCTGAACGGTTTTTCACCCCAAAGCGCTTAAATCATATTTCGCGACCTGCCAGTCCTGTCACATTTCGTTGTTCGCACCTCCTTATATTTTTATGATTAGTTTTTATGCGACTTCTGAAAAAAAACTATTATTTGGTATCCGGGGATTTATTTGTGGTTGTTTGGTTTGTGGAACGGAAGAGGTGTCTGGCGCTGGTGGTGTCTCCAAGGCCGGGTATTAATAGCCTCGTCCAACTAAATCAATGCCCAGGACGCACGCAGGGAGTTACAAAGCTATATAATTTAAAATCATTGGCATGGATCGAGGTAAAGACAGTTTCCCACTCATACAACTCGAGATTAAAGCTATCGTTTAGTATTCTTTAGTTCATTTTATAGGACAACATAATGTCATTGTACCTATGTCTATTGTAAAAACTGTAACAAAGCTATATTAACAATACTTTACTTTGGCTTATTATTACGGTTTTGATTTACCTAGCTATTAATTGAATGTACGCTAACGGTCAGTATTTATTCATTCGCAAGGAGACACCGTTAACTAAAGACTGAAATGAAGACAATGGTGTGAAATTTTCTCAGAGCAGGAAAAATACAATAAACTGGTATTGTTTACTGCGGCTCCTAATAATTTATCTTTCTCTATTATTATAGGCATAGAAATAAACAGATATCTGATATAAGTAGGTGCAACAATCAACCGTTACAAAAATCATTATTTATCTTCCTCGGAAACCAAGTTAAATTTTACTTATTTTACTAGTTATTATAATTTCAACGTGAGGTGGTTTCACCGTTTTGCTAGAACTCGGCTCAAGCAGCGAGCGAGAGCTTGGGTACATTTTTAAATATACATCCCCTACGGCAAAAGCGAGGTTTAAAAATAGAAGTGGAAACTTAACATCATAAAATGTTACGGCAAGATATCATTTACACTTTTAATCCTGTTTCTTGTCGCTATTTTCAATTGGTCGTTAAATAAGTGTGTAAAAAACAGTACGATTATTAGAAAAGTTATTTTTATGAAGCCGGCAAAAGGGCAAGGCTTTGCGCGTTGGCGACTGCGATGAAAACAAATGCGGAGAAATCACTGCATCGCATCTCCGCCATTATGACTCGTCGTGGAGTGCTTTATATACCTGTAGGTATATTTTTATTTACGTACTGCCGTTCGACGAACGTCACCGTTGGTGCCACCGTCGCACAGGTTCGTGGCTAGACCGAAAGAGCAAGTGGTTCACTAGGGAATCATAGGTTCGAAGCATATGGATAAGAAAGATTAAGAATAGGAAGAAAAGGGAGATGACGGCAAGAGGAATTTAATTTAAGTAACATGGACTCATGTTTCGTGAAAGTATGCCTATTGTAAATGTTTAATTTCGATCATAAACCTCACCTTTCAACAAACTTTCCTGGATTGTTATAAAACTAACTAACTGTTCAGAGAAAAATGATTTTCAGAAAAATGAAAACTTCGAAACAGCGGACAATTATTTTTCGAAACATTGATAGGTTTCTACGGGAATTAAAAAAATATACGATTTTATTATTTGAATGTGCTTTTTTTCGTTGAGGCTTGAATTATCATCAGTTCTGAATTGGGCTGGATTCTACGTCATCAAATTCAAATTTTAATTAATATTCTGATGCGTTTATTTTTTAAATGCCAAACAATAGATTCACTATCAGTAATCGATTATTTGTGATGAGGTCGTGTACCTACGCCGAAATTCCTCGCACCTGGCATTGGCGATGACGCGGGTACAATGCCTGCGCGCGCGCTATCGGCGACGTATCGTCATTCACCGATTGATTGACGCGACGCCTGCGCTCTCTGGCCTTTTTAGGACTTTCCCGAATAAAGACAATCCGTCTTTTTTGTTGCATAGCTTCATTAAGTATATCTACGTAGTGATCGCAACTTGATTTTACCCCTCTCCGGTTTTCGATTTGGTAGGGTTGCTATATGTACAAAATAAATATTACCTATGACAAGTCCTATGATGAATGCTTGTCATAGGTAATTGCGTTGTTTTGTATCCCATGTTTTGTCGCCAACCTTAAAGTGTCTAATTGAAATAAATACCCAACACTCTTTTTTTGCTTAAGGTTTTTTACTCAACATTCAAGAAGAGTAATTTAAAAATCCCGGCAGTAAAAAGTATGCTCTTGAATCTTAAAACCATAATATGTGGTGTAGCAACCCTGAATTATTATTAATGCAGACTACCTTCGTATAATTCCACTTTTTGCCGTCATATGAAGCGGAACCATCGATCATCCTAGGTTTTCAATTACAAACTCGATTGTAATTCACAAGCGGCGATTGTTTATCGCGATCCTATGCGCAGGAGCAGCGTTGCGTGCGAAAAGGGAATCAGCGGGCCTAGCGAGAGCGACAAAGATTAGTTATATCTATCTTATCTCTCAGTGCCTCTCTTTCCATACCGCTAGTTAGAAAGAAACGCGCTGAGGGATAATGTATACTTGTGTCACTCTTGATAGGCCTGCTGTGATGCGCAGGACCTGCGTCCTTATTCACATGAAAACTAGATATTGCGCCTTCTCAGTACAAGTATGAAGGATGCTTATAAGTGGGAGCGTGACAGCATTAAGTGACTCTTAATTATTTAGTTTTAAGATCAGAATCAGGCACTGGATCGTAGATGGCGGGTTAGAGATATTACACGGCGCATTGGCGCGAATTGATGCTCCATTAAATTGCTTATAGTGGCCTATAGCCAGCTAAGCGCACGCGCATGTTTGTATGCAAATGGTGTTCAGTTTTTTGTCCGTAAATTGCACTTTTGCTGGGTTTGGTAATAGTTACTAATTGATTAATAAACAGATGTTCTAATTTCTTCAACCTTTATACTCTTATATGAGGATTTCGGATAAGAAAATATATCAAGCTTATCTTTTCAACCAAACCCGGGACTACTACGATGTATCTTTTCATCACGAACATTTACTACAATGCTACTACGTTTTTAAAAGTAGGTGCTATTTTTGAAGACAGGCAGGCGAAGGCAGATTGTAAGTGTGCTCGTATATAAGAAAAAGGATTTATTTATCACCTGGAAAAATACTGAAAGCAACTAATTTAAACGCTCGCATTTGTTCCATAACCATAGAGCGTCAATATTTCACTAACTGATCACAACAGCTCTCAAAATTATTCGCATTAAGATAATGAAAAATACTTGAATGACAGCCAAACCGTAGCAGTAAATCTTCAGGTAACCTTCAGGAAAGCGTATCTTAGTCGAATCTACATCTAAAAGAAAGAGCCTTATTCAAAGTTCATAAAGTTTAAAATGAAGTCAATGTAGTAGAGATACAGGAGGTTCCGAAAGTTGCTAGTTGAAATATACGAGTGTGCAATTTTCATATATTAGTCGTTGCCCGCGGCTAGTTCACTTCGCTGACCTTGAAGACCTGTTGGTGTGGGTTCGAGTGCCGATGACCACACAAAGGTAAGGTACGTTTTGTTCTTATGGTATTTATGGTTTCAGGCTTCGGAAAAAAGGTGACGTTTGATTACTTGCGTAATGAAATTTAGGAAATCATTTAATTTGGATGTTTTTTTTCTACATTGATGGGAAAAAATCGAGTAAAAGACTACCAGACGTCTTGAGACGTGTTTTAAAGCAATTCGTGCCAAGGGGGCACATTTGGGAGCCCGGCAGAGGAATGAGAAAACTACAAAATAACCAAAATCAGGTTTTTAGCCGCAAACGCACTGACAGCGGAGGTGGCGCTATGCGGTGAGATCCTATATTAAAAACGCCTCCACCACGTTTTTGGAAATGCTTTTTAGTTTAGGAAATCGCCCAGATCGATTGCAGTTCAAATACATAAGTATAGTAAAGCGCTTCTAATCGCTCCTGAAAATATATTTTGATTTCGGAATAGGTTGATGTGTATTTTCTCAATTTCGTTCTCAAGTCAATAAAGTCAGCATATTAAGTACAAATGGGTATTTTTCATAAACTGAAATTGAAAACGTAAAATGAAAAGTTACTCATGTTATTTTACTGACATTTCAATTTCGTAGATTTGTAAACATGTCAGGGAAATGCTCGAGGCCAGTATTAGTCTATTTATATGTGACTGATAAGGTTATTTGGAATATGAAGAGGTTAAAAGATGTTTAAAAATTTAATTTAAATCAGCCTGTAGTTCGATTAAGCCGTTTTACAAGTAGCTCTGGCCTTTTACTGTATACACTTTATTGGATATTACAAGATTTGGATGCTACAATATTGTAGTCTTCATTATTATTTCAACGTTAATGGATTTTCTGATGTTTGTGAGTCTTTAAAACAATTCCGAGATGTTCTTTTCCAACGATGGCTTTGTAGTAAGAGTTGTAGTTGCCAGAATTTCTACTTCGTCTCCTGCCGTGACGTAACTCGTATCTAAAGGCACTTAGTTAAGTTAAGTTAGTTAGAACAAAACGTTTAGCCTAGTTCGTAGTGACCCATCCTACAAAACCAGCGGTCCCAAGTTCGAGTTCGGGTCCCCGGTAAGGGCAACTATTTCTGCGTGAGTATTTGTTCCCGTCTTGGATGCTTCCTATGTATTTAAGTATGTATTCCTCTATAGAATTATGTTTATCGTTATCTTGTAACTATAGTACAAGTTTAGAGCTAAGTTTTGGACTAGGACAATTTGTCCGAAATTGTCCCCTGATATTTATTTATTTATTATCGAATCAGAACTGCTGGCTACGTTGCACTACTATATCTCGTATGGCACGTTATATAAAGTAAGTTTCATGTCGTGTTTTTTTTCAACGTATTTGGGTATAAACCAAGATAAATGTCCGTAAAAGAAGAGTTTTGTCACCGTAACAAAACTGCCGATTAACGTCAAACACGAACGTAACGAAATCGTAAGTTAGATATCATTTAAGTTACATTTAAATAGCGTCTTTTTTTGGTTATTTGGTAGGTTTTTACTCATTTGTCGTTATCAGGTCAATTAGGGCATATTCCAGCGACTGCTCGCACTACGGTAGTGCAGGCACGGCGCGGTGTGCTGCCCTCCTACGAAGAAAAGGCGCATGTGCAATTAATTCATAGAAGCATATTCAACTCTCATGGGTTTTAATAAGGTTGGATTTTCAATACAGTTCATATAGTAGATACGCCTTTTCTCCTTAGGAGGGCAGTGTGGGTGTCGCGAGATAACGACTCGCCTCCGAGCGATTTATTAGCTTATAGAAACGAATCGAGAAAATATATATTCTGAACGCGTGGGTATTGAAAAAATACAATATCAAAGTTTCGAAACCAATTTAAAATAAGTAAGTTGGCACTATATTAATCCAAATTTTATATCTCTCAAGTTATTGCTTCATACAAATTCAATTTACTTCAGAATCGAGTTTAAAATAATCAAGAGACATGTTTTAACTTTTGTTTTCTCTTGTGTAAAACAAGATGTGCTTCGTAGGTATTTTTTTTTTGTTTTCCTTGAAATATTCACGGTTATTGCTAGATTTACTCTAAATCTTATAACGAGTTTCAGCAATTATGACAATTATGAAATTGATGATGTAAAAACCTTTACGCTGCAAGATTTAATTGAAACGTTTAGCTTGATTATAAGTATATAAAGTTTTTTTTGTATATTACTAAATGAGATTTCAATCATGAATAACTTTTAAACCCCCTGTATAAAACAAATCAAGTCACAATCGCTGTAACGTTTAAGTCGAATATCAGAATAAGCCGCCTTGACGTCACTATTCAAAGGTTTATTGACTCCCAATCGGAATGTAATAAATGTTTATTGATACTTAGGATTTAGTTAAGTGCCAATTTAATAAATATGTATTTGTAACTTAGTTAATTGATACCTTGTTAATGGAGCTCGTTATTTAACTTCATATTACTGTTTCTTGTGAAACATGCCTTTTAATCTTTTATGTTTACTTTTAAATTGTTGGTTTATTATAATGTCGTTTTAACGACATAAGTACACAGAACTAGTTATGGAGAAGGAATATAGCTTAAATAAAATAACTTGAAAAACTATATACTTACCGAATATAGTAAGTAAGTTGTAAATTTGTAACAGAAGTATATTGTTTCAACGTTGGTCAGCGTTGATCAGGACATTTAAGCGTTGATCGAGACGCTTGAAAGGTTACTTACTTAGGCCACTGCTTTACTGCCTATTCTCTAACAGATTATCGATAAACACACTCAACGCGTACAAAGTTACATGCAGAAGCTGGTATTATACAATTCTGGATATGAAACTCATCAATCAAGTTAACATTTCAACAGCGCATGTAAATTACGTATATTTCTGAAGCAAAAAGTAGTTCTTAATTCATATGCATGATTTGTCGGGTACAGAAATGCATGCAAATAAAATGATACACGTTTTTATTTAAATCGTTAATTGCAAAAGAGGCGAGGAAACGGAGCTAGAGCGCATCGCGTGGATTCAAATAATATGCCAGTTCAAGGCATTACAACATAATTTTGCAACCACCTGTATATATTAACAGTAAAACTATTCATTATATGTACCGAAGTAAAGCGTGTTTGCACTCTGTAATAAATTCGATGGGTAGTATAATATTTCGATGCATGTTAGGAAAAGATAAGGGACTCAAGTTTATGTAGAGATTAGTATATTTCTTGTAAGAGGTTGTAACCAACATGCAAGTTTGAATATTAACTAAGTCTTCACGACCTTTGAAATCAATAGGCATAGCAAGTACTAGATTTGTCTTCAATATAGAAGGACATTTTTAAGTATTCTCTTGTTGAAAATACTATCGTATGACATAAATAAAGTTTTTACATACACTGAACGTGGTAAAAATAATTCATGCTGCACGCTGTTAAACGTATTCCAAAAAAAAAACAGTAAATATTTTTCTCGTTCTCAAAACTAGCACAAAATGACACAATAAAATTGGTTAACTAAGGAAAAACACATGTCGCCTTTGAAATGTATGTTTTAGTACACAACAGTAAAAAATGTCAACATTAAGAGGTGAAACAGACATCGCTCGTAAACGCTGGACACGCTGTATAGCGACCATGCTAATCGCATTCGCGGCCACCAACTAAAAAGTATATGCAATTCGGACACCCCATGTGATTTGCTGGCACTGAACGATTCTATTTATAGCTTACTGTGGTGAAGTATGTTGTATAGTTGGTTCTGCACATGTTGGTATATTATACCACAGTCGATTTTAACCTCGACTTTTGTAATAGGTACACAAATTTTTCTTGCAAAAAAACATGTCTATTGGCTGCTTGGTGATAATTAGGGTGCAATGGGCAGATTTCGGATGAAATAAAGACGGAGATTCAGGCAGAATTTTTCAGAAGTAGAACAGTTACCATGTAAGGAACTTCATCACAGAGAAAATCCATAGCCGACAGAAAATATTTGTACGCACATATCATAGTTTAAGCCGTTAGAAACTTACTCGTAGAATGGTACGTAGATTCCATTCCTATTGCTGAAGATTAAGACTTCAGTACTGCCTTTATTAATAAACATCCAGAACTAACGTCCCCAGTTCTGAGAAGACCCCAATCTATCCACAAGCTCCGTGAAAGCGTTATAACCAAACGTTAAACTATTTTCACTTTTATTGCCCAAGCAATAAGACTACAGCGACTAGGAACTAGAAAGGATATCGGGGTATATTAGAACGTTTATGGTACGGAGAAACGAATGAAGTTAATAAAGATGTAGGACATGTTTCCTAGAAGCTCTATGTCCTTTGATATTAGACGTTCAAAATATACTGCACAGGAAATATGTTGTTATGGGTGCATCGCTTTTTAGAAATCGACCAATTTAATTTAAATTGCACGAAATAAAACACTTAGTGTAAAAAAAACGAAGTTAATGCTGTAAGTCAATCTCTACCGATCTGTTAAGCAGAGCTTATAAGCTCCCAAAAAATTGGCGACGCTCTCCTGAATTCAAAGCTCGTAACTTTTCTCAATCATACTACAATGCCGATAAATGGCGAGTTCATCTTTCGAAAGACGCGGAAGATGTCTTTTATCAATTGACTAAAGAGAGAGTACAAAAACTGACGCACGAAAGACTGTAAACAATGTTACCGCACGACACATTTATAGCTTTTGGGTAGGAAGTATTCTTATTCTATTGTCAAAGCGATCGTGTTTATCCACAATTTAGATGGCAACACCTATCACTCGGTGTCGTTAACCGCATGAGTTCGTACTAAGTGCAAAATTAACGATCGACTTACGAACGTATGTGTAATCGTCAGATCGAAGTGACATTTACGTCTGGCGCTTTTTGCGAAAGGTCGCCGGTACCGAAAATATATCACTTTAGGATTTATGGGCCGCCAGAAAACGGATGAGTGACGTCAGGAACAGCCTTCCGTGTGCTATTGTGTTTGTAATTAAGTCAGCGGCGTGTTTTCGTTTTTAGCCATTTATTGTTTTTTAATACCCTGTATCTTTAAAATAGAGCATAGGAATAGTTCGTCTGGATTTTGCAAGGACTTATCGCTTGTTTATCTTCGCTTAGTCCAAGGCTCTATTTCGGACAGTATATTGGTTTGCAATTTATGCGTACCTGTGAAAATTTCAGGAACAATTAGCTCGTCGTAAAAGGGTTTTTTTTCATGTCGCGTGACGTACATACGAGACACGTGAGTGGTACGAGTGGGCGGAGTGAATTGCAACTCGGCATTCATTCATCAAGAGTGCTATTTTTAGACTGGTACCTTTATGAATGATCAATATTTACAGCGATACAGGATGATGCCCGCGATTTTTGGTCGTACAGATTCATTTTACTAGGCCGACCATCGCAAAAATCGCAAAAAAAGAGGAGTGTGAGCGTGTGTATCTCTTTTGGTCTGTGTATCTATGTGTATCTTTGTGGCATCGTAGCTAAACGGTTAAATTGATTCGGACACGGTCTTTTCAAGAAATTTAGTTTTATCGTTATAGTTAGTTTAATCGTTATAGTTATTAGCTAGGATTCATGGAAATCGGTTGGAGTGTTCAAGAGATATGAGCTCTCAAAGAAGGGATCGACGTTTTATCCAGAGTTTTTATCTTTTAAATACTTATAAGTGCACTTTTAGGTTATGAGACAAAGTTATATTTACAATTTGATATACTTATTACACGTCATTACTGGCAATACACTGATCAAAGACTCTTGTCTTGAGGCAGCGCGGTATTTGGGACGAGAAGTAGTGCGTAGCGGGGGCGGGGCCAAATCAACGTTAGTTTGCGACCGGTCGCCAGGTGATATGGATCCGTCCCTATGTCAATCTACTTGTCCGGTAGTTGACATGGCTAACGGCCGAGGGTGGAGCTCACAGTTGCGTTGATACCTAAGGCAAGACTGGTTGTGCTCCTTCCCGAGGTTGCTGCCTGTTAACTACTCGGTTTCCACGGATTAAACGAGTAGAACCGAAATAACTAGTCAAACTCCTGATCATCCTTCATTCACCCTTCCATGTTTCCTGTAACTCCTTTCCAATAAGCTGCAAGCGATGTCGTGGCATGTCGCAGCGGGCCTCCCATCCAACAGTATAGGATGGGTAGCGGTAAAATGCCACCCGCGTGTTTGTGCCGTGCGCGGGGACCCGTACGGGTGGAGAACGAGATCCTGGTAGGTTGAGTTTGAAGAGGGTCGGAGTCGTTACCCTCCGATAACAACACGCCACTTTGGCTCGAGATTCATCTCACACGGGAGGTTCTGGCCCAGCCAGTCAGAATCAATCGGCTGTTGCGTCTACAGTAGTCTGGCCGCAGGCGAGTGTTCTGGGGTGATGAGGTCAGTAGCCGGCGGTGTACGGCCCCGAGTCGCCGTGGTAGGTGACGGAGGGCTTGACACCGTGCGGGCTCACTCGACAGCTCACCTTGGGATGCTATATCCGGCTCGTATCCCTGATGCGTCAAAGCATCCCCAGTAGGAGGGCTCCAAGGAGGGTGGGGAACGAGTGGGACGAATTTTTAGGTGTGATTTTATGGATAAAAAAATACCAAAATCGACGAAGGCTGAACCCTCCGCAAGGAGTGAGGCAAAGGCGCTTAGCGCATTGACGGACTGTGAGGTGAGACGCCGACCTGTCGCAGACAGGGACGCGGGATCCGGTAACAGTCGAGTTCGAGGGCCCGTAGGGGCAGATAGGGCGCTTCACGCCAAGGGCAACAGTCGAAGTGTCGCCGAACACCCCAAAGGCACGAGCCGACCTCTCCCCTCGGGGCTGACGGAAGGACGCGCTGGCCTCCCTACCAAGGGAGCGACCGGCGTAGGTGCTGGAAGGGCAGACGGTGTAGCGGAGGCAGGTTGCAGCAAGGAGGGCCTCCCTACTCCTCTGGATCTAGCATCCCCGAAACCACCCCCTGCAAGCTTCCAGCCGGAAGGGGGTGTGAAGAAAGGGAGCAGGAGACAGAGGAAGAGGGAAGCGCAGGCTGCGGCGCTTCAGCGTCTGGATGCCGGCCCAACAAGGGACGTCACCGCTGAAGCGAACGCAGCTAACAGGGCACTGAAAAGGCCGTTGGTATCACCGAAAACCAGTGGTGACTCCAAAAGGACGAGGGTAGGGTCGTATGCGGAGGCACTTTCCAGTGTAAAGGTGGCGGTGATACCAACGACCTTCCCAACCAAGAAGATCTTGGGGTGTCATATGGCGGCCATTCAGGGGGTGGTAATCCAGCGCCTCCTGATCATCCCCAAGCCACTTCCCGACATCAACTTCGGGAACATTGTGGGAGGTGCCCTTCACATCAGTTGCGGTGACAAGGCATCTTCCACGTGGCTCAGCTCCCTCATAAGTGAGGGAGATATTGCGGGGATGAGCCTCAAGGTCGTGGATGCCAAGGATCTTCCAAAACCAGTAAAGATGGCCTGGAAGACGAAGATCATTGGCATCCCCGACGCAAGGGTGGTGTTCAGACTGCTCCAACGTGTCAACGAGCGGCTGAACACCGACCAATGGAAGGTAGTCGACACCTCGGAGTCGGCCGCTGGCACCCGGCGCATCATACTGATGGACCGGGAGTCAGCGGACGTGAACCGAGAGGCCGGCTACACTCTCAAATCGGGGATCGACGTCAGCACTTTTAAGCTCTTGGACGATGCCGAGAAGAGGAGTGCTGAAGTCGATCCTGAAGAGGCTCCCTGCGCTGTCGAGGCTGCAGAGGTGGTAGCGGACGAGGAGTCGGTGGGAGCGGACGAGGTCGACAAGGTTGGAGTGGACGAAGGGCCGCGTGGGTGTCGGGAGCCGTCACCGGTATCGGTGACGACATCCGAGAACCTGCGCGACCTTGAAGCCCTCTACCTTGGGAACCCCTCTTCGCCCATGTCCGAGGACTCCGAGTCGCCGGCGGAGGCTGCTGACCTCAGCAAGCCGAAGCCAAAGATATAAGAAAGAGCCATGGGAGGCATAAGGTGCGTACAAATTAATTTGCAACACAATAAAGCTGCCACAGCCCTTCTGGCAAAGCAGCTAAAGAACGATAAATTCGATGTAGCCCTGATTCAAGAACCATATATATACAAGGGCGAGATCAGGGGACTAAATGGCACGGGAGGGGTTATCTATTATCTCTGCCCCGAGAATAACATGAGGACTTGTGTGTATGTCAAAAATGGCATAAATGCCATTCCTTATAATGCTTACTGTTCCAGGGATCTTACCACTGTTAAGATCCAGGAGAAGAGGTTAGGCAAGACTCTCATCATCTCGTCTGCCTACCTCCCTTACGAGGCGACGGACCCCATCACACCTCAACTCCGGAGTCTGGTCGCGACTGGCAGTCAGGTGAACACCGACCTGATCATCGGCTGCGACGCCAATGCACACCACGTCATCTGGGGCAGCTCGGATGTTAACAAGCGGGGAGAGAAGTTACTGGATTTTCTGGTGAGCTCTTCTTTACAATTAGTTAATAAAGGGAACAGCCCAACCTTCGTCAATGCTAGACGCGGAGAAGTAATTGACATAACGGTGGCGTCCAACCACATGTATGAAGATATTCACTCTTGGCATGTTTCCAATGAAATCTCACTTTCAGATCATAGGTACATATGCTTTAGGTACAGGACTGACATACCAATTGAAACTGTGCACAAAAGAAACCCTAGGAACACCGACTGGTCATCTTTCAAACGGGACTTAAAGGTAGAACTAGGGGATCCAAAAGGTAAGCTCAATTCTATTATTGACATTGAATTTGAAGCGGACAATATGGTACGAGCGTTACATACCGCGTGGACCAATAATTGCCCGGAACAACGGGTGCTAGCCAAGAAGATACCCTGGTGGAACCCTGAGATAACCAAAATCAGAAGCGAAACAAGGGCGATCTTCAATGATGCGAAGGCGACGAATGACTTTAGCATGTACGCTCATAAGCTCACAGAGTACAACAAAGCTGTAAGGAAAGCAAAAAGGAGTGCGTGGCGGAACCACTGCAACCAAATAGGCTCGATACCAGAAGGTATGAGGCTCACAAAGGCACTAGCAGTAGCAAGGTCAACTCCGTTAACATCAATAAAAGATGACAAGGGAAGTATGACTGTAACGGGTTTAGATACCCTGAAAGTTATGTGTAGCACACATTTTCCCGGCTCCATTATACGTGAAAGCGAAATAGACAGTGTACCAATCTGTTTGTCAGAGCAGACAGCACGCACAACAAGACACAATTGGGACACTGCCAAAAAGGTAGTAGACGATTGCAAGATACGGTGGGCACTATCCACTTTCCAACCGTACAAAGCACCGGGCCCGGACGAGATATACCCAATCCTACTACAAGAAAGCGCAAATATAATTGTAACGCATTTAAGCAGGCTGTATAGAGCGTGCTTAGCCTTTGGGCACGTTCCACGCGTTTGGAGGCGTGTAAAAGTGATCTACCTGCCAAAACCTGGCAAAGCAGATTACAGCGATCCCAAATCATACAGGCCAATAAGTCTATCATCATTCTTCCTAAAAACAATGGAGAAGCTGGTAGACAGGCACATAAGAGATGGACCTCTAAGGCGGTATCCGCTGCATAAAATGCAATGCGCGTATCAACCGGGTAAATCCACAGATACTGCAATTCATTTTGTAGTGAATAAAGCTGAAAACGCACTAGAGAACAAAGAGATATGTCTTGCGGCATTTCTCGATGTGGAGGGTGCATTTGATAAGACTACGTTTGAAGCCATAAGCACAGCAGCTGCTAGGCATGGCATTGAACCAACCATTTGCAAATGGATAGGCAACATGCTAAACAGTAGACTTATAAAGTCAAGTCTTTTGGGCGATGTCCTATTCGCCACAACGACAAAAGGGTGTCCCCAGGGGGGGGTTCTCTCACCGACTCTATGGAGTCTGGTGGTAAACTCACTCCTAGAGGAACTCAACACAGGCCCACTACACACGGTTGGGTATGCAGATGATCTCGTGATACTTATCAACGGGAAGTTCCCGGGAACAGTATCGGAAATCATGGGAAATGCTCTGGAAAAGGTGGAAAGATGGTGTATTAGTCATCAACTATCCATCAATCCCAGCAAAACTGTAGTAATTCCATTTACTAAGAAAAGAGACCTCAAACACATTAAACACCTCAAGCTGTTTGGTAAGGTACTAGAATTGTCAAGTGAGGTAAAATATCTAGGCATAATACTAGATAAAGAGCTCACTTGGAAGAAGCACGTGGACAACGCTATAACAAAAGCGTTGAGAGTGTTCGGAATGTGCAGATCAGCATATGGTAAGACATGGGGCCTTAACCCTAAAGTACTGAAGTGGATCTATACCATGATGGTAAGGCCCATAATCATGTACGGCTGCTTGGCCTGGTGGCCAAGAACAATTTTAAAAACATGCAGAGACTCTCTGACCAAGGTGCAGAGGGTGGCCTGCATGGCTATAACAGGGGCGTTCAGAACGACGCCAACGGCGGCAATGGAGGTTCTACTAAACCTACCACCACTGCATATCGCCATACAGTCTGAGGCGTGCAAGTCGCTGCAGAGGTTGAAAGAGACGGGCCTATGCAACGATGCAGCGCTTAGAACCAGACACACCAAAATGGCACACAATGGTTCTCTAGACAGAATACTGACGATGGGTTGCGACAAAATGCAGCCTAAGTATGTATTCCGAAGGAACTTCAATGTCCACATTCCGACAAGGGATGAATGGATGGATGGGTTGCACCTATTAGAGGATGACGACGCGATATGGTATGCGGATGGCTCAAAACTGTGCTCCGGTACGGGGGCGGGTATTCACGCCAAGGACTATAACAGCAGCATAAGTATGGGCAACTACGCAACGGTCTTCCAAGCGGAGCTATATGCGATAATTGCCTGTACGCAAGAGAATATAAGTAGGACTCCGCAGGGTAGAACTATTTATATTCTAAGTGACAGCCAAGCGGCACTTAAGGCGCTGACAGCGCCTAAAGTAGACTCGAAACTAGTCTACAATGGCATCCAGGCCTTAAACAGGCTTGGTAGGAAGAACAAAGTGAAACTGATGTGGATTCCAGGACACGAAGGCTATCCCGGAAATGAGGCCGCGGACGAGCTGGCAAGGGAAGGGTCCAAGGGCGCATACGTCGGACCTGAACCATTTGTGGCACCGTCACCGGGCACCATAAAAGCAGCCCTGAACAATAACACCCTAGTAAACCACCAAAAAGAGTGGAAAAATACTGTAGGCTTAGGGCATGCGAAGCTCTTCATAGAAAGAGTTGATCAGAGCTGGACCAAAAAACTTTGGAAACTCAGCAGAAGACAACTCCGATATATTGTCGGAGTGTTCACCGGGCACTTTGGGGTCAAACATCTCCTAGCAAAGATGGGCCTTTATGACAATACAGATTGTAGAATGTGCGGCGAAGAGGCGGAAACAGTGAAACACTTAGTGTGCGAATGTGATGCCCTCGCCGGAGTAAGAATGAAAATCCTCGGTTGTGGCTACCCGGAACCAAGCGATTTCAAAGCCTTGCCATTGCACTCCACTATCCGGTTTCTGGAAGGGGTGGAGGCTGCATTGGATTAAGCGCTAAAAGAGGGGTAATTACACAAAAGATCCCATAGGGTCGAAGTGTATCCGCAAGGACCCCACATACAAGACAAGATAAGATAAGATAAGTGCGTAGCGGGAAGTTTCTGGAAGACCCATTGTGGGAATAATAGGTTAATTTAGTAGATTTACCTTGCAACACTGCTTATTTTTATTTAAAAGAAAGAAATGTTAGTCGTTAGAAGTGAGTAACAGCGCTATCCATGTACTATTTTGCATGTTACGTTTAATGCAGTTTGCAATTGTTAATTCGTTTGTTTTGTAACTATCATCGCCACGAAAGACACGTGGACCGACGATCTGATAAAAGTCGCGGAAAACTGCTGAATCACAGCAGCAGAGGATCGATCGTAGTGGAAAACCTTGGGGCAGACCTTTGTCCATCAGTGGACGTGTCGCGGCTGATAATGATGATGATGGTGATGGTATTTACTTATTATTATATACTTTAAAATTACTTTAGATTTCAATGAGGTATTCCAAATGTGTAACAAGGGATTTATAAATAGTAAACGAGACCCAGCGAGGCAAGCAACGGGCAATGCTACGCAGGGATGAATTACCCTATTGTATACCTACTAATTTATTATTATTTCCGTTTAATCCTCAATTAAAATATGTAAAACGTGGTTAACGGTGTCAATCACATTTGTTAATTCCTCATGCGACAATAATGTTATATATCATGTAGTAAAGCTTGTTAACCCAAACATTTTTTTTAAACAAGACTGCACCAGCTCTTTCTTTAGCAAAGTCTTGAGTACTCCTATTTGCGATATCGTTGTATCATCACCTGAAGGATGTCCGTTGGTGTCACAGTCGGTTGGCGTGATACGGGCCCAGCCCAGGTGCGTATACGCATATGGCGCGGTGTCCTTATCTTAGATTATTTCAACGAGAATCTTATGCGAGTCACGTCGCTGGCGATGACTTTTTAATTATTAATTAAATCGCCACGGTCATTACCTTTGTGCCAAAGTTGCGAGGGTGGGGTTGGCAAGAAAGAATACAATAGTAGATTGTATAACTAGGGTCAAAAATAAGCCATAGTACCCCGAGATGGTTATTTTCCCGAGCAAAGCGAGGGAAAATTGTGCGAGGGGTACCTAATATGGCTTTTAGACCCGAGTTATACACTCTACTTTTCACTTCGATTGTGAGAAAATAAAAGAATTATACAAAAGTAAAAAAATCTTTTATTTGCTGAGCTGTCAATACTTTCGATTTTTTGGACTTAAACCCATAGGATAATCTTTTCAAGAAAACGGTTAAATTTGTGTAAGTTTTTAAGTTTACTTGGTGCTTCGATTGCATCGTTGTTTTCAGCATTGACCATATACTCCACAGTGTCGAGGACTTATATTTCATGGAAAGCTCATCAAAATAATTAAGAAATACACCTTCACTGTTAGAATCAACTTGCTTTTCATTTTTCCATTGTGTAAAATTATTGTATGCCCTTAAATAGTTTTCACGAGATTTCACGGGCAAATTATTTTCAATCAGTTTTTTGGCCCTTTTCTCCATTATTGTATTCGGCGTAAGTTGCAATTCATTTTCATTTGACGACATCTTAAAATTAACAATGATTATCCACCCACAATGTATTCTGCGGCAAAATATTGTTTTAATTTGGCGGCGTGTTTTTTTTTAAACTACTTTGACACAGATACAAAATATAGACTAAACGGCGCTGACCGAGTGAGTATTTAGCGCTTTAAAGCGTAGCTCAAACGATTTAGGATATTTTAGCAATTGTAAAATAGGTACTAAAAAACACCTAATGTTTTGAGAAATGAATTCTGTTACCTGATTGGTCGGTTTTAATATAGCTTTATTATGGTTGGTTGATATCAAATACATTTTTTTTTTAAAGATTTGAATTAGTTAACGAGTGTACGTACCAAAAAGAACCTAACGTTCCGACTGACAGTCGATGTGTATTGTGATTGGTGGATTTAATTTGGTGAAGTATTTTGATTGGTCAAATTAAGATGTTTTGTAAATGTAAATCATTCTATTTTCAACTTCATATTTTCCCTAGTGAAAATATATATATTATATTTACCCTCGGTTGTACATGTATCACTTGAGTCTCGCTTGATAAGTCTAATTTGACAAACTTTTTGAGCATGAGAAGTGAAAATATAATAACGTGGAGCGTATCATCGCTTAAATATCATATCTATATGCCTTCCTAAACGAATGGGTAACACTTTCCAAGCTGAGTTACGAATTAACACAGTTTTATGAGATACTTATTAAAATTAAAGTCAAAAAACCTTTATGAAAAACATAATTATATTTCTTTAATACTTTTTATTTATTGCGTTAGTAAGGGTTAATTAAAATAAAATTATTTTTGTAAAAAAATTAAAGAACGTAATTAAGTTGGTATTATGAGAAATATCTGGGAAATGGTTACAGCAGTAAATGATGATGGGCATCATCATTTTCTGCTGTAACTACGATGTTGCCAGGATATCTTCAACATTAATCACGTAGTTTATATGGACGAGATGATATATGGTTCATCATCAAGAATAGAGGCCCAGTGTTATAGTTGGTTCCAGTTTAAATGACGAAAATGCACTTAACGCAGGATTTTACAACTTCTTTTGTTGCTAAATATGAAAGGAAAAGATAACAAAGGGACGACCGAAGTGTGGCACGTGCCTTGGAGTAGCTCAACCCTTCTTGATCATTGGGTTTTACCTGAACCGGACACATTTAAGTAGGTGTTTTGTTTTCTAAGTACTTAAGTACAGTGCGGTTAACATTCAGGTAAAAATGTATTTTTAATACTATTCTTAAATTGTACAAAGTGATATTGACACAGTATTTAATTATTATTTTAGAAACATTTAATTATTAAGTAAAATACCGGCAACATCAAAACTATCAAGATTGTTTGTTCACAGTATACTTTGGCCGTACCGACACACCTTCGTAATTGTTTTACAACCCTACTTGAAGATACCAATTGAAGAATAGATGTTGGTAATGGTTGGTTTTAAGTGCTTTTCGTCATATTAACTGGAACCAACTATACCACTGAACAATTTCAATGACGGGGCGCGCCTTCGTGAATTGAAAAAACTTTGGCTCGTGAAGGCTGCACCAAGGTCGGTGGGCGGTATATAAATTAATTGGAGACACTAGGAAAGGAAGTTTAGATTTGGTTATATTTAAAAAATTCAATGGGTGCGGCCGAGTGCGCCTCATTTCTATTGTTGAGGGCCTAGCAAGAATGCAAACGCTAATAACATTTTTGTTTTCTATCACTTGAAATGAAATGTATGGGATGTCATTCTCGTGCGATGCGATAAACCACGTGGTCAACTGTCATCCGACGCGTTGGCCTAGTTGGTAGTGACCTCGCCAAGCTAGCGGTCCTGGGTTCAAATCCCGGAAAGGGCAGATATTTGTGTGATGACTAGGTGATGAGCGCAAATATTTGTTTCCGAGTTATGGATGTTTTCTATGTATTTAAGTATATATTTCTCTATATAAGTATTTATATCGTTGTCTCGTACCCATAGTAGAAGCCTAGAGCTTAGTTTGGGACTAAGTAAATTGGTGTGACATTGTCCCCTGATATTTATTTATTTTTCCCATACATTTTGAACGACAGGAAAGAAAAACGTTTACGTTTGCATTAAGACCAGGGACCCAAGTATCGAAAATAAATGAAACTTCGAGTTGCGGATAGTATAAAAGTTTTACGAAAGGGATATTTTACGCAAAAGTGGCGTCATTATGCGAAATGACATGTAGCAAACGGGACCTTATGTGAAATAATAGTTTGACTTTGTTTCGATTTCCTTTATGTTTGCTGAAGGAAGTATTTTCGTGACGTTTGATAAAGTTTCACTAGAAATTGAAATGGAAATAGATGTTACGGGCTGCGCTTACGTACTTGACGTGTTTCCCAACCACAATGCATACCCTCTCGATTCAGATGAAACTTGTATCACTCCGAAATTTATAACCCGAGAAATGCCGCAATATTTACGATTCAAACGAAACATTAACGAGAACTTCAGTTTTATATATTTTTAGTGGGAAGGTGGGAGATACTATGACATAAATGTGTGTTTTGCTATGATTTATGGGTTTTAGAAATCATAGATATTAAAAGGTTTTAGCAGAAGTGAATAACTTCCAGGAAAAGAGGAAAACCGGAGTATATCACGTGGGTTATTGTCATAACTCAAACGCTAAATAGGTTCCAGAAAAACCAACTAGAAGCAACCATTGTGTGTCGGCATGTAGTGACGGCAAGAGATAATTTCTTTGAGCCGGGTAACTCAACCTTACTTACATCGTCGCTGTTTTGTCACCTAAAAAGATAGTTCTAAAAATTACCCATTGTAAGTTTAATATTATCATGTACTATGTTAGGTATTCGTAAATATAGGCTTCGAGGTTTTACTATCTTTTCGTTGACATTTGGTTGTAAAAAATGCTTTTTTTAATCACTTAATAGCAATAAGTTCGACTGACCTGGCTGGGGTGGTGGCGGTACAGATGCAGCTTGGTCCCGTGCAGCACAGCCCACACCTGCTTCCAGGAGCGGTCGCTCGCGCGCTGCAAACAGACGCGATTAGCAGGGCCGTCAATAGCCAGACGAAGGTACAAAGACGATAGGTACGTAATTTAGCTATATTTATGTTTCTAAACGAGTAGAAAAAACATCTGGCATCTGAGTTTTATAAAATATTAACTACGAAAGTGAAAATCTACAGTTGTTTTTTTAAATGACGGCGAAACATAAATAACATCTTCATTCCCATCTTTATTTTGACGGCGCTGTAATTTTTACCCAAAATTAGATTTAATTATTCATAGGTTAAAGTTGGAACCTGGTTAGGAAACCAAGTTCTAAATGACGTTAAGATAAGCAAACTGTAATTCCTATAAACTTACCTTCCCATTGCTGACCACCATCTTGATCTGCACGTTGCCCTGCACGTCTCCCTCAGCGGCCTCTGAAGCACCCTCCGACGCCCCCTCCTCACCCTTTTTCTCAGGGCTGTTAAAAACAAGACTTATTAAAGTGGATTTTCACGCGGCAATTCGCATTTAACACTCCCTGTCCTGTGTATCAAATATTACATATGCTAATATATGTTTTAAATATCATCTGCCAGCGGGCTGAAAAAGTATTAAAAAATTATACTAACGTCTTCTGTCAAAAAATAGGTTGAAATTTATGAAAGTCGATGGAAAAGTAGGTACATTTATATGAGTTTAATCGGTTACGGTAAATACAACTTTGTTGTTTTTGGAATTTGTGTTCGTTCATGGATAAGATTTACGACATTTTTGCAGTATGGATGTTGCAGTATGTTAATACAGACAAATATTAAAACAAGATATACTACAGCACGTAAAATAAATATATGCCCTTCTCTACGTCCAGCCAAACCACGTGACGTGACATAAACGAAGATCAAACATTAAACAAACAGTATAAAACACAACAATCATGCGAAAGTACGATACTGGGTCACAATTCATTCTATGCTTCAAGATACAGCCAGCAACAGAAAAGATGGCACTCTCATTCTCTAGTTAATATAATCATTTGTTCCTGGCCGTATAGCAAAAATAATGAATACATGCACATGTTAGGTAGCTCATGCTAACAATTATTTTTGATATTAAATTTTTCCTTTGTTTTGCTATGAAGTTAGAGCCGAAATGCTATGAATGTTTGTGTCAGTGATGACTTTTTTGCAAACAAAATGGAAACACACCTGCAGCAGTTATCAGAATTTGGTAACGGACTGATCTACAAGGTGCATTGCCATTTATATTCTGAATGTCTATAATTTTAATAAATGAATTGCAGAGCAAGGCTTGACTGATCAATTATAGCAAAATGCTCCCAGCATCCATGGGGTAACATTTCCACTCGTCAAACGTTACTAATAGTATCGCCATCTGTAGCTGTAATTATGAAGTATTGCGTAATTTGCACACATTGCGATAAGCGCCATCTAGCGTCGGCTGCCACAACTGCGACGTCATGCGACGTACCGCACTGGGGCCATGGCGTGGGGGTCGAATATGCGTAGCAACGGCGTAATGTCTTCGGTGAACCGAGGAGGGCGCCACTTGCGGTACACACTGTTTTTATTTCAACCCAATTTTAATGTTTTGCTATGACCCATGAACGCATTTCATACGTATATTTTGACTACTTTTGAAGTTCAAGCTTCCAGTAGGTTTAGCCGATCGTAATATTTATGTAGCTTAGCTGCCTACTGGAAGCTTTTACTTACAGTAAGTACTGTGTTGTTTTGTTTGTAAAGTGACACATTGTTATGTACTATGAATATAATTCTATTAAACACTGGTTACATATTATCTACAGAACAAGGACATGACATGACTAGTCTTTAGCTACGGTACAAAACAGGGGGTAATTACAAATACTACTAACAATTTAACATATACTACAAGTATAGATAGATACTCCTTCATGTTAAAAAGACAATGAGAGTTATATGTTCTACGTAAAGTTGCACTATCAGCAAATGTTAAAAACATTTGAGACTACGTATACAATACATATACTTAAGTACTTTAAAAACAGAATAATTAGTAAATTCTTAACAATTTATAAAGTTGCAAGACACGAAAAATCGAAAGATTCATGATTTTTGCCTCATTATGCTAAATTTACAAAAGAGAATTCTTAAGAAAACTTGATAGATAACTTGAAAATCCGATGCTAACGCAATTGCAACGCATAAGTAATATGAGAATTCTTCTCCCCGACATACAACTCAAAATTCTAAAAATATCTTATTTGGAGGCAAAAACCACTGACTATGAATGTCCAACCATAGAGCAACCTACCTCCTCAGAGCATGATGGTCGGCATCCGGTTCCACATCGCTGTCCAAGTGTAACCTGTCTCCCCACGTAGCCTTGAGGTAGGACACGCGGCGCATGGCGCGCTCCTCCTCTGCTGACAAACAGATAGACACAATGATTTCAATAGCATTTAAACACCTGTCAAACTATTGCTTCCGGGACCAGAACTTCCAGGGCCTTCATTCCACTTTAGTTTACCCCACCTGGCTTTTATATCGTAATCGTATTGTTGACGTTATTGTAGCTCTTATTTACTTACAAGTAAGGGCTATTATACAGAAAACACCTGATAATCAGTAGCGCCATCTGTTAGAAGTAATTTTATAATTACCATGTGACGGCCGAAACAAAACACATCACTTCAGATTTGTTATTATTTAAATAGCCCGAACTGTTAGGATTAATAACAGGACTATTTCCTCTTACAATTATTATCAATGAACACCATTTAAAAAATAACATATGTAAAATATAAGCAAACAACGGAGTTTTAAGGTATCTTGGACAGAACTAACCAAATAATAAACAATAGGAAGAAACGTTTATCTTAATCGTTTTAGAATTATCTTATCTACCCTCAGATTATTAATAGTACACGATTAACTTGGCTTATGATTTGGCGCTACTATAGTCTGTCTAGCGTGGGGCAACGATAGGGATGTAGCAATGACTAAGATGTGTCGGTTTCACTCTAATAACACACATCGTTCCCTGTTCCAGTTGCCTTAGTTTCCAATATTTAAACCTTGGTAATAATTGGTTACGTGCAAAACATGTCAAATATTAACCTGAATTAGGTAACCAAATCTATCCGTGGTTCAAACTATATCGGGCTTAGTGAGTTTTAAGTTTTTTAAATACTGACCACCAAGTTGAGCATCTTTCTTTTGTCTTCTGGTTACCAGGTCGTCAGCAAAACCTGCCAAACAAAATCAAAGTTACAAACAATTCGCACAATCATCAGCTCATAATTAATATTAGTATATTAAACACCGATATTCATCACGAACGATTAGTCACCATTAGTAGCACACCTAGAAGCACACTCAACGCATTCCGTTAGTTAGTGATCAGAGAAAGTTAGACCGGTCGCTCCCCCGTGATGCTTCGAAGCCACGTCTGGATGAGGATGGAGTAGACGTCGCTTTGAAACTATTCAGAATTTCACTCAGATCACAGGAGCACGCCAATTTGACAGCAAGTTTCAACGCCATCAAGTCACAATGACCCATGTCTATTAAATTCAAGGACTTCACTTGTCCACTTTGTAGGGTGCCCATGTTTTTAAGGTATTGTGTGAAACTAGCGATCAGATCCTAAGCTTTCTGATATTTTAGCACAAGGGGAGCGAGAGCATTCCAAGAAGAAGATGAGGCGTGTCGCAGGCGGGACCTGAGTCGGCGGGTGTGCTCGGCGTCGGCGAGGGCGAGGCCGGCGAGGTGGCGGCCGAGGCCGAGGCCGAGCTGTTGCCCGAAGGCGGCGCCAAGCTCAGCTGCGTCGGCCTCTGCGGCGCCTCAGGCCCGTTTGCCGCGCCTGGCAGCGATACCCGGTTCATCGCCTCCATTTGCTCCCTGTTCAGCCCCATACGTCGCTTCGCGTGACTGCCATCTTGGAGCGGTAATAGTGCTATTAGAGGTGCTTCAAGCTCCGCGTGACTATTTGTGCTGCGTTTTTATTACATAATCATAGTTTTTTTTCTAAAGGCTGTCCATTCCAGGTGATTTTTAACCTCTTTTAACCGTTTTAAGTCATCGTTACTTGGCAGTTTTAATTCAAAAGGTCGAAAACGCAGCACAAGTTGATGAGAAGTTAGATAATCGTCTGATACAGCATCTACTTACCAGTAAATAACGACACGATTATCATACTTAATCAAGTTAAATAAAGTTTCGCATTAAAGTGTAGTGTGAAGCGTGAAAATATTCGCTATTCGCTTATAGTGACTTTAAAAGTAGAAAATATCATTACTAATTTCGATTCTTACCTGTGGCATGATGTCTTCTAATAGGTAAGCCTTCACTGCCTGTACTGTTAGACCTTGTTCGCATTTGAACCTTATCTGTTTCTGAAATAAAAAACACCGTTTATTTTTACTTTCTAAACCGAAAGGCATGTCAATGCTTTTGACAAAATAAAGATACTAACCGGGAACATATTTTTCGGGGGGCGGACAATGGAGGTATTTACTGCCGGTGATCATCAACTGGTTTCCTGATAAGCTGCCTCCGAGTGGAATTTCATGCTCTAAATCTGAAAGGAGAGAAGTACCCATTTGAAGTAAAGAGCGTAGGTAGATTATGAAGTAAATGTCTGAATACTATGACGAAACACTTGCATCTTACTCTATTTAAGAGGATTTTCTACGAAGGTATACAAAACCTATCATTTTGACCAATGATCCCGATCCTTACCATGTTGAGGTTGCACGTCGAGCGACCTGGCCTCTCTCCTGGCGGTCCGCGTCTCGAACTCCTTGCGGCGCAGCGCCACGCTGGGCTCCAGGCGCGTGGTGGACAGCCGCGCCAGCTCGCTGCGCGCCACCTCCGTGCGCCGCTCCCCGCCGCCCCGCGCCTCCTCCAGCTGCCTCGTCCGCGCCGTTACCAACTGGAGCTCGGGAACTGGGTACCTATAACCAAAAACCATTGGTTTAGATGCAAACTCTGGTACATTTATTTTCATGGTTTGAAAACGTAACTTCCGAAGACTTAGCTACCGACAAGTAATTAAAAAACAAAAAACCGCCCACACAAATGCCAAAATTAACTTTTTTTTAAATGGTAGGTTATGTTTAGGTCAGTCAAGCTAAAACTGAAGTCGGCTTTTGGTAAAGTAAGTTTGGTAAGTCGCCGACGTTATTTTTTGCGTTTTTGAAGGCGGTTTTTTGTTATTAAAACATTTTTTTATTTACCCCGTTTGGTTACCTAGTTAGAATAGTGCCGTAGTGAATAGTGTCGTTACTTCGTTAGAGGCGACTAAGTAAGGGAATAAAGTCTTGTAGTACTGTCAGGCGATGGGCTTGCAACCTGTCACTAATAAACTGGTGTTTTTTTTTTAAATTGGTCCACAATTGACGGAGAAATCGGTGAACATACATTTAAAAAAACATACAGTGGAACGTATAACATCCTCATTTTTTGAAGTCCGTTAAGGAAAAAGTGCTTTTATATTAGAGGGAAATTCTGTTTTTCAGTGAACCTTACCTGCTGTCCAGATTAATCGCAGAAGCACCTTCCTGATGTTCAGGAGAAGATCCATTATTCATAGACCCATTATTATTACTAGGCGTCGTCTCTTGTATCTTCGAGAGCGTCGCTACAAATTGACTCTTATCCGGTTTTAGCCTCTGCTTATCGTGGTGAGTCCCATTCACTTCTCCGTACCCGCTGTACGTTCCGCTGTCCACACTAGCTGAACAATCATCTCTTTTGTGTTCTTGAATTTGTGGTTGTATTAACGGAGGTGGGGATGCTGCAAGGGGAGGTGAGGCGGGGGGAGGCCACGCAGGTTTCTGTAGCTTTTGCGGCCTGGCGTAGAACTCTTTCTGTTTTATAGGAGGTGGGACGTCGGGGGTGACCCATCCGGTGGGTTGGCTCGGGCGTCGGAGGAAGGCCTCTTTCTGTTCGAGACTCTTTCGTATTCGGGATAAGATAATCGAGTCGTCAATTTCTCTGCCGGTTAGGGTCGAGTTGGAGTCGAACGAGCCCAGGCTGTCTTTGCTTTCTGTGGCCGATGATGGTAGCGATGTGTCGGATTCTCTTCTACTGCAATGATAACAATAATTAGAACAATACTGTAAAAACTTTTTTTTTTTGGCATAGTTATGCAATTGAGCACACAGGCCACCTGATGGTAAGTGGAAACTGTGACCCATAGACATTCGCATTCACAAGACTGCAAATGCACTACCAACCCTGAGGACTAAGATGGAATGCTAGTCATTTCACCGGCTATCTTATCCCCAAACCGGAACGCAACAATGCGAACACTGCTGTTTGGCGGTAGGTTAATGGATAAGATGGTGGTATTAAGTTAATTTTAGGAAAAACATTTTACACGGGTTTACCTATCATGCAACAAATGGTGGGGTGTGGTTTGGAGCCGTGGTACGTCGTATCTTGAAGGTGTGAGTGACGCTACGCTTGCATACTCCGGGTCATCGCGCCTGGGTGCCTGCGGCGCCGGCAGCGCAGCCCGAGGCCTCCGGTACGCGTCGAATAACCGCGACTCATGTTCCGTGATAGGCGCCGGCATCTCAATGTGTCGCTGGTTCGACTCAGGGTTGTAGGCGGCTTCACTGAAATACTAAAGGAAAAAAATGATTTAAAAAATTGTTGATGAGATACTGTTGTATTTTACCAGAAAGAAGATTGGGTCAAGGCCGTTATCGTCTCTCTGTATAAAGGAAAGGGGTCACAGCAAGACTGCAAAAACTACCGCGGTATCAGCCTCCTTAGTGTTGTCGGCAAAGTATATGCGAAGATTTTAATTGAAAGGGTATTGAATGTTACGAATGACAAAATCTGGGATGTACAAGCGGGATTTCGAAAGGGAATGGGATGTACGGATCAGGTCTTTTCACTACGGTCCATCACAGAAAAGTTCTTGGCGGTGAACCAAAAGGTTTTCTGTGCTTTTGTGGACCTGGAAAAGGCCTATGATAGGGTAGATAGAAAGGAGTTGTGGACGGTGCTGTCTATGTATGGAGTGAGCAGCAACCTGGTGCAGGCTTTGAGGTCCCTTTATGAGGGTTCCAAAGCCTGTTTCAGAATCAATGGCGCATACTCGGCCTGGTTTAACATCTCTAAAGGTGTTAGACAGGGCTGTGTTGCCTCACCATGGCTGTTCAATCTATTCATGGACAGTTGTATGTGGGATTTGAAAGGGTATGATAAGGGTTTGCGTGTGCAAGAGTTGCTAATCAAATGCCTCTTATATGCCGATGATCAAGTTATACTTGCCCCATCGGTACTTGAGTTGCAGGAGATGGTGACAGTGATGAATGAGGGATTTAAGCAAAAGGGGATGAAAGTAAATGTTACCAAGACCAAGGTCATGGTGATAGAGAAGGATGAGGAGATGACTGAGTGCGTGATAAATATAAATGGTGAATTAGTAGAACAAGTGAGCGAATTTGTGTACCTGGGAAGTATGTTTACAAGAGATGGTAAGTGTGAGAAGGATATCGAGAGGAGGGTGAATGCGGGCAATCAAATTAATGGGGCCCTGTTCTCCTTTGTAAGCAGACAGGGCGTTTCACAAAAAGCCCGGCTGGCTGTTCACAATGGAGTGCTGGCACCTACCCTGATGTATGGTAGTGAATGTTGGGTGTGGCAGGACAAGCATGTAAGTCGTGTAAATGCAGTTGAAATGCGCTCTTTGCGTAGTATGTGTGGTGTGAAACTGATTGATAGAGTAAGAAATGAAAAAATCAGAGAGAAATGTGGAATAAAAGAAGATGTAGTGACTAAGATTGAAAAGGGCATGCTTCGATGGTTCGGTCATTTGGAAAGGATGGATGAGGGAAGATTGACGAAAGAGATATACAGATCGAAAGTGTGTGGAAGGGTCGGAAGGGGCCGCCCTAGGCGTACTTTTTCGAATCAAATCGGAGAAATACTGGAAAAGGGCAGAATCTTAAGTACCCGAAACCGACGTGCGTGCATGACTCGATGTATGAATGTTGAAGAGGCGAAGGAAATTTGTCAAGATCGTAGCAAGTGGAAAGAAGTGGTCTCTGCCTACCCCTCTGGGAAACAGGCGTGATTTAATGTATGTATGTATGTTATACAAATTCTATTTATTATTATTTTTCTACGACATTAACTAATAAGAATAGTCCTTTTATATCATGGATCTTGGTTTTTTTATGAATAAAATTAAAACATTTCGTACCTAACAAGAACACCCATATCGAGACCATTTTGTGCAATGAATAGTATTTAAATAAGTAAAGCGGATACACAAATGATTCGAGTGGTATTTTTCCATCCTACCGAATAACCGAATCACACAACTACTCTATGCCATTTATATCCCTCGTCATCGTCAGAGTCACTTAAGTATCATGAGATAATACCATCATAACAATGGTCAGTTATTTAACAACCAATAAACAGACCCCGAAGTAATGACGACCCCTTTATTAACAGCTGATAACTCGTAAGCGACCCAAAAACGATTTCCATCCAAACGAAATCCGTTTGAGAACACCGATGACACAAACACACACGTAAGAGGTAAATAGATACACACGTTAAGCTTATCCCTCAGTCTCAGGTTAATAAAAACAGGCTTACCCTCTGCAGCAGATCGTGATCCCTCGGCACAACCGTGAGCTTTAGGGTCCTGGGCTCCCGCTGCGCCAGCTGCACGACCCGGGCGTAGGGCGCGCGGCTGCGGCCGCAGGCCACGGGCTCCCCGTTGACGGCCAGCACGCGGTCGCCTGCGCGCAGCCCCGCCGCCGCCGCCGGCCCGCCCGGCCGCACCGACCTTACGAAGATCGTGTCCATCGGAGCGCCGACCGCGCCCACCGCCAGGTGGCGCGCATCCTCGTACAGCTCCTGGAATTTTGCAATTCACCGTGTAAATACATAGACATTGATGACTTCAGCTATGTGCACATGGGATTCATAGTCTTACTACCGCACTCAGACACGTCAATTCAATTTCATGCTTGATTAAGCTCAGAGCCTTTTTCTGTTAATTGGCAATGAAAAAAGTTGCCTGCACCCACTTCGTATTAAGAGAACTTCTTTAATAGGTAGGTACAGAACGATCATTGTAGTAGGTACAACCCGAGGGCCAGGACGGGAATAGGGCTCCAATCTGGTCTAAGGCTTATCTTGTCTAATTTGTTAAATGTGCATGTTTTCTCCCGATTTGTTTTCAAACTTCACCGGGGGAGTATCTGTATCGTTTACCATAGAATTTCTTCAGTGGCCCTAGACAAGATGCTTTACAAGAATGTTATCGTTTTCGAAAATAATATAGAAGCTGCCAGACGGTCAGTTCCATACAATTAGTCAGTTTTCGAAAATAGTTTACGTCAGCGTTAAGCATCTTGCCAAGCCTCTCTGGATGCAAACGCTACTAACATTTTTCTTTTTCATCGCTAATTTGACCACGTTTATCATAACGCACGAGACTGTCAGCCCATATATTGCGATATTTGTGATTGATAGAAAACAAAAAAGTTAAAAGCGTGTACATCTTGCTTGACTCACAATCAGTATACTTGATACCCTACTATTTGCCATCTAGAGTCTCAATCTAGGCTTTCGGGAATCTAAGCCAGATCCGCAATGCACTATAAGTGTGTTTCTGTGTTATGAGTAATCTATTGTATTCCATATGTTACCTGCAGCGAATCCGGTGGGTAAACAACAAGGTGCCTCAAAGTGAATCCGAAGCCGTGGCGCGCGTCGGGGCGCTGGATGACGATGGTGCGCGGCGCGGCGGCGAGCGCGGCGGGCGGCGCGGGCGCGCTCGTCGGCGCGGGCAGGGCCAGCGGCGGCGCGGGGGCGACCGGGGGGGGCTGCGGACAACACATACTGGACATTATCAACCGATACTTGCAACTGAAATCAATCTATACTTGGGAGCAAAAAGCAATCGAGCCACTTTCTATGGAAATTCAGTACTAAAAAAAGTTTTGGGTCCGTCCGGGTTGGTACCACCATCTTATCCATTAACCTACCGCCAAACAGCAGTGTTCGCATCGTTGTGTTCCGGTTTGGGGATAAGACAGCCGGTGAAATGACTAGCATAGAGGCATTCCATCTTAGTCCTGAGGGTTGGCAGTGCATTTGCAGTCTTGTGAATGCGAATGTCTATGGGTCACAGTTTTCACTTACCATCAGGTGGCCTGTGTGCTCGATTGCCTTCCTATGCCATAAAATAAATAAATCAATAAACTAAGTGGCTCAATTTCTTTGCTCCTAAGTGTATAAGGATGGGTAGTCAATGGCGAGCTGTAACAGTAATCGTAGCAGTTACAGCATAGAGCTTTATTGGAGAGCAGTCTCGCGAGCCGCGTGCACAACACTATTTGATGTGCAACAGTAACACTTAAGACACGCTAGTTAGTACCGGGCTTTAGGTATTAAACTGACTTAGGTTGAGTTTCAAAGAGTCTGGCTTAATAACTGGCCAGTTCTCAGTTAGGAGAGGGAATATGATGATGTTTATAAACGCAATTTTATAACCAAGGGCCCAAGTAGGGTTTTGTTTACCTGTTTACTTGTATTACGGTTTTGTTTTTGTTGTGTTTAGTGTTTGTGCTATGTGTGTGTAATCTGCAGTGTTTTCACTGGATGGTTCTAAAGGAAGACCAGAGCTGGTACAATTTCGTGACAACAGGCTTATTGTTATTTTCAGTATTTTGTTCCTTTTTGTTTGTCTGTTTTTCACAAGTTAATGTAAGTATATCCTTATTTCTTTCAATTGAATTAATTTGCCTTGATCCGTAAAAAATAACTATACTGAATTTTTGTGGTATGTTAATTGTACTAGACAGTACATGTGTAATGGGAACTATAAAATAAACCTACTTATATACAGTTATGTTTTGGGACAATCAATTTGTTTAACGTTTTCACATACGTATCTTAGAATGCTAATCATATTGATGAAATGCTTAATAGCATTCCTTTAGTGTCAAATGGACAAAACATGGGTACGAGTAGGCTATTGTTTTGAATTCACTATTACCAAAAATTAAATATAAAAAAAAGTCACGATGTTAATTTCTTAGCGAGTAGGTACGAGTACATAGTTAAGTCTGGATACCTAGGAAAATCTCATGTTTATTACAAGCACAGCAACATTATTGCGTAAATAAATACTAAATACCTTGAACTACACGTACCTAGTAGTTTTATTGTTTTAATACAGTAAATAGTACTAGTGTTCTATTAACTGAAATGCGACGTTGACCTGATAAAAACCAGTGGAATGTAATTATTTTGTTTTTGTTGAGGTTTTCCTGGATTAACAATGATTAAATACTAATTAATATAACCATCATTAAAACGAGGAAGCGGTCTTCAGTTATTCTATGTATTTTATATTTTAATGTTAATTAACTGTTAATTTTTATTGTAAGTATAGCATTATATTCATTCAGCAGAAAACTTTACAAATATAAATCACTCGTTACAACTGAATTTTTTAATTTTTGACAGCTCATGTCGAGTGATATATCACGTGACTTACGTCAACGCCATACACATCATCATCGTCATCTTTCTATGACAGCAGAAAGCGACACTGATAAAAAAAACCTAGTGTTTGTATTCGATGGCAACTTGTCTAGCCCCGCTGCATATTTAGTCCGTTATGAAACGTATGCGACCATTTTACCTTTGTCGATAAATGTAATACCTACCTACGTGTTTTTTTTTGTGTCATCAGTAAAGTTTTCGGCCGAATGAATACTATACAAGAAACATGAACATTGGCAACTTGTCTAGCCCCACTGGGGCACTATTGAACCTTGTCATAATGACAATTGGCTTGCTGCGACGGGGGTTTACCCTTTTTTTGTCGATACTCATTTCATAGAATGTACTATCAGATCAGCCCAATGGAACCCTGCCCACCATAGAACGGTGCCACAGTGACATAGTAAAACCACTTATTTGACACTTCTTACGACTTGAATCATAACATCACTGTGACACAGTTCTATGGTGGGTCAGGGTTCTATTGGGCTGATAGTAGACTTCACAAAAATTTCATTTCATCGACATGTTGTTATAGGCGCAGGAGTTTAGATTTTATGATAGTCTGAAAGCAACAAGTCTTCAGCAAAAAATTGCTTTTTATAAAATAATATTCAGTGAAATGCTACGTTATGAATAAGTGTGTGGCTCATCAAATAAACTGGCTATACTAATGTAAGGCAATCCTGCGCAGAACCTGTTGCGCTCAAGTACATAATCCGTGTTATTTTTGCCGCTGTCGGGAACCAGCTTATCTGCGGCTTGTACGGCAGCGGAACTCATTTACCGAACGAGGTGTCACAACTCCTCACAACTCGTATGATGCTAGTGCTGCTTTGATATAGGAAAGCATGTGGGTTTGTAAAATAAATCATGTTTTTACTTTTGTAAGATGAAACACTGTTAGTGGGTTTTGTAATTGAGTTTGGCGTAGTGACAGTCAGAATGTTGTCGACATAATTAAACTGACTGCTTATAACTAAGTATATGGCGTAAGGGATACACTTTTAACGTTTTTAATAAAACCAGTACACCTGACACTCTCACCTAGACTGGTAATTATTAAAAAACCTTATGAAAAATCTACTTATCATTTTCATCATAATATGCTGATGATAAGATTAACTGCTGTAGCCTACCCCCGACAGGTCCGGAGATCTATTCTATTCGCTAAATCTATATTGCTTTTGGATATGTCATCGTTTCGTTTTTAACTCGACCGCCATTGAACATCATCCACCGTCATCGTCGACCGTCATTGTCTTGTAATTGTTTATGTGCAATAAAGAGTTTTACATACATACATACATACTGTCAAGTAACAGCTAACGTTAACAATACGTTACAATATCAAAAGGAATAGGTTTTTACCGAGTATAATAGAGCCCCTGTGGTCTTACGGCCTAACCCTATATTCAAACCGAGGATAGATAAGGCTTACCTCGGGTTAAAATATGACATTTGCCCATACAAAATGTGTCAAATTTTAATCCGAAGTAAGCCTATCTGTCCGCGGATTGAATATAGGGTTTGGCCGTTAGACAAGATGCATTACGAGATTGTTATCGTTATCGAAAATGTATAGGATTGACGTAAGCTGTCAGATGGTCCAGTCAAGCTCTCATGTCGATTTCATACACTTTATTTATCAACAAGTTTTTAAAGTTGTTGGTAATTCTTTAGCTCTGCCTACCCCCCTTTGGGAATGAAGGCGTGAGTTTATGTGTGTGTGTGTGTGACATTTTTCGAAAATCGTTTACGATAGCTTTAGGCGTCTTGACTATGGCCTCAGGAGTGTTTATTCTAATAATTCATACTTGTTTGACTATCAGGGCCCTATTTCTAAAACTTATTAGACTAATAATATTAGTCCATGAACTAATATTTTTTACTAGTTTACTAGTGTACGTTTCTCAAAGCTACTGTAATAAAGTATTAGTTATTAGTTACCAACTAATAAATATTAGCTAATATTATTAGAGTTAATTAGGTTTTGGTTTCAAGAACATAAAGAAAAAAAAATACACTAGTAAAATTCACTAATAAAGCTATTAGTCTCGGAAGGCTTGTAAAAAATATTAGACGAAACTATTAGTGTCACATTTTAACAATCAAATTAATAAAATGTGGACCGATTCGGACGCTTCCAAACAGAATTTCTCTCGCTTCTAATATGTTTCTTAGAACCATTAACTTTAGATCCATTTTAAAATATAAAATAACTAAATTAAAGAAACAATCCCCTTTTACCGCCAATGTGCAAACGTCAAAAGAAAACGAATACAATAGTGGCGAACTTTCCCCGCTTTTTTTAATACGTAAGAAGGCATGGGTATTAGGTGCATTCAGCCGAGCCAGACTATTATTTTTTATTAGTCTACTAGTATTAGTTACCAGACTAATCATTATTTTTGAGAAACAGAAAATATTAGAACTCTTAAAATTTTCACTAATAACTAATATACTAGTAAACTAATACTTTCGAGAAATAGGGCCCAGTTCAATCACAATTACAGCTCAGTCCGATTATTGCAATCGTAGATCATCCGCTCGGCTACATCCCTAGACGTGGTTGCGCTGCCCACGCGCAGTCGACACTCGACGCCGGTCGACAGCTCTGTATGACAGCCGGGATAAATCGCGGATCAGTCGCTAATCGCGCTAATGAAGCGGATTGTCGCCTAGTGTGGAGGGAAAAAGTTCGCAGCGCCTTTTAAAGTGTACAGTTGTGTAAGTACTTAAAAAGATCAGTATTTTGCCTTTCAGCTCTAGAAGGTGAAGTATGCGAAAGACGACCATGCTTTGAATACGAATTAAGAACTTTATGAGTGGCAAAAGCCGTAAGAAAATTATAATAAAATAATTAACTGGTCGATTTTGTAAAATAATTACTAATATACAATAAGATTGAGTGTTACTATACTTCATTTAATTTAGAATGAGAAACCACAACAACATTATATTGCGGCTCGTGAACTGTAATCTCTTTACAATTTGTACTAGAGTAACAATTGACGACACGCAAATAAAGTGACATTAAAACAATTTTATTTTGCGGCTCCCAGACTATTGTACTGTACTATTTGCTCGGCAATAAATAGTTGACCAAACGCAATATAATGTTATTGTGGTTTCTCATCCTAAAATAAATGAACTATAACAATATGTGGAACTTTAATGATACTGAAATAAGCGAATAATAATATTATACAAAAAAAATGAGAAAAAATCAGTACATAAGTGGGTGAATTGCAAATCGCACTGCTAGATCAAACAAAAGTAACTCAAAATACAACTGTATTTTAAAATCAACTTTAATACAACGTCTATGAGCTTGAAACAAAACTAACAATGATTTTGAGTTGGTACTGTTTTGATCTAGCAGTGCGAAATGTAGGTAGGTAGGTAGGCCTTAATTGAGACAACGTCAGCTTTCTCTCATTGTGAATCAATAAATATAGACACACATCATTATGGTTAATTTTCGTCACACAAAGGAAAAAGTTATACTTAGCATTAATTAAGGGGATTTAAATAAGAGGAAATTAAAAAAAAATGGTTTTTGTTTCTTGTAAGTAATTTTGAAAATGGCCATCAATTACCGAAACTGAAAAACTGGTTAATGATCACGTCTTCGATTTCACCCTGTATACAGCATGGAAACAACAATATACAACAGAAAATTAATGATATAAGTTTCTTAACATGTTTGTTTACTTAAGAGTAAAATAAATCAGTGGGTGTTTTACTAATATTATGCAATAAATCACGCACTATTGTCCACAATACGACTGAAATAAGGTATTACACTGAAGCCATTCAGGGGCTGTGTTCGGTTACAGAGATTACGACCGATCAGATTCACTTCCTTCCGGCCTTGCGGGGCTGTCACAGCTGCTCGCGACTAGATTACTAGCATTTACATATTAGACACCAAAATCGCTATGTGTACCTATGCTTATAATGTTTGAGGAGCTCCATCAATTCTTCAGAAGTTCCTATTCCAATTTCTAAGTAACCTATTCAAATAATTTTATTTCAAATCGGTTTATAAATGACGGAGTTACGAAGTAGGTAACATACATTTAAAAAAAAACCGAATTGCAAACCTCCTCCTTTTATACGTCAATTAAAAAATTGCTCTAAGAAAAGGTTGTTGAAGTTGAATGAATGAATTAAATAACCTAAACTCGACTTATAGTTGCTGTCCCATATCTAGAAGAGAAACCTCTATGTACTCCTCAATCTGTTTTACACATGAACTTTAATAGTTCTAAATCGAACTCCATTTCCTTTGGAAAACTAGAACGTGGCACTTAATATTACTCTCTTGACAAACATAACGATGGCAACATCAAATGGCATTTCCTCATTCCAAAATGCATAAATCATGCAGCTGACAACAAATCGCGGCCCAGTCTTTGACTACTAATAGGCACCGTTTAGATTTACAGCGCGAGCGTCAACGCGGCGCAGTTATAGCTTTATTGCTCGATCGGTTAACATCCTTTACGGATTTCGATTATTAATCGTTAATTTAGTTTACTCTTAAAATAAACTCAGCCTGTACTAACCCCCAACTACACAAGCTGGCAAAAATACTGGCCTGTCCGACTTTAGTTCATACAACTATTAACAAAGGCAACTTCTTCAACCAGAGAGTAACTTAACCAATTTTGATGTATAGGTATTGTAGTGTTTTGTTATTAATAAACCTAGGTCCAAAATGACCTTACTTACCTACCTAACTTTGGAAAGAGTTACGAACTTTAAAAACAAAAAAATGGCATTTTGACCAGTAATTCGATCAGTATTTTAAAAGTTACTCTCTGTTTTAAGAATTTATATTTATTATGTTAACAATTGTATGAACAAAATACGGGTTAGCGATTTTTGCCGGTGATTGTAGTTGGGTTGGGAGCATTAGCACAGGGTGTGTTTATTTTGAGAGTAAATTAACGGTAAAGAGGCTTGGTTTACTTAATGCTATATTTTAAATCATTGATTGTCAGTCATTGTCAATCTGAAATGTCGACTTGTAGTGGAGGTATTAGGCGAAGTTAATGTCATTGGTAGATCATGATCACGTGGGTACCTCGTGGCTGTCAATCGTTTAGTTTAATATTTTCGTTGAACAGTTCAAATATGACGCTATAACGATATGGTACAAAAATACTTTCTTATGAAGTTAATTGCACAACCATAATATGTAATGTTATGTATATAATAAGACTCTATCTCTGTATAATATAAAATTGCGTTTGGAAACAAGTAAGTATTAGATACTCATAGGGTTATTTATACATTAGCGAAGAAAAATAATTGGTCCAAGAGTTCAAAATCTCAAATCCTGACAGTTTAAGTGACGCCTGAAAACAATGTTATTTATGTATTAATTTAAAACTGGCCAACCAAAGTTCCACCTACAAAGTGCTAATGTTTAAACAGTTTACCTTTAAAATACTTAAGCGACCATCCGACGAAACTTTCCATCGCGTAATAATTATGCAAAAGTGTACGGTTACGACCACCGAAGACCGCGGGGCGCGATATACGGGTACTTTAAAATGTTAAATGGCCGCTAAGCACTGTGTTTTAAAGAACTACGGCTAGTTGCGACCGAAATAATTACACGCCACTACAAATTGCATGCATTTTTGCACGACCGACCTACTAATTTTTTGCTATAAATTTGTGATGGGATAATCATGTCTAGGGCTGTTACTTACTATAAATAATCAATGTTTATAAATATTTATTGGTCAATTTAAGTCAAAACAGGGTTACCTTAATTCCAAATTAAATAACAAATAGCTTAGATAAGTGTGGATTGAATTAAGGAAATTAATAATAGCGATACGATCTACAATATTTTCGTAAACAGTTATTGTGTTTACTTATTATTTACAAGCTGAGCCGGTGTGCCCGACATGCGTTTCAATGTCTCTAATTCTCGATCTCTCTTTTACTTGTATTAAGTGGCATAAATTTGAGTTTGTATTCTTCTAAAGATAATTATTAAGTAGCGTGTTTAGTATGTTTAAGTAAATTTTGTAGTGTTTTTCATAGGAACATATTAACAAAGAACGATGAAATATAAAATATACGATTAAAACAAACAAAAGAGTTCACAGTAACTTGGTTGCAACCCTTAAAAACAGCTCATAAAAATTTATCACAGTCTAAATGCCCGGTGGAAGTTATCTCGGGTTAGATAAAAAACTCCAGTCTCCGTGGACGAGAGCGTTATTTACTTGAAAACCAATTATTTCTAATGTCAGAGAAACGCCCCTTGAAACAACTGCAACAAACTAACATTTTTAATATTTATTACGTACTAAAATTTTAAGAGCACGATAAAACTAGTGTTATAGTGTCTTTAAAAAATTCAAAGAAGGACTTTAGAAGAAGAAATGTCGATTGTTGATCATTATAGTAGATATCCACAACACACAGCAATACCTGGTTTAGTGATTGAAAAATCTTCTGCTGGAGTTTGTTGCGGCGTTTCTACTCCGCAATGATGGTCTTGTCCAAAGCGCTAGTAGATTCACCTCCATATTACCGACACACACATATAAGCAACTCCAAGGTCGCTTCTTATGTGCTGTCTTAAAATTTGCAAAATAGTGTCGCTCTGAATTAAAAAAAAAAACAATGCTTTTGTTCTGTATTCATTTTGGCAACCCTTAGCCTTAGATGTCATGATGATGATTTGTATTCCACATCTAAAAAGCTCATCAAGAAACAAAGGATGGCCGCAAGGATCATCCCCGGCACGGCACTGACATTTCGATCATCGATAACACGGTCTATAAATCAAGCATCGATTAAAAACATCGCACATTCATCACGTGCGATCTATAATCGATCGTGCCAGTCATTAGTACATTGCGGTTAATTGTTAAGCTATTTGCTATCAAAAGAAAAATGGTATATGCATATGGACTTTTAAATGATTTATACTGCCTTTTTATTTAGAGTTGCCCTAGACAGGCAACAATAGAAGTCGTTGGAGGAGGCATTTGCCAAGAGGCACACCGAGTTGAGAGACATTTTGTAAAATACTGACTTAAAAGAAACTTGTACTGTGCTATCTCAACTTCGGAATAAAAGGCTATTCATTTATATTATAGAAGGAGAAGATTCTAGAGAAAAGTAATTTCTGACTAAATCGGGAGAAAACGATCCATGTAACGTGATCTCCACGTCGTCCCCCAGCCCCCGTGGATCCGCCCTTGTGTCAGCCATTACGTAATGTAATGTCAGCCAAAACACATTCACTTGATTGCTGGATATAGGTCATCCTCAGAGATCTTCACCATGATTGGTGACCAGTGTGTGCTACTTGAAATCTGCAAAACGCTGATTCCTACGACCCTTAAGAAATCATTGGGCCGCTTTGTCATATAATTTTACATACATTAAATCACGCCTGTTTCCCAGAGGGGTAGGCAGAGACCACTTCTTTCCAAATGATCTTGACAAATTTCTTTCGCTTTTTCCACATTCATACACGCACGTCGGTTTCGGGTACTTAAGATTCGGCCCTTTTCCAGTATTTCTCCGATTTGATTGTTCCAAGAAATATTTATTGGGAAGCGAAGAAGAAAAAAAACGTAGCCGTAATTATCGTTCTGGACATCGCTTAAAGAATATTTACATAGGCTATGGAATAGCACAGCAATAGTTGATATGTTATTGAGCGGATGAGGACAAAAGGTACACTTTTCAAATTCAAATTGATAGATATTATATTTTATATATATCCCCTTAAAACACTGTAAAAAAGGCAGTCCCATGGCCATATAGGAAATTATCTAAATATTTACAAAAGGCCCTTTGTGAATTCGTACAGAAAATTACTGGCTTCAAAGGGAAAGCCAATGAACTTTTTTCTTTTGATACCATTCAGCGATTAGGCAGTTAAAAATGTTTATTCAATTCAATTAACTTGAATGAGTGTGAAGCTGTTTAAAAACGCGAAAGAATTCCCATCTAAAACTGTGTTTTGTTTTATGTTTTACTAGCAACCAATGACTGCTTGTGCAATTTTTCCACGGTTATCCCTCGGCTGGCGAAGGCGATTTCGAACTAGATCAATTTAGTGATAAGATCGGTCCCACAGTTATTAACAATCTCTGGTAGAAAACAGTTACCGAGCGGGATCGGTGATTGACGAGAACTGGAAAATGGCCGCTGGAAGTCAAGTAAAAGCTTAATTTAGAACAACTTCCATCAATCTCTATTTACTCGGCCATTTCAAAACATGTAAACGTAGGGGTAAATGTTAGATATGTACGATTATGTTTGTTTAAATATAGTGTAAAGTAGAATTAAGAAAATCTACTTCGCACACATGTTTAGTAGATAAGTAGTATTTATTTCATTTATTTATTTATTCCAATTTCACTTTGCGTACATTTTAACTATCTCGTATAGGTTTTAAAAAAGAAGGCAGCAATAAGAGTATCTCCTGTACATTAGCAAAACAAACTAGTTCGCTAATCTTAATACAGTAGTCAATATTTTATCGCCAACCATGAATAAACAAGAAGCCATAAAATAAGATGAAAAAATTAAAACCAGAGACAAATTACGGCGCTTACGAGTTTTACAACAGCGAAAAGCCGGAAGGCTCACTAACACGTCAACCGAATATCGCTTGCGCAAGCCGACCTAAGTGTCCACTTTTCACGTCTCATTTCCTTACACTGATAACTTAATTAAAGCCACGACACGGCTCATTAAAAACTGTATTTGTTTACCATTTAATAAAGTATAAACAGTTATATTGATTTTGAAAGGTATTGCTGAGTAATTGTAACCTCAGTCATCTCAGAATTTATTGGCTTGAGCGCTTCCGCGGCTTTTTGTTGGAGAGTATTGTTAATTAGCCGAAGGTCGGAGCGAGACAGAGCGGAGGCCGCGCTAAGCCGGCCCGTATAAGGCGCTGCGACAGACGGTGGGCGGCGGCGACACGCTGGCTGTTGCGACATAGACGCATATTGGACTAGGCTAGATTTAGAACATTTTCGAAACAATCTGAATACGGCATTGTACGGTTGTGTCGCCTTTATCGCTATGGATAAAGCAATTTGGCACTCTCGCACTTATGAACTGGTCAGAAAGCGACAGATATTTATCCACATGTGAATCAGAACATTTTTCTTTATGAAAAAACGGATAGTGCATCATGGAATGTCTTCATTGTACAATCGAGTTCATAAATATGTGTACAGTACCTTGTCAATTTAATAGCTGAGACAATTCATGTATAGCAGTTTAAACATGACATTAAATATACAAAGTAGTAAAGTATACACAAATTTATGAACTCGACTCTATCATCTAATCATCTATCATCTATTTCAGTCATCTCATTATTTTCTACAAAACATATTATTAAAATTAAGAAAGAACAACAATCTCCAATAATCATCATCTAAGTCAAAATGTACGTATATTGCACAAATCAAAATAAGAACAATAGATTGCACAAAGTACTCCGCGGCGTAACGGCCACAGCGAGACACGTGCGCGGCGGGAAACAATCTTACCGGCCAGGTTTATGCCTCATAATATTTAATATGTCCACCGTGAAATGACACCTCAAATGTCACGCTTCGCTTTCAGCGTATCAGGAAACGTGATATTTTAAAAGTACTAGCTTACAACTAAATCGCGTTACCTACGTGAGTGTGTGGGTCTGTCATTATGGTTTATTGGTGGTAGGATGTTTTGCAGGATTCCTTCAGATCGCTACCATTCCTTAAATCTGCCGCTGATCTATATCTGATGTGTATTCCAGTGTGGGGACAAGACAACCGGTAAAATGATAAGCATAAAGGCATTTTATCTGAGTCGTCAGATTTGGCAACGCATTTGTAGTCTTAGGATTGCAGTCTTGACATGGCAATAATGTCTATGAGTTTAAGGTCTCAGTAACCATCAGGTGGCCTGTGAACACGTTCACCTTTATGCAAAAAAATAATAGATGAAAGTTTCAACGCTCGTATTACATCTGACTCAAACACGTGACGTAGTGTGCATGAATTTCGTACTGAATCATTGTTGTTGGGTTTACCACTACACGTAAAAACCGCAATGTTGAAGTGTTTCCTATACAATGACGTCAGGTGCAACAGTGAACTAACTTCAAGGTTCAGGAGACAAAATGAGTCACGTTCTAAAAGTATTGAGATTTGTTTGTTTATACTGTTGTTGATACGAAACGTAATTTATTTTTAATAGCATTATAATAGCCAGTTATGTAATTCTATTCAATGTATTTCACACCTTTATGCATATGAAAAGTTCTAATTTATTTTTAATGAGTTATCATTAAGTTTTTGTTCAATACACTTGAAATAATATTTATGGGACGTAGTTGTAGCTTACAAGCAACTGTAGGTATCGTTCGGTACCCAGAAAGCTTACAAGTTAACTGCATATTTTTGTGACAGCTACTATACTTTCAATAATAAGTAATCCAGCTAGATTGGTTGATAGCATTCCTCTGGGCCTATCACCGGTTGTCCAATTAAGTAAGTGAATGTGCCGCGGGCATTAGCGAGACGCAGACGTTTCCTGGTGTTAAATCAATCCACTAATGACTCGATTTCGCTACAACCTATACCTAATGGATTAGATCCCATGTGGTTTGCGGGACATTGCCCCGAAGTTGCGGCTATCTGTACAAAGTAACATTGTGATGTGCGAACTCTGGCGGTGGAATGTTAAATTTGAAATAGTTAAGTCTGGCCAAAGGGCCAGATTCATTGGTTCCCTAACGTAATAGACCCTTAAAGGAGTACGTAGCACCGAATGAGTCAACTTTCGTGTAACATAAGACCTTTTAGTTAGTCATCGCGTCATTACCCCTTCGACATCAATCAACCGTTCCTATTACATGCGGTTGCAAGGCCGTGAATCTTGCAACATCTCATTACCGGTCGTAAATGAAAACCGCGCAACGTTTGTGTAAAAACCAATAATCAACGGGGTACTTTCGATTTCCACCAATCCCGTGTCGACATCGGCGTGCTCTCTCCGCAGCGATTAGCTGTGATTTGCTGGTCTGTCATTATTTTGATTATAGAAACTGATCGTATGTGACGCTCGCCGCCGGCGTGCGCTAAACACTGCTGACTTGCCCTAATTCATATGGCGTGAGGTTATAATGACCAAGCGAGAGAATTTCTAGAGATAAAAATAAATGCATGGGTATTAGGAAAATTACTTAACATTGGATGCAAATATTACCTGAATGGCGTGATTCTAAGCAATGCACTCCGCCGAACTCACACGCATATATCGGCAAGACTGGCAAGACTAATGGAGACGCAGTTTGTTTACAAGGCCGGATAGTGGGTTCATTAAATATTTTGAGATATGTTGTTCAATTAGATTATATTAGTGGTATGTTGACATATTTAAGATCCAGTTTCGAGTAAACAAGTCGTTAGTTGTTATGTTAGATAATTTCAAAATAAATACAATACAGTCGTGTTCACGACAACTCTACCTACAATTTCTATATAACTTTTGATTTCCACAAGTCTTGTTTTAAAGAGAACGTAGGTAATATTTAATGCGCTAAGGCCTGTAAGGTCCAACTCAGTTGACAAGATTTATCAGGTAGCAAATCAATGTAGATATCGGTCTCTGACGCAGATTAAGTTAGTTATTAGTGGGACAGCGGTCACTTTATTAACCGCCGGTATCTGATAATGTCAATTAACACAAGTACAAGATTTGAATGTAACTTTATCACAAACGTCTTGAGTCCAAATAAGTGTTGGGAAAACTACCGTATAATATAACTCATAGAGTAATTAGGAGAGGCATGAGAGGTACCTATACTTTATATGTTATAAGTGTTATGATTGAAATACATTAATATCTACATTTGTACCAACACTACATATACTATCGAGGAAAAATCTACGCATGATTTTGCCTTGTACTGAAAGTCTTTTAAAATGAATTGTTACTTTTGTTCACCAGTGTATAACAGAAAAAAAACAACTATTCCATGGTTTACCCCTTATTTATTAACGCACAGTAGGTAGCTGAAGTATGCTTATGAGGTTTGTGAAAGGACTGTGGCTGTCAAAAAAAAAACCATACAAACTTACAAATTTCGCTCCGGGCCCTTCTCATCCTAATCAAGTCCGATTTTTAAACATGTTGTAATTTTTATGAAAAACTTCGTTTGTACGTTTTACGTTTTCGTTTTGTTTTTCTTTCTTTCCAAAAAATATTTTAGTCTATAATGCCTACTAACTAACCCAGTGTATGTTCAGCCTATCTCATTAACAGATAATCGGCCCATGTCGCGACGGCCAGTAATGAGGCCCAGTCACACAAAACTGTCATTACCGGCCTTGGAGCGAAAACGAAAGTTTATCCGCTACGTCAACGTACGAGAAAATGGGAAAAAATGGTATGCGTTTCCATTTTTTACGGGTGAATAAACTGTGGATCTCCTCAGAACGAATGAATGTGTTACATAATGAGACATACATGTGACACGAGACAATAGGAATGTTGACTGACAGGTCGAATCAGCTACTTTTTAGGTACCTAGTGTCAAAATAGTTACTTACGTAACCGGTAAATAATGAAGCTTCTTAAGGTGCGAGTGCCGAGGTTAGAGCTTGCGAGCGCTCTAATTGCTGGCACGAGTACCTTAACAGCTAATTATGAATCGCTGCATACATAACTTATTCTACAAGCTTAAAATGATAATGACAAAAATATTCAATCGCTAACTTTTACATAGGTAGGTACTCGATTTTTCTGCTAGACCAAATTAAATTACTTGTCGGCAAAGAAATTTTCATTATTCCGATTGGCGTCAATAGTTTGTGAATTTTTATTGCTAAGAAAATGTTAACAAACTTCATGCAAGTTTTAATAGTTACTAAAACAGTTCCGACAATTTATCACAAAAGTTGGAATGCCAAACGAAACGCCATTTTGTTGATATCCATATTGAACGTAACCATGGTAACCAAATAACAAATTTATGGATATTAACCATCTATTTTTTAAATTTAAATCATAATTAATTTTGTTTTTAATATACGTATCTAATTGCAATAGGTATCAAAATTACAAAATAGGATCTCAAGTGTTCACTAAACGCCAAGACTGATATCCAGAATTACCTACCGTAACCATGGTAATAACGATGCTATGATAATTATTATATAACTGTTATTACCACGGCAACGCTCATTATAGAATTGTTTTTCCGCTTCGGTTTCGCTATAGGTGGTATTCTGATACCGTTACCGATATCAATATTAGCGGTTAATAGTACGCGAGTAGAAAAAGATAGGTTGTATGCAAATTTTAATGACATACCTATTGGGCCTCTATTTAACTTTATGTAAGCCACCCATCTTGCCTCAATATCGTAAATGTATTGTTAGCGTTACAGAAACTTCAAACTTTTCAAGGAAAATGGAGGTTACGATAACGCCGTCATCATCAATATTATACATGCAAAATGGGCTTCAACAAAGTGAAATGCAGGTCCTATTTAATTATTATGACAGTATTCATGGGTCGATTTCAGAAATAAACTTCGTTCGCAATCGACCTCGAAACGGTAAAATGTGCGATCTTGTGCTGTTGTGTTTGAGTGATGGTCTTTCATACCGATTTATTTTCTACTTTCAACCGCTCGATTTCTCAAAAATGGATACACAAACTAAATATTTTTGTGTCCTAAGGGGAATGTAAGCCCTAAAACCGACGCACTTCTCCCGACAAGCTCCCAAGCAAATGCGTTACGCAGCCCGGACTCGAACCCGGGGTATTTTGGAAGTTTACGATCGTTGGATATTGATTCCGAGTGCTGTTACGCACGAAATCACTTTCGTCTCGGCGAGGCTAGTGATGTGCCATTAACATTAAACCGGTATTGCCGATTGATATTATTAAATTTGCAGATACATTTGACATCAAGTTAAAATTGGATAACTTAGGTAAATTTTAACCAGAATTTACCAAATCTATCTGTAGTTATTAAATTGGAAACGAGAATGTGTCTATTGATAACGCGTTGTTATCTCTTAATAAGACGGATAAAACATTTCGCCTCATCAACCGACATTTTGTATGTTTAAATGTGGCAGTCACTCTCGGTAAATACATTTTTAACATTGACATTGAAATACATTCAAAAATGGATTACAATACGCACTTTACACAACCTTCTAAAACCGAAAGTCATAGTAACTGTACTGTTATCTCTGTCTATCAATCTAGTATCGTCTCAAGAGTGATCGAGACAGCTGAATCAGAGATGCTTTTTGAAACCGGCCGTGTTACAACAGCACTTCGTAAACGCGTCACTCGTCAGCCCATTTAGACGTAAACCGGAACCCTCGGTTATTTACCATCACGCTAATATTATTTATGTGTGTCAACTTGTTCTATTTATGAAATCGGCACGCTGTATGGGCGAGCGCACACAGTCAAGGAACGTGCAGTAAAGGTGTCTTTGAAGTTTACGTCCGAGATTCGACAAGGTTCCAACGTCATTGTACAAAGTTGTAAATACTTGTGGTGACTATTTTTAAAAGTAATGTTCACAGAATTATACCAACCAATTTCAGTTAGAAAAGTACATATTCAATTTCTACAAATTAGGCTGAGGTGGTATTATGTAATGTTAAAAAGTAATTTCATAATAGGTACCATTGTTACACTGATATTTCATTTTCAACGTAAGTAAAATTAAATTAACATAAATAAAAACCAATTACCTATAATAATTGCCAATCGATAATATAGATTTGCTCCAAGATGCTTGTATGCTTTCCAGTAGGTAGGTACAAATTACCACAAAAAAATAACGAGCAGTAAACCAAGCAATACTTATTGAAAACTGAACAGAGCACAACTCAATCAAGTCCCATGTTACTGCGGATTACTGTCCTGCGGCCTGCGCATGATTCATAGCCGGGAAATGGGTGCATTTCTAAATCTTAATGAAGCGAGAAGTTGAAACATCGCCGGCCGTTTATCACGGCGGGACACTATCTGCGAATTCATCATATCTGTGAACTGCCGTTACTACTTAAATGATGCTGGTAATTTATACACCCGACTAGCTACTAATTTATGTTATGCGCAAGGACGTTTGCGCATATTTTATTGTCTGCACTAATTGCGGACCAGGAAGAAAGCGTAATAAGACACTAAAGTTCTGCGTATATTTATGTTTATCTTTAATACAGCACCAGTCTTTATGGCAAATCTTGGGTAAGGATGAAATGATGCTGATGAATTTATATTTTTACAACCCAATGACGACATATATTTTTACGTTTGACTGTAGCAATTAAAACACATAATTAAGACACCGGAATTTCGGATTAGCCTAGTTTTCTCTCTTGATTTTAGTTGTTAGAAGTTTGAGCGTAATATAGTTATTTCAACGTCTGAATTCAACTCATCTCAGACCTGTCACTCGCTTCATATTTCTTGTCTGAAAGAACTGTCCCGACAGTGACAGCAGCAAATAGGTCGCCTCGTCCTTCGGCTAACTCCGTCAGACTTCAGCCAGTAGAAAGTGTGGGCAATGATCGTCAATCACTGTGATTGACAGTGACGAAACTATGTCCGCCCTGTAGTCTAGGCCAGACGTGTTACCTAATTTTAAGTACATTCAGTTACAGTGAGGTAACTAGTTTTGTTACAAATAACTTGATGGGCCAGCAAGTGAGACCTGACTGACAACTGCGACAATTGACGCGGGTTCGAATCCGCCAGGGGTATAATCGGAGTTATTCACATAACATGTAGTTATCAGACAGGTAATGCAGCCAGTGTCACAGGGTCCATGCCGCGAGCGGACCTGCTAGAGGGGGTGTTGTTTTTATAGTGTTGATTATTATTTACATCTTTAATATTTGAGTAGCTTAGTATTATTTTAATTTGAATAAGTTTAGTTTTAACTTTTAATTGTAGATTTGAATGTAGCATTCTATTTAGCTTAGGATTAGAAAAATGTGTGACTTCAATGTAACAGAACACACACAGGTAACAGGTGTGTAACAGAATTGTTGTGCAGATCACTACCACCATGATCTTACACAAATAAAATTGCCGCCAAGGAACAGTATTGTGCTCCAGAATTGGGGGTAAGACAACCAGTGATACGACAGGCATAGGACCTCCCATGCCCATGGACGTTTACCATCCGAGGCCTGTGTTTTGCATGTTTTCCTGAATGCTTTAAGACGTCAATGGAAAGTCAAAGGAAACTTTATCTTAACCTCATCCACTCCAAAACTCTGCGTTATACGTTACATTTCTCGACCCGCAACTCAAGTTACCTGAAACCAAAACAAGAACACCGTAAGTACACGCTAATTGGACAAAGTGTAGAAGGGCGTAACTGCTTCAAAGGGCAAGCTCGTTGCCCTCTCTAATGGCTAATTGCTTGCGCCATATTACGGCCAATCTCAAACCCTTTTACTATGTTACGAAAAATGGCGGATAATGGTAATTATGATGATTGGCCTCGACGGCAAATTGTATGTTAAGTGGGTGCGCTGATTAGTAGTGATTGTGTTTGGAACTGATTGAGCGAATGAACGAATTCGGTACATTATAGTAATACATTTCATGTCTACTTGCTACGCATTACTCACTCGTTAGTAACTGTCTATTTATCTACTTCATTTTGATTGAACCTATACATTGAAAGCATTCTGGGTTCTGCAGTCCGTTTAAGCATCTTATCTTTCATTTCAGTTTGCAAAATTATAATAGAGATATAAGATGCCGGACCGGACCGCAGAGCGCAGAACGTGTTTTGAAAACTTTTTTGAGGACACTATAAATCAACAGTTGTTTTTTTTTATACTATCACGGCGGCAAACTAGCGTACGGCCCGCCTGATGGTAAGCGGTTACCGTAGCCTATGGACTCTTGCAACACCAGAAGTATCACATGCGCGTTGCCGACCCTTTAAAAACCTGTTTACTCCTTTCTTGGAGAACTCCATACTATAGGTGAGTGATATACGGTTATAGATACATCAGTAACTAAAGTAAGTAGTTTTACTGTAACTACTTGTTTACTTGTTTGTTACAAATTTTACTTTATACCTTATTAATATTCAGATGTAGTGAAGAACCATACGACATGGTTTTCGTTTGTGTAATGAATGTGTAAACATTGGTTAAATGTTAATTTACTTCATCATCTGATGATCAGCCGAAGTACGTCCATTGCTGGACATAAGGTTTCCCCAAGGATCTTCAAGTCAGTCGGTTTTTTATTTATGCAGTTAACACATTATGCAAATGCGTACCAAAATAACAGCAGACAGTCATTAAAAACTAACATTAAACCAAATTGCATACACACATACACACTTAGCAGCATTACACGAAAACTCACTTAGTCGTTTAGTATTAACTGACTTTTACACTCAGAGTAAGAAAACTACAGCAAAAAAATAAAGCCCAGTCGTCATGCGTGCTTGCAAGAAAACTGGGCATATTTTTAGATTTCTCTTAATTACATCGAAGTATTTGGGTCAGTAGAATTATTTCGGCGTAGTCAGGTTCGCGTCACTCAAACCCGTAACTCCTGAACTATGTCAAAGTGATTCATTCAGTTTTCGAGTCATTGAAAAAGTACTTACAGTTTTGGTGAAATTTGACGGTTGTAATTAATTTACATTTCACGTCATGACAGTTTTTTAGTTAGTAACTTTTAGATCGCTTAATCAAGATAAATTATTGAGCATACTTGTTTTTACCCGTGACTCCGTCTGCATAAAATTATTTCATGGTTGCTTACAACGTTACCAACCGTTTGGATAGTTCAAATAAAAAAAACCACGTCAGTTTCTTCTTATTTATAATTCATCATGCATGACATTAACCGAAGGACGTCCACTTCTGGACAAAGGCCTCCCTGCAACACCCGTCACCAATCATGACGGCGGTATTTGAGGAAGGCCTTTTTGTTTATTACTCATAGTAGGTACCTATACTCATTCATCAATAATATAAGCCCATTCTGTAGATAACAAAAATACTTTAATACTATTGCTTCTAAAATGTTTATCGTATTCAATGGAATGGAATATGTGAAGAGTAGTATGTAAAACAACGGAGTGAATATAGAGATGAACGAATGATTGGGACATTGGCAAGATGATGATGAATGGTTAACGTTGTCAACGTAACGATGGCTTTTATTTACTTGATATTCTACTCTTTGCTTTTGACATGTGGACGTATTATTGCGGATTTCGATCGCCATTACTATAAAGTAAAGTAAGCTAACAGTGAATCCTCGCGAGCAGTGCATTCTTCCCGTCATGGTCTCATGGTATACGGAGCCGAGACCTGGACGCTCACTAAGCAAACGATAAGTAAGCTTCAAGTTACCCAAAGAGCTATGAGAAGCTAGCGATACTAGGTTTTTCTCTGAACGACCGTGTCAGAAATACAGAAATCCGAAGAAGAACGAACCTGCTAGACATTGACTTAGTCGTGGCTCAGAGAAAGTGGAGATGGGCGGGCCACATAAGTCGTGCTATGGAAGACAGGTGGGGTAGGTACAGGAGTGCTCGAGTGGAGACCTCGTACCGGCCGAAGAAACGTTGGGAGGCAGCCAATGAGATAGAATGAGGATCTCGTTAAGATACGGGGGAAGTATTGGATGAGGAAAGCTCAAGAGAAAGAGATGGCGTACATTAGAAGAGACCTACGCTCAGCCTTGACCTTGTAAGGATCGCGGGAAAGCGGTGGATGCGAAAAACACAAGACCGGTCTGAGTGGAGAGCCTTGGGGGAGGCCTATGTCCAGCAGTGGACGTCTTTCGGCTGACATGATGATGACGCTCAGCATTGGGTGACGAGAGGTTGAAGAAGAGAGAAGAGAGAACGCTAACAATACCGATAACATATCAAAAAGGTTTTACCGAGTAGAATTCAACCCTAGTCATGGCGGCCGAGTTAAAAACAGTTCGATAACATGTCAAATTCAATATGGTTTGTCGAGGCAGAATAGAGCCACAGTTGTACCTGACGTAATCACCAAAACAAGTCTAGATGTTATTACACATTCACACACCCACGCTCATTCATACGGCACAGCCGACGCAGCCGCACCACTGCTTAATGAACTAATGTACATTAATGTCAAATAGACCATTCGCGGGTGGAATGCGGAATGACTCCCGGCAATTGATATTATCCACTTAGCACTGGAGCTTCTGTTGATGTGCCCGGGCTGTGGTGCAAGTTGTAGCTAACACCTGTTTTACAAATAAATTATTCTAATTTGAATTTTTGTATTTGAACCACACGGCTAATTAGTTTGAAGAATAAAAAGTCAGAATGTAGATATTAATATTCACGGTGGACGCGAAAAGCACAAGACCGGTCTGAGTGGAGAGCCTTGGGGGAGGCCTATGTCCAGCAGTGGACGTCTTTCGGCTGACATGATGATGATGATAAGATATTAATAATTTTTAACGTTTTCTTAATGTAACTAGACTGTATTTTTTGTATTTTAACTTACTTTAGATAATTTTCTTTAAATACGTACTTAAATTTTCCTTTTTTTTTTTATCGCGTAGTAAGGCAAACGAGCACACAGGCCACCTGATGGTAAGTGGAAACTGAGACCCATAGACATCGCAATCCTAAGACTGCAAATGCGTTGCCAACCCTGAGGACTAAGATGGAATGCCTCTATGCTATATGACCCTATGACCTTATATTGCCGTTATGTTTGAGGATATACATTTATGATGATTGTTAAAACAATAAAAAATCCTTAATTATTACTACGTTACCTCTGCATTCATTGTAGTTCGTCCTATGGAATTGTTGTTTTGAATATAAATAATAATAAAATTAGTTTGCAGTTCCTACTTTATTCTTTAGCTTAGCGTATATCGCTGTATTCTTTGACTTGGCCCCCATTGCAGCACTGCGTCTGCGCAGCGCAGTATGTCGCAACCCAATACAGCGCCATCTTACAGCTTAATAGAACAGTAACGACTCTACAGGCGTGAGAGAGCGTATCAAGGATGTTTATCGAAATTCATTTCTACACAGATAATGGTCACACTAGTAGATTTATAAATAAAAGAAGGGCTGATAAGATGAACGTATCGTAAAAAAACGAATGTAAGTATTTTACAACTGAAATATGATCAGTAGGTACTTTTGATTTAGTAATAATATAAACACCATAGATAAAAATAGCTGTATAGCACCACTACAATCAGTGTTGTACAATTTAATACAGCGGTAATACGTTATAAGCATTATCTATGGCGGATTATCACATTTAACGCCAAGTCCGCTGATTTACACACAAAATGGACTCCAAATAGAGTCAACATTGAAAGTGTTGATCGCCTGAAATCGACGAGTTGCGTAAACCAATCGGGAGAAAGTGACGCACGGGCATTATCCCGTGGACAGAGAGCGACACCTGTGTTCCTATTTCGAAATTAACTTTTGAAAATAGAACCTATCGACTTACGAACAGCGTTCCGTTTAACGTGCGATGCGCGGGCGATGGTAGCTCGTAATTTAAAGCTTAGAAAGCAAAACTCCTACCCTTCGTTCGATCGTAAATATCGGCGTCTAGCCATTATCCGTCTTTAGTCCAGATTGTGACGGGACACTAATTCGCATTGTTGTTCAGAGTGAAATATTGCCGAAAGAAGCTGTGATTTATGTTAGAAGGCTTTCGCAATAAAGTTTGTAACTTTTGGATACGGTTATGGGATACCAGCTTTGGCTCATATTAGACTCATTTTAGCTCTATCATTGTCTTTTATGACGGAGAAAAGGAGAATGATAACCTAAACTGACAGATATTTTTATTCTTAGGATTGGATAAATCGGGCCTTAGTACAAAGCTGAGACAATAATAGAGATTTTAAAGCCGATCATCTGACGTCAGATCGTCTGTTCACAGGTCGTCTGTGTGTATTTCAGAAGCCTAATAGTAACGGTGAGTAATATTGACCGACAAATAAAACACTTGAGACCGTTTGAAGTTGGTAATCAGAAGGATTAGCTCAATGAAAGACATGATTAAGACGGCATTTACACAAGAAAAAACCATGTATTGCCCACTGTTTTCATTAGAGGTGTTTTACGCATTTTTTGTGGGCTCGTAAAAATTGGATGACCACAAACTAGGTCATTTTGATAGTATTAAATAGAGATAGAAAAACCGTTTCTGGGCTTCGCGGTGATTTCATTGCTTCGTACACCTGCCAACTTGATACTCGCCGAAACCAGTTAATACGTTGATGAATTCTCACTGATTGTGGGAAGTTTTCTGCAACTACGATTCATCAAATAAAATAAAATAAATGCCCGGAGAGAAGAAGTTGGAGATTGGGATAGAGTAACTTGGAACTACGATTTGGCCCAACCGGCCTCATAAGGCATTCGGTAACTTTTGATTGCAATGAAACAGTTCAGTGGGTAAAGTATATCTTTAGATTCATCTTAATATTTCGTTGGCTTCCCGTTGCCCAAGTCTATTCCCAGGTGCCATCTTTTGTTTTATACAATGCTCGCATATCTATGGTAAAAACGCACAACGCGTTCAAGGCACTGGGTACAAAAGTAAAACGCTTATATGCGTTGCCGCCAGTGCAGTGCGTTAATTTGGGCGTTATTGCCTTAACAACCAGATGCACGGCATAAGCTTACTTAACAGACCTTGGGCCTTAGACAAGATGCATTCGGCGCGCGTTATTGTAATCAAAATGTACAGGATTCACGTAAGTGGTCAGAGGTCGCGTCGAGCGCCTACTTCAATTCCATACATTACATCAGTTTTCGAAAATCGATTTACGTTAACGTTAAGCAACTTGTCCATCCCCGTTGTCTACTTCGGCACGTTAGACCAACGTTAAGGATCCCACACGGTCCACGAATAACTTATTCATTTAACGTATATCGTCCAGTGGAGGCGTGAGAGTAATCTGGAAGTGTCGCATTACGCATGCGCACAGATTCCTCGGGATCGGCGTAACGACGCGTAATAAAATACGGCCCGGCCGTAAACACTCTTGCGCAAGTAACTTGAACTTTTGGAGATGGTCAATGTCGTCGAAACCGTAACGGCTGCGATCGTGTACATGCGTTAACATCTTCGCTGCCACACACCAAGGAATTGTACGTATTTTGTATACGCTAGGAGTGTCGCTGGCATCGAACTTTCAGTGCTAAGGTATCAGGTATTTTGTGATTAAATCAGAGAGTCTATGTCAAGATAAGAAAAGATATCGTTCATGAAGCAAGAGTCACATTGAATGGGACGGGTACCTGAGGGCTCTGAGGCCTCGTAAATTTTCTTATACAATAAGTACAGATTTAAAGTAAGATAGTGAGTAAATATTATGTTGACATACATACATAAACTCACGCCTTCATTCCCAGAGTGGAGTAGGCAGAGCTACAAAATTACCAACAAGTCAAAAAAAAAAGTTGGTAATTCTGTAACCACATTTTGCACAACTATTATGTTGATGTTATTATATTTTGAACACTGACCTAATGCCTATGGCAGGCGAGTAATGGCAATATCTGCTAGATGTCGCATTCATATTCCTACCTAACCGCGAGCTTCTCCAATTCACCGTACAAGGTTTTAAAAAAGCGGTCAAGTCTCAAAGCAAAAGGAAATAAAAATAATAGGTACTGTACTGCAACCAAAGAAGTTGTTTGTACCTACTACTTCTTTTCCGCCAAACTAGCAACTTGGCAACGTTAGTAACGCAATTGGACTTCTACTATATTTTACTACTTACCGCGTCGACCGAAAGTCAAGCAAAATACTGACAAAAGTCAGATAAACTTCAATGGCATAATCCACCTGACTAACAGAACATTGTGTGAGTTCATTGTCCTCGGTGCTCATGCTGAAACAATTGCCTGCGACAGCTCGATTCGTCACTGTTTTTGTGAACCACAATATAATTATTTGTTCCGGCGATATAAGCGCACTAGGCTTGCTGTTGTGACTGCTGTTACAGCGCTGGCTAGTTAGCCCATAGTGCTATATAGGGTCGGTCACAACTGTTGAAAAGCATCATATCACGCCTACTACGGTACTAACTGCTATTTGTATATTGGTTGTCTATTGTTGATCGGGCTTAAGATCGTAACTATGAAAGCGAGGTAGTGGGTACTTTTACAGACTTTGAATTAGCTTTTTAATCTACAATGATTTCCATGCTCGGTTTCTATTTATATTTAGGCACCAACTGAACTTTTCATAGCTGAGGGCAAGTGTAGTAACTTGTATTAACTTTAATTAAATAGTTAAAAAACATAATTGACTTTTAAATTCTTTAATAATGAATTATGATATTTCATTTCAATAGTAAGCTCAAATTGTGAAAGATTCTCATGAGAAATTCTCGGAAATTTCTAAGAATATTCTTATATTTTGTATGGAAAGAGACCATTCTCAATGCTCTCAAATGTTTCCGATAATAGTCTTAGTAATTGAAATTTCTTGAGAAGAGGTCTTAACTTCTGAGAATGTTCTGCAACATTGCTAGATGGGTACCTAGGTACCTACGATATTCTCAGTAAGAACGTCGTCTATCGTCAACTAGTAATTTGCACCCATTTAATCTTATTTACGTTTTTAAATCACCTACAGTTTGTTCAAGTGTGGGAGAGCCGTCAATCAGCTGTTTGCTGTTCAAGGTCATTCGGATGTTTTTCTTTTTGGCTGGAGTCCAAGGCAAATGTCTACTGGACGCTGCTGATTCACAATAAGGTTTAGAAATGTAGCCGTCGTCGTTGGTACTATATAATTATAGGTAATTTACTGATATGAAAAGCTTAGACACCTCCGGAGATCCTAGAGCTGGTGCTTACCTCTCCCAAAGGATTGGTCTAGCTATCCAGAGAGGTAATGCAGCCAGTGTCATAGGGACCATGCCGCGAGCGGACCTGCTAGAGGGGGTGTTCTTTTTATACATAGTGGTGATTATTATTTACATCTTTAATATTTGAGTAGCTTAGTTTTATTTTAATTTGAGTGGCTTAGTTTTATTATTAATTTAAATAAGTTTAGTTTTAACTTTTAATGGTAATTTACTTTTTTTTTTTTTTTTTTTTTTTTATATCCTAGGAAGGCAAACGAGCACACAGGCCACCTGATGGTAAGTGGAAACTGTGACCCATAGACATTCGCATTCACAAGACCGCAATCCTAAGACTGCAAATGCGTTGCCAACCCTGAGGCCGAAGATGGAATGCCTCTATGCTAGTCATTTCACCGGCTGTCTTATCCCCAAACCGGAACACAACAATGCGAACACTGCTGCTTGGCGGTAGGTTAATGGATAAGATGGTGGTACCAACCCGGACGGACCCTGCACAAGGTCCTCCCACCTCCAAAATCCAAAATGTATATCTATCAAATATATCTATCAAATTGGCAAAAAAGAGTTTGGAAAAATGAGGGCACTCTTCGGAATTAACTGGGCAACATGATCCAATTTACACCCAAAAACTGCTGCAAAATAAATTAATGTAGTGGTTGCTACTTAATAGGTACAACTTCATCTGGCCATGTTTTCCAAATATTGATCTTACATCTTTGAAATTTGAAATACCGCACTAAAGAGAGGCAGCGAAAATATATGACAAATAACAACCAAGTGAAGTTCACTTTTACCAAACCAAACTACCTATAGTTAAGACAAGTGTTTTTGAGCTTGTTAACCAATGGTGCAAGTTAAAACTTTATTCTTTAAGTGGGTGGCTGCCGTCACTCGAATGGGATTTAAAAAAGGTACTTACTTTACGAGACGTTTAAATTTTTCTGAGCAGCTGAAAGTTCAAGACTCACTGATGTTATATTCAAAAAAACGTCGGGTCATAGAAAAATGTTAATACTGACGCATCTTGAAACCGGGATATCAATAAACGTCAGTTTGTTAATATAGCCTTTAAAAGTGTTATGTAATGGACGAAAATACTGGAATCATCATCGTAAGTATGATAATGATTTGAATGGATACTATTATCAAATTAAATTTTTCTGTGCAAAACATATGAAAATCACACATGTTTCCGAGAAATACCGAAAGACCACAAAAACAAATTACCCCGCTCATTTTGTATGAAAATTATCGATATGGCACTGAATTACACCATCCAACGATACAGTAATGCACGTATCGGAGGTTAACTAACCCCGAGACCATCTGGCGGCGCGAAAGCCCACCACTTTGTCAATTTAAAACGACGTATAAACGTAAGAACTTAATAGAAACTTAAGCCCTTTCTCTTCTGTGTAGTTGGTTGTTGAATATGTATGCTGATCCAACACAACCGTTGGAGATAGACTAAAAAGGACAACTATTTTAATGTCTACATTACGCTGGTCGTCCTGAGCAGGTCAAGTGTAGGGATGTGACCGTTAGGGTCGTTAGACATCCGATATAATATTATATTTATTTGCCATACAAGATCTTGCTCGCGACTTCTTTCACCCCTGTTGTTTATCGCTATTCTTGCGAGAACTGTGTAATCTTCCAGCGCATTCCAGCTAGTTCTCTTCTTTGTTGTTCTAATTTGGCATCAAAGGACTAATTAACCAATACAACCGCATTCGCAGGGGTTATGGCTCGAATCTTGAGATTGGAGTTTTAAGTTTTAATCAAATTCGGTTTGTGTAATAGTGTTCTTCATTATTTTCTTTCCTCAAATCTACTTTGGAAATTCAATTTAGTCATTATATAACGCTCCTCAACGTGTTGACGTAACACAGGTACTAATAATAGATACAGTCGTCAAATAAACTAAAGTTCCACGTCAAAACAGTGGGGTTATTATGACTATGACTGAGAAAAGGACAGAGCTATATAATTAATCTAGCTCCGTCCTTCACTCGCCGTAAAATGAACTAACTGCATAGCCATGTCATAATAAGCCCACAGGAAGTTGTAAATGATATTTTTGCAACTTAGGATATCACTCTATTTTGCGATACCTCTTCATTAATGATGTACCACAGTAAAATAATCTAGGATATCGATCTATTGTGGATGGAAGCCGAGTCCCATCTCTAACCCGCGTATAAGGGCCGGTATTCACGCGGCGGTAAATTACGCGCCAATACGGAATGCTCGTTACAAGTGAACTTGACACAGAACAGTAGTTAACGCGTTTGTATGCGCATGCTTCATGTGTGTAGTGGGTTTATGTTCGACGTTTAAAGATGTCAATTGTGTGTTAGGAGAGTTAAGAGTAGCAACGTCATATTTCGTCGACGCGCTGGTATAGTTGGTACTGTTGGTAGTGACGCTGCCTACGATGCTAGCGGTCCTGGGTTCAAATCCCGGTATAGGCAGATATTTGTGTGATGAGTGCGATTATTTGGTTCGTAGTCATGGATGTTTTCTATGTATTTAAGTACCTATATATTTCTTTATAAAAGTATGTATATCAACAACAATGCAAGCCTAGAGCTTAGTTTGGGACTAATTGGTGTGATTGTCATTGTCCCTTTGACAAAGACTTTACTTTTCTTTTTTTGTTTATATTTAAATTTAAATGTAAATAAAATTATAAATTTAGGTACTTTACTAACAACTAGCGACCTAACCTCGCTATGACTACCTATATATTGGTGAGGGAACCCGGAACTCCAAACATACAAACAAATCACACACTCAAATCTACCTCTTTAGTATGGTTCTTCTTGTTAGTATAGCTTTACAATGTATTTAAATGTGTGTAATGCAATATTTTGTTATGATGCGACACGTAATTGTATATTTACACAGTATTATAAAATAAGTCAGTTTAAATTTAGTCATCAAAATGTTCATTAAAGATACACGTATTAAATTACATCAGATGCACAAAGACACATTTCGGATTTAGGTTACATTTGGGGATATTACTTCGATTTCACATCGATAATCAGGAAAATCAAAAGTATGCGATGTTGCCAGCACTGCTTTTACTTTTACACCGCGGCTCTTAAATCTTGGTTAAATGTAGCTTTCTTATCTCTTTTTATTAGTACCTATGTAACTTTTAATAGTATACATTTAGAAATACATACTATGATTTTGACGACGCGCTGGCCTAGTTGGTAGTGAGTGACCCTGCCTACGAAGCTAGAGGTCCTGGGTTCAAATTCCGGTAAGGGCAGATATTTGTGTGATGAGCGCGAATATTTTTCCTGAGTCATGGATGTTTACTATGTATTTAAGTATATTTTCTCTATATAAGTATTTATATCGTTGTCTAGTACCCATAGTACAAGCCTAGAGCTTAGTTTGGGACTAGGTCAATTGGTGTGACATTGTCCCCTGATATTTATTTATTTATTTTATTAATTATGATTGTGTTTATTATTATTTCTATCTTTTAATTGCTTTTTAAAGTAGCTTAGTTTACTTTTTTCATTGTATTTTAGTTTAAGTTTCTGTTACAATAACTTGATAAGTTATCATTATCAATCTAATTAATTTGTAAATAGTTTATTAATATTAATCTTGATAAGGTATACTATTATTATAGTTAGAAGAGTATAACTAGTGTCAAACATTCGTATGACTAACAGCCATTCATTGATATCTTAACAATAATATTGGCTGCCTATTATGCTAATACGGCTGCGTGGGCGCGCGAGTCTGATTGAATTAGCAAACACTACGGTACTCTTACGCAAGGGGGCACTGAACTCCGAACTTGAACTGGCAGATTTTTAGGGTTCATTAATTGATTAATAAATTAAAGGATGTGTT